>OX638370.1:105209163-106706965 GCA_951812925.1 Calliopum simillimum
CACTCTCGTTTTGGTGGATATAACGGATGAAGACCATATTTTGTTCAGTTGAGCAAACGCGCCTTTTGCTTTTGCTATTCTTGAGTTGATATCCTCTTTTGCTCCACCATCCATGGAGATAATGCTGCCTAGATACGTGAAGCTATCGACGTTTCCGATGTCATCACTGCCAGCTTTAAACGTCATGTCATTGCTTGCGTTTAGCTTCATGCTTTTAGTCTTGGATACGTTGATTTTTAGGCCGGCCTTTTGTGATTCCAAGACAAGGTCTTCAATTTTGCTTTGCATATCTGAATGTTTGGACGATAAGAGGCAGATGTCGTCAGCGTAGTCGAGATCTTCCAGATGTTCGGTAAAGTTCCATTGAATACCCCTTTTGGCCTTATTAAGAGCTTTATCTAGGATATCATCAAGAACGATAACATGACATCGACTAAAACGGCTTCACAAAATTGCACATACCTTGGACATTTCTTAACCAATTTTCAAATTCTGATCTATTTTGTTAAGGTATTGAATCAGGCTATTAGCATAAAGTAAGCTTTTGGCAGAAAGTACTACTTTTTTAGTAATAAGATAAATAGAACGATCTATGGTCTACTTTTAAGATCTTCTAAAATAATTTTTGTGGAAAGAAGACAAAATTATCATTCGTATTAATCCAATACAATTATGGTATCTTTAACAGTGTAGGAGCTTCAATAATAATTTTTTAGCATTTCAAAAAAATTTTATCTCTTCATGTTTTGAGATGGTAAAAGAAAATTATAACTCCAAATCCGTCTTGATTTCGGATTTATATTGAAGGTAATTTTGATTTCTTTCCACGAAAAATATTTTGAAAGATCAAAAACATAGGATATGGAGTATAAAAAGTACTTTAGTACTAAAAAGTGTAATAAATTTAGTACTAAAAAGTTCTAAATTTAGTAGTAGTAGTACTCAAAAGTGCTAAATTTAGTACTGCTTCCCAGATTGTTTCTTATACCAATCAACTGGGAGGGGATCTGTTGTGATTTTATGGGCCATGGGAAAATGACTCTAAGGTCACCCTCCATTCGCAATTATCGTCGGGATTCCTTTGACACAATCTTGTCTTTCAAGGTTAGTGTATTCAAAATCCACAAAAGAAAACGCAAATTCTTTTTTCTCAATTTTATTGAAATGAAACCATGTACTAAATTTCCGCAAAATCCAAGATGGTGCAGTTAATTCTTGTTACGCTAGGCAAAGAATGGCTGTTATGATTTATTTAATAATTTTATCAACATTTAGCTTCTTTAAACTTACCAGCACACGATTTTCTGTTTTGTCGCCTTTAGTCTCCAATTTCACCATATATTTAACAAGAATTTTCGTATGACGCCCCAGTATGGATTTGACGCTTTCTGCAATAAGGATAAAGAGAAAATCATTAGCAATAAATATCTATAAAAATCTAATTATACAGCAATCAATAAATCAGGAAACATAACAAGAATTAGATTAATAGAGATGCTATAAAATTTTTATGGCGATGTTTATGAAATATTTTTTTTTTTTTGTATCCCTGCTGACCCCACTGCATTCAAAGCTGAATAAATAATAAAAGGAATCGTTGCTTTTTCGTCATCTTGTTTGATGATTATGATTTCACTTCAGAAAACTTTTCAAATTAAATTTTTATCACACAGTGTCGAGCATTAAAAATGAATACATAAAGATTTTTTTTTTGCAAAAAAAAAAAAGGAGAAGAAACAATGAACATACGAGTAAAACAGAATAAAACCAAATCGAATCGTTTTCATAAGCTTATTATGAGTAAAACACGTAAATTGTCGTCATTTTTACGTGTAGAACAGTAATTGAGCCATAAAGGAAGATACATATGGCGATGGCGACAGTGAAAACAACGATGGTGGTGGCATACCAATCCATCTACTTATATTCCTCCTACGTCTGTGTACTCTCAAGTATTATGTCATCATAGCACTGTCAACTTTATCATAAGGATGTCAGACAAATTGTCTGTGGATGATTTTCGGTATACATACATACAGCCATACGATAAGACTGTATCAGTGCGCTGTGCTCATGTCTACGTTACGGGTGCGAGTATCTGAGAATTTGCAAATTGAAACGAGACATAAGAAATCCTTGCATGAAAATACATTGTGTGGACGATGTATGAGATAATTTTTATGGCATTTTGGTACGGCGAGGGAGTAAAAAACAAAAACATACAATAAATTTTGGATTGAACATTTATCTTTATTAGTAAAAGTTTTCGTAGAATTATAAGCCAACATTATTTAAAGGACAAAAAAAAAATGTATTTACGAGGGCTGTTCGATAATTTCGTATAAAATAAAGAAACATAATCGTATTTCAACTCGATACACTTAGCGCAGCGATGTTCCAACTTTTTTAAGCCATCTGAATAATATAATTGGTGTCATTATAAAGAAGAAACGAGGACATCTTTTTAGACAGGTTCGATTCTGAGAAAACCCAATGAAGCACTAGGTATTGATTTTAAAAAATGGAATCTAAAGGGTGCTTTAGAAGTAAATATATTTATATAAAAATGAATGTTTGTATGTCTGTATAGACTCCCAAACAGATGGACCGATCACCGTGAAATCGTTTTTTAATAGGTTTTTGGGTACGGCGCGTACTTCTGTATCATAAGTTTTTTCAGTTTTTTTTTTTTTCACCCTACGATGAAGGAACCAAAAATTGTTTTTTCTTTTTTTTTTTGTGTTTTCTACGCGTTTCATGACTTTTACAACATTTTAGTAGTAAAAAAATTTTTTCACCCAAGGGTCCCCTCTAAGATGTCGGAACCAAAATTAATAAAAAAACAAAAAAATGTTTTCATTTTTTCTACGCGTTTCATGACTTTTTACGATATTTAAGTTGAAAAAAAAATTTTTTTCTCCCAAGGGTCCCCCTCTTGGATAATTAATTTTTTCGTGTTTCCAAAAAAATCATTTAATATCGCTGAAAATATTTAACGGACATGGATGAGACTTGGTATATGCATTAAGAGTTTCGGCACAAATAATGTCCAATGGAAAAATGGGTGGTACCATGCCCTTAAAAAAATGTCATATCCCTGAAACTATTTAAATACATATTTACTAAGATTAACATTCTTTGGTATAATTTAGTTAGAGATGCCCCGCTCTTTGTACAAGAGATGGTGTAGCAACGCAAACCGAATTCTGAATTTTTTCAGAATATTTTGAGATATTTTATAATTTTTCAAAAATTAATCAAATTTAGTTTCCAGCTGGTAAGCTCACGTTCGTCAGCAAAATGCTAGGTTTACTCCAAACCAAGGCATCTAACGAAAAAAAAGTATGAGCAAAAAATTTTTAGAATCTTTCAAAGGATAGATGTGAATTTTTTCAGAATTTATGAAAATTTTGTACAGAATTTATGGAAATTTTTTTTTTTGATCAAGTTTTGAAAAATTATAAAATACTAGAATCGCCCAATGGTCAATATTTAGACCACCAATGTTTTAAATAATTTTGGTACATTTTGGATAGTTTTAGTACTTTTTCTTTGCTATTTGTACAAAATAGAAATGCTCATTTATCATCCTTGGTACAATGACAAATGTGAAACGAAAAGAAAACAAAAAATATGAAGTCAGTGTCAGTCAGCTTTGGGCCTTTCTCTTTGTGCTGTATCCTCTTTTCAGTTCTGTGTGACCGCGTATTTTGTCATTGTTAATATTGAAAAATTTCCTTTTAATTTTACCTGGCTTAATGGAAAAATAATAAAAAATTTTAACTCTGTGCACATTAACACACAAATAACTTTCTAATGGTATATAATTTAAAGTCGTGCTCCATTGCTAACATAGTAATAGTCTAAGATCCGGCAGTAAAAAAATGTATCGATCGAGTTTGTAGTTAAAATCTAATTTTAACATATATTTAGGAATGGGGGAATATATTTTTGGCGGGTTGCCTATCAAAACTTATGAACCGTGAGTCTCACGGGGAAAAGTGCCCTAATCTTTTTTATGAAGAGTCATATGCTCTACAAGTATTTTTATTATATGTTGAAAAAAATTGGCCGTTTAAAAATTATTTATTAAAAGCCGATTTTTTTACGCAATAAACAATAAACGTAAAAAAAATCGGTTTTTAATAAATAACTCATAATCGGTAAATTTTTTTTTAACATTTCATAAAAACTACTTGCAGAGCATGATTCTTCATAAAAAAGATCTAGCAGCTTTTTCTTGTGCGACTCACGGTTCATAAGTTATCGCAATTTGAAAATACTAGCGGCCACATTTTGAAAGCCAACCCGTCAAAAATATATTCACCCAATCCTAAATATATGTAAAAATTAAATTTTAACTAAAAACTCGATCGATACGTTTTTTTATTGCCGGATCTCGTACTATAAGAAAGGTAGGACATATTTTTGTCTTGCATATTAATGTATGGATCTCGAAAAATTCTGAAAAAATTCACACGTATTCTTTGAAAGATTTTAAGCATTTTTTGCCTTATAAACTTGTTATGTTAGACGCCTTGCTATTGAGTAATAAATCGTTTTTCCGACCAAATATTATCAATGACCACAAAAAAATTTATAACTTTTAAGAATTTCCAGATATCGTTTTCACTTACACTAAATATGAAAAGGATAAAAATTTCACTTTCATTAACATTTCGAATATAAAATTCATGATCAGTACTTTTCAAAAAGGAAAAAAAAAAAAAAACCACTTTGCCGCAAAGTTGTACAACAACATAAAAAGTGATGCTTCCCCCTATCACTTTTCCTTATAAAGATGTTAATGGTAACATATGGTATTGGTTTAATTGTTATTTTTGATGTCATTTTGTATTATGGTAGCTTACACTGAAACACCCGCATAAAAGTTTTTTTTGTGCTTTTGTTTTTTTTGTCAAATGGTATGTTAACTGGTTGTGGCACGCACCGCCGACATCTATGTCTGTTTGTCTATAAACAATTTACTATGTATGAGTATGTCTGGTCATAGACAATATCCGTTCTACTTTCAGTAATGGTACGTGGGAAAAAGCAACGCGATTTTTTTTTTTTTTTTTTGTTTTGTTTGGTGTTAACAATCTTGTTGTTGATGTAGCAGTCAGTGTTGTTATTGTTATTGCTGTCGGTTGATAACGATAATCAAGTGATGATGATGACATTGGCACTTGTTTCAATTAACTTGACAGGCAAAAGGAACAGCAAATTGAAGGATTGTTAAGTTTTTTGCAGAAAAAATAGAAAAATACTGGAATTTTAATATTTAACATTTGGAGCAGGGGTGTGCATTAGGGTGGAGCGAAATTTGTTTTTTGCGATTTTCGAAATGGCTCACATGCGAAAAGATGCTCCATAATATTCTTAATAAAAAATGTCATATGGTGCTTTTTGATATTTTAATGTTTTGTACTGCCACAAAGACATTGAAGATTTGAAAAAAAAAAAGTATTATGTTGAGTTTATTTGTATGGGATAAAGTCAATAAAAGAGCTTAAACGTGTCCAAATTGTGATTTTATTATAATGTTAACAAATTTTAACTCCTATTTAGTATTAAAAACAGGCATTGCCCTTCGTGATTCCAGCCTTGTTTTGATGAGACCATCTCTTCTTTCTGAACCACATACAGCAGCAGCAGCTTCACTAACAATTTGATTTGGCCCATTTAGAATATGTAAAAATTAAAAATCTCCATAGAGCCGCGCTTCTATACATTGTGTACTATAGCAAGTATATTTATGAATTTTATAAGAAAACATAAAAATTATTCTGACAGAAAATAATAGTTGCGCTGATTTATCAATCAACAAAGAAATGGTTTTCTAAAATGTTTAGTCAAAATACATATATGTATGTTCCATGAACACTTCTCTATATACTAACCCGAAAATAATCAACTGTTAGCTTAGTTATTGCAAGTTAAAAGTTGTATGTTTTATTCAAACTTTTAGAGGCAAAAAAGGGGCTTAAAGCCGGTTTATTCGCAAGAAAGAGTTCTTTTGATTCACTTCTTCACCTTATCCCACTCACAAGAAGCTAACAAACAAACATCACAACATTTGGAGGTCGATTTAATATTATTAATTTAAAAATACCAAGAAAAAAGGCGCTTAAGCTCGGTTTATTCGCAATAAGGAATTGTTCCGATTAAATTTTCTTATTTTCCAACTCTGGACAAATTAACGAACAGGCCTGATCAAAACATAATAATTTCCAAGACTTCGAGGTAACATTAATATAGGTAATTTAAACATGCCTTGAAAAAAGGGGCTTAAGCCCAGTTTATTCGCAAGAAGGAAGAGTCTGGATTTTAATTTTTATATTTTCCAAGTCAGGAGAAGTGGACGAACAAAACCTCATCAAAATAATTTCAGTGTTCCAACTTTGAGTTTTTCCCTATATTCCCAGGATGTGTTTAAGGTTTGATTGACTTGTGGCAGTACTAATACTCAACATTTTGAAAAAATATGTATACACATCTAAAAGGTGATTGAAGGAGCACCTTTTCCGCACTGAGACGTTTAAAATATGTAAAATAAAAAATCTCCATAGAGCAGCGCTCCACCCTAGTGTGCATGCCTAAGCAAACGGCGCCAAGTTTGGCTCCAAGGAATAATAATATAATCCTCCACCCGTAGTAGCTTTTCTCTAGGCTTGGCAACAACAATTCTAGCAAGCAACTAAGTATATATAATTTTTGATAATTGTCGTACGTATAATTGCCTCCGAATTAAAAACTAACGCCCATCGCTATCTTGGAATAAATTCAAAACAGAGTTCGAATGCAAAGTTTATTAGTAATTTAAACCAAATGTAGTCCAGATGAATTCAATAAATTTGTGCCAATTCACTAGAGCATCTTTGAAGTTTAAAGTGTAGCGAAGAAATCGAATGAAATTAGCCAAAGAAAACTGTATATATATGGGATCAATAAAAACCAAAGCAAAATTCACAACAAACTAAATAAAACACAAAACGAATAATCGAATCAAATGTGAATTTTATTATAGGAGTCAACCACTTCTTGTTGTACACTGTCTGCCTGTCTACGTTATTTTAAAAATAAAAAAAAAAAATGGATGCTTTGATTTTTTAGTTAATCGAGTTAGTTGCAAATTGATTTTTCTTTCTTAAGCGAAAAAATTATAATCGAATCGTTCTAGTTTTCTTTACGAATCAGCCAAGGATGAAAGATAAAAAAGTTTTATTGTACGCAAATACTGTGAAGTGGCGTCAATAATCCTAGTGCTGTTGGCGGCGTCGAAATTGGTGAAGCAACTTTTTATATCATTGTTCAACTTAGGTATTTAAGCTTTAATGTTTTGTGTTTTGTTTTTTCTTTATTTGGTATGAACATTTTTTAAGAACTTTTGCTTAAGCTTAATGTATATTTTTATATCCTACACCCAGGGTATATTCACTTTGTCCTTCCGTTTGTAACGCAGAGAAGGAGGTGGCAGATATAGAAAAGTGTATATATTCTTGATCAGCGTCACCTCCTGAGTCGATAAAGCCATGTCCGTCTGTCTGGCTGGCTGTGTGTGGAAATACATTTTTTGGGAAAACTTAGCAAGATAATTCAATGAAATTTGGTGCACAGCCTCCAAAGTTAGCTCGGGGGATTGAAAATGAGCGAAATCGGTCAACGGACACGCCTACCGCCCATACAAAAAATATATTCAAAATGCAACTTTTGGAGTATTTTTCACGATAATGCAACCAAAATACACATAAATATTACGAATTGTAAGCGAAAGCTTTAAGCAAAAACTGAGCGAATTCGGACAAGAGGGCGTGGCACCTCTCATGTAAAACGCTATACTGAAATCGTTTTTTGAGATAGTCGAACTAAATTTTCCTCAAACACTAAGAATTATAAATGCAAGCTTTAAGCTAAAACTGGATAAAATCGAACAAGAGGGCGTGGAACCTCCTATATAAGCAAAAGGTTCAAAACGCTATATTGAGATAATCCAACAAAATTTCACTCAAAAACTATAAATTCAAACTCTGAGAAAAAACTGGGTGAGTTCGGACAAGAAGGCGTGGCACCTCCCATATAAGCAAAATTTTCAAAATACTGCTGTGTAGGGTATTTAATGTTTGGCCAGGCCAAAGGTAACCCCTAACTAGTTTTTATTGAGTTCAATTTATTATAAAAACATCGGAAGGTGTAAAACAATAATATTTTATTTTAAAATAACATAAAACTTGCATTTAAAAAGCTAAAATCTACAAAGCACTCACTTCAAGGTATGCCACTGCATTGTAAACAAATCTTTAGAGATAAGTCGCTCTTAACAGAAGACAATGCATATTGGCCATAAAAAGATGAGCGCACTCACCCTTTTTTAATAATATTTATATTTGCTCACACATTTCTACAAAATATATGTTATTCTTTCCATAAAACTATATTTTAATGCAAAACTTGGATCTGTTGAAGTTTTGTTACTTTTTGGGAACTTCTAGTACTATTTTTTGCTATTTGGTACAAAATAGAAGAGCACATTTGTCATCCCTGGTGCGATGTCAGCGAAACGAAAGCAAAGAAAACTAGTAAGGGTGTAACATTTGGCCTGGCCATTCATTAAATACCCTACACTGCAGTGTTTTGAAAATTTTACTTATATGGGAGTTGCCACGCTCTCTTTTCCGAATGCACCCAGTTTTTGCTCAGAGCTTGCATTTATAGTTCTTAGTGTCTGAGTAAAATTTGGTTGGATTAACTCAAAAAACGTTGTCAGTATAGCATTTTGAAGCTTTTGCTTATATGGTAGGTGCCACGCCCTCTTGTCTGATTTCACCCAGTTTTAATTCAAAGCTTGCATTTATAGTTTTTAGTGTCTGAGTAAAATTTAGTTCGATTATCTCAAAAAACGCTTTCAGTATAGCGTTTTGAAACTTTGGCTAATATGGAAGGTGCCACGCCATCTTGTCCAAATTCGCCCAGTTTTTGCTCAGAGCTTGCGCTTATAATTCGTAGTATTTATGTGTATTTTGGTTGCATTATAGTGAAAAATGCTCCTAAAGTTACATTTTGAATATATTTTTTTGTATGGGCGGTAGGCATGCCCGTTGACCGATTTCGCTCATTTTCAATCCCACTAGCTATTTTTGTAGTGTATCAAATTTCATTGAATTATCTTCCACAGCCAGCCAGCCAGACAGACGGACATGGCTATATGGACTCAGGATGTGACGCTGATCAAGAATATATACACGGAGAAAAAAAATAGTACCTGCTACTTTATTTCTCATAAATTTTACCAGATTTTCAAGTCAGAATAGTGATACCGAAGTAAGATTCACCTTACTGTTTTAGTCAATTCAGATTGTTCGAATGACCTCACTGTCTAGTAATTTTAATGAAAAAATTGGCGTGATATAGTTCAAACAACAAAAAAAAAAAAAAACAAAAAAAAAAAAAAATGAACTGACCGGCGCACAGTGCGAAATTTTCAGAGTCTAGCGGAACTTAATTCATATCTCAGCACATATAGCAGTTATAGTCATGAAACTTAATATTTAGATATATATTTAATTGGTAAAACACTATGCAAAAATTAAGGGGGATCAGACAAGGGGTTATTATACCCCCCATATATGAAAATGCTTAAAACGTTGTATTTCTGCTCCCATACCAGATATCGCTATGAAACTTGATAGATATAAATATTTTCTTATCAAAACACTATAAAAAATGAAGGGGGTAAGACAAGGGGTATTTGCTATTTCTTGCATTTTTATTCAGAAATGCTTCTGAATTTCGAGAGGATTCCCCCTACTTTTTAGTATATTATGAACTAGCGCACGAATAGTTACCTTTAAACTATGGAGAGTGTCAGATGTTAATGTTGGTGAGCCTATTTTTTCCAAAACAAAGCCAACGATGGCATCCGATGTCGGTTTTTCATGAAATTTCGGTGATATATGAAATTTCCAAAGACATTCTGGAAAAGGTTTAGTTAAAAAAAAGATCGCAAATTATCGCAAAAGATGTTTTGTGTTTTCAGTAGAGGATAAACCTACCTTTCAAATTTTGTACGTTTCAAAATGGCAATTTGTGGTAACACCTTTTAAAGTATCCAATGAAGTTGAAAATGTAAATCTTATCCACTTCTTAAAAAGCACAATTTTCACAAACAAATCACATACGAGTAAGAAAAGATTTTGCAATTATTTGAATGCCAACAAGTGAAAATTTTATTAAAAAAAAAATGATAAAAATTTCGCGGCCTACTGACTTACCGTTTGAATGTACCACTCTATTAACTTTAACAAATCGAAAAGCTTTTAAAAAGCAAAAAGTATGATTGAATTAGTAATGCAAGTTTTAGGTGCATTTTGCAGTTGTTTGGCAGGGTTTTTCACCAAACTGAGTATGAGGTTTTTGAGGTGGGATATTAAGCTACTGAATAATGAATAATCTTACGTATTTTATGTATTCCAAAAATTGAATAAAGTTCCGCTAAACTTCTCAAATTTCGCACTGTGCGGCGCCGGGATACGAACCCTGGCCCTTCCGAATGGTAGTCAGATACACATCCTCTGGGCTGCTTCCGCATATGATGTAGAAGCAAAAAAATTTGTATATGAAGAAAATGTCTGTCCAAAAATATAAATTACTAAAATTATAAAAGTCAAAATGACTCTATATTTTTATGGTATTTGCCTTACTCGCGTAAGGTGACAATTATGATACTCATTTTTGTGCGTGAAAAAAACTGAAGTTATTTTGACTAGAATCATAAATGCAAAATGACCACACATTTTTTTTCTGAAAGTGCAAATTACCTTAAATATAGTCAAATGTAGGAAATTTGTAGTAAATATTCCTTTATTATTTAACTACATTTTATTTGTAAATATGACTTTACGGACCCATTTAATAGTTCATACGTAAGGTAATTTATATTTGAAATTTAGTGTTGATTACTTAAAATTTTCGACTAGCCAATGCAGTAAAAATTATTATACGTATTTTTCTCCGTGTATACTTTTCTATATCTGCCACGCCTTCTTCTCTGCGTTGCAAACGGATGGACAAAGTGAATATACCCTGGGCGTAGGGTATAAAAAGCAATAACTCGAAATAAAGCAAAATACTGAAACAAGCGATATGCAATTATACCATTACAAATGGTCATAATATTACCAGAGCAATTATATAACAACAACCGAGATCAAAGTCATTTTAAACTTTCCACATGTGTTGTTGTAATTGTTAGTATTGTTGGTGCTCTTACAAAATTTACTATAGAGGCATTATCATTTGAATTATGTTGAAAACATCAAAACACCAATAAAAGAAATTATAATGACAGCTACTGAAAAGGAAAAGTGCATGTTAACATAAACATACATATATACAGGCGCAAACTCCACAACAACAAACAAACAAATAATTCAATTGATGATATTTCCGGTTTCAACAAACAAACAGACAGATCTACAGACAACCGGCTTAAATAACAACAAATTAAAATTAAATTAAATTTTTTTCATTTTGACTGCGGGAGCGAAGAAAAGAATGCGTGCGTTTTATGCAGTAATTTACACTGGTAATTAATCAGAACAAAAAGAACACAAAAACATCATAATAATTCCGTATAATCGAAGATTCGGTTGATTATCTCAATTGTTAATTAGGCGAGCAACCCGTACAGTTGCAGTTCTTTGGTATGAGATGTGTAAACAATTATTTACTACATACGTCAGTAGCGACAAGATACCAACCATTGGAGAGGGAGGAAACATTAAATTGTTGAAGTCTCAGGCATGAACTTGAAACAGTGTATATTTATTTTTAGCCATAGATGAAAACAGGCATTATCTATAAAAATTTGGTTTTTTTAATATATGTAGGAGAATGTGAAGCATATCAGTCAAGTTAAAATGTCGTTATTTTCACAGGTGTCAAGAAGGGTATAAAAGTTTCGGTACGATAACGACGGAAGTTGGAGGTGGGAACAGATAGGTTTGAGTATCAGGAAACGGAAAATACCGATCCCAAAATCACAGCTGTTCATCTAGGCAAATGGTACCGATTACTAAAATTTCATTATCTTAGATGTATTTTTTCATGCTGAATCCGAATCCGGCACCAAATGTAACAAATTATCATAGTTTTTGGCCATAAATCTTGGTATGGTATTTGAAAGCACTAGTTTTGGCCTTCAAAACCCAATTTGAGGTACAAATATTTCGGAAATATGTGACTAGGATTTTCTTTAGAGCTCTTTGAGCATCCGGAACTTCAATCAGCACTCTTCTACGAATAGTCCTTTTCGGATGCATAGTAAAAAGCCGAAAATTTTTTCTAATTTTTCGATTAAAATGAAAAGTACAAATATTATGCAAAAATTTAACTTAATATTTTCTTTAGAACTCTTCGAGCGCAACCGAAAACTCCAATAAGAACTCTTCTACGATAAAATGTTCATTTTCGGATACTTAGGAAAAAACCGAACATTTGCTTGATTTTTCGATTAAATGAAAGTACAAATATTTTGGAAAAATGTTACGAGGATTTTCTTTAGAGCTCTTCAAGCCCTATCCAGATCTGTAGTCAAAACTTTTTTTTTTTTGTTAGAAACTTTTTTATAAAAATTTTTTTTCTGGAAAATTTTTTCACCAAAAAAAAAAAAAAAGTATAAGGAACTGCTGAACTCTTTCTTGCGAGCTCAAAAATGTTATCAGAACCCCTCTACGTGAAAAACATGGCGCTGGGTAAAAAACGGACAGTACTCGCAGTACTTTTTCGAATTCTGTGAAAGAACTTCAGAACTATTCCCAACGGACCCAGAACTCTAAAAAAAATTTAGGTTTTCGAAAATCACGGAGCCAACTTCACAGAGTGATACATTTAGTACAGCGTTTTTCGAATTTTTTTTCATAACTGGCCTTCAAAAAAGGAGTTTGTTTCAGTAAAGACCTCTTCATTCGATCCAAATAATTTTCCGGCCAGCAAATCTTTAGGTCTGGAAACATTAAATATTCGCAGGGGGCGAAATCTGAGAAATATGCCAAACATGGCAATCGATGTGAATGAGACCGCGTGCATCCCAAAAAACAGTTGCCATGATCTTGGTGGCCAACAAACCCTCTGCCTTGATTGGTTCTTGGTCTCTGGCGTCTTATGATGGATCCATGTTTCGTCCCCAATATCGAAACGGCGCAAAAACTCAGTAAACCTAATCTTAACCATTGAAATTGATGGTGCAGAAGCTTTATAGTACTTAGTTGTCAAGCCTTTCCTTGGTTTTAGTGCGAGAAATTCTAAAAGTCTAGAACTTATCAAAATGACTTCGTACATCAAGTCCGTACTCAAGAACTAAATTACATTTGCATGGAGTTGAAATACTTTTACTTCAATGTATGATAACTTGGAAAGAAAGAACTCAATTGTGCTGTAAGAGTGATATGACTTTAAACTCCAACCTACCATAGTCGACTATAAAAATTGAAAATGGAAAACCATTGCGGAATTACTGGGCTAATGGATTGTACACAGAGAAAACAACATTGTCAAAAGTAGCAGAAACGTAATAATTTTAACCACGTGGCGACCCAAATTTTGAGCATGGCTCGTTTGTGGCAGTTTTAACTACGCGCGTTGCTAAATGGGTTTCAATTTCGTTTCTGAGTAATTTAACAACGCGCGTTGCTAAATAAAGTACAAAAGAAAAAAACATTTTTTTGAATTAATTTTTTCCTGTCAACGGCAATGAAAACTGACATTATTTTCTTTTTTTATTTTTAATTTTATGCTTTAAATAAAATTTTTCTGTTTTGATATTGGGGAGATTTGAACCTGGAACCTGTCGTGTGATAGATGCAGACGTTAGCAACTCAGCTACGGGCATCATTATTGTGAAGTTGACTGAAAGTCTATTTGTTTTGAAATGAGCTTATTTGGATTTAACTAGGTTTCGTGGTGTTTTAACTACGTTTCGTAGCTGATTTGGATTTTACTACGTTTCGTGGTGTTTTGACAACGTTCCGTGGTTAATTCGGATTTGACTACGCTTGACAACCAGCGTTGTTGAATAAGTTTCAACCACGTTTGTGAGTGATTTAGCAACGCACCATACAAATGCGTTGTTAAATCCAAATCAGCAACGAAACGTAGTTAAAACACTCGCAAACGTGGTTTTTTCTTAACTCTGTGTAGTAGCATCCAAACTTATCTGTTTTAAGATTTAAAAACCAAAGTCTGCAAAAGAATCAAAGTAAAGAAAAAAATAATTGAGTAAAAATGGCGTGGTATAAGCGAAAACAAAACAAAAAAATACAACACACGAATGAAATACAAACAATACCGAATGGTATCATTAACGAAAAACATAACACTGTCTGTCTGTCTGTCTGTCTGTCTGTCTGTCTGTCTAACTGTCTAGTTGTCATTTAAAGCCGATGCAAGCGCACTTGGCTAAAAGATAAAACAAAGCAACAAAAAACTAGAATGCATTTAGTAGACGATTAAGGAAGGATATAACAAAATGCATCATACATAGAGTGAGTACATTAAGAAAAGTGCCTAGTTGGATGACCTATATTTCAAAGCAACAATAAAGTGAGATTAAATGTTCATACATGGATACACATTTAACAAAACTAGAAGCCAAAAAAAAGAGAAAAAATAAATGAAAAATACAAAATACAATTCAAACAAAACAACCGAATTGTTTAGACATTTTCCTCATTTTTTTTTTTTTTCTTCTAAATGTTATTGTGCGGATTTGTAGACAGCACCCTGATATATGAAGTTATTGTATTCTATCTAAGCCAACAACACAAAACAGCCAGATAATATGTCCATTTTGCATAGTGATGTTGTTGCCATTATTTTTGCCACAAACGTATATATTCCACAAAAGCCATATAACAATGGCAACAACAAAGTAAGCAAAATGTCAAAAGTGTCAGCATTGACAGTTGGAAATGAATGTAACGGACGGAAATATCATAAAAGCCTATGAAAATACCTCCATAACACAACTATGAAAGGAAGTATGAAAAAAAGTCTGGCTTTTGTTACCATCTACATAAATGAAAAGGTGGCAACAATCGAAAGGGATGATGATTTAAAAAAAATAAAAAAAAAAATTATGTAGAAACTACAGTGCGTGGATTATATCCGTGAAATTTGTTGATTTGTTGCTGTTAAATGTAGGTTAAACTATTTAGTATACTTTTAAAATACTTTTAGATACTTAATACAACCAAAGAAATCGAAGGAATAACAAAAATTCCACTTTAATGAAATAAAAAATTAAATTCTGGCATGTTCTGAAGTCCGATTCACTTCAGAATCGGAATGAAAGCAATCTTTAAGAGCTCCGCATTTCGATAATTAACACCAAATCGGATTTATGTTTCGAATAGGAATAGGAACCATAAGCAAATTTTATTTTTTGAAATACAAATCCGATTCCATCTTATTTGTCTCAATGCAGAGCTCTTAAAGATTGCTTTCATTCCGATTCCGAAAGAGAAAAGAATAATGCTGCCAAAGAAAGTGAGCTATGCTTCGAGATAGTTAAGGGAAAATTGAAAGGCCCGTGTTCGGTTAACACGCTTTTCATGATTTTCGAAGAATTTGTGCCGTTGTGTCAGTAGGCGGCATTGAAAAAGGTTTTGTAATTTGTATTCAGGCACTAGACTGATATAATATGACAAATATTTCTTCCAGGACGAGATCTTACTTGAGACTATTCATATTGGACTAAACAATTCTCCAAGTCGGATTGTTAATTTCACTAGTGACCATGTAGGTTATGATAGTTATAATTTCGAGTACAAAAGAATTAGTAAATAATGGGTTTAATAAGACGAGGCTTCGTGGTTAAAGGATCCGGTGTGGTTAAAGGATGCCGTTTGGTTTTGTGATTCTTCATCAGATGCCTTAAATACTAGGAACCTGCACAAAACATTTTGAAATATAATGTATTTTTTTTCTCGCACATTTTACACTGAACTTAAGTATTTCATGCAAAAAAATGCAAGATTCAAATCTTCACTGTACACTGAAGCAAAAAAGAGGCATCAGAAGAAGGCAAAAAACTGCTTTTGTCACTCAAGTAGTATTTTGTAGTGTACACTACACCTACAGTATATGCAGTGAACTGAAATGAAGCAAATCAAACAAGACAGGCATGTGCAGTATTTGTTTATTCTTCTTTCATATCCAAGAACTGTCAAGATATTTGCACGCGACACTGAACTGAAGTATTTGATAAATAAAAAGCGGGTACAAGCATAATGTATCTTGAAACGGGATGTCGTAAAACTCGAAGAAGACACCTTGTGCAGAGGGATATTGAATACTATAAAAATAGTGACCTACAGAAACAACACTGCCTCTTTTTGACACATATGCGGGACAACTCAAATCACAGCAAACAAGATGAGTAACTCAAAAAAAAAACGTCACAATCATTTCTATTTGGTGGGGGTGAGACAAAAGAACACATTGTTTTTCCAATAAAATACTTAAAGAACAACGCATAGGATTTACAAGAAATGATAAATGTTAATAAAAAATTTAAAAAACCCACCAGAAATACCTCTAAAGACAACAAATAATCAGCAAAGAACTTTGTGGTGTTTTCGTTGTAAGCAGTTGACGACCTACTTTTTTTTTGCGAAACTCTTTTATTTTTCCTTTTTTGGAGGATTAAGTTCAGCGCACAAATCTACACTAATATACAAATAACGTGTAGTTGGCAAATCTGTGCAAAAGTATGTACAAGTCAAATAAACACATAAATAGGAATACACTGAAAAAAGATACTAGTATACAATTTGTAGCAATTTGGTAAAAATGTTGTTAAAATTTTAATATTTAGTTTTCAGAAGACTTAGCGGATGGAAATTTGTAAATTTTCAATATCTAAAATCTCTTGATTCAAATCAACTGAATTATCTGCTTTAGTGCAGTGCACATATTTTTCACAGTGTAATTTGTGTTAGCGTAGACTAGAGCATATATACATACATAGCAGCAGACGTGCAAAGCATTTTGTAGATTTTTGGTGTACATACTTTGTACGAGAACGAAATGTCTGTGTAGCTGGCATACCAAATAGTTTAGTACAACATTCCAGTTAAGTCTGTGCAACGAACTGTATGTGGTTTGGAGACCAAAAGCAGCAGCAACAAAAACCAACATATGAGTAGGTACCAATAGAAAACCGACCCACAAAATAAGCTGCTTTTTTGCGACAGAAAAGGAATAAAAATCCCAAAAAAAAAAAGAGTAACAAAAATCAAAACAAATGTAATACGCTGTTGTAGCGTAGTGTACTATGATGTTGACTTGTGAAAAACTTCATGTTTTTAATTTGCTTTTTAAAAAAATCTTACATAGATAACTTTTTATTTTACTTTAGTGCAGGATTTAAGCTAAATACTTAAAAAAAACCCTTATAGTAGGATGCCATTCTTAACATTTTCATATTCCATTAGGTAAGTTTTTTTAAAGAAAAAATTCAAATTGAAAAATATTTGTGGCAAAGAAGGCTATGGGGAATTACCCTTTTAGCTTAAGAGCTTGTATTACAAACAAAATATATACATATAGGTGATGCCACTCACGAAGATAGGAAAATAAATTATTTAAAGCACAAACATTTTTATGCGTTACACCCAGGGTATATGTATTCACTTTGTCCTTCCGTTTATAACGCAGGGAAGGAAGCATGACAGGTATGGAAAAGTATTATTCGAATTCTTGATCAGCGTCAGCTCCTGAGTTGATAATACCATGTCCGTCTGTCTGGCCTGGCTGGCTAAAAGGCTGTCAATCTGTGGAAATATTTTTTACGGGAAAACTAAGCAAGATAACTCGATGAAATTTGGTACACTGCCTTTGTTGTTAAAGTTGTCTTGTGGGATTGAAAATGAGCAAAATCGGTTAAAGGACACGCCTACCGCCCATACAAAAAATATATTCAAAACGCAATTTTATGAGCATTATTTACGATAACGCAACCAAAATAGACATAAATACTAGGGATAGTAACTGCAAGCTCTATGCAAAAACTATGTGAATTCGGAGAAGATGGCGTGGCACCTCCCATATAAGTAAAAGTTTCCAAATGCCAACCAATTTTTACACAGATACTAAGAATAGTAAATGCAAACCTTAATCAAAAGCCTGGTTGATTCGGACAAGAGAGCGTGGCATCGCCTAAAATTTAGAAAAAAACAGTTTTTTTCAAAATAGCTCCAAAACGGTTCGCCCTAGAAAAAAAATTGTTCATGCATTTAGTAGACCGTTCAATTCCCTATAAGGGTCCTTCCGAACTGTTTTTTCGTCAGACTTACGCTCCATGAGATATCGCGACTTGAAAAACATTCAATGGTAAATATTGAATAATTTTCAAGACGCGATATCTCATGAACGGTAAGTCGAACGAAAAAACAGTTCGGAGAGCCCCTTAAAGGGAATTGAGCGTTCTACAAAATGCGAGAAATCTTTTTTTTTGTAGAACGAACCTTTTTGGAGCTATTTTGAAAAAACGGTTTTTTTTCTAAATTTTAGGTTTGTTGAAAAAATATCTCCTAAGCTATAGGTCATGTAAAAAAAAAATTAAAATAAGCTTATAGTGGAAGTAATTCCCTATAAATAGGTGTTTTTATTTTGAACGTGTGACTCACCGTTCATGAGTTATCGTAATTTTAAGCGCAACATATCACTGAGCCTTACACCCTTAACAGTTTTTTTGCATCTGAATTCAGACAAATCTTTGTACGTATTTTTTAATTTTTCGTTTTTGGAGAAAATTAACAAAGTTATGATTTTTTTAAAGTTTCATGGTTTGGGAAAATCCATTTTTTTTTGTAATGTAAATATATGAAGCAAAACACGGCAAGCGTACCATAAAATTTTTTTCGACAAGTAACTAATATTTTTTTATAAAAAGAACACTTTAAAATTAATGGGACAAGTTATTTAGATATATCAATTTACAAAATTTGGTGTAAGCTATAAATTTTTGAAAAAACATCCTTTTCATGAAAATGACTGTATTTTAACAACAAATGGTACCAGGAACAAATCCTCCCGGATTATTGTTATTGCACACCGGAACTACCATATTGCCAAATTTGAGCGAAATCGGAGACAAAAAAAAAATTTTCAGCTGGTACACTTGCTTCATATATCTCAGAAACTATTATATATAGGGAAAAGGCGGTTATAATATAAAATATAGATAGCTAATTGTGGTTTTGAAATATGTAAAAAAAAATCAAAGTTTTTAGATATTTTGCTGTGCCAGGAGGCTGAGGAAAAAGTTGAGTTACAAAATTCAAAAATTTATTTTTTAATAAAATTAAATATTAATTGCGAAATTTGGCAAAAACGGTGCAACACATTCGAAATTGAGTTTAATTTATCATGATATCTTTAATTTCGAAAGAGAGGCATGGCAGGAGGCTGAGGATTTGGCACATTAAGGTTAAATTTTTGTATGAAATGCCTTTGGAATCGAGTAAATTGTTAGTGACATACTAGAAAAAATTTAGATGTTTAGTTTTGTTCCTAAATCAATGAATTATATTTATAAAAAACAATGCAAGATAAAGTGAGCCGCAAAATATTATCTCGTGTGAATCATCCATATAAAAAATATTGGACTAGCCAGATAAAAGCAAAAGACAAACCATTTAAATTCTCAAAGCTTTTTCAAAAATATCTACATTTTTAGTAGTAAGGTTCTTAAAAAAAAAAACAAACTTTATTTAGAACTAGCAAATTATAAAAGAACAAATAAATCCAGAATGAAACAATTCTTTTTGCTTTATATGGCAATCATAAAGATTATTGCTGTTCAAAAAAGATTTCGTTCAACATTCAACAATTATCTCTTATACATATAGCGTTACTGTTCCATAATTTTAATGTAAAAAAACAATTGATTAACGAAATTTTTGCGCCTTGACCCCAGCTTAATTACGCACTCAGTGCGTAATAGCTTTATGAGAGTACAACAGCCGGCAGTTTAATTATTGTCATAAAATTATGAAAGCCACAGACAGCAGCAGCACTCTTTATTTTTAATTATTTTTGTTTTTATTTTTTTATACAATATTTTCAAAATAAACCAAGAAATATGAAACAAAATTTTTAAGAGCCGAGGTCAAATAAGTTGCTACACTTTTTTCTTTCATTTGTTTGCAATGTAAATTAACATATGTTGGTGTATCATCCAGATAAAAAAAGAGTGAATGAAAACAAAAACAAAAACCTGTGAGTCACAACTGGACACACAATACGATATATGAATGTATCTGAGCAGTAATAGGTACATTTGCATGCACAAATTGAAATAAAAAAATAAATAAATAAAAGCAAAAAAATGAATTAATAAAAATTTATGTGGAAACGTTAAATTACTCACTCTTTTCATTAATGGGTGCGTTATTAAGTAATTTTTATGATTTGGTAGCCATATTGAATTATTTCAATTAATGTTACTTGCAGAAAACCAGTTTTTATTGAAATTTATATAAAAAGCTTTTTTGTCTTTAAAACTTATACGGAGAGAAGAATTTGATCATATAAGTACATCAAAATGAAAATATAATTACCCTAAGGACCACAGACTATTCCAAAACTAGTTTGCAAACTACTCCATTTGGGAAACCGACTAGTCTAAATTCTGGTCCCAATACATATAAAGTTCTATTCACATTTTACATTGTTTGTCATTGGGCGTAACCAATTGTCTCCTTATGCATTACAATCGGACCAGAAAAAGGTCAATTGTCTCCCTATGCATTACATTCGGACTAGAAAAAGGCTAATTTTTATTTTATTTATAAATTTTAAAGAATTTTATTTAACATACCGAGCCCTAACCGCCAAAAAGACTTAATTGACACGATTTCGGATTTTCGTTTTTTGATGAAAACCTATAATTCGTGTCCATACGCATCTTGTCTACAAATTTCATAACTGTAAATAGTACCATTACGGAGTTATAGCGAAAGCAATTAAGACTTAACCGACATTCGAAGTATTTTGTTTATTATTTTTGTGACTGCGAGTTGTTTGTTAAGTCTTTTTTTCTTTTTGTGTCAAAAATAATTTGCAAATAATGTAATAAAAAGGGAAAATTTATTAAAAAGTCTTGATGCGGGTTAATAGTATATGTGACCACAAATGTTTTTTGGTACAAAAACTGAAGATCAAATGGGGAATCTGGAAAAGAAAAAAAGACTTAACTGACAAAACACTGAAAAATCGCCGTTATATTATAAATAGGTGAATGAAACTAGTTGCATCGCATGTCTAACACAAAATATAGCTTACATACTAAATTTCATTGTAATAGCTATACTAAGTGCACAGATATTTAAAAAAAACCTTCTCCTGTAAAATTTACTTTTTGTCAGTTAAATCTTTTCTGTGGTTAGGGCTCGATACAAATTTTACACAAAAACGTCAAAAAGTTTCATAGACGAATGTGATATGGACTTTGTTATATCATATATGTATTTCTATGCATTGTGTTCCGGTTTCAAATCTCAGTGCGGATGAAATTTTTTTTTATTAATTTTTTCATTATGTTATACGTCGGCTATATTGGACACAATTTTCATTTCCCGCTCCGAAGACTCTTCAGACAAATTGTACAAATTAATAGAAATTTACAAATTGGAATTGAAAATCACCGAGTGAAGGATTCGAACCCGGGTCTCATCACGCAGCGCAAGTTATTAGACCGATACACTATCGTTTGCTTTTCTGTACAGTCGAATGTTATAACTTCACTGACACAATCGATACACAATTGGATCACTTTTAGCACTAATGACATAAAATTGTTTATATCTATTTATATAAGAAAGGTAATAAAAATTTAAAACTCCTGTGATTTTAATAATGAACTGGAGTTTCATTCTTATCATTTATTAATTAAAACAAAACTTATCTTTTCTTTTTATTTTCTGCAATGATGTCATGCATTGCACTATGATTTAAAAGATCAGTTTTAGCGAAAGAAAATTGAAAAAGCTGATAGATCGGCGAAACATTACACAGATGATGAAAATATTATCCAAAACTTTATTTTTTTTTTAAATTTGGTATTTTTGTCCACATTTCATTGTTTTACAGAAGTTGTTTCTATTAAAGCGAAATTTCTTGGATATGACATTTTTTGGTATGAGCTCATTATGATCTAATTAAATTGGATTTTTTTTTAAGTAAAAAAAAAACTATAAGCAAAAATTTGCATTTTTAATAGATACAACTTAATGCAAATATTCATTATATTCTTGTCAATGTTGTTGTTTTAATTATATTTAACCATAAATAATCCTAAATTCTCACAATTAAGCTCAAAACAAAATAGAAATAAAAGAAGAAAAAAAAAAAATCAATGAGAAAATTCACAAGTTAAAAACAAAAAAAAAAACATTGAATATAAAATGCAAATTATATCAATACAAAAAAAAAGTAAATAATGAGAAGAAAAAAACATCACAAAATCAAACATTTTATGGCCTCGCCGCCTTAACTCAACACTTCACTTTGGGCAATAGAAAGACCACGACCACCACACACTGTACCATGTTAATGTGAGAATTAGCAAATCTTTGATTTTGAAGTTTCAGTTTAATGCAAACAAATTAAATCAATTAACAAAAAAAAAAAAAAAAAAAAAAAAAAAATTAAAACAAAAAAAGAACTGGATAAAACTTTATGTAAACATAAAAACATTTTTAGCGTTACGAATCCAAAAGATTAACACTAAATATAAAAAACAAAATAATATGATCCCAATGAGAAAATTTGTTTATGCTTACAATTGCAGTTATTTGGTAGTTATAAAGAAAATAATGTTTGCAACAAAGAAATATTTGTTTCAACCAAACAAACGATTTGGTAACTATAAAGAAATATATGATTGACAACAAATATTTAAATTGCTTATATCACGCAAAGTAATTCACGATATTTTCAAATCAGTTCCAGCTCCATCTCACTTCATTCTACCATTTTTTTTTTTTTTTTTGAAAAAATCTGAAAAATAAACGACAGAATAAATAATGGTAGAAATGTCATTACTGTCCTTTGAGCGGCAGCGACATTATGATTTGTAACCATATGGTTTCAACATATAGGCACATATTCTAATGAAAAGATCAAATTGGAATTCTTACTTGGCAAGGAAGAAATTAAACTACGTCAAACAGAGTTCTTGGTTATCAGCTGTTTATGTTTTTGGGGTCGCTAATTCCAAAACTGGATAACATTTTTAAAAAATCAAAATAACAGATCTTAAATGACCCAAAATTTTCTCAAAAAATTATTACATCACGATAAAATTGTGGCCTGGGGGGTTCTGGAGGTCGCTGATCTGATTTCGAATTCGGGATCAAATTTTTTGAAATTAAAATGTCTGATTCAAAATGGCGGTCAAAATCTCAAAAAATGATTACTTCACGACAAAATTGTGACAAGAGGTTTCTGGAGTTATCTTATTTCGAATTTAGAATGAAATTTTTTCGAAAAAAAATGGCGGATCCAAAATGGCGGACATTTTTCTCAAAGATATGATTATGTCCTAACAAAATTATTTCTAGAGGGGTTTTTGAGTTGGCTTATTCAAAATTCGGGATCACCTTTTTCGAAAACATAATGGTAGATCCAAAATGGCGGCTAGGGGATTTTTGAGCTCGCTGATTCCAAATTTTGGATACAATTTTTCAAAATGACAATTTCAGACTACTTGGAAGGTGGGCGTGTCCTTGACCTGATCACGCCCATTTTCAACTAAGAGCTATTGCTACCGAATATATTTTAGAAGCCAAATATTTTTGTTGTATTTTAATGTTCACGAAGTTTTAGCGATTTAAAATTTTGATCTTTATGAGACCCGATCATGCCCAATTTTAGCAAATACTATCTCAGATATCGAATTTGATTGCTTTACCTCAAATAGTTTAGCTATTATTAATTTTACGAAACTGAAGCGTTGCAAGAATATAGAAAAGTCTCTGAAGAAAACTTCATTATCTTTCAAAATGTGGTGGGAACAGGGTGGCTGATAATTGCACAGAACTTTGAGAGAACCTTATATTATAGGGGAAGGGTACAGGGTGTGGGCACCGTTTTGTTTTCGACTCATAACTTTTGACCAAATGTATATTATGCAGACATATACATAAGTGTCAATGGAAAGCTAAAGACCTTAGCTAACTATTGGTGAAGAAACAAATTGATTTCGTCAGTTGGAAAAATTATATCAAAAAAAAAGTGAAGTGATCATTTTTGACAAAAAAAAAAATTTAGGTCCGGTGTTGGGCACCTTTAGAAAATCGGCTAAAAATGGGAAAATATGAAATTAAAAGCAATCAAATGGAGGAGAAAGCAAAATTAACTTATTTCGGAGACATTGAATCACAAAAATTTAACAAATTCTGCTCAACGGCTTTAACAAAACCGGCGTCACTGAAAACGTCTGGATCGAATGGCATCATACCTGTTGCCCCGAAACCAGACTTGATTATCTTCGGCTGAAGACAGATCAGTTTTTTTGCAAATTAAGCTAGCTAGGTGACGTAATCTCTGGCCCTTGTTGACATTGCTCTTTTGCCAAGTATGATTTTTTTTGTACCAATCCGTGCTCGCCATCTGCTCCTCGGTCTACTTGGCTGGAAACTCAATACTAAGATTATTTGCAAAGTGTTATGCCACCTCAACACCCACACTTAATGAAAATAGCTTTCTTTCTATGATATCTTTAAAGAGCCTATTGGTTCTTTCCTTTCACTAAAAAAGCGTAAAATGGCATAAGAATACCATTAAGATTAGTAACGTTGGCATCCACCACGATATTTCAGTAAAATACACGCTTTAAATAAAAAAGAGGGGTGCTCACGCCCGGACCTATTCGGGGCCCATACTCGGCTTTGATAGCCACTTTGAAAATCAATGAGCAAATTGTGCTGTGTGAACACTTTGGTTGCATTCGGTCTTGAATCACGAAATGTAATAAATTTACTACATAAATATCAGCTTTTTGATCGATTCACTTCGATTTATCGCACTTGGAAAATTATTGAAAAAAACTTTTGTGTTGACTTTTACTCATTCAAAAATTATTTTCTTCTCAGCATCAATCAAGTGCGTCTGTTTTCTCCGGTAAATGCACAAAAACTTCATGCTGTCATTACACGCGCTTAACATTTGTCAGAACAGCCGCATTTGTTTTCTGTCAAAAGTTACGGGGGGGTGCCCACACCCGGACCCTGCCCACTGGCGGTACCCTTCCCCTACATTTAAATGATCGAGCCGTTGTGACTCCATACAACTTTTAAGTTGTAATCCTCAAAATGCAAAACTCGTAAATTTGGAAAATAAAATTATTCCTTTTTATATTACATATAATAGACCAAATAAAACTTATTGCATAATACAATATTTGATGAGAGGCTAATGATGGTCCCTCTTCTTTTTGTTTATAAAAACATTAAATTATATTTTTTCCAACGTTTTGTAAGAGATCCCTTACTTCTTCAGGGGATTATTTATTGTTTTTTTAAATAATCAAAAAATTTGTACAAAATTTAACATATTAAACAAACATTTTTTTAAAAAATGTTGCTTATTTTTTTTCCAATTTCTTATTGGGTACTTACAGTTGTGTTCATATGTTTACGAACAACATCGCTGCACCTTCATGGCACATTCACTCACTTCTTGTCTACTTCTTACTCTACTCGTTACGTTACGTTTCGTTTACAATTTGATATGTTGCAGTGATTTGTTTGGATTTAACCCAGTTCTATAGAAATTGGAACAAATCTATGAAGAGTTCGACACTTAACTACAAAAACAACAACAGAAATAGTAATAACAACAATGAAAAACTTTCAATTGAGTGTAAATTGCATGAGAGTGCGATTTATTTCAAGAAATGAAATATCAAAAGGAACACAAGAAATTGAGAACTAGTTTTTTTAGTAGTTTTTTAATAGCAGAGTATTAGAAAAAATAAATAAATAAAAAGAAAGAAATAAAGAGATACAAAAGTAGTGATAGAAAGAATAGCATCATTTCGCACCTATGAATTAAAAGAAAGAAAAAACTTCATTTTTATTCCACATGCCATTTTATTATTTGCAGCGTAAGTATTCTATAGATGTTATTTCTGATTTTATCAAAGAGAAATAAACAATAAAATTCGCTTGATTTAACATTAAGCTACTTAAATTTATAAAGTTAGCGGTGTATTCGAATTGTGCTTAACCTATTAAAGCATTTTGATAGTTTTGTCAAAAAAAAGAGGACAGAAAATGATAAATAGAGAAAAATGTACACATGACAAATGTCCAAAATATTGAATATTTATGAAAAGATAATTATATATAATCATTGCAAACTGTGTAAATTGTGTTGCCCGTTTTTAATTTTTATTTTTCATACCACACGTTCTACATTTGACCTAAATTCAATATTGCGATTGGAAAAATGCGATGATTTAGCGGTATTTTAATTTTTTATAGTCAAAGAGAATTTTATAAAGGCATTACATATTTGTGCACTTAATATTAAGAGTTCAGACTCACAAAACAATAATTTTATTACATTCCATATGTAAGTCGGGAGTGGTCATTCAAAACAAGGTAAAAGTTCAAATGCCGTACAGTGGTCGATCGTGGCCATATAAAGGTTAAATTTGAAAATGCTATGGATTTAAAAAATTTTTATGTCAATCGTCAGATAATACTTAGGGACGAAAAAAAACTATAAAAGTTTAGTTTTATTTTGGTTTAGCAAAAATGCTATATGGAACTTTTAACATTAGAAACTGCTGGATAAACCCTCTAGTTAATGTGTTTTAAGCCGGATACACTAGTGTAGCATATCATTAGATTGTAAACATTCTCAAGTGCTATAGCTTAAATGACAGGTAACAACATGAGCAATATTTAATAATAAGATGGGTTTTTCATAAATCTTAAAATTTCATATAAAACGCCAATTTTAAACTTTGAGAACCCATAAAATGGAAAAAAACACTAATACACATATTCGGTAAAATACGTGTCTTTATACCCTACACCCAGGGTATATTCACTTTGTCCTTCCGTTTGTAACGCAGGGAAGGAGGCGTGGCAGATATGGAAAAGTATATATATTCTTGATCAGCGTCACCTCCTGAGTCGATAAGGCCATGTCCGTCTATCTGGCTGGCTGGCTGGCTGGCTGGGTGGCTGGCTGTGTGTGGAAATACATTTTTTGGGAAAATTAAGCAAGATAATTCAATGAAATTTGGTACACAGCCTCCGTCGTCAAAGTTAGCTCGGACACGCCTACCGCCCATACAAAAAATATCTTCCAAATGCAAATTTTGGAGTATTTTTCACAACAATGCAACCAAAATACACATAAATACTACGAATTGTCAGCGCAAGCTTTGAGCAAAAACTGGTCGAATTCGGACAAGAGGGCGTGGCACCTCTCATATAAAAGCAAAAGTTTCAAAACGCTGTACTGAATGCGTTTTTTGAATTATTCAAACCAAATTCGACTCAGACACTAAGAATCATAAATGAAAGCTCTCAACAAAAATTGGGTGAAATCGGACAAGGGGGCGTGGCACCTCCCATATAAGCAAAAGTTTCAAAATGCTATACTGAAAGAGTTTTTTGAGATAATCCAACCAAACTTCACTCAAATACTAAAGACTATAAATGCACGCTTCAAGCTAAAACTAGACGAACTCGGGCAAGAGGGCGTGGCACCTACTATATAAGCAGAAGCTTCAAAACGCTATACTGAAAACGTTTTTCACTCAGACACTAAAAACTATTAATCCAAACTCTGGACAAAAACTGGGTGAACTCGGACAAGAGAGAGTAGCACCTCCCATATGAGCAAAATTTTAAAAATACTGCAGTGTAGGGTATTTAATGTTTGGCCAGGCCAAATTTTACATCCTTACTAGTTTTATTTTGCATAACCTATCAGAAAAACTTTATGAGACCCCAGGGACATTTTTTGTGTTGCACTGTGTTATTTTTATTTCTTTACATTCTGCAAAGTTTTACAATAGATTTATTAATTTTAAGCTTACAGTCTGTTTAAATGCGGATGATGGTTTTTTTTAAAGAAAAGGTTATAGGTAAAGGGTATATTCCCCCTTTTTAAGCCCCCTTGGAAATTGAAATTGCCTGCCCTCTCTTTATTTGGATATAAAACGACATACGTCAATATATGGCACACTAAAAACGGTTATTAGCTATTGAGGTAGATTGATCAAAAGTATATCTATACTCTTTTCAGTTTTTAATGTTTGATTGAAAAAAAAAAAACAATACATCAACAGTACAATATATCAAGAACATCAAACAGTTTTCTCCGCCTACTGAATAGTAGATAATTTTGACTTACGTCGCATTAGAACTAGGCCGATTATATCAAGTGTTATTGCTAGAAATTATCAAGTCTTGTTATAAAGTTAAGTTTAGTCATTAGAAAGGCGCGAATCAAACACTTTATTATAGCAAAATAATAGTTGCATTTTCTCATAATAGAATTAATCACAAAATGTATCTTTAAGCATCGCAAGACTCTTATCATTCCTCCAATTTCTTTTCATCCCAAAACATATCTACAAATTAATTTTAGAAAATTCAATTTCTAGCAATCTTTATTTGAATCAATTAAATGACTTTGTTGCTTCTAGTATGCATTTCTCTCTAAAACGCCGGAGGAAATAAATGTATGTCACTACCATTTTCAATAGTTGTGACAACATTTATTTACTTTCTTTTTGTTTTGCTTTGCTTGCTTTCCCCCCCCCTACTTGTATGCCAATTTTTTTCGTTAATACTTCACTTCACTACTTTTCTTTTTGCAATTCTTACAAGAACATGCGTTTAGTTTTCTATTGCAACTTGTTTATTTATGCCCTAAATCTACATGAAAGCCAGTGTTGCTAGGCATATTCAGCGTACTTGTAGTGTTGTTAACAAGTTTGCAATTCCAGCTGCAACAGTAAACAGTTTTGGTATCTAACATGTAAACATTATCATTTATGTAGATACAAAGTGTTGTAAAGAATTGCTTACAACTGTCAACAAAATATGAAAAATTATAAGAACTCTACATAAATGATAAGCAACGTCGAATAGTCACAAAAGATATTCCAATGCTTTTTAGCGTGCAGTTGCATCGTTTTCTTCCAAAAGCTTTCGAAACGAAAAGTAATTGAAATCGCACGAATTGCAGAATATTCCTGGTAGCGTCAATTATTCCAACCAACACTGTTGGCAAAACATGTGTTCAAATTCAAACGTAAATGTGTTGAAATTTTCTAAAGAAAACGAGTTAGAGAAGTGAGATGTGCAATTGACTGCAAATGCAAAGCATTGAGTTCTTTTGAATGTCGCCTCTATGTTACACTTGAACGCCTGCAAGCATTGCACTACCCTCATCCCACTTGTTTTGAGATGGTGACACAATTCCACTATGCAAAATAGTGGATTTTAAATATAAGCCACCATATTTGTTACTATATATTACTTGTTTTTTACTACTTTTTTAAATATGTACGTTCATAAAATTCTTTATTTAAATGAAATAAGATAAAAAATGGAATTTAAAATTTGCAATATTAAATTTACAACAAGTGAACGAGCGGACTTTAGTTACCGAATTTCAACTTTGATTCGTATTTTTATCTGTATTTGTGTATTTTTATCAGTTGATCCATATACAAGGGGTACTATTTATATTTCGGGAACTGGCAACAATAATGTCAATAGCTAAAATCTGGCAACATCATAATAAAGTTTGACATTTTTTAGCATAAACGTACTCACAACGTTTTGATGCACAAGTGCTGTTTGTTTTGTTTGCAGTGAGTTAAGAAAATCAGATATAAATTTTCAAAAAACTAAAAAAGCTGCAAAAACAACATTTATTATTTTTATTTAAATGCTTATAACTCCGTCAATCGTCAACCAAATCATGAAATTTTTTTTTAAAAGTTTTGTTTTTGTAAGGTAATTTTTATAAAAAACAAAAATTTTTTTTTAAATAATTTTTTTATTAAATTTTTTTTTAAATAATTTTTTTATTAAATTTTCAACTTTTAAAGTTAAATAGCTATTTTTATCTATACTCTTCGTTTTGTTTAAAAAAATTTCTAAAAAGAACTTTAAGCAATTTGAGAAATTTTAAGACTATTTTTAGAATGGACAAACGATGGGATCTATTTTCTTTTTTTTAATTTTTTAATTAAAAAAAAATTAATGAACAAGCACTAAAATATACCTCGTTGCCTGGAGATGGTAAAAAGATTGACCGACCCCCATTAAATTTTCCTCTCCAACATTTTTATTAAATATACTATCAAATTTCTTCCACCCCTTGAGGAGGGGCTCTGATATAAAATTTTGATAAAAATATCAAAAAAATTTCTCATTGCCGGGAGAGGAAAACATGATCACAGACCCACATTAATTTTTCCTCCTTAACATTTTTCTCTTACATATTAGCCCTTTTTATCCATCCTTTAAGGGGGCTCCCGAAAAAAATGTTCACAGAACCCCATTAATTTTTCCTCCTTAACTTTTTTTCGAACAAACTAATCTCTTTTTTCCACCCCTTAAGGGGGCGCCCATAAAAAATTTATATAGAAATATCAATTTTGTATGGGAGGCCCCTTAAGGGGTGGATAAAAAGGGCTAGTATGTTGGAGAAAAATGTTAAGGAGAAAAAATTAATGTGGGTCTGTGATCATGTTTTTCCTCTCCCGGCAATGAGAAATTTTTTTGATGTATCGGAGAGGAAAAGTAAATGAAGGTCGGTGAACAATTTTACCCTCTTCCGGCAACGAGAAATATTTTAGAGCGCGTTCACTCACTTTTTTTTTAATTAAAAAATTTAAAAAAAAAAATAGATCCCATCGTTTGCCCATTCTAAAAATCTATATATAAATAGGCAAACGAAATCGGTTCAGTCCCTGTTTCTATACATAAATCTCAACCGATTTGCTTGATAATTTTTTTGTTGGAAAGGTTGTGAGAAGGAGCAGTGCATAGGACTATACTTTTTTTAAAGTGGACGGTGCCACGCCCCTAAATGGAAAAAACGCTCTCACGGCTATACCGCTTCACGAAATTTAGTATTGAGATAAGATTGACACTAAGGAACGATAACATGACCATTATGTTTTCAGTGGGCGGTGCCACGCCCCTTTATGGAAAAAACGCTCTCACAGTTAAACTACTGCATACGAGTTTCATGCAATTGGTATAGATATAGGGTTAGCACTAAGAAACGATAGCATGATTGATTTTTATGAATTTTGATATGGGCATAAAATGAACGGGACAGAAAGAAAGTTTGCTCTTTAGTAGGAGTTACACGCCTCTAAATGGAAAGCACGATATTGCAACTAAGTTATTAAAAGCTTTTTGTGTTTTATCGACCAAGGAAGGGTATAAAAACTTTTTTTTTTATTTTATGGTCAAATCGAAATGGTCGAATTTCGGCCACAAGGCGAACTTTAGTAATACAAAAAAAGAGACAATAGCCGACCGTGTTTCTTTTTAAATTGCGATAACTCATGAGCAGTGAGTCGCAAAACAAAAACCCTAAGGAACTTTTTATGGAGAATCAAGTTCTCTACAAAAACTTTTCATTTTATATTTAAAAAAATTTATTTTTTAGGAGTTATTCTAAAAAAACTGGTTAAGCGCCGATAAACGGCAAAAAATCACTTTTTTTTAAATAACTTCTAAATAATTATGTAGATTATGTGGTTCTCCCTGAAAAAGACCCTTGGACTTTTTATCGTACGACTCACCGTTCATAAGTTATCGCAATTTGAAAATTACCACAATTGTATATACGCGTCAAAAAAAAAAAAAAAACACGGCTAATATTGGGTTTGATTAAGAAAAATAAATATAGGGTCAATATAGGTTTCCAATGCGGTCTACTTAAGTTATTCAGATTATTTCAGCTGTGATTTTTTTTTATTATTTAGTTCTAAAGACTCCTTATCAAAATATACGAGCAAAACATACAAAATTAGCCAACAAAATAAAAAATGTGACCGTCCATTGGTAAACGTACCTAATCTTCACTCACAAAATTTAGCAGTACAGCTAAAAATAAGAGATAGGATCAATTTTACCAGTTTTTAGTTTAGAGTGGAATTCAGTGCTTAGACATGTATTCAACATTTGACAACTGATTTGAGGTCGATTATCAAATAACAAATACCAATAAAAGCTGTCTTACCGAATCTCAACCCTGTAAAAATTGATAATTGACAAACTTTGAACTTCGATATCTACAAAGTTGAATTTTTCATTTTACGATTTCGAAATGACATAACTCAGTCAATTTTTGGAATTTTCCAGTGATCGAGGTGTCGTTTTATTCGAAATTGTATGTTTTTTTTAGAAAATACAAAAAACGGTTTTTTATTTTGTGAGGATAAGGTACCTTTTTCCACTGGACGGTCACATATATAAAAAAAAATATAAATAAACTTCCTTTTTGCAATGTTTTTATCATTTGCAACTATGCACTCAGCTCAATTTATGAGTATGCAGGGTGCGGCAACACTTGTGCAAGCGAAATTTGTAACACATAAAAATAAACAAATTATTTAGCAAGTAGGTAAATGTGTATTTTCGCAAAAGTGTTAAAATTTCAAATTCCTAATGAAAACACAACGCTCCTTTGACAGACACAAAATTTTCGCAGAAAAACCAATAAAATTTTCTTTTGAAAAGAACAAAAAAGCGGGCGCCACTTGAAACTTAAGTCTAATGCATTAGTCATATGGCAGGCATTATTAGCTTAGACAAAATTTCATGTGGTTTTCTTCAAAGAATGAATCCCATAGCGTGGCGCATTGCTTACCTGCATCTTTAGCTTTAACTGTATCCATAACCTGTAGATGGATAATGTGGCGTAAATAATCACCAATATGATTCATCAACTCTTTTGTATACATTTTTGTTGTTTTTATTGCTTTGTATTGTTTAATTCAACTTTTTTTGTATTTTTCACATACACGTAGGTACTATTTCACTTTACAAAAATTCCTTTATTTGTTTGTGATATTTCCAATATTTTTAAGATTTCGTGCACATTTCTTTGTTTCGAAGGAAACAGAGAGACACAAAATTGTTTTTAATTAACTTCAATTTATTTCGCTGCACACATTTTCCACGATTTTAATATAAAACTAAACGTGTTCAATTCCCAACAACAAGTGAGTCAGTCCGTTGTTTGCGACGTTCTGGGGCTGGGTTCGCCTTTGAGTTGTTCGTGTTGCTGTTATCAGTGAAACGACTTGGTAAAACAACAAAAACTTTTGCTTCAAGTTGTGCTCTGAAAAGTAATTCGTTTACATTTCAAGTGTTTATCAATAATTGATAAGATAAATAGAAATTAAATTAAAAAAAAAAAATATACGAAACAAAAAAGTTTTCTTGACGGTTTAAAAAATTAGTATTAAATTTAAAATTTATATTGCACAATAGTACATAATAATATTCTGTTTGCATTTTGTTTTGTAATTAAGATTGGTTTGTTTATATAATAAAATAATACTTTTAACAGCAACTATAAATTATGATATTCCCCGATGCTTCAAAGTTTTGGGAGAAAATGCGATTTAGTTATCTAGCATTTATAATTTTTCAGCCAAGATTACTAACTTCTTTCAATGGGTTTAGATAGCTCTATCTTATCTCATGGTTTTTTATATTTGTTTGGGTTCTTCATTTTATATAGGATTAATGCTTATAGGGTTTTTTATTATAAATACGCCCGAATCTGTTTTTCCCTATTATTTCATCAATCTTTTTTGACCGTCACTAAATCAAAAACTATGGCATTTTGAAATCATAAAACGAAATACTCAAGTTTGTAGATATCAAAGTTCAAAGTTAATCAATTATCAATTTTTATAGGGTAGAAGTTTGGTAAGACCGTTTTCATTGATACTTGTTATATGATTATCGACCTCAAATCAATTGCGAAATGTTCAAAACATGTCAAAGCACTAAATACATCTTTAAAGTGAATACCGGTGTAATTGACACTATCTCTTATTCTTATTTTGTCAGTGAAGATAAGGTCGCTTTTCCTCAGGACGGTCACATATAATAGATTTTAAACAAGTAAGGGTGATATCTTTGGCTTAGTCAAAAATTAAATATCATACACTGCAGTATTTTGAAAATATTGCCTATAAGGGAGTTGCCCTCTTGTCCGAATTCAGTTAGTTTTTCTTTGGATCTTGACAAGGATGTAGCCAGGATTTTGTTTTTGGGTGTTTCATAGTAATGTTCAGGTTCAGATTTGCTCCGAATCTGGCTTGCCTGAATTATGACCAAGAAAGGGGCAAGCTTTCAAGAACAGATAAAGTTATCGGATCTCCCGGATATTCGCTTCTGATCAGAATAGTGATCAAATATTTAGTGTTGAGAATCGGATCATTCTCATCAGAGTTTTATTAATGCAACTTTAATTAGAGTATCATTCTTTAGAGTAGGTAGTTATCCATATAAATTAATTTTAGTTACGTCCGGCAACAAAACGTTTCGCTAAAACATTTTGTAAGATTGAGCAACATCCCAAACGGCTGGACCGATCACCGTGAAAATTTATATTTATAAGTTTACGACTAAGGCGCGTGGTTCTGCATCATTAATTTTTTCGGTTTTTTTTTTTCACCCAAGGGTCCTCCCTAGGATGCCGGAACCAACAGTTTTTTTTTATTATTTTTTTTTTTTTTTTTGTGTTTTCTACGCGTATCATGACTTTTTACAACATTTTAGTGGAAAAAAATTGTTTTTCACCAAACGGTCCCCTCGCACAAAGATGATATTCGTTACCTAAATAAACTTCATCTGGAAAATTTACATTCTACGATTTAATTTAATTGGAAATGCCCCGGCCTCTGTACAAGATAAGGTGTAGCGACGCACACCGGGTTATGCTAGTTTGGCTTTGAAATTAAAATCATGTGAAAAATTTACATTTTATATTGAACTTTACAGACTTCTTGTGGAATAAATTGTGAACTCTCAAGTCCGTTACAACTAACTATTCATGGTGAGACTTAACAATAAATCAGAAAAAAAAAATATTTCAACCAATGACATTGATTTAGAATTTCGAATTTTGAGTTGTTCTTGCTTCAGAGACTATAAAGTCGCTATTTATGCCGCACTTTCAAGAAATTGTGTAATTCACAGCTGCTACCGGCATCGGTTAGCTTTAATATACCTCATTACACTTACCATTTAACTTTTCTAATTGAATCCTTAGCTTTCGAGTTATCATTCATTAAAGTAAAGTTATCTCAAATATGAAATGTTTATCTTATTTTTCCTGATTAGCTCTCGATGATAGCTCCACTTTAAACTCACTGCATTTTAATAGCAATACTGTATGTAAACATTAATCAAGGTTTAAAGGCATAAAATATCATAACAAATATTTTATGTGCCTGGTCCACATTTAATTCGTTGTCACATTTTTATATTGTTATTAAAAAATACAATTTTTTTTTCCAAAGAAATTCCTCTTTTGTTAGTAGCACTGCCGTCAGGCAGGAAGTGAACTACGATTCTTTATTCGCACTAAAGATGGAAATTTTTTGCCATCGTAGTCGATATATTGCACTATATATAACAATGATATAATTAAAAGATTAGCAACTAGAGCTTTTAGTCTTCAAGCTTTTCATTGATTTATCACCATAATATTGCAACGATATGGCATCAATTTGTTTCGAAATAAAACATTGTTTTGTTTAAAATATTGTGAACATTATGCAACAAATATTATGAAAACACTAACTTATCTAAGTAACAACTTTTTAGAAGAATATGTTAAGTATCAATGATTCAATTTTCAACAAATGCAAGATAGTTGCTTAAAGTAATTTTCCCCATAATAGTAACTTAAAAATATCGATTTACGATTTATAGTTTGAACTAAGAATATTGATATGATCAAGAAATGTTTCACTCGATTTTGGTCATCTCTATAAATATAAAAAATTTTCTGGTTTCTTAATTTTCTTGGTTGATTTTTATTTTTATTTAATTCGAGCATCCCTTTGCTGTTGTTCCTGTTTTGAAGGCAACACAACACAACAAAACAACAATTTAATAATGACGACTTTTGCAGCGACAAGCAACCTCTTGGTGGTGACTCTTGCTTGGTTCTGATGGAATCTCATGTACCTGGGTAGGTACCTGTGCTGCATTTTTTTCCACTTGAATGCTGAAGGTGCCAAAAGCTGAACGCAGCAACCTGTTTTTGTGTTTTTTCGTTTTCTTTTTTTCTCTTTTCCTTTTAATTTTGATTGTTTTCTTTGGAAGGAATTTAAAAAAGTGTAGCCACCATTTCGCATTTTGTAAAAAACAATATAAGAGTATGTGCGAATATATACCAAGTATTTCAGTTTTAAGGGATAGATTAGTTCCTTTATAAAGCACATATTGATTTGACACTACCGCTGTTTTTGCGCTCAAAAAATAATAGGGAATAATAGGGATCCAGTACAAGTTTTACACTCTAAATTACACCTTTTTCACATCATATTGGTGTTTTTCGATATCAAATTAAAATTTATACAACTCAAAACAACACTTATAGTGCAATCAACATCAACTTTTTGCAAAAATTAACGTTTTTACAGATCATATTAGTTAAATCAACCTTTCTACAGAGTAAATTATGCTTCGAAAAAAATACACTTTTCTGCATCAACGCAGCTATTCGTTATAAAACTTGGTACAAAAGTTTTCCACTCCAAGTTAAATATTTTTCATATCAAATTGATCTTTTTTTAAATCAAAATAAGCCTTTTCGAAGTCAAATTCAACTTTGAAATATATAACTATGTACTTAAAATAGTATATCTGGAGGGGATTGGACAAGCGATTTGAAAAAAGGTTAATTTGATTTGAAAAAAGGTTAGCTTGATTGGAAAAAGTTAATTTTGATTTGTAAAAAGGTAAATTTGATTGGAAAAGGTTTATTATTTTGATTTGAAAAAAGGTAAATTTCATGTGGAAAAGATTTAACTTGGAGTGGAAAATCTGTTTTGGTTAATATTGTGTCTATCAAACAGCTTGCAAAAAGTGTAGGGCTTGACAAAGGGGTATACCACCCCATTTACAAAACTCTGGGTATTCATATTTATTCAAATTCTAAAACGCACAAAAAGTCGATTAAAATCAGCGATTAGTAGTACTAATTTAGTACCTTGAGGGTTATTTTGAATGTAGACAATGGTAATTTGATTTGGAAAAAGTTAACCCTGGACTGAAAAACTTTTGCGGTGTGAACTGGATTGCTTTTCATTTGAACAGTGATTCGAAGTACTTATGTATTGATAAAATAAATTCTTAAATGGATACTGCCGAAGCAATGTGATTTTTTTACAGGTTTTTAGAACGCTGGCATTATTTGCCGATATTTTCGAAAATAAAGTTCGTAACAACGTTACGATCAGCGAAGAGAATGGCATCATAACCGATTTGAGTAATTGGACCATCTCTGGATCAAAATGTTTGGAAATGTAGCAGCATTTCAAAGAAAATAATTTTTATATATTTTTTTATTCATATCGATATATCCAACGTATAAGTTGCTAACTCAAGTAACAACTTTCTTAAGGGATAGAGTTTTTCGAAGTCTGCGTATAAGACTGCATCTTGTGTTTAATTGTGGTACCTCTAGCTTGAAATTTTTAAGGGCTGGGAGCTTTTTTTGAAGTTAAAATTTAAGTGAAAAATGTTGTAACTTAAGTTACCAACTTATACGTTGGATCTATCGATAAACTTATATAATTATGAAGAATGTAAACTCTATAGTATTTAGTTCAAGTCTTCGTTCTAATTGCTTTTGTTTTCTTTTTTAACAGTGAAATCCTTTTTTGTTGCATGTTAACATGTGTGAGTGGGCCGATAGTTACCACTTCCATGTTTGTTAACTTCCACATCATAACGTTAACGTTGATTATGAAGATTATTAAGACAACAAAGACCAACGTTATTTACCATTTTATTTTGAACGGAAATTATAATTTGTTTGCGCTTTATACTGCACACAGTTGGCAGTACTATGTATGTGTGTAGTTTCGAGATCAAGTTATGCAAATAAGTATTAAAGTATAAAAATAGTAGGAGTAAATATTAAGTTTTATATATTTCTAACTTTGTGTTGACTTTTCATATGAAATGATTCAATTTAGTTGTAGTAGAAAAGTATTAACACATTGAAAAATTGTATTGTCAGTATACTTTCACCATTGACTGACTAAAGTTTGGAAACCTTTCCATGCGTCAGGTTAAATTTTCCTTAAACAACACGCACGAGAACAAATAACTTTTAAATTCAATTCAAAAGTTGATTCACCTTTGGACGTCATGTTCTGTTAATTAACTTCGGCGTCGCGTCACAGTCTGAAAAAAAAATGCTATCAAACATAAAAGTGGCAGGTAGGTATACATTTTTGAGAAATTAAGTTTATCTCAGACAATCTGCGCCTAAAGTAAATAAATATTTTTATTTGGATTTACTTTTTTTTTATAGTTATCAACAACGAATGTTGGGGTTTGTATCTGTCAAGGTTATGAATGGCATTAGATTTTAAAAATCAAAAATTATTGATCGACGCTAGTTAGTTGGAAAATAGCAGACCATATTTATTTCATATTTTTTATTTTTATAAGCTTTTATCTACACAATTTCAATTGATTTTTATACATTCCTTAGATCGGTAGACCGATATGATATGTTTTCCGAGTCGTACCTAAAAAAACTTTCCCACCCGTTACGATTGTATTGAAGGTGCTTGACCCTGTAAGTATTTAAATATACCCACGACTTATAATAGTCTAAGATCCGGTGAAGAAATTACTACCCTCATCGTCTTTCCAGATGAAATATTTTTTTTTTTTTTGCAATAATATAAAGAGATAAACGAAACTTGACGTGATTGGCATTCCATAACCTTGCAAGGATATTTTTAATTAACTAAATATTATTTAATTACATTTTTGATCCAAACTACCCTCATTCTCAATAAATTTGGTGGCAATCGAAAGCAAAAATCATATAGGAAATGGAGCTGTGTGATTGACATCCTTTTTCCTAGCAAGGATACCTGCCAAACAGGTCTAAACATTACTGTGTGTGTGTGTCCGAAGCATTATCCCTGAGAAACTGTTCAGCCAATTTAGCTGAAAATTCGGCATTGAGTGTATTTCAGGGACGGGAAGGTTTTTCTGCTATACCGAAGGCTTCACAGTTAAAAGGAAGGATACATATGAATACTAGAGCAAATATATGTATGGCGGACTATTAACAAGCCGTAATGAATAGTTTTCTTGGACACCCGAAGATTTCCGAAGGTCATCCGAAGGCTTCACAGTAAAAACGAAAGATATATATGTATTAGGCCGGGTCAAATGTTTTTGCGACAAATAGTATAGCAACAAAACAATCTACGAAAAATTCTAAAAAACTTTGCCCAAGAAACCATGGGACAAAAATCAATATCGAGCCTAATATGTATACCAAAGCAAAAACATCTAAGGCGGACTATCTTGCACACCCGAAGATTTCCGAAGGTCACCCGAAGGCTTCACAGTCAAAACGAAGAATATATATACATACTAGAGCGAAAACATCTATGGCGGACTGTCAACAAGCCGGAAAAAATAACGTCCGGACGGTGGCAACCCTATATGGTAGCGCACTTGCACCAACGACTCATGATAAACACAACATTAAACAACTTCAAAAATTCATAACTTGATAACCATAAAAGATACCACGATTTTGAAGGTCGTTAAATAATAACAGAATTTACCTTTAAATAAAAATATTTTTAAAAATATAAAAAGCGTACACCAAGCACTAAATTGGCTTTATAAAAGAAAAAAAAAGCTTTTTTTCCACTAAAAATAAATTTTTTTTTTTCAGTGTATTTTTTTTCTTTTTTCAAAAGCTCATATCTTTCTGCATTAACTCTGAAAATTTCATTAAAATCGGATCAAAATCCGAGGGGCTATGAATTTTCAAACGTGTAAGTTAGCCTGGTTTTAGTGCGCGTTTTTTCGATATTGATAGCTTGTACGGGCTAATTTTGTTAGGTTACTCAAAAAACTGATTCTAAAACAATTTGGTCCCAATCGGAGGGGGGTAACACCTGCCCCATCGGGCCCAAAGAGGGGCACCTTTGCGAAAATTTCACGAAAATAATTCATAGCTCCCTCGGGGTGACCCCTAGAGGGGTGAAATGTATGACCAGGTTACATTATTTTTTTCTTTCCAACATTTTTTCCAAGCACACCTACCCCCTATTTGTACCCCCTGCAAAATCCACATTTTTGAAAATTCGCTGTAACTGTTCCAGAATGACCCCAAGCTAGATAAGATGTATGACCAGGTCCCATTATTTTTTTATCCCCAACATTTTAATGAGACAGACCTACCCCCTATCTGCCCCCCTTTTGGGGTCCCCCTACAAAAAACTCAAAAAATTAAAAAAATTTCTAAAAATAGTTCAAAGCTCCCACGGAGTGACCTCTAGAGTGGTGAAATGTATGACCAGGTTCTATTATTTTTTCCTCTCCAACATTTTCCCTTGACACACTTGCACCCTATCTGCCACCCTTTTAAGGGCCCCCCTTCAAAATCCACATTTTTTGAAAATTTGCTGCATTTGTCCTGCGATGCCCGCAATATAGGCTTAATATCCAATTAGATCCTATTATTTTTTGTTCCCTTATATTTTTCGTTGATACACCTACCCCCTAAAATCCACCTCTTGGGCGCCCCCCTTACAAAAAAGCAAAAAAATTAGGAAAAATATCGAAAAATAGTTCTTAGCTCCCCCGGAGTATTTCATAGAAGAGTAAAACGTAAAACCAGGTCCAATTATTTTTTCCGACATTTCCCCCAAGCCAATCTACCTCCTATCTGTCACCCTTCTGGAGGTCCCCCTACTAAGTCCTCATTTTTGAAAATTCGCTGTAACTATCCCTGGTGACCCCTAGATGGGACAAATGCATCACAAGATCCTATTATTTTTTTATCCCCAATACTTTCCCCTCACACACCTGCCTCCTATCTGCCACCCTTTTGGGGCTACCCCTATAAAAACACTTCAATATAGGAGTTCACTTATAAAGTGACACAGTTTAATTGTTACATATCATGCTCTGGCGCGGTTAAAAACATTCCTTTCATTTCACTTACTTATGTTCATTTATTTCATAAGCCATCGAAAAATAATACGTAAATCAATTAAATTAAAAAAGAATTTAGAGTTAGATAAGCCTCTTTTGGTTGCTTGTTGGCAATAGATTCTTATAACTTGCGATGACTAATAGCAAGTCTTAAAAATCACCTTAATTCCACCAGAGGCCTTCATTGTAGTCTTGAGCCATCTTTACGCCACTTTCAGCCATGTCGTTGACAAAGGGCACTTAATTCCATTTTATGAAGCCCTCTATCAGTTTTTTTACGATGCTGTGACTAATTACGGTAGAGTGAGCTGAAGGAGAAGGTCCTTCTTTATCATCTTTAACAGATGATGTGTCATTTTCTTTTGCCTAAGTTCGGTAGACCTTTTCCTTCAGCTGACTCTACCGTAATCATTCTCAGCAGCGTAAAAAAGCTGATAGAGGGCTTCATAAAATGGAATTAAGTGCCCTTTGTCAACGACATGGCTGAAAGTGGCGTAAAGATGGCTCAAGACTACAATGAAGGCCTCTGGTGGAATTAAGGTGATTTTTAAGACTTGCTATTAGTCATCGCAAGTTATAAGAATCTATTGCCAACAAGCAACTAAAAGAGGCTTATCTAACTCTAAATTCTTTTTTAATTTAATTGATTTACGTATTATTTTTCGATGGCTTATGAAATAAATGAACATAAGTAAGTGAAATGAAAGGAATGTTTTTAACCGCGCCAGAGCATGATATGTAACAATTAAACTGTGTCACTTTATAAGTGAACTCCTATATTGAAGTGTTTTTATAGGGGTAGCCCCAAAAGGGTGGCAGATAGGAGGCAGGTGTGTGAGGGGAAAGTATTGGGGATAAAAAAATAATAGGATCTTGTGATGCATTTGTCCCATCTAGGGGTCACCAGGGATAGTTACAGCGAATTTTCAAAAATGAGGACTTAGTAGGGGGACCTCCAGAAGGGTGACAGATAGGAGGTAGATTGGCTTGGGGGAAATGTCGGAAAAAATAATTGGACCTGGTTTTACGTTTTACTCTTCTATGAAATACTCCGGGGGAGCTAAGAACTATTTTTCGATATTTTTCCTAATTTTTTTGCTTTTTTGTAGGTGGGCGCCCAAGAGGTGGATTTTAGGGGGTAGGTGTATCAACGAAAAATATAAGGGAACAAAAAATAATAGGACCTAATTGGATATTAAGCCTATATTGCGGGCATCGCAGGACAAATGCAGCAAATTTTCAAAAAATGTGGATTTTGAAGGGGGGCCCTTAAAAGGGTGGCAGATAGGGTGCAAGTGTGTCAAGAGAAAATGTTGGAGAGGAAAAAATAATAGAACCTGGTCATACATTTCACCACTCTAGAGGTCACTCCGTGGGAGCTTTGAACTATTTTTAGAAATTTTTTTAATTTTTTGAGTTTTTTGTAGGGGGACCCCAAAAGGGGGGCAGATAGGGGGTAGGTCTGTCTCATTAAAATGTTGGGGATGAAAAAATAATGGGACCTGGTCACATATCTTATCTAGCTTGGGGTCATTCTGGAACAGTTACAGCGAATTTTCAAAAATGTGGATTTTGCAGGGGGGACCCCCGGAGGGTGATAAATAGGTGGTAGGTGTGCTTGGAAAAAATGTCGGAAAGAAAAAAATAATGTAACCTGGTCATACATTTCACCCCTCTAGGGGTCACCCCGAGGGAGCTATGAATTATTTTCGTGAAATTTTCGCAAAGGTGCCCCTCTTTGGGCCAGATGGGGCAGGTGTTACCCCCCTCCGATTGGGACCAAATTTTTTTAGAATCAGTTTTTTGAGTAACCTAACAAAATTAGCCCGTACAAGCTATCAATATCGCTGTATTTTTTTTTTCATACAACACTAAAACCAGGCTAGTGTAAGTATCTAAAAGTTGAATCGGACCTCATATGGCCGCCATCTTGGATTTGGTTATATTTCACAGCAATTTCTGAAAAATGTTAAGTTATTGGCTCTAGCCTGAATATATTGCCAATCCTTAGATCAAATAAAGGTTTTCGAGTAAAACTTGAGTTAAACATTGCACTGTGGGAAATTTTGCCCTGTTAGTTGACCAAAATTCGAATTTTAGACACTTAAAACATAAAGTTTTGGGTATGCTATTCACATGTAAATACTTGCGAGAGAAAATCCTCATACTTAGTTTTTTCTTAAAGTTTTTATCCTTCAGCTACACAAGTGTCAAGGGTCTACTTCCGAAAAAATAAAAATTTTGTTGTTTTCGCTCAAAAAAATTTGCTTGTATTTAAAAGTGAATATTTATCTTAACTTAAAGCTAATAAAAAATATTTAAATTGGAAATGGGAACTAATAGAAAGTACTTACTCTATATATTAACAAATTTGTCTTTTCATTTAGTGGTTTTAAAGAAATGTACGTTTTCTTCAGTGAGCTTAAAATCGTAAAATTTTTTTTTAAATTTAAGTTTTGGTGAACCCGGAAAAACACAGTCCAGCCTAGGCCTCTTTAAAACTTATATAAATATGTACAGAAATCGATTTTGAGCCCTTTTGCAAAAAAAAATTGTTTGCGCTTTTTTGAGATTTTTTAATAATCGACATTTTTCTCACACATCTTTTCAATACGAAATACAGACTTATTTGATATCTGGAGAGCCAAAGAAGATGAAAAATTAGCAGTTTTCAATCGTTTGATAAATCTCTTGAATAAAGGCTATAGATCGAACTCGTTTGCGGAATATTTAGGTGAAAAGTTTAAAACCTTTTGCAAACATTTGAAAGAAAAATGGGGAAAAACCACTCGTATATCATGCCAATATCTACTAACCAACAGACCACAAAGTCCTTATTCATTCTAAGGAAATTATTCAAAATATGGTACTTCCAGTAGGATACTTTGGAGAAGACGCAGCTGAGTGTCGGAATAAAATTTACAAATCAGATAGACTGCAGCACGCTCGCAAATGTGACAAAATAATAAATCTTTCTGACGTTTTTCATAGAACTTTGAATACCTAAGATCCCGTAATTTCCAGCATTTCTTTAAGTAAACGGATAAAAGAACGAAAGCGAGTACCACTTCCACTAGAAGTCGTAAATTTATTAAGATGCGTTGAAAATAATAAGGAAGATAGTTTAAGCAAACCAAAAGAAAATGAAGATGGAACAGAAAGTAATGATAATTGTATGTTCATAGACACATAATTCGAGAATATATTGGAAAATATAAAATTAAAACATAAATTTTAATAAATCTGAATATGTGTTTTACTCATGAATTTATAATGTTTTATTATGTTTTTAAATTAGCTCAGTTTATGTTATGTTTGAAAAAATTAGTTTTTAATATAATATACTTTTAGATCTCTGTAGTTTTTTTGTTATTGTTAATATATGTATATTTGTATGTATGTATATACTTAAAAAATATGAATATACCACACAAAGTTTTAGTAAAGAATGTTTTATAACAATTCCTTTTAAAAGAGGTTGAAAAAGGGGCATGAAAGTTGTTCAATTTGACCAATTTTAAAATATGTTGTTCTCTACATTCTTAGAAAAGTTTCCACGAGATTTCAGCTCATTATTATTATTTTTGTACTTTTGGCCAGAAAACATCTTCAAATTTCCCATAGTGCATTGTTTTGGAGAGTTCGTCATTTTGACATTGTCATTTAACTTAGTTTTTGAGGTACGGAAACCCTTTCAAATCTTTATGTAACTTTGATAAGGAACCTTGCCACTCGAAAAATACTAATTTTATTTTGATTATTTTATTTAATTAATTAATGTCACAGCACCCAAATTCAATTACAAATTGCACGATTTTATAAGCACCAAAGAGATGATTATAAACTTTTAAGCAAAACAAAGAATTACCTAAAGCTTATGGTTATTAATTATTTTATCACGTTTCAATGAAATGCGAAACAATATAAAAATAAATCCCAACAAAAATGCGACCTACTTTGGATGAATGTTGTTGTCCTTTGAGCAAGCACAGCACAGCACAACACAATACAAAGTAAACGATAATTTCCTAAAATTTTTCCTAAGGGAGCACTTTTATAATAAGCTTTAAACTTATTACATAAGAAATTACAGCAAAAAAAAAACCATGGGACTCTGCAAAATTTTTTGCTTTCCTTCCCACTTTTTTTTATTGTTTAATCTAAGCCATAAATATCATAAAGTTCTGTTTATGTTTATACTTTATTTTTTCGCTCCTTTTTTTTTGTTTTCCTTCATGTCTAGGAATGAATGGACGGATTGGTTGGAGTGAATGTGTAACACCAGCTACTTTTGCGGAAGGCGCCACACTTAATGGCTTTGATGGGTTAACTACCATACAAGTATTTCTATATTTGCATATGATAAAGACAAGAAAAAAATTATTTATTATTATTTGTGCCATATTTAGTTGTTATTTTATTTTAGATTTAAATTTATTATAAATTTTTTATCTCATGAATTGTATGCATAGGTCGGCATGGTTAAAAAGAATGCAAAGCTTTATAAAAAAACCAGAATTTAATAAAAATTAGTCATTGGTTTAATCAGTTATCATGTGCTTTAAACATAATTTAATTAAATTTTTTTATTAAATTAGCGCTATATTTTAAACGTTAGATTATTAATTATTACTAGAATCGCCCATTGGTCAAAATTCGACCACAAATATATTAAATAATTTTGGTATTGTACTTTTTAGACACTTTTAGTACTTTTTTTCTGCTATTTGGTACGAAATAGAAAAGCTCATTTTGATCCCTGGTGTAATTTAAACGAAATACGTAGGGCCTAACAAAAGTTCGCTTAGTTGGTGTCATGTTATAAATTTTTAGTAAATCAAAAAATTGCGTATTATTTGTTATAGTCTTACGATATATCATTTCAATTTTCAGAAAGATTGGTCAAAATGGAGAGGAGAAATCATAAAATTCGTGAAACAATGTCAGCAGATTTTCCAGTGCCAACGCAGCAAGAGATTCGGTTTGCTATTCTTTTCGAATTTCGACGTAAGCTTAAGCCTGTGGAAACATTTAGTGAATGCCAAATAGCATTTGAAGTTAATGCGCCATCTCTCGTGACTATTTCAAAGTGGTCCCGAAGATTCCAGACAGGTCATTTTTCTGTGGAGGACGAACCTCGAGAAGGCCGCCCAAAATCTTCGACTGATTATGAATGTGTAGCGCTGGTTAAGTCTAAAATTGACAAAGATCCAAGATTGACCCCGAAAATCATTTCTGAGGAACTGGGCTTGAATGCCATGGCTGTATCGCAAATATTAAAAAATGATCTTGGATACGCGGAGAAATCTGCACGATGGGTTCTTAGAATTTTAAGTGATGCTCAAAAAGAGGCATGTGTGCATTTTACTAAGTATTTTCTTTAAAAATTTCAAAAACGGTGGGTCTAACACCTTCAAATAAATTGTATCTGGTGATGAAGCATGGTTTTAGAAGTACGACCCTGAAACCAAATAACAATCCATGGTATGGAGCCCAGAAAGTGTATGTCCAACGGTTAAAGTAAAGCAAAAGAAGTCAGCAACAAAAGTAATGATGTCAGTTTACTTCACCAGAGAGAAAGTTGTAGCTGCTATTCCTTTGGAAAAAGGTCAGACAGTTACTGCTAAGTGGTATACTGAAACCTGTTTACCAGAAGTCTTCCAAAATTTATTGGGAAACGCCAAAAAAAGGAGCTACGCCGCTACTTTCTACATCGCGATAATGCGCCAGCGCACACTGCTGAAAAAACGACCGATTTTAATGTGCTTTCAGGCATCGAAGAAATTTGTCTCGCACCTTATTCCCCAGATCTAGCGCCTTGTGACTTCTGGTTGTTTCCAAAAATTAAAAATAATTTGAGAGGGAGAGTCTTCAACAGCAATGAGGAGATAATAAATGCGGTTAATGATGAAATTGCAAAACTGCAAAAAGCCGATTTTGAAGACTGTTTTTCAAGATGGATTTATCGACTTCAAAAATGTATCAAAATAAATAGCGATTACGTTGAAAACATACAAATGGATGAAGAATAATGTTACAAATTAAAAAAATTAAATTTAAATGTTTTTTCAATTCAACTAAGCGAACTTTTGTTAGGCCCCTCGTATACCTATAAACAAAATAAAAAACATGAATTCAGTGCTGCTTTTTGTCTTTCTCTTTGTGCTTTATCCTTTTTTCAGCTCTGTATTTAATTTTAACTGGCTTAAAGTCAAAATATTAACATAATTTTAACTTTACACATCAATACCTTTCCAATGGTGTATAATTTAAGATCGAACTCCATTTCTAACATAGTAAAAAAAGATGGACAAGTTTTTTTTCGTATTAATATATAGATAATCATATCACTCTCATGATATCATTTTGGTCATAACTTTTTAAAGGTAAATCATACAAGACTACTTCATAGCTAATTTTGAAGACGAAGAACCGTACTTACGTAATGATGCATTTAATAGAAAAGGACAAAACAATTTCGTGCGTCCGCTATACCCTCAAATATCGAGTTTTTGAACTTTTAGGTTAGGATATCTCAATAACCATACGTGATAGAGCAATTCTGCGACCGGATTAAGACACATCGTTACTGTTTTTGATTTGGTTTGTGGTTCTTTTTTTCAAAGTGGTCGGACCTTGTTCAGAATTCAGAAAACTTTTTGCAATAAGTGCTTTTTTTTCTAATTTAACAACTTGATCTAGTTTTTTCTTCGGTGGGGTGTGTGAGAATGTATGGGAATCTTAAATGATTTGTTAGTTCATCAGAGACGAACACAATCTTGTATTAAATGTTTGAACCAACGTAAAATATCAAAAATTAACAAAAAATATCCAAAAAGTTTTTGAAAAACGAAAATAATCGAAAAACATAACCATAATATTGTAAGGAAAAATCTTAGATGATTACTTAATAGCTTATATTGTAGAGAGGAAATAGTACTATATATTGCAGTTTATAGAACAGAGCAACAAAATTTTATTCGTTCTATACATAACCACAAAATTAGCCAAAAATAGTTTTTTTTTTAACCTGCCTAATTTTATGGTAAGGATAGTTCAAAGACATAACAAGTTACAGATATAATACAGAGTGGAATTTAAAGAAAAATGCTTATAGTTACTTTAAGGTGTGGTAACAGTTTTTACGGTAAGACTTTACTTTATCTTGTTATAGAACTTCAAAAATAGCGAAAAATGTTGTTTTTTGGTGTTTCCTTTTCTGATTCGGAATCAGCGAAAAAAATATTTCGGAATAACTATATAGGTTTGGTAAAAAAAAACCGAACTTTTATGTTTGCTTCTCTGCTGTGAAGGACCAAAATTAAAAAATCATTAAAAAGTCGAATACAAAATAAAGTGCTCTAAGGATTTCGAAATTTCTTTTTTTGGGAAAAAATGTCTAAATACGATGTTGAATAAAAACACGTAAAAAAAATTTTGGGTAACTACTAGAAAGTTTTTTTTAAACCGCCAAAAGACTGGCGTGTAGAGTTAACAATAAAGAATGGTAATATGATTTTAATCAGGCATGTTCTGAAATCCGATTCACTTCGGAAACGGAATGAAAGCAATCTTCAAGAGCTCCGCATTTCGATAATTTACACCGAATTGGATTTCAGTAAATCGAAAAGGAACAATTAGCATATTTTATTTGCTGAAATACTAATCCGATTCCATTTTATTTGTCGTAATGCAGAGTTCTTGAAAATTGCTTTCATTCCGTTTCCGAAGTTTCAGAACATGCCTGAATGTCCTTAAGTGGGGGGTGCTGCTCTGATTTTTATGAAATTTGGAACCATGAAGATGGAAATTAAAAATTTTTAGTGTTTTTGATCGTATATGAAAATCATGTTTCTTTAAGTTAACAGTCTCTTTAAAATCAAAGACAAACTGAAATCTAGTTCTTAATAAACAACTGAAGTAAAACAAATTGGTCAATTTGTTTCAAATGAAAGAAGAACGGTCTATTCATATCAAAAACGAATCGATTATTTTCTTTTACACTAATTGGGCCTTATCGTAAATAAATATTTTCGAGAATTTATTCTCTTACTAGTTACCTAGTTTGCAATCGTAAAAAAAAAAAAAAATTCTGAAAGGAGAAAATTCACCGGAAAAATAAGACAATTGGCAATAGTTTGGGAGGAAATTTTTCACGTTTATTGGTTAAATTTACAACCCCAACTTTTTGCTAGGGAATAATAATGTATAAATGAATAATTATAAATAACGTTTGACAAATTAAAAACTTTAGTACAATAATTTTATAGCTTATTGAAATAGCTTTCATATGACACTAAAATTTTTAATATATAATAATACATCCAAGCGTTTCCAACTTAAACCGGTTCTACTAAAACTACTTTTAACTTCGACTTTTTTTTAGTGAACTTTTTGGTGCCAACTTCTGATTTTAAAAATCCACTAAAATGATTAAAAAATCATTGTTTTATTAACCCTTTAACTGTTTAATTATTTTTCATCGAAGACGAGTATACTCGACATAAACAGAGTAAAATGTTTCTGCCTATAAAAGTAAGCAATTATGATCAAAAGTTGCGTGTTGGTTTTTTTAAAAAATATATATTTTTATTCGTTGTTAACAAACAAAATTTATTTCATTGATAAAAAAATATCACATAAAATCGTTTTGTAACGGTACTTCCCCAGAATTTGTTATTTCAGCTATTTTTTAAAAGATCTTTATTTGCCCTTTTTCAGGAAAAAAAAAAATTACAGTTGATTCGTTTAATAATAATACGAATGCGATTTTGTATTATTATTAAATGTGCAAATGCCTCGAAAACGTCGTAATATAGTAGTTGTTAAAATCAATTCGAACTTTGACAGTTTTACAAGTTTCCGAGGTTTTCGAGGCTATTACGCGTTTTCAGGAATACCCTCAGTGTAAATACGTTAATGTTTCATTAAAACAATTCAAATTTTTTCCTTAAACGTATTTTAGGTTGTTTTTGGTAAAATTTTAATTAGTTTTTGTAAATTTATACTTGAAAGAGAAGAAATTTTGCGGACAAAACAAAGTATCAAGATCATCTTAAAAACATCTGCTTTATGATTGAAAAGTAAAAAAAACAAAATGTAATTACTATAATTCGCCTTTTTATCATAGCCATAGTCACTTTTGTTGACGTTCCACAACAATGCATCCATCTACAATTACCGTAGTTGAGAGGCGAACTGTCAACTTTACGCCATAAATTATGTTGTTCCATTTGACATATTTTTAGATTCGTAAAGTTTGCTGTCAACAAACACAGCACAGACTGTAGTTCTAGTTTCATAATGTATATTTCCGTTTTAATTTTTGTATTCTTTTGAAAAATCTGTTTCTATGCGTATTATTTAATTTATACCTATAACAAATTTAATAGGTTTTGCATGGGCAATTATTAATGATGTTTATTATATTATCAATGCTTGCTCTTTCGCTCCCTCTCAGGCTGTCTCTTTTTATTTTTTATCGATTGCTGATCGCATGTTGTTTCTCCCCCCACTGTGCATAACTTTATCAATTGACCACTTTGTTTGTCTCAGCAAAAAGTTATTACAACTTTTTCAACGCAACAGTAGGGTTACAAAAAAACAAAAAAAAAAGCAATAAAAAATGAATTAAAAATGTGAAAAAAATACACTTGTTCGTCAAATTTCATTAAGCAGGAAGTTCATCAAATTACAACTTAAATGCTATGGCAGTTACGCTTCAATAAAAAGTTGTTATTTATATGCATCATGAGTTTAAATATAGAAAAATACTATGCATTTTTGTGTGTGGAAATTAAAAGTAAATTAAATTTTGAATCATTATATCAATAATATTGTTTCAATAATTATCATTTGTTAAAGAAAAACATTTCTAGTATAAAAATGTTTTGATCAGGCTCTCGTGCAAAAATATATAACTATCGATACTTTTACTTTTTTGTACGTTGTTTAAAAAATAATAAAAAAAAATATACAATAACCACAATACTGCAACGGGTCAGCGATCGTCATCATATTGCAATTAGCACACAGGATGGGCTAAGCGTGCATGACGTTATGCCGCTTACTTACGAGCTGAAGTTGATCTCTATGCATATCTACTTGTGTAAGTGAACTACTTACATTACGTTTTCTTGCAGTTGTTTTGCTTGCGTTGTTATTATTTGATCTGTTTTAATTATGGAATCTGCGGTCATATATTTATTTGATAGTAGTTGTTAGCGCGGCATCGCCCGCGATGTTAAATTATAGTTTTAAAGGGGCGTGACACCGCGTCATTTTCCAATGAATGAATAAGAGTTATTTTTTCGCTGCCCCGTACATATGAATTGATGCTCATTTATTTGAGTCAAATAGTTTCAGAGCTACATATGATCAAATATATTTTGATAGGGCATCGGCCACTTTTTTAATGAACCAATATTGTTTGTTCTTCTGCCCTTTATTTCAATCATAAACATCAAATAGCTTCAGAAAAATTACCAATTTCAGTTTCAGTTTTTGGGGCGGGGCATCGCCTACACTAATCGATATCAACATACTGTAAAAATTGCATTTGGAAAACAGTGCAGAATTCAAAAATGTAGAGTAATTTAGGGTAATGTGGTTACCTTTTTCTTTTTTACCAATTTCTACCAAAGTAATGGTAAGTTATTCTATTGTTTTTACTATTTGATAATTTATGTACTAAAATATTAACAATTTCAAGCGTGAGGCCAGTTAAATTGAAAGTACCTAAAAATAGCTGAAAAAGAAAAGGGTCGGGTAATGTGGCTCACCCTGCCCATTTCCTAAAGAAGTACCGTTATTCGCAAATTTTGTTGACTAAAAGTCGAGTAGTAATTTTTAAGATTATATTTGCTATGAAATAGCTTTATATTCTTATTAAATAATATTTTCTGGTAAGATAAACCAAATTCATACTAACATGTGAATAAGTAAGAAGGGTTATCGAATCATACGTAAAATAGTACTCCACATTACTCAAACTCGGGTATCCTACACATGCAATTAGCTTTTTAAGGTGTAATAGTAGTCAAAGTTGATATACGGTATATAATATGGGGTAGACCACATTACCCGAATACATCACGTTTTTGAAATAATCATTGATTATATAAAAGAAATGTAAAATCAGACTTGCTAATGCATTTTTTCGTTGAATAATAGATCCACAATTGCATTAGAGTTATTTGAATTTTAGAAAACTGAGTTCTGAGGAAGTAACTTAGTTATTCACCAAGTACTACAAATAAGTCAACTTGACCTCACAGCATATGCTAAGAATTTCACACGAATAATTAGCATTATAGAAAAGCCAAAGAGCGTAAAGAATATGTTTTTCGCTTTTTATTGTGCACAAATAACCAGAATTGTTGTGCAGTCTTTAATATGAGAAATAAAAGGGTGCACCACATTACCCGCATAGTCCACATTACCTTAAATTACTCTATCCAGAAACTGATCTAAGTTATATCAGCTTCCGAGAATATATAGTTACTTAAAATTTGTATATATGCATTTACCAGGTGATGAACGTGACCGTCGTACACATTTAAAATGCAAAAAAAGTGGAAGTAAAACATATTTTTATTTTAGCTTTTACTTTACATTATAGCCAACTTTAATAGCAGGCAAAGTCCTGGTTTAAAGATAGACGCAAAAAAAGACGGAGAACGAACGTGACAAAATAGAAGTAGTTTTCGTGCCTATTCAAAGAAAGTCAGAGTTCAGTGAAACAAGTCAGAATTTTTTAATGCGACTTTATATTGCATTTTGTTTGATTCATATATCTTTTGTACTTTTCTTTGTTTTGATCACGTGACATTTTTTCCACCATAAAAATTTTAAATTGGAAATCTTTTAATAAACCAGGATATCCCAGTGAATGTTGGATCATCTTATCTTGTTAAGTTGACGTGGCATCACTTATTTTTGCAAAGGATATCATTTGTCCCTGTCCATTTTACATGTGTACCAAATCTCATAAATTATGAATTTATTTTTTTAGGCGCGTGGCATCACCCATTTTCCCAGAGAACATTACTTGTCCTGGCGCTCTGTATACATGTATCAAATTTCATTCATGTGCGATAAATATTTTTGGAGGTATCATGAAGTGGTTTTTGTGGAGGCGTAATACCCTCATTTTTTCCAGTACACATTATTTTTCTTGGTGCTTTTTACATATGCACCAAATTTCATCCATGTACGTTAAATAGTTTCAGAGATATGATGATTTAATTTTTTGCCTCACCGTGGACCTTTTGGCGAAAATGCCGAAGTGTTTATTAATTACTTAGGTCGCAAAAAAAAAATAAAAATTTCTGCTATCAACTGAAACTTGTTATATTGTAAGAGTTATCACAAAATATTTTGAATCTAATGAAAACTTTAACTTAGAATTTTTTTGGGCAAAACACATAATTTTTTGTATGGAGAACTTTTGTGTTTGGAAACATAACACGGGAAAAAAGTTCTCAAAATATAATACATAGTGACGTTTTGCATCAAAAGATTTCGAAATTTTATTCGCTGGCTCAGGACATTTATTTTAGAAGCAGTAATAATTTTCAAATTTTAAACATTGCGCCCATTTAATAAAGAGCCTGAAACTAAGCTTTGTTTTGTTTCAAATTTCAAAAATAAGATAGCATACTTAAAGGGCATGCGATAAAAGGGTGGCGTGTTTAAAATTCGAACATTATTAAAGACTCTAAATTCAACATTGGTCATAAGCGCTATTCCAAAATATTAAGATGCAGAACTGCAGCATTTTTGACAAATGTTAATTTTTGTCCCCAAGTTGAGTTGCCGAAGGAAAGTTTTCTACACAAAAGTATGTTTTTTGCCAAAAAAAAAAAAAATTTTTTGCTTGCGTGAAGCTTTTACTAGAGTCAAAATATTTATTTTTTTTTTTTTTATGTAGTTTTGAATTTTTTTTTTTTTTTTTCTTAAAATAATTTTATTTGCGTGCACTTAAGCATTTTTATTTTTTTACGAAGCGCTAAACATAAAGAACGCATTCCTCTTATTTAGTTAAAAATATTAACCGACAGACAACACATCAAAGGCAAAATAAAGAGAAAGTTATCAGATTGAAATATAACACACAATTGACTTAAATAATTTTATATTCAAATAAAAATTTCAGCACTTTCTGTATCTGAATCAATGCAACACTGCACTTTGTAAAAAGAAAAGTTTCCCTCCCATCGAGAAACCCGATAAACTGAAATGTTAGGCTTTCAGCTAAATATCAAAAAGGTAATTTTCACTTTATAGTATCTGATATAAAAATACACAAAAACCCATAAACTTAACAATTCATTAGTTTCATAATAAATTAATTGTCTCTCGATTGCTTGAAAAATAAAAATTTCCATTTTAAGCGGGCAACTGCTGCTGTTACTGTTGCATCAAATGTCTCAATGGCTTGTTGCATCGCTGCATTATAAACCTATTGAAACTATAAATATATGCATAAATATATATGGATTTTCCGGCATATAAAACTTAAGTGAACAGACACAAACGTATGATAGAGGATTTCCATACATATTCGTAGAGGCAAAAAATTGGGTCACTGGAGCGCAGCACAATGTTACTGTGTGAACGGCCGAACCCAAAACTGATCAGTTTAGTAAAAGAAGAGTGAAAGATGCTGCAGCTGACAATTTTATTTATGGGGCCACTTGTTTGTAGGTCTTTTTTTGTCGTTCTTTCGTTCCTTTAGCATGTAGTCCAAATGATTTGAACGTGTTTCCCGTATGCATGATTTTTAAAAGAACAACGCTGACTGAAAGTGTCATCTAAAAGTCAATTAGGCGATATGAATAAATTTATTTAATACAAGTTTTTTGTACGATTTTATGCTGGATTTCGTAATTGACAGTAAAAATCTTTCGTTAATAATGAGATTTATTGTTATTATTGTTGTTGATGTTGTTGTTGTTATTTTTTTTTTACAATTCAATGAGGAAGCGAAAAAACTTGATCTTTTCTAAACCTGTTCTATTTGTGTGTAACTGAGGCAGTTCATCATTTACTACCCACTCATAAGTGTACATACGAATTATGTACTATATCTGTTTGGATATCTAACAGCGCAGTCATTTAAACGAAAAGAAAACAATCGAATTGTCACCGTACAGTTTTATCTGTAGAAATCTTGTGTCAATCATTACTATAGTTCACAAAAAAAAAAAAAACTTTGGAATTAAATTTCTTAAACTGATGATCTAAGTTGATTCCATCGTGATTAGTGCCCCTATTAAACTTTTTGTTTCAGGTTGAGTTTTTTTAAAGTTGCTGGAAAATATATTTTTCCTTTCCATCGATCAGTAAATTTTTTATTTCGACTGAAATTCTGAAATCTGCGTTAATGAGCATTTGCAGAAAATTTTATTGATTAAATTTAAATTTTTTCAAATCATTTTACAGAAAATAGTCCAATTAAGTAATAGCCCGAAGTGTTACAACCTGTTAAAATCAAAGTTTTTTTCGAAAAAGAAACAATCAAACACAATTCTAAAATCATACCACGCACAGTGTGATATTTTCAGCCTAGCGGAACTTAATTCATATCGCAGCACATATAGCAGTTATAGATATGAAACTTAATGCTTGGATATATATTTAATTGGCAAAACACTATGCAAAAATCAAGGGGGATCAGACAAGGGGTTATTATACCCCCCATATATGGAAATGCTTAAAACGTTGTATTTCTGCTCCCATACCAGACATCGCTATGAAACTTATTATTGGGTGTACAACTTAAAAACCGGAATTTGACGGTGGATGTCCGTACTAACAAATATCGTGAAAGCTCGAACTTTATATATATGTCATTTTGAAGGTACAGTTGACAGCTGTCTAAATCAGTCAACAAAACAATTTTATCTTGTGTGCATCATTATTATTTTTCACGATGAATAACTTCGAAAATTCGAGAAAAAGACAGCATTTGCGGGAGGTTCTGTTGGGTCATGTTTTTGCAAAGAAAACTGCTGCGGAAAGTCATAGTTTGCTTGTAGAAGTTTATGGCGACGATGCTTTAGGAAAAACACAGTGTTTTGAATGGTTTAAACGCTTCAAAAGTGCCGATTTTGACATCAAAGACAAAGAACACCCAGGACAGCCAAAAAAGTATGAAGACGAAGAATTGGAGAAGCTACTCGATGAGGATTCGTGTCAAACACAAGACGAGCTTGCCAAATCGTTGGGAGTGACTCAGCAAGCCATTTCGAAACGTTTGAAAGCCGCCGGATACATTCAGAAGCAAGGTAATTGGCCAACCAGCCAAATCAACCTCGAAGCCAAATATCCATGGCGCCAAGTTTATGCTGTGTATTTCGTGGGATCAGAAGGGGCCGTTATATTATGAGTTGTTGAAATCGGGCCAGACAATCACAGGTGACCTGTACCGAACACAATTAATACGTTTGAAGCGTGCCATCTTTGAAAAACGCCCGGAAAATGCGACCAGACACGAAGCAAAAATTTTTCATCATGACAACGCTCGGCCGCATGTTGCAAGACCCGTGAAAAACTATTTGGAAAATAGTGGATGGGAAGTTTTGGCTCACCCGCCTTATAGTCCGGACGTTGCTCCGTCTGACTTTCATTTATTTCGCTCGATGCAAAACGCCCTCACCGGAATACGCTTCACATCAGAGCAAGGCATCCGAAATTGGATAGATTCATTTTTGGCCGCCAAGCCGGCGCAATTTTTTTGGGATGGAATTCATAAATTGCCTGAAAGATGGGGAAATGTTGTAGCTTCCAATGGACAATACTTTGAATAAAATATATTGTAACATTTTTCCACAATAAAGCATCAAATTTCGCTAAAAAATTCCGGTTTTTAAGTTGTACACCAATAGATATAACCATTTTCTTATCAAACACCAAAAAAATGAAGGGGGTAAGATAAGAGGTATTTGCGGTTTCTTGCATTTTTATTCAGAAATGCTTCTAAATTTTGAGAGGATACCCTCTACCTTTTTTGTATATTATAAACTAGCGTACGAATAGTTACCTTTAAACTATGGAGAGTGTCAGATGTTAGTGTTGGTGAGCCTATTTTTTCCAAAACAAAACCAACGATGGCGTCCGATGTCGGTTTTTCATGAAATTTCGGTGTTATATGAAATTTCCAAAGACATTCTGCAAAAGGTTTAGTTTAAAAAAGGATCGCAAAATATCGCGGAAGATGTTTTGTGTTTCCAGTAGAGGATAAACCTACTTTTCAAATTTTGTACGTTTCAAAATGGCGATTTGTGGTAACACCTTTTAAAGTATCCAATGAGGTTGAAAATGTTAATCTTATGAACTTCTTAAAAAGCATAATTTTCACAAACAAATCACACACGAGTATGAAAAAATTCTGCAATTTTATTAAAAAATAAATGAAAAAATTTTCGCGGCCTACCGACTTACCGTTTTTATGTACCAATCTATAAACTAAAACTAATCGAAAAGCTTTCTATAGTCAAAAAGTATGAATGAATAAGTAATGCAAGTTTCAGGTGCATTTTGCAGTTGTTTCGCAGGGTTATTCACCAAACTGAGTATATTAATCTTATGCGTTTTATGTATTTCAAAAATAGAATAAAGTTCCGCTAAACCTCCCAAATTTCGCACTGTGCGACGATAAAAACTAAAACGCCTCAAAAACGAAATAGAAACGACAATTGGGAATAGGGGTGATTATGTATTGTATAATGAACAGAAAACACCGTTGTGGAGAACCGTGTTCATGTTGTTTCAAGGCGAGAAATCTTTCACAAAACAATAAGCTTGATCATTCCAAACGATTTGAAAGATTATCCTCTCCGACATAAATTAATGACCTTAATTACTTGAAAAAGTAATGGGTCTTGGGTAGTAAACACAATTCGAGTACATTGAATATAGTGATATTAGTTGTTTCTACAGTTAAGCTCTGGTTTCACAGATATTTAGAATTGAAAATTGTACAAACAAGACCCAACAAACATGTATCTTATCTTATGAACGTAAGTTCGTAAGAGCTGTCGAAGTAATAAAAATTTTGGCAGTATAACGAGTTACGAGGCTTTCGAGGGATTTACAGGTTACGCGGCATACCCACCTTAATTTTTTCAACATTTAGAAGATAAAATCATACAAATTAATAGAGACATATGTATGTACAGTACACATGAGCCATTATTTGTGGAATGGCTCAATAATGGATATAACAAACTTTTAAGCACGAATATCTCGAAGACCAGATGTATTTCCGAGTATTTTTTTTTTTTAATAAAATTAAGACTGGTGTATCAATGTTCATAAGTTGTGTCTAGGAACAAACTACAACAACACAATGTATGGCCTATAATTCAGCTTTTTTAAAAATATCTAGGTCACCTAAATTAAATGCAAGTTTTCAAAGGGGTCACCTGACACAATTCGTTTAAAAAAATATTGCAAATGCTTGTCCTGTAAATTCTCATTAACATGAATTCGGGGGAGGGGGGGTGCTGTCAGCAATGAAATTACATTTTGAGGGTGGCAACTCTGTACAACTCCCGCTAAAAATATCAAAATGAAATCAAACCCGATGATGATGAATCTTTGATCTTCGTCCATCGCTCCATCACCGAGGCGCGCAAAAAGGATGCGCACAAATTCGACGAAACGAACAAACAAATAAAACAATAGAGCAAAGTGAAAACGAAAAAGGAAAACAAAACAAACTACACAAAAAGCAGTGTCAAAATGATACATATGAGGGAGGAAAACAAAAACCCATAAAACGGAGGCAAGGACAATCAAGTGGAAGTGGTGAAAATTCACCAAAGGGCATACAAAAAGGGAAACACAAAAAAAAATTTTGGTAAAATCAGTAAAATGCAACCGAATGGCAACCCAAAAAGCAGGACACAATCAAGGCTGTGACATCAAAGGAGAACGCGGCCGCCGTAGGAGTTGAATACACACACGATTTTTTGAAGTCAGTAACAGGAGTTGAATTTAAGTTTTTCCACTTTTGCATTTTTATTTTTCTTCTTTTCGAAAGCAGCCTCTTTTCACTTACCATTTAAATCCTTTGTCAGCTGAGAACGTGTCGACATTTTGGCCAAATCTTCTTTTAAAGCGATTTGTTGTATATGGGCGTGTTTTAGTTGTTGTCCCCCAAAAACAGAAAGCAATCACACAAATTTTGAACTAAAACTCTAAATGCACCAACAAATGAAACAAGAGGAAGCACAACGATAAAACAGGATTTTCAAGGGCCGTGCCGGGCTCGGATGCTGCTGCTGCCTGTGAAACTGGATTTACAGCCACTGCCTGGAAGCTGCTTTGATATCGTTTCTGTTTTTTTTTTATATTTGAATTTTGCACATATTTCCTTAATTCATAATTTAATTCCTTTTTTCCTTCCTTTAATTAACACTCTGCTGCTGCACTTTATCTACTATTTTTTCTACAACTTTCTTCCTTTTTTGCACACTTTTATATACCAACGCCTTCAACAACAAATTGAAGTGAAAATACAAAAATTTTCCAATTTCCACCCTTCTTGTTGGGTGAAGAAAAAATTTCACTTTTTTAAAAGAACTCTAAACACATAAACATTTTGTATTTTTTTAAAACTTTTTTGCTTACGTTACACCAAATATTGCAAATTTCTACATTTTTAATTTGTTTGCAAATTTTTTTTCACTTTTCTTTCATATAAACAAAAAAAAACACACTTTCAACTTTCTTACTACTAACAAACGCGTCACTGCCCGTTCGACAGCAAAATCGAAAATGCCAAAAAATTGAGTTGAATGGAGCCAATCAAGTAATTGAATACCAAGACTTCGGTTGAATGAAAATGTCAATATCAAAACAGGGACTTATATCAAGAACTGCATTCCAAACAGGGCTGCCACTTTGTTGAAATTCTAACTAATTAAAGGCCTTCCACACTATCTCATATTCTGTTAATAAAAGTCATTTGAAAAATGTGAAGGAAATGTGTGACATTTTTAAAAATGTTCTCAACAATTTTTTGTATGTGCCAATTCACGCGACGGGCACGTCAAATTTGTAGGCAAACGGAGGGAAATGAAAGCACCACTTCCCTCCGCTTGCCTAGAACTTTGACATGCCCGTGCCCGTCGTGTGAGTTCGCACTATGCAGACGTGTCAAATTAATTGAGCTGTGTTGCCAAACTTTTAGGTATACTTTATTTGCATCCCACAAATTATGCATATATAAACAGAATATGAGATAGTGTGGAAGGGCTTTTAGCAGAAAATGTCGGTAAATTTTAGCATGTATAATTTTGAAAACAACTTAATTCTCACTTCCATTCTCACTTACCTGGTTATAGCAGCAAACCATTTCGTCTGTCGTGTAGCGAAGCAACCCCTCCACTTGCCTGCATATACTACTATCGCCAGCTCTAAGACTGCGCTCGCACCGCAGAGTTATGAGGTGATTTAGTGCTGCATTTCTACTGGATATTAAGCTGTGCTGAGATAAACTAATCACATCGTTAATTCCTATCCGTTTCCATCAGCCAAAAGATTTATTTTTGGCAGTATTAGGGCGCTTATTCCGGAAATTCACGAGGTGACTTAGCTGTAACTCATTTCATTTATCATTTATAAAACATCAAATAAACCTCAGAAACAGTTATTTAGTGATTTCCCTCCAAGAAAAATTTACGGTTCTTAAATTGTATACCCGAAGCGATAGCAGCGTTTTAACGCGGAGTTAATACTATTTTTACACCAAAGATTTATGACGCGATTTACGACTTTTTTGAGATTTAGCTCTATATCTTGCAATATATCGCGTGATTTACCATATTGAAAAATACATCTACTTCCAACGTGATTTAATTTATATCTTCGAATAAATCTGAGCAGGGCTCTCTAAACTTTGATAATTTGAAGTTAAGTTGACATTTAAGAAATCAAAAAAAAAAAAAAAATAATAGAAAGAAATCAACAAAAGAAAATATTTTATAAGCCAAACATGGAGAAAGTTAACAATAAAAAAGGGTAAATATAACATAAAATAAAAATGAATAATTTCAACTTTAGTCAATTGCACGAATCAATATTCCAACCATATTTTCTAAATTCTTGTTGACATTATTTTTGGCGTTAGAAAATCGCATGGAATATTGATTGCTACAAATTGGCTAAAGTTTAAATTATTATAATGTTAAGTCACTAAAATAACTTAATTTTAGAATACCGAAGAAAAGGTCGCGATGGAGCGAGCAGGACGACTTGTTGGTTCTGCAGCTGTGCGAGGAAAAGCTGGCGGATCTGCGAAGCAATAGAAAGAACTCGCACATACTTACATGCAGAGATTGCCTTGCAGATCCGTCTGCTTAAAGGATTAAATTTCACAGCTGCAGAAGTAAAAGTGAAAATCCACAACTTCACGAAAATCAACGAAAACACTTTCTGCATTCATTTTTATATAGAAATTTTTTATTGTTTACAATTTCAGAAAATTCTAAAATCAAAATGAATGCTATTATCAAAACTCAATCTTTTTCGGCCGGTGTAAACGGGTCGTGTGCTATCTCCTTCTTCTTATTTTGTTTTACTTTATTCTACTTTTCGTTTCCGCAACATTTCTCACCGCTTGGCAAGACAGTCGGTAAAAATGTGATGCCACTATGTTAAAATCCTATAAAACACAGCTAATTTTCAGTGTAGTATGTCAACATCTACAGTCCATGCAACAGTCTACTTTGTGCTTAATTATTAAACATGCAAATTTATCTGTGCTTAACCAACCATTTTAGTAGTTGCTTTCCCGTACGTTTCTCAGAAAGCGCTTGGTGAAACATTGAAAACCCAAACCGGTTTGTGCAGGTAAGTCTGTACGTGTAGATGGCAAAAGTCAAGTTTGCTCAGTCAAAAAGTGTGGCCTGTGCTTTCTATGAATTTCCAAAGATTTTTTTGCGCAAACTAAGCTTGCTCAGGTAAATTGGAACGTGTGGACGGCACTTAAAACACAGCCATTGATTGCTTGACTGCATTGTGCCAATTCACACGACGGGCACGGAAGTGAAAGCACCACTTCCCTCCGCTTGCCTAGAAAATTGACGTGCACTACGTGCCCGTCGTGTGAGATCACACATTCTCTACAATCGTTCTTAACTGACGACAAAGCTTTCAATAAATCTGATCGTGTATTGACGGCTAAGTCACTTGTATTTTTGTTGCCAACTTGATGATCAAACAAAACTTCAAAAATCTAATTAAAAGAAACGTCAAAATCTGAATTCTCAAAAAGTACAGAAAAATAAAAAATAAAAAAAATTAGCATAAGGGAGGAAGTTTCAGTGTACGAGCAAAATTTTAGCGGAAAAGTGAAATTATTAACATGGCAAACTTGGGTGCGCTAAATAAAATAATGCGGCTACAAAAGTTGCTCTTGTCCTTAAGTAAGTGAAAAATGAAAACACAGTGTAAATTAAATATTAAGGATTTTTCAATCCGTGAATTTTCGCAATCATTTCACAATGTAGATTTTTGACGTTTGTTAAGGAAAAATAAAGAAAAAAAACAGAACAACGTAGAAAAACGTCAAAACGCAAAATCCAAAAATCGAGCAATCAACTTTTTTTTTTCTACCAAAAGCCAGTAGGCTGAATAAATATTGACATTATTTTTATAAAAATTTTATGAAAAACAATAAAAAACATTGGATTTCGAATAAAATTATGTGTTAAATTGAATAAAAAACGAAAAGTATTCGTAACAAATAGGAAAAAGGATAGAAAGTTCTTGAAAAAAATTACGCAAATTTTGGAAGAAAAAAAAAAAAAAAAAAAAACGAAACTTAAAATGGAAAACCCCTTTCGTGAGGATGGCCTATGGTCAGCTACCAAGGATTGTGAGCATTTAACTTTGAACGATACATCCCTTTTGCCAGTACCCGCGCCAGTGTCTCCTGAAAAACCGAGTTTTTCCAACCATCTGATAAAACTTATAAAACAACTTATTATAGAGCGACAATATGATGCTGTGGCGGTACTCTTCAATCCAGAGAAGTCACCACGCAATGTGGAAATTCTGCGCACCATCGCTAGTGATGTGCTGCATGAAGTCTGCATGCCGCATCTTAATGACGAGGTCTATGCATCTAATATGCCGCTTTTTAATTGCATAGAAAATCTATTGTCAATTCTATGCACGCATGGACCCGCTGAGGTGCTGCTGTTGGAAGTACTCGAACTGCTGGAGGAGCAAAATCATCAATCAGATCAACTTTTCATTTCAACACTAAAGGCGTTGCAAGTGCTTTTGCTGCGTTTGATGGAACAGAAACCGACCGCTTTGGAATGGAGTTTCAATGCTGTTATTAGCTGTATTGAAAAGATGCCATTGCCCGATTATCTCAGTGATGGCTATGACCTCAAACAACAACAGCTGCTGGAACAAGATGCTGATGTACAGCGGTTGCTTATGAAATACATAACAGTTGGCCTCTTTTATGAGCCTTTGATGGAGCGTGTAATTCAACTTTCACAAGGCTCGAAGAGAAATTTTCGTTATGTTGGCGCTGATGCACGCAATGTTCTTTGCTGCTTTCTGGTTCAACTACTTGGGAAACCTTTGGCGCTGTTAGATTTACACATAGCTTCACCTACAAACATTGCTGCTGGCGCTGAAAAGACTGCCAAAGCTCCAGCAAATTGCCATACCTTGCAGTGCGCTTGTAACATTACAAAAGCCATCTCGCAATGTGCTGTGGATCCATTTTATTTTCTTTCATTTGTCGAGCAACGTGTGCGTTTCAAACCAAAATTAGATCCCAGTCGCGGTGTTTATGAAATGAGCTCACACAATGTTTTTCTTATCGAAGAAAAGCTACCGATGCTGGGGCTTGCAATTTATTATTATATGATAATAGTGGAAGGTGTAACGCTTGAGCGGGTACCTAAAGTATATGCGCCACTTTATGTCCTTGAATCGGGTATTTATCTTGCGGCCGAATTGCTGAGTCAGCCAGAATCTCCGCTACATTATCGTGGACTGTTGTTGACCAAGAGTCTGTTGGAGCAACTTCAAGGAGAAATCATACCGGCCGTACAGCTAGAGCTAACAGTTCATAAAACATTTTGTCATGCACTCTGCAATGTTGTCGGTTACTCTGCACATCAACACATTCGACAATTGGGCATCACCGTTTTGCGTTCTTACATATTGCAGTTTGATGATGAGGGCAAATATATAATACTTAAAAATCTCTTACGTTCCGTAGAGCACACTGGGATATCAGGTTATTTAGCTATCACGTACAAGGACCTAGTTGCGAACGCCTTAGTTGCACCCAGCGATGAGAACGCTTCTTTGCCGACATTTTTCACTGGGGACGATTTTCGTGCTATACTCTTGCAACATATTTGTAAGTTGCCAAATGGTGCTGAAACTGATTTTTTGGAACAATCAGACCGTATTATTTCCTCACTGAATACTTTGCGTTTCTTTGCGATCAATGATAGCAAAAATCGTACAGGATTTTGGGACTTTGTTGATGTTATAGAACGTGATTTTCTAACACCCATGCGTGATGGCTTACATTTGTCTGCTGCGCACTTTAAGGCCGAACTGCTTCGCATTGAAAAAGGTCTGGATGAAGCGGATGCGGCAGAGGAACGCGCACGTTTAAAGGTGCTGAATGTGAACATTGGAAATATACCAGCGCCTGTTGATTATGAATTGGATCGCAAACATAAAATGGATATTTTAAATCAAAACATTTGCGGATTAGACTTGATGCGCAGCCTATTGGCACGTGCGACAGAATGTATAGAAAAGGAGCAGCGTAATCCTGAAAGAAAAAAATAATCGAATCAATGTAGGATCAATCAGTCTTTCTAATTGAATAAATTATTTTTGTATGTTGAAATAAAAATTGCTACTTGTGTATAAAACAAATTTTTGTAATAATTATGAGTTAATAAAAGAATTGAAAACAATTACAAAATTTTGCAATTTTTGTTTTATACAAGTAAAACGAGCTCCCTTCCTATAAAACCTATTGACTATGATTTCCGTGGCTCCGCGATTTGACGATGCTTTCACATTATTATTCAGGCCTATCATTGAATTCATCGTAGATATAAATTTCGTGAGATCTACGAAAATGCTATTTTTGATTTCAAAAAATTTCGAACGTAACTTCGTTATTCGTGGAGTTTGAAGTATTTCTTAAATAAAATTATGATATTTCTTAGGTATTCATACCAAGTCGTCGAAAACTAAAAAAAAATTTTAGCTTTGGATGGAGTAAGTGATCCTAATCTACGAATTTTAAATTCACGTCGTAGCGATTCGAATTCAATGATAGCACTTTCGTAGATCTCACGAAATTCGTATCTACGATGGATTCAGTGATAGGCCTGTTTATTATTATTATTCAAAGGCTCTGGATTGCACTGCGACCTGTAAGATCTATTGTGCAGCCTATTTCCCTATCAGAACAGTTCCAGACTATCTATAAATCTTGTCACTGCTGAAGATATTTGAAACAAACAAAATACATTATAAAGTAACATTGTTGTATAAGATTCTAAAATTAGTTGCACTGCCTTGTTTCGCTGAATTCTGACTTTCTTTGAATAGGCACGAAAACTACTTCTTTTTTTGTCACGTTCGTTTCGTGGAACCAGAACTAAGCCTGCTATTAACGTTGGCACTAATTATAGTGCTATCTAAGATCTATACTGCCGTCCTAAGAAAGAATGCCGTAACTCCAATAAATTTTTATTTCTGTAAAATGAGTTTGTGTTTCTTGCTGTTTCGTTTCCTCAACAGTTTCAGCTTTAAGTAGAAATAGCCAATTCCGTAAATTTCGGTCGAAAATGGAGTTACGGTAATATGTTTTGCATCGCACTACTTCTGACGAAGTTGATACTTTTGATTAAATTTACTGTGAAGAAAGAGTAAATCCGATGAAACACTCTTGTCTTTTGGTGACCAAGACCAATACAAATTTTGTGTCTACTGGTTTTTTCTTCCTGGCAAGCTCTTTTCCGTTGTTCTGCAGTGTCTTTGTAATATTTCCGCTTACGCACAGTTCCTTTTTTTGTAAGAGGGATTTGATCTGATTCGTTGTCCGCCATGTGGGTTTGAATTTCCTTAAGTTGTGAATTCCAGCTTGAATCACAGATTAATTGAATCGGTCATTTTTAAAAGGGGATATGTGTTGGTCGACAGAGAATTATTCTTTTGCCTTTTTGTCATTGTGGCGATGGCACTGGTTGGTTTATCTATTTTCCAAGTACGCAGATTATTGCTTACTATTATTGTTAGTTAATCACCATCACTAAAATCGCACTGAAATAAGATTTACCAAACTTATGAGAATTTTTCTTAAACTTTTCATAAGTTTCAATTTAGTGACATATCCCCTTTTAAAAATAGCGGATTCAATCAATCTGAGCTGCTACAATTTTCCTCTGTGGAACCATACTCTAAAATAGATCTAAGAGAAAATTTTACTGACTAAATCGTCCAGAGGCCATAATCGAAACTTCCTACGCGCACGAGATGTGTCATAAAGAAAATTTGTTTGTTTTTAAAATGATTTAGATAAATGAAATGATTTTAAAAATGTATGATACTAGAGTAGAACGGGGCAATGTCGTGCACTCAACTTTGGCATGCTCGTAAAGCCGTACATCTCAAGCGAATGCGACGAGTAAGCATCCGATCGAAAGATAATTTCGTTGGTTACATCCATGTGTTACAACATTTGTGTAGCGAGAAATTGTGTTTGTGTAAGTGAAGAAAAAAAAAAAATGTGCACGACATTACCCCCCTCAAAATTTGTGGGGTAATGTCGTGCATTGTTTTCCGAGCATAGTAAAGGTACCAAAATGTGTGAGAAATGATAGGTAGTGGTTCTATTAGTGGAGATCTAGCATTATCATATATTTATTCATTATTTTACAAGTGTGAAGTACATAATATGTTGTGTAGAATAGAACGGGGCAATGTCGTGCACTCAACTTTGACATGTTCGTAAGGCCGTACATCTCAAGCGAATGCAACGAGTAAGCATCCGATCGAAAGATAATTTCATTGGTTACATCCATGTGTAACAACATTTGTGTAGCGAGAAATTGTGTTTGTGTAGGTGAATGTGCACGACATTACCCCAATGGTCGTTTTAAAGGTCAACTTCGATAACTCGGTGAAGCCCAAAATTTTTTTCGAAAACCAAATACTTCTTTTCTTTGCCAGGATATTTCGTTTCAGAAAACACTTACCTGGTATATTTTCCCGGAAGGAAAATTATTTTTCTGACCCGATAAAAAAACACTTTTATCGTCCCGAAAGCGTGCGTTTTGTAAAAAAGGTTACTCTGTAGAGACGAACTGGTGAAAATTGCTAGTATTATATGCATAAGCTCAGTAGGTCAGCAGGTCCCTACCTTACGAAGAGTTGGTAAATCATTCAATTCTTTGGGCTTAAACAGTCAGTGCACGACATTACCCCCTGCACGACATTACCCCGTTCTACACTACATACATTTCTATAGAGTTGCGGTGTTTTTGCTTAGCATGTGGAGATACGGTATTCTTAAATTGTAAAATGTGTACGGCTAGGAGTTATGACAAAAGTCGTAGTTGATTTTATAGGGAAAATAAAGGTATAATGCAACCTGTTCTTGTGGGTTGACGGACAGAACCGTGATGACCCAAAAAACGCCATAAACTCATTTTTTTTGAAAATTGGAGTTACGGCATTCTTGCTTAGGACGGCAGTATAATGTAAAGTAAAAACTAAAATAATGTTTTATTCCACTTGCACTTTATATGTGTGCGATAGTCACGTTCGTCACTTGGGAAATGCCCATATAAAAATTTTAATGGACTTTGTAATTTAAAATTTGTTTTTCGCTGTATTGTTCTTAGTTTGCTTTAAGGATCAATAGTTAATTCAACCGTATTTTGGATTGATTTCAAAGTTATTTTTTTTCTATGTAGTATATTAGCGTAATTTTGTGATATGCATAAAAGGGCTTATTTCCACTTACGACTTTGAACAAATCTAAGAATGTCATCATGCTAAAATGTATCCTCCATCCATCCATTACAAAGAAGGCATATCTCAAAGGGAAATTCGTGATTAAAAATCACAGTTACGTATAAAACGACGCATTTCCCATATAAATGTAAATAGCTTTTTCTCTTTACTGAAATTTAGTTTAAAATGGAATCAAGCCCATTTGAAAAATCACTCCTCATATAATGGATGGCTCCCGGAAATATCGCCAGAAAAAACTCCATACAAAATTCTGGCGTTATTTCCATTTTGTTTTTTGGAAATAAGGCCAAAAACTTTTCTGACGGTATTTCCAAAAATTATGGCTTTATTTCGAAAAATTATGTAGTTTATAAAAAGGATATAACGCCAAAATTTTTTTTTTTAAATAACGCCAGAAAAGGATCTCGGAAATAATGCCAGAAAAATCTCCATACAAAATTCTAGCGCTGTTTCTATTTTGTTTTAAAAATAAATGTTATCTCCTAGTAGTTTTTGGCTTTATTTCCAAAACAAAATAGAAATAACGCCAGAATTTCGTATGAACAATTTTGTATGGTGGCGTTATTTCCAAAAAATTTTCTGGCGTTATTTAATTGTTTCCAAAAATTCTGGCGTTATTTCCTAATTAGTTTTTGGGTTTATTTCCAAAAATGTAATACCAGATAATTTCTGGTGTTATTTCCGGGAGCCTTGATGGATTCATATATACATATTATCATGTTATTGCGTGAAATATTCAAATATTGGAATTTTGTTAACAGTTAAATATTATATAACACGTAAAATTTTGTTTAGTGCGACAACTGATACTTACAAATGATTCCTATTGTTTGTCATCCTCAAAACATTTAGAAGACAACTTCTACCTATGACTTCACCTTCATGTTGTTTGTGTTGTGTATTTCAAAGGTCAGAATGTCTCAAAATTAAGTTTTAACGTGTTAATTAGCGGTAAACTGTGTGACTATTACGCAAATTAATGGCTTCATAAAACTTGGCTTTGTTTGCAATGCCTAAATGTTTTTCACTACCTTCGGGGTATTGAGTAATTTTTTGTAATTAGCAGGTAATTACACAATACAACAGTGTATTTAGTGTATTTTGATCTTCTAACTACGAATATGTTATTCTTTTGGTTGGGTCAAGCCAAGTTTTATTGTGAAATCGGGTTTGAAGTTGATGTAACTGAAGTAGCTAAAAATGTTTGTAAAAACTTCAAATGCATCATCGTAGACTTGTTAGAAAAGTAGTACAGTTATTTATTTTTAAATTAAATAAATTACATTACCATTTTCCAAAAAACTTTTAAGCCGAATGTACAAAAACCCTAATCTAATAGATCAAAATGCAGTCTCTTAAGGTTGTCAGAAATTTAAATTTTGTCGCTCCATGTCGTTATTCAAACAATTACTTTATCTTATTGTAGATTATCACAATTATATGCAACAGACAGCAGCAGCATCATGCAATAGTAATACACTTGCTATAATGCTGCGCAATCAACAAAGGAATAACCTACGCGCATGTGCAACAGAACTGCAATATACTAAACTCAATCCCACCGCCATTAACAACAATAAGACGCCACAACGTTATTATAGTAGCAGTGGCGGTAGTAGTGGCATCTTTCCACCGAAAACCTCAACAACTGCAACAGGGACAACTGCAACAACAACAAACGCATCACCACCTGCTAACAGCATCGATGAATTTCGTGCTCGTGAAGAGCAACGTGAACAAGAATTTGCACAAAAACAAGCGGCTGAAGAAACCAAATCCAAACAAGAAACCGAAGATGATGCTAAACGCGCCAAAGTCGATGCGATACGACAGCGAATTTTAGCAGCAGCATTGGCACATGTACCGACACTGGGTTGGACGCGTAATGCTATTGTACAGGGTGCTGAAGAGGCTGGTTTCCCCAGTGTGGTGCATGGTATGTTTCCTGAAGGTGGCTTCGCGCTTGTTTCATATTTCAATGGTCAAGCCAACGAAGAGTTGATTAAACTTCTGCAACAAGAGACAAATAATGGTAAACGTGAAATAACAGATCCTGTTGATTTCCTGGTGCGTGCTGTGCGTAGACGTTTGGAAATGATTGTTCCATATAAAGCACAATGGCCACAAGCATTGGGCCTAATAGCGCTGCCACAGAATGCATCTACAGCGCTGGCGCAAGTGCTGACGTTAGTAGATGATATTTGTTACTATTCTGGTGATCGTTCAGTGGACGTAAGTAAATGCTTTAATGGGGTAACAAAATAATTAATTTGAACATTCCAGACTAAATTATGTGGCACTTGGGAATTATAATATTGTGCTTCAATTTGGTTCAGAAACTAAGTTAAAAATTTAATGGGCCTTATCATGAATTTGCATTTAAATTCCCTCTCGAGAATATATTCTTTCTCGAGAGTGACATTTAAAATTGTGAATATTATGAGAGTGGAAATTCCATTTTCAGCAGGGATATTTTTTCTTCCAATGGTATTTTCCATTTAATTTGATAGCTGTGATGTGATATATAAATCTCTCATTAAATCCTACCCATTTCCACCGGCCAAAAGAGATTTAGCTTTGACAGAAATGTCATAAGTGGCAAAATGAAAGTTGTTTTTCCTTTTCTTCTGAATATTTATCTTCAATTTTCTTTTTTTTTAATAATTTAATTCCAAAATCGGTAGCCCTCAGAAATAGATTATTTTATGGTAAATTAAATGAGTAATGTCGAGATTTAGTTCTAAATCTCGAAACAGCCGTAAATCTCTGGAGAATTTTATCCTTCAAAAATTTTTGTTTGTTTTGCATTTGCATAGCAGGGAATCAGCAATTTTCGAAAATGTTTATTCATGATAAGGCCTAATATGTAACTTTTTTGTAAGAGAGTATTATGAATTTTCTTTTGATTTTAAACATTTATTGCTAACATCTTCTACCTTGCAGTTTGGTTGGTATACGCGTCGTATCGGTCTGGCGACTATAATGAAAATGACTGAATTATATCTGCTGCAAGATAAATCAACGGATCATACAAAAACCTGGGAATTCCTGCAAAATCGAATGGATGAAGCGGTACAAATGCAAATGATGTTTTCACAAACAGAAGGCGTAACACAAACAGTACAGCGTTCCTTTAACTCGGCTTTCATAACGGTTGGTTATTTTATATCGCATTATTTTAATCCCTAGATTAATTTCCAATATTTCTAATTTTGCAGGCACGTAATATTCTTGGACTTGGTTATAATCGTTAGAAGAAGCAAGAAACAGCTTTTATTTAAATATTGCCAGTGTAAAGAGATGCTTAGTACACCAGTACAACAAAATACAATTTTTTTTTTTTTGTTTTCGCTTATTTTAAGTAGGTTTTTATCAAGGTATCGCTATTTTGTAATTGATTAGATTTTTAAAGGACTCTTGTATGTTGTTATATCTCGCTTCGCCACCTAGCATATTTTTATTTATCAAATTCACACATTTAATTTATGCCATGTAGTTTTTTATTCACTTAAATATTTAATTTTAATAGTAACAACAATAACAATTGCCTGAAAGTGCTGTTATGTAAATGAAGAGACTATTTTAAGAGAAAAAAAAGCATAAAAATGTCAGAAAGAGAATAAACAAAAAGAAAACTTAAAATCTTCTTTTTTTTATTTTGTAGGATTTGTGTACGTGGTAACCTTGGCTTTATATCTATACACGTATCAATATGAGGCGACTGGAATATTTACATTAAGAGTTTGGTTTTTGATTCAAGGTATAGCCAAACACTCAAAATCTTTATTTGAATGTTTGTTTCTATTTTTATTATTTTGTGGTTCTATAAATCTGTGAAAAGATGACAAAACTAGGTATCGAGAATTTTTTGTAAAAATGAAGTTATGTAATCCAGGGTATTGTTCTCGGTGAGATCTACAAGTTTTATTTAAATTTGCTCTCCTGTATATTTATAAAAACATGCGATACCTAGTTTTGCGATCTTACCATTTTGAAGCTTTTGCTTATATTGGAGGTACCATATCTTCTTATTCGAGTTCGTCTAGTTATTACTCGGAGCTTGTACTTATAGGTCTTAGTGTCTGAGTGAAACTTTGTTGGATTATCTCAGAAGACGCTTTCAGTATTGCAGTTTGAAACTTTTGCTTATATGGGAAGTGCCACATCCTCTTGTCCGAGCTTGCCTTGTTTTTGCTTAGAGTTTTGCGCTTATTATTCTTAGTATTTATGTGTATTTTGGTTGCATTGTCGTGAAAAATACTTCAGTTGCATTTTGAATATATTTTTTTGTATGGGCGGTAGGCGTGTCTATTGACCGAATTTCGCTATTTTTCAATAAGTCATGCGAACTTTAACGGCGGAAGCAGTTACCAAATTCCATCGAATTATCTTGCTCTAAAAAAATATTAAAATGATTTCAACGGACGGACAGACATCAGACGGACATGGCTAAATCGACTCAGAAAATTCACGAACATTTTTTACACTTAAAAATACTTTTGATTTTTTTTAAAAAAAAAAACCCTTTTCGATTTTTTTAAAAGTACTTTAAATTAAAGCATAATTTATAAGCTTTTAAATGATGCATGACTTAAGATGGGAATCGGACGTTAAATTGGAATTTTTGGCTTTTGAACGCCCGCGGAAGGCAAAAATCTTTTTTTACTCAAGAGGAAAGCATCTTACGAAAAAAGTGTACTAGGCATAAAATGCTTAGAATCATCAAGGAAATAAGTGTGAAATTTTTTGGGAATTTTTTGGAAAGTTAAAAAAAATTTTTTTTTTGAGTAATTTTTGAAAAAAATTTTTAAAATTATTCAAAAAAAAAAAGTTTCCAAAAAAAGTCCAAAAAAATCCCACGTATTGCTTGGACGATTCTAAGCATTTTTTGCCCCGCACACTTTTTTCGTAAAATGCTTTCCTCTTGAGATTTTTGCCTTCCGCGGGCGTTCAAAAGCCAAAAACTCCCATTTAGCGTCCGAATCCCATCTTTAGTCATACATCATTTTAAAGCTTATAAATTATGCTTTAATTTAAAGTACTTTTAAAAAAAATCGAAGGGGGTTTCTTTAAAAAAATTCAAAAGTATTTTTAAGTGTAAAAAATTTTGGTGAAAAAAAATTTTTTCACCAATAAATATTTTTTTTTATAAAAAGAACACTTCAACTGAATAGGACCAGTAACTTTTGAAAAAATACCCTTTTCATGAAAATGACTAAAAACGCCGACTTCAACACCCTGTATTTTAACAACAAATGGTATTAGGACCAATTCCTCCCGAATTGTTGTTCTTGCACACCGGATCTACCATATCGCCAAATTTGAGCGAAATCGGAGAAAAAACAATTTTGAGCTGGTACACTTGGCATGGAATGCTTCATATACATTAGGGTGTCCCTTATTTGGGAAAAGTCAAAATTTTATGTCGCGCTCCCCCAGAATCGAAAGACTTTGAGAAAAAATGAGATCCCCCAAAGGACAGGTTTTTTAAACGAATTAACCTGTGCCACGAAGACATTCAAATTTATATGAAAAATAACATAGATTTTATATACCTCTTGTTTTAACCTGCTGGGAATCGCGTTGCCTGAAATATTTTTCGCCATCAAATGTGTATCTTATTGTTTTTCGGGTCGCTGAACACGATACAAGTGTCAAAATTAAATATTGACAGCTGTCAACGGCTACAGAGCTGTCCAAACTCACAAAACTTCAAAATTAAAGAGTTTTGACAGCTCCGTAGCCGTTGACAGCTGTCAAAATTTGATTTTGACACTTGTATCGTGTTCAGCGACCCGAAAAACGATAAGATACACATTTAATGGCGAAAAATATTTCATGCAACTCGATTCCCAGCAAGTTAAAACAAGAAGTATAAATCTACGTTAATTTTCATATAAATTTGAATGTCTTCGTGGCACAGTTTAATCGTTTAAAAAAACCAGTCCTTTGGGGGATCTCATTTTTTTCTCAAAGTCTTTCGATTCTGGGGGAGCGCGACATAAAATTTTGACTTTTCCCAAATAAGGGACACCCTAATATACATATATACTTTTCCATATCTGCCATGCCTTCTTCTCCGCGTTACAAATGGAAGGACAAAGTGAATATACCCTGGATGTAGGGTAGGGTGTGGTTTCAATTACTTTTCATTCAGGAGGCTTTTTAATGAAATCGGTGGGTTGAACGATAAAAAGTTTTAGAATCTCTTTTGTGGGGAATTACAGGTTCTGCAAATGACATTGATTTGCATTAACGAAAAAGTAACCGTTTAGGATATAGTCTTAAAAAACCGAAAAAGTCGAAAAATTCGATTTTATCGAATGTATTCTAAACGGTTACTTTTTCGTAAATACAAATCAATATTAGTTGCAGAACCAGAAATCTCCACAAAAGAGATCCTAATACTTTTTATCGTTCGACCCTGAATGAAAAGTAATTGAAACCACACGGATTACGGAACAGGCCTGAAAAATTATTGCTCGAATCTAGTTTCGGGAATATAACCAACGCAAGATCTGAATATAGCTTATAGCTTTTAGAAAAACCGGTATAAGTTGGAAACCCTTGAATAAATATTAAAAATATTGGTGTCATTTGAAAAGTATTTTAATAAGCTATAAAGTAATCGTAGAAAAGTTTTTAATTTGTCATACATCATTTATTCGCGAGAATAAATTCTAACAACAAATGTCTAAATATTTCTTTACGATAACATTTCCAGTGAATTTCAGCCCTTTAGAAAATTGTTCGAGAAAATGTTTATTCATGATAAGCCCCTCCGTTGAAAAGAGCATTTTCCCGGTTGAGCAGAACAATCAAATACAAAATAGTTTCTCCTAAATGCCCATTAAGATTTATTTAGATAAAATTTTCTTTATTGTATGCATAGGTACAATTAATCAATTTAATTATTTGTCTTTTGTTTTTTTTTTGCTTATGTACATGATATAAAATATTTATTTGATTTGTTTTCATACTCCTAAATAACATACTCGTAACATAAAAAACATTTTTGCTAGACATATTAGATTTTTCTACATAAAAGTATATAAAATATTTGAATATATTTTCACAGTCATAATTTGGAGCTCTTTGAAATCCTTAAATTTTGTAAAGATACTATGTTATAATAACAAGGGTACTCGCTGTATCCTAACAAAAACGTATTTACTAATGGAAGCAAAACATTAGTTATGTATGTATTCGGTACAAGAAGCTCGGAACTGCTGAACTTCTACACATTTTTAGGATGATATGTACATACTTGTGTAAGATTACTACACAATATTTAATTGAAATCCGCATAATATTTGGGTTAAATTTTCTATCCCCAGTTCTAATGTATATGCAGAGCACATTGCATGAATATCAAACTTATATGTACTTACGTACCGCTTAAGACCTTTTACGAATACCCTTATTATTTACACGAATCTCTTAAAATATTTTATCTTAAATTTACTTTGAAAGTTTTTCACCAATATTTTATAAAAATTATTAAGTTTTTTAAAATTTTTTCTTTTTTAAAGTTTAAGTCTTTTTCATTTAACATTTAATGTTTACGCGTATGAATAAATGTAAGTAGTACTATATAGTATGTACTACGTAAAAACTTTATCTAGAACGTGCGTGCGTAATGTGAATGTACGTGGGTGCATAAATCCTTGGTGATTCATAATGTTGTTGCTTTGTTTACTAAAGAGGTTTAAGGTAAGCATCATCACTGTTGGCAGCAATTTCCTCTGGTCTATGGTCATGAAACAAAATAGAACAATAGAAAGAAATGATATTAAAATGGGGGCAAATGAAAGTTTGTGTACGTAGTAAATACACATCTATTACGAGTATACGTTTGTACGAATAAATATTTTTTATAAAAAATAATGAATACAAATAATATTAATGGCCAAAATATTAAATTTTTCAAATAAATTACAATTAAACAGTTCTACCATGATTTTCTATTCCAGAATTTTATAGCTGATTATGGAGGTGAGAAACCATTTGTTTACGAATCTGAACTTGAATTTTTTGTAGCATGTCAGCATTTTCAGAAAATATCCTGCTCCAAAGTGCAGAAATTGATGGGGGGAAAAATATGATCTCATATAATCATATATATCTCGTAAACCAGTAGAGCCAGCTTAACATGTAAGAGAGCAAAAGAAAGTTAATAAAATTTTACATAAACGCCTCATAAACGCCTCGAAAAGTTAAGCACATATAAACTTAACTTTTCGATCAGTTTTTTAGTTTCTGCGTTATTAATAACCATTTCGAAAAATTTTGATTTTTCCTTTGAAAAATCGAAAAAAGAAAATATTTCAATTGGGATATTTTCTTGAAAAAAAAAAAAAATTCGGTAATAATAAAAAAACTTCATTGAGGAATCGTTCAAAAAACTTAAACCGAAAAAAGGTACTAACCGAGAAAATCGATGGATAAATAGCGGAGTTATATCCAATTAAGTGAAAATACCAAAAGTCAAATTTTACTCTATTTTTGTAATTTTCCTTGCATACGGGTACAATTTTGAAAATTTTTGTCGGATTGGACCATCATTAGTAAAAAAAAATTATTTTTATTTTTTTCGCTCATGTAATGTTGCCGTATTCGAAAAAAAACAATTATTCGATGTGTCACTTAACTTCAACTGATCTGTAAAGAGAACGTCTTATTTTATTCCTCATCTGAAAATTTCACTGGAAAGGCAAATAAATTGCCTTTTTATCATTGGGTCAGTTTACGATATCTTTACGATTCTTTCTTTGATTATATGAGATCATATTTTTCCCCACCGTCAAAAACAGGAAAAGGGGGATTTCTCGAAAACGTCTCCGTAGAAAAAAAAAAAAAACCAGATCACATTTTTGATGTGAACTAGTCACGGTGCTCTTGAACAGTCGATAGGTTTTTTGGCTATGTGGAGAAAATCTGTGAATGGGATTCCTTTTGTATTAGTTTAATGGTCTGGAAAATGCAAACCCCGAAATCGTAGCTGATCATCCCCGCGAAATATCGCAAAAATATATATCCCATATAAAAAAAATAAAAAATCGGAAAAAAACGCAACAAACAAGTATAAAAATAGTTATATTTAATTTTTTTTGCAGTGCTGAATCTGAATCCGGCCCTAAAATTGCTATATCTCATACGGTTTTGTGATATCTTAGCCTAAACAAGGAAAAAATACCGTTTTTGCTATATTTTGAAGCTATATAACTAGAATATAGAACATTCATACGCAAAATTCGATACATTATCTGAAAGCTGCAATCTTTTTCTTTAAAACCGCATTTAAATTATGTCAATAGTTTGATTTTTCTCTGAAATATCGTAGACTGAAATAATGACAAAACACGTTTTTAGCACTTTTTTAACTTTTTAGGTTAGGATATCTCCGAGAAAAATAAAGATATCGACATTATTTGAATTAGGTTTAAAAGATTGATTAAAGCTTTTCATATCCGCATCAGAATTTACGGATATACGTCCTGTTACATAGCTCCAAAACACAACAATAAAACATAGCGTCGGCTTTTTTTCCTTGTTTAGGCTTTGATATCTCAAAAACCGTATAAGATACAGCAATTCTAAGGCCGGATTCGGATTCAGCATTGCAAAATACATTAAAAATAACTATTTTTATATATGTTCGTCGCGTTTTTTTTCTGAATTTTTTTTATTTTATATGGGATATGCATTTTTGCGATATTTCGCGGGGATGATCAGCTACGATTTCGGGGTTTGCATTTTTCAGACCACTACACTAATACAAATGAAACTCCATTCACAGATTTTCTCCACATATTCAAAAAACCTATCTTTTGTTCAAGAGCACCGTGTAGTGTAATCAGGTGAAAAAGTCGAGAATGGTTAAAAAAAAAATTCTAAAATTGCAGGCCTGCGTTAGCTATAGTACTTTATGGAACTTTTTTTTTGACAGGCGGATACAAGGAACTCATTGGCTTTAAACGTTTTGCTGTGTTCAAAGTTTCAAAAGAATGATTTCCTTAAATAATGTGTGTTTTTCATTAATTTCTCATCAAAAATATATTTTTCTGTGCAACCAGAATACGATTAGTTTACTTTAATGTCGATTTTACCAAAATAGTGTATTGTGACATGTCATTAATTCGTGTATAGAAATATGTGAATACCCACGAACTATTTAACCGAATTTCGATTTCTTTTCTTTATACGAAAAGTTCTGTGATGTAGAAAGCCCGAAATTTCCTCATAAGTTGCTATTAAGGCATTTAAAAACAGGATCAAAATTTCCTATTTCCCACAGTGTTATGCTGTGTTGTTAAGAAAGTGGATGAGACAGTGAAGTGAGATAATTTTTTAGTTGCACTCTGTCAACGTTCCGTACCTATATTTTGGATGTTTATCGATACTTTTGAACTTTTACCGATATTTCAGATGATCCTTTTGGAATTTGTCAGATATTTTGGAAGTTTTTCGATACTTTTGAACTTTTACCGTTACTTTAGATGTTTTTTGATAATTCTGAACTTTTACAGATATTTTGGATGTTTTTCGATACTATTGGATTTTTACCGATATTTTGAATGTTTTTCGATGCATTTAAAATTTGTTAAATATTTTGGATGTTTTTCGATACTTTTTGACTTTTATCGATATTTTGGATATTTTTCGATACTTTTGGCCTATTACCGATTTGTTGAATATTTTTCGATACTTTTGTACTTCTACCGAAAATTTAGGTAAATGGCCAAAATTTGCACACCGGCAATAAATAATAATAATTAAATATTATTACGAATTTTCTCTTTAGAGAATTTTTTTTTTAAAGATTATTAGGCAAAAATCATCGTTAGAGTAAACAAATCAATTACAATCTTCTTAGCAGAAAAATATATTTATGATGAGAAATCATCCATTTATCAGAAGTTTGTCGATGATTTTTATTGAAAAAAACCCACAGTTTTCAGAAAAATTTTTTATTAAAAATTTAATGCCTTTGATTTCTTCTTACCCGAGTAAGATAAGAACGGACTGTCTTCCGCCTGTCCAGATTTCGATTAAGGACCAGTCTAATTAATTAAATTTTGAGCTTAAGCTTGAAAGAAAAAAAAAAAAAAAAACTGTTCTACCAAACAACATACCTCTCAACTTTTGGCAAAACCAAATTTTCAATTTGACGTTCCGGTGATTCCAACATTAAATCATCCAGTTTTTTAATTATTTGTGTGAAATTCGGACGTTCCGCTGGATTTATATTCCAGCATGAGTGCATAAGATTGTAGCTAGAAAAAATAAAAAAAATTATTTTTAAGTTTCGTATTATACGCATTATTAGTACAAGTATCTTAAAATTACTTACAATTCTTGTCCACAATTTTTTGGTTTCTCCATGCGATAACCAGTCTTAAGTAAATGCAATAGACGATTCGTTGGTACCGACGGATATGGAATACTACCTAAGGTAACAATCTCGTAAAGCAGTATACCATAGGACCAGCTGCAAATGAAATTGAAGAGACAATTTAAATAAACACTTAGTGCTAAATAAATAACACAGGTCACATAAAAATATATTTCTAAATAATATACGAGCACAAAAAATTTTTTTATTTTTAAATTTTGCTTAGTGGCTAAAAAGCAAAAATTAACAAGAAAAATGCAAAAATAGTTATTAAATTTTCAAAATAAAACAGTTTCTATTACAAATCATGCGTAATTGATTTTATCCATAAATGCATAAATTGTGCACAGTTGCTTCAATGAACATGTTGATGTTCAAATCAGTTAGTTAATTAACCAATCAATCAATCATTCAGTCAAGTAAAATTAAAAACTGTTGCAATTACGACTGTTCAGACTCTTCATTTTGACTATAAAACACGAGCTTTTCTGTACAAATAATTCCAGGTATTATATTGAAGTGCATAAATTTTTACATACATATGTGTGTAATACTTACACATCACTTTGAGTGGTATAAACTTGATGAGTCATTGATTCCAAAGCCAACCACTTGATGGGCAATTTGCCATTTCCTGTCTTTTTATATATGTTTTCCTGATAAATGTCACGACTTAGACTGAAATGAGAAATCAAAGAAGAATGATAGCAAGTGTTCCCAAATGGAATTAATTTTTATGTAAGGTTTTTGAAAAAAAGAAAAATCCAATTAAAGTTATAAAATCATACTATGAAGAGACTTAACTCACCCAAAGTCTGCAATTTTTATAGTACGATCAGGTGAAACAAGTACATTTCTTGCAGCCAAGTCACGATGAACCACCTTGTTTTTAGCTAAAAATTCCTAAAAATATTAAAAGCAAAAATTTTAAGTTAAGAGATTTTTCGAAAATTCTCACTCGATCATACTCAGCTTAAGTAAATGAAAAACTTCGAGGCAATTATTTTGGGAAAATCGTTTTTTTAACGTATGCAACATTATTTTGCAAATTTTTTTAACATTTACAACATTTTTTTAAACATTTTCCAGTTTAAAATTTTCAAGAGCTTGGGATTGTATTATGGACATTTTCAAAATATCTCAAATTTCTAAACTTTTTTCGAAGCTATTTACTTTTTCCGACATTTCAATATTTTTCGACTTCTCTGATATTACACAGTGCAACAAAATGAAGAAAAATTTTTGTCCCTGGGGTCTCATAAAGTTTTTCTGATAGGTTATGAAAAATAAAAAGACACGTATTTTACCGAATTAGTGTATCAGTGATTTTTTTTAATTTTATGGATCCTCAAAGTTTAAAGTTCATGTTTTATATGAAATTTTGAGGTTTTATGAAAAAATCATCTCATGTCCTTACCTTTAATTTAAGGTATAGCACTTGAGAATCCGCATGGTAGTTTTTGTTTTATAAGCAGAACCATTTTCAATAAGGGGATACCTTTAATCTCGTAAACTCGTAAACCATGAAAAACTCGAAAGTTTACGAGCTTGTTTTCAGGAACACACATTTCTAAAAACGTGTAAGCAACGTATCAGCTGTCATATAATTTGAAAAATATTCAATTCAAATTCAATTTTCAAAACAAAAAATATTTTTTCAATACATTTATTTGACAACAATCGCTCTCGTACTTTTTCGAGGCTATTTACGCATCGAATTTGCCTCGTAAGTTTTCGAGGCCTGGTAAACTTTTTTTTCATACAAATTTTTAAATTTTGTTTACGAGACTCGAAAGTTTTCGAGGTTTACGTGCTTTTCGAGGCTTTTACGAGTTTAAAGGAATCCCCTTAATATATTTTTTTTTCATATATGTAAAAATTTTTGTGAAAACGACTGCAAAACAACTTTTAAAGGTCAATTTATGCGAATCGGCAAAAAATTGGAAATTTTTTTTTTGACACGCAAGCCCCATTTTCATAGACCAGGTCAAATATTTCGGAAAATAAAAACAAAAAAAAAATCATCACAAAGCCTTCTTATATTTGAAATAGCAAAGTTTTTACAGTTTTTCTTATAAAACAAAAACTACTTTGGGGATTCTCAAGTGCTATATCTTAAATTAAAGGTAGGGACATGAGCACCATTTCATAATAAGATGGTTTTTACATAGAATCTCAAAATTTCACATAAAACGCGAACTTTAAGCTTTGAGGAGCCATAAAATGAAAAAAATCACTGATACAAAAATTCGGTAAAATACGTGCCTTTTTATTTTTCATAACCTATCAGAAAAACTTGATGAGACCCCAGGGACATTTTTTGTGTTGCACTGTGTTATTCGACTTTTGCACATTTTTCGAATCTTTCAAAATATCTCACCAATTCAACATTATTCAAATACATATCGATGGTTCCGGAGAAAAACTAGGTACATAAGTCAAAGTTTTCTTATTTTACAAGGAAGTATTTTTAATGTTCAAAAATCAGCAAAATCCAAGATTCGCAAAACGTGCATTACTTTAATAATCTTGTTATTGACGCGAAGACTTGTTCACTTTTTTCCCCACCCGGAGACTCGGAAATACTAATTCAAAATTTCGACTAAACTAAATTTCCACAATTTTTGGCTTATCTAGATTTTCCTCTTGACTATCGATTTATCAAATTTTTATACGATTTTTTTTAACATTTTCATCTTTAACTGTTTCTTACAATTTACAACTTTGTATAATTTTGTAAAGTTTTTCGAACTCCTCAACTTATTTTGAAATATTTTTAAACATCGATTTTCTTTTAAATTTCTTCTTCTTCAATATATTTCGACTTCATAAATATTTAGTTTTGAAATTTTTAAAAATTTTTACCACGTTTTTGTAATTGTTCCAACATTTTTAAATTTTCCTAATAATTTTTATTTTTTTAACATTTTTCGATTATTTTAACATTTCTAGAACAATATTGGAGATTTACAAAATACTTGGACTTCTTCAAACGAAACAATTATAGAATCCGATTATTTAAATGACTGTGGCAAATTGTAATTGATGCATGAAATATATCCACATGTTCTTCATAGAAGTTTTCGGTGGATAAAAATGGGGCGGGTCGGAAGAGGAAGCTGAATTGGGGTGATGGTAAACCAATATACAATCCAGTATGATATGTGGCACAATTGTTAAACGATTGTTCAATCTAGGACTAGATGCATGTTGTAGTAATGTGTACCAACTCTCTTATTAAACTTACTACATATTGAGTAAACAAAAAAAACACAATTTATAGCATAAACAATTTATATATATTAAAAAATTATTTATAGACGATATTAAGTGAAATTTTGTATGCATTTGTAGCACATATGTGTACCGTTCGGTTCGAATGGGTTAAGAGACAAAGGAGACGATATGTACAATGCACATACATATGTCACTTTATGCAGAAGTTTCTCATTAATTAAAACGTAATGCAGTTTACTCAAAGGATTCATTATGTATGCTTCACTTTTCAAATATAATAACAACACTTAGCCATTAAAATTAATGTAAATAGTAAATAATGCATTTTGAATGTACTATTTATACAATGTGTCCGTATGTTACAATAAAGTAAATTTCATTCAACATTACATCAACATATTATTATTTCAAGCGGAATTTTGACTTTGTTAAAGGATGGCAAACAATTGAGGCGTTACGTGCAATAACGCCCTAAGTTGAAGAATGGCATTTCGAGATAATTCAACTCAAAGTTTCTGAATGCTGTACAAAGAGCAAACCATAATTTAAACCTTGGAAAACAAATTTATTCAGTTAACATTTATAAAATGAGTAAATGATTGCTGCTACCATATAATACTAATGCATATTGACAGAATTATCGAAGGAGGAAAATTTAAGTTATAAGGCGTTATTGCATAAATCTATTTGATTATCACTGGAGTAACGTTAGCATTTTGTTTCGGAAACTGGCAAAACTGCTCCGATTTTAAAGATTTTTTTTTTTTTTTTTAATGAGAGGAATGAAAAATACTTTAATCTCAACCATTTACAAATGAGGAGTGATTTTTCAAAAGGGCGTAAAACCACTTCCAACCTCGAACAAACCTAAGAATGCCATCGCCATTATCATCCTAAAACGCATCCTCTAGTTCAAAATTCATCACAAAAAATGCATTTTTCCAAGGTAAAATCATGATCAAAAGTCGCATTTCAGAACAAAAGGGCTTATTTCCATATAATTTCATAGAAAATTTTAAAGTTTGATACAAAAAGGCGTATTTCGAATAGTGGCCAAAAAAACTTTTAATATTTTTTATATGTGCCAGGCTACATAGGTGCTTACATACCATGCCTATAGACATCAAAATAAACTTCCAAATGGTGGAATAAGAGTGATTTCGAAACAAAAGGGCTTATTTCCAAACGTTTCAGAACAAAAGGGCTTATTTCCATATGTTTTTTACTTTTTGCAATTACTACAAATGGTACAAACCATTTCAAAACGATCAAGATTTTTTTTATGGCATCCGATTTGGCTATAAATTGGCATAAGCAATAGTTGCATAGTGAAAAAAATTACTACCAAATATTTTTTCAAAATTTAAAAAAATGGCGGAGATATGGGACTTTGAAATTTTTAGGTTAGTTTTTTTTGAGAAGCTATAACTTCGGTTGCATTTATCCAATTTTCAATTTTATAGTGTTAAATGATTTGTCTTAAAACAGGCTTTAAAATAAAAACTAGCAAACATTTTTTTTTTTTTTTTTTTATATAGTTTACACTGAAAAAAAAAAAATTTGAATTGAATTTCCCAAAATACGTCCTTTTTAAAATTTTTTATTTTTCTTGTAAAAAAAGCTACAAGTGTAACTTACCAGTCCTCCAAAAAATGGAGTGGGCCTCCCAGTGGTTCTCCAGAAAAACAATAAAATGTAGCTTTTGCCGCAATTTTTCAGTACAATTTTTTTGAATTTGAAATTTTTAATTAAACGTTAATTTGAATTTGAAAAAAGTGCGTTGGTACTTATATTAGTACTATACAAGCAAAAAAACAGTCAATAAACTATTTTCAGCATTTGAAAATTTTTTTTAATAAAAATTTTAAATTAAAAAAATGTACTGAAAAATTGGGGAAGATGATACTTTTTATTGTTTTTCTGGAGAACCACTTGCAGGCCCACTCCAATTTTTGGAGGACTGGTAAGTTACACTTGTAGCTTTTTTTACAAGAAAAATAAAAAATATTAAAAAGGATGTATTTTGGGAAACTCAATTTAAATTTTGTTTTTCAGTGTAAACTATATATAAAAAAAAAAAAAAATGTTTTCTAGTTTTTATTTTAAAGCCTGTTTTAAGACAAATCATTTAACACTATAAAATTGAAAATTGGATAAATGCAACCGAAGTTATAGCTTCTCAAAAAAAAACTAACCTAAAAATTTCAAAGTCCCATATCTCCGCCATTTTTTTAAATTTTGAAAAAATATTTGGTAGTAATTTTTTCCACTATGCAACTATTGCTTATGCCAATTTATAGCCAAATCGGATGTCATGAACAAATTTCCTGATCGTTTACACATGGTTTGTACCAAATATGTTATTGGGTGTACAACTTAAAAACCGGAATTTGACGGTGGATGTCCGTACTAACAAATATCGTGAAAGCTCGAACTTTATATATATGTCATTTTGAAGGTACATTTGACAGCTGTCAAAATCAGTCAACAGAACAATTTTATCTTGTGTGCATCATTATTATTTTTCACGATGAATAACTTCGAAAATTCGAGAAAAAGACAGCATTTGCGGGAGGTTCTGTTGGGTCATTTTTTTGCAAAGAAAACTGCTGCGGAAAGTCATAGTTTGCTTGTAGAAGTTTATGGCGACGATGCTTTAGGTAAAACACAGTGTTTTGAATGGTTTAAATGCTTCAAAAGTGCCGATTTTGACATCAAAGACAAAGAACGCCCAGGACAGCCAAAAAAGTATGAAGACGAAGAATTAGAGAAGCTACTCGATGAGGATTCGTGTCAAACACAAGACGAGCTTGCCAAATCGTTGGGAGTGACTCAGCAAGCCATTTCGAAACGTTAGGAAGCCGCCGGAAGCTAGGTAATTGGGTCCCCTATGAGTTGAAGGCGGGAGACGTTGAACGGCGCTTCTGTATGTCTGAAATGCTGCTTGAGCGCCATAAAAACAAATCATTTTTGCATCGGATTGTGACTGGGGATGAAAAATGGATCCATTATGATAATCCCAAGCGCAAAAAGTCATACGTGAAACCCGGCCAACCAGCCAAATCAACCTCGAAGCCAAATATCCATGGCGCCAAGGTTATGCTGTGTATTTGGTGGGATCAGAAGGGGCCGTTATATTATGAGTTGTTGAAATCGGACCAGACAATCACAGGTGACCTGTACCGAACACAATTAATACGTTTGAAGCGTGCCATCATCGAAAAATGCCCGGAAAATGCGACCAGACACGAAGCAATAATTTTTCATCATGACAACGCTCGGCCGCATGTTGCAAGACCCGTGAAAAACTATTTGGAAAATAGTGGATGGGAAGTTTTGGCTCACCCGCCTTATAGTCCGGACCTTGCTCCGTCTGACTTTCATTTACATATTTCGCTCGATGCAAAACGCCCTCACCGGAATACGCTTCACATCAGAGCAAGGCATCCGAAATTGGATAGATTCATTTTTGGCCGCCAAGCCGGCGCAATTTTTTTGGGATGGAATTCATAAATTGCCTGAAAGATGGGGAAATGTTGTAGCTTCCAATGGACAATACTTTGAATGAAATATATTGTAACATTTTTCCACAATAAAGCTTCAAATTTCGCTAAAAAATTCCGGTTTTTAAGTTGTACACCCAATACAACAAAAATGTTTACGGGATTAGAATCTTTGGTCAACTCGCTATAACACTGGAGACATTAAACAAAAATAAGTTATTGTTAACAGCCCATAAAAGTTTTCTCTCATTACTGAAAATTTGTTTAACATGGTTTTACGCCCTTTTGAAAAAACACTCCTCAAATGTGAATTTTTCTTTATTTCTTTAAAATTTTAACTTTTTAATTTTTTTAGAATGCATGCATACATTTGCATCTAAATTTGAAACTGGTAAATATTTTTATTTTTACTCAAGACCAAGGGCCTTGCTAGGAATAGGTCTCCAACTGACACAATTTCCGAGACCTATTTTATGAAACTACTTGCATAAATTAGAGCCAATATTGACTCAAAATGTATTTTATGGACTAATTTTAGATGGTCTAATTTAACAACATGTTCTACGTCAAGGGCGATAAAGCCACTTTATGACGCGAATAGAACACGAAAAATTATCTCATTAGACAGGCAAACCCTCAGAACCTTAATTTGTTTCATTACAGGGCACTACTTTGTAGGTAGGCACAGCTCAAGGTTGGGGCTTACCGACGTAGGTGATCTTTGTAGAAACTGTAAAGATCCTGATGTCGAAGAGTCCATTTTTCGTTTCCTTTGTGAATGCCCAGCGTTGGGTAACCGACATTATAAGGTGTTCGAAAGTCATTTTTTCGACTCTCTTGAAGATATCGCTCAGAAGAGTCCCAAATCCATTTTGGAGTTTATAAAAATTTCTAAATGGTTCATAAAGGTTGACAACGAAGTTATATATCGGGTATACAATGGGCCCAATCGCTGCCTAAGTTATGATAGCAACTGCTATCTCCCGCGCTAACCTAACCTAAGGTGCCTGATATGTGCAAATATGTATAATAAGCCGGTGCCCAAAGTTTTGCCATTCACCTAAAGATAGATACAATTAATTTTTCCCAGTGCCGTTTTGTATATAAAAAAGCTAGAACATTTTGTATTAACACAATTCAATATTCGTAGTAACGTTTTTTTAGATGCAGAAGAAACATCAACAAAAGTGTTTAAATTTTTCTCACTTCATAATCCAAAAGTATCGAAAAACACTTGATATATCGGTAAAAGTCCAAAAGAATCGAAAAACATCTAAACTATCGGAAGAAGTCCAAAAGTATCGAAAAACATTCAAAATATTGGTAAAAATCCAAAAGTATCGAAAAACATCTAAAATATCGGCAAAAGTCGAAAAGTATCGAAAGACATCTAAATTATCGGAAAAAGTTCAAAAGTATAGAAATAGAAATTATCGGTAAAAGTCGAAAAGTATCGAAAAACATCCAAAATAACAGCAAAAGTCCAAAAGCATCGAAAGTCATCTAAAATATCGGTAAAAGTCCAAATTTATCGAAAAATATCCAAAATATCTGTTATGTTCAAAAGTATCGAAAACATGTAAAATATCGGTAAAAGTCGAAAAGTGTCGAAAAACATCCAAAATATGTGACAAATTTTCAAAAGTATAGCAAAACATCTAACATATCTGTAAAAGTCCAAAAGTATCGAAAAAAATCCCAAATATCAGTAAAAGTCCAAAAGTATCGAAAGTCATCTAAAATATCGGTGCAGAATGTCGACAGAGTTGTTTTTTATTGCCTTAATGGCAAATTATGAGGTCATTCTACCTACATCACATAAATATAAAAAAAAAACAAGTAGAAAATTTGATTTTATTATTAAATCTCCACCGAAGGCTTAAAAAGTATAAAGTAAAAGTTAAAATTCGATGTAAGCTCGATGGAAATAAAGGTCGACCTCTTTATGCGAATTTTAATTGAAAATGGCGTTGATATTGGATTTTTTTTGTCGAATTAAATGGGAAAATTCATTCATTGAATTGAACTTACCATGCCGATTGCAACCTGCTTTGCAATATCAAGCAAATCCAATGCTGTCAAAGGTTCCCGAGCGACACTTCCAATCAACATTTCATTTTCTTCCCGAGCAGTAGTAGCACTGGCTGTTTGATCTGTCGCATAGCTGTTATGCAGTTCGTCATAGCCGCTTGAACTGCCGCCCTCAGGTTTCGATTTTGAATTTTCTTTATTGCACTTTGTGCTTTGGTGTTTTTTATTCGTTCTATCACCGCGACCTTTTCCTGTCAAATATTTGTAATATCCTTTATTTACGACACCACCTTGTAGTTTTGCATTGTTTTTGTTGTTTTTAGCCAAAACTTTGCTGCAATCGCAATTTTTAATTTTTATCATTGAGAAGGGGGGGTTCTGCTGAGTGTGTGAATTATTCAGACTCTTCTTGCCCTGTAGTGCACGCTCCAATTGTTCCGTTTCACTTTGACCAAGTGTTGGGTCGATGTCCTTAATGACCAAGACATCAACTTGACATTTGCATGCGTTGGTGCAAATTTCATCGTAGCCGTAGGATTTATTTTCAGTAGAAATCGTTTTGTGGGGTGGTGGAGGTGGTAGTGTTGGTATATCAACTGTTATTGATGATGTCGTTGTATTTAAAATTTTTTCAATATGCTGCATATCCTTGCCAGTAAATGCTGTTGTTGTTGTTGTTATAATTTTATTGTTACCACCACCAGCCGAGTGTAGAGTTTCTTGTTGTTGGTCTTTTGTGCAAAAAAGTGCTGTATCCTGTGCTGCTGCTGCTGCTGCTGTTGACATATTTGTTATTGTAATAAAATTTTTGTTGTATTTTTGCTTGATTTTTTCTATGATTGTTGCATCCAGCTTGAAAGGATTATTATTGCTGCTGATATTTTGGCTTTTGTGGTTAAAGTTTTTCTTCGTATTATTGCTGCTGAGTATGGTATTGCTCTTGCCTTCTTTCCTTAGTTGCTGCTGTTGCTGTACTTGCTGTTGTTGCTGTGGTTGCGGCAACATTGTTAGTTTACCATCAGTTTGAAACTGTAATTCGTGCAGATACTTCCATTCATTGCTAGAAAAAAAAAAAAAAAAAAAAAATAATAATTTCAGTGAAATTTTTTGCTTAAAATTGTTAATGTCTTTAGAACATGAAGGCTTTGGATGTCATTCATACATCCTGACGTTTCTGAAAACTGTCGTTCGTTCGTATGTATCAGCAATGTTAGGAGTTGTAAGTACAAAGACCGCTTTAAAGCGCCGCACAAAAAGGCAACAGATGCGTGCAGCATTGATTTTAATTACACAAAGAGACGAGTAATGGAAGCACTTTAACAGCATGAATTTGTTCTTCCCATTTTCTTTTAAAGAACTTTCAAAATTAATAAAAAAAATTCATAAAAAATAATTTTAATGATCTATTGCAATGGTAGGAAAAATGTCTGCACAGTAGCACATATTGCAAAACTTTGGAAATCGAAAGAAGAAAATTCATTGGACGAACAAATGCATTTGAAACGGAATTATATGGAAATATCTTAAATATTAAATATATATTACATGCATTTATATGCAGTTTGACATATTCACACACAACGCAAAGTGGTATTTTGGCGAAAAAAATTAAATTTTTCGACCACTAAATTCAAAAATCTTACGATGTTTTATAGGGAAATTTTTAACTAAGAATGTACCGTTAATGCCTTTTCTAATAAGTTATATTTTAACTTCGAAAAAAATGAGCCAAAGTCACTTAAAGTTTCTGCACGAACTTATGTATTGTATTCTCCTTTAACTCTTAAGAGGAGCATTGGGCTAATATGAGACGTTACCATTTGTTGCGATTCATTGCGATGACTTTGATCTCTTGACACGACTTTCCCAATTCTTGTATTTCCTTTTCCAGCGACCTTTTCCAGTTGGTTTTGGGTCAACCACGTCCTCTACTGCCTTATGGATTCCACTCAAGAGCCTGGCGACAAACTTCGCTGTGTGGTTTCCGGAGAGTGTGACCAATCCATCTCCATTTGCGCAGCTTGACCTCATTTGCTATAGTCTTCTGATTACATTTTTGATGTAGCTCGGCATTTGATATAGTGCGAGGCCACCAAACCTTTAGTATACGCCTTAAGCGTTTATTGACGCATATTTGCAGCTTGTTCGTTAGTTGTTCAGTAACAAGCCATGTTTCGCACCCATATAACAAAACCGATTTCACATTCGAATCAAAAATGCGCACTTTCGTTTTGGTGGATGTAACGGAAGAAGACCATATTTTGTTCAGTTGGGCAAACGAGCCTTTTGCTTTTGCTATTCTTGAGTTGATATCTTCTTTTGCTCCACTATCCATAGAGATAATGCTGCCTAAATACGTGAAGCTATCGACGTTTTCGATGTCATCACTGCCAGCTCTAAACGTGATGTCATCCCTGTTTGCGTTTAACTTCATGCTTTTAGTCTTAAATACGTTGATTTTCAGGCCAGCCTTTTGTGATTCTAATACAACGTATTCCATTTTGCTTTGCATATCTGAGTGTTTGGACGATAAGAGGCAAATGTCGTCAGCGTAGTCGAGATCTTCTAGATTATTAAGAGCTTTATCTAGGATATCATCAAGAACGGTAAGGAAGAGTGATGGTGATAGTAGACACCCCTGCCGTACGAATGAATTGGTGGTGAATGTCGGTGACAACAACCCGTTGTGTAACACACTACATTTAAAGACTTCATATTGTGCACGTACTAAGTTTGTGGCCTTTGCGGCAATATCTCTTCGCTGCAGTGAAATCCAAATGTTTTCTCTGGAGACACTGTCGAAGGCAGTGCTATAGTCTACAAAGACAAGTGGAAGTGTAGCACGCCACTCACATGATTGCTCGACAATTATTCTAAGGGTGTTGATTTGATCCACGCATGATCGGCTTGGCCGGAATCCTGCTTGTGGCTTTCGGATGGCCGAATCAAGTTTTTCGCGTACCCTGTTTAGAAGCACTTTTGAGTAATTTTAATGGTACTGAGAGCAAAGTTATTCCTCAATAATTTCGGCACTCGCTTAGGTCACCTTTTTTCGGTAATTTGACTAGCATGCCATGTAGCCAATCTTCTGGCAAACGCACTTCGCTCCAGATTGTGGAAATCAGAGGATGAAGAATCTTAGCTGATGTAATGGGACATGCTTTTAGCAGTTCAGCTGTTATTTGATCTATACCGGCGGCCTTGTTGTTTTTCATGCTTTGGATAGCGTTCACTATTTCATCGATTGTAGGCGGTTGTGTTTGTATTTGACTACTACTGCGAGTCACTGCGGCAGTTGTAGTTGGTGATTCTGGTTGCGGGAATGTGCACGAACTTGATGTGCATTAAAGTTCTCAGCCTTCGAAAAGATAGCAAAAACTTTTAATCGTTTGTCAAAAGAGTGAAAACCAGACGTCTTCTCGTATCTAAACTTATTGCTTTTGGAGTTGGTGGCTCTCTTGTTTATTGGATATCAAATTTCATCCATGGTCGTTTGATTCGTGTTGTCCTGGATGGTGTGGCATCTGAAGAATATTCTGTTAACGCCGTAGTAACCTGTTGTCTCACAAACAAATAGATTGCCCACTCCCTCCTATCAGTATGGATTCAACCAATCTTGCCGGATCAAGCTCTTAGTGTTCTTGGGTTATCGATCCAGTCTAATCTGAGATAAACCGATCACATATTTACATAATGTGACAAAGGAAGCGGCCAAGTGCCAAGGCTTTCGAAAAAGATGTAAGAAATACTTCTCACCAGTTGATCTCCCCTCTATTTCACCTATCATATATTAATTCTCTAGCCCATCGTCGAAATGTTGGTTGCGTAACACTTTTATATCGTTACTACCATGGGCAATGCTCAAGAGAAATACGTGGCTTGGTACCATAAGTCCGTGTGTTTTCTCATTTTACTAGAGCTTCTCACCAAGCCCGTCCATTGTGTCACCTCGATGCTGAATAGAACATCGCATTACAGAGACAATTCGTTCTTTAGTCGCACGGTAAAGTTATGGAACGATCTTCCAGAAAGCGTTTTCCCCGACAGCTTTGACATCGGTAAATTTAAGACACATGTTCACCGTCACTACACCATCTATCCATCTTCCCTATAACCTTTTCCTTTGTCCAACTCAATGCTTTGCATGTATAGGGGTTATCCCCTGCGCGTTTGTCCATATGTAAAATTTATCACAACCGACGAATGTTGCCGCCATTTTTGAACTCGGTTTCATTGCCGTTGACGCTCTTAGCTCTTAAGATGTAAGCAGTTTAAAATCAGTCACTGTATTCGTTTTGTCTTTCACACTTGATAAGTCCATATTTAAGTCCATAAATTTAATTTACCATACCTGTTATTTTATCTCTTAAAAAGCATTTTAATTTGGAACTAATTAAATAGCAAAATATGATTTCAGTTATGCATCAGAGAACAGAACAGAATTCAAAGAATTTCATAATCTCATTATGAAATATTTTGTCCTGCGCATGTCATATTTTTATGTTTATCATTATCTGTTTACATTTAATACATAATATATGTATGTTTAATGTATATATATAAAAGTTGTTACTTAAATATTTATTGGGTAATCCTTAAATTCAAAGTTATCGTTAGATAAAAAAAAAAATCAAGGAGATACTACACGTATTAAGAGCACGCGTTTAATAAAAACAATTCGTGATTTTATACATATGGGACACATTCTTTTCTCAAGTGGACCGCCCCACCCTTCCATCGCAGTTTTTCAGATAAAAAGGCTTAACCCAGCTTAACATTTTCGTTGAAAATTAGGTCACTTTTTTAGCCAGTTGGCTAATTTGCACTGTGAACTTGTGAAACATGATTTTTTGTATATTTGGACAACTGTCCTAAATGCTGTTGAACTAGTGAAACATGGATTTTTGGATAAATTGTACAGTTTTAAGATAATATATGCCCCGTACATACAAATTTTAATTAAAATGCTTTCATTCCCGGACCAGACCTCCTCCAATATTATATGACGGTAACCAAACACCCATTCTCCCCCTGTAGATAATTAATGCCAGGTTTGCAACTGGACGACTCTTATTTAATAGAAATTCCATGATTCATAGCCTACAGATTACGGAAATTATAAAATTATGCAATTTATTTAATTTATATATTGGACATCATATTAAATGTTAATATTCAATATTGAAATAGATAAATGGAAAATATGTATATTAGACTGATTAAAAAAAAAAAAAAGACAATTTGGAAAATCTGATAAATGGTATCTAGAAAGTGAGCTCAGATGCTCAAAGTCATTACATGCAATGATATGTCATAATACGGTTTCTATTTTATCATGACCTTAAAAATGCTCAAAATGGGTCGTGCTATTTAAAATATAAAAGCGAAACCAATAAAGAAATCGGAAAAATGTAAACACATTTTCGACACATATGTAGGTATTTACCATCTGTGCAAGTTTTCAGGGATAATTTTCAAATTTTTTTTTGTTGAATCAGTCTAATGTACTTACACGGTGCTCTTGAACAGTCGATGGGTGTGATGAAAATGTCGACAAAATCTGTGAATGGGGTTTCATTTGTACTACTTTATTGGCCTAAAAAATGCAAACCCCGATATCGTAGCTGCTCATCTCCGCAAAATATCGCAAAAATACATATCAATACCTTAGAGCGCTATAGTCCTATCTCCATTTTTTGCGATTTTGAGATTTTTGCAGTTATGGTATCCTTGTGGGCTTCTTTACCGAGTGGAAAACTGTGCGATGTCAAAATACCACTAAAATACCAATATATTCTAAAATTAAGAAAAATCCTATCTCCAAACAGTAATTTTTTGAAGAGCGTACTGTCCTATCTCCACTGAATATTCAAATAAGTCACATTTTTAAAAAAAAATCTTCGTTTTTTCGCGTTTCGGGACTTTTTGCGACATTTTAGTGAACAAATTTGGTTCAATCCAAGGGTCCACTCTTGTTTGTCGGAACCAAAAATTAAAAAAAAAAAATTAAAATATATGTTTTTTTCGTGTTTTCTACGCGTTTTATGACATTCTACGACATTTTAGTGGAAAAAATTTACTGAATGTGTCATTTATTTTAAGTACAGTGCAATTCTTTATAAGGGCAAAAGTAATGACATGCTATAAATTGGCTGGGATTTCGTTAGAAATTATTAAAATTGGTTAAAAATATTAAATTATGTTAAAATATACCATGGGTAAAATTATTGCATTTATAGTTATATCAAAATAGCAGCCAATTCTAAATAACCACTGTTTGAAATCTTCTTTTTGTATTTCCCAACAATTGAAAAAATGGAGATAGGACTATAGCGCTCTAAGGTATCGATATCCCATATAAAATAAAAAAAAAAAAATTAAAAAAATAAAAACATCAAACAAATATAAAAGTATTTACATTATTAGCTACCAACAATGAAAATACATTGATGGTCGGAGCTTACTGTTCAGTGTTTTTAAGTAAAACAACAATAAAAACACAAAAAACAAGGCAAAAATACACATAAATAAAAAAAGCAAAAAAATGTATCGGAAGGCTGGAAGGCTGTGGTGGGTCCCGAAACTAGTCACGCAAACCAGCCTTCCGATACATTTTTTTGCTTTTTTTATTTATGTGTATTTTTCCCTTGTTTTTTGTGTTTTTATTGTTGTTTTACTCAAAAACACTGAACAGTAAGCTCCGACCATCAATGTATTTTCATTGTTGGTAGCTAATAATGTAAATCATCATCTGTTCCAAAAACTAAACAAAGTATTTTGCAATGCTGAATTCGAATCCGGCCTTGGAATTGCTGTATCTCATATGGTTTTTGAGATATCTTATCCTAAGCGATCAAGTAAGACCGCTTTTGCTTTATATTGAAGCTATGTAACTAAAATATAGAGCATTCATACGTAGAATCCGATACAATATCTGAAAGTTCTAATTTTTTCTTTAAAACTTTAAATTATGGCGATGTCTTTATTTTTCTTTGAGACATGCTAACCTGAAAAGTTAAAAAAGTGCAAGAAATAAATTTACTTATTATTTCAGTCTACGATATTTCGGAGAAAAATAAAGCAATTGACATGATTCAAATTAAGTTTTGAAGAAAAAGATTAGAACTTTCAGATATTGTATCGGATTCTACGTATGAACGTTCTATAGCTTCAAAATATAGAAAACGCGGTCTTTTTTGATTGCTTAGAATAAGATTTCTCAAAAACCATATAAGATATAGCAATTCCAAGGCCGGATTCGGATTCAGCATTGTAAATACTTTTATATTTGTTTGTTGTTTTTCTTTCGATATTTTTTTTTTTTATTTTATATGTGATATGTATTTTTGCGATATTTCGCGGAGATGAGCGGCTACGATTTCGGGGTTTGCATTTTTTAGGCCACTAAAGTAGTAAAAATGGAACCCCATTCACAGATTTTGTCGACATTTTCATCACACCCATCGACTGTTCAACAGCACCGTGCTTATTCGTGCTGAAATTGGAAAGCATTTTAACCTTGAAATATTTTACAAACTCCCTTGAACCCACTCCACATGAAAAACAAAACGCTAAAGAAAAAGAGGAAAAAATGAAATACTTTACTGACGATGAGTAATAAATTCCACTGTTAAGAATAAATAAATTGCCAAATCTTTTGCTACTTTGACTAAATTCCTTCCCTCGCAACATTGGAATTTGCAAGAGAAAAATTCTTTACAATCGGCTTTCATTTTTTCTCAGTATCATGTGTTCCTCTGTCTATTTCCGTTTATTTCTTGCAAGGCTCAATGCCTAACGTGCTTTAGGTTGAAAATGTCAGTATGAGGCCAAAAAAGCTCTGCAGCTGTTGGCAGATTTCTTTTTTGTGGTCATTCCAAAAGATCTAAAAATGGTTTTTGCTCATTAACTAGTTAAAGTAAAACCTCAAATCTAAAAATAAAATGGCCAAATACAAAAAATCTTGACAAAATTTCTATGTTTGATTTTATGTTAAAATATCCACTTCTTCAGTTATTGTTAGTTTTCTCGAAAAATTATTCCTTAATCAAAAAAGAGGGATGAATTGAATTGAATCATACATTTCCATATGTAATGATTTGAGCATTAATTCCCATGTTAAACAGTGAAGAGTTGTGTGACTTCTCCAGTTTCCAAAATTTTAGACGATAGACGTACTTAAGTACTTCAGAGCATAGTTGAAAAATATATATATATTTTTTTTTTTTTTTTTTGCAATTTCACTTACCGCAAAAAATTAAGTAAATTTCCAAAACTACAGTATTCAGTTAAGAGCAACATTTCATTGCATAACTTGGTGCAATGGCCAATTATACCCACTATATTGGGATGCTTCTCCACGGATTTCATTACTTCAATTTCACGACGAAAGGCGCGTACATCATCAGTAGAGGGATGATCTAAAAAAGAAAAACAAAAACATAATCCAGCATTTATTAACGAAACTAAACAAAAGTTAATAAGATGAAAATCTTATAAAGAAATTAATAAATAAATCCAAAAAATATACAATCGTGTTATTTATATTTTTTTTAGTTTGGTTAATGCGCCCAACTAAGTTAACGCCCTATGTATTTGTACACTCCGGCTTTGACTACCATAGAATTTATATTCTCCAACTTTTACCAAAATGTTCGACTTATACCGGCTTCTGAGTCGACATAGCCATGTCCGTCTGCGTGGCTGCTTATTTGTCTGTGGAAATATTTTTAAAGGGAAAGCTTAGCAAATTTTTTTTCTGTTTACGTCCATCTCTTGAGCTCAAGACTCTAAAAAGAGGCTACAGGTGAGACCCAGGAGTGCGGATGCAGATCAGCTCGATTTTTATGTGGCTGGGTATCACTTACTGTCATTGTCTTGCATTAGTTTCATTTTCATTTCATTTAAATTATAGGGGAGATGTGTGTACCTTGGTTCGTTTTTCAGGTTTTGCAATGTGCTGGATTTTCCAAAAAAGTTTCTTTAGTTTTTTGATTGAGTTATGTTTCTACAATGCTTGCAGCATCAAATGAAGTGACAAAGATATTTCTATGTCTTACCATTGAGTAGAAATATTACTTTTTCCGTTGCAATCTCAAACGGTCCAAGGTACACTTGCATGGTGTACCTTGGACCATCAAAAATAAAAAATAATACATTTTATACAGGTAATAAATTATGAAAGAACCATTTATTATGTAATCAAATGCAACATTTTTTTCAATAAAAAAAAAAAATTAATCATGAACAAAAATTATAACACAAAAAAGTGCATTTAGTAAAAAACAATAATATTATATTGAAAGGCAACTATGGCTTCCTGGTTGCCCGTCGAAAAAGGCCCGCTGGTCAATAAGCATAGGTCCAAGATACACACAGACAGCATGTTTTAAAAACTGTCAACACCTATGACATATATTAATCAAAATAAATCTAAAACACAACAAAAACTTAAAAAAATAACTAAACTTCCTTCCTGATGTTGTAAAACTGAAATATTTCATGTAAGTTTCTCACAAAACGTTTCGTAGTTTATTCCAAAAATTAATTTTTACACACAAAAAACACTTTTTCCGTCACTATTTATACACGCATACAGCTTGACGGTCTGAAGTCTACTAATATGAGTCACCGGTATCAGTGGAAAATTCCATAGAAGGACATTATCGTACACGTGCAACTGTAGAGTGGCAACCGACACTCGGACCGAGGTACACTCGGACCAAGGAACACATATCTCCCGTACATTATATAAATGCTATGGCTTTAATAGTGCAGAAAATTATTTTATTGGGTACGAGGTCCTTTAAACCTAATAAAAAAATTAACATTAAAATAAAGGACCATTCTGTGCTTAATGAGACTTGCAGGATTGGACCATTCTGTGTTTAATGAGACTTGCAGGATTGTGTAGTCTGGTACAAAGCAGAAACGTTTCAGAATTAGCGTTTCAACAGAAATGCGGATACTGAAATCGCTGTAATGTGACGATTCTGCGACAAAAGCATCTTCACGAGCTCGATATGCACAAGAGAATCTTTTTACTACCCCAGGTATGCCACGGACGGGATGGTGAAAAAGGCCCTTGCAAATTTCAATATTAATAAAACGCCAAGGACGAGAAAGCATGCCTCCAGACTAGCTCACCCATTAAGCAAACTTTTTTAGCGTTTCCCACACTTGTGGTGAACTTCCATCGTGTTGGAGAGTTGCTAATGTTCAGTCAGTTTCCGAAAACCGGCCCATTGTAATACGTATATGCTCAGCGCTCTCCAAAGTTATGGTGAAAGTATGGTTGTTGCTCTGAATTTAGTGTGGCATCGCTCTATCGTTCGTGATGCCTTTGCTCGTTGAATAACGAGCTTATGCAGAGGCCGTTCTATATGGGCATATCCGAAAGTAATCTTCCCTTATATGACCCAGGTTTTACAATAAGAAAATTTGTTTTTTCATATTCTATATCCAAATGTGGTGGAATAAGTATGTTCTTAGACGTTTAAAATGAAATTACCAATAGCTGTACAAAAAAATTTCGACATGAGGAGGTGCCAGGAGGTCGTTTAACCTGAAAATTTCGGGAAAATCGAGATTTCCGATAATATACGGGAGAGCAAACATTTCAGAAGTAGAAGATATGTTACCAAGCACCTATCCAAATATTCTCAAGTAAAATTCAGGAAAATCGTATGTGGGACATTCGCATATCGCCAAAAATCGCTTTTTTTATCCAAAATTTAGCGTTTTTTGATATTTGGCAGGGGCGATTTAATTAAAAATACATTAAAAACAAAGTCGATTAATTTTTCATCAAAAAATTTCTTTGACTTTTTTTTTTAGAATTTTAGGACCTGTTATGTGGCCGTAATGAGCGACTTAGACATTTTAACCCATTCTGTCGCCATGCTCCACACACGATTTTTCTGAATTTTACTTGGACAGGTGCCCCGTAACATATCTACTACTTCTGAAACGGACAACATGTATGTATGTATGTATGTATTCTCCTTTAACTCCTAGGAGGAGCATAGGGCCAATATGAAATCTCTCCATTTGTCACGATCCCTTGCGATGACTTTGATCTCTTGCCACGATTTTCCCGATTCTTGGATTTCCTTTTCCAACGACCTTTTCCAGTTGGTTTTGGGTCTACCACGTCCTTCGAAACGGACAACATATCTAATCATAAAAAAAAATAATTCAAATCGGGTTAATGGTTCCCGAATTATTAAGATTTTTACCATCCCGGAGATAGCCGAAGAAATTTTAAAAAAATAAGTTTCACATGACCTCAATAAAAAAAATCACAAAAATTGGTTGAACGGTTCCCGAGCTGTAGAGTTTTATAAATTTTCCCTTTTCGATTTTTCTTAAGCCCTGAGAAAGGGGGTCAAAACTATTTGTTTTTTAAAAAACAAGTGGCTTAGTTTTTTCCCTGTTCTATTACCTGTAAGCCCCAATCATTGCAATCTTTCCACAATGTGTCCTCAAGCGGGCAAACAATTTTGACACAAAAAACACACTTTGGAACCATTGTGCACCTAGGACCTTTGTCCGATTTAAAAAAATTTCACAAGTACTAAAGAGAGAGTGTCACATAAGTATAAAAGTGCACTACAATCGGTTGTAACGTAAACTACTTTAATATTTTTTTGCACAATTAATCCGGTTGTTTTGTGCAAAATAATGGGTAAAACATACTTCGAGGAATAATTCTCTAATCCAAGGTTCATAAAACATATAAAAGAAAAATCAAAGTTTGTTTTATTTTATTTAATTAAAGAAACTAAAAAAGGTCTGGCAACAGCAGAGGATATAAAAATTAATTTGCAATAAATATTTATTTTGTATAAAATCCCTGCACTTGTACGAACACCTTTATAAGTAAAAGCCCTAGACAGGCACAACAATTGAAAATTATTTATTTGAGATTCCATTAATAAGAACAACAATGAAATTAAACCATTACACTTACAAATGTACGTACCTTTAAGCATTTTTACAGCCACCTCTCTCGTACCGAGTTTATGGTCTTGATAGACTCCACGTCGCACCAGTCCAAAAGCGCCCTCGCCCAATACCTCATGCAGCGTTAAATCGTTTCTGTCTATTTCCATGGCATCATTGTAGAAAAACATCTCTAATTGAAACTGTTCCGGTGCTGTGAGCAGTGGGGGTAGATTTTTCGTGGGAAAATCAAAATTTGCTTTTGGATCAATTGGTGCTTTCTTTTCCAACTCCTATCGAATGATTCCAATATATATATATATATATGTTCAAAAGGGTGTTAAGTAAAAATGGAGAAAGAAAAAACCAAATAAGAAAAATAAGATATAGATACTCGTACATTTTGTAGCATAAAACAACAAAAAGTACTATCTAATAGGCTTAATGTTCACGTGCAAAAGCATTAAGTGTAGGAAGCAATTGCCAACGGCAATACCTTTAAGCTGACAGCCAAAACACAGCCTAGTCATTTGAACATGGGAATGGATGAGGTATGGTATTTATTACTAAAATCATTTTCAAGGTAGACAAGGTCAATAGACGTCGATATTTGTTTTTCAAATTGAAATGGACGTTGCTATTTTATAGAGAGCTTTAGTTAGATGTTCGCATGTTAATTATATACCTGCTGTTTTTTTTTCATTTGTTAAAATATATTGATTGAAATTGAATTAAAAACATGGATGTGGCATAAATTTGCATTTATAGATTTATTTTAACTTTCCGGTTTAAATTTAGTTTAATTTAAGGGTAACTTCATGTAAAAGTCGTTCCTGTTATAAGTTTGTAGTTTATTTAATAGTTGTAAATTTACTGCAGTTAATCTTATTAGCCTCGGAACTAGTTCCAAATAGAACCAATATAATTCATAAAGCACATAAGCTTTTTGTTTCGCTTTCCAAATTCTTGGAGAAAATAGAGCACAGATTTATAGCTTGTAGACTTTAACACATTGTGAAAGACTCGTCCATAATGGATAAAGATATGTGTACACAAAATTTTATCTGAATATATTCCGAGTGTAAACGTTAAGGTTACAAAGCTTCTTGTAGGTGATAGAGGAGTGCTAGACTTACAAAAAACTGTACATCCGAGGGATCTTAAATGTTCCACTGAGGATTTCTAAGGAAAAAACTATTTTTCTGAATTGGCTTGCAAAAAAATGCTTTTGGATTACCCTTACGTTTTGGAGAAAACATTTTTTAAGAAACTTTTAACTAATTGTATGATCTTTCTAAGAGTGTATTTGGTTTGTAGGTTTTGTAGAAAAAAATGTTTCTCTGACTTATTTTAGTAAAAAAAAGTTTTCTTGGGTCACTCTTACGTTTAGAGAAAATCTTTTCAAAAGAAACTTTTAGATCATTGAGCTTTCTAAGACTGTATTTGGTTTATAGGGTTTTAAGGATTTTGCAAAGTTTTGGAAAAATTTCCTATTAAAATTAAATGAAGATTCCAAAAAGAATTATAAAAGGGTATGTTAATAGCATTGGGCAAATTTTGAGTATACAATTATGGGATACACTTTACAGTTGTGGGAGTTATGTATTTTTTTTGTGAAGCGAAAAACGCGTGAGTTGGCTATCTTCGATCGAAACTCTTTTCTTACTCAAGAGTAAGGCATCTTACGAAAAAAAGTGTTCAAGGCATAAAATGCTTAGAATTGTTCAAGAAATACTTGTGAATTTTTTTGGAATTTTTTGGAAAGTTTTTTTTTTTTTTGTGGTAAATTTTTGAAAATAATTTTCAAAAAAAAAATTCAAAAAAAATTCACACATAAATATTACCTTGGACAATTCTAAGCATTTAATGCCTTGAACACTTTTTTCGTAAGATGCCTTACTCTTGAGTAAAAAAAGAGTTTCGATCGGAGATATAGTAGTCAATTCACGCTTTTTTCGCTTCACAAAAAAATGCATAACTTCCACAATTGTAAAGTGTACGCCATAATTATATACTCAAAATTTGCGTAATGCTTAGGGTTATCATTTCAAAATTAAAAAAATGGGGTTTTTTTAAAAAATCAATTTGTTTATAAAAAAATTATTTTTTGTTAATAATTTTTGAGTAAAAATTTTGGAAAAAAATATTTTTATATAGACTATATCTGCCGTAAAATTATAAAAGGACGCAACTCGTTTTTCATAGTTTTGAGAAAATCGAAATTTTATTTTTATTCAGAAAAGGCAGCAACTTCTCTTTGTTATAAAATCTATTTAATTTTTCATCTTTTTTGTATGGAACTGCCTTTTATGATTTTAATTATGAAAAATATGAAAACAGGGTGTAATGTTTACATTTCTTTATTTCCAATTTGCAAGAGAAGTGGAAAACGTAAAAAATTGGCGATTGGACTAAAATATAGATAAAAAATTGCTTAATTCGAAGAGGAAATAAAGTTAAAAAGGCCATAACTTAAGTTGCGGCCTTATATATTTTTACTGCAGATATGCAAATGTATATGCAAAATTTTCCCCTTTTTGGTTTTTGAAATAGTCGAATATAAATAAAAGTTAAATTTTTTGGTTTTCGTACCGCAAAAATGCATCAAAAAATCTGAAAATTTTAATGTTTTCATTATTCATGTTCCCCTATCTACCAAAAAGTTTTTAACTTAATCGGAGACATGGACCGTGAAACTTGGTTGAACTAGCGTGGAATGCCCCATGTAAGTACATCTTTTGACTGTAGTATTTTGTTTTGTAAAATTTCTTCTTCGAATTTGTAATTCTATCAGCAATGCATTGAAGAGGAGGTGAAAATTACCTCATTATTGAAGTGATTTAGTTTTAGAAAGCTCAGGCGCGTATTAAAAAAAAAAATGTAAGATTTCCGAATTCCGAGGCATGTTTTGCGAAAATTGTTGAAAGCTAAACCAAGTCCTTGTAGGCTAATTTAATCGGATAAAAGATGCTCTACAATAAATGAGTGTACGAGTTTGTATGTACTGTGCACAAACATATCTACATACTCCTATTATCCTACCAAAAAACAACAAATTTGTCGGAAAATCATGAAGCCTTATGTTATTGCTTTTATACGGATGAACTTCATTCATAAGTATATGAACGTACGTTATTAGACTGATTAAAAAATTGGGAAATCGAAAAAGCTGATCAAAATTCTGAAAATCGGCAATTAGTGGTTTTCGATGTTGCCGATTACGAATCTGAAATCCATTTTTTGAAAAACAAAATGGCAAATCCACACCACAGGTGTATTGCGCGATTGAAGCAAAATTTTGACCATCCCACCATGACATTGTTTCAAAATTAACATTTTTAGTAATGTACATACATCTCGGAATCAAAAAGAAGTCATGATAAAGTTTAATCGCATGAAAACTACCAAAAATGTTACCTTCGTCATGGTCCTTTTGCCAATCAAGCCTCTTCCACGCTCGATTTAACCATATACAATATTCCACTGATGTTTTGCATGTGAACATATCTAAGTTCCATAAGAACAGATACTTTTTTCCTGGAGCAAGCCCAATTCTGACCCTCCGAAGTTCCATGGAGGCATTATCACTATTGTCCCACGCATTTTTCATACTCCGTAGGTAATTCTAAATTACCGCGGTTATTCCACCGCGTTAGAATTGGAAGCCTTACGCGCCGGGTTTTTTTCAAATCCATCAACACAGAAACTAATCCCAACAGAGAATTCTCTCCAAATGTTCCCATGTATTTGCTGCGATCGAAACAAAATGACAAAAGTACGGGAGTCGATGTCCCCTCCGTCATGGTCAAAATATTGGTGAGAAGTGGAATTTATTTGGTACATCATCATTGTGGAATGAAGGGTCTGTCAAACTTAGTCGATTGCGCAAGAGTTGGCGATTTGGTTTTTGTGCGTAATGCTCAATTATTCATGAAATGTCGCCTCCATCATGTGTCCCCTCCGTCATGATTTTGCGTTATTTTTATTTCCAGTGTTTGAAATTACGAAGTAGTACGCAACTACTATAGCAGATATACCTTATCAATAATATCATGTTTTTAGCAAAACCCAACATGGCCATTCCAATATGGCGGTCAAAAATTCAATATGGTGGACTTTATTTAAAAATAAACTAATGTGAACCAAATTTTGTGCATGGTGGTTTTTTTGGTCGCTAATCAGGAATTCGGGGTCGGATTTACAAAATTCAAAATGGCGGATACAAGATGGCGTACAAAATTTTCAAAAATCAACAGATTATTTTTGAAAATTGGTATATGGGGGTGTTTGGGGTCGCTGATCACGAATCCGAAGTCGGACTTACAAAATTCAAGACGCAGAATACAAAATGGCGGACAAAATTTCAAAAATCAACAGTCAGTCATCTTGGTTCCGCCAACTTGAATTTTCTAAATCCGACCCCGAATTCATGATCAAACTGTAGACGTGATAAGACGCTCCAGATTTGAAAAAAACTTATTAAACAAACCTTCACTGAGATATTCCATTTTGTTGCACTGCAAACTGACGAAACGAAATAGTTTTCTTCACTTGTTTACTGAGACGCTTTATATCGTTAATTTTGATTTTTCTATTACAGTACGATATTGCGCTTAAGGCGTGTACTAAAAGTTTGGTGGCCTCGCACTATCTCGAACGCCGAACTATACCAAAAATGCAATCAGAGGGGCTATTGCAAACGAGATCAAGCTTCGAAAGTGGGAATGGATTGGTTTTACCCTCCGGAAATTACACAGCGAAGTCTATCGACTGGCCTGTGAGTGGAATTCACAAGGCAATGGATGCCGTGGTTGATCAAGAACCACATTGAAAAGAATCGGAAAAGTCGTGACAAGAGATAAAAATCATAACAAAGCATTCTGACAAATGGAGACGTTTAATTTTTGCCCTATGCTCCTTCTACGAGTTACAGGCAAATATATACAAATGATATCCTCAAAAAAGTGAGTTGAGAGATTGCGGTATAATACGGTTTTTATTTTACTAGAGTTCACCTTGTGGCCGAAATTCGACCATTTCGATTTGACTATAAAGCAAAAACAATTTTTATAACCTTCCTTGGTCGATAAATCACAGAAAGCTTATCTGCTTAGTTGGAATAGCGCTCTTGCCATTTAGAGGCGTGTTAATCCGTGGCACCGCCCACAGTAAGGTCATATTCTCATACCTTAGTGTAAGCGCCCTATCTGTATACCCAATTTTTAAAAAATCAATGTAGTGGTCTAGCTGTGAAAGCATTTTCCATTTAGGGGCGTGGCACCGCCCACTGAAAAGCATAATGGTCATGTTACAATTCCTTAGCGTCAATTCTATCTCTACATCAAATTTCGTAAAAATTGCTGCAGTGGTTTAGCCGTGAGAGCTCTTAGGGGCGTGGCACCACACACTGAAAAATATAATGGTTATGTCATGCACTGCTCCTTCTTGCAACCTTTCCATTAAAAAAGAATCAAGCAAATCGGTTGAGATTTAGGTATAGAAACAGAGACTGAATCGATTTCGTTTGCCTATTTATATATATGTACAGGGTGGCTGATTCGAACTGTTACCAACTTCAGATAGACTTATCTGACAGATGGAGCATGACAGCTGTCTAAAAATTGGCATGATGTTAGTTCATTCTATTGTCAACAAGTAACCAAAAGCATTTGTGCGTCAATTTATTGAAAATAAAAAATTTTCGAAATGGAATTCAAACGTAATAGTGTGATTGCTCTTTATTTGGCTGGAAAATCGCAACCAGCAATTGTTCGTGAGCTGAAACATTTAAAAGTGAATAAAATGTTTGTGTATCGGACCATAACACGTTACAATGGTACCGGCAGCGTTGCCAAACGACATGGTGGTGGTCGGAAAATAACTGCAACATCACCAGAAATGGTTCGAAAGGTGAAGGCCAGAATTGAGCGAAATCCGAGACGCAGTGGCAGACAAATGGCTGCCGAGCTGAAAATATCGCGTAAACGAATGCAACACATATTGTCAAACAAGCTCGGACTAAAGGCCCTCAAGTTCCAAAAGGCGCATGATCTCACTCCTGCTCAAAAAAAAGTTAGGCTCGATAGAGCCAAGGAGTTGTTGCGCTTGCACGCCGCCGGAAATCTGTCACAAATTGTCTTCTCCAGCAATATGTAAACAAACAAAATGATCGGGTTTACTTGACAGAGAGGTCCTACGAAAATTTGAATGTTCGTTTGGCCACCAGGACGCAGGCACCACCGCATGTGATGGTTTGGGCTGCAGTGACTGCTGATGGGCGCTCACCACTCGTTTTTTTGGCCGCTGGCGTCAAAGTAAACGCCCAGGTGTATCGTGAATCAGTGTTGGAGGGTGCTTTACTACCGTGGGCACGCAAACATTTCGGTCGCAAGCCATGGACATTCCAACAAGACTCGGCACCGTCACACAAAGCTCGTGTGAATCAAGAATGGTTAGAAAAAAACGTTCCTAGCTTCATTTCTGCTCAACAATGGCTCTCGAATACGCCTGATGCGAATCCGCTGGATTTCTCAATCTGGGGTATGTTGGACAGGAAGGTCTTGACAAAAAATACCAGAGCGTTGATGCGCTAAAAGTGGCCCTTCAACGAGAATGGCGCAAACTTCCACAAAATCAAATTCGTGCAGCATGCGACTCGTTCTTCGACCGTCTACGAGCCATAGTTAAGGCCAAAGGTGGCCATATCGAAAATCTCAAGTAGATTCTTAAAATTTGAACATTTCCCAACAATTATAGCGTTTGATCAATAAAATCTGTGCATGGAAACTAAAAATATAGTCTTTTGAATTGGCAACACTTCGAATCAGCCACCCTGTAGATTACGATCTCAAAAATGTTCCAAATGAGTCGTGCGATATATCAAATTTTTCATCTTGATTTAAGGTATATTTTACAGTAAAATGTTCATGGAATTTGCATAGTTATTTTTTTTTTTTTGTATCAGTCTAATTGCTCTACTTGTAAAGGATTTGAGATTATTGAAAATTTTTAATTTCCGTTGAAAAGTTTTTATGTGCCAATAATAATGGTTAATATTTTGAGCATAAGTATGAATCGAAGTGGCTTAAAATTGATCGCCTTATCACTTATTACATACTCAAGCACGTACCCTTTGGTACATTTGTACATACTCGAATTCATGCATACCTCAAAATATTTGCAACGCTCTTGATAGCGCTTCAGTTTAGCTCTGCGGTGGCATATGATAAATGTTGTCAGTGATAAAATGGCAATACAAAATATTGGCGCCAATACGGCTGCAATCAATTTAGCAATATGTGGTTTTTCTACAAATAATAAAATTTAAGGATTAATAATTAAATACGCAAGTAAATATTGATATAAGATATTAATTAAAAAATTTATTAAAAATATATATAGTAAAAAGAGTAAATGGTGAGTTCTATATGTATGTATGTATCGCAAACCGGGCATATCCTCTGCTAATGTATGTATGTGTGTATATGCGTTAGACTGATTAAAAAAAAAACTTCTTTGGGAATTTCCACGATTACGCCCAAAAACCTGAAGGTGTCAAAAAAGTGAGCTGAGATTTTTTTAAATTTTTTTGAAGGTCACTGCGGTTTTTATTTTATTACGATCTTAAAAATGCTCGGAATGAGTCGTACGACATCTTAGATGAAGGTATATAAAAAAAATAAAAATTGGAACCAAAAATCAACAAGATATTGTTTTTTTTAGCCAAAATACCCTCAAAAAAGTTTTTTACCAAATTTCACTCTGCTGTAAAACTCTAAATCTTCACTTTGGATAAAACTTGTTGTTCCAAAGTCATCATAAAATCACGCAAGAAAAATTTTTTTTTAACATCTTAACCCATTGTATCCTATTCTTATGGGTCTTTTTGACCAATATATCAAGAAAACTGGGCTGAAATGGGTTAAAGTGCTCCACAAAACTATTCTACAATAAATTTCATTAGGGGTCATCAAAGACAAGCAATGCCTAAAACTTAAGAAAAAAAGTAAGCTTTAAGCATTCCTCGTCTTTGATGATTCCTACTGAAATTTTTTGTAATAATATTTTCGTAGAACACTGTAACCCATTTTAACCCATTTTTTTTATTTTGTTAAAGGGGTGAAAAAACTCATAAAAACATGATATAATGTTAAGATGGTCTGGAAAATTGTTTCTTGCATGATTTCATGATGATCTTGGATGAACAAGTTTTATCTAATGTGAAGATTTAGAGTTTACAGTAGGGTGATGTTGGAACAAAACGTTCTTGAGCTAAAAAAAAAACAATATTTCGTTGATTTTAGGTTCCAGTTTTTTATTTTTTTATATACCATTGTTGAAGACGAAAAATCTGACATATCGTACGACTCATTCCGAGCATTTTTGAGATCGTAATAAAAATAAAAACCGCATCAAGCCGATATTTTGCATAAAACGACATTGCGCCACCTCTAAATTACTTAAAAAAAAAAAATTGAAAAAATCTCAGCTCACTTTTGCAAATCTCTTTTTCAGATTTTTGGGCGTAATCGTGGAAATTCCAAAAGTTTTTTTCATTCATATTATGACATTACTCTTGGACTTAGGCCACTTTCAAAATAAACGGCTCATATGTACATGCAAACGCCGAACAAACAAAAACGTTTGGAAAATAAGTTATTATAGGCTTATTGAAGCAATTATTTCGTTTGGAAATTAGCTTGCAAAATGCTTAGAAATTCTTGCATTTTAATTATTAATTAATCGAAATGGGAACCTTCATAGCAAACTTGTGAAAATCATTTGGAACAAGCTTATTATAAATATTTTCATGCAATATCTTCCAAATGTTTTTATTCTTAAATTTTTCAATTAATATTTTGTTAATGTTTAATAAGATTTTTTACTAAACAACAATTTCTAAAAATTTTTATATATAATTAAAAATAAAAAAATTAAAATGCATGTTTACTGAGAATCGAGCTTATGACTTCCAAGTTATGAGTCGACAATCTTATCAACTGACCAAACGTGTCAGTTATGGTTCATATGCCTTGTATGTATTTTACTTAGCTCGATAAGTCATTAAAAAAATAAAATACATAATTTTACGAATGTTTGGAAAACGATTACTAAAACATTTGGAAATAAACATTTTCTAATTGTTGATTTTAACCTTACGAATCAATTGTAAAAATTCTAAATAAACAACATTTTCCAAACGTTTGAAAAACGGTTATGAAAATATTTGGAAATTAACTTTTTCCAAGTGTTAAATTGTAAGGGTTATATAAATGTTTGTTGGACGATTGTTTTAAGCTGCAGCATATGAGAAGAAAGAAGTGTTTCCAGAAATATTTTTTTATTTTTTTAACAATACATGTAATGTGTTTTTTATTACGCACCTGGTACAGCCAACAGCGTACGATTCACGCCAGTTAAAACTGCAGTTGAGTTGCCACCCTGTGTGTATGCTGTCAAATGTAGCTCGAACATGATCCCTTGTAATTTGATGTTTTGTACAAAAATTGTGTTTTGAAGCTGTAATACGGAAAAATGAGTTATATGTTATTACAAAAAACTTAATCGTAAAATCTTAAACTAATATGCCTTGGGTAGAAAGCACTATTCAACTTAGCTGAGTTCATTGATCACACTGTGAAACAATTTCGAATTTTTTTTAAAACACATGAGAAAAACCAAAAAATTCTTAAAGTAGACGTTAAAAAAAATACCTGTGTCTCGTGGTTTTTCTCCAGCACGTCACATTTTTTTTAATCGATTTTTGAAGTTTTTTTATCCACTGTATATGAAAAAACTAAAAATACAGCATTCTTGTGTTAAATCGATGAATTTAACTATATGATCCTTACATCTGAGGTGTATCATGTGTTCAGCAAACTTATGCAGGATATTGCGGGAAATATTTTTGTGGCAAATTTTAACCCTGTTTGACTCCGACATGTGGGTCATTTTTGCTCTTTACTTAAAAAGGTACAAAAATGAGACCCAAAACAGGGAAATATTGAGTCAGTATGTACTACAGAAATATTCTCTATAAAATTTCACCACTAGTTTTTAAACACGTAAAGGTCAAAATTTGAGCCCGAAACTAAAAAAATCGTTAAAATCAAATAGGACTTTTCACATTGCATATTAATTACATCCCTGACGCGCTTACCTTAAATTTTAAGAATTTTTCGTTTTTGGCAACTCTTAGTGAAATTTTTTGTAGGATATTTTTGCAAAATTTTTTAACCCATTGTGGCTCAGTTTTAGAAAAAGGGGTCAAAAAGACCCATAGAAACAGGATATAATAGGTTAATGTATTCTAGAAAAATTATCCTTGTGTGATTTTAGAGTTTTACAGTGGGGTGAAATTTGGAAAATATTTATTGTTAGAATTGCTTACTGATTTTAACGATTTTTTTGCTTTCGGGATAAAATTTTGCTTTTTTAGTGTTCAGCAACAAGTAGTGAAATTGAATAGCAAATATTTTTGTAGTACAAACTGACTCAATATTCCCCTGTTTTAGGTGTCATTTTTGTACCTTTTTAAGAAAAAGGCAAAAATGACCCACGTGTGGGGGTCAAACAGGGTTAAAATTTTCTACAAAAATAATCCCCGCAATATCCTGCATAAGTTTGCTGAACACATGATACAGCTCAGATGTAAGGATCATAAAGTTAAATTCATCGATTTAACACAAGAATGCGGTAATTTTGGTTTTTTCATATACAGTGGATAAAAAAACTTCAAAAATCGATTAAAAAAAAATGTGACGTGCTGGAGAAAAACCACGAGACACGGGTATTTTTTTTTAACGTCTACTTTAAGAATTTTTTGGATTTTCTCATGTGTTTTTTTTTTTTGTGTCGAACGGTGTCATTTGTCATGGTGTAGCTCAGGTTTTCAAGATATTCGAGTTTAAAAGTTAAATTAACCCAAGCCACAAAAAACGTCTCGTCAATGTTAGAAAAAAATGGTTCCAATTCGAGCACAGTGCAATTGAAGCTTTAGATCGGGCAACAAAGCGGAGACAATTGAAAAATTGAGTGAAGCAGCAAGTTCCTTTTGAGCAATATGAGACATTTTTGACAGTTAAATAGCGATGACGTTTCAACTTAGGCATGACACTTAGTCTTAAGATGTCAAACTCATACATCTGAGCAGATAAAATACCGCTGTTTTAAATCAATTTTGAATGTAAACGAAGAAGTATTTGATAACCCATCAGCCTCATTCATACAGCATATCAATCAATTGTCTCTAAGCAAAAGTGCTTTATTAAATTCGAAAGAATTCTCCAACACCAAGAATTTCCGCTTTATATGACACCACCCACTCTTGGTGTTTTAATTTCTATGCAGGTCTTTCTCATAATTCTATTCTTAAGAATGAAATGAATAATCGACTAGTTTAGTGAAATGAAAACCTTTGGTTTTTCATTCTAACTTTATATAAAATTTCATTAGAGTGATTGCACCTCATTTCCACCTTTTGTAATTAATAATAGATCTAAAGAGTTCTAAGCAAACTAGAAACAATTTTTTGAATCACCACAAAGTACTCACGTTTCTCGCAAATCTAAAATGCTAATTTAACTTTCTCTTTTCTTTATATTATAAAATTAAAATTTTGTCCAAAATAGCATTACATACTACAGGATTAAACGAAATGTCGATGTAGAAATTTGTTAGAAACCACGATTTTTTTTTTTTTTTATTATAATTTTCTTTACATATCCGTATATAAAACTCTCACTCAAAAAAAAAAAAAAAAAAAATAAGAACTTTGAACGGTTGCATACCTTAATGGTTAGTAAAAGAAAAAATAAATTCATGATGATAAAATTTTTGTGGCTTAAACAAGTTGAAAATTGCATGAATTAAAGCATATTCACTTTTTTAGCTTTTTTGTTACACAGAGAAAATAAAGAAATTAAAAATTCTCAAATTTGTTGATGATTAGATAATGGTTTTGTCATTTATTTGTTAATAATTACAAAATCCTTTCTGTGTTCTTACTAAATATTTATTTGACGAAAATATCCACTTGGTTATAATTACCAAATCATGTATATATTTTACCAAACATACATATTTTACTTTATTGCAAATATATAAAATTTATTTACACCAATTAAGGCAATACCGTAGTGTAGAAAAACTTGTGTTGACTATTTCTTAGTCACACAAACGTTTCTTAAATTTGAAAAGCAAATAAACCAAGCCGTATTATCCTACGCTTTTAACACTTACCTTGCTGATATTTCTAATATATGCTTTGCCATCTATTCTTAAATCCAATATGCGCAATGTATAGTAATCTGGATAATGAACAGGCTGTTGCCAACTGATATTAAAAGAGAACTCATCTACGCTTTCAACAGATTGTTCGACTTCAAGACCTTCTGGTTGGAGCGGAGCTAAAAAGAATCGAGTAATTTTTGTTATACTTACATACTTAAAATTTTTTTTTTTTTGAGTTTTAATGCTATACAGAGTGGTTGGGATTCGGTAGAACACCAGAAAATGTAAGATTCCTGGGACTATTCTGAACCACTTTTCTTAGTTCCATTTTTCGAAATTCGCAAAACTGACGGAGATATAGCTATCAGAAGATCGGGATATAGCGTTATGAAAACCGGTATAAGTTCGGAACTCCTTGATAGATTTTAATAATATTGATATCATATGAAAGGTAACTTAATTTGCTAAAAAATTGGTACAAAAAGTTTTGATTCCGAGTCATGATTTTCGAGATATGGCGGATTTTCGGTGCTATTGTAATGTTTTTTGGTAAATTGCATGAACATTTTTTTTTTTTTTATTTTTTTTTTTTTTATAAAAAAATATGCTAATGAAAGAAATCAGAATCAAATTACAAATGAAATGAATGGAAATAACATGGGCATTCATAATTTGTTCATGTGTTAATAATACAATTTTTGGAAAAATAGTGCTGGTCAAAATTTTTGAAAATTTGCCATATCTCAAAAACGACTAATCGGATTGAAACTTTTGTAGACTAATTTTGTAGCCAACTAAAATACCTTTCATATGACATCAATATTATTAAAATCCATCGAAGGGTTCCGTTTTCCAGTTCCGGTTTTCATAGAGCTATATCCCGATCTTTCCGTCAGTTTTACGAATTTCGAAAAACGGAACTAAGAAAAGTGGTTCAGAATTGTCCCAAGAATCTTACATTTTCCGGTGTTCCACCGATTACCAACCACCCTGTAGATGGTCTATTCGTTAATATATTATATATATGTGACAAGGTCTGACAAAACCAAATTTACTTGACTTGCTGGAGGTCAAGATAGATTTTCGAACATACCGGAAAGATAAAATTCTGAAATATGTTAAGAACGGATAAAGTTGCAGCTTTTGAAAGAAATGAAAGAATGAAAGAAAAAATTTTGGTTCAAGTTCGAAACCGAAAAACATATCAACTTAAATAACTTTAAAGAATTATAGTACAGATATTTATATAGCGTTTGGTACAATACGATTATACCCAAAACATGATATTTTGACATAAAGAAACATTTTGCGCTGTACTGAAAATTTTTCTTTCGCAAGTAATATATTTGTGAAATAAATGAAATGAAATGAAAAATGTGATTTTGTCAGACTGCTTCACATACACACTTATTAATGAATATTTTCTGTATAATTTTGCGTCAAAATAAACTAAAGAATTTTTAAATTTTATATAAAAGAAATCAAACCAAGTTTTTTGCACAGACAGACATATTGTATAACCATGTGCCAACAATATGAATTACCGAATTCAATGGAATTTCAATTCTACATGAATAAAAAATTCTTATTGAGATGCATACTTTTTTTATTCGGTGGAACAAAATAAATTCCTTTATCCGTTTGTTTACTCACCACAAACACTAAAATCGTAGTTGTACCAATCCACGCATGATGGCGCTTGAAATGTTTCCCAAAACAAATCGCTTTCCTTTGAGATGTTATTTGGATTTATAGCGCGTATACCAATCTGATAGACTGAAGAAAATTCCAAGTTTTCAATATTGTAACTGTAAAGTTGTCGTGACTATGAGAAGATTAAAAAGAATTGCAGGGAGATAAGTAAATATGAGTACAGGAAGATTTTCTCAAGCCATAGACCATATGTGCATAGATAACATTTAAATTTGTAAGGACTCTGATACATATTAAATTTTTTCGATAAATATGTATGTATGTATGTGTAAAAAAATTTAGACTGAAGAATACAAAGAATTGAATGTATGCATATTTTATATGTACCAAATATTAAGGATGTTAGTATGCATACTTATGACTTCAAAATATATTTAATCTTTTGCCGCCGCATTGAATGTTCCTTCAATATTGCGTAGTTCTAGAATGTGTTATTTATTTAAATGGGAGTGGGAGGAGTCATCAACTACGTTATGTAACGTCGATTTTATAAATTTATGGGACAAAAAATTCAAATTCAAATAACAATAACTAAGATTTGTTGCGTTATTAGGGGAGAAGGAGGTTGTACGTTTTGTTACGGGTCAAAATTGGTCTAAAATTGCGTTAAGTAATATGTGAACGGCCCCTAAGGACATTTTCGCGAAAAGAAATATCGTTCGATAAGAAAATTACTAGTCTTGATTCCAGCGGTGTAGTAATATCGAAAAACAATATTGGGAACCCTGGAATAATAACATCCCTAACATATTGACAGATGACAAAGGATAAAAAAAAACTAGTAAGGGTGTAAAATTTGGCCTGGCCTACACTGCAGTATTTTTAAAATTTTGCTCTTATGGGAGGTGCTACGCTCTCTTGTCCGAGTTCACCCAGTTTTTATCCAGAGCTTGCATTTATAGTTTTTAGTGTCTGATTGAAAAACGTTTTCAGCTTTTGCTTATATAGGAAGTGCCACGCTCTCTTGTCCGAATTCGTTCAGTTTTTTTTTAGAGCTTGCGCTTACAATTTTTAGTATTTGTGCGTATTTTGGTTGCATTGTCGTGAAAAATACTGCTAAAATTGCATTTTGAATATATTTTTTGTATAGGCGGTAGGCGTGTCCGTTGACCGATTTCGCTCATTTTCAATTCCCCGAGCTATCTTTGACGACGGAGGCAGTGTACCAAATTTCATTGAATTATCTTGCTCAGTTTTCCTAAAAAGTGTATTTCAACACACAGCCAGCCAGCCACCCAGCCAGCCAGCCAGCCAGACAGACGGACATGGCTATATCGAATCAGGAGAAGTGTTTAAGAAGTGTTCGGTGATCATTTATTTTCTAGTGATTTAATTAAGTTATTTGATCACCGTGGCGAAGTTTGGAAAGCGTCATCTACTATGTTTGGAGCCATGAAGAATCTGCCGATGTGAAAGCGACATCTTTTCCACATGAATAAACATATGGAGTAATTGAAACTATATGGTCCATACAACACTCCACATTTTTATACCCTACACCCAGGGTATATTCACTTTGTCCTTCCGTTTGTAACGCAGAGAAGGAGGCGTGGCAGATATAGAAAAGTATATATATTCTTGATCAGCGTCATCTCCTGAGTCGATATAGCCATGTCCGTCTGTCTGTCTGGCTGGCTGGCTGGCTGGCTGGCTGGGTGGCTGGCTGGCTGGGTAACGGCTGTGTGTGGAAATACATTTTTTGGGAAAACTGAGCAAGATAATTCAATGAAATTTGGTACACTGCCTCCACCGTTAAAGTTAGTTTGGAGGATTGAAAATGAGCGAAATCGGTCAATGGACACGCCTACCGCCCATATAAAAAATATATTCAAAATGCAACTTTAGGAGTAGTTTTTACGCCAATGCAACCAAAATGCACATAAATACTACGAATCAAAAGCGCAAGCTCTGAGAAAAAACTGGACGAATTCGGACGAAAGGACGTGGCACCTGCCATATAAACAAAAGTTTCAAAACGTTTTGCTAAAAGCGTTTTTTGAGATAATCAAACCAAATTTGACTCAAACACTCAAAATTATAAATGCAAGCTTTGAAGAAAAATTGGGTGAAGTCATACAAGGGGGCGTGGCACCTCTCATATAAGCAAAAGTTGCCAAACGCTATACTAAAAACGTTTTTTGAGACAATCCAACCAAATTTCCCTCAGATACTAAGAAATATAAATGCAAGCTTTGAGCAAAAACTGGGTGAACTCAGACAAGAGGGCGTGGCAGCTCCCATATAAGCAAAATTTTAAAAATTTTGCAGTGTAGGGTATTTATTTTTTGGCCAGGCCAAAAGTTGAGTTATTTTTCTAAAAGTGGATCAGAATAAAGACGAATTGTTTCCTATACTGAATGAAATAAAATAAAGTGTTTTGTTTTATGTATTTTTAAAATTTTGTGGAAGGAAAATACCGAAAAATATCTATACTGCGGAATCAAGAATACATAAAAATGAACGTAACTTCGATGTCAGGGATGTTTAATCCGTCAAATTATACGCGAAAACATTAGGGGAACTGATGCTATTATGGTATAAACTTTGTGAATTTACATAGTTAAACACTTACTACGCAATTTTTTTCAATTACCTTAAATGAAAATAAATCGAACTTCACCAAAAAGCAATTTTTTCTTTTTCAAAATTTTTTTTGCAAAAAATGCGCAATATTACATTGACCACACGCGATTTACGTTTCGTTCAACTGACATCGGAAAAATTTTGTTTGGTCCATGACAGCAACACATCCCTGGTTTTTCACGTTTTCTAACAGGATAAAAGCAGTGACGTTCGCAGGTTCTTTCCCAAATCGGAGATATGCGACCATACCACATTTAAAAACTATACCACAATAGTCAGTTCCCCTAATAACAAATTTATCTGTTTTGCATAACAGAAATGTCTGATATATCGATTTCTCTGAATCAATAATAGAAAAAATTGCATCCGCAGGGAAAATGCTCTCCGACAACGCGCAAAGGAAGCAAGAATAGCACCCAATGACATTTCTGAGAAGTTATTCCAAGTGAAATGCTACATCAGAAATAACTGTATTTATGAAAAAAAAGTTTCGCATGAATAGTCTATCGTAAAATAGTGTGAACAAAAAAAGTAATTCAAGGTCAAAGTTCACAAAAATTGTTTTTTGTAAATATGAACAATTTTCTTTGAAAATAGATAGATCGATGTTGTAATTCGTACGACTTATTGTTTAAGAGATTTAGGGCCATTTTCACAATGTTCAGTTAAATTTAACTTCCAGATAAATAAATAGCCTAAAAGTTTATAAACACGATTTTTGAGGTTATAAAGAGGACTTACAAAATTGTTTTGCTCTTTTCTAATAAATTCATCGCTTAGTACTATTATTCGCCTTCAAAATAAGCTATCATCCTCAAAAAGTTATGACTATTTGACAACATGGAGTGAAAAATCATATGAGAGTCCACATACGATTTTTAAGGAAGAATCATACAAGACCCATTCATAGCTTATTTTGAATGCCAAGAATATTACTGAGCGATGCATTTATATAACCTCAAAAATCGTGTTTTTGAACTTTTATGCCCCAGACAGACGACAGATTAAATCTAGATTATAGACGTAATGTCACGAATCTTTTTATTGCATGATTTTAGGCATTTTTTAAATACATATTTCATAGACATTGAGCAAAAGAAAATTTCGCAATTCAGGGTCCAAAAAATTCTAATTAGCTATTCAGATGCTGAACTCACTATTAATCTTATTATCGATGTTTTAGAATTTTTTTGCTCCTGAATGGGGAAATTTTCTTCTTAGTCAATGTCTATGAAATATGTATTTAAAAAATGCCTAAAATCATGCAATAAAAAGATTCGCATTTAACGTCTATAATCTAGATTTAAGCTGTCATCTGTCTGGGGCATTAGGCTTGAATATCACAAAAACCATACGTTACAGAGAAATTCTGAGGCTGGATTCGTATTCAGCACCGACAAATGCATCGAAAATCACTATTTTGATTTTTGCTTGTTGTTTTTTTTTTTTTTCAAATGTACTGTTTTTAGACATCATTTTAAAAAAACGATCAGCAAGAATTTCATTCGGAATACTTAGATTTCGAAACTATGAAATATCTTGAATAAGATGCCATAAACCGTTTCATTAGACTTTTTCATGAGACATATTTTTGATTGAAGATATGTACATTAGACTGGGTCGAAATTTAGATTCATCCCTAAGCCGACTCAAAAATTAGAGGGACTCTTAAAAAATATCTGCATAATTTTTTATCATTCTCGGAAAAACCAATGTAGCACTTTTGATTCTACTGAAAGCCTATTTTGGCTAAAAAAACATGTTTTTTGGTCATAACTTTTTTTTCATTAAAAACTATTTTTTACTCAAAGCAAGGGAACTTACGAAAAAAGTGTATATGGCAAAAATTTTGAATTGTCAAAAGAATACGTGTAAACTTTTTTGTTTTTTTTTTTTGAATTTTTGAGCTATTTTATAATTTTTCAAAACTTTTCAAAAAAAAAAAAAAAATTCCAAAAAATTCTGAAAAAATGTAAACCTTTTCTTGAAGGATTCTAAGCATTTTACGCCTTATGCAATTTTTTCGTAGATACCTTGGCTTAAAGTAAACCTAGCATTTTGCTGACAAACTTGAAGCATTTTTTGCCTCATACACTTTTTTCGTAAGTGCCCTTGCTTTTGAGTAAAAAATCGTTTTTCTGACCTTGTTATTTAAAAACGTAAAAAATCGATTTTTGAAACCGAATATTATCCATACGCAACATTTTTTTAAGAATTTTTTAATCTTCATTTCTATCCATTTTTTAATGAAAAAAAGTTATGATTAAAAAACATGTTTTTTTAGCCAAAATAAGTCTTCAGTAGAATCAAAAGTGTTCCACTGATTTTTTTCGGAATGAAAAAAAGATAATGCAGATATCGCTTTTAAGAGTCCCTCTAACTTTTGAGTCAGTTTTGGGTTGATTTTATTTTGCTTCATACAAAATCGAGCCGGTCTAATGTACATAGGTGTGTTCCATTTCCAATGTGAGTTAAAACTAAAAATTCATGACATTTTGTTGGAAATGAACAAAAAATTTTCTGTTTTCACGCAATGTTTACCTGAAGGTGTAAAATTGAAAGGGTTAAGTTAAAAAATTAAAATCACCGCCTTCTGAGTTAATGCACATTTGTGCTCGTTTTGCGGTATTTTGATTTGTGGCTCACTGTATTACTCCATTGCTTGTTGTTAAAAAATTCTCTATCTATTTACTATATATCATAAAAGTCAAGTCATAATAACATCTACAGTTTTTTGTAAAAATTATGGCCCATTTACATTATAACATTACTTATGGTACACCTTATGTTTACTCTTCTGATTTATTTTCTTTTAGCAAAGCAAAGGGAACCCAGTGTGTCCGATGGACCCGTTTCGAATCCATAACGGGTTCACATTTTCGTACTTTTTATCCGTTCTATCCGCTTCCGTTACTGACCCGTTAGCGGGAGAAATTCCTCTAAAATAGCAAATCCGTTTTGAATTCGAATTTACGAGTTCAAAACGGATTCTCTTTTTTAATAATGTTAATGCTGTTTATAAAAAAGAAAAAAAATGTTGAAGTGCTTACTCTTAATATTAAAAAAAAAAAAAAAAAATTACTACCAACCGGAGGGCAAACCCGGGCTCCTGGGGAATTAGCTTACGAACAGTAGACTTTAGACAACTAGGCTATTGACCTCTATGATGTAGACTTATCTGATGTTGAGATATAAAGTTTGAATATTAAAAAATTTTTGTTGTTTTTTTATAAGTATTCTGTGTTCATTCTCTTTCCTTCTTTTCATTAATTAAAGCAAATCCGTTTTGAGTTCGTATTTGAAATATTTACGGGATCGAAACGGATTTCCCAGGTTCGAATCCTATTTTTTATTCTTTTTTCTTCTATTTTTTTTTTTTTTTGAATTCTTAATAAATTATCAAAACGTTTTTTTTTTTTTCAAATATGGAATAATTTTTAAAAGCGAATCCGTTTTGAGTTCGTATTTGAAATATTTACGGGATCGAAACGGATTTACCCAGGTTCGAATCCTATTTTTTATTCTTTTTTCTTCTATTTTTTTTTTTTTTTTTGAATTCTTAATAAATTATCAAAACGTTTTTTTTTTCAAATATGCAATAATTTTTAAAAGCGAATCAAGTTCAAATTCGTTTTTACGTACGTTTCGGATACGAAACGGATCCGTCACTGCGGTTCTACCCAGGTTCGAATCCTACCATAGGCAGATCGTTATATTTTTTTTCCTTTTTTTTCTTATAATTTTTGATTTTTAATCGCTAATAAGCGCTCCAAAATGTTTATTTTTTTTAACACATCATTAACAAATTAGCAAATCCGTTTTGAGTTCGTTTTTGATGTACGCTACGGGTTCATAACGGATCCTCATCCGTTTTTGTGCACATTGGGAATATTTATTTTTAATGAAATTTTTATCAATTTTTGACCAAACACACACACTTTTTCATGATAATTCTTCTTCTTGACACAATGCTCATCATATTTTTGTTAAAAAAAAAAATATCACAATCGCAATCAATTTTATTAAAATATTTATTTATTTAAAAAAATTTCATTTTACTCTATATTTAAATCACAGTGAAAGTAACTCAGTTAGAAATCACAGTAAAAAGCAATATATTCGTAAGCTGCTTAATAGCCATGTGTTTTGTAACCTCCGCTGTGACCACCTCCACCATGTCCATAACCATGACCACCACCGACACCGCCGAAACCACCTGGGCCACTACCTTGACCACCACCGACACCACCGAAACCACCTGGGCCACTACCTTGACCGCCACCAAAACCACTTGAACCACCGCCATGACCACCACCGAAACCACCTGGACCACTACCTTGACCACTTCCAAAACCACCTGGACCAACGCCATGACCACCGCCAAAACCACCTGAACCTCCGCCCACACCGCTACCACTTCCAAAACCAGTACCATGGCCTCCTCCTAAACTGTTACTATCGAAACTGCCACCCTGACCGCTACCAAAACCACCGCCTACTCCACGACTATGTCCACCACCACCTTGTCCATGACCACCACCGCCGCCAACACCAGATCCTCCACCAAATCCACTACCTAAGCCGCCACGCTCAAGACCAGCAGCGCCACTATGACCGCCAGATCCAGTATGGCCACCAGCACTACCAAAACCAGTATCCACACTTTGACTGCGCGCATGGTTTCCACCGATTCCTCCTCCCGAACCTCCTGCTCCGCCACCGAATCCACCTGGACCTGAACCGTAGCTTCCACCACCTCCAGCTGTTCCATGACTACTTATATCGTTGCGTGCGCCTCCTCCACCATACGCAGTGCAAAAAACGACTACCGCTGATAGCGTGACGAGTGTAAGCTACAGGAAATTAAAATCAAACTAAAGAAACCCATTCGAAATACATAAATGTTTTTATTCGTAAATTTCATTACCAAAAATCGTTTCATTTTGCGTGCTACTGAGACTTTCAACGAACGGAGTGGATACTTTCAATTTAAAATCGACTAAATTGAATGTTCAGTGCGCTAAAGCTTTTTATATAGATTTTCTAAGGTTCAAAGTGTCAATAAGCAAATGATTTTGATTACCCGTAACCACTTTAGAGAGAGGAGAATACAGCGGCAGCATCCTTATCAGTTTGTTCAGGGTTGCTTTTACCGCGCTGCAGCTTCTGCTTATTATCAGAATTCATATTGCAGTATTTATAAACAAAAACATCTTTATACATTTGTATTTAAAATTAACAGATTAAATTATAGAATTAAGAATTAACCCACGGTGCCGGGAGGGTTAAAATCAATATTTCAGAAATCATAAAAAATATTTTCTTACAAATGATTAAGATGGCAAGATCAAACCTTATTGTTGAAATTTATTTTCGCCAAATAAAGTGATTTTGAAGCTCATCACAGTTGAAAGTCGGAGCGCACTTTATTTCTGAGGTGATTTGGATTTCAAGTATTCTCCAAAACTCATGCCAGACCGTATTTTAGTCAAGTGGTATTATGATTAGTAAATTTTCTACTAATATCGTTTGTGTTGTCTCTGAAATTTGGGAATTGGAGTCGGAGAGAAAGTTTTTCTCATAGCAAGTTTTTCTTTCTTAGTTTGTATTACTATAAATAAAGCAGAAACGCACAATGGAGACGCACTCCGAGCCTTAAAGATGTTCTTTGGATCCCCGAAAGTACAGAAATTTCTCCGAGCCAAGGGGTTTTGCTTCTGAAATTTTTCTTAGAAATAAAAAAATGCCATAATGGGCCGTCCATTAATAACATAAGACGTTTTAGCCATATTTTTGACCCCTCTCCTCTCCACCACTATACAATCTTAACCGCAAAAAATTATTTTTTTAATATAACAAAGCATCAGTTCTTTACTCAAAATGATGATGAGCATTATGTTATGACCAAATTTGACTTATCCGGTTATTCACTGTTGCCACAGAATTGTTCATTGATTTGTATGGGAGTATATGAGTTTTAAAAACACTCTTGAAAAGTGGTGATGAGCAAACCATTGGTCATGCATTTGATCTTAGTATTAATCTTGACCTTTCAAAAAAAAGAAATTGCTCAAGGAATCGATAAATGCTGTTGAGTACTCAAAATTTCCGAAGCAGTCTTGGTCTTAGAACCCTAATCTTGGTCTTGAAATTGTGTCAGCATCTTAGTCTCAAGAAATTACTAAGACCAATGCAGATTGTTGATTATTCGAAATTTCCAAACCAGTTTTACAAATCATTTGGGTTTTTAAGATGCCAAATTTTGAATTGAGACATGATTTTATGCTTGAAAGGTGCGTGGCATACCTATTAACTATAAATTACCAAAACGAAAAGCAGTCTTGATCTTGATGATCATCGTGACCATAGTCTTGATCTTGGTCTTGAAACTATATAAGCGTCTTGGTCTTGAAAAATTACCAAGATCATGACTCAAGATTAAGACTAATTCTGCTCATCACTAATTGTGCTCATTCATATTGAGATGTTTTAGATTCTTTGGCCTATGACAAGAGTTCTGATAAGGCTAATGGTATGCGCTGTCTTTCATTTGATGATAATATTGTGAATTTTACGTAAGATATTGTGTAACCCCTCCTCATCTCCTACGTAAGAAACTGTAAGATTTTTGGTGGGGGTAGTAATTAATGGATGGCCCCTAATAGTGCTCTTTATATGTAAAATTTCCCTAGAGCAAAAGAGTATATGGACAGTAAGCTAATCTATATTAGACTACAACAGATATTTTACCGCCAATTGACAGAGGGTTAATGTTTCATATTAATTATATAGTTCAATTATAACGACTCCAGGAGAGTGGAGAAACACCAGAGGTCAAAATACGGACGAAACCACGTACTTACTTGCTAAAAAATAGCCTAAACAATTTTGCCAAAGCTAAGTATACTAAGAATCGAATTTTTGCTGATTTCTGTTTTTGTGCATTCAATAGATTGCATTTCTATTTCCATTATGACTTTTCAATTGCATTAAGATAACCTTTTACTCCTTGTGTTATATTAAACGAACAAAAACAAAATAATAAATTGATTAAGTTATGACGGCAGTTAATCAAAAATAGTTGCTTCTAATATACAACGGTATAGCTATACCTTCCGATGATTCGAGTACATAACATAACATAACAAAGCATTTTTAGCAAAATATAGTGCGATTTTTAAAAAACGTATGTTTAACCTAGATATCCTTCCCGTTGCATCCTTTTAAGTGGAGAAGGCTTGCGTAGGTTTAAATATCAGAAATAGTTTTAGTACACACTTAAAATACTTATTTTTATCAGTGCGACAGTCAAATAAAAACTTCTTTTCCGTCCCTCTACATTTTCCAGCTGCTACAGGGAGAAAAAAAAAGAATAGTTCGTACTACTTAATTTCTAGTAAACTTTACTAGAATTTCAAGTTAATATATTAAGGGGATACCTTCAACTTTCAAAACAAAAAATATTTTTACAATACATTTATTTGACAACAATGCTCTCGTACTTTTTCGAGGCTATTTATGCATCGAATTTGCCTCGAAAGTTTTCGAGGCCTGGTAAACTTTTTTTTCCATACAAATTTTTAAATTTTGTTAACGGGACTCGAAAGTTTTCGAGATTTACGTGCTTTTCGAGGCTTTTACGAATTTAAAGGAATGCCCTTAGTGACAACTCCCCAACAAAATAAATTTTACTGTTTTAGTAAATTCAGAATTTCCGAATAACCTTACAGTATAGCAATTTTTTTTCAAAAAATTTAAGTGATATTTGCCTTACTGTAAAGTTCAAACAAAACAAAAACAAACAAGAAAAATAAGAAACGCATTGACCGCTCTAGGATTCGAACCGGGGTCCGCCCGTGTGATAGATAGAAGCATATTATTTTAATAATTTGGTAATTTTTTAAAGAGTCATAAAATTTTTTGATAACGAACTATTTTTTTTTTTTTGTTGACGCACTCTTAATAATTATAACCCGGTAAATATCTAGTTTTATTTGTTAAACGTAGCTTTCCTAAAATGTTACTTAAAAATGCTTAAAAGAGCTTAAAAGCAAAATCCTACTTAAATTCAATACACAAAAGTATTCGGAATTCCAAAAAATATCGCAATATCTTAAACACGAAATCAAAGAATAATCCAGAACTATTGGCGACACTCTTAAAATTCAACTTACTGTTAGTTTGGGGTAGCTCAGTTCTGTTTTGTCAGTTTTTTTTTTAAGCGAAAGACTTCGTTTTTTAGAAAATTAAGATCTACCCCAAACTAACTGTAAGTTGAATTTTAAGAGTGTCGCCAATGGTTCTGGATTGTCCTTTGATTTCGTGTTTAAGATATTGCGATATTTTTTGGAATTCCGAATACTTTTGTGTATTGAATTTAAGTAGGATTTTGCTTTTAAGCTCTTTTAAGCATTTTTAAGTAATATTTTAGGAAAGTTTCGTTTAATAAATAAAACTAGATATTTACCGGCTTGTAATAATTAAGAGTGACTCAAAAAAAATTAATTCGTTACCAAAATGTTTTATGATTCTTCAAAAAATTTCCAAATTCCGAATACTTTTGTGAACCAATTTATGTATGTGATGAAGAGGCATAAACTGTATACATATATTGAGTAAATGCCTGTCCAAGCATAATATTTTTTTTACTAGAATTATAGAGTAAAAATTTTTCTCCGTGTAGGCCGCAATAAATACTACCTTTTGTTGAATTTCTCTATTTTTGAATTTATGCAATGTAATTTTGCACTTGTGTCACAATCCTTACAATACTTGTGTCATCAATAAAAGATAACTCATATGATGTCAACTACTTGGCATTTGAAATCTAATGCAAAGGAGATGTCAACAATTATTAAATATGTATGTATTTGCATAAATTGTAATTGACATCTAGCATACATACATAATAATATGACTTCAAAGTATGATCATAATTGAGCATTTACTCAAGTCAAAGCAAACAATTGCTCTACAAATATAAATTTATTATAATGCTACCTTTCTTTGTTCTGTGTTCAGTCATAATAATCTCAATTTAACTTTACACGACACCAACAGATAAATACTCGCACGTTACGAATACTACCATGCAATTTAGGGTGTACCAAAAAATTAACTTGATTTTTTTTTTAAACATGTATATTATTTATTGAATATTCTCTCACTCTCTAGAGCTCTAGAGATATTTAACAATCGATTTTAATTCGATAATAAGATTATTGAGATGTTACGACCAATTTTAGTATTTGCTTTGAAGGTTTGAAATCTACACAAAAAATTGCATGAAAATTGGAAATTTTTGTTATTTAACTCGTTTCGCATATTTCAGGAGAGCTCAGTAACTATTGCAAAGCGAAGATCGGTGGATTTACTTGGACAGCGAAAAAAAATAACTTGTTGTTGTTGAATATAATTTTAAAAAAGCTGACTTTGTGAAGCTGAATGCTATTTTGGAAAACAAGCTAAACAATATGCTAAATGTTTTCAATGACAATTGTCTAGATACCTGTATTAACTTTTTTTGCAGTGAACTATCTTCAGCAATATCATTGTCTGTACCACGTACTATAAAACATCTCGATAATTCGTCATACCCCTGGTATTCGAAAGAGTTGAAAAATATACGAAATTGTCGAAATAGAGCTTGGAAAAAATACGTCAGTAGTCAAAATCAAAATGACCTTGAGACATACGATCGTTTGTTTCAGGAATTGAAATTGAAATCAGCTTCAGCCTATTATGATTATATGAATAAAATGGAGTTGAATATTTTACAAGATCCCAAAAACTTTTGGGGTTTTGTTAATTCTAAAAAAAAATCGGACGGGTTTCCGTCTGAATTCAAGGCACCGGAAGGGTATACAAATAACCCTAAAATTATTGCCGAGCTGTTTGCTGACTTGTTCAAAAAATCATTTTCAACAGATCAATTTTCTTCTGATGCAAATTATTTCGAATTCATGGATAATGATCCAATAGTTTCAATGACAGAGTTTTCATTATAGCTCAATTTTGAGCCAGTCGCTCAGTTTTTTATTTAATAAATCTTTAAATTATAGCTATTTTCCTAAACAATGGAAAAAATCGTATATAAGTCCTATATTTAAAAAGGGATGTAGAAGTGATGTGTCTAACTATCGACCAATAGCTAAGTTATCGGTAATACCTAAACTTTTTGAAAAGATTATCTATGATCAAGTCAAAGTCCACTGCAGTGAAATCATTTCAACATGTCAGCATGGATTTGTTAATGGTAGATCTACAGCCTCGAACCTTCTTGATTTTTCTTCTTTTGCTTTGAGTTCACTAGACTCTGGCTGCCAAGTTGACTGCGTCTGCACAGACTTTAGTAAAGCATTTGATAAGCTACCACATAGTTTAATTTAAATTAGAATAACTTGGATTTCCTTCCATCTTCATCGGCTGGATTGAATCTTATTTATTAGATCTATCATATCAAGTAAGATTTCGTAAAGTGTTATCTTCTTCCTTTACGGCGACTTCAGGTGTCCCACAAGGTAGTCACCTAGGACCGTTACTATTTATCTTGGCTATAATTGATGTAACCCATATCATTAAAAACTCTAATTTGCTAATTTACGCGGATGATATGAAAATTTTCAAGTCCGTGAGGGAAAATAACGATACGGTAATGCTTCAGTCTGATTTGAAATCATTTGAAACTTGGTGCGTTACAAATAACTTGCATCTAAGTAAATCCTGATAAATGCCAAACAATAACGTTTTCTAGGAAGAAAAACAATATAAAATATGATTATGTATTGAAAGACAAAAACATTTGTCGTGTGTATTTTGTTAAAGATCTAGGTGTCTATTTTGATGACAAAATAACATTTAATGAACATATAAATCAAATATGTAAGAAGGCAGCTTCTCTGCTTGGCTTTATAAAAAGGTGGGCCAAAGAATTTAATAATTCATTAGTAACGATAACTTTATATAATACGATTGTGCGTCCTCACTTGGAGTACGCTAGTCAAGTTTGGTCACCATTTTATAATGTTCATATTGATAGAATCGAAAGAATCCAAAAAAATTTTATTCGATTTGCTTTGAATGTCCTAAATTGGGTTGATTCTTCAAATCTTCCTCCTTATGAGGATCGTTTGAAGCTTCTTAAAATGCAGTCCCTACGAGAACGCAGAGATAATGCAGATATTCTTTATTTGCACCAACTTATCACTGGGTCCCTTACTGCTCCAGAGCTTTTTAACTATATTTTTTTCAATTTGAATCGGAGGAGCGATCGTAGCCGGTTAGCAGAAGTAATTATATGTTTTCAGCTCCTTTTAATCGAATGACAACCCTTGTCAATAATTGTGAATTTTATAATGTTAACTTGTCAAAAGGTCAACTCTTTATCTTTGTCATCATTTAGAACGATTTTTTTTTTTTGTCATATTTTGCGTATTTGCATGTTTTTTGTTAGTGTATTGTCCGAGCCAAACAGCATGCAGGGTTAAATTTTTTCAAATATCCCATCTTTGATTTGCATGAATATTTATATGCAGGTGTATGAAAATACTCTTACATATTTATGTACATATATCTAGAGCGGTTTGTTGTCAAAGTGTGATATAGCTACGGGATACGAAACAAAATATAACTTGCATGGTTTTTTATCCCTTATTTCAGAAATTTTTATAAAAAGCTAAAAATTTAATTTATAGCCTTTTTTTGCTAATTGGCTAAGAAGGCTATTGCTGCAGTAACTAAACTCGATTATTATTATTGTTATTTTTTCGAAAAAGTCCTAAACAAATTTTTTCATTATTTCAGTCTAGGGTATTTCCGTGAAAAATAAAGGTAAATATTATATGATCAAAATAATTTTGAAAAAACGAACATGGAGGTACAAGTATGTTTTCTATAAGGAATGGCATGCCGGGGTCGTATTAGGGGAGGGGGGGGCTAGTGTGGACAATTTTTATATAATTACAAAATTATGTATGTAAATATATCATTTTTGTAATAAAGTAATTTTTAGCGATTACTTATACCTCTTGCCTTCATAATTGCATCAATAGTTATGAATTTTTATTTTCATAAATGCACTATTAAATTATTTTAAAAAGAGCTTATATTTGTCCACACTAGCCCCTTATAAGGGGCTAGTGTGGACAACCATTGATTTAACTGGGGGCTAATGTGGACACCATAGGAAACTTAATAATTCATACAAAAACGTTAAGAAAGAGTTCAGATACATGTTTATTCAAGAAAATAATGATGTAACACAAATAATAATACAAATAAAAAATTAACTGCTATCCCATATTGTATTTCGAGAAATTTATATCAAACTTCATATAACTAGCTGATCGAGATGTTCCCGGCAGTTGTTGTGCTTGTGGCAGCTTTGCCACTAATTCATTTCGGTGAATTTGGCTGGTATCCGGTATATCGGAGTACGTGAATCTGTCGTTCTTTCTTTTTAGAAACGTAATGTCGAAATCTTGAGAACCGTGGATCGTGACAATTTGGCCAATATAAAATACTTTTTGTCTATGTTGTTTCAAACTTCATATAACTTGCTAATCGAGATGTTTCCGACAGTTGTTGTGGTTGTGGCAGCTTTGCCACTAATTCATTTCGGTAAATTTCGCTGGTATCCGGTAAATCGGGATACGTGAATCTGTCGTCCTTTCTTTTTAGTAACGTACTTTCTTGGAACGGCTTTTAGAAATGGTCTGACGATTTCTGGAGTCATTTCAGCTGCTGCGGACATGTCCACACTAGCCCCATTTCAGTTGTCCACACTAGCCCCTTCATGTCTTGTTAAGCAAAAATATTTTTTTTTTAATCTTACGGTAAAGTTCTTCAAAAATAATTTCAATGGTTTAAATAAACACTATTTTAAGTTGTATTATCTATTAACAATGCAGCAGAAGACTAATTAGTTTAAAAGTTTCACTGAAATTACGAAACAACAAAAAAATTACTTTTTGCTGCGTAAAACACGTTCGGTCACGTTATCATGGAAAGCTGAACTGCCAGCAAATGAATTTTTTTTTGGTGATGCAGAGTGCAAATACCATCTTGAAAAATATAAAACAGAAACAAAAAATTCAAAACGGCGCGAGAATTTGAATTTGTCCACACTAGCCCCCAGTCCACACTAGCCCCCAGTCCACACTAGCCCCCCCCTCCCCTATTTATTCTGAAACAAAAATTAGTTTTCAAATACACCAGAAGTAGGTATAATTAACAACGGTTTAAATAAAAACCTTATGTTTGCATTTGTATCTATGTGTTGGCTCAGGTATATTTGTATGTATCAGAGATTGTTTTTAACATTAACATTTGAATACTTTAAAAAGGACAATTGTTATTAATTTTGAGCCACCCAAACAAATACTTGCACATATGCGACAATACTTACATTTCGTATTTCTAATGGCGTCAGACCGTATTCCTCACTTTCGGGTGAAAAACAAATGATGTTGTAATGGCAGGTCATATCTACGAAGAAAATGAAACAAAAAAAAAGAAAAAAAGGTGAATAGTAATAACGCATGAACAAATGTACGTTCTGTATGACATGATGCCTTATAAATGCATACAAATGAGAACAAAACTTCTACAATTTACGTCTATTCACACAGATTCAAATTCACAGATTTAAAAGTCTCAACTAGAAACTATGTATGTGAAGTGTGCCCTAAGGCATCATTCATTGGTCATTGGATTTGAACTTTTATTTACTACAATGCAAAGAAAAACTAGTAAGGACATTGCCAAAATTGAAATTCTCCGTACACAGAGCCAAATCGACCACATAAAATAGAACAAAACTAAGAAAATATCTCTATGGTTTTCATCCAAAAAGAAAATCACATCAAAAGCATAGAGAAAATCTTCTGAAAATTTCTGTTGCCATTTATATGAAAACCTTGTAAAATTAAGAAGAAATCTCAGCGTTTTCAATACGATTTCTTTTTGAAACAATGTTTGCACTCTATTGAAAATTATCATCTTATTTTTATGAGAAATCTTCTTGAAAAATAATAAGATTTCTTCTTATTATTATAAAATTTTCATATAAAAGGTTATTTTAAGAAGATTTCTATATGGTTTCGATATGACTTTCTTTTTGGATGAAAACCATAGAGAAATCTCCTTATTTTTGGTCCATTTTATGTGGACATAACTTGGCCACTAGGCTTTCCGTACGCAACTTTTTAATGTACAGTTGGAGCTTTTTCGACGACGACCCATTATATTTCATTCTGTAAGAATAAATTGATGTTCCAGATGATTTATATAGGGGAATGTCGTCAGGGTTGGGCCGCTGTCAGGGTTGGGCCACTGCTATTTCTCGTATATGACACGTGCTGCCATAGATAGACGACAGCTTAAATGTAGATTATAGACGTAATAATGTGAATCTTTTTATTGCATAATTTTAGGCATTTTTTTAAATACATATTTAATAAACATTGACTAAAAGAAAATTTTCCAATTCTGGGTCCAAAAAATTCGAATAAGCTTTTCTAATGCTTAACTCACTATTAATCTTGTTTGTGATGTTTTAGAATTGGGAAATATTCTTTAAGACAATCCTGAAATATGTATTTAAAAAATGCCTAAAATCATGCAATAAAAAGATTCACATTATTACGTCTATAACCTAGATTTAAGCCGTCTGTCTGGGGCGAACTTAGCGAACTCCATTGCTGGATTATGAGACATTAAAGAGAACCATAACTTTAGCGAAGGTTGTGATAAAGCGAATTGTTGATATCTGTCTTGGCTGCTTGTCAGCTGCTAGCCCTACAATGATTTCTAAACTGAAAAAAAAAAAACTTATCGAATTCGGAAAAGAAAGCGTGGCCCTTCCTATGCAAACATAATCTTTAAAATGCTAGGTGCCGTGACATAGTCCCCACGGACATAATCCCCATTTCGTGAATGGGGATTATGTCCGCCAATAATTCGGACATAGTCCCCATTTCTAAAATGGGGATTATGTCCGCAAGTGTTTCGGAAATAATCCCCAGGAAAAAACGGACATAGTCCCCATAACGATATTTTGTTATTAACAGCCGCAGCTCAGGATTTACAACTCCCAAAAATTCCAATACCGTTTCCGCGGTGGCCTTCAGCAGCTGATCAGTCTATAATATTTATATCCAACTCCTAGTTTGCTAGCCACAGTAATTTTACATAAGAGTAGGGGTAAGTGGGCGGCCTGCGGCTGCACCTCAGGATTTAAAACTCCCAAAAATCCAACAGCGGCTTGGCGGCGGCCTTCGGCCGCGGATCAGTCTATAACATCCAACACTATATAAATTTTTTTAATGGATTATTGGAAAAATTTTGTTCAATCTTAACCCCCATGACCAAAATGGGGATTATGACCGAAAAATTTTCGGATATTTTAAATTTGTTGTGTTAATCAATATTTATCCTGATTTAACTGCCCTAAGTTAAATATTATTAAGATTTACATTATTAAGTTTAATTAATTATATTTGGGTTTTTCTGGCACACTTTTCGTTTTAAAATGGCCTAAACATTCTCGATCGAATTGAGGTTGGGGCTTTTGCCCGCCCATTTGCTTGACTTAATTGCTAAAAGATCATTATATTTATTTGCCAATGCAAAAATAAATAGCCCGTTATTGTAAATTTATCGAAAAAATAAAGCAAAACATCCTGGTGAGTGAGACATAAGGCAATTTCCAACGATGACAAGGTGCAGAATCATCTTGAAATATGACTTTTGCTGAGTGCTCGCTTAGTCGGTCAATGCTGTGTATAACGCCAATTTTAATGATGTCAATATAAACTTCGGAGTTAATATAACCTTCCAGGAGAGGAATCTCTCCAACCCATTGGTTTGTTATTGCCCCCTAGACCACCACATATGGAGTGCTTTGTACACATTGAAAGCTATATTTTTAATTTTTTTTGCGGCGTACCGTGCATCCCAAATCGGAACTGATGAGATTTGTTTTGCTCCCATCATAGAATATGTCTTCAGCCTAATCGTTATACACCAAATTCTTTTTTTCTTTACACCAGTTTAATGAGAAAGACCATATTTTGTGTGTGAAAATCGGTTTTTTCGCAGGACTGCGGTCAAAAAAGTTATTTTCTCTCAAGCGGCGCTATACAGCTGAGGTGCTAATTTTATATTTTGGTTATCCTTTACCTCCGCAGCAATTTTGAAACCAGTTTTAAGCCGATCGCGCAGTGCTATTTTTACCACACCTCTGTCTTCCCTCTCAGATGTTTTTGTTGGACGGCCACTTCCAGTGCAACGCAATAAACTCTCTGTTTCCAAAAAACTTTTCAAAATTGTCATGCGCAAGACTTACCATATCAAATTTTACGCGATATATCCACATTCCTTAAATTTTGCTGCTTTTATGCAGTTATATCAATTTTTTGGTTTTCGGTCAAAACCCTATTTTTTAAATACCGTTGTTTTGACGCCAACAGATATGAAGTAAATGCATTATTTGACAACAATTTTTACTTGTTAGTCATACTACATACTAACAATCTTAAAAAAGGGCGAAGAACCAACTATTTTAGCGAAAAATCCTTGTCGGCTTTTTTTTTGACAGTGAGTGTATGTAAATTTCAGACAAATATTAGAAACAGTACGTGTAAGTTCTAAGCAAAAACTAAGCGAATTTCTACTATTAAAACAGCTTGACAAATTCGGGTAAGAAGGCTTTGTACTTTTTAAGTAAAATTTACAAAATATGAAAACATCTGCCGCAATCCCAGGATATTCACCACAGTAAAGAACATCCCGTAGGGCACTTGTTTGAATGATTAATATGACAAAGGAAACTAAAAATTCCATGCATGATACATACCAGCAGAAGGCTTCCACGTAATTTTTGCTACCAAACGCCTGGCATTTTTTTCATCCACTTGAAAATTTTTCACCTGTATATCCTGCACTTTGCCCGGCGTATAACCACGTCGAAGTGTTGTAAACTGTTGTCCTTTGGCTATCATTGAATATTCGTAGTTTGCATTCACTGCCACAGACGTGATGTTGTATGTGGTGTTCTGCAGTAAATTGTCAAGTACAAAAAAATTTTCATCTGACTGCAAATGAAAAAACAAAAGAATCAAAATACAATAAAATATTTGTTGCCCATAATTCACATAAAAATATTTTCATAAGTGGTGAAAAATTCAGTTTAGCGGTGGAGAATTAATTGAGCAGTTGCCTTTATTGACATTAACAGATGTTCATTTACATTAAACCAAATAATATGATATCGGCACATACCGATCAGAACAAATTTTCTCGCTTGATGTATTCCACGGAATTGATAAGGGCTATGTGTTATCATAGCGAACAGAAGTTACGTTTTTTACAGAAGGAATATCGTTGTACGTGTATAGTCTATGATTTAATGGTGATGATATTGTACTAATTTCTTGTGGAGACATTTTTTTTAAGGCATTTTGAACGAGCCAAAACATCGTGAGCCAATAGGAAAGAAATATTTTTTTAACAGGCGCTTAGACAGCTAGACTGCTCTTAAATAAAACATTTCTTCAAGTTCTCCTAAACTCACCATTGACCTTGAAATGGCATACGTCATTCAATATCATGGTTCAATCTTGTGTCTTGAAAGTGGCTTATACAGTGTCCGCCATCTAACGTTTTTTTTTTCAACTAGTGCTTATTTCGTGAATGGTAACACTTAGCTCATGTCTGATTTGACAGATAATTAGTTTCCGCTGAAAGAATATGGTTGTGTATACGCTTGAACAACGCTGGGAAATATTGCGACCGGTATTGATACCGATTTTGCCAAAAAAATCATCTTTCAGATGATGCTCATTTTGATCTTGGCGGGTATGTAAACAAACAAAATTGTTGCATTTGGCACAGAAAACCCGCAAGCATACATTGAAAAGCCGCTGCACCCAAAACGAGTCACTGTTGGGTGCGGATTTTGGCCCAGAGGCATAATTGGGCCATTTTTCTTCGAAAATGAGCAAGGAGTGGCCGTTACAGTCAATGGCGATCGTTATCGGGCCATGTTGAACGAATTTTTGTTCACAAAAATTGAAGGGGAGGATATTGGCAACATTTCGTTTCAACTGGACGGCGCTACGTGCCACACAGCCGAAGCTACACTCGATGCTTTGCGCCCTGTTTTTGAAGATCGCATTATCAGCCGCAGAGCTGATGTCGTTTGGCCACCTCGGAGCTGCGATTTGACACCGTTGGACTATTATTTGTGGGGTGCCCTCAAAGATAAGTGTTACGCCGACAAGCCAGAGACAGATGACGCTTTAAAGGACAATATTCGTGAAGCCATTGGTGAAATACAGCTGCACATAATCGATAATGTGCTTAAAAATTGGACCGATCGTGTAGACTACTGCATGGCCAGCCGAGGCAGCTATTTGAATGAAATTATTTTCTATTATTAACCGGAAGGATTGTACTTTCAAATAAAAAAGAAATTTGAGAAAATATCCAGTAGTTTTTTTTTATAGAATTTTCAAAAAAAAAAAAGTTATTTGGCGGACCCTGTAGTATTCTGGATATTGTCTTATAGCACAGCACTGCGTTAGGACGAATTTTATAGCTTGTATTTAAATTTTTGTTATGCCATTCTAAAGAAAATAGTTCAATTAAAAAATCTCCAAAATATTTTTGAAAACTAGTTTGGTTTGTAAACGTTATAGCTTGTTAAAGTCTAAGTTTCTTTAAAAAAAATCAATTAAGAAAATTTTCTTGTCATAAAACGTTTCAAAAATTATTACTACAATACGTAAAAAACACTGGTAATGCAAAATACATGTGAAACACATGATTTTACGTCACGAGTTGTACGTTCACGGATGCGTCGAATCGACCCCTGATTTTTTTTCAAATGTACTTGAAGTTTTTTTGTTTTTGCTTTTCATTTTGCAGCAGGTACAAACCATTTCAAAACGATCAAGATTTTTTTTATGGCATCCGATTTGGCTATAAATTGGCATAAGCAATAGTTGCATAGTGGAAAAAATTACTACCAAATATTTTTTCAAAATTTAAAAAAATGGCGGAGATATGGGACTTTGAAACTTTTAGGTTAGTTTTTTTTGAGAAGCTATAACTTCGGTTGCATTTATCCAATTTTCAATTTTATGGTGTTAAATGATTTGTCTTAAAACAGACTTTAAAATAAAAACTAGCAAACATTTTTTTTTTTCTTTTTAAATATAGTTTACACTGAAAAAATAAGTTTAAATTGAGTTTCCCAAAATACGTCCTTTTTAATATTTTTTATTTTTCTTGTAAAAAAAGCTACAAGTGTAACTTACCAGTCCTCCAAAAATTGGAGTGGGCCTCCCAGTGGTTCTCCAGAAAAACAATAAAATGTAGCTTTTGCCGCAATTTTTCAGTACAATTTTTTTGAATTTGAAATTTTTAATTAAACGTTAATTTGAATTTGAAAAAAGTGCGTTGGTACTTATATTAGTACTATACAAGCAAAAAAACAGTCAATAAACTATTTTCAGCATTTGAAAATTTTTTTTAATAAAAATTTTAAATTAAAAAAATGTACTGAAAAATTGGGGAAGATGCTACATTTTATTGTTTTTCTGGAGAACCACTGGCAGGCCCACTCCAATTTTTGGAGGACTGGTAAGTTACACTTGTAGCTTTTTTTACAAGAAAAATAAAAAATATTAAAAAGGACGTATTTTGGGAAACTCAATTAAAATTTTTTTTTTCAGTGTAAACTATATTTAAAAAGAAAAAAAAAATGTTTGCTAGTTTTTATTTTAAAGTCTGTTTTAAGACAAATCATTTAACACCATAAAATTGAAAATTGGATAAATGCAACCGAAGTTATAGTTTCTCAAAAAAAACTAACCTAAAAATTTCAAAGTCCCATATCTCCGCCATATTTTTAAATTTTGAAAAAATATTTCGTAGTAATTTTTTCCACTATGCAGCTATTGCTTATGCCAATTTATAGCCAAATCGGATGCCATGAACAAATTTCTTGATCGTTTATACATGGTTTGTACCAGCATACTTTTAAAGGTTTCAGATAATTTGAATTTTTACAGGCATTAGTTAACTAATGACAAAGGTTACGCCAGCGACATTTTATTTGCAGTCATCAGTTAACCATTAGTTAAACCCCCAAATTTCATTGTTTAATCTTTAGTTAATCGAGAGCTGATGCTGAAGCAATAGAATCCACATTAGTTTTGTGAAAATTCTTGGAAATATTTTTATATAAATTTGGGCGATAATCATTTTGGAAATAACGCTCAAAAATTGGGCTTTATTTCGTTTTTTTTTTGGCATTTTTATGTCGTTTTATTTTTTGGGCGTTTTTTCGTTTTTTTTTTTTTTTTTGGGCGTTATTTCTTTTTAAGAAATGAAATAACGCCCAAAAAAAAAAAAAACACAAAAAAAAGAGTCCAAATTTTTGGGGGTATTTCCAAAATGATTATCGCCCAAATTTATATGAAAATAATTTGGGCGTTATTTCGTTTTTGTTTTTGGACGTTATTTTATTTCTCAAAATTTTCAATGGTCTCTCGACTGTTGAATAGGTAATGCAGAGGGAGACAATTATCTCTCGACTAGCGAAAAAGTAATGCAGAGGGAGACAATTGACGATTGGTAGGACTTCAACATTGAAAAATAGTCAGTCCATTATATGAAAATTCGTTAGTTGTAGAACTAGTACTAGTACTAGTCCTATTTGGAAGTAATCAAAGACTAGTCATGCAATAGTCCGATTAACTGCAGGGTTGTGACAGCACTGTGCACCGATAGGAAAGCGAAGAGACTACAGTTTTTGATTGCTGTAAAAAGTGCCGATTCGTTTAGGACGAATAAGACATCTAAAAACGTGAACACTTAGCCCGCTCTTACTAGAAGATAATGGGACTTATCATGAATAAATATATTGCTTCTCAGACTGCCTTGGATTCTAACTTGCAGTCTGAGAAAAAACACATGAGAATGTTTATCCGCGATAAGGCGGATCTTGATTAATTCATCATTGATTAGTAAGTAGGTAAACGCCAGTTGCATAGTTCCCAATAGTTCCATTACGAAATCTGATTTGTTTTACTAGACGATTTCCTGTGGTAGCATGATGCATTAAGCGAGTCATTTCCTAAACTACTGCTGCTCCCATCTTCCCTTAACACTTTTAAGTTACATAAAAGTTGAGCGATGCTCATACACTGTCTGTACACGTGAGGCAAGATAGACTGCTTTCCACATTCCTATCATTGTTGTTCAAAGTAGATGCCTACACGCTTGAATATAGTCAGCAAATAGAAGGAGTTAGGGAGGTGAGCAGACACCCGGAAAGCAGAGTAAATTTCTTATTGTGAATTGCGAATTTCGAATTTAGTGCAAAGTCTTCAAAAAGGAATTAAGTACTAAGAAAATCATTTCTCTGTTCTAAGCAGTATTTAATTAAATTACAATTTCTAAATTTACCACATGCCAAGAAACAAATAAGTTCATTTAACAAAGAGCAAAACAACATTTGTTGTGGTTTCTAAAAAACATACAAAGATACATACTATATATACTTATATGAGCAACTGATGCGAAATCTCAAAACCACGTGCAGCAAACCATTTAACGCCCCCGTACAATTTTCAACTCACCAAATAAACGAAATACTCCTGTGCATCTTTTGCCACATGAACTGTTATCACATAAACATTTGGACTTTTTTTACTGGAGCCTGAAGTAATTATTTCACCTTCAGTCCATTTAGCTGAAGCATTGATTGCATGCTTGTTTGTGCTGTCAGCATTTAAGGACATTGATGATGTGACTGAGGAGGCCACCTGGGAGGAGGATGAGGTTGCTGCTGCTGCTGTGCTGCCACCTTCCACATCAATACGAAACGTCAGACTTCTGTCATCGCGACAGATGAGTTTAAGTATTAAGTTCTCATGAATTTTGCGCACTTCTGCTGCCAGTTGATGCGAAGTTCTGTTTTCTTCGGAAGAACATAAATCCAAACAGTTCTGAAATAACTGAATAAGAGAAAAAAAAAGAAGAAGGATTAAATTATGAAATGAACAAGCTGCGCTTGATGAAACTGTAAAGTGAAATTTCATTATTGAACAATTGATATAAATTTATCGATAAATATTGAGCTGTTATTTTCATAATCGAATTGATGAAGGTGTTCTTATACCTAGGGTACATTAATTTTTTCAATTTTTTTCAATTAATTAAAAAAAAATTTTCTTATGCTTCTTGTTACTATTTTTAACGTTCAATTATTGCATACTATCTTATTTATTATAGATTTGGTAATCAAGAGGAAACATTAATTTTTTTCTGGCAACATTCTTTAGATGCATTTCCTCTTTAGATGCATTCCCTCCGCGAAACATGAATTTAAATTTTAATCTAATATTTCAATTATCCAACCAGCAAGCTCGTAGTTTGATGATTTTTAATATAAAAATAGCGATAAAAGCAAGTAAATATGCTCAGCCTGGCATCATATAAAATGTATCGCGCCTTTCATGAAAAGTTTTATGATAAAAATACGAACATCGAAATAGAATTTGAAGCAATAATTTGTTTGAAAGTGCATCATACCGGCAAATTTATTATGTACCTACGTAATGTTAAATTGAACTATAAGCCATTATAGAGGACTGTGTCGTTCCTAAAATAGCATTGAAATTATATAATTGAATTTTAAAATATGATCATTAGACTGATTCAAAAATAAAAAAATATTTTTGGAAATACCAAAAATCTGAAAGAGGTTGTCAAAAAGGTGGTCTGAGATTTTTCCCAATTTTTTTTTTTTTTTTGAAGATCATTTGTGACGCATGGTGAAAAAAGGGAGGTCAAATTTGAGATTTTGATACCATTGAATAAGGAAAAATTCTAAAGAGAACGTAGAAAAAATCGTAAAAAAATGTTATGAATTGACGCAGTTATGGCAGTTTGAATTATGTAGTTTGTAACGACTGTTTTAATCTAGGGCTGAGATAAGCTCAGTGGTGTCCAGGATCAGAATAAAAGACAATCAACTTCCAAAATTTGTTTTATTGTTTTCCAATTTTAATTATACAAAAGGTTTTATGCAGTTTCCTTTAAGTTTACTTTATTCAATTATATAATTATAAAAATTCTATTCATACTTTTGTCAAAGTTTTTCCGATGCTTAATGATGATACGTTCCTCAATTATCATGCGTTGGCAGTTGGCAGTATAGCCCAGGAAAATAAGAACATTTCTGCGAAATAATTCATTTTAAATGGTATTCCAATTTTGTTTGTACAACTTCTCATTGAAGAGTTATCGCAATATAAAAAGTAAGATATTTTAATATGAACTCATATGTAGCATTTCATATCAAAACTGTTAACAACTTTTAAAATTGGGTGATCTTCTAAACCATAAGTCGTACAAAAAAATTTTTAACGTACTTTTGTAGGAAATTTCCTGTAAAAGTTAGCATTAGCGAGATATTTGCAAAAAACTGATTTTAGCTACCTTTGAGCCTTAATAACTTTTTTTGCGCGCACGACTTTGCAATGGACTTTTCACACTTTATTTATCATGCAATAATAAAGATAATTCCGGTAAAAAAATTTTCCTGGGCTATTATGATACTTTACTAACTACTTTTTAGCCTGGCAATACTCTACGGTTAAATATACCTAGCTGCTCACACTTAATGAGCACTATAAGGAAATACTTGGTGCGGCAGATAATATCAGCTCACACCGTATGAATACTATAAGGAAGTATACGATGTGGCGAGTAGCAGTGGTTGCCCAGGAACCTATCGAAACACTAACACCTAACTGCTCACACCTTATGAATACTATAAGGAAGTTTTCAATGTGGCGAGTAGCACTGGCTCCCCAGTAAAGCCTTATGATAACTTTTTAACTACTTTTTAGCCTAGGAATACTCTACGATTAGATATAACTAGCTGCTTACACTTTATGAGCACTATAAGGAAGTACTCCACTGGCTCCCCAGTAATGCCTTATGATAACTTTCTAACTACTTTTTAGCCTAGGAATACTCTACGATTAGATATAACTAGCTGCTTACACTTTATGAGCACTATAAGGCAGATAATGTCAGCTCACACCGTATGAGCACTGGTTACCCAGGAAGGCTTTATGATACACTAGCTACACTCACTACCTTGGGAATACCCTAGGAATACGAAGCCTTTGCACTCTGCTTTTTGGCTTTCAATGTTTATTATTTATATCTAATATTGATGTTGTCGCATTGAACGCCTGGCTGTGACTGCCTGCCTTCTGTATTCTTCGTTGCGCTTTGCATGACGGTTGTTCTTTGTTGTTGGTTTGTTGTTATTGCATGCGTTTTTGTTGTTTTTTTTTTATTATTGTTTTCACTCGCGTGTAATTTATTTGGCTTTGTTATTGTAACGTCATTTGGGACGTTACAAGTTTTAAAGTTCGGAAGTTTTCGGGTCAAAGTTCGGCAAGATTAATTAATTTTTATACTATTTAGCTATTACTAAGTCATCTTAAACTAGCTCCAGATCATCTTGAGATATGTATATATGAAGTGATTGGTGTCAAAAACAATAATTTTTGACCTAAACTCATGTTTTGTCCTGTACTGGCAAGATAAAGTCGCTTTTGTCACGACGCGTAAAATTTAGAGGTCGGTCAAAGTCGATTTATGTAAAATGTTGGGTTGATGCAGACTTTATTTTATTCCGATCTCAAAAATACTTGGAACGAATTGTACGATATTACTATATTTAAAATTTTTTTTTAAAACATTCTAGGTTTTGGTGACTCTTAGTCAAATTTTCCGTAGAATATTTTCGTGGAAAGATGTTAAGATGTTCTAGAAAATTATTCTTTGGGTGATTTAATGACGACCTTGAAACAACAAGTTTTATACAAAATGATAATTAAGAGTTTTTCAGTATGGTGAAATTTCGACAATACGTTTTTGTGAGGTTTTGCATAAATCTACCTTGAGCGAGCATGGAAAAAAATTGTGAAAAACCTCAGCCCACTTTTTTTGAAACGCTATTTCAAGTTTTCGGGCTTGATCGTGGAATTTCCAAAAATATTTTTTTTTAATCAGTCTAATAACAATGAAAACTCATCAATTAGCAATGCAACGCTGAATAGTATGCAGCAAAATAAATATATTGAAGAAGCGTTATTTGCCAGATAACAACCCAAAAAATATTTACAACATTATAAAGTTATTATTTTGATTCATATATTCGAGTAGGTGCTACAATTGCTCCTAAAAGAGTTAATTCCTATGTTGAAATTATACATGGCACATTCTTTTCTCTGTTATTTGATTTTATTTTAGAATATAACCAGGCGTGTACGGAATCCGAGCGATTTCAATTACTTTTCGCTTCGAAAGCTTTTTGATGAAAACGATACTAGATGCCTCTTTTTGGAAATAAGCCCTTTTGAAAAATAACTCCTCAGTTATCATCCATTGAAAGAAAAGTTTTCTAACTCTGTACAAATATAATTAAGTTATTTGTATGGAGCTGATTGTGTTATTGAATGTCAGCTAAGATAGTTAAGATTCAATAGGAAAAGTGAGATGTTAAAGTTGAATCAGGAAGATTTTGACTATTCGATGCTTGTGACAAAATATTAAGTACACTATTTCCAGGATTTGCATCATATGCCTGAAAACAGAGTTTCTAAATTTTGAAAAGAGGTTAACTGAGTCCAGAATTGTCTTAAACAACCCAAAATGACAACAAAAGTTTTAAATTCGAATGCCTGTGTAATTGTAATTTTTGGTTGATTTTTACGCATACCTTAGAAAAACAAATTATTTTCAATCCATAATCCAATCTCTGTAATTTTTTCTGGAATCGGGAATAAGGTAATATTTGTATGGAAAACTTTTTGTTTTGCTACATTACGCTACACACAAAAACAGTACTTAAAAATGTTAAAGTCAGCATCAACAGTTTTTGGAAAGTTGTTCTCTGTCTCAGGAACACTACGTTCTTCAGAAGTTTCAAACAAAGTAGAGCATGAAAGTCTGCTATGCCATTGTGAAACTTGTAAGAAAAATATATTCCATGATATTGAACAGTGCATGTTTGATTCTTCACAAAAACTTAGCGTCTATTTTAAACGAATAAAAAAATGAATAAAGCGTGCTTGGTCGAGTTCTTGGTTTGTAAATAAATTCGACTGAAGATTTCATATATGGTTATGGATGAAACGTATCGAAAACAAACCTACCAATTTTTTGGTTTTTTTTTGCCTATGCATTTTTGTCTTGTTTTTGTAATGTTGATGTTTTAACTCAAAAACATGGAACAGTAAGCTCACACCACAATACCACTTGACACGTGATTTGTTGGTAGCTAGTAATGCAAATCATTATCTATTCAAAACAACAATAGATTATCTTCAATTTGACATATAGTACGTTTGAACATAAATATTGGTTCTTGAGATGTTTGTAATTAAGTGGAGCTATCTTTTTTTAATGGTCCAAAAACCGAAAATGACCGATATCTCGAAAACGACGTGGAAAAAAACCGATTTTACATATAAAATGGATAATGGCATTCATAGTGCATTTTGGCTGTAAGCTAGTGTAATATGCCGAGGAATATATTTCAGTGGTAACCAGAAAATTTTTTTGTGGCGACCCACTGTGATGTATAGGTATAAAGAAATTGACCTTACCAAAGGGTTTTCCTGTAGTTCTTGTTGTTTTTGTTGTTGCTGTTGTTGTTGTTTCTGTTGTTGTTGCTGACGATAATGATGCATACATTTGGCTGTACAAGCAGAGACCGCATAAACATTGGGTTGTTCCTTTTCCATATTATATCTTAGATTTTGATCCGTAGTGGTAAAGATGGAGACCCAAAAAATTAAAGCGTAGCGTGCGTAAAAAATCAACATATTGCATTTACAGTTTAGATTACAGATATTCGATATGGTTAGTTAGTTTGATTATGGTTTGCAAATGGTGCGGCTAATTAATTGACTTTAATCAAAATGTTGTGGCTTTTGTGTTTTTGTTATTTATTCACTATAAGACAACGTGTGTGTTTTCAGCAGTTTTTATTCGTTTGCATTGCTCCACTTTTGAAAGGTACGTAGTATCGAGCAGCACGTATAAAAGTCCAACTTTGGCTATTGAACTGCATTGATTTCAGCTCGTAATTAAAAGCATCTCATTATTGTTTTTTTTTTTTCGATTTTGTTCAATATTATACATTCATTTTAGACGTATTGAGACAATTTTTAAATTTATATTCTTTTCAACTTTTTTTTGTGATTTTTATGTTTTTCAATTGCTTTAGATCTTTATTTTTTTCACACAAAATAACACTTTTTCACTTGAAAAACATTAATTGTACAATTTAACACAATTTTGCTGCAATCATATTTTTTTATTTTCTTCTTTATCAAATATTTTTGTATTATTTAATTCTTTAGTTTAATTTTTGGAAAATTCACTCTTTGTTTCGAAAAAATGAAGCTTTTACAATTTCCGAGAATTTTTTTTTTTTTTAAATGATTTTCATCAAAAGTTATTCTTTATTGTCACAAAGGCCTTGCAGCTTCGATCCAGTTACTCTTGTTATTGTTCCTTCTATGTCCGTGTGTTTTTTTAATCGGTGGGTATTTTTTATATTTCCATTCGTTTCTGTAATACAGTCAAAAAATAAAAAATAAAAGTGGAAGCGAAAATTAACAAAAAAAAAAAAAAACAAATTAACAGGAATAAAAAGAACGAAAATAACACTAACCAACAAGGGTCACTAAGCAGAATGAAATGCAGTCATTTTCGACGTATTTTTCGATGATAAGCCCAAATCTGACCCCGTGTTAACAGCATCAAAAAATTTTTCCCCTAAATGCGGTTGGAAACTCCCCTAAAACTACACTGAGAACATAAAAATCGACAGTTAGCGTTCAGACAAAAACAAAGATGACAATATGTAAAGAAACTGAAGCTTATCAATCATAAGTATTTGTCAAAAAAACCGGTTTTATATATTAAATTTTAATAAAAATATTTGTTTAATATTCGTGTATGACCCGCCGCACAGTGGCGTGAAAAGCATATATTTTGGACAAACGACAATTTCTGGGACTCCAGTTTATGAATTTGAAGAATTTTTTTTTAAACTCTTTCAATTTCAATTCCAAAATTCGAAAATCTAAGATCCAATGCAATATGGCGGACTTTAATTTTACATTAAAATTCTAATTTTATTTAAAAATTATAAGAAATTGTAAAAAAATAGGTTAATTATAGTTTTTAATCATTTTATTCTTCGAAAATTTTTGACTTCTTTCAGTGTAAAAATTTAAAAAAATTTATCTTGGAATTTGCAGCTTTTTTTTGTGATTTTCTGTTAAGATAAAAATTTTGTAGCTGTAGTTTTGGTCAAATTGTCACAAATATGATGTGGGCAAATTTTTATTTCATATAACAGTTTGTGACTCCATTAGAAATTTTGCTCTTAAGACCTGAAATATTGCTTGAATTATTGCTCGCCAGTTTCGCCCTAAAGCGTGCATCCTATTTACAGGCGTGGCACTCCCCTCTAAACATTAAAAACTTTTTATTAGCTTTACTTACATGTTAACACTATCTCAGAACCGAATTTCATGAAAACCGGTGCAGCAGTTTAGTACTAGCGTATTATACCATTGTGGGAGTAACTCCGTCTACTAAAAACCAAAAAACATTTAATATCCTTTGGTTCTTCGAATTTCATTAAAATCAGTGAAGTGCTTTAGCTCTAACAGCGTATTTCACCTTTATGGTCGTGGCTACGCCCACTAAAAACTCCATACCAAATTTCATAAAAATATATGCAAGGGCTTAGTTGTAAGAGATTTTTTCCATTTAGGGGCGTGGCACCACACGCCGAAAAACATAATGGTCATGTTAACGTTCCTTAGTGCTAACTCTGTCTCCATATCGAATTTCGTAAAAATCGATGCAGTGGTTTCGCCGTGAGAGCGTTTTTTCATTTAGGGGCGTGGCACAGCCCACTTTTAAAAAAATAAATAATCCTATGCATTACTCCTCCTCACAACCTTTCCAACAAAAACTGGTAAGGGTGTTACCTTTGGCCTGACCAACCATTAAATACCCTACACTGCAAATTTCGAAAATTTTGCTCAGATGGGAGGTGCCACACCCTATTGTCCGAGTTCACCAAGTTTTTGTTCAGAGCGTACATTTATAGTCCTTAGTGGTTGGGTGAAATTTAGTTGGATCATCTCAAAAAACTCTTTCAGTATAGCATTTTGAAACTTTTGCTTGTATGTGGGGTGCCACGCCCTCTTGTCCGAATATACCTAGTTTTTTGTCAGAGCTTGCATTCACTGTTCTTAGTGTTTTAATGATATTTGGTTGGATTAAATAACACTTTCAGTATAGCATTTTGAATTTGTTCTTTGTATGGGAGGTGCCACGCCATCTAGTCCGAATTCGCCTAATCTTTCCTCAGAGCTTAAGCATACCGTCTCTAGTATTTATGTGTAATTTTTATGCGTTATCGCAAATAATGCTCCTAATATTGAGCGACGAAAGCAGAATTCCAAATTTCATTGAATTATCTTGCTCAGTTTTTCCAAAAAATTTATTTCCACGCACAGCCAGCCTGCCTGCCAGACATACAGACGGACATGGCTATATGGACTCAGAAGGAGACGCTGATCAAGAATATATATACTTTTCTATATCTGCCACGCCTCCTTCTCTGCGTTACAAACGGAAGGACATAGTGAATATTCCCTGTGTGTAGGGTATAAAAATTAAGCGAATCGGTTAAGATTTAGATATAGAAACAGGGACTGAACAGATTCCGTTTGCCCATTGCCCATTTGTATATAAGATTATGACATTAAAACATTGCTCGTCAGATATAGCTACAGTGAAAAAGTTTCATGAATGAAGGGAGGTCAGTGCAGATAAAGACAAGTTATCTGTAAAAAACCACTAAAAATCCCCTCACTATTTTATAAAACCCCTTAAAAAAACTCCTAAGCATTTTAGCGTCCTAAGAAACTCCCAGTGGTCTTATTTTTTCCCTTACATTTAGGGGAAAAACCCCTGAGTTGTCAGTACTGATCTGGCCACAGAATCGCTCTTTAACGTAAGAATTTCCAATTTTTTTTTGTGGTTTTCTGCGCAATTCTAAGATAAGATACACGGTAAAGGCGTTTTATACTCAATTTTATGTTATTTTGCTCAGGCTAATATTTGTAAGAGTAAAAAAAAGAATTATAAGAAGTAAAATAAATTTTCACGGCTCATAAAAAGATATTTAGACGTATTAGTCACGGTAAAGGCATAATTGTTTAAATAGTCAAAACTGTTTTCCTAAACTTGTCTAATATATAACCTTAAAGATAACGAAAAACTGTGTTTTTTACACTTTTAATTTAGAATACATATTTCGAATAGAGCAATTCTTCTGTCGGACTCGGATTTGGTATCGAGAAATACATCGGAAACTTTTGTTTTGTTGGGGTTGTGGTTTTTTGCAGCTTAGTGTAATTTATGTAGTTACCTACGTATAAATATATACATATAAATAAAACGGTATAAATTTGTAATTCAATTTCATTCAATTTATTCGTTGCGCAAATTCAAACAAAATTCAATACATTTTTTTCACTAAATTCATTCGTTTTTATTTTCAGTAGGTAGGTTCTTGAAGTTATGTTTTTTTTTAGTTTTTTTTTTTTTCTACTTCAATGTATGAAAAAAGCACCTATTTTTAATGCACAATTTTGGCGATTTCAAATTGAATAAAAAAAATTTTATAGCATATCTGCACATTTCAAAACGTGACCTTTCACCGGATCATTGACAAAAAAAGCCAAATTATTTGAGAAATTACGATTTTGTTTTTCGATTGCACTTAAATTCTTTAAATAATAATTATTATTATTATTATTTATTATAATAAATCGACAATTTTTCCCTTGAAAACTAGGAGGTAAGCTTGTGTATTCATTTTGGAAATTCACCAGTTCATTTAAGCTTTAAAAAAAATTCCCCTAATTAACTGTTTTCAAAGTTGGCAATACACAAGTGAATTTGATTCTCTATAATGGCATAAATTCAGTGAGATGTGTCGTTTTTAAATGTGCATTCTTGAAATAGTATTTCTTGGAAATTACGCCCTATTGAGCATATCAAAATTACGTACACCGAAAATAAAAAAAAAAAACTTTAAAATCAAAAGAAAATGCTTTTAAATCAAAAAGTTTTTGACTGGAAATGGAACCAAAACAAATGCATTTGAATCGTAAGCCATTCTTTATTATGGGAGCTGTTGCATGCAATTTATCTATATATTAATATGCAAGACAAAAATCTGTCCTACCTTTTTTATTATGTTAAAAATGGAGCACGACTTTGAATTATACACTATTGTAAAGGTATTACTGTGTTAATGTGCACAATGTAAAAATTATTTTAATATTTTGCCATTAAGCCAAGTAAAATTAAATGCAAATTTTTCAATATTAACGACGACAAAATAGGCGGTCACACTGAGCTGAAAAGAGAATGTACAAAGCACAAAGTGAAAGGCAAAAAGCTGACTGATACTTCATGTTTTTGTTTTCTTTTCGTTTTACATTTATCATTGTACCAGGGATGATAAATGAGCTTTCCTTATTTTGTACCAAACAGCAAAAAAAGTACTAAAACTGTCCAAAAAGTACCAAAATTATTTAACACATTTGTCGTCAAATTTTGACAATTGGGCGATTCTAGTGAATATAAAATAGGGCTTCTTCCTCTAAACGTCAGTTGCTTTGTGTTGAAACAGCATTTTCATAGTTTTAGAAGCTCATTTTTACTGCATCGTTCTTGCATTTCATAACGCCGAACAACAATATGTTCACAATGCATAGCAATCAGCGCATCAGTAACAAAGTTGTTGCTTTTGATTAACTTTGCCCTTGAGTCATAAAATTCCTAAAATTATGCAATATTTTGTGCATGAAAATGCTGTTGCAATACAAAGCAACTGACGTTTAGGAAGTCGGCCATACTAAGCTTATAGCAACTTCAGTATTACAAAGTGATATGCCATATACATATAAACAATTGACGCTGCAAAAAAGTTGTTTCGAATCACAAAGTCCAAAAACTATAAAATTGAGAAATTCCCTTAAAACAAATGCTTTTGATTTGAATGTAAATTCTTTTAATTTTCGTTTTTAGTTTAGTTTACTTTTCCAAACTTTTTCTTTTTTTTTTTTTTTGTTACAAAACTAATTTCCAACTGGGTCACATTGTTGTAGTGTGAATTTTTAATTAGAAGATATTACGCATTCAATGTTTACACTAATCGTTCCGTGCCAGGGTACACAAAGGGAGCTTTTATGTACCATCGGGTTTTTTACAACTTTTTCCATTGTGTAGTGAAAATTCCAATTCGATATTAAAATTATTTCTTAATGTCTTCAATGCAATTCTTGGAAAATTACTTGTGAATTAATAAAATTCCATGTTTAATTACCATATTGATGTCGTATAAGAGCGTACCTTATTGCAATAATGCTCAGCAATCAATTAGAAAATTCATAAATTCTAAAAAAGGATATCAAGAAGGACATATGGGCAAATCCGAAAATAATCTCCTCTTATATGACCCAGTTTTTAAAAAAAAAATTTTTTCATGTACAATAACCAAATGTGGTGGAATTTATTCGTAGACGTATGAGCTGCAATTTCCAATAGGCGAACAAAAAATTTTCGACCTGAGGGGGTGTCAGGAGGTCGTTTTATCTGAAAATTTTGGGAAAATCGAGATTTTCGATACTATACGGGAGAGCACATACTTCAGAAGTAGTAGATATGTTACGGGGCACCTTTCCAAATATTCTGAAGTAAAATTCTAAAAAATCGTATGTGGGTCGTGGCGACAAAATGGGTTAAAAAGTCTAAATCGCTCATTACGGCCACGTAACAGGTCCTAAAATTCTGAAAAAAATCAAGCTAATTCCTTGATAGAAAATAAAGCGAATTTGTTTCTGATGTTTTTTTAATTTGAGCGCCCCCTGCCGAGTAAAAAATTAAAAACGCTAATTTTTGGGTAAAAAACGTGATTTTTGGCGAAAAGCGAAATTTTGAGTTTTTTAATTTTTTGCTCCAAATGAGGGGCTCAAATTAAAGAAACATCATAAAAAAGCCGATTTATTTTTTCTCAAGGAATTTGCTTGATTTTTTTCAGAATTTTAGGACCTGTTACGTGGCCGTAATGAGCGATTTAAACGTTTTAACCCATTCTGGCGCCACAACCCACATAGGATTTTTTTGAATTTTACTCCAGAATGTTTGTTAGATATCCCGCTATCTTGCCTTATGTGTCGCTATGGTGTGCTCGATCGCATATCGCCAATAATCGCATTTTTTACCCAAAAATTAGCGTTTTTAATTTTTTACTCGACAGGGGGCGCTCAAATTAAAAAAACATCATAAACAAATTCGTTTTATTTTCTATCAAGGAATTAGCTTGATTTTCTTCAGAATTTTAGGACCTGTTACGTGGCCGTAATGAGCGATTCAAACTTTTTAACCCATTCTGACGCCACGACCCACATACGATTTTTCTGAATTTTGCTCCAGAATATTTGTTAGATATTCCGCTATCTTACCCTATGTGTCGCTATGGTGTGCTCGATCGCATATCGCTAATAATCGCATTTTTTACCCAAAATTTAGCGTTTTTAATTTTTTACTCGGCAGGGGGCGCTTAGATTAAAAAATATCATAAGCAAAGTCGATTTACTTTATATCAAAAAACTTCCTTGATTTTTTTCAGAATTTTAGGACCTGTTATGTGGCCGTAATGAGTGATTTAGACTTTTTAACCCATTTTGTCGCTACGACCCACATACGATTTTTTTGAATTTTACTTCAGAATATTTGGAAAGGTGCCCCGTAACATATCTACTACTTCTGAAGTATGTGCTCTCCAGTATAGTATCGAAAATCTCGATTTTCCCAAAATTTTCAGATAAAACGACCTCCTGACACCCCCTCAGGTCGAAAATTTTTTGTTCGCCTATTGGAAATTGCAGCTCATACGTCTACGAATAAATTCCACCACATTTGGTTATTGTACATGAAAAAATTTTTTTTTTTAAAAACTGGGTCATATAAGAGGAGATTATTTTCGGATTTGCCCATATGCACATGTAGTTAATAGTAGGTACATAAAAAATTTCAATCAAAATCAAATTTTTTTTATACGGTCCACTTTTCTATGCCATTGGGTTAGGTCATTGAAACTATGAAATGAAAAACAAATATTTTTAATAAATAAAATTTATCCATGTGCAACTTTCTCAACGTTTTGAATGCAAATATTTTTGTTTTTCTGTTGGTTTAATAATTCTTACGGTTCTTTTTTTTAATTTTTTATATTTTCTTATTAATATGTTTTTAATACTATCAAAATGTGTTTTCTTTTTTAAAAGAACTAACCCATAAAATATTTACCTAAGCCCCCACTTTTATTTTAAGTACGAACCATGATGTTACTGACCTTTACTATTTTGTGGTTTAAATATCTCAACGATATCATGTCTGCTATAAAACTTTGTATTCAAAGTCACGTAGTGTAATGAATTTAACTAACGACGCACTATTTTTTGACAAAAAAGTGTACACAAAAATAATTCACTACAAGGATACATTTTCTTTAAAAAAAATGAAACGCGAAATTAAAGGTTATACATTCACCTATCTAAAAAGATGCCCGCTTTTTCCAGCATCTGATCCACAAAATAGTGACACGGGTCGAAATCTCTTGAATTTTGAAAAAATCGATTTTTCTGTTTAAAAATGTAAGTCGCATTAAACGCAGGAGTGATATATGTATAAATTTTTATGTATTCAATCAAATCAATTAAGATGAAATGAACTCAAAGTGAGAATGGGCGGTGCCACGCCCCAAAAATAAATTCGTCATATCTTCGAAACTATTACACGCAGATAGATAAGATTTGGTATGTTTGTAATAGGCACAGAGAGAAATAATGTTTACTTAAAAAGTGGGCAGTGCCACGCCCCAAAAATATAAAACACATCATATCTCCAAAACTATTGACCCATGTGGATGAAATTGGGTTCATATACAAAAGTCATCAAGACAAATAATGTCCGCTGAAAAAATATATGGTGCCACGCCCACAGGCAGAGCTACATGAATGAACTTGTTTCCTTTAGAACATAGTGTCAATTAATAAGGATATATTCATTGTTGGGTGTGGTACCGCCCTTTTTTTCAGCAAATGTTATTTGACTCACTACCTTTTATATATATACCGAAATTCATCCCTATAGCTCAAATAGTTTCGGAGATATGATAAGTTTTATATTTATAGGGTGTGGGCACTGTTTTGTTTTCGACTCATAACTTTTGACCAAATGTATATTATGCAGACATATAAGTGTCAATGAAAAGCTAAAGACCTTAGCTAACTATTGGTGAAGAAAGTAAATTGATTTCATCAGTTGAAAAAATTATATCAAAAAAATAGTGAAGTGATCTTATTTGAAAAAAAAAATTTTAGGTCCGGTTGTGGGCACCCTTAGAAATTCGGCTAAAAATGGGAAAATATGAAATTAAAAGCAATCAAATGGAGAAAAAAGCAAAACTAACTTATTTCGGAGACATTAACTCACAAAAATTTAACAAATTCTGCTCAACGGCTTAAACAAAATCAGCGTCACTGAAAACGTCTGGATAGAATGGCATTATACCTGTTGCCCCGAAACCAGACTTGATTATCTTCAGCTGATGACAGATCAATTTTTTTGCAAGCCAAGCTAGCTAGGTCACGTATCTCTGGCCCCTGTTGACATTGATCTTTTACTAAGCATGCATTTTTTTTGTACCAATCCATGCCCGCCATCTGCTCGTCGGTCTACTTGGCTGGAAACTCAATACTAAGATTTTTTGCAAAGTTTTATGCCACCTCAACCCCCACACTTAATTAAAATAAGTTTTTTTCCACGATATCTTTAAAGAGCCTATTGGTTCTTTCCTTTCCACTAAAAAAGCGTAAAATGGCATAAGAATACCATTAAGATTAGTAACGTTGGCATCCACGACGATATTTCAGTAAAACACACGCTTTAAATAAATAAAGAGGGGTGCCCACACCCGAACCTATTCGGGGCCCATACTCGGCTTTGATAGCCACTTTGAAAAGCAATGAGCAAATTGTGTTGTGTGAACATTTTGGTTGCATTCGGTCTTGAATCACGAAATATAATAAATTAACTACATAAATATAGATTGCACTCAGCTTTTCGATTGATTCACTTCGATTTATCGCACTTGGAAAATTATTGAAAAAAACTTTTGTGTTGACTTTTACTCATTCAAAAATTATTTTCTTCTCAGCAGCAAGCAAATGCGTCTGTTTGCTCTGGTAAATGCACAAAAACTTCATGCTGTCACAACACGCGCTTAACATTTGTCAGAACAGCCGCATTTGTTTTCTGTCAAAAGTTACGGTAGGGTGCCCACACCCGGACCCTGCCCGCTGGCGGTACCCTTCCCCTACTACATACAAAACTTCAACGCAATTTTTGGCGGCTTGATATTGATTTTCGTCCCATGGTTTCTTGGGCAAAGTTTTTTAGAATATTTCGTAGATTATTTTGTTGCTATACTCTTCACACAAAAAATAGAACATAAAAAAATTCATCGAATTCATGTTTTCGGCTCAAATTCGATGAAATTTTCATTAATATTATGTTGTTTTTATATCCTACACCCAGGGTATATTCACTTTGTCCTTCCGTTTGTAACGCAGAGAAGGAGGCGTGGCAGATATAGAAAAGTATATATATTCTTGATCAGCATCACCTCCTGAGTCGATATAGCTATGTCCGTCTGTCTGGTTGGCTGGCTGGCTGGCTGGCTGGGTGGCTGGCTGTGGGTTGAAATACACTTTTTGGGAAAACTGAGCAAGATAATTCAATGAAATTTGGTACACTGCCTCCGTCGTCAAAGTTAGCTCGGGGGATTGAAAATGAGCAAAATCGGTCAACGGACACGCCTACCGCCCATACAAAAAATATATTCAAAATGCAATTTTAGAAGTATTTTTCACGACAATGCAACCAAAATACGCATAAAAACTAAAAATTGTAAGCACAAGCTCTGAGAAAAAACTGAACGAATTCGAACAAGAGGGCGTGGCACCTCCCATATAAGCAAAAGTTTCAAAACCTGAAAGCATTTTTTGAGATATTCGAACCAAATTCGACTCAGACACTAAGAATCATAAATGAAAGCTCTCAACAAAAATTGGTTGAAATTGGAAAAGGGGGCGTGGCATCTCCCATATAAGTAAAAGTTTCAAAATGCTATACTGAAAGAGTTTTTTGAGATAATCCAACCAAGCTTCACTCAAATACTAAAGACTATAAATGCACGCTTTAAGCTAAAACTAGACGAACGGACAAGATGGCGTTGCACCTCCTATATAAGCAAAAGCTTCAAAACGCTATACTGAAAATGTTTTTCACTCAGTCACTAAAAACTATAAATCCAAACTCTGGACAAAAACTGGATGAACTCGGACAAGAGAGCGAAGCACCTCCCATATGAGCAAAATTTTAAAAACACTGCAGTGTAGGGTATTTAATGTTTGGCCAGGCCAAATTTTACACCCTTACTAGTTTTTTTGTATGTTTGCCGCAAAAAAATTTGACCCGGCCTAATGTGTATGTATGGCAATTAAAAAATCTACTTTCGACCCTAGATAAACATAATCATCATATTCAAGCATAATTTTCTGTTAATAAGTGAACAAATGAAAGGTCATTGACTTGATAAAATTAAAACACTGATATGGCAAGTTTTTTCGGTAGGGTCACATTAAACTTTTTCTTGTTTATAAATTATCATGTCTTTTCCTCTTTTTAAAGAGACGGTCAATATGAGAATTAGCATATTTTTAGGGGTCGATGATCATAAAAGTGTGGCGACCCATAGTTTTCGCCTAAATCTCTTCGTGTGAAAATTCATAACGTAATAAAATTTGAGGTTGTTAAAGTTGCTCTAAGTATGCTCTATGCAATGAAAAAAGGAGCGCACAAATGATGAGAATTGTTAGCTTCGTTTTTTGCTTCTCTCAGGAATATCAAATTTTCTAACATTTCAAAGGACATTAAAAAAACAGTAAAACTTTCTTTGAAGTCGTCATGTCATACAATAAAGATACGATAAAAAAGCTACAAAGTCAAATGCACCAAAACAAATCATAAAATACCACAAGTGCATAGTATGTCTGTATGTCTCATATTGCACAATTGTCATCATATTTATACAAGGATGATTATTATGAATGAACAAATCATGATGTACATGACTGCGTCGCATACATTTCTCAGAATAGGTTGAATACGAAAATAAAATAAATAAATGAATGTCGACTTTTGATAACAATCAATAAAGCAACATGTTGGAATTGACATTAGAATGATGCAATTAAAACGGATTCAATTGACGCATTGACTTCATACTTAGTTTAGTTAATGCAACGAGTTATTTTGATGACATCTCACTTTACCATTTCTAGTTTTCCTAAATTAAACCTGAGGACAAATACCAAAACGAATGTTATGAGTGATTTTTGATAAGTAGGATAGACGAAACCACTTTCAAAGACTTTCATCAGTCTCAAACTTAAATTTTTATGTTGACAGCCAAGCTGCCCTTAAGTCCCTTACAAACTATATAATTAAATTCAAGTCAGTCCTTCGATGCTAAAATCTACTTCAAACCCTCAGCAGTAAGTTTGAAACATGCCTGTACTGGGTACCTGGTCACCAAGGTATAGAGGGCAACGAAATTGCTGATGGACAGGCAAAAGCAGGTGTGCTACTCGATGGTGAACCGTTAAGCGTAACACTTCCCTTACAGCACCACAATGTTATATATCAAAAATCGCTTTACTGTAAGGCTAACCTAAAATGGATCAACTCAAATACTAGCAAAATAACCAAAAATGTTTGGCCAACTTTCTGTAAAGATAAAACCCACTAACTTCCCTCTTTATCTCGTAAAACATGTAGAACTGTTGAAAGAGCCATCACTCGACACTGTCTTATTGATTATCATGCTCATAGAATGGGCATTCAAGCGGATAATAGGTGTCGTTGGTATGTTGAAGACGAAGAGGAGAATTTGGAACATCTATAGTGTTTTTTTGTTCAGCGCTTTGGACAAATGCTTTTTAACAATCTTGAAGAACTTTCAGATACTGGTCTAAAACCAATCAAAAACTTCGCAATGGCTTCTAAAGCCTTCACGCTTAAGCCTGAAATGCCATTATTACATCTAAGTAATTAATAACATCTACGCGACTCAACGTCCGGGATGTATGTGTGGCTAATTTGCCGCCACTTAAACCTAAACCTAATCAGTCTCAAAAGCAACCATAATGTTGAGAAATGTAAATTTAAAGAATTTGATTTACGGAAAAACCATTATAGATACTGTATAAAAAATAAAAAAAAGGTTTTAAGGATTCGTTTCAACACGTGGCATGGTTAAAATGAGGTAAGCAGAAGTTGAATTGGTTTTACTATTGAAGATATAAATAATTAGGGGATTCACATAGGTTGGTTAATTCCATTTAGTAATTTGAATGCCAATCTTATAGTATTCCTTTTCTATACTTGATTCGCCTTGTTGCCAAAATTCGACCACTTCAGTTTGACTTTAAGTGCCGCAGCCCACTTGAAAACAAAAAGGTTATATGTTCTATCGTTTCTTGGCGTTAACCCTATCTCTATACCGAATTTGATGATAATCGATGCATCAGTTTAACTGCGAAAGCGTATTTTCCATTTAGGGGCATGGCATCGCCTACTTGCAACATAAAAACTATTTTGCACTGTAAAGGTTAGCTACACCTATGCGATAGTATAAGTTTTACTTAAATCGGTTCATTAAATCGGCCGGAAAAGGAAGTCAAAGTTTTCTGCTTGTGTATTAATATTATACAAGAACTGCTTCAGATTTAACTTAAAACATTTAAATTAAAAAACTTATGAAAAGTATTAGTTGTGTTTTTCATTGACATCTCTCTTTTGTTAAAAAACATAATCTGATTTTTCTTTTAGATAAATAACACTGTGCTACACGAAAAAAAGTTCTGGGTTTTCACATAGCACATCGTGTATGGCACTCGAAAATATAATTTTTGGCGTTCTCGGTTTTCCTTCATCACCCAAGGACTTTTTTTTTTGGGCCTGCCGAAAGGTCGTTTTATACCTGGAGGCGAAAACAAATTTGTATCTCAGCCATTTTATAACGAATTTTCGTTTGATTTTGATGGAAAGCTATGAGTTGTAGCTCTATAGAAAATAATTTTTTCATATTAGAATCCACATTTATGAAAAAAAATTGCTTTTGAGTTCACACGGTTTGGGCCATAGAAACTTCAAATAACAGTCTGCTTTCATTTGTATTGTTTCCTGGTAAGTATTTTTTATGCTCTTTTGGTAAATAGCCAAGGAAAATAAGAATTTTTCTGCGAAATAATTCCAAGTGAATTTTTTTCACCGGTATTATCTTTATTTATGCATGATAAATAAAGTGTCAAAAGTCCATTGCAAAGTCGTGTGCGCATATAAAGTTATTAAGGCTCAAAGGTCGCTAAAATCAGTTTTTTTGCAAATATCTCGCTAATGCTAACTTTTACAGAAAAATGTTGGTTCCTATTTTTGTAGTACATACAGGAAATTTCCTACAAAAGTACGTTAAAAATGTTTTCATACAACTTATAGTTTAGAAGATCACCCAATTTAAAAAGATGTTAACAGTTATGATATGAAATGCTACCCATGAGTTCATATTAAAATATCTCACTTTTTAAATAGCGATAACTCTGCAATGAGGAGCCGTACAAACAAAATTAAAGTACAGTTTAAACGATAATTTGATTTTCTATATAGCGTATTAAATTTTGTTTTCAAACAACACATGGTCTTAAAGATATTTTTGAAAAACCGTTAGGACTTCGAAAATTCTGGTTTTTGAAGGATATCCCCGAATCGGTAAGCACTACGATAAAAAGTAAGGGGCACAATTTTGTAGAGAATCACAAAATCTACAAAAAGTAAGCGATAAGTGTACACATAAAAGTAACCGTACTGAAGATATTCAATAAAAACCGGTTTTTTGGTATTTTAAGGATTTTTTTGGAATATCTTCTAAACGGTTACTTCTATGTGTACACTTATTGCTTTTTTTTTTGTAGATTTTGTGATTCTCTACAAAATTGTTCCCCTTACTTTTTATCGTAATGCTTACCGATTCGGGGATATCCTTCAAAAACCAGTATTTTCGAAGTCTTAACGGTTTTTCAAGAATATCTTTACAACCATGGGTCATTTGAAAAAAACTTTAATACGCTATATAGAAAATCAAATTATCTTTTAAACTGTATTTTAATTTTGTTTGTACGACTCCTCATTGAAGAGTTATCGCTTTATAAAAAGTAAGATATTTTAATATGAACTCATGGGTAGCATTTCGTATCATAATTGTTAAGAACTTTTTGAATTGCGTGATCTTTTAAACTATAAGTTGTATGAAAACATTTTTAACGTACTTTTGTAGGAAATTTCCAGTACTACAAAAGTAGGGACCAACATTTTTCTGTAAAAGTTAGCATTAGCGAGATATTTGCAAAAAACGACCTTTGAGGCTTAATAACTTTTTATGCGCACACGACTTTGCAATGTGAAAAAAATTCACTTCGAATTATTTCACTCAGCAGCTCTTTTTTTGTACGTGAGAACCCAGAGCACTTAAATTTTTTCGATTTTGTAGCACGGTGTATTCTGCTTGCAATAAAAGTAAACATTAAAGTTGATGATAGTTTTTAAAAGCTAATCGAATGCACAGTCTTTACGTCACAGAGAAAAAGAAAAAAAAAAAAGTTTTTGCAAGCGGATTCTCACATCCTGTCTGTTTTTCATAGCAATTTAAATTTTTTGCATCCATAGCAACATTAGCACATCATCGAAGAAGACAAACGCAGGATGACTTAATTTCTTTAAACAAAAATTTCTTTGCGCATTTTCAGTACAAATACATTATGAGAAAAGTCTCGTGTAAAATATTTTATTCTTTGAAATAGAAAATGTTTTCCAATATTAAATTATGTTAGTTTTAAGGAGGTTCTTGTAAGCAGCAAAGTTAACTCAACTTGACATTCAGAGAAGAGATGAGAAGAATGTACATAGAAACAGGAAGCATATTTAATTCTAAAACTGACTGCAAAATTTCTTTGTTCCATATACACAACAATAAATTATCGAATAATATACGTGCTAAATTTTAAACAAAGATTTAGCTGTGAAGAGATTTATAGATCACATTGTTAAGTCCTACTTGTTTTAACGCCTGAAAAAGATTTATTTTTGACAATAAATGTCATAAGCAAGAAAATGAAAGTTGTTCTTACTTTTCTTCTTTTTCTTCTTAATATTAACATGTCTTACATTTGCTTTTTTTAATGACATTTAATGCCAATTGTCAAAGTTAAGTGGTGCCACTTGGTCGAAAATAGCCAAAATCGATAGCCCTGTTGAGATTTATACAAAGATTTTTAATGAATATCGTTAGAAGTAGATTTATTTTTTATGTGGTCTGATACGTGATTTACAACGAGATTTAGCTCTAAATCATCTCATAAATCTCCGGTGACAACGTTATATAAAGGAATGTTAAGAACCAAGTTCTTGCTTAGTGATGACAAAATCTATACCATGACCTTAGTCTTAACATTAAGTGTTGGTCTTGTCCTTACGCATTAAATCTTGGTCTTGAGTATGCAAAATTTAAAAACCTCATTTTTTAAAAGCAATCGGATTCTTAAGATGTCCAACTCCGTATTGAGAGATGATTTTACGACAATCGATTTTATGAATTTGGAAGTATATAGATGTATATGAACACAGCTGAAAGGCTCAGGTTGTAAGCCTTTTCATTTATGTTTTATTATTTTCATCAAAATTATTGTAGCATTGGCTCAGTCCTCTTGCCCTGTTTGCCGGCTGCAGTGAATGCTTAGTGATGTCTTGCATTCGTTATGGCATATCCCTTGATGAATTTATTCTGTTCTTTTTTTTAGTCCATGGCTACGCTACCGCTCCACAGTGGTCTAAAATGCTATTCTAGCTGGTCATAACTCTTTCCTGGTTATTTTTTATAAAAAAAAATATCAGCCTTTATGTTTTAAGGGTCGCTGACTCTAAATTTGGAAACGATTTTCTAAAAATCAAAATGGCGGACAGTTTTCTTAAAAATTGATTCTATCACGACAAAATTGTGGCTTGGGAAGCTTATAAGGTCGCTGATTTCGATGTTGATATCATCTTGTTTGTCAACAAGATGGCAGATCCAAAATAGAGGCATACTAGTGAGATAAAAGAACATCAACTAGATGAAAAATAATTTAATATAAAAAATTTTTTAGGAATGTGTTTTGTATGCCTTACCTCCTGCTACTTTTGAAAGAAATAAAGAACACCAATATCTTTTTGTGATGGGAAAACCCGTTGGCATAAAAGCATTGCAATTATGCCTAATTTTTTAAGTTAGCAACAAAAATAGCAAAAAGCAATTTGTTACTAATAATATATGAGATATCAAACATCATTCTTGTACTACAAATATTCGCGAAGCTATGGCAATTTCAAATTTTGATCTATAATAGAGGTGGACGTGTCTTTGACCCGATCACACTCATTTTCACCTAGTGACTTAATGCTATCAATACTAACTCAGATATTAAATATAATTGTTGTACCTGAAATATTCACAAAGTTATAGCGATTTCAAATTTTGGCCTATAATAGAGGTTGGCGTGTCCTTCATCCGATCACGCCCATTTTCACCAAGTGACTTAATGCTATCAATACTAACTCAGATATTAAATATTATATTTGTACTTCAAATATTTACAAAGCTATGACTATTTCAAGTTCTTGGTTATATGGTAGGTGGGCGTATCCTTGACCCGATCACGCCCATTTTCAACAAATAAATAGATGCTGCCAATACTATTTCAGATATCAAACTTTATTGCTTTACCTCAAACAGTTTGGCTATTATTAGTTTTACGAAACTGTAGCGTGGCAAGAATACAGAAAAGTCGCTGAAGATAAACTCATCGTAGTCCAAAAAGCGGTGTGAAGGGGGAGGCGGATAAATGCATAGAACCTTTAGAGAACCTCATATAACACACTTAAATTATCGAGCCTTTGCAACTCCATAAAACTTTTTAGTTAAAATCCACAGAGCGCAAAATTCGTAAATTTGAGAAATTAAATTAGAGATTTTTTGTTATGATCTGGATATTCTTTTTATATTAAAAAAAAAACTAACATCTAAGTACGCAAATCTTCAGAAAATATATCAAATTATTCTTACCATAAGTTAACGTAAGACTATTTAGTTTTAAAGATACACTCATTTAAACTTGCACTTATTTTAAGAGATTTTTGGGAAAAATTACCATTTTCTGAATTCATAAAGTTTAAGACGCGAAAACTCCGAAATGGCATGTACTTACAATAAATTTCTGATTGTTTGTATAGCTAATTAAATAGTTCGGGGGATGCGCAAAAAATCATGTTTGTAAGAATTTTTTAATAGATAGCACAAGCGAAAATAGGAAATGAGAATGGTTTCGTTGAATTCTGAAATATTCAACTTGGTAGATTTTTCTTATAGAGGCACGTGCGAGCATATCAAAAATACCAAAAAAACAAATAAAAAATATCTGAAGAAAAGTTTAAAACTTAGTTAGCAACCTGCGGTCTTAACAACGAGCTAGTTGACCATATGCAGAACTTTCAAGTAAATACGAGAAACCAAATTCACACAAAACTGACTTTTCTTTTGCTTGGCACAAGAATTAAATGAATGAATATACAATTCTACAAAATTCACAAAATTTTAATTACGGACTATTTTAAATACTTAATTACTTCTGAACTTGGTTCGGGCCCTAAACTCCTATGGAATTATAGCAAATAGTAATCAGTAGCAAAAATTCTTCAACTATGTAGAAGGATAAAACGCCATGAGCGCGTAGCCGGCTTAAGTCGATTAAGACATTAGACTTAGGCTTATGTTGACTTAGAGCCCAAATTTTTATTTGCTTTAGTCCAAATTGTACTGCCCGGTTCATTACTGAAAAAGATAATTTGTCATAATTGCTTCACAAATTAAGTGCAGACCAAGCAGCAAGGGCAAATATAGTTTAATACACACAATTAAAAAAAAAAGCTTTTGCGAAAAATATAATTTAAAGCCATTTAAAGTTGGTCACGTTCGTCACTTTTAGCTCAAAAGTAACGTATTTTTAGAATTTCATTCTAAAACTACATTTTGTATAAATCTTGTTATGTCAAGGTCATTATAAAATCATACGAGGAACATTTTCCTAGAACATATCAATCCATTGTATCCTGTGTTATGGTCTTTTTGGCATCTTTTCCAAAAAGACTTGGTTATAATGGGTTAAAATGTTCTACATAAAACTTAACCAGTGGTCACCAAAAGCAATAAACGCTTACAACTTAAGAAAGTTTTGCAGTTGTGAGATAAGCAAATTTAGAAATTACCACCAAAACAGCATGCAAGATTTTTTCGCACCCAAAACTGATTTTAGTTTAAATCAACCTTACTAAATAAACTTAAAATACATTCATATACGAATCATTACCCTATTGAATCTTAATGGAAAAAATGTCACGTTCATAATGTCAAGTATCGATTCAAATTATGATCAAAAAAAAAAGAAAAGTACAGAAGATAATGCATTATAAAGTAACAATATTGCATAAGATTCTAAACTTAGTCACACTAAAAAATTCTGACTTGTTTCCTTGAACTCTTACTTTCATTGAATATCCACGAATGCCAATCTGAATGCTCTTAATTCGATTGCAGCCGTAGTTTCAATAATATCCAGTTGAAATTTTGTATATAAACTTTAATTTTTTATGCGGAGGTTAGGTCCAGAAATGGGAAAAATCGGACAATAACTACTTCCACCTCGAATGTCAGATGGAAAGCTTTAGAAACATGCAGAATTTCCAGAGCAATTTGGCCTTCATTTAATAAATCAAAAACATCAGACCTGCTATCCAGAAATCGTACTGATATTGCAAGAATCGCTGCAATTTGCACTGGGCACTGGGCCATCGGCAAGCATACCGAAAGGCTGGGTATCCCCTTTAATTCTTTCTGTTGGAGTTGCATGGATGACAACGAGAAAGAATCTCTCGAACACTTTCTCTGCAACTGCCCTGCTCTAGCTAGAGCCAGGCTTAAATCTCTAGGAAAACCCTTTTTCAACGATTTGAGCGAACTCGCCGATATTGAGATTGGCCCCCTGCTCAACTACATCAATAGAACAAAATGGATATAAATATCCTTTATGGTTTCCTTTAAAGGATATCTAATCCAAACCCTGACAGCCCCTCCTACCAGCCAGCCCGATCACTCATGTGGTATTAAAACGGCACTAACAGTGCTACTTAGGCTTAGCATAGTTTTACTAAGCCACCACTCTAATCTTACCTAATCTCCACCTCCCATTCAAATGTATTTTTTTTTTTTTTTTTGTTCAAAAAATTTTAAAAAAATTGCAGATATCAACATGACAGTTCCATTAAGAGGATACTGATTACACATTGAAAATCATGTTGATTCTAATGTGAAATTAAAAAAATTTAGAGAGAGAGCGATATAGTAAAATATGTTTTTAACATTCAAGAGCTTTGTTTTGTGAAATGTTTCACAATTTGTGCAAATCTATATTTATGTATATATTAATACGCAAGACAAAAACTTGTCCATCTTTTTTTACTGTGTTAGAAATGGATTACGACTTTGAATTATACACCATTAAAAAGGTATTTGTGTATAGATGTGCACAAGGTTAAAATTATGTTAATATTTCGACCTTAAGCCAGGTAAAATTTAATACAAATTTTTCAATACTAACAACAACAAAATACATGGTCATACAGAGCTGAAAAAAGGATAAAGCACAAAGAGAAAGACAAAAAGCATTGCGCTGACTTCATATTTTTTGTTTTGTTTACCTATATACCAGGGATGATAAATGATCTTTTCTATTTCGTACCAAATAGCAAAAAAAAAGTAATAAAAATGTCCAAAAAGTACCAAAACTATTTAATACATTTGTGGTCGAACTTTGACTACTGAGCGATTCTAGTTATAGTAAATATAGGAAGTGGTTTATGGCATCATTTTTCGCAAGACAAAACAAAAATAGTATTAAGTAGTACAATAATATACTTAATAAAACGTTTAAGCCTCTCGAAAATCTCTTATACTCTTTAAAACTGTCAAGGTCAATACAAATTTTGTATAACTTGTAACTTCGTTGAGCTTACGAGATTATCGAAGAACTTACACGTTTTGAAGAATACCCTCCGTATGAGTAATTTCAAATCTCGAAAGGCATAGTAATTTAGTAACGAAGCAAAAATGGGAAAAATGGCCCAAAGTAACTGATTGAGATTTACATATTCTTTCAACACGTGAATTCATCTGAAATATGAAATAATAAAATAAGACTCTGGTGAATGGTGCATTTTCTTGTGTAACTGGGCGCATGGATTTATTTTAACAGTGCAGTGCAAAAAAAAAATAATATTTCAATTACAGAACTACTGTGTTTTAAATAAACATGCATTGGTTTTGATATATGCATCTAAGTCTGATTTATATTTACATTTATAGATTATTAATGTAAAAATCTAAAAACCACTGGATTTAACTTGGTAAAGCAAATAAATATTTATAATTACTTAACTTCTTTAACCACATTATTCGATTTAAGTAGAAGAAATGGTTATATCTTATTACAGACGGGTAAAATGCAGGCTTATGAAAACAAATACCAAAAGTTTATTATTTTTAATTAAATTAAATGTCAATTTTGCCACCGCAAGTTTCTTTTGTAAAGATTGATGCTTATCATGGTGTTGAAATAATTAATTTCATTCAAATTGCATTGGATGGGAGGGGGTTTGGATTTATGGAATTCGCTTTGTGCTTAACTGAGCAATAATTGCTACTATCAAGTTTATTATTTGTAAATTTTAAGTTGACATTTAGTATTTTAAAATTGAAATAAAAACTTACCGCTTATGAAAATCAAATATTCAAATGTATGGAATAATTAATTTTTACAAAATTACATATGTGCCAATTAAAAATTTACAATAAAACCAATTCGAAATAAAAACTGTAATTCACATTATTACAAGTTTGCTTTTTTTTCAAAAGTTAAAAGCTATGTACGCTAATTACATACATATGTAATTAGGAGAATTTTATTTACATTTTTCATTTTCAGAATTATATGGGCAAATCCGAAAATAATCTCCTCTTATATGACCCAGTTTTTAAAAAAAAAAATTTTTTCATGTACAATAACCAAATGTGGTGGAATGTAGTCCTAGACGCATAAGCTGAAATTTCCAATAGGCGAACAAAAAAATTTCGACCTGAGGGGGTGTCAGGAGGTCGTTTTATCTGAAAATTTTGAGAAAATCGAGATTTTCGATAATATACGGGAGAGCACATATTTCAGAAGTAGTAGATATGTTACGGGGCACCTTTCCAAATATTCTGAAGTAAAATTCAAAAACATCGTATGTGGGTCGTGTCGACAGAATGGGTTAAAAAGTCTAAATAACTCATTACGGCCACATAACAGGACCTAAAATTCTGAAAAAAATCAAGCTAATTCCTTGACAGAAAATAAAACGAATTTGTCCAAGATGTTTTTTTAATTTAAGCGCCCCCTGCCGAGTAAAAAATTAAAAACGCTAATTTTTGGGTAAAAAATGCGATTATTAGCGATATGCGATCGAGCACACCATAGCGACACATAAGGCAAGATAGCGGGATATCTAACAAACATTCTGGAGAAAAATTCAAAAAAATCCTATGTGGGTTGTGGCGCCAGAATGGGTTAAAAAGTTTAAATCGCTCCTTACGGCCACGTAACTGGTCCTAAAATTCTGTAAAAAATCAAGCAAATTCCTTCATAGAAAATACAGCGGATTTGTTTATGATGTTTTTTTAATTTAAGCGCCCCCTGCCGAGTAAAAAATTAAAAACGCAAATTTTTGGGTAAAAAACGTGATTTTTGGCGAAAAGCGAAATTTTGAGTTTTTTCATTTTTTGCTCCAAATGAGGGGCTCAAATTAAAAAAAACATCATATAAAAAGTCGATTTATTTTTTCTCAAGGAATTTGCTTGATTTTTTTCAGAATTTTAGGACCTGTTACGTGGCCGTAATGAGCGATTTAAACTTTTTAACTCATTCTGGCGCCACAACCCACATAGGATTTTTTTGAATTTTACTCCAGAATATTTGTTAGATATCCCGCTATCTTGCCTTATGTGTCGCTATGGTGTGCTCGATCGTATATCGCCAATAATCGCATTTTTTACCCAAAAATTAGCGTTTTTAATTTTTTACTCGGCAGGGGGCGCTCAAATAAAAAAAACATCTTGAACAAATTCGTTTTATTTTCTATCAAGGAATTAGCTTGATTTTTTTCAGAATTTTAGGACCTGTTACGTGGCCGTAATGAGCGATTCAAACTTTTTAACCCATTCTGACGCCACGACCCACATACGATTTTTCTGAATTTTACTCCAGAATATTTGTTAGATATCCCGCTATCTTACCCTATGTGTCGCTATGGTGTGCTCGATCGCATATCGCCAATAATCGCATTTTTTACCCAAAAAATTAGCGTTTTTAATTTTTTACTCGGCAGGGGGCGCTCAAATTAAAAAAACATCTTGAACAAATTCGTTTTATTTTCTATCAAGGAATTAGCTTGATTTTTTTCAGAATTTTAGGACCTGTTACGTGGCCGTAATGAGCGATTCAAACTTTTTAGCCCATTCTGACGCCACGACCCACATACGATTTTTCTGAATTTTACTCCAGAATATTTGTTAGATATCCCGCTATCTTACCCTATGTGTCGCTATGGTGTGCTCGATCGCATATCGCCAATAATCGCATTTTTTACCCAAAAATTAGCGTTTTTAATTTTTTACTCGGCAGGGGGCGCTCAAATTAAAAAAACATCTTGAACAAATTCGTTTTATTTTCTATCAAGGAATTAGCTTGATTTTTTTCAGAATTTTAGGACCTGTTATGTGGCCGTAATGAGTTATTTAGACTTTTTAACCCATTCTGTCGCCACGACCCACATACGATGTTTTTGAATTTTACTTCAGAATATTTGGAAAGGTGCCCCGTAACATATCTACTACTTCTGAAGTATGTGCTCTCCCGTATATTATCGAAAATCTAGATTTTCTCAAAATTTTCAGATAAAACGACCTCCTGACAGCCCCTCAGGTCGAAATTTTTTTGTTCGCCTATTGGAAATTTCAGCTTATGCGTCTAGGAATAAATTCCACCACATTTGGTTATTGTACATGAAAAAAATTTTTTTTTAAAAACTGGGTCATATAAGAGGAGATTATTTTCGGATTTGCCCATATATGTAGAGATGTATCAAATTTAATTGCATATTTCTCAGCAGATCAAATGCTGCAGGCTATCAAATTTTTTGTTTATTTTGTTTAAGAAAAATCAGCCGAAAAATTTTATAGATAAAAACCAATTTATTTGAGGTTATGTGTTTTTTTAAGATTATCATAGCCTTTTTCTTCTCTTCAAAACTCCCCAAAGTGCAGCCCAAAATTGTCTTGCTTATATTTGAGGCACCTTGGTAAAGTTTTTGTTATCAAAAGCAAAATTTTTGAATTCAAATTAATCATTATGTTAGCAATCTGAAGCCTATGAATTTATTTTTTTTTTTTCGTTCTTGCTATTTCATATCTGCAAAATGCTGTAGTTTCTGGATGTTATTACAGTTGGCCTGGCTAAAGAGGAACATATATGTGTATATTTCAGATACAATTTACATAAAACCCAGCAAACATTTTCAACCGAGGAAGTTTCGCATTTAATTCGCCTAAGTGATCACATCAATCATCCGCGACATCGCATTCTTATATTCCGTGATGCTTTTGGCGTGAGAAACTGTCCGGTGGTTTCGAATATTCTAGAAAAATACGCAAATGATCCTCAGGAAGGGTAAACAGACGACTCCCCAAGGTGATTTTTAAAGCGAAAAAGTAAACTACTCAGTACTTTTTACTTGAAAAAAAAAAAAAAAAATGAATACAAATGTAAAATGGGGATACCCACATATTAATACACAAGACAAAAAGTTGTCCTACCTTTTTTACTACGTTAGAAATAGAGCACGACATTAAATTATACACCATTAGAAAGGTATTTGCGCGTCAGTGTGCACAAAGTTAAAAATAATTTTAATATTTCGGATACAGCACAAAGAGAAAGACAAAAAGCTGATTTACACTTACTTCATGTTTTTTTGTTTTCTTTTCATTTCACATTTTACATTGTACCAGAGATTATTAATGAATTTTTCTATTTTGTACCAAAAAGCAAAAGAAGTATTGTACTAAAACTGTCAAAAAGTACCAAAATTATTTAATACATTTGTTTTAAAATTTTGACCATTAGGCGATTCTACTTAGTAAATATTATTTCATAAGAAATTGCAAATTTTTGTCCAATTATCGGTAAAATTTATGTGCCTTTAAAAATATACTGTGTAGTTTGACATTTCGCTCAGAAATATTGCCTTTTAGAAAAAAATAATAACTAATTTTTTCGAAATTTCTCAGAAGGTGACGTCATGTCGTAGGCTGTCATCTTGTATCGTGTAAGACTCGTCTGAAGTTAGATTTGAAACCATCTTCCAGAAGATTCTTTTTTTAGTCGACTGGAAGAGCTTTAAGCTTGGCTTATAATGATCTTCCAGAAAAGTGATAAAAGAATGTTCTGTTAATAGCGCCGAAGTTATGTCGCGCAGCAGGTACTCACCTGTAAGAATTGTAAATTTATCGCAATGAGGTTTATTTGCAATGCTCTTCCAGAAGAGAGTTAAGAGAATTTTCTGTTACACGCAGGAAATTTTTATGGCAGAAAGCTGGCGTGGAAGAACTGCAATTGCATCCCAAAAATGTTGGAAGATTGTCTGTGATTGAATATGTTTGCTGGGAAGGCCGACGTAAAATATGTATGTAAATGTATTGGGCACACTTAGCTGCCCAGTACAAAATAATTAAAAAATTGGTGGGCATATTTTTAGGCTGTAAGAAAAATTTATACAGGACTTCCACTCCAATTTAAACCTTTTCTAACCCAAATTGATATTTTTTCAATTCAATTTAAACTTTATCCAAATCAAAAAAGACTTTTCCACATCATATTAAACTTTGCAAAAAAAAAAACACTCTGCTACAGCAGCTATCGTTATGAAACTTGAGGTACAGATGGTCAAACTGTGGGGAGGATTGGAAAGATTTGCAAAGTTTAGTTTGATTTGGAAAAAGTTTAAATTGAACTGAAAAAATATTATCAATTTGGTGTGGTAAAGATTTAACTTAGAGTGGAAATCCTGTACAATATCCTTATATTATTTTACAGAACTTAAATGCAAATCCATTCATAAAATATTTTGGGAAATTATATACTTATTAAAAATTGATCGTATTATTTAAGTTTTATTTCAAAGCATTAAAAACTTTGCGTCTAAAAGTATGCTGCGAAATCAAAAAATTTTAAAGCACTGCATACTTTTTGGTCGTAAATATTGTAAAATCATTGATTTTTTTGTAGAAGTTTATATTCGAATAGAGTTTTTGAAAAAATTTGAGGATTTGTATGGATATGCTCGAGTGTTTGAGAAGCAGTGAATACTTGCGGAATGTGCTATAACTGGAAAATTTTCATATTCGAATTATTTTCGAAAATAACATTGACTTCAACAAGCTGTAATCAAACTTGTTGCCAAAAAAAATCAAGGAATTTTTTAATTAGACTATTTTTTTTTTAACAGTAATTCCTTTGGTAAATGTCGTCAATGTAACTTTGCAACTATATATTTCGTTGTTTTTTGAATACAATTTTTGTGTATCATAATTCTTGAAAACACTGTAAACTGAACATTTAATCCTTCTACAGTAGTGAAATAAAACTGTAATAACATCTCACCACCTCTCAAGATTTGATTAAAAATATGAACTTAAAGCGTTTTTGGTGCCTTTTTGTTTTCAATTTAAAGAATCTGATACAAGTATTACAATTTAGACACGAAAGTTCAAACATATTTGCCACACTGATTTGATGTGAAGTTATTGTACTTAATTTGCATTTTACTGAAGGTTTTCCGAATTTAAAATGAGAGAAGGTTGAAGCACATACTTAGTATGTACATACATAGAACTGCAATTCAGAAATGCAAAATTTTGTAATTGCAAGCCCATATCAATCCATCCTTGATAAAAACGTTAGAGTGGGTCAAAAAACTGTTTGTTTTTTAACTTAGTTTCGTATAGTGTAAAGTTTCAGAGATGTGGTCTTTGTTAATTTCAAACAAAAGTCTATGAAAAACCGAATTTCTTTTATTGGAACAATATAACATCAAAATTATGTTCGAAATAAGACCCATGGAATTGTTAAAACTTTATGGGCAATTATTGAAAAAAACAGAAGTTTCGCATCCCCCTAACGGTTACTAAATGTACCATAGATAACTGTCGTTATTAAAGTATCGACAAACGACACAGGAGCCCTGAAGTGGTCGAAATCGCTTTAACGGTGACTTTCACAGAAAAATTTGCGACAACAGTTTTATAGTTAAAAAAATTTCCTATGAAACGATGTAAAAGCTATTTTCATTCCAGTTTTAGTTTAGGAGATATCGTCACGTCAATGCTACAACTAGATAGTTCAATTTTAATATTTTTAAAAATTTGAATTTAGAGCAAGTTTGGATAATGTGGACTATGCGGGTAATGTGGGGCACCCTTTTATTTCCCATATTAAAGACTGAACAACAATTCTGATTATTTGTGCACATTAAAACGTGAAAAAGAAATATTTTACACTTTTCGCAAGGGTGTCAGCGTTTTCAAATCACTGAGCCAAGCGCATGCAGTGCAGTCAGCGCAAAATTTTCGCTTTTACAACAACTTCAAATTCGAATTTACAACAACAATAATATTTCAACAATTTTCAAAATTTCTAAGAACTAGGGCACACACAAAAAGTAGGGATATTCACGCGTTGATGCGCAATGCTCTTGCGTCGTTGCGGAAGTGCGGTTTGCGAAAGTTTGACATTTGTAAAACAACAAAAATATTGCCGAAAATTTCGCACTACTTCTGCAATTTCTCAAGATGGAAATATTCACATTGAACGTTCAGGCGTTAGTGCGAAATAGACTTGCATTTTCGCAACTGCGCATCAACTCATTAATACCCATATTGTTTGTTGTTTTTGTTTTTGATGCGACGTAGTCGTTGTTGTTGTTTTATGTTGGTTCGAGTTCGATTTTGTGTGTACGCAAAAAAAGCAACAAAAACGCGAAATTTTGTCGAGCGTGAAAAAAAAACAACAAAAATTATTTCTGCGAATGTTTTACAGAAATATTGATGTTGTTGGGTCGAGCCAATATTGGCTCACTTTTGTTCTACGCTGACACCCTTGATCTAGTTGTAGCATTGACGTATCTTCGCTAAAAATACTCATTTATATAACTGTGCTTTTCTCAAAAACGGATGGAAGCATTTTAATGAAACTTTTGACAATGATGCATATTAGCATGGAATGAAGAATGGACAAAGTTTTGACTTTGTAGCTACTCAACGGAAGGGGTGGCACCGCCATAAATTTAAAATTTTAATCCAAGCACATCTTGTTCGTTACATTTTGATGGAATTCGGTACAAGGCTAATGACTATCTTTTGCCTTATAGTAGACAAAATACAATAGAGTGCCACGCCCAATTTTTAGCAATTGAATGTTTCGATATTCATTTTTTAAATAAATATTATTCGAAAACGGCTTTTTATGAAAACTGATGTTACCCCTGGAAACATACAACCTGATATGGTAGATGAAAGCACTACTCTTTTTGTTTAAAACATAATTTGAATTATTTCAATATCTATTTTTTCCTCAGAGATTTCCTAACTTGAAAGTTTTCGTTTAGTATTTAGTCTAAATTTTCATTTGCTAAAAACTGGGCTCAAATAGCCTCAAATTGTTATCGGCCCTGTTTTATGTTATTGTTGTTGTATATAAATATAAATACTGTTAAGTACAAATGTAAATATATTGGCAAACACTGTTAGTACAAATCCAAATATGTTTTTTGATATTTGTTTTTAGCAAATATGATTGAGAAACCAATAGACCACATGCAACATGTGCTGTGTTTTGTTTAGTGCAATTCGAGCGAGATGTGATTAATTACTTTGAGTACATGTCAAAGCAATAATTTAAGGCTGAACTGCTGAAAAATTTAACACCATAAGCAGCTTTCACAGTAGGTGTGTAACTTAATAAAATTATATTTTTTTGTTTCCAGTATTGCATTGTTTCCACATTTGCCCCCCTTGCCAAAATGGAGGATTTTAAGGGGATTATTTTTGTGGAAAACTTTAACCCTCTTCATCCCCCACAAATGGGTAGGTAATTTTTGACCATTTCTCATAAATGTTCAAAAATTACTACTTAAACGGAGGAATAATGGATCAGAAATATTTGTTACAAAATTTTACTAATAGTTACCGAACACTAAAAAGTCGAAAATTCACCGCGAAGGTCAAAAAATCGACAATATCAACAAAGACCTCACACATTTCATGTCAATTACATTTTTTTAAGGTATCATACTTAAGTTTTAAGCATTTCTTGACTTCGATGACAATTTTTTGTGGAATATTTTGTGCAATGTTTTAACCCATTATAACTCATTTTTTTGGGGGAAAAGGGGTCAAACAGACCCACAAAAACAGGAAAATCGGGTAGACACGTAAAACTTATTTTTAGTGATATTTTCAGAATATATTGGGTTTTTTCATAAGTGCAAATTCATGTCGAACGGTGTAATAAAGTATTTACGTAAGTATGGTCGTAACGAATAAGATATGAACATTTATCTTCCTTTTGTACTTCGTACAAGTACTTATTTGTGACATGTGGTGTAAAACTTGACAGCTCTTGCATCAAAATTGTATGAACTTTTGGAAACGTGCAATACTCGTACACATGCTCGTCTTGCATCATTATTGAAACCGAAAACCTTAAAATAGATTTTGGCAAAAGGAAGCTGTAGATGTCTAATAATATGATCATTTTAAAGCACCTTCAAAGTTTTGCAACTTAATTGGATAGCAATCATAGAAATAATAAAATAAATTCATACTTAGTTGGACATTTGGGAACATAACTTCCCAATGGGAAATGGAGCGCATCAATAGCGCTTCTGAAATGCTCCAAAGCAGCAGTGAAGCTCATTTCTCTCGTATCTAAAAGCGCTGAAATTAACATTGGCATGTCATTGGAAGGATGCGCTTCGTTCTCGCTACCAGAAATGCTCTTTGGATGCGCATCGCTCTTGCATCTACAAATGCTGTTTGGATGCGCATCGCTCTCGCATTCAGAAATGCTCTTTGGATGCTTTTTGGATGACAATAAAAATATTTAAAAAATTTATTTTTAATTGAAATTTTACGTCTTTCGCCACAAAGACTCATCAGACTATTATTTTTAATAATAATTAATTAATATTAGTAATTACAATTACTTTTATTTTACTAAATTAATTATATAATTGAAAAATTGCAAGTTGAAAAACTTGAAAAACCTCACGGTTGCTACAACTCGAATCGCAATGCCAGTCGCTAGACCACTGCTCCATCCTTGCGTTCTCACGAAGCTGACTTATTGACTTATTTCGTTTTGTGCGTAAATACGTGACCGAAAACGCTTCGCTTTCGCTACCAGAAATGCTCTTTGGATACTTTTTGGATGACAATAAAAATATTTAAAATTGGAAAAACAAACAAAACTAGTTAGGGTGTAAAATTTGGCCTGGCCAAACATTAAATACCCTACACTGCAGTATTTTTCAAATTTTGCTCATATGGGAGGTGCTACGCCCTCTTGTCCGAGTTCACCCAGTTTTTGTTCAGAACATGCATTCATAGTTTTTAGTGTCTGAGTGATAAACTTTTTCAATAAAGCGTTTGAAGCTTTTGCTTATATAGAAGGTGCCACGCCCTCTTGTCCGAGTTCGTCTAGTTTTAGCTTAGGGCGTGCATTTATAGTATTTAGTATTTGAGTGAAGTTTGGTTGGATTATCTCAAAAAACTGTTTCAGTATAGCATTTTGAAACTTTTGCTTATGTGGGAGGTGCCACACCCCCTTGTCCGATTTCACCCAATTTTTGTTGAGATTTTCCATTTATGAATTTTAGTGTCTGAGTCAAATTTGGTTCGAATATCTCAAAAAACGCTTTCAGTATAGCGTTTTTCAGCATTTGCTTCTATGGGAGGTGCCACGCCCTCTTGTCCGAATTCGCTCAGTTTTTTTTTTCAGAGTTTGCGCTTACAATTTTTAGTATTTATGCGTATTTTGGTCGCATTGTCGTGAAAAATACTCCTGAAATTGCATTTTGAATATATTTTTTGTATGGGCGGTAGGCGTGTCCGTTGACCGATTTCGCTCACTTTCAATCCCCCGAGCTATCTTTGACGACAAAGGCAGTGTACTAAATTTCATTGAATTATCTTGTTTAGTTTTCCCAAAAAGTGTATTTCAACACCCAGCCACCCAGCCAGCCACCCAGCCAGCCAGACAGACGGACTTGGCTATATTGACTCAGGAGGTGACGCTGATCAAGAATATATATACTTTTCTATATCTGCCACGCCTCCTTCTCTGCGTTACAAACGGAAGGACAAAGTGAATATACCCTGGGTGTAGGGTATAAAAATAAAGCTGCCTATTGCCTACCTATAGCGCAAAAAATATGCGCATACAAATCAGCTCTTTAGATGCGAGAAGGACGCGCATCGCTATTGCATCTTGGGGATGCGCATCGAAATTTTCTGTTGGGTTATTACATATAGAGAAACTTACAGTTTGTTGGGGACTTAGGTACAAACAAACATTGAACAAAAAGATAATGGAACTAGACATTTGAAAATAAGGGAACTCTGCTAACAACTATAAATTTAAAAATAATTTTCGTATTTCGTAATCTTTGCAGTTTATTTATAATATTATCATAAAGCATATATCAGTTTTTCGTACTTTTACATTATTCCTTAGAAGCACTTTCTTTTGCAACATAAATGATAACTACATTTTTATGTATGTACATTGATTTCTGTGACTCTTTTTACAGAAAGACGTCATAGATTTCCAACTGTGATAGTAAATATATGTAATAATAAACTGAAAAGTTTTATGAAAAGAAAAAAAAAAAAAACTGCATGAAATAAAGTTCTTACAGATGTATGAGTATTACAAAACTTTGTTGAAAAGTTGTAAATTGTAAAAATATTGTAGGTGCATAGTTGTATTGTAGTCAGATAATACATATACACACCTGAATACATAATTTTCAATTTATTAACAAACAACATCAAATTACTTGGAACTATATTATAAGTTTTTGCTGTGAAGATTATCCCTAGATAATTAATTTCAAAAAATTTACTTCAGGAAACGTGCAATGTCCAAGAATTTTAAGTTATCAACTCTTAAAGGTCATCATTTCATATAAATTGTTAATTTTGAGTTCTTCACATTACGCAGACATTTTAAATTGCCACAAAAATGTTTATACATTTTGGTATTTATTGGCTATTTCAAATATTTCTCTTAAGCTTTTCCAGAAATATTTCATTTAGTTATCTCACATATCAAACAACTTGTCACAGATTGTTAAAAATTCTTTAAATTCTTTCAAATCATTTTTCCCAAAAAATTTACGTTTAAAATGTTGGTGTGACACTTATTAACGTTTGCATACTTTCGACCAAAAAATATTATGTGATAAACCTAAGTATGTAGTTTTAAACATGACTCGTACTACCTTTAATCTTAACCACTAGCCAATCATGCATTAAAAATTACAGGGATACCAACATGTTTCATAGTATATCTACGCCATTCTTGGTACCAATATTACTGCGATTGTATTTATTATGTAAATGCTTTCCTATTACGAGAAATATTTTCTGCGCAGAGATTTACCATTTCGTTCGTGATGTTGGAACATTATTGGCGCTACAACGGCCTGTGATTGTAAATCCATAAGTAGATTAACATATGAAAATCTGAAGCATGATTCCAGAAACATATTTGTCCAAATGGGATATGACGTCAATTGTACATAGTAGACTGATTCAAAAAAATAAAATTTGGAATTTCAATGATTACGCCCGAAAATCTAAAAGAGGGGCTTATGCATGCGATACTCGTATATCAAATTTTTTGCCTTGAATCAAAACATATAAAAAAATTAGAAATGGAACATAAAATTAACGACATAATGTTTGCTTAGCTAAAATACAGGGAACAATTTTCTTGAACATCTTAACGCAAAATATACTGTTCTTATGGGTTTGTTTGACTGGATTAGAATGGGTTAAAGTGTTCTGCAAAAATATTCTACGAATTTACGAAAGACAAGTAATGAGTAAAAAATAATTGAAATGCAATAAATATGTAGAAATTAAGAGGCATTTCACGTCTGTGGTGGCCCCTAACCCCCGTGAAAAGAGCGGTGGCCACTAATAACCACTAATGCACCACTGATGAATACTGATAACCACTAATACGCCACTAATGCACACCTATAAACACTAATGACCACTAACGTACCACTAATACGCCACTTATGACCACTTACTTACCACTAATAACCACTAATAAACCACTACAGTGCACCATTGCTGAGGGAGTATGTCTGTCCTTGTTGTGTTCATAAGGAAATACAGAGACAGATATACAGTACCAGCGAAAGTGCTGACGTGATAAGTTTGCACATGCGCAATCGTTCGATAGTCCGATCACATGTGGGATCAATAACACAGGCCCACAAAAAAAAAAAGTACCATGCGCGAAAGATCAGACCACCTGAACTTTATGTTTTCGGGGTCGCTGAATCCGAATATGGTGCCAGAATATCGAAGTTGGTTCGGGTTTTTTCAGAAATCAGCAATTATGCTGAAAAATTTGAGATTTTTTTCAGCATTATTTCTGAAAAAACTCAAGCCAACTCCGCTATTCTGACACCATATTCGGATTCAGCGACCCCGAAAACATTAAGTTCAGGTGGTCTGATCCTTCGCGCAGGGTATTTTTTTTTTTGTAGTCCTGTGCACAGGCCAAAAAAAAGTACCATGCGCGAAAGATCAGACCACTTCAACTTTATGTTTTCGGGGTCGCTGAATCCGAATATGGTGCCAGATTAGCGAAATTGGTTCGCGTTTTTTCAGAAACCAGCAAAAATCAGTAATTTTCAGCATTATTGTTGATTTCTGAAAAAACTCGAGCCAACTCCGCTATTCTGGCACCATATTCGGATTCAGCGACCCCGAAAACATAAAGTTCAGGTGGTCTGATCTTTAGCGCATGGTATTTTTTTTTTTTTTTTTGTGGGCCTGTGTAATCGATGTGCGGATATAATAGTACATTTTAATTTACGTGCAATTTCCCGTCGTGTGAATCCAAAAGTGAAAATGGCTTCCGACAATATAGAAAAGAAAAGGTAAATTCGGTTTGTGCATGAACGATAGTTGTTACGACTAAAATTTTGGATTTAGCGAAATGTTTGAGGTTAGAGTGAATGTGCTTTTTTTTTCACAGAATGGATCTGGAAATTTGCATTTTGTGCGAGTTCGAGAATTACAGCAACAAAATCGATGTCGCCTACGGTGGATGGGTAGACTTACCTGAAGACGAAACTTTGGATACTGTGAAGAATAAGAAATTGAGTGTTTTATTGAATTGGCCCAATGGTATCGATGCGCCTCAACCACCTGCCTCGATGAAAAAAAAATTGCCGCAAGCAAAATCCTGGGAGGAACACTCGATAATGGTTCGATTGCCACTATTTGTGGTCATCAGTGGTTCCATGCCACTATTTGTGGTCATCAGTGGCTCAATTGCCACTCTTTGTGGTCATCAGTGATTTATTTGCCACGGTAAGTGTTCATTAGTGGTTCGACCGCGAAAACACATATGCACTATTAGTGTTTATCAGTATTATTAGTGGCCACCGTTCTTTTTCACGCGGGTAATGAAATTTTATGTAGAATATTTTTGTAGAACTCTTTTCACATTTTAACCCAGTATTTTTTTTTCGATATGAAAGTCAAAGAGACCTACAAGAACAGGATATAATGGGTTAATAAGGTCTACAAAATTATTCCTTACGTGATTTCAAGTTTTATCCAAAATGAAGATTTAGAGTTTTACAGTAAGGGGCTGTCCATAAACTCCGTGACGCTCCTAGGGGGGGGGGGGTTCGAGCTAGCGTCACGCTTGTTGTATTTTATTTATTTTTAATATGAAACTACCGTCACATAGGGGGGAGTTTATGGACAGCCCCTAAGGTGAAAATTCGAAAAGACGTTTCTAAGGGTTTATTTTTTTTTTTTTTTTTGATGCTAAAAAACAATGGCCCTTAGTTATAGACATATTCAAATCAGGTTTTAAGATTTTAGAGTGCGTAAAACCCGGTTTTAATTTGTCTATAACTTCGGGCCGATATTTTTCTTTGATTTTAGGTCCTAATTTTTATTTTATTTGTATAAATACTTAGATCATACTAAAAGAAAAACCGCATCAAGCCGAGATTTTGCATAAATCGAAATTGCGCCACCTCAACTTGATATTTAAAAAAATTTTAAAAAATCTCAGCACACTTTTTTGACATTTTCTTTCAGATTTTTGGGCGCAATCGAGTAAATTCGAAAAAAAAATTTTTTTTAATCAGTCTAGTGCACAGTCAAAATCGCGGATATGGTTAAAGAAGTGTATTACATAACATACTTTAATACTTTATGATGATGTGGAACTAGATACATATGTATGTTGCAATTTCGAAATTCATAAAGTGTAGTCATTCTGCTGAAAACGTAGTTTAATATGGAAAATTGCATGGAAAATAAATAAAATGTTTTCCATATAATTTTAAAGAAAACAAATTCTGCATGCTAACTATTAGGAGGTAAAAATAAGTAATGGATAACTGAAGACTTTTGACAACCAGATAGTAAAATAAAACATTTTGTTGTTTAATATGACCTTTATCAATTCCCTGGGCTGCACAGAGTGAAGTAAATGTGGTAAATTTTCACAGGCTTGGACTTTTTTGGAGAGATTGGAAAAAAATTATTTTCTTAAACAAAATTTAAAATAGAAAAAAACATTAACATTTTATTTATTTCTCGAAAATACTATTCCCTTTTTTTCCAACCCTTAAGGGGTCTCCCATAAAAAAATTTAGATAGAAATATCAATTTTGTATGGGTGAGCCCTTAAGGGATGGATAAAAAGAAGAAAAATTAATAGGGGTCTGTGAACATTTGTTTCCTCTTCTCCCGGCAATGAAGAGTTTTTTTAATATTTTTATAAAATTTAACATGATTTTGCCGACTATTGGCTGAGTTATGAGCATTTAAAAAAACTAATTAATGTCGTTTTTGCAGCTTTTTCAGTTTTTTTAAAATCTTACACCTCTGAAACGAGTTGATAAAAAAAATTTAAAAAAATCGTGAATGCAAAAGCCAAATACTATCGTATGGAATGCCCCATACCTATCTATAAGTAACATACATTAACATACAAACATTCGATTTTATGTATATGGGACGTTTCACGTCAACAGGACCAGGACTGCGGCCAAAAACTGTGTGGACAAAAAATAAAATTTAGACAAATGTGGATTTTCGAATTCTGATTTCAGATTCATGATCAGCCACCCCGAAAACCCCCGAGTGATGAAATTCTCGTCAATATATTGGAAAAAATAATTTTACGCCCTCTTTTGGAGCATGTAACGACGGTACCATATTGAAATTTTTTTAAACACCATTCGGCTTTCGAAAGCTTTTAAAAAAACGAAAATCTTAACATCAAAAACTTTATTTTTCGTTTACACAATTTTTGGTCGTAGGCCTGATCCAGTTGACGTAAAACGTCCCATATAGAAAATAAATATTATTAGAAAACAGTTTTGGGTCTAGTTTAGAATAGTGTTAAGAATAACCGTTGTATCAGGATCTCATTTTGTTTTCAACCTAGAAATTTTTGGGAGATTTTGATTTTTCTTCAAACTTTTAAATCTTTGCAAAAATTAATAGATTTTAACTTTTTTAACATTAACTTTTGCTTTGTTTAAAAAAATTATGAACAATTTTTTAATAAAAAAAAAAGAATTACAGCTGTAAAAAACTTTTTTGTTCTTAATTTTTATTCATTAATTTCCAATATTTTGATTTACTTTAGAAGTCATCTTCAGGCACTAAAAATGCATATAAAAATCATCAGGACATTGCAAAAACAAAAAAAAAAACTCATAATGATATTAAAATAAAAAATAGTTTAATAGTTTTGAAATCATCTTAACAAAAACAAAATCCGAATCACTTACGAGTACTTTTAATGTTTTTTTTTTTCTTTTTGAGTTGAAATGAAAGATAATTTTTTAATTTATCTAGTATCCTTTTTGAGTTCAAAAGCAACTGCATTAATTTTAAATTAACATCAATATATGCAACGAAACATTGGCACAAACACACAACTAGCCACTATCACTAGTGTAAATTATGCAAATTGAAAGCTCATTACACACGTGCATAGGTTATGTGCACATGTTATGTGCATTTTGCATTTAATAAAAGCAGTTTTTTATTTATTTTTCTTATTTAGATTTTAAAATTTTATTTCATGATGATATTTCAACCGTATTTGAGTTATATATGTTACTAGCTGGCCTGGTTGCGACTTCGTTCGCCCGTTCCCGATGCCCTTTACGTTTGAAGTCCATCTCCATCATCCCTCTCTTCCAATGACCAAGGATTTTAAGATCCATGTATCAACTTTTACAATCATAGCTCCCATATGTACAGAGATATATCATTTTATATATTTTTTGTATGAAAGTTGCAACTCCCCCTTCTCTCCCCCCGAATTGTTCAAGGTGAATGGTAGATAGAATATACAACCATGTATGTACCAAGTTTTATAACGATATCTGACATATGTGAAGAAATATAGCATTTTGTATATTTTTTGTAAAGAGGATGCAATTTTCCTACACCTAATATCCTCCAAGTTTTGCATTGTGAATGGTAGATACATTATGCATAAGTTCACCAACTTTCATAATCATAGCTTGTATAAGTGCAGAGATATAAAATTTTTGTATTTTTTTTTTGTATGGGGGGTGCAACCCCCGTCCCCCTTAGCAGCATCTCACCCCCTTAAGAACCTTCTACAGACCATAAGAAACAATTTTAAAAAAATTCGTGTAAACCGACCGTGTAGTTTCCGCGTCCATAAGCTACATACGGACACCATTTCATTTTTATATATATAGATTCGTTGTATTTTTACCACAAACGAAACAAGCACACACACATTAACACTTTATACATATCTATGGCTTTTTTAATTTCAGCTTTCAAAAGTAACTGTCAGTTTCAAACGAAGAAAAAAGTGCGCGTCTGTTTCAACTTCCGGTTTCGTACCGTTTCAGAACGTGACTAAAACACGAGTGCCATAAATTACCGTAACGTTTATAATCTTATCATTGTTCGACTATTCGTATACAGATATACGGCGCTTTGGCGTCGACGCAGTAACGTATTTCAAAAGGGTCTCTCACCAGAAGAGTACATACATATGTACATTAGGCGGGATCAATTTGTTCGGGAAGCAAAAAATTGACAAAGAGTATAGCAACAAAAAAATCTATGAATAATTCTTAAAAACTTTGCACTGGCAAAGATAATATTGACTATCGTCTTCCACGTCGCTGTCTCCACACCATCTACAAAAGTCGTCAGTCTCAAACCCCATCTGTCCCAAGTGCCTGCATAGCGTATTATGCCCTGTAACTACTTGCTGCACTTTAAAAGCAATTTAGTAAACCTTATCTTAGGAGTGTTATTAATAGTTTTGGTCGTTTGATAATGAGTCGAGTTGCCCCATCTCCTCATCAACCATTTTATCTTAAATTATCTTGCAATCGTGTGTCATTGGTGGTTTAACAATATGATTAATATTCTCTGTAGGCAATTATGAGCCCCTCTTAGCTAACTCATCTGCCTTTATATTTTTATGTCCGGGTACCCCAGCACAGTTCTACATTGTGTTGTTCGTTAAGAACCTGAAGCTCTCTGCGACAACGGCTGACTACCTCAGATCTTATATTCCTCTTTTGCGGAGCTTTAATGGCAGCTTGACTATCGATGTAAATGGTTATATCGGTAGCATGTACATTAGATCGGTTCGATTTTGTATGAAGCAAAAAAAAATCATCCCGTAACCGATTCAAAAGTTAAAATGACTCTTAAAAACGATATCTGCATTATTTTTTTTTTTTTTTTTTTTCATTACGAGAAAAACCAATGGAGCACTTTTGATTCTACTGAAGGCCTATTTTGGAGACAAAAACATGTTTTTTGGTCATAATTTTTTTTCATTACAAAATGGATACTCATGTTTTTACAAAAAATTTGGCGCTTAAAAATTGTAAATTTTTTTTGGGGGTATAGATAACATTAGCGCCCCAAAATCGATTTTTTTACGTTTTTCAATTACGCGAACGAAAAAACGATTTTTTTCTCAAAGCAAGGCATCTACGAAAAAAGTATATAAGGCAAAAAATGCTCAGAATTGTCTAAAAAATACGTGTGAATTTTATGAGATGGCTTATAATTTTTCAGAGCTTGATAAAAAAAAGAAAAAAAATACAAAAATTCAAACCTAGCATTTTGCTGACACACAGCTGAACATTTAATTTGATAAATTTTTAAATAACTATTCAATATCTCAAAAAATTCTGAAAAAATTCACAAGTATTTTTTAGACAATTCGAAGCATTTTTTGCGTACACAATTTTTTCGTAGATGCCTTGCGTTTGAGTAAAAAATCGTTTTTTCAACCGCGTAATTGAAAAACGTAAAAAAAAAATCAATTTTGGGATGCAAATATTATCTATATCCCCAAAAAAAAAAAAAAAAATAATAATTTTTAAACGCTATAATTTGTTTAAGAACATAGTCTTTAAATCAAAAGCACCTTTGGGTATACATTTTGTAATGAAAAAAAGTTATGACCAAAAAACATGTTTTTTAGACAAAATAGGCCTTCAGTAGAATCAAAAGTGCTACATTGGTTTTTCTCGGAATGAAAAAGAAATGATGTACTCACTTAGATATAGTTTTTAAGAGTCTTTCTAATTTTTGAATCGGTTTTGGAATGATTTTTTTTTTTTTTTTTTGCTTCATACAAAATTGAACCGGTCCAATGTACTTACATTCTTTTGAAAGCTTTCAACATTGATAAACGCTGATAACAAAAAGTTTTAAGGAGCTAAATATTTGTATGTATGTTAGTATATATCAATGTTTACTCGTATTTGTTTGTTACGTACTGGTTTTGTCAATGACTTCGTGAGCTTTTCATTCACGCGTAGTTTGTTGATACGTCGTTTATTACGTACATATGTACATTAGAGTTGCACATTTGTGGTCAAGGGCTATGAGGGTAAGCAAATCGGTCATACCACTCAGAAAGACTTTTTTACATATGTACGTATGTTAATGGTTTTGAAATCAAAATTACAGATTACATAATTATGTATGTAGATTAGTGTAGTCGCCATTACAATATTGAAAAAAAAAAAGTGTCAGTCCAAAGATTGAAAATGCATCCAAGTCGATTACTAAAATACTACTACTGATATACTTACATACATATCACTTAATAAGTTATAAATAAAGTTAGAGTTCTCACAGAGAAAAAGCCAAACCATAAGGAAATTTTTTATTTCCGGTTTCTTACCGATTATAAAACATGACTTTGACGTTACACACTTAGGGTTGCCAGATACGATTTGGGTTTCGCCTGGACTGTTGGAGAACAAATTTAGATTTTACTGGACATTATAAAAAAAAACTGTAATATTCTGGACAAAGAAATGCAAGTTAATTTAAAAAGGAAAACATTACAAAATTCTGGTACACACGTGTAGGTACGTAATATATTAAACTATAAATAAGCCTCTGATATTCCCTGTTTAAAACAAACTTCTCTTCATGGACATTTTAATGGTCTAATTTTTTGCAACAAATATTTATCCAGAATTTTAAAATGTAGGTAAACAGTGTATTTAGAGTTTGCCAGATTTTCATATAATGTTATTTTATAATAAATATTTGTATATGGGTGATTCTACTCACGAGAGAATATTCTTCGGTTCACATATCGTTACATATTTTTTGTAATAATATTTCATTGATTTATAATCTGAAAAGTGAAAAAACCTAAGCTTTCTGGCCTCAGATTCCTGGAAACTGAAAGATCTAATTTTTGTTTTTTAGTAGTAAATATAATATGGTTTCGACAAACAGTGTTGAATAAGATTATTTGCTTAGGTACTCAGCTCATTTTCCTTTTAGCAGCCATAAAATTCGTGCATCCAATTTTTTTGATAGGCCCGTTTTAGAAAGTTCCAAAAATACCAAAGCTCAACAAAGAACTTTAAGATAGGGAAAATTCAAAACTTCATTCTGCCTCCTTTACATTAAATATTTATCTGAATATACTGTATTTACGTAAAAATCAGTGATTTTATAAAATTTTAATCAATTTTAATTTCAATAAAAAAGAACCCTTAAAAAACTAAAAGCAGAAACCGTCTGTATCTTTTTTATTTAGATCTAACGACGCTCTTAGTGTCCGAGATCTTAAAAGAAAACTGAAATTCGAAGAAACTAATCACTAGAACTTACTAAAAAATAAGTTATGATACTGAAATATAATATATATACATATTCGGTTTTTTGTATAGTATTTTGGGATATATTCATCGCAAGGTCGGAACACTCTTTAAGCCCAAAAGTACGGCCTGCGATTTTTGGGTTTTTGGCTTAAGTGTGCGGTACGGCGCACAGTGGTATGGCTTCATACATGTTTTGGAAAAAAATAGAAGGATTGCTCCTATAATAATGAAATTTCGCATGCTTAATTAGTTATAGCTAGTTCAGAAAAATTCTAAAAATGGGCGTGATACGTCAACGCCTTCTTTTGTTGAAAAAAAAAGGAGTGACTAGTTAAGAAATACTCCAAAAATGGATATGTAAACGGACACGCCTACTTCCCATAGAAAATACACAGGTCGAGCGTAATCAAATATAAGTTTTACTTCCTTCACGTGTACTGAGTTGCACGGGGTTTTTTATTATTTTTTTAACCCTTTCGACCCGGCTGGGACAATATATCCCAATTTACATATATGTATATATTAGACTGACCCAAAAAAACTAAAGGTGTTCCGATCTTAGGTGCTCAGCACTCAAAATGTTCGGTAGGGTCTATAAATTACGTGTGTAAATTTTGGTAAAAAAATATTGAGATTTAGCACTCGCGCAAGCTCGATAAGTGGCGCTGCCTTGACCGTACGAGAATAGGGTGGAAATTGATAAAAAAGGATAGGAACAATTTTTTTTTCTGTCCTACTTTATGTTTTCGAGGTCGCTGAAGACAATGGCATTGCCAGTTTTTGGAAAAGATTCCAAGATTTCAAGATATTTAAGATATCTCTCAAAAAAAAAAAAAAAAATTTGAGATTTTTGTTATATTAAATTGCCATTAATCGTAGGAAAATTTTGTATTTTTTTTTTTCTCGGACACTAGTCTTGTAGCCTAGATTGTGACAAACAAAATGAGTGGTCGCACAATATTTTTTGACAAAATCTTCTCGAGATATCGGCTACAGACTGAACCGCCGTCCTGTCGTATTGCCGGTCACTGGGGATATCTGCCGAATTTACGCTATTATCATTGGTTTTTGAGATCCTACCTTGTACTTTGGATGTCGCTGGAGATGCTGGAACATTTATTTTCACGATAAAATGCAAATATTTCAACACATTCAAGATATTCCTATGATAAATTTCCCTAGTGGGATTTCCAATGAAAAGCAGAACTAGCTCTAAAACCTCGACATAATTTTTCCGCGCATGATTCATCTGGAGCTAGTGATTGATGACCATCGCGGGTTTCTTCTGGAGAGATAAAAATATCTCCCAAATTTTTCAGTGGAAGATAAAAAAATTTGGGACACGTTGGTACCTTTCCAGAAGAAAACCGCGATGGTCATCAATCACTAGCTGCAGATGAATCATGCGCGGAAAATTTATGTCGAGGTTTTAGAGCTAGTTCTGCTTTTCATTGGAAATCCCACTAGGGAAATTTATCATAGGAATATCTTGAATGTATTGAAATACTTGCATTTTATCGTGAAAATAAATGTACCCGCATCTCCAGCGACGTCGAAAGTACAAGGTAGGATCTCAAAAATCAATGAAAATAGCGTAAAATCGGCAGATATCCCCAGTGACCGGCAATACGGCAGGACGGCGGTTCAGTCTGTGGCCGATATCTCGAGAAGATTTTGTCAAAAAATATTGTGAGACCACTCATTTTGTTCGTCACAATCTAGGCTACAAGACTAGTGTCCGAGAAAAAAAAATAAAAAATTTTCCTACGATTAATTGCAATTTAATCTAACAAAAATCTCAAATTTTTTTTTTTTCGAGAGATATCTTAAATGTCTTGAAATCTTGGAATCTTTTCCAAAAACTGGCAATGCCATTGTCTTCAGCGACCTCGAAAACATAAAGTAGGACAGAATAAAAAATTGTTCCTATCCTTTTTTATCAATTTCCACGGGCTGAAAGAACCCTATTCTCGTACGGTCAAGGCAGCGCCACTTATCGAGCTTGCGCGAGTGCTAAATCTCAATATTTTTTTACCAAAATTTACACACGTAATTTATAGACCCTACCGAACATTTTGAGTGCTGAGCACCTAAGATCGGGTCAGTCTAGTATATATTGTCCCAGACGGGTCGAAAGTGTTATGTTTAACTACTTATTTTTTATAAATTTAAAAAAATTTTTTTAAATTCAATTAATACGAACTTTTCAGTCAAATTTGCAACAAACAACAACCGACGCAAAGTGGCGACATCTGGCATTTCTCGTTGCAAAAATCATAACTTCTGAACCATTTAAGATATTTTAATAGGGTGAAAAGCAATGTTTTGTTAAAGTTCGATTTTCCGTAAATTGCATACATATCGTTAGTAAAAATCCCGAAACGGTCAAATATTTCAGAAATTGGACGTTAAATCAAAAAACAAAAACACACGTGTCCAATAATTTTCAGAGATCTATTCATCGATATTAATTTTGACCCCCTCTCACCCCCGACGGAGGTGGGGCAGGGGAAAGTTCAAAATTTTAAATGGAAACCCCCATTTTTTTATTGCAGATTCGGATTCTACGTAAAAAAATACGAAAATTTTGTCAGGAAAATGTTTTCTTATCTTGCCTAGATAGCGCTGTAATTGACAAAAACAAAATTAAAAACCATTTCCTCAGAAGATCAACATCATGGTTAATGTAAGCAGACAAATCAACAAGCGATTTGCAAACATGACTTTCAGAAAAGTACAGTCACCTCAGACATTCAAAAAGAAAAATCCTTTATTTTGAGTGTTACTTGTTAGTATATGGATCGTTTATAGCATTAATAGAAAAAAATTAACTTTTCTTTCATAAGTTGCAGAAAAATTAGAACATCTTGCAAAAAAAAAAAAAACAAAAAAAAGATTGAAAAACCCTGAAAAACCATTGACTTTGACCAGCTCTACAAAGCGAACCATTTTTTCAAATGAATTAATAATTATATTCTTGAGTATTGAGTATTTCTTTATCGAACTGCATCATTAGATTTGCGAATTTCCACCACACCAAAATTGATTTTTGCAACCACTTTTGAGAAATGTCGCCAGTGTGCGACGCTACAAATATTAACTTGGAAATTGGTGACATGTTTGTAGCGTCGGTTGTTGTTCACTGCAAATTTGACTGAAAAGTTCGTATTAATTGAATATTAATCATTTATCAGGCCTGTTCCGTAATCCGCGTGGTTTCAATTACTTTTCACTTTGGAGGCTTTTTCATGAAAATGGTGAGTCACACGATAAAAAGTATAAGAATCTTTTTTGTGGAGACTGATTGGCATTAACGAAAAAGTTACCGCTTAGGAAATATTATTAAAAAACCGCAAAAAGTCGAAAAACTCGACTTTATCGAATATTTCCGAAACAGTTACTTTTTCGTAAATACAAATGAATATCATTTGTAGAACATATAAGTCTCCACAAAAAAGATTCTTATACTTTTTTATCGTGTGGCTCACCATTTTCATGAAAAAGCCTCCAAAGTGAAAAGTAATTGAAACCACGCGGATTACGGAACAGGCCTGTATATTTGTGAAAACCATTTTTTTTAATGTCCCTAGGAACAAAAAAAAAAAAAAAAAAAACAATTTTCCAACCGTATTATTATGTTTATAATATTTATTTTTAATTATTTATGTATTTAAAAAAATACAAATACAAAAATGGTAATTAAAAATATACACGAACATAATCAACGTTATTTAGTTAAAAGTTCACATATAAAATAAAAATGTTTGAGAAAGTGCTTAACTAACATCTGCTAAAATTGGCTTAAAAATTAAAAATTGCTTTAAAATTCAGTGCAAAGAGTAATAAAAAGAATTACTGCTATTAACAAGGCATAATAAGGGTTTGTAAAAAAAAAGTAAAAAACGAAACAAGCTCAGCTTAGCTTCACATGAGAATATGTAACAGCAAAAATACTTAACTATTTTGAAAAGTACTAATACTTAGAATAGACTAAAAAGAGACATAAATATATACTAATAGTTTTTTTTAAAAAAAAAAGATAATACGTAGAATACATATGAGTATAAAAGGAAAAATAAAAGCCTAAAAATTTCAATAGAAAATTTGCAGCTTAACTTTAATGTTTAAAATACTGTTTTTTTTTTTTAATTTTATTTTTGTTGACGTTTTCATTGTTGTGGCGCGTATACATACAACCTGCTTTATGCGATGCGTTGAGATTATTATTTTTTAATTCGAGTTTTATGGGCATTTTGTGAGGTCGTGATTGGCATCAATATGCATTATTCTGCTAAAATACTTTTTTCTTTCAGGAAATTTGGAAAATAACATAATTTACCAACTTCATGAGTTGTATGAATGGGGGAGGGTGGTTTTGGGGCAAGTATGCATGAAATGAAGAGTATTTGTTTTATTGATTGGTGGTGATTTCAACAAAGCCACATCAGTTGGGTTTAATTTCCGTACCGGATACATTTGCTGCATTATTATGCAGTTCCAATTTTACACCTGTGCATCCTGTTGTATTGTTCCGTGCCGCGTAAACACGCATGCGAGCTTCATGCTCCAATTTATTGTGCAACATACGCGTTTCATGCTCTTCACGCAGCTGTTGCAATTTCAATTCTTCTTGTTTGCGATAATAATTGAGTTTCAATTCTTGTTCCATTTGCTGTTGGCGTAGTTTTTGTTCATGTTCACGACGTGCAAAATCCATTTCAGCTAAACGTGCTCGTTTAATTAATTCGTAAAGGTCTTTCTTATAGCTTTCGTCAGCTAAAACAGTAGCGGCAGCAACGATCGGTTGTTGGACGACAGCATTTATTTGTGGCAATGATAAGTCCAATGATTGGATTGACTGAAAAAGCAAAATATGTATTTGTATGAAAATTATTTGGGCGGAAATAAAGCTCAAATTTTGGGCGTTATTTCCTAAATGATTATCGCCCAAGTTTATAAGCAAATATTTTGGGCGTTATTTCGTTTTTGTTCTTGGAGGTGGTTTCATATTTTTTGGGCGTTATTACGTTTTTGTTTAGGGCGTTATTACGTTTTTGTTTAGGGCGTTATTATGTCATTTTATTTTTTGGGCGTTAGGGGGTGTCCATAAATTACGTCAAACAAATTTTACGATTTTTGGACCCCCTACCCTCGTAAAGTTTCTTGTGAACAAAATATGCTTGAAAATATCAAAATTTTTTTTCTATTTCAATTGTGTGACATCACACTTTTCAAAAACACCAGACCCCTCTGTCACACTTTGTCAGAAATTTGTGAACCCCCTTATGGACAGACCCTTATTTCGTTTTTTTTTTTTTTGGCGTTATTTCCTAATGCCACTAAAATTTAAAAATTATTGGTTTCAATTGAAGACCTTACTGCAAGGGTACATCTCAATTTTGTGATGAAAATTACTTATCACTAACCCTACAAAATCTTTTGTACCCGGATATATAGGAAGGCTGATCATCGTAAATATTAATCATTCAAATTATTATTTTAGGATTTCCTAACTTATGTACCTACACGTATTTTTGTTGCCCATTTTTTGCTGGACATGTAAATTCTGTAAAAACTTACATTTTGACTTCGCTGCCGCTTCGGTTTGCTTCCCTGTTGTTGCCCTTGTTGTGGCTTCTTTTGCCTTTTGCTGCTGCTCTGACTGTTATTGCTGTTATTTCCCTGGCGTATAGACGTTACATTTTGCGATTCATTTTGTGATTCTCCAGCGGAATGCTGTGGTGAATCTGATAAATTCGAATCTATTCCTGCTGCTGCAGTAGCTGAATTTTGCGTTTGTAGCAATAGCAACGATGACGACTCATCGCTAATAGCTGCTGGCAAAGCAGCTAAAGGCGTATCTTCATCAATGTCCAATTCTTCTTTTTTTAAATTGATATCAGCAACAGTGGTAGCATTGTCCGCTGGTGCGCGTGTATGACTACGCGTTACCATAGGTTCCTTTTGCATCTCCTCCATAAAATCTAGCAATTCCGTGCCTTCGAGCACAGAAGATTTGGGATTTTTATTTTGATATTCACGTTTTGCAGTGTTTTTCATGCTACGCCACTGAACTTGAATTTGTTCCAAGGAACGATGTCGAAAATTCAAAGCATTAAACCTGAAAAAAAAAATAAAAATAGAACTTTAATCGAACTATGCGGTTGGCAATGAAATTCTCATTTACTGTTTTGTTATTTGCATCCACGCCAAGCGTTTGGCTTTAATACTCTTTGCATCCACTAGACGATTTTCCACATAGTCCACCTTGGGTTTAATTACCTCCAGTAGCAAACACTATGGGCGTGTTAAGTGAAAAAATTTTAAAAGAAAGTTAAATAACGTTAAAATGTTGATTTTCATTTATCTACCCTTTCTGTATCCTCCCAATTGAGTGAACGCTTCTTTCTGGTTTGTTTTTTCTTACTTTTTCCATCCGCAGACTGTTCGTCATCTACAACTGCATCGGACGGGAGCTCTTCATCGTCGTTGGGTTCCTGTGAATCTGCTGGACTCTTTTGATCTTGCGACATTTTTAAAATTAGCAAAATGTTTCCATTTAACGCTTCCAATTTCATTTTACTTTACTTTAATTCTTTTCTGTGATTTTTTTCTGTTTTCTCTGAATTTTTCTTTCGCTTGGAATTTTTGTTTATATGTGAAAATGTTTTCAAAAAGGAGAAAAAAAAAATCCAATTAGGCATCTGTCAAAAATCCAATTCGGGGTGTACAGACTATCAAATTGCAAAAATTAATTTGATGAGTTCGAGTTAATTTGGCATCACCCAATTTTGCCGTCAAAAAAGGATTTGATGAGTTTTTGATAGTGAGAACGCTTCTTCAAAAAATTTGTCAAAAACTTTGAAGAAAATCAAAAATTTTTGACTTTTCGCTGATTTGACGAGTGATTTAATGAGTTTTTTGAAAATGTGAAAGCAAATACATTTTTCTGTATGCGTATTTTCATTTCAAAACAAGATTTCAACGTCGCTCGGATGATGAAAGTAAAGAGGAATATGATTTTTTTTTTTATATTATAAGGGTTGTTTTCATTATTTTAAGTAAGGTTGTGGTTGAAAGAAAGCTTAAATAATTTAATTTAATTATTAAATAATTTAAATGATGAATTTTATGCACAAAAATATTTTTTTTTTGTAACATAGTAACAAAATAATTTTTATTTGTTTTTTCAATAGATGGAATAATTTATTTCTGCAAATAAGATTTATGGTGGAATTAACCAAGAAGTAGCGTTTCGTAACGTGAAGTCTGTCAAAATCTATCAAATGGCAGAAGCGTGTAAGCGATTAGTGAAATCGTAAAGTAGCAATACGCAACGTTGAGACCGACAATGGATGCTTGTTAACAAAAACTGGAATTTTTCAAGCAATTTTTAAATTGTAAGGTGACATTTCGAACGTTGCCTAACGTTTTCACTAATCGATGCTACGTTGACAAGCAACCATGACGTTATGTTACGAAACGCTACTTCTTGGCTAATTCCAGCATTGATTTATGGTATTTCCACTACATTTTAATAATTAATTTCCTTGTTTTTCATCGACGCTTCAATTTTCATAACCAGAATTCATCCGCTATTGCGATGTTACCTCATCGGCGTACAAAGCAAAACTGAAATTTGAAGAGTGATTTGATGGTGAGTTGTGTACACTCAAATCTCAAAATTAGTGATGCCAAACAAATTCGAATTCATCAAATTAAAATCGACAAATTTTGATGGTGTGTACACTGCTATTAGCAATATTTGAAAAATTTTAAGACTATACGTCTCTTTTCCTACGATTGCCGGAACGGCACTTCCGTTTTGAAATAAATTCGTAATAATTAGAAAAAGTGATGCCAAACAAATTAGACAAATATTTTACGAAAAATGTTTTTTCGTATGTTTTTCCCCAAATAATAATTCATAAAATTTTGACATAAAAAAAATTATAACCATCCTTATCAGATTTCGAGATTTTGCTATCATGTATTTTGATTATCAGCAACAAAATCGAATTAGCCTTACCATCTTATATGGTAGACAGAAAAAATTCACAATTAAAACGTTAAAATGCAAAGAAAACTCTTACCCTGACAGACGACAGTTTCTGACGGCTTCTGCATTTAGTAAACAGCTGATTTGTTTGTTTACTTGATTTTGTTGAGCAGGTGCAGCTCATCTGCTGATAGTCCTCGAACCAGTTAGTGCGTTTTTTTTTTTTTTTTATTCTGGTCTTAAAATTAAAAAATTTCATTCTTTTTTATCTATACATATTTTTTATTTAATTTAAAACTCATTTTTGTTGACTACAATTTCTTTTTTTTTTCTTGTTGAAAATATTTCTTAACTAAAGTGACATTTACGGATTTAATAAAGTAAGAAAACCGTCAAATTGTTACAATCTATTACAATTCAACAGAGTTGTTATATTGAAATAGTGAATTTCAGTACTAATCTCCATTAATTTCATGCATTTATATTGAAGAGAATGCGGTTCGTATTGGGTATTATGCCCAGTAAAATTCCCAATTAGACTGTCAATGCGCATTTAAGCCGTCGTCTGTCTAGGCTATAATAGTCAACTTTAATTTCAAGCATTTATGTTGGAGTGGATGCGGTTTGTATTGGTTAGCAAAACTCGAATTGAGACTGCCAATGCGGATGATTTTCGCTGTCGTCTGTCTACCCTATAACGCTATTTTATAACTTTCGGATAATTTTTGTCGATTCCAAATCAATATGGAGTTATCAACGCTGATAAATAACACAGTGCAACACGAAAAAAAATAACCATATACGGGCACCACTACGTGATAAAAGACTAAAAAAAAAAAGACCCGTGTCTCCCAATTTTTCCCAAAGTCCTCCACTTTTTTTTTTATGGGCCGCCAAAGATTTGGGGCCTCGGTATCATTTTCGTAAAAATGTGATCATTTTCTCAGGCTCATATCTTGCAAACCGTTCAAAATTTCGATTTACTCTCTGAGACAAAGTTGTAGCTCTTGTCATAAAGAACAAAAATTGCGAACATATAAAATCAAAAAAACTTCACCTTCCAGATCAAAATCGCAAAAAACTTTAAAAAATTCGATTTTTTTTTACCTTTTTTCCCGTGTTCAGGTCCATAGGTAGCAAACCGTTCAAAATTCAAGGAAACAATCAACTACAAAAATTTACCTAAGATCTCAATAAACAAATTTTTAGAACATATAAACTTCCTAGAGATGATTCTTAACACTGTTTAGGTAGCACCCAAAAGTGAAAAATTTGCCGAAAATTTTTTAATCTCACTTTTTAATAAAAATCTGGTTTTCTCAAAAAACAGCCCTAGTAAACTTATTTATTCCTAGACTCCGTAAAAGACAATACTTCAAGCTTTTTTTTAAGGTATAATACTCCGCATTTACACTTCTAAGACCGGAGATAGTGAGGTTTTTCTAACAAAAGTACTTTCAACAAAAATGTTGATTGTAAATAATTGTCAGTGAGGAGGCCGAGTGTGTGAGTGCACTGTACCTTCAATGATAGTAAGTGCATTCTAATAAAAATTCTCAAGCTGGTGGGTGAGTTCCCGTTTCCAAACTATTAAACAACTACCTGGAAGCAAACATCTGCATTGAATTCACATAAAAACAAGCCAAAATATAAAAATACCTGGAAACACATTGTCATAAAGATGAAATTGTGAACATATAAAATCAAAAAACTTCTATCAAAAAACTACCTGGAAGCAAACATCTGCATTGACCGTTTAGGTAGCGCTTAGGTATCACGCACCGACAGCAGCAGCACACAATATAAAAGCGACACGACGCTCACATCGAGGCATTACACAGCGCGACGTCAACGAGAGCTCAGCGGTGAAAGTTATAAAGTGACAGCGAAAGTAAAAAAAGTGAAAGTGTTATTGCATAATTCGCACACAACATTGGCAACTGACAATTTCAATATGCAGTGTGAAAAAATTGATTTATTTTGCTACGTTTGCGGTCATCAAACCAGAAAAAAAACATCTACAAGATTTCAGAAGGAAAAGAATCTTTTAACTAGTAAATTCAAAAGAGCATATACATTGTTTTTCGACGAAGTGGACTTGACCGGTGAAAATTACACACCTAATACAGTGTGTCGCCAATGTTATAACAATCTCATGGCATGGTTGAGTGGAGGCAGAGGTACTATGAAGTATTGTAAGCCGGTAAACTGGATTAATCGCCCAGGTGATCATGATGCAACCAGTTGCTATGCATGCGTAAATTACACATGTGGTCTAAATCGACATGCTGAGAAGATCAAAATTTATAAAGCAACTGCAACAGCCACACTACCAGTGCTTGTACCTGAAAATTTTGTATCACCAAGGCCGCCAACTCCAGATCGTAGTACAGAATGTACAGGAATGACTAGAGCAAGTGGTGTTACTTATGAAGATCCATTTGATACCGATTATGAGCCCCAACAGGGAAGAGATGGACCACAACTAATAACACAAATGGAAATGGATTTCATTGTGGCCATATTGGGATTATCGCAGCGACTTGCAATATTTTTGACAGCTTTTTTAAAGCAAAGAAAACTCACACATGCTAATGTTAACTCTACGGCGTACCGCAAACGACAAGCTGAATTTCAGATGCTCTACGCTCTAAATGATGACAATTCGTTCGCTTACTGCAACGATATAAAAGCTTTGGTGGTAAAAATGGGAATGAACTACATCGCTAGTGAGTGGAGATTATTTATTGATGGTTCTGTTTCAAGCTTGAAAGCAGTGTTGTTGCATGTGTCGAACCGAAAACCTTCCATTCCGCTAGCAATGGGTATCAACATGAAAGAAAGCTATGAAACATTGAAAGATATAATGGAAAAAATCAAATATTACGAAAATAAATGGAAGATTTGCTGTGATTTGAAGGTCATCAACATTTTGCAAGGGATCATCGATAAGGGCGGCTTCCCAAAATTCTTTTGTTTTCTTTGTAATTGGGATTCACGCTCACCTCTGAATCAATTCCAATGTAATTCGTGGAGGCCAAGAGGAAGTGTGGATGAACAAATACAACAACATAGACTGAAGAATGCACCTTTAATTGACAATACTCAAGACATCTTGCTGCCACCGCTCCATATAAAATTGGGAATTGTTAAAAAATTCATCGAAGTGGCCGTTGTAAATTGTCCAAACGCATTCGACTATTTGAAAAGCGTTTTCCCAAAGCGTAGCGATGACAAAATTAGAAAAGGTATTGTAGTAAATTTAAAACGAATTTTTGTTCACCTAATTGTACTATTTACACTATGTTAATGTTTTCTTTTCTGTCTTCATATTTTGATTTCATTTAACAGGCGTACTTAATGGCCCTGACATTAGAAAGCTATTCAAGAGCAACTTTGATTCATCGCTTGATGAAAATCATTCAATGGCATGGATTTGCCTTCAGCGTGTATGCACCAGAGTCTTGGGAGGGGATCGAGACGCGGAACCGGAAGCAAGAGAATGGGTGAAAGAAATGCTGCATTATTTTGAGATAATCGGCGCATCGATGACATTAAAGCTGCATTTTCTTCATTTTCATTTTGACGATTTTATCAAACAACTCCCTACCGAATCCGATGAGCAAGGAGAACGGTTTCACCAAACCACAATGCCCATGGAAAAACGGTACAAAGGCAAAAACCTCGACGCATTGCTTGCAGAGGTGTGTTGGTGGAGTCACAAGATCACCCTGTATGATGTTAATGAAGTATTTGAAGAAAGAGCTGATGATGGAGGGCAGTCTGGAAGCAACGTGCCTGTGGACACCATAAGTTCTGAATCAGAGTCAGATTCGGACGACGATTTGGATCCACAACTTAAGAGAGCGCGATTTGCAAGTCCAGGGCCATCAACATTATAAACATAATACGAATACTTTTTTTTAATATTTCTGTAATAGATAGCATAGTATCTCAATGTTGAAATAAATAAAAAACACATGAAATTAAAAAACGGTGTTAAGAATAATTCCCAGGAAGTTTATATGTTCTAGAAATTTGTTTATTGAGATCTTAGGTAAATTTTTGTAGTTGATTGTTTCCTTGAATTTTGAACGGTTTGCTACCTATGGACCTGAACAGGAGAAAAAGGTAAAAAAAATGAAATTAAAAAATTTTCGGCAAATTTTTACTTTTGGCTGCTACCTAAACAGTGTTAAGAATCATCTCTAGGAAGTTTATATGTTCTAGAAATTTGTTTATTGAGATCTTAGGTAAATTTTTGTAGTTGATTGTTTCCTTGAATTTTGAACGGTTTGCTACCTATGGACCTGAACACGGGAAAAAAGGTAAAAAAAAATCGAATTTTTTAAAGTTTTTTGCGATTTTGATCTGGAAGGTGAAGTTTTTTTGATTTTATATGTTCGCAGTTTTTGTTGTTTATGACAAGAGCTACAACTTTGCCTCAGAGAGTAAATCGAAATTCTGAACGGTTTGCAAGATATGAGCCTGAGAAAATGATCACATTTTTACGAAAATGATACCGAGGCCCCAAATCTTTGGCGGCCCATAAAAAAAAAAGTGGAGGACTTTGGGAAAAATTGGGAGACACGGGTCTTTTTTTTTTAGTCTTTTATCACGTAGTGGTGTCCGTATATTGTTATTTTGCCATGACTTAAAAAATTACACACAGTGTAATTTAAGAGCAAATGCTGAGGTTCTCACCACCAGGATTTTTACTCAAAATGGGATAAACGATTCTGTTAGTGAAGTCACACGAAGGGCATCACCTCCCTCCGCTTGCCAACGAATTTCCCGTGCCTTTCGTGTGACTTCGCATTATGAATGAGCATCGCATTACTATTTTTCTAAATATTTTGGCATCACTGGTGTTATGTAAAAAAAAACTAAGATTTTGACAGTTCGACCTAACCAAGAATTGTGCACGAGTGAAAGAGAAGAAATTATCATCGTCGAAGTAGCGAAGCATAGAGGTACGAATCGTTGTAGAGGCAAAAATTTACGAAAAAAATAATTTTTTATTCTATTTCATTTTAGAAAAATGGCTTTCGGTGATTATCCAGCTGAATATAATCCAAAGGTGCACGGACCATACGATCCAGCACGATTCTATGGCAAAGGTAACTTATTCTGGATAAAAAATTGACATTACGTAATGTCACACTTTGCTGTCAAAATTTTCTTAATTCGCGGACTTTATGTAATGGAGGAAAACTTATTTATTCTTTTTACCTCTTTTTTTGCACTGTGCCATAGCTGATGTACCTTTTGGACAAGTGAAAGTTGGCGAAATAGGTGCCTGGCTCTCACGCCGCAATAAGACTCCATCAGCAATTTCTGGCGCTTTCAGTCGTGCCTGGTGGCGTTGGCAGCACAAGTATGTCCAACCCAAGCGTGCTGGCATTGCACCATTCTTCCAATTGACATTGGCTTGCATGACCTTTTTCTACGCCATCAACTATGGCAAGATTAGGCATCACAGGAACTACAAATATCATTAAACTTTGTGCTCTTGGTTGAAGGTAGCTGGGATTCGGCTTTTAGCAACGATGGCGGTGTTCAATAATGAATTAAAAAAAAAAAAAAATAATAAATTTGCGATTTGTTAAGTACTTTCACAATAACTAAAATAAATTTATGCGGCAGTGTCCAAGGAATAGTTAAGCATCATAATTAATGCAAGTTTAGTTCGCGAGAATCAAAGGAATTTGTATAATCACAAGTTTTTGGACGTAGTGTTGATCGAAAGTATTCAAGTTAAAAAGTGCTGAACTTATTGAACGAATAGATTAATTTGGTATTTGATATGTTGAACTATTTCATAGAACTCTAGCAGGCCAGTTCCGTAATCCGTGTGGTTTCAATTACTATTCGTTGAGGAGGCTTTTTGATGAAAATGGTGAGTACCACGATAAAAAGTAACAGAATCTTTTTTGCGGAGAATTACAGGCTCTACAAATAATATTGATTTGCATTAGCGAAAAAGTAACAGTTTAAGAAATATTCTTAAAAAACTTCAAAAAGTCGAAAAATCTACTTAATCGAATATTTCCAAAACAGTTTCTTTTTCGTAAATACTGATCAATCAGACCTGTTCCGTAATCCGTGTGGTTTCAATTACTTCTCTTTAAGGATGCTTTTTAATGAAAACGGTGGGTCGAACGATTAAAAGTATTAGAATTTTTTTTTGTGGAGAATAAAAGGTTCTGCAAATAATATTGATTTGTATTCACGAAAATGTAACCGTTTAGGATATAATATTCGATATTTTTTTCGACTTTTTGTGGTTTTTTAAGAATATTTCCTAAACGGTTACTTTTTCGTTAATGCAAATCAATATTATTTGCAGAACCAGTAAAAGATATTCTTAAACTTTTTATCGTTAGACCCACCGTTTTCATTAAAAAGCCTCCTAAATGAAAAGTAATTGAAACCACGCAGATTTTGGAACAGGCCTGAATATTATTTGTAGAACATGTAATTTTCCACAACAAAGATTCTAATACTTTTTATCGTGTGACTCATCATTATCATCAAAAAGCCTTCTAAATAAAAATTAATTGAAACCACGCGGATTACGGAACAGGGCTTTAGATATTCGTTTGGGTTCTAATCGCAACGGACGATGGGCCAACTTCTTTTCGGTTGGTTAAATAACGTATGGGCTCTTAGCTTAATCCTCGTTGATTAACATAGGATAGATACAAATACTAAAATGAGGTTTTTGAAAATGAATAAAGCTTCAAAGGTGCGTATACTGATACGTATAAAACCAAAGAAACCAAAATTTCATTACAATAAATGAAGTTTTTTGTTTTAAATTGAATAATTCCGTTCAAGGTGGTAAAGTCATATATGTAATATGAATTGACTGGCTTTTTGTTAGCAGTGAATAAAATTGGGCTGTTTTTACAGAATTATTTTTACTTGATAGTGTGGAGTTGATGACCTTAAGTTTAAAAAATTGTATGGGTCAAATAACCGAATATTATGGCACAAAATGTGTCCTTTATGGATTTACTCCACATTCAAAAAAATCGATTCAAATATTAAAACTCCATAACTTTTATTCAACTTATTTCCTGTAATCAATTAAATTATACATTATTACAAAACTTAGTCTATTAAATTCTAACAAATTCAAATTCTTATTTATTAAAATGATCCACTTATAGTTCATGACATTTCTTCCAACGCCTCTGAAAGGTTCTGCAAATTATTTAACGTTGCACCCTCCTTTTGCGCAGCTGCAGTATTTTTTTGTTGCTTGCCAGTAGCTGCATTGAAAGTTTTAGTTTTCTGATGACCAAATGAGTATACTTGTTTCTTCTGTTTATTTGTGGTTTGTTTGTTCTCCTCAATCATTGTTGTATCCAAATCCATAGCATTACTATTTTTGCACTTTTCATCATGCTGCTGTGCATGAGGTAGCTGATCAAAACGAAAGTTTCCTGGAAATTTATGTACCTCAATACAATGCTGCTTACGCAGAGTTGGCGATAACAAACGCAACTTGCACTCTTCCAAAAAACATTCATACATCAGCTCACCGCGTGCCACACGCGCTGCAAAATAGGAATCATGTTGTTCAGAGATGTGTAGATCAAGTAAATGCGGGGTTGGTAGCGATTTATTGCATTGAGCACATATATAACGATGAATGCTATTGTAGTGCGACTGATAAGCAGCAACGCTTTCGAAGAAACGCTTACAACTGGGTACATTGCAGTAGATTTCAGTTGACTGAGAATGCACTGAATCCGCTGAAGTGTCTAGTACTGAGTCAGTGTCGTCTATACCATCGGCAGTGATGACACCAAGTTTTTTATATTTTGGTAAAATGCACTCATTGACAGGCGTAAAGAAATCATCATTGCTACATTTATAACCCGGTGGAATATTTATTAATAATTTACGTATTTGCGACGGAGATAACATTTTTGCGTTGTGCCTCGTTGACAGCTGGTAAAAATGTCAGTTGTCAGAAATTAAGAAAAACAAAATGCTCTTTTCTTATATGTAGGTAAATCAAATTTTATTTTACATGTAAAATTCTTAAACTAAACAAATGGAAAATAATGTTTTGGCAAATTTATAGTCCTTTATTTTGCCTTTGGTGCACCACTTCTGCAAATGCAATAAGAAAACAATTTGTTTAGGATTCATGTAGTTTATTCAACTTTAATTTACTTACTTTCCAGTGTTTTCATTGATGTAGTGATAGGCAACCACTAGCAGAAATAGGAAAACACCCAAAACATTTGAGAAAATGGCCAATTGCACGTCCGTAATCATTTTTTTTTTTTCGTTTTGTTGGTTTGCTGCAAAATATCAATATGATGGGTAGGAACTTAGTGCGTTTTTTGTATCAAAAGGCGGTCCAACAAATGACGTCAAAATGTCATTGTTGACACGTCAGTCTATTTTTTTATTATTGCATTTTTTCAGTAATCTTTGTATTATGGATTAAATTCTGCACTTGTAATACATTTATTTCAAGGCAGCGATTATCATTCTATAATTTTACACTATTGCAAGTACTTACCAGCGAAAAAACCTTGAATTTTCTGGAAAATAAGCAAAAACACCGGCTTGTTTTCTTAAAATTTTTCTTGAATTGGGATTGTCAAGGTTTGACAGCTTACAATCGATAATGCAGTGCTCTTTGACGTTTGCTTAAAGCAGTGGCGGTTTTTTTTTTTTTGATATTTGGTGCCAAAACATGGGCCCGGAATGAGCGCTATACAGTTTTTTCTTGATTATATTTGCCAACTCTCCGTAATGCCTTGATTTCACTGCCTTTGTTGACCAGATTAAAATAAGAACAAACGTGTAACCAAAGATCACCGTTTACACTTCGTAGCTTTGTTTGTGCATTGACAGTTTACTGCCAATTTGTTGTTAATCAAATCTCTACACTGCTCTCATTCTTTTCAGTTGTAATTCTTGTGTGGTAGTTATTTATCAATTCCGAAGGAACTTTCCGCGTAGATTCCGGATAGGAGGTTAGAATTGGCTCATCAGCTCTAGATTTTGAGATATTTGAGGTTAAGAACACGAACACGGTTATTTTTGAGGTTAGGTGCAGACTGCACAAGTCTTTTTTTTTTTTTTTTTTACACGTTATGAAAAGAGTCAAAATATAATTTTTTTGAGCTGAATATAACCAGTTATATAACCAGAAAAATAACGAACAATTATAGGCCCTTATTGCGATTAGAAACGCGAATGAAAAGGAATTACTTTTCTCTATTTTAATGTGCGCAATTAACATTAGTTAAAAAGGGACAACTATATTACCATATTAATTTTGTTTCTATTCGCAATAGGGACTATACTCTTTGCACTTTAAAGTTAGGATATCTCGAATTCATCCAAAGAAACGTCGGTAATGACTATTCTTGTTTCTGAAAACTATTTTATTTTGCTAAGTCCGTTTATATTTATAACATAAACACTTTGCTCAATTTATTTGTATTTGAAACTCGCTTGAATTTCCTTTAATTTAAAAGAAAAAATCACCCAAATACCCCTGAGAAAGGCACATCAAAAATTGATTATAAAATATAATAACTTTGGTAGTTAATTTTGAAATTATTATAATTTATTTAATAAGCTACATTTCTCTTTATCGCATCAATATTGCAGCCTTTTATTTTAAGTATATTTACATAAGATAAATTCACATAAGAAAGAAAACAATAAGAAAACTTTATAAGCTTAAGTAACTATTGCACAATGTGTTGCCTTAAAAAGAGTTTTCATAGAAATAAAAAAAAATTTCCCTAAAATAATGAGTAAAATTACATTATCACATAACGTTAAATTTTCATAATTTTTGCACATAGCGACGCACGAATTTCGCTTTATGCAAACATAAGAATCTCATAAGGAATAAGAGCAATACGCCACTTGCACTATATCCGATAAATAACGCAATAAATTTACGCCAACGCCAATTTTGATATTCCTGCCAATTCATAAATCGATTGCGATAGTGTTCGTGCAGTTCAAATTTGCTGCGATGTGGAAAAAATGATAAATAAAAATCTTCCAATAGATGGCGTATCAACTCGTTATCTTCAGCAAATTGTGGCTCCAAATTATCGTTGATACAATTAAATTTTCTGTAAACCAACAAATAAACATCTGTAAATTAACATTTTCATTTAAATAACTAAAATTTGATATCTTACTTTAGCTGACGCCTTATACGATCAAGTGCAGCAACAACTTCAGTAACATTTGAAGTGAGCATCATAAAGTTGCTATGCGCACCACGTTTGGAATTTACATTGAATTTGTATTTCGGACGAGATGCAAAATTCGTTAACAGCGCATCAGCAAGTAAATCACATTTAGCCACAAGGCTACGCGTTATTGTAGGCTAAAGATAATTAAGAGAATTTTATGTCCAACAGATCAACAGTTACTGAAAATTAAAATAACATCATGTACTCACCACATTCGAGTCCTCATAACGTTCGTAGACTAAAGTTGAATAAACTACAGTTTCATGTGATGGGTCATAACCGGAATTTCTTGAACAGTTCTCTATAACTTCTTCGAAATAACGCACTGCAGACCAGTCCAGCGGAAGCGGATACATGCGAGTTAAGAAAGTGCGCACCTCCCTGTCGGACCAAGTAAGCGAACTATCTGTATCGAATTCGTTGAATATCTCTTCTATACTGGCATTATAGGTTTCGCTCATTAAATATGAATAATACATAAAAGCAAATTGCAAATCATCTGGAGAACGAAAACGATGGGAAGCGGTTGTAGCAAACTCTTTGCGAAATTTCATTTGCATAGCACTGACAATATCGCGATCAAGCAAAAAACCAACATGACCGAGAACATTACGTGCCTTAAAACCATAGTGACGATTAAGCAGCATGTTTGTGTGTATAAGTGATTGTGAATAGATATCTTTGGTTGATTTATACGAATTAACTGCTATACCAAGCGATGAAGATTCAGTGGACTGCAGCAAGTTTGGATTTTTGGCATCCAATAAAGTTTTCGAATGTTGTTTGCCATCTTTGAGCTGCATATTATAGCTATTAACAATACGTTCTAATTCATGCATCGTGCTGAGATTCTTATTTTTGAGTATATCTTTAAAGGAACTCTTTGGAAGATTTAAGATTCTTTTTGCCGCTGTTTGATGGGTTTTAGTGACTTTTTGGAGAGTTTTTCGTTCATCACGTTTATCGCGCTTTATTTTTTCTACTACTTTAGTTTCGGTTTCTTTACTGTGCTGTTGTGGATATGCATCCAACGATGTACAATCGCCACCATCGTATTGACACTCTGCGATATTACAATGCATATCGCAGGCACCATCGCCAATATATACCCATGGACAATCTGTAGCGCAATCAGGTACTGTCCACGCGTTGTAAATACGCACACCATCGGCTGACGTATACAAATCTTCTGGATAAAGTGTGGCACCAAGAAATACATCGTCATTTAAGTAGAGAAATCGCTTTGAAAGTCCCGGAATGTGATGAAGGAAGGTTTCGATGGCAGCGCTGGAAAACGTGGGTAACATTGTGGAAGTTGGCGCTAACAACTCATGAGGCACCACAGTCACACGCTCATAGCTCAAATCCAGCCAATGTGGTATTTGGCCATTGGTTACGATAAACACGTGACGTATCCATGGCGCATGCAGCTCTAATGAACGTAGGGAGTAGCGCAATTCCTGCTTGTCGTCATATCGCGCTGGATCGTAGTTGTTTTTGTAGTTTAGAACATCTGCGATAAAATCTGGATCAGTGCCATTGACCCAAGTGTAAACTACATCTATGGATTCGCAGGCGGCAAGGTGCGTTCCACTGTTCACCGATTGGCCTAATTGTTTCTGTTAAAAGAACAAAATAGATTTTCATTTATAATTCAAATTATGCTTCTCTTACCACGATTAGTAGATAAATAAGCAAAAATAAAATTGTGAATATCCATAATTTACGTCGCCGCATTTTGTTGTACATGTCACGTAATTGCCAGCGTAGTGATTTTCGTAATTTGGTCATTTTGATGAAACATTTTCACAAAACTGCATCTTTAGTACAACTTGGTTTGTTTATTTCCAAAAAATCTAAAAACACTGACCATTCAGAAAGGAACATTGGAACATTGTTGCCATAACTTTTTGAAAGTTCAGAAGTTAGTAGTGTTGCCAGAACTTTTTAAAGAAGCAATGGGTAAAAATGGTTAAAAGGGCAAAATATTTTACACATTCCTTCATTTTTAGACCCTACACCCAGGGTCTATTCACTTTCACCTTTCGTTTGTAACACACAGAAGGAGGCGTGGCAGGTGTGGAAAAATATATATATTCTTGATCAGCGTAACCTCCCGAGTCGATATAGCCATGTCAGTCTGGATAGCTGTCTGCCCATCCGTTAAAATAATTTTAATATTTTTTGGGAGCAAGATAATTAGATGAAATTTAGTACACTGCTTTCGTCGTAAAAGTTAGCTCGATACATTGAAAATTGTTTTTCATTTAAGAACAAAAATTTTATTCAATATTTTATAATCGTTTTGAAGCAAAGGGGTTCAAGTGCAGTTTGTTTTCAGTCAAATACTAATAACTTTTAAAAGCGGACCTCTAGAAAATTTCCGAAAAATACCTCAAACAGAGAATTTTTTCCGGATTCTTAAAATTGTGGTATTTAATTTTTTCTAATGTTTAGTTAGTTGTTATGTGGCCCTAACTTTACTTCATATTTACTACAAAACATTTTTTTTTTTAAAATTGGCTTTTAAGCAAAACTATAATTTTCTTAACTATGTTTTCTAAGTGGTGCTCTACAGAGGCTTGGGACCCCAAAAGATGGGTTGTTATTTTTTTCCTTAGTAGAGTAAGGCTCCCATTTCTTTATTCGCACACTTAACGCAATTTTTCGTAATTTGTCACTTGAGTCCCTTTGCTTCTAGCCCCCTCAACTGTAACTACAAGCTCTGAGCAAACTCACCCAAGAAGGTGTGGTATCTTCCATATTAGCAAAAGCTTCAAAATGCTCTCTAAAAACAGTAAATGCAAGCTCTGAGAAAAAACTAGACAAACTCGGACAAGAGAGCGTGGCACCTCCCGTATAAGTAAAAGATCCAAAATATTACGCTGAAAGCGCTTTTTGAGGTAATTAAAAAAAATTTCCCTCAGACACTGAGAACAGTATAAGTGCAAGATCTGAGCAAAAGCTATGTGAATTTGGACAAGAGGCATCTCTTGTACAGCCAAATTTTCAAAATACTGCAGTTTAAATCAGCAGTTTAATATAATAGTGGGTCAAGGGTTTTCAGTCTGCTCAAGGAGGTGCGGAAACTGAAATTTTTTGGTGATATTATGGATTGACATAAACATGAATATCAGTTCCATTCTACTAGAAAATTAACATCTTAGTTCTGAGGAAATGTGTTTGCATAAATATGATTCCTTGTTTTCATAAGATAATGATCCTTAAATCCTCGCTACACTAGGAAATTTTAGCTAATTAATATAATTAGCAATTTTTTCGTGTGGACAATAAGCTTTAATTATGCTCTCATACTGAACTATTTATGGCAATTTGAAAATATACGTGACTGTGTTTTGTTATATTTTATTTAAACTATCAGTCGTACGAAAATAATTTTCAGATTTTTTTTTTACTGAAAATATCCTCATATCACAAATAACGTTACATACTCTAAGGTCAAATTTAACTCAAAGATCTAATACATACATATATATATATTATATATACTAGCGGGGCCAACATACTTTATTCTGCCCTTTTTCTATTAGTTGTGCGATGAGTACGATTTGAGCGAAAGCTGTGTTTGGTGCAAATTTAAATTAATTGTTTTGTATGGCATGTTCTCCACCGCCATTTCCGATCCCCGCAATTGTCGCAAGGGTTTTGGTTGACACTGTATATTCAAATCTATGTTCCTAGTTTCATAACAAAATATGCTATACCTAAAAAGATATAGCGTTTAAAGTCTTTTTTTATTGTATGATGGATGCAACACCTCCTTGTTCAATCCATCCAACTTTTTGCATGTTGATTGGTGGTCAAAACATCCATCCATGTACCAAGTATTATAACAAAAGCTGCCATACTATGGGAATACAGTGCCCCCTCTCCCTTTTCATTTAACATTTTTTGCATGGGGACATGTGCCTATTTAGCTAAGTCTGTGAACACATCGTTAAGTAAGAACGATCTGTTTGACGCACAGTGGGGTATTTGATACCAAAACACGATATTAATTCGTCCAGACTATTGAGGGTTATAATAACTTATTTTTTTAGTAAATTATGCATAAAAAAGTAGAAAATTAATGCAGTTGTATAATATGTAGTGAAATTGTTTTTTAATAGCAATAAAAAACGAAAATAGTCATCAAATTTTTTTCGCATTATTCTGAAGTTTTAAGAATTTCTGAGTTTGATGACCTCTAGTGAAATTTTGTGAAGAATATTTTTGTGGAACATTTTAACCTATTTTAACCAAGTTTTTGGAAAAAAGGGTCAAGAAGACCCATAAAACAGGATATAATGGGTTAAGATGCAATAAAAAATTGTTTCTTGCATGATTTTATGATAAACTAATGAAAAACTGTTTTTTCAAGATGTAGTTTAAGAGTTTTATAGTAGGCCGAAATATCGAAAATATGTTTTCTGTGGGTTTTTTTTATCTAAAACAACAATATATGAATGATTTTCAATTCGAGATATAATATTTTTATATACCTTGACTCAATACAAAAAATTTGATATATCGGACGACTCATTCCGAGCATTTCTTAAATCGTAATAAAATAAAAACTGTACGAAGCTGACATTTTGCATAAAATGGCGATGTGCGACCTCTTTTTGACCTTCAAAAATTTTAAAAAAACTCAGCATACTTTATTTACACCCTCTTGCAGATTTTTGGGGGTACTTGTCTATATATATGTCTGTATTTAACTTTTTATTTATTTGTTGCTCTACTTTCATACATATTGGACATGTCAGTTTGCCGTAAAAAAATTACAATTTCTCACAGCCGCGCAAAAATGCGCAACCTTTTTTTCATAGCAAGTAACTTAAATGTCTTCACTTTATTAAAATATCAACATTTTTGTATATAGCCAAAATGCACTTAATTTTAATTAAAAAAAATACCTGAACTAAAAGGGTCCATCAAAATTTAAGAAGACCAACAAAACAAAAGGAAAAAATCATTGCATTGTTGGTGGATGCAATTGCTTCTTATGATTATAGCGACTAGAGTTCTCTTACAAATAGTTTAATAATTCCGAAAGAGCACAAAATGGCACAACCAAATTTTATACACTCATTATGGACAGTCTGTAGTTAAAGAAAATCATAATTAGATGAAAATCGTGCACACCCTAAAATACTTTAACTCTTTAACACATATTTAATGTATATAAAAAAAAAAATTTTTAAACATAAACTCAAGAAAACTTTTATGCAGAAAGAACCACAATTACCTAAAATTGAAGGTTTCATTAAAACTTTTTCCACAAAAAAACTTTTTTAGTAAAAATGTAAAAGAGGCAAAAAATTTCAATTTTTCACTGCGCGCGAACGAAAGCAAAAAAAATTAATCTTTAACTGCGTATAACTTTTCAACTAGTAATGTTAGGTCAACAATTTTTGTTGTTTGTGACGCAGATATTAATTATCTTTAAAACGGTATCAAAACAAACATTTTTTTCAATTAAATGGGTAAAAGCGCATACAATAGCGCATACAATACCCCTTTGTGTGACGTCTGTCCAGTAACAGCCCAGCAAATCCTACATAACCATATTGAATTATGGACTGACCCGTTTAACACATACTATGATACATTTTTCTAAATTTACTACCACAAAGAAATTTAAAAAGGGTAAGATATAAACAAAAAGATGCCTTGCTTCCTTACTCAAAAAATATCAAGTTGACAGAGAATAAAATTGAATCGTAATTTATCGTCAATCAAAGTTCATTCAAATGCCAATTCAAAAACCCAACATCAGCAACGATAAGGTAAATAAAAATTAATAAAGCTGAAAACCCAAAACAAAAAAAAAAAATCAACAAATCTTTACTTCTTTTATATCATTTCATATTTTACAAACAACTGCTGAGTTATCCAGAAAGACGTCAACCATAGGTAAACCTGCAGCTCGATAGTATAAAGAAGATTCATAATTGAATGCAGCTAAACCCATCATCAATTCTACAAAATTGTAATTTATTTTGACAATAAAATAATTTTTCGAAAACTTCAGTTCGATTATTATTTATTAACAAAAATTGAGAGAATGTCTACAAAAGGAATTGAAAAAAATGAAAGAGACAGCTATAGTTTTTTATTATTTTTGTTTATGAGAAAGTCGCATTAATAAGACAAGGATGCACGATCACATGGATAGGGCAAAAGTGGTTATTTTTTTCCCGATGCTAGAAGAAATGTAACTGGTATAATACGAGATTTGTAACTCTTATGTAACAAGGTTGGTAACGGTTACAGGATTTGCTGGGAGGTTGTAAAAATAGAGGATTAATTACTTGATAACGGTTATTTTCATTTGTTTTTACACTGGTCTGGCATCACTTTTTCGCAACAGTCACGAGTTCGAGTATCGCTCATTGCAATTCGAAGATAAAAAACCTTTCGAATTCTGTCACATGACTGTCATACGGCAGAAGCAAAAAATTTTCTTTTGACAGTGCAGAACATCGTCTAATTTTCAATGGAAGTGTGAAAAAAGATTAAAAATTTTTTCATCTTTCAGTTTCGATTGATTTTCTTTTAGTTTTCCTTAAAATTTAAATTTATTTTTGCATTGTGTAAAGTTCTATTTTGTTACAAAAAGACTAATTTTCACAATTATTGTGCGAAAATGGTGGGGAAAACAACGTTTACTGTTGCGACGTTGCTGTGCGTCATTGGAGTGACTGTGGCGACAACTACGCCCGTTTTCCTTTGGGGCGCCAACAGGTGGGTGGAGATTTCATATATTTTCTTATAAAAATGAAATTCCGAATAATAATTTGTTGCAGTCCAAGCAAACCCACATTGCAAACGGTTTCGGAAAAAGAATTCGCGGAGGATGTGGTTGCACCGCTGCTCAAGAACTACATGGTAGTGGCCTTCTTGGAAGAGAGTGTAAGAATTTGATAAAATTAAAAACTTGTGGAAGTATAAAATGAGGAATTTTTCTTGTAGCTTTCCTCCAATGATTTTCTTTGTTCGAACACGGATAATTCTGGCTCTTGCTATGCGCATCTGAAGGGTGTTTCACCAAAGACCTATTACGCCAGTGTAGAAAAACCTATTGAAGCTTTACGTTCAGTAGCTACCGAGCGGGAATTCAATAGCGTTGATCAATCCGGTAAACTTGAGACACCATTAGAATGTGCTGCTGGTAAGGTTGTTTTCGTTAACCTTGACAGCGCAGAGGAAGGAGCACGCGCCAGCACTTTAGAGTCACATGGTAAGTAAAGTGAAAAGGTTTTTATAAAATTTATACATATTTGGGAGTATGGTTTTTTCTATTTTCAGACGCTGCCATTTCTGCCATTACTAAAGATATCTCCTGCCCCGTTGTATACATGTATATGTCAGCACCACAAACTGATGTTAAACAACGTTACCGTCGCGATCTTCCAACTGATACAGCCGGACCTTTGGGAGGTTACTACTTCCGTGATCCAACTGGTGGACAGTTTATATTATTCTACTCCAAACTGTACTTCGTCAGCAGTAATGCAACATCTTCAACTCAAGCTACAACACCAACACGAACTGAAGTTGTCATCAGAGATATGAAAGTTGTCAACCAGACAGTTGCTACACCTGAAACGGCAGTTACATATTTCACTGTCACCTTGACAGCAGAAAGTGGTAAGACGGTAGAATTCAACATAACATCATCGCAAGGATATTTTCTTTTGGGTAACGTAGCCTATGATGGTGTATCATATCGCACGACACCAGAAATCAGTGCTCCATACAGTTTCTCCTATTCTTGTGGTAATTTAACGTTAGCTGCTATACCAGCAAGTGTAACCGAATCAAATTCGAATACGTTGTCATGGCAGTATTTGCAATTCCAAGCGCCATTCGGTCAAAAATGGAATAGCACATTTGTGTTTGGTGATGCTTGGTCTTGTACTGGTTTCTTTACCACCGGCATTTTAATGGGTCTATTCGTTATATTGCTCATGTTAATAATCCTTTTCACTGGCATTTGCTGGATGATGGATATTAATACAATGGATCGTTTTGATGATCCAAAGGGCAAGACCATTACCATTAATGCTGTTGAATAAACAGTCTTACCACATTAATTCAATGTGAAAGTAAATAACAGCAACAACAACAACAATAGCAACATAAGCACAAATATTTTATATTGCTGCTTTTCTATTTACTATGTATATTACACACAAAATTTTATTGTGTTGTCATTGTTTTTCCATTCCCTATTATATAAATATTTTTATTTTTTTTGCTCTTTATTACAACTAAAACCACAATAATGTAAGTCCAATGTGTCAAAAAATGTTTAAAAGAAAACCAATTTACATATTTTGAAAGTTTTAATTAGAATATAATTTCAATTTTATCTTTTCGTATATATATATAAAGATTTTGCTCAAGTTTTGCCAGTAAATTTCATGCCAATTTATTCCTTGTCAGCATCCTTGGTTTTATTTATTGAGTTTGGAATTTACCGCCAAAAACTTTTTCAAAAAATTGTTTTATAGAAGTGTTGTTTCTTAAGCTCTTCTCTAAATTCCTTATTTATGGTTTCGGTTTGATATCTTATGTTAATTATTATATATTTTTTTGTATTCGTCCATAAGTATTTAACAAATTTTAGATAATTGAAGATCAAACAAAAATGAACTTGGTTACCATTGTGTGTGTGTGTGTAAAAAAAGCTGGTATTCAACGTGGTGATGTAAGAACTATATTGAAGTCAGTTTAATATTATATAAATGTGTAAAATTATATATTATATATAACGTATGTTAACTTAAAATCAATTATATAAAAGTTCAATAAAGCTATTCTCTTGTTTTGTTAAAAGTATTTTTTTAAATTTTGAGTTTTTGGCTCATTAAGACTAGAAGGGTACAGCACGATAACATTATAACATAAAATAGTGTACACTTGGTTTGTTTGGATGAAAATTTCAGAAAACATGGTCCGCCTGGTGCCTGAATGAAAGTCTAAACTTTTGTTTTTCGACAGTTTATCCAGTCCAACCCTTTTAAAGGTGTTGATTTTCTATATTTTTGTTTTTGCACTCATTGCTCTAAAGAGAAAAGTTTGTCCTCTGGAAGTCTCGGAAAAAGTTAAAATTTTTCGCAAAAAAAAAAAAAAAAAACAGCGACGGTTATGTTTTAAAAATATATCCAAAATTAAAGTAAAAAAATATAGAGAAAGTTAAGAACTTTTGAACATGCTGTTCAGAATAGAAATTGGTGAAAATTTGCTCATATGTTCGCGTTGTGGCCGACATTCAACCACTTCAATTTGATTTCATATAGATAAGCAAGCATACTCTTATTAGCTACCGTGTATGCATATTTTATTTTTAGGGGAGTGGCACTGCTCACTGTAAAACAAAAAGTTTAATTATCCTTCCTTGGGGGAGTAATAAAACACAAAAAGTTTTTATATTCCTTCCTTAGGGTTAGGTCTATTTCTATTCTAAATTTTATAAAAATCGATGCAGCAGCTTAAACGTGGTAGCCCATTTTGCCATTAAGGGCTTGGCACCGTCCACTCAAAAACATATTATCGTCCCTTTGAGACAACCTCCATTCATAAAAATCTATGCAGCTGGTGAGCTGTGAGAAGGTTTTTTCTATTTAGGGGCTAGACACCGCCTACTTAAAAACGTAATAAATATATTATCGTTCCTTACTGTTAACCCTATCTCCATACCAAATTTCATTAAAATCAAAGCCGCGGTTGAACCGTGAAAGCATTTTTTCCATTTTGGGGCATGACATCGCCCACTTAAAAAAGGGAAAATTTTGTGCATCTCTTCACAATCTTTCCAACAAAAAAAAAAAAAAAAAAAAAAAGCTAGCGAACTTTATTAAGTAAAAGTGTTCTAAATACTTCGTAGCCGAAAACGAGTGGTTTCCCCCGACCCCTGAGCCTCCCATCATCATGATATAAAGGTAAGGGGTTTTCGTCAAGATTTGTTCTTACATTTGGCGACAGGTAGAGTACCTATTCTTATCTCCTCTCTCACTTAACTTTGTTAACGGCACCTTAAAAAACTCTGGATGAAATCGATATAGGAATCCAATGGGACTACGGGCAATATAAAAAAAACTTACGCGGAGAATGATGCATACTTGCGTTCTTTACAAAATTTTTAAAAAACTTTTCGAAGAGTTAACATAGAAAAACAGTAGCTGAAATATATATACAAACAATGTCGTATAAGTTTTTTTTTAAAGAAAATAACGTAATATTCGAAACGGGTAAATTAAGTGGGACAGAACGGAGAATGACTTTTTAACACTATGTTATATTTTCATATTAAAATACATACTAAAAATTATATTTTTTTCAAGCAATTCGTATGGAAGCTCTGGTTAAGTATCTGTGTTAAATAGCTAAAATATCAAACTTTAAATTAAAACATGGTTTTGAGCCCCGGGACATTGAATGGTACATTTTTGGAGACTCACCCATATCTGTGAACGGCTGATCAAAAGAGGGCATTAACTCAAGAATCTCAAAAAAGCAACGCATGTTAACTGAACTAAATAAAATATGTAGATCTTTGGTTATTTTCATCAAATCGAAACTTTGTGTTTCAAATTCAAATATAAGATCGGAGTGCATTTAATGAAAACTTCCATGTTATCAAGATGAAGTCAAAACGAAAAAAAAAAAAAAAAAATCCAGGACTGTGTTCAACAAAAGTTACAGGAAAGGATTGCTGTTTTGAAAACTAGAATCATTTTAAGCGTTTTTTTTAAAACGTAAAAGTACGACTAGTGATATGAACTACTTATAACTAAAATTTTATCACTTTATGAAGGGCGTTTGGCTTGAGTGGAAGTTCTAGATGTATTCGGTCAATGACTGTTTTGTGCGCTTTCACTTCGTTGCAGTTTTCGACACATCACTTTCGACTATACATGATAAGTTTTGCAAGTTCTCTTTCTGGAGGGCATAAAATATATTTTTGGTTCTGCTTACATTTCAAGTTAGTATAATTCCAATATAATTCCCATCATTTCATATTTATATAAGTGTATTTTTACGATTAAATTAAATCTGAATAAAATTTACGAGTATATTTGTAACGTTTTTGTTTCGCAATTCCGACATTCCAACTAAATTAAAAATCTAAATCAAATATTGATAACTTTTATTGACAAATTGCTAGCAATAAATATGAGGAATATACAAAATATTTCACACAAAGTTTGCAATAAAATACGGTTTTACTCACATAACCCGCTTACAGTTTATTGCGTGTACTCGTATGTTTGTAATTTTGTATGGATATAACATGTGTACATTTGTACATACTACATATATGTATGCATGTTTGTATGAACTTATTGAAACATATTTTCATTGCTCTTATGTTGGATAGTGTAATCAGACTTTATTATTACATTTTTTTTTTATATACTATAAATAAGCTCGTTCAAAAATAACTTTAAATGATTTCTCTTCTTAAACATTAAATATGCAATTTCTGTAGCAAAAATGTTGAAATTACTCGTATTTTCTTTTATTTAAACCAAATAAGAAACTTGGTGTTAGTTCCAAGACCAATACCAAGACCATGACTAATATCAAGATCAAGTATGCTATGGTCTCGGTGGTGGGTGCTCTCTTAACCGCACTTGCGAACTAAAGAAAGATCAAGTTATCGAAATATAGAGCGGTTTTATTAATCTTAGTATTTAAACTAGTAAGGGTCCAACCTTATTTTTAAAATTTTGCCAATATGGGAGGTGCCGCGCCCTCTTCTCCGAGTTCATCCAGGTTTTGCTTAGAGCTTGCATTTATAGTTCTTAGTGTCTGAGTGAAATTTGGTTGGATTATCTGTAAAAACGTTTTAAGTACCGCGTCTTGAAGTTTTTGCTTATATGGGAGGTGCCACGCCCTCTTGTCCGATTTTGCCCAGTTTTTGCTCAAAACTTGTGCTTACAATTCGTAGCATTTATGAATATTTCGGTTGCATTGTCGTGAAAAATACTCCTAAAGATGTATTTTGGATACATTTTGAGCATGGGCGGTAGGCGTGTCCGATGACCGATTTCGCAGTATACTAAATTTAAATACATTTTTCCCAGAAAATGTATTTCCACGCACACACAGCCAGCCAGCCAACCAGACAGACGGACATGGCTATATCGACTCATTTTTCTATGAAAATACATTTTTGACTGATCTTCGACAGTTATTTTTATTTCTACTGTGAAGGTAAGTAAAATATATTTTGCAGTTAAATTTTACAGTCATTTCTAGAGATATAAAATGACGGAAATTTACGGTTTTTAACAGTCAAAAAAACTATTATTTTGAGGTCAAAATCAGTCACATATCTAATACGACGCCAAAAAAGTATTAAGAATTATTACGCGACTTTAAAATTTTACCTTCAGCGCGGCCAAATAGTTTCCCTTTAAAAAACTTTGATAAAATAAAAATTTTTTTATCTAAGTTAGCAAGTCTTTTCTTGTGTAAAAATTAATAAATTTGTTTATTTGTTTAAAAGACATAAAATAAGATCTGTGAATTTTATTTTTAATTAATAAATTTCTCGATTAAGAGCCAGACAGGATAGTTGGGCAACTATCCGATTCTACATAGCGGCATAAGTGAGCGACCACACGAGAGATTTGCTATACAAACTCAATTCAGACAAGATAGTTGCGCAACTATAATCATGAATTTTAATACATTTTTGTATTATTTTTTCATGCAACAAATTTGTGTCAAACTGTGAGTTAATTTTGTATAGACTCTCAAATTATGTTGCTATTAACCACTTATTTCATCCATCTCGTAGATTTCTTCACGAAAACTATTATTTTACTCCCAAAAGGAAAAAATTGTGAAACATTTTACAACCCAACTCTGTTTTTGTGAAATATTTTAAAACACAACTCTGTTTGATTTCGTGGCATCGTTTGCTCATTTATTTCATGATTAAAATAATCACCAAATATATGATTATTTTAATTATGAATGTCTATGTAAACTAGCCCTTTGCAAATAACAAAGTCGCTAAAAATTCGGCAAAGTGAACGCACCCTTGTTTATACTGAAACTTTGATTAAAGTAGTGAATCCAAAGTGGACGCAGAAGAAATTTTCGGCTATTCCGGAGAAGATCGTAAGTTTGATTAACAATGTACAGAATTCCAAAAAAGTGAAAATATTGAAATTGTTTTTCATGCAAGATCCCTAGAAACTCCGACCAACTTTACAATGATTCAAAATACGAGCGCAACTTCAGCCGTACTCGGTTGAAATCCCGTCAGTGTAGAATCTGTGCGTGGTCATTTCAAGGGTTATAAAATTCAAAAGTGGACTGAACAGGAGAGAGAAGCAGTCAAATATTAGTAACACAATTTAAGCCCGATTCTAAGAATTTCGCGCGTGTGCTTGTCTATAATGGACGTTTCAATGGCCCACCCAGCGCCGTAATTGATTCTGATACACGTAAGGTTCACCGACTTTTTGATTAACACGGAAGAAACCATTAAGTCCTAATGGCAAACTCACTGGTAATAAAATTTATTTCGAAGAGGTTAAAAGCACCTTTGTGGGTGAGCGACGTGAATACGAGCCACACATTACCGATCCCAATAGAACGGCAATGAAAATGGACGGCTTAAAACCAAATACTAAATACAGAATATCTATTGAAGCGACAACAAAAATGGGCGAGGGTGAAGAGTAAGTATAAAATATGTGATTTGTTATGTGGAATAATCTAATTTGGTTTCTTTTTTTTCCAAAAATAGATATTTACTGAAAAGCGCACAAGAACCTGCAACACCTGCATTCATCTGGTATAAGGAACATTCTCACAAAGACTTGGCTAAGTTTAAAGTACAATGCCTACCGAATACGGAGGGACATCCTGGTACACATTTCTTCACAAAATATAGGTTGGTTGCTGTGTTTTTCAAATGTTGGCTGTGTGCGTAACACAACTCATTATAGGCGATGTTTAATTTGATAGAATTTGTTTTTGCTTAACGTTAGATTAGCGACTGTTAATATTTTTTTTTTTAAACCTAGTTTGGTTTGTTAAGTTTTTAATTCTAAGAAAGACTATGCAATCAAAAATGTCTGAACGGGTCTACTTTCGGAGATATAGCCATCGGAAGATCTGGATATATCTTTTATAAAAAACGGTATAAGTTGGGAACCCCTGAATGCATTTTAAAAATATTGATGTCATATTAAAGGTATTTTATCGGACTTTGTAACTGTTTTAATTTTTCAATTTGAGTCATAGTTTTCGAGATAGGACAATTTTTCAAAAATTCACCCCATTTTTTTTCCCAAAAAAACCTTATTTTTCCCAAAAAATGTATTATTAACCTATAACTTTTATAACTAAATTAGAAAGCCCAATTTATTTCCTTTCATTTGATATGCAACATGTATCTGAAATTGCATCATTAATAAATTTCTATAGAAAAAAGCAAAAATAGACCAAATAATTTCCTTGAAACTAGGAACTTTTAACAAGAATGCCAGAACAACAACAACTTAACTACTACAACAACAACTCAATTTGGCTACCAAACTATGTATTGGATATATGATGGACTGATCCTCGGCCGAAGGCCACCGCAAAGCCAGTGTTCGATTTTTGGGAGTTTTAAATTCTGAGCTGCGGCCGTAGGCCCTCCATTTACCCCTACTCTTATTTAAAATTACTGTTGTTTAAGTAGTAGTAAAGTTGTTGTCTGTTCTGGCATTGTTGTTGTTAAAAGTTCCTAATTTCAAGAAAATTGATTTGGGTCATTTTTGTTTTTTCTATAGAAATTTATTAAAGATGGAAAAATAACGATTTTTTGGGAAAAAAATGGGGTGAATTTTTGAAAAATTCTCATATCTCGAGAACTGTCACTCAAATTGGAAAATTTTGTAGAGCAATTATAAAGTCCGGTAAAATACATTTCATATAACATCAATATTTTCAAAATCCATCCAGGGGTTCCCAACTTATACTGATTTTTATTAAAGATATATCCCGATCTTGCGATGGCAATATCTCCGAAAGTAGGTTCGACCCGAACTTTTTGTTGTTGTTGTTGTAATTAATTTCTAGAGCCCTATTTGGGCAAAACAAAAAAACAACAACAGTCGCTAAAGTAAAATTTTTCATTTAAATATAAACTACACAAACTACTGTATTTTCAATAAATGTTTATAAAATGTAAGCTGCACTAGATGAATAAATCAATAAATAAAAAAAAAAAAAATCGTTATTTAATTTTGACTTTAAAACAATTAAAATAACTGTAAATTACAGTTAATCTAGAAAAAACAGTAATTGAATTTTTGACTGTAAAACCATTTAAATAACTGCGATTTACAGTCATTTGATAAAAAACAGTTTTTGTCATTTGACTGTAATTTTTGACTGTCGGTTGCAATAAATTGTAAACGACAGTAAAAAAAAAAATGACCTACAATTTCCAGTTAAAATGACTGTAAATGTAATGGGAGTCTTTTTGACTGTTTTTACAATTGTTTTTACTGTTAAATTTGTTGTTTTTACCGTCATATTTTTTTGAGTGTATATATACTTTTCAATATCTGCCACGCTTCCTTCTCTGCGTTACAAACGGAAGGACAAAGTGAATATACCCTATGCTCGAATCGGAAACATTTTGATCTCCAACACATCTTACTTGAATTGTGTTTTCTACGAAGAACTTTCAAGCACTTAATTTTCGACTATCAAAGTGTAAATTTCCAGTTTTGTCCTTTTTTCGATGGAATTTTCTATATAAAAATTTTTGTTTAACCCATATCAATGATAGATGTTCAAAGCTTTTACGCATTTATTGACTTCAGCCTCAAAATGGAAACAGCACCCACACAGTCCTTCCCTCCTACCACAAACCGAACGAACATAAAATTATGTGTTGTTGCCGTTTCGAGCCTTTCATCATATCAGCATAAATCATCAAATTTTCAGCACACAACATCATCAGCATCAAAGCAGAGGAGTAAGTATCATTATCAACACAACCAAACATTCCGACCGGCCACCATCTACAACTTGCATACCCATATAACAACAACTAACCACACGGGCCAACCGAACCGACCAACATTGCATAAATCCACTTGCCAAGCCTAATGGGATTAAGTCGCTGCTAAATAAGCTCGCTTTTTATGGCTTATTAAAAAATGGTTAGCAAAGGGATGGGGAACAGCAAAGCAAAAAATACCAAACAAAAAATATAAAGTAGAGAAAAAATTGCGCGCCAAAGCACATCATGTTTTGCTATTTATTTTGTATTTTGTGTTTTTTTTTTTAGTGTTTTTAGGTTTTAGTGTTGCCAACCATCGTCAACCAGGCATTTGCAGACCATTAAGTAAAGCGTTCATCCATCTTTGGGTTGTGCTTCCACTGTTTGTCGTTGGAGCATCATTGAAGGTAGCGCGGGTTGATCTCTTTCTCTGCGAATTTAATGCCCTTTTCATGTTTGTCCGTTTTATGAGGAAATTCCACTTTTTTTGCTCCTTTAGCGCATTGAAAGTGCAAAAGTATTATGTATAAATAGCAGTAGAAAAGTAATAGGTATGCAAAGATTGTGAAGCTGCATTAAAATCGCATTTTTTTTCGTTACCTCGAAATTATGCCATAATATTTTTTATAGCAAATTTTTCCATTCATTTTTATATAATGCAACTGATTTCAGCGGCAAATCAAAAATTTTAATTAAGTCAAGAAAAGACCCAACCGTTAAGGTCGACTGCTATGCATTGAACGAGAAAGAAAAAAATGTATAAAAATTACCAGAAACGAACTGTAAAATGCATGCAAACGACAGATTTAGCTATTTTTGTCAGGTCAGGTAACATTAGGCAGCAGCTTATCGACTTTTTTTTAATAAATGCGAAATCATATAAAGAATTTTAAGAATGCTGGGTAAAAATTCCGACTTAATACATTTTATGTGTTCAACAGGAAATATTCATAGCTGATTCAGTTATAAATTAAATTTTTTCTATAAATCTTTATTGAATAGCATGGCAAATCTTGATAATTTGGTAGAAGGTCATTTTAAAACAAATAAGTCACAGTTAACTTTGTTATAATGATGGCAGCAGCAAATGAGTGCGACTATGTGGGGTGTCACATGAAGAGACACGTGTGAATATCGCAAAACAATATCGAAAGCCCTGGTAAAAGCACATCCCTACGATTTTGACAGATGACAAAGAATAATAATAAAAAAAAAATTAGAGTGACAACAGTGCAAGATTGTGAAAATATTATAATTTTGTGCAAATATAAATAATTATAAATGGGTACATTAGCATTTTCCAATAGTGATAACGATAGCGATGATTGCGTGGACCTCAGGATTAAAAAAAAAAATATTGCGGCTTAGTTCCGGGGACATACGAGTATTTTAGCTGAATGTGTTGGAACATGTAAATTTGATACATGCGCTTCCGCAATTGAAAGAATTTTCTTAATTAACAGCTTTCAACGAAATTTTCGCCTCAATAAAATGGCATTTAAATATATTTTAATGGAAATGGAGTTCTATGCTAGTTAACGTCAACACCAGGGTGCACTAGCCACCAAAGATGAGCTTGCTGCATCCTGAGATTCTTTTCCGAAGAAAGCTACTGTTGTGAGTTTGCTAAAGCAACTAATTCATAAATCATTCGTAAAGCAACTACCAAATATTTTTATCAATACACCCTAATTAAATACAGAACATTCTTTTGCTTATATATCGATTGATCGAGTTTCAGCTGAAGCCAAACCGTGGGATACCAAAATAGAATGTATCCAACGTGATCAATCGTGTGATTTCGGATTTTAGTCAAAACAACTTGCAATACTAAATACACAAACAACATGCCTTTGCTTGCACTCATGGACACCTGAATGGAATGTGTCTGGCAAAAGCATGGGAATCGGAAATCGCGTACGTGATCGAACCTATTGGTGTTTAGCAATGCAAACTCACAGCGTCTCCCGAAGGTTGAAACGAGCTTAGGTATGAAACGAGATGAAAAGCTCGTTTCATGACACTAAAGCTCTTTTCAACGATCGGGATTAACTATAAAATAAACCGTTCGATTAAAGAACAGTATCTTGTAAATTTACTAACCAAGCGAATACAAACTTTGCTGAAAGCGCTTTAAGTAGCCGCTAGTTAAAATCAATTAAAAACTAAGTGAAATATTTAAAATCAAGTGTTTGTTTTAAAATCCTCCAAAGGACAATTTCAACGATTTGCTACTAGTATTTTCAATCTCACCGGGACACAGGACCACAACAATGAGATCCCGCTTCAGAACAAAACAGGCATTCAATTGCCTCAGCTATAAAGAAACAAAATTAAACCATCAAACCTCACGGGCGATCAACCTTGCCCTCAACAACCGGTAGCGTTTTTAAGCGCTGGTCACCTTTCAAAATCTTTAGGCAGGGATCAATTAATCCTCCGAAAAATAACTTAAAACTACCAACATTGTGTCGTGAAGGATTTTAATGTTAACGTTGCCCAGAATAAAGATGAATTGTTTCCTTTATTGAATTAAATAAAATGAATTGGTTAGTTGTATGAATTTTGAGCTTTATATTAAAAATAAATTTTGTAATTTTAAACAAAAACTAAAAAAGTGTTTTAAATTGTTATTAAATATTTAGCTTACTTTCCCTTAAACTTTGCTTGAAGCTATAGTTGTAAATCTTTCCAGAAACAGGAGACTTCTAATAAAATTGGAAAATAAAAGTTTTATCTACAGTAGTTTTTAAAGGACATTTGCTATAACACAGTTCTGAACACAACTACTTACATACATATTTATCTAAGCATACACATGTAAAGCCAAATTCAACATGGCGTATTTCCGGCACAATGTGCAGCCAGCGGAAATATATAGTCCTCTTTAAAAGTGCTACATTTCTTTCATTTTCTCTTTTTTTTTTACAAAATTAAAAGTTTCACTTTGCAGCTGTGTGTATGTAAATGTGTACGTTTAATGCACATTTAATTGCTTGCATAGAAAAAGAGAAATGAGAAGCAAAAAACAGAGGAAAAAAAATGTAGGAAAATGACAAAAGAGAATTAAGTACAGGTCAGTGCGTCAAGTGGAAGCCTGCAAGTCAAGCAAAGTAAAAACAAAAGTATTTCAGTAATTTCTATGTATGTAAATATGTATGTGTATGTAAATGTCACGGTGTACCAGTAATAGTGAAAAATATGATATCACAAAGGGAAAAGAAGCGCTTCAAAAAGCCTTCACCAATAAGTGCTTCCGCTCCGTAAGAACTATTCTTTCTTTTTAACATGGCATGTTCTAAGGTATAAGCGTTCTGATGCCTACCGAAGCCTTCCGGAAAAAAGCATTCTAAAGCGCTTATTTGAATGCTACGGTACGCGTTCTTTCAATTAAAAAAAAAAAAAAACAGAAATGACCACAAGAAGATACGAACCTACGACCGTCCGTGTGATGGATAGAAACATATTATTTTTACTTACAAATACCAACTCGTTAAACCCCTGCACCATTGACATATGATGAAGAGGTATAAGATTTGTACATTACGAAAATGTCGGTCCAAATAGAATTTCATATTCGAATGCTTCCTACAGCCTCACATAGAATAATTGTGTAATCAGTTTCAATTCAATTAAACAAAAGTAAATAAATCAGAGAAAAGAATAAAGGTGGAATAAAAGTTAAATAAAAAAAATTGTCATAAAAATAAAACAAAACAATAAAAAAAAAATTACCCGCGCTGGGAACCAAACCAATATTGATATTTAATTGCTTACAGCATTGTATTAGTGCTTCTAAATTTCTATGGAGACAAGCGCTTGGTTCAGAAGCGTTTGAAGTTCTTCCTATTGGGATATCACTAAAAAATATCTCTCAAACGATATACTGAGGGTTAACCGCCAAAAATTTCATATTTTCGTTTTCTGATAGAAATGGATAATTCACGCCCATACGCATCTTCTAGGGTTTGATTTGACTGAACTGTTTCTTAGGCTATTGATTTGCTTAGCGGCGACTTTAAAAAAATACGCAGCAGTAGCAATAGTCGCAGCAACAAATTTAAAAGCAGAACTGTCTGCCGTTCTTTCAATGCATAAGCTGTAGCAGAAGCCGAAGATATTTTATGAAGTTCGATCGCTGTTGCTACAGTTGTAGTCGGTTATTTGAAAATGTTTGCTTATGCTGTGCTTCTCAAAAGAGAAAGAAAAACAGCAAAAGAAAACAAAAAGTAGGAGTACCGAAAACTGAGCTGAGATTCTTATAAGTCTGACTACAAGTAACAAGAAAGTGGATGCTGTCAGGTTCAGCCTAAAAATGGTTTTCCGTTTTAAGTTTTTATAGCAATTAATGATAAATTGGGACCTTTTTATTACAAATATGTTCTTGGTTTTTTTCTATCACGCCAGGATCCTGAATTATCCTTGCACAAAAGTAAAAAAATCACTGTTTTGAGGTCTACTAAAAACTATATAACAAAAACAGAAAATTTTAAGAATTTTTAAGTGTGTTACTTAATGACATTTATATATTGAAAATTGATTTTTTAATTTAACTTTTAGTCATATATTTGCAAAGATCGATTTACATATACTTAAATCTATCAATGCATTTTCTAACACATAATTATGACAAATCAATGACTAAAAGTTTAATTAAAAAATCAATTTTCAATATATAAATATCATTGAGTAACACACTTAAAAATTCTTAAAATTATTTGGGAGAACACGCCCTGATAAGGTGGAAACACCTGCAATCGGTATTGAATTGGTTCCAAAGGAATAACTATACCAAATATCAATAAATAACACAAACAACAATTATGATATATCAATACGTATTAACACACAAACAAAACTGGCAAAAGTCGGCTTCGCAGCCGGGCAAAGCTGGTGCAGTGGTAACGACTTCTGCTACCAACCTGGAGGTTCTTGGTTCAACTCCCGCCCAGGCCAAAAACACAAAAAGTTTTCAAACTTGCAATTTTTCAATTATAATTAATTTAGTGAAATACTTAAATATAATTATAATTACAACAAAAATAGTCTGATGAGTCTTTGTGGCGAAAGACGAAACATATGTCACTATAGCTGTGTTCTTAATCCGTTCCTTGATTTGTCATAATTATGTGTTAGAAAATGCATTGATAGATTTATATGTAAATCGATCTTTGCAAATATATGACTAAAAGTTCAATTAAAAAATCAAAAACAGAAAATAGTAAAATTAATTTTCATTAATTAATACTGATAGGAAAAATTACCCTTAATAAGCCGTACTTTAACTATTTTTCAGTTGGATCACTACATCCCAAGTTATGAGCCGTTAAAAAAATTATATCTCGTAATAATATAAAAAGGCCATTTCCGGACCGAAAAACTAAAAACTTAAAATTTTATTATTCTTACCAATAACAATATTTTATTGTTAAAATTTCAAGCCTTTGCAGTACAAGATCATATGGCAAATGACAGTTCTATTCTAGATTTAGTATATAAACCCATAAATGAGCAATAAATAAAATTTTAAGAAAATTCGGTAGAAATTAACGTTATAGTAAAAAAATATCCAATAAATTGATTAAAAAGTTAGCATTTCGAATGCTCATTAATTCACCATGTACTGGAAAATATACTTTTGATAAAAAATCATTGGTTTATCAGAAATTACTAAGAGATTCTTAAGGAAAACACCTATTTCTAGACGAAATTTTGATCTGAACTTTTTGTATGGGGTGATGAACCAATCCAGCAAAACGGTAAGCACCACTAAATTCCCCGTATCCAAATTAGGAAAGAATGACCTATCTTCCGCTAGACCAAAAAAAAAAGTCCCAAAAACTAGTACAGTGTAATCAAAAAGCACTCTATTTATTTATTTATTTAATATCATCTACCGGGTCAAAACCCTTACAGATTACAAATCTTAAATACAAATACTTAGGAACTAGTGGTACATAAGATCTGAAACTTAACTATATCAGCAAGCTCTATCTACCATAGTAAAATATTGATCAACCTTAATTAAGCATATTTGGCTCATATTTCGGGAACGAATAAAGCTATCCAAACAAAATATATGATTTTTATATAATTTCATTAGATAACTGATTTGGGGGATCTCAAACACTAACATTTTTGAAGGATTAATAGATTTTGGTGAATATCTTAGCAACAGGACCAGATTGAAAAAAACGGTTAGTACCATTATATTTAGGATATCATACTTAAAAGAAAAACATATTTTTAACTTTGCAAACTCTAACAGTTTTTCTGAATGAGCCAAAAATGTAGTAGTTGAATAGACTTGTTTATAAAAGTCTTCTCAGAATGACGTCATAAAAAACTAATTTTTTGGGATAACACTACTGAAGCATATTTTAATAATTTTATAAAATAAGTTTTCAGTCGAACTTAGAAGTTAGTAACTTTGATTTGGTGGCAAAATATCGAGGTTATTGATAATATGGAAAGGGGTATTTTTTGAAATCCATGTACCTAAAAGTTGAATGTGAAATTTTTTTTACTTCGCATTGTTAGGATTTATTCAAAATTTTTCATAATTCAGGATTTGCAAACTTTCGTATAGAAAATACTTCACACAATTTTCTGAAAGTTTGAGTTTTTGATTATAATACAAACAGAAGTTTCCATTGTTACACTCTTACTCTGACAAGATATTGAACTTAAACTAATTATTCCTCTGATTAATTCGTCAATGACATAATACTTGGGCTGCTATATATATTTCTGGCCTAATAATGAAAATGCGAATATTTATTATTACTAAAAATGGTTTTATTGTTTTTCAAAGTATTCTCCATCATGATTTATACACTTTTGCATGCGCTCAAACCAATTGTCGAAGAACTTTTTCCACTCCGATTGAGACACCTCCAAAACATGGTTTTTGAACGATTCAACAGCATCTTCTGGCGACGAAAATCGTTGACCACGCATTTTTTTCTTGATGTGCGGGAATAAAAAGAAGTCACTGGGTGCCAAGTCAGGGCTGTACGGCGGATGACCCATCAATTCGATGTTTTGGCCGGTCAAAAAGGCGCTGGTTTGAGCTCGCATTGTCATGGTGAACAATGATTCATCTTCTCTTTTTCGTTTTTCGAATTTCTCCGAAGACTTCAGGCAAACAAATTGAAGTGTTCCACTCAGAATTGATTGCCCTACGTTGCCCAAATGGAACAATCGCCACATGACCAGTTTTGCCGAAGAAATAGGCGACCGTTTGCTTCGAAGTGCTTCTTCCACGAACAACTTTCGTTGGATTTGGCTCGTCTTCGAAAACCCACACGGTCGATTGCTGTTTTGTTTCGGGCTCATATGCATAAATCCATGATTCGTCACCTGTGAATATCTTATAAACGTCTTTTGAAGCACCTCGATCGTATTTTTTCAACATTTCTTTGCACCAATCGACACGAGCCTTTTTTTGAGCGATTGTCAAATTGTGCGGGATCCAACGAGAACAAACCTTTTTTACGGCCAGGTGTTCATGGAATATCGAATGTATGCTAGTAAGAGAAATGGCCACGGATGCCTCTATCTCACGGTATGTCACATGATGATCTTGCATTATCAGTACACGCACAGCATCAATGTTCTCTGGCACAACGGCCGTTTTTGAACGACCTTCACAGAATTCGTCTTTGAGCGAGCGTCGGCCACGATTGAATTCATTAAACCAGTTTTTCACAGTGCTATAAGATGGTGCTTCATCGCCATAGAAAGATTTAAGTTCATCGATGCACTCTTGTCGTGATAATCCACGTCAAAATTTGTGAAAAATGATCGCACGAAAATGTTCACGAGTTAATTCCATTTTTTTGCCAAATTGATTTTTTCAAGTCACTGTAAACAACACAAATGATGGTCGTACGTCAAAACGTTCTGAGTACGTTTATGCTAAAAAATGTCAAACTTTCCAATGAAAATGTCAGATTGCACCTGACAACACTTAGTGTTGCCTAGGCCAGAAATGTATATAGCAGCCTACGTATGAAACAATTCAAACCTTCAAGAATATTCTACGAAAATCTGGTCCCTTCTTCTCCTTCACAAATTCGACATCACAAATGTAGCGGCATTTCCTTTCACCCTGACAACAATGCTAATACTTAAACAGTTTTTTGTTGAAAATAACTTATTTTTTCAAGGTTAATAAAATGCAGAACATTCGTGACAATAATTACATTTTTTTAGACTTTTTCCGCAAGAAAACGGATATTTTTGATTTCTACATATTGGAACACCGTGTCATGTATGCAAAATGAAATGTTTTATCAATTTGCACACACACATGTGAAAACCCTAAACATGCATGCATACACGCCCAAATGAACAATTTAACAAAACAATGACGTCATTTTAGTTTTTAGTATTTTAAGTGTGAATACAGCATTGTATGCTCAAAGCTTTTTATTGCAAGTAGCATTTTAACATGATGACTTATCTAAATAGCCCAGTAGGAAAAAACTCTAGTGAAATTTTAAGTAATTAGATTTTTTGCAGAAATAATTTGCTTTAGTTTCTTCGCCATAGTTTCATTAGAAATTTTCTACTGGGTAGTTAGTACACAAATGCAAATACATATGTATAATAAAAGGCTTTATTTTTGCCTCTGTGCTTTATTTGCTGCTGGCCATGTGTAAGTTTTCCATGTTAAAAAGTGTCTCTTATCGTTGTTGTTTGTTACAGCACTATATTGTTGTAAATTCAATTTAGAAAAAAAAAAATTTCTTCATCCCAGTACAGCATCATGTCGTCTAGTAAAGCTATGAGACTACATCAAAAGTGCGCACACAAGACAAAACCTTTGTTGTAACATCCTGGTGCTCGTGTGTATTTGTGTGATGACTTTGTTTGTTGTCAAGTTTGCTTCTGTTGCAGCTGCTGTTGTAATTTTTAACTTTAAATTCTTTGACGGTCATTGTGTCCTGTTTTTAGTTGTTGGTTTTATTTTTGTATTTTTTTTTTAAATACTTCGCTCTACAACATGTGTACGTTGTTGTAGTTTTTTCGACGTTTTTTGTTTGTTGTGTTCATCAAAGGAAGGAACAATTTTCAAATGTCTAAACGTATATTAAACTGTTTTGATTTGTATGAAGCAAAAAAAAAAAGGCGTTCCCAGACGGACTCAAAAGTTACAAGGACTTTTAAAAACAATGTATTCATATTTTTTTTTTTGTTCCGAGAAAATTCTGCGGAGCTTTTTTGGGGGTTTTCCTAACGGCCCAATTTGAAAAAAAAAAAAAAAACGGGTTTTATGCTCGTAACTTTTTTTTTTTTTTCTTCACAAATCGGATACCCAAATTTGCTTGAAAAATAAAGATTATATTCTTGCAAAAATTTTGGCCTTAAAAATGTTATGATTAGTTTTGTAGTATAGGTAAAATTCGGTTCTAAAAATCGATATTTTTACGTTCTCAACTACGCGGTCGAAAAAGTGAACTTTACGCAAAAGCAATAGCCCAGGAAAATTAGAATATTTTTGCGAAAAAATTCCAAATGAATTTTTTTCACCGGAATTATATTTCGTTATGCATGGTTAATAATGTGTAGAAAGTAACCGTTTGGATATTCAAAAAAAAAAAAACCTTTAAAAGGCAAAAAACCGGTTTTTATTGATTAACTTCTAAACGGTTACTTCAATGTGTACACATAGGGCTTATTTTTTTGTAGATATTATGATTCTCTACAAAATTGATGCTATTGCTTTTTATCGCATGACTTACCGTTTCAGAGATATTCTTCAAAAACCAGTATTTTTGAAACCTTAACGGTTTTTGAAGCATATCTTTTAGACCATGAGTGGCTCCAAAAAAAATAATTTTAATACGGTGTATACAGAATCCAATTATCTTTTGAACGGTTTTTTAATTTTTTTTGTACGACTCCTCGTTAAAGAGCATTCGCAATTTTAAAAGTAAGATATTTTGATATGAACTTATACGTAGCATTTACATATAAAAACTGTGCACAACTTTTTAAATTGAGTTATCTCCTAAACTATAAGCTACACAAAAACATTTTTTACATCTTTATATAGGAAATTTTCTGTGTTACAAAATTGTGGAAAAATTTTTCTGTAAACGTTTGCGTAAGTAAGATATTGCCTGAGCCTGAATAACTTTTAATGCGCACAATGAACTTCAATGAACTTTTTACACATAATTCATTATGCTTTAATAAAGACAATTCCGGTGAAAAAAATTCACTTGGAATTTTTTCGTAGAAATATTCTTATTTTCCTGGGCTAGTATACGTATGAATTTTTTCAGATTTTTTAAAGACATTTTATAAATTTTAAAAAATTTATCAAAACAAAAAAAAAAAAAAATAAATTTCCAAAAATTCTGAAAACTTCTTCGTAAGATTCCTAGGGTTTTTCTGACTGCGTAGTTGAAAAATGTAAAAAAAAAATCGATTTTTTGAAGCAAATTTTATCTACAGGGTGTATTGCATAAGGTTATGACTCTTCTAGGAGGTGATAGAAGAGGCTTAGACTAACAAAAAAGTTTCATCCGAGGGGAGTCTAAAATATACCCCTAATGAGTTATAGGGTTAAAACTGTTTAAAAAAAAAAAAAATAAAAAAAAATTTGTTTGGTCCACCCTAGCGTTTTTTTTTCCGTACCTTTAAAGTTGATATTTTAAATTTTTTTTCCTATTTTTTACTTTGGAGGCCATTTAGTATAAAAAAACATCCTATTAACATACCTTTTTATAATTTTTTTTTGGAATTCTCGTTAAATTTCCGTTAACTTAGTAGTACATTTATGGTACCAATTTTATATTTATTGTTAAGAAAAAAGTACTTTTCATGAACAATCCATTTGTAGGCTCCAGTAAGTAGATAAAGGGCAGCGCAAAGCATGCGAGTAACCCGTGTGTTACATATAAAACAATTTTTTTCTTATCGTAAATTAAAAAATTGATATGACAAATGCACCACTGAAGTAAAGGAAATTTAGCAAGGACTTAAAAAAAAATTATAAAAAGGTATGTTAATAGGACCTTTTTTTATACAAAATTGGCCGCCAAATTCAAAAAATTGGAAATAAAAATTTAATATATCAAATTTGAAGGTCCAGAACTTTTCGAAATCCTTTTTAGCCCTATAAACTAAATACATGCTTCAAAAGCTCATGAAATTAGCCAAAAGTTTCCCATAAAAAAATTTCTCCAAGACGCTAGGGTGAACCAAAAATATTTTTTTCAAAACAGGCCAGAAAATAAGTTTTAACCCCATAACTCCTCAATGGTACATTTCAGACCCCCCTACTCAAGTGCAATCTTTTTTTTAGTTTAGGCCTCCTCTGCCACCTCCCAGAAGCTTCGTAACCTTATACGATACACCCTATATTTTAGGCATAAAAAGATGTAAATAATTTTTTAACGCCAATCCCCGCGTAGGTCTTCCTCTTTTTAATTTTCTCTTTTCCACTCTGCGCGGAAGGATTATTTCTTATCGCCTTGTGTGAAATTTATATTCAAGACACACGTCTTCAAAACGTTGTTACTATTTTATTCAATCCACAAACCCTCAAACTGTACTAGCACAGTGCTTTATGTACTGTAACGAATAAAACCTGTTATAGTGCTTCTCAAACTGTAAAATCACGAATTATTTTAGTCCGCCTCAAACCGTATTGAAACAGTGATTCTCAAACTGCGTCACAGCTTCTCTCTGTGCGAAAGACTTAGGAAGCGAACTCGATGTCACGCGCGACGACGACGATTGAAATCCGATTGATTTCAATCACTTTTCATTTGGGAGGCTTTTTGATGAAAAGGGTGAGTCGAACGATAAAAAGTATGGGTATCTCTTTTGTGGAGAATAACAGGTTCTGCAAATAGTATTGATTTGCATTAACGAAAAAATAACCGTTTAGGAAATATTCGTAAAAAACCGCGAAAAGTCGAAAAATTTGATTTTATCGAATATTTTCTAAACGGTTATTTTTACGTTAATGCAAATCAATACTTTTTGTAGAACCTGTTTTTCTCCACAAAAGAGATTCTCATACTTTTTATCGTTCGACTCACCCTTTTTATCAAAAAGACTCCCAAATGAAATGTGATTGAAATCAATCGAATTTCACGACATGCCTGAGTAAGCAAATTTGGGCATACATTCTGTGAAGAGATAAAAGTTATAAGCAAAACACATGTTTTGTTTATTTGCTTTTGCGAAAATGCTCCTCAGAGTTTTCTCGGAATGAAAAAAACAATTACGCTGACATCGTTTTTAAAAGTCCTTCTCATTTTTGAGACAGTGAATTTAATTTTCGATCATGTCTAACGTACTTATATGACCATCACCGATAAAACATTAGGCAACTATCTAGTCTGCGGGGAATTTTGATTTCCTTTTATCTATTACATCCTTAACATTCAGAATTTAGTAAAAATTTATATGGGTCATAATGTTTGATTATCGAAATTTCAGGTTACAAAATAAAAGTTTGATATCTCAGACCCGATGTTATTTGGAATGCATGTGCCAAATTTTTTGTGATTCCCAGTAAGTGCTCTACAAAAATGTGTAATATGATTAGTGGCCGCTATGAACAAAATAAACTATGGCATTTTACATGTTACCCTAATTTTTTTATTTTCTTTTTTCAGTTTTAATTTGTTTCATTGATATATATAAACTTTGATATTATGCAATTGAAACTGTTAAAGATTTGTCAAAATTATGCCAACGTTAACATGTTTTCATATTTTACTACCTATACGTATGAAAAACCATAAATCAAACGTGTAAAAAATGTTGTATTTTTATTAGGAATTAAAAGTGACTTTTAATCCCAGTAAACTTTTTTTATGACAGCGATAAAAAAAAATTAAATTCTCTTGTTTACGTGTCACCAGAAATTAATGTGATTCCATTTATCAGCAACGACAGTGACTGACTGACTGATGTGATTGGCAATAAGGGCAGGGTTGATCTTTACTTACAACCCTCCTCCACCACCACCCCCACTCCCCCAACATATCGCCTTTGCAAATAACCTTCAAGCTTTAGGCTGCTGCTTATGTTTGCTACCGTTAAACAGAGGCACAGTTTACCATTTGAATCAATGTGGCCCCAGCTGTTTGTTACTTTCTCGAAAGCCCACGTTGTTGCTGCTGCTGCTGCTCCCCTTGTCGTTGTTTATATAGGATCGGTATGCATCGATGTGTTTCGTTTTTTTTTTCATATCCTTTGGGTATGAAAAATTAAAATTAATGTTGTTTGTGATTAAACATGTGACAGATAAGAGTGCCAAAAGGATTAAAAGTCATTTCATGTAATTTATTATCGGACAATGTTTGGGTTTGGGGCTATGCATATTTTTTATTTAAAGGGTCAAAAGGACAAACGATTAATTGATAATGCATTGTTGGGGTTAACAGCAGCACAGGTAGCAAATAAAAGGTTTTTTTCATAAATTTATTTATGTTAAACATAAAATTAATTTTGAGAGTCGTAAATCTTTTTTTAAAGGATTTTAACATATTTAATACACAGAGCTCTCACATGGAAAAAAATGTTTGCAAATCTTAAATTGAAAATGTTTATAAACAATGTTGCACGCCAAGCTTTAGTAACTTAAAAGAAATTAAAAAAAGCAATCATTTTACTTCCTTAAGAAGTTTGCCACTTTTTCATTGTTCCAGCGCTTGAATGTTTTTTGTTTATTTCTGCTCCAAATTTGTGCGACGTATCCTAGCGGTTGCTGCGGTGTTGCCACTTGAATGGTGCGCTAATGAAAGTTAGTTCATTCGCCCGTTAATTCACTCGTTCATGTAACCAATCATTTAACCATTCATTCATTCTACTTACTTACTTTCTTATGTTTTTCTCCTTTACTCTCCTTTTCTTCAACTCTTTCATGAGGCATCGAATTATCTCAGCTTATGGCTACGGCTTAGAGCTGCCCTACTTTTGTTGGTTTGTATTAAGCAAAGAATTGGTATGCCGTAGGCAACCCTGCTTTTCGAGCAGTAGTGGTTGAATGATGACTGGCAATAAAATGTTGCTTTTGGCCGTGCTATAATGAAGCAAACTACTGGTTGCGGTAGTTGCATTTCAAATATAAGACTCGAAATGATTTGTGCTATTAAATTGCTAGCGTAGTGTTCTGTATTTAAAGAAAAGATTTATGATTGAAATGAAATGCTTCAGTTGAGGAGTTCCTCAATAGGTCTACTTATATTAAGCTACTAATCAGAGGCGTATTATTAAGTATGAGTTTTTATTTGCGTAATCGACCAAGATTCGACTTGACATCTTCAATTAGTATTTGACAGACACATAACTGCGGTAAACTAATTTTTTGAAATTCCGAAAATTTCCAAGATTGCGGCCATACGATGTCCGATCGAACGTTTGGATACTCGTACATATATATGAAAATTCATAGCTCTTCGGCTTTTTCTTCCATTTTAATAAAATTTTCAGAGTTTCTATATGAAAAAAAAAAAAAAAAAAAATTGTAGTGTAAGTTATGAATTTTTGAAGTTGTATAATGCTGTGTTTATCATGAGTCGTTGGTGGGCGTGCGCTACCACACAGGGTTGCCACCGTCCGTATGGTATTTTTTTCCAGAAAATTTTTCATAGAATTTTTTTGTGGAATATTTTAACCCATTATAACCAAGTTTTCGGATAAAGGAGTTAAAAGGACCCATAAAAACGGGATATAAAGGACTCATATGCTTGATTGTACCTTTTTGTGTTAAACACAAGTCGAACTTCATAAGATTCGATATATTCACATCAATATCTAAGGTCCACCCTCAAATTACCATCATCAAAAATAGTAGCAGCAATAGTTTAACCCATTTTACGCATTTGAAGTGCGAAAATTAGCAAAAAAAGCGTATAGCTTAAACGGTTATTAAATCCAAAAAATAACTTTAAGAATGTAGAAATCCAATAACTACCGATCACACCATGAAAAACATTGCAAAAAATTGCAAAAATACTTACGCTTGAAACACCATAAATGTCAAAAATTAAATGGAAAATCACTTTTCCAAAAAATAGCAAAAAATTTCTACATGATACACTACAAATGTCGGAAATAACATTCAAGAAAATTACTTTAAGCATGCAGAAATCCCAGACTAACTGATCGCATCATGAAAAACCTTGCAAAAATATGAAATGAGCTTATACATGAAACACTACAAATGTCGAAAATTAAATTCAAGAAAATTTCTTTATGACTGCAGAAATCCAATACTTACCGAAGAACTTTGCAAAAACTTGAAAAAAAATCTTTTGTATTAAACACTACAAATGTCGGAAATTCAATTCAAGAACATTACTTTAAAAATGCAGAAATCCTTTACTTATTGACCACACCATAAACAACTTTGCAAAAATATCAAAAAAAGAACCTATACATGAAACACTACAAATGTTGAAAATTAAATCCAAGAAAATTTCTTTATGAATGGAAATCCAATACTTACCGATCGCGCCATGAAGAGCTTTGAAAAAAAAACTTTTGTACTAAACACTACAAATATCGGAAATTCAATTCATGAAAGTTACTTAAATGCAGAAATCACATTAATATTGACCGCAACGTAAACAACCTTGCAAAAATAGCAAAAGAGCTTATACATGAAGCACTACAAATGTCGAAAATTAAATTCAAAAAAATTTCTTTGAGAATCTAGAATCATTGCAAGCAAAATTTTCTATGAAACATTACAAATGTCGAAAATTACATTAAGAATATAGAAATCCAATCCTTATTTTTCTCATTATAACAAACCTTGCAAAAAACTTGTGCGTGAAACACTACAAATATCGACAATGAAATTCTAAAAAAATTACTACAGGGTCCGCCATCTAGCGTTTTTTTTTTCCAACAAATGCTTATTTCGTGAATGGTAACACTTAGCTCATGTTTGATTTGACAAATAATTAGTTTTATCCTTCCGCTGAACGAATATGGTTGCGTTTTTGCTTCGCTAAGTGGGCCTGCGAAGAGGCATAATTGGGCCATTTTTCTTCGAAAATGAGCAAGGAGTGGCCGTTACAGTCAATGGCGATCGTTATCGGGCCGTGTTGAACAAATTTTTGTTCACAAAAATTGAAGAGGAGGATATTGGCAACATTTGGTTTCAACAGGATGGCGCTACGTGCCACACAGCCGAAGCTACACTCAAAAAAAAAAAAAAGTTTTTTAAAAAAAAAAAAAAGTTATTTGGCGGACCTTTTACAAGACTGCAGAAAACAAACAAATAACTGTTTACACAATAAACCATATTTTCAAGTTTAATAATCATGTGTAGTGAGTCCTGAACTTTTCCTAGTTATAAATTTTATGACAAAAAATCGAAAGTCGTCGAGTTGGCCGCTTTGTTTTCTTTCCTAGCTACGCCACTGAGTTTAGTGTATGGTAGCAATATCAAAGGCTGATAAACAACCAAGAAATCTTTCGAAACAGAAACAGAAAAGTGGCGTAGAAACATTGAAAAAATCGCTAAGATTCAGAAAGAACCAAATAATATCGAAAAGCAATGTAAAATACCGGAATACCACAAAAAAGTCAATGAAATTTGAATGAATGAAAAAGAATCGAAGGGAGACAAAAGAATACAAACTTCAACAAAATCGACAAGAGTATTGAATCAAATATATCGAAAAATTTCGAAAAGTATTGATAAAAAAAGACGTAAAAATCAAAAAGTCGAAAAATATTGAAAAAATTAGAGTCGATAATTATGGAAACACTTGAAAAAAGTCGGTACTTGACGAAAAATATCGAAATATATCGAAAAAGCTAGTGAGAGTAAAGATGTAGATATTGACAAATTCGTTTAGAATCAAAAAAAAAAAAAAAAAAAAAAAAAATATTAAAACATATTGAAAAATCCATTTTCGATCTCATTGAGAGAGGGTTACTTTTCAGTTCCCTCCGCTTCCCATATCACTTAACGAAGACCAAAAATATAAGAAATCGATCAACGTAGAAAACAAAACGAAAAATTTCTTGGACTAATTTTGCCGAAATGATTGCTTTCCTCTCATAAGTAAGAAAAATATTACAATCTTTTAAATATTGTAAATTTGTTTCAATATTATTTCATTCATATTTTCATATTTTTCCGCTGAAACATAATATTCACCAAAAAATTTAAAAGGGATAAATTTCAGGCAACCTCAAAAATATATCAAAGTTCAAATTACATTCATCTTTCATCTTAAATGTTGTTAAATGATGAAAACATAAAAATTTAATAAAATAAAACTTAATTTTTCATCTGAGCCTGCATTATGTTAACAAATTGTTGCTTAGCAATGAGTTTTTTTTGGTTGTTTTAGCGTGAATCCTTAAATATGTCAAATTTTCCGCTGCGAAAATTATCGCTCGTAAAGTTTTCTTTCCATTCTCATATGGCTCATGAAAGCGAGCGAAATTAATTAATGATGCAGCAGCCAGCACCTTGCAACAATTAATATTTCAACACACAACACACCACCTGCCACCTGCGTGTTGAAGAATATTGTGATGTTTACTTGTGTGAAATATGCGTTAAAGGATCCTGTTTACTGCTTACTATACATACATATTAAGTATATATGTTTTTGTTTGTTTTTTTTTGTGTGTGTGCGTTTTTCGCTACTTATTTACTTTGAAAACTTCCTTAGTACCATTACGACAATTTGTATTGTGTTGCCGCATACAAATAAAGTAAAGTTTGCAAACACACGTGTATGTGTGTATACATTTTTATATGAGTATGTATTAGGGAAACCCATAATTTTCAAGTTGACTAGCTAGTGACTTCAATTCTATACAACATTTTCTCGATTCACATATTTGTTGTTTCAAATATCGTTTCTAAGATGACTTCGGATGGTCGCACCTCCTGCTAATTTGATTGTTCCATTTCGATGCTTGTCATCAAACCTTCGATGCCAGTTTGTGCAACGTAAGCACCTTTTCTTCTATGGCTACTAAAGGGAGCGTTGAAATAAAGATTCTTCATTCCATGTGATTCTTTATTTCTCTCCATGACTTTCCCAATTCTTGGATTTCCCTCTATAAAAATTTTTTGCAGGTCAGAATTTTCTAAAAGTGTTATAGCTGGGAACTCTAATATAGATTTTAAAATTTGGCATCAGTCGAAAGGTGATCTGACATTTTGTTTTCAAGATATAATGATTTAAAAAAAAAAACGGTATAATATATCCCGATTTATTTCATTAAGAAGATATGCTTTTTTAACTGAATAAACTTAAGTATTAAGTAAGTATTCTCTTTTAACTCCTAGAAGGAACATAGGGCCAAAATTTAATGCATTTTAATGGAAAAAAAATGCACTGAAAAAATTTAAATTATATTTAGAACAGTACTACTTTAAATCATTTGCTTCCAACAAGCATAGATCAGATGACATTGTTAGTTTGAGCTTACTGTTCGGTGTGCTTATGTAAAACACCAACAAAATTATACAGAAAAAATAAAACATTTGAGAAGTTAGTTTTAGCTACTTTTCGATACATACCACAGGTCCTATCATCAGACGAATTTGCCGCCACCCAAAAGAACTTGCGATCGTACTATATTTACTTTAAAGCATAGATTTGTTGAGAATCACAACAAAAAGAAAATAAAACGCATTCAAAGTTTCTTTTTTGTTTTTCTGTCGTTATCATTCGCCTTCACAAAGGAATGTTTCAGGTCAAAAAAAAAAAAGGAGCAATCTTGTATTTTTTTTCTTCTTTTTGGAGTTCTATGTTATTGTATGCTTACTTAAAAACATAATTTTTGTTATATTAAAGTGCCACCCTAGAGTACTTTTTCGTATGTTTGTGCACTTTTGTGTAAAAATGATTGTCGCATTTCATTAACACGCGCATAACATCAAAACTCACACAGAGGCATACAGAGGATGTGTCACCTGAGCCACAAGAAGAAGAACTACTAAGAGTACTAGCTTGGGCCAAACAAATTATAAAATACCCTACATCACAGAATTTTAAAAATAATGCTTCCATGTCAAGTGCTTAGTTATGATGGCTCAGAGCTTGCACCGATTTTTCATAGTTTTAATGCAAATTTTGATTGCATTATCTTGGAATACAAGATTTTCAAAACTTTGCTTGCATGGGTGATGCCATGCCCTCTTGTTTGAGTTCACTTAGTTTTTGATCAGAACTTGCCCCCACTATTTCTAGTACTGACATGTTACTTTGGTAGCATTCCAGGAAATAGTGCTCTTTTTAGATGGTTTTAGAAGACGACGCTCTATTTAATTTTCTATATCTGCCATGCCTTCTTTTCCGCATAAGAAATGGTAGAAGAAAGTGGATATAAACTGTGTGTAGGGTACATATATAAACAACAAAGACATGTGATATGTTGTTCCTGTGATGTTTTTTTTGCTGTGATGCACGCCTGCTGTTTTACAATTTGTTCCGTAGTATTTAATTGTGTTGTACTTTAGTTACTTTGATGGCAAAAGTTTATGCCGCAAATGAAGTGTAGCAGGTGAAATACTTGTTAATGCTTTAGTATAAGTTAAATTTTTTTTTATTTGTATTTGCACATGTTATTAAGTATTTTTTATTTCTCTTTATGTAAACTTAATGGTTGACAAATCTCTCTGATTGATATTAATTTGATTGCAAACTAAATTCAAAGTAATTTCATTGATAAAGATATACATATATCTACTACCCGGCGTTGCTCGGTTTTTGTTTTATGTTTTGCAGGGTTATTCGCAGAAAAAAAAAACAATCTGCTTTATGTCACTTATTGCACAAATATTATTGATAAAAATATATTTTTAAGCAAAAACGCGCTAAGGAAAGCTAATACGGAAAACTATTTTCATGATATAATGTTCCAAAAACAGATGCTCCTATGTTTTTATTTTATTTAATTCTATCAAATTGTTACCTCTGAAATATCGGTAAAAGTAAAAATATCGGAAATCATCTTAAATGTCGATTGGATTGTCCAAAATTATCGAAAAACATCTAAAGAACTTTAAGCTCATATGTATCGAAAAATATCCAATATATCGGTAAAATTCCAAAAGTAACGAACAATGTTGATATATACGAGGAAGTCGTTTAAAGTTCAAATATACTGAAGAATATCTAAAATATCGGTAAAAGTATCGTAAAACATCTTAAATATCGATAAAAGTCCAAAAAGATTGAAAAATATTGAAATACATCGAGGAAATCGGTAAAAGGCCAGAAGTATTGAAAAACATCTTAAATATTGGAAATAGTCCAAAAGTATCGTAAAATTCCAAAAGTAAAGAAAAGAAAAACATTGGAATACATTTCAGGTGTCAAAGGAAACTATCAATTAAAGATTTTTTTCCTCTAATATGTCTAGATACTCTTCGTGTTGACTCTGAAGCCTTCGGCTGACCTTCGCGATCCTTCTGGCTTACCAGAAAACTATCAGTAAAGGCTAGTTAATAGTTCACGATAGATTTATTTCCATCGGCTGACCTACGCGAATATTTGGGTTTCCCAGAAAACTATCAGTTGAGGCTAGTTGATAGTTTATCATAGATGCATTTTCTCTATTTTACCTAAATATTCTTCGTTTTGACCACGAAGCTTTTGGCTGGCCATCACAAACATTTGGGCTTATTCATCATTTTGACTATGAAGCCTTAAGAGACCTTGGGGAGTCATAGGGTTTCCCGGAAAACCGTCAGTAAAGGCTAGTTGATAGGTCAACATAGATTCATTTCCTCTAGTGTGCCTGGATATTTTTCGTTTTGACTATGAAGCCTTCAGCTGAATATTCGGGCTTACCAGAAAACTATAAGTTAAGGCTAGGTGATAGTCCGCCATAGATGTTTTTCCTCCAGCATATCCAGATATTCTTCGTTTTGACTACTAAGCCTTCGCGCGACCTTCGGAAACCTTCATGTATAGCACAAAAATCTGTCCATACCTGAGATACACTCAGTAACAAATATTAAGCCCAATTGGCCGAATAGTGAGTGATAATGCTTCAAACACACACACAATCATTTTCCATACTTTTCACCCCCTTAAGAGAAGGTTTTAGAAATATAGACTATCATATGTCCTTCGTAGACTCTGAAACTATCTTCATACCAAATTTCATCTAAATCCGCTCAGCGGCTTTTGCGTGAAAAAGTAACAGACAGATGGAGTTACTTTCACATTTATAACATTAGAACGGAATTTTTTGTGTCCTTGTGAATGTGAACATGCCTTGTGTGGTATATAAAAATAGCATACGCTTAAATCGCCCTACTTGAGGTGCTTAAGGAAACTTATGGTGCCGAACCAGATTTTTTTGCTGTAACTGTATTAAATTTGTCATCATTTATATTATTCAGACAAGCAAAAGTTCAAAAGTTCTGTGACATTCAGAAACTAATGATAACAAAAAAACATCTAGAGAATACAAAAAAGCTTAAGCAGAGCACTCCGCATTGCCACCTAAAAGTATGCAAAAATCTGCTTAACTACCACAAAAATTTCACTTTTAAACTTTGGAATTTAATTACAAAAAACAGGCAGTCAAACCGACAAATGAAAAGACAGACAGACAAACAGACAGACGAGGGGCAGACAGAATGTGCAAAATACTCGGAAGGCCAACTCCAAACATTTAGAAAACAAATTAGTGCAGACAGAACACATGTTTGCGCACAGCGACGACGCTCATGTATTCCAACATGGGAGAAGTCCGTCGAATGACGCAGGACAATGGCTTAAGCAGAGAGCAAGCAACCAAGTCTCCTCGCACAGTGGGTGTCACAAAAGTTTTGACACAAATTTGTGCTGCCGCTGCTGCACGGGTGTCATTAAGTCAACCGCTAATGTAGTTACATACTTCATAAAAAATTGGGGTCTACATTCACACACACACACACTTACATATAGAGAGACGACACAAATACTTTTGGTCGCTGTAGAAATTCAAGCGGAAACGGAGGCGACAACAACAACATAACTACACGACAGCATTGTAACCGGAAACGGAAACTTCCACTCGTAAAATTGTGCGCCGCAGTGATAAATGACCAGTGATGTTGTTGACGATCAAACAACTGCCGTTATAGCGTGTGTGTTGTTGCAAAGCTAAAAAGGAACCAAACAGTGACATTTTATATATTGTTGAAACAAGCAAATGATTGAGAGCGTAAAAGGGGTGCACCAAAAGGAAGAAGGGGTCATGAGAAAAATGGCCCCTCTTTTTTCTGCGTACCAAATGTTAGTTTTTTATGGCACTTCTTGTTGCTGTTTTTTTTTTTATTTTTGTAACTTTTGCTGTTTTGTTGTTGTGGTTGTTAACAATAAACTCATTCATACAACGCCTGTTTTTTTGGCTTTTGATGCTGTATGCAATTTCTATGAACAGTGTAGAGTTTTGCAAGGAAGCCTAGTGTAAATACGCGACAAAATGGTTCCTTTGCAGTACAGAAACATCGTTAATAATTTTTTAAAATTCATTTATGTTGTTTAGAAATCTTCGGACCATTTTCCTTCTTGACAGGGAGCATTTGCAATCGTAAAAATTTTGGGAATGAAAATTCCCTTGCCAGCATGAACTTATTATTATATGAAGGCTCTGGATTGCATTGCGACCTAAAAGATCTTTTGTACGGCTTCTTATCCAATCAGAATAGTTCCAAATTATCTCTAAGTCTTCTTACTGTCGTGGGATTAATATTACCTTGATCATAAGAATCTAAAATCACGGCACTTAGGTACATAATTTTGCGTCTCACCATAGTGTAGCAAGTACAGGGTGGCTGATGAAAGCTGCTACCAAAAAAAAAATGTTATAACTTTTTTTTTAACCAATTAATCTTTTCCATTTTTTTTATTTTACAGATTAATCTTTATATTCAACGAAAATGGAGGATTGGGACACTGAGACAAGGATTTGGAATGTGCGCCGTTTTCACGCATTGGAGTCTGTAGTTTTAGTACAAAATGAATATAGGCGCACGTTTGAGGGCACTCCTCCGAACAGATGGACTATAATAAGGCTCGTAAACAATTTCGCCGAGCACGGGACAGTTGTAACAAGGTCTTATTATCGAAACACTTCAGTTCGGACGCAGGAAACTATCGCTTCTGTTGCTGCCGCCATACAAGCCAATCCCAGAATTTCGATAAGGAGCTTATCTGCCCAAATGAGTTTCAGCAGACAGTCACGGCAGAATTATGCACAAAGATTTGAACTTGTTTCCATACAAAACTCAAATGAAAAATAAACTGAATGCAGCAGACTTGCCGATTCGCTTGGAATTTTGCCAGAAGATCCTTCAAATGGTGGAAGAGGACGAAAACGTCTTGAACTGTATTTTTATGTCTGACAAGGCTCATTTTGACCTAAATGGCAATGTTTACAAACGAAATTGTTGAATATGGAGTGATTATAGTCCCCAAAACCTCCAAGAGACGGAATTGCATCCACTACGCGTCACAGTGTGGTGTGCAGTTTCGTCAAAATGCATTGTCGGGCCTTACTTCTTTGAAGAGAACGGTGCTACTGTTACGGTCACTGCAGAACGTTACTTAAAAATGTTAAAAGAATTTTTTTACCCAGAATTACGCCGAAAGAAAATTTATCTTAACTCTAAGTGGTTTCAACAAGATGGTGCAACTCCTCACATTGTCGGGCCTGTTAAGACAGAATTACAGCGAAAATTTCCAAATAAGCTGATTTCCAGAAACTCCCCATTCCGTTGGGCCCTCATGTCTCTTGAACTTACTGCACCTGATTTTTTCTTATGGGGTTATTACAAACAGGAAGTTTATAAAATAAAACCAGCAAATTTGAACGACTTAAAGCAATCCTTTTGAACAATAATTGCGACGATTCCAGCTGCAACTCTTCAAACAGTTATGAACAACTTTTTACTAAGATGCCGTACATGCGTCACCGAGCGTGGAGGCCATTTAAACTCTTTAATTTTTAAAACTAAGTACTTGTTTAAACTAAATAAAAATGTATTATCTTTCAAATAAAATAAGAAAAAAGTAACTAAATGAATTTAGAGAAAAGTTATTTAACTTTCTTTATGAAGCAATATTCATCAGCCACCCTGTACATAGCACATGCTCTGCTATTTCCAAGTCCTCTTGACAGAGTCTATACACAGAAAAAAATAGCTGGTTCTAAAATTAAGTGAGAACGTATTCGATTTAAAACACGACTGTTTTTAAATTAAATGTTAAATGTTTTTGAATTAAAAGAAAATTTTATTAATTTAATAACTTTGTATTTGATTTAAAAGATTTCGTTCTACAGTTAAAAACGATGACGTTTTTGGGTTTTTGATTTTAAAACTCTTGTTTTTGATTTAAATACAAACCTCTTTGGCGCCCTTTCGTATCGGAAGGTTTTTGATTTAAATACATTTTCATTTGATTTTACAACTTTTTTTTTGTGTGTAGGAATCGTCGTCTACTAGACCCATCTTTTTTAGGTTATAAATGAGCTTATAGTGATCTGCCATTATTTCACTGTATGTTTTTATATCTTTTCTGCCGAGATTTAAAACTGCTTCAACTTTAACACGTTTTGGACTGATTATCCATTTCGCTTGCCGCATGCCTCTCGTAGCTCTCAAATGACCGGTCAGGCTGTTTTCTTTCCATACCCGAATTAAGTTATTTTTAAGGCTGTTGTTTGCTCCGCTGAAAGGTTCTGGGTCTATAAAAGTATTGAGTATGCCTTTCTTGGTGAAGCGATCTGCCCTTTCATTACCTCTATAACACTCAAGCCCTGGTATCTAGATTAGAGTTCAAAACACTCCCAGACAAACTTTGAATGTATTGAAAAAGACATTAATGATTTTAGAATCGCTTGACTATCCGAACAAATGTATATGTTGGTGCCGGAAGTGCCTCGCCATAGACCGTCTTCCGCCTAGAAACTGGAAGCAGTTTTTCCCATTGCAATTGCTTTTTGGAATCTTCGTCCTATGATCTCAGCTCCCGCACGTGTGAATTTTTTCAAAATTTTTAAATTTTTATGATTTTTCAAAATTTAAAAGATCTCAAAAATTTTTTTTAAAAAATTCACACGTATTTTTTTGACGATTCTAAGCATTTTATGCCTTATAAACTTTTTTCGTATGATGCCTCACTTTTGAGTAAAAAAATCGTTTAACCGACCGAGTGCATTCAACTGCCGAAAATTCTCATTTAATAATCGAATCCTATCTTGAATGCTAACGAAATTCATGCAATTCACAGTCTAAAACGATTTTGTGAAAGAAAGTTTTTTCGAAAAATTGTTTTTTGTGAGTCATTGTCGAAAAACTAAAAAAGCCTGAATATTTTACATCATAATACCCAATGTATAAAAGTTTTTGACATATTGCGTTAGAAAAAGTTACTTGTTGGACATTTGGCTCCAAAATAAAATAAAGTTTTCTGGAATATTACAGGAGAAATTGATCGAAAACTGAAGACTTTCGAACAAAAACTTAAGAGGTCGATAAAAATCTTTATTTAGCTAACTGTGTAAAACTCATGGGAGGTTTTACTCAGCTTTGGCAGAGCTATCTTCCCAGTATAGCCAAGTCCCTATCATATTTTTTGAAAATTGTTGCACAGTGTAACCTATTGATCATCTTGTGTATTTTTTCAAGCCACCTAAAATGTTACCTTTTAGTATTAAGAGCTGCTTCTGATGATGCTTACAATTATTTTCCAATCTTTTCTACCCAGTTTTGGATAAAATTTTTATGCGAAAGTGGCGTCAAAATTCGCTTCTTTGATATCCAAAAGAAGTCTTCATGCTCTTCCGATCATTCTTCAAATTATTCAAAATACGACAGTGTATGGGGCTTCCCTTTGTGTTCTTTAAAATAAAAAGATTTAATTAAATATTACAAAATCTATTATTTAAAAACATTCTCCGTAAAATTTTTTTTCCCTAAAATTCCCACCAAATGGCACTTTTGGAAGTCTGTATCTACTCTTGGACCTTACACGTATTCACGTATATTTTGGAATTCTAACTGCATTGAGCAAAGTCAAAATTTGTCCTCTGATATATAGAAATTCTTGCAACAAGCACAAAAACTGAACTCTGCCAGCCTGTGCCTGCTGAGCTTTGAGCTTTGAGCTTTGTGGTCTTGAACTCTTACTCTGAACTTTGCAAATAAAACTGACATTAATTTTGTTCACACTGACTACAGTTTTTGGCTTTTTTTCGAGAAAAGTCAAAAAGGCTGCGGAAGTTGTCACATGCGCTTTTGTTACCCCATGCTGTTGTGATGCTACTGCTGCATATTGCACCAACAGCAGCAGTAACGGCGGCAGTTGAGATTTATGTGCTGCACATAAATTTTGAGAATTTTCGGTAGTTAAGGTTTTTTATAAAAAAAAGCAGCTAAAGATTTTAAGCGCATAAAAATTTGCTACCGAAAATCACAAAAATATATCAAAAACTTTTGGAATAAATAAATATAACACCAACAATAAAACCCATTTAAATGCAAAATGAAAAAAAAAAAACAACAATTTCTTTTTTTTGTTTTGCTTAAATATGAAAATCAACGAAAAAGTTGCAAAACTGATAAAAGTTGCAAGAACTTTTTTTTTTTTAAATTATCATTTTTGTTTGTACATTTAGCACAGCAGTGATACTTTTTTTGTGAAACACAAAAAGCAAAGCGATATCAAGTTTTTCTTAAGTAAAAACAGCCAAAAAATAAAAATATAAATCCCTTTTCAATCAGCATCCCTTTGCCATTCCCACGTCATTCGCAACTTTGTCATCATAAGCAGCAGCAGCAGTAGCAGCAACATTATCTGCTTGCTTATCACTGCTAAGTTTGTGCTACTTTTTACGCTACTGTTCAGATATAATTTCTTCTTTTTTTCCCAGTATATGATTATCATTATGTGAATTATCATCAACATTGCGTCAGCATCAGCATCAGCATCAGCATCAGCATCATCATCAGCATCATTTCGTCATTCGCATCTGCATCTGTTCCTTTGCGCTGCTGCTGCTGCTGCTGCCTCTCTGGCGCTTACCACTCTTCGGCTTTAGCTGGCAGCCATTATGATAACGATTGTCATGAGATGAATTGCAAAAGTGTCGCATTCTTCTGCAAGGGAAAAAGTTTTCCCTTTTCAACGTTTTCTCTTTATGTATTTTGTTTTTGTTTTTGCGGCCCGTTGTGTCCTTTGCATTTTGTATTAAAATGGTTGGTTGGGCATATTGCCTGCCGCTACTGTTGCTGGCTTGTGATGAGGAAATAATAAGCGTTGCGTGAGATACGCATTAAAATCACTTGACATGAATACAAACGGACAAGTGTACGACGACAACGACGGACACAACTTACAAGTTTTCATTTTATTCAACGTGGATGCGCTACTTAAAGCTTAATGTATATGGGTTGTACGCTTTAAAATTAGCCAGACTGTTATATTTTTGAAGTTGTTTTGTAGCTTAAGTTTGTACTTCGTGCAAGAAAATTAAATTGCTTGCTCAAGCATGTGATTTTTGAAATTTCAATTAAATATCATTTTGCTATTTTCAGCAGAAATCCGTTTCAAAGCTATTGGAATTTGCTTTGAAATGATATGATGATTATTTCTATAGAGAAAACATGAAAAACATGATAAGTAATAGAAAACATTAAACTTTGAATGAGTGCTATTGACGTCTGTTTGAGTGGCCATCAATTAAACTTTGTATTTTTTATAAAAATATTTAAGTTAAAAAGAATTGGTACTGTTTAGGAACTTATATAGCATCGGTTATGAAAAATCAATACTTGCACTGATTGCATAGCTATTTCCGTCAGATATCAGTTTCAAAGCTATTACAATTTTTTTTTGTAATGCTATAAAGATTATTTGATGAGAGAAAATGTAATAGAAAATGCTACACTTTGAATGAATGCTATTGAGCGGCCATCAATTAAACTTTGCATTATTAACAAACATATTGAAGGTAAAAAGAATTGGTTCAGTTCAAGAACTTGTGTTAAATCGGTTATAAGAAATCAATGTTTGAACTGTTGAAGATGTGAACAATTTGTATTTTGGACAAATACATATTTTGATTGACATTTAGTTAAATGAAACAGTGGTGCCACTTGGCTGAAAACTTATGTTACATGTTAATAAAATGTTACACAAACGTCTTGGAAATTGTAATTTAAATTATATAACTTCGTATAAATGCTGTTGACGTTTTACTGAGCAACCATCAGTAAAGCACATATGAATAGAACTTCTTAACTTTAAAACGGCACTTAAAATTAAATGTTCATCATACGTCTCGTAAACTAAAATGCAAAATATCAAACTTTATGCAAATGCCGTTGACGTGTTTTGAGACGGCCATCAATTAAATTTTGTATTATTAACAAACATATTTAAGCTAAAAAGAACAGGTACAGTTCAAGAACTTGTGTTGCATCAGTTATAAGAAATCAATGTTTGAACTGCTGAAAATGTGTTTGGATTTTGGGCAAATACATATTAGACCTATCCTATGTTATATGACAAAAACTTTGCTCCCAGGGGCTAAAAAGTTTTTTAATGATGTAAGCATCAAGCATAAAATTTTGATTCTGATCGGAAAATATTTGACCGTGCCCTCAGGCCATTAAAGTCGGAAAAACGCTATTTACTATATGAAAATATGTGGCTTTAATCGAAAGAATTTATCCTATTTGCCATAAGTGAATGAGAATTGGTATCTATGTAAACTATACTTGAGATAATTGCATGCAATATAAAATGGACGATGCCACGCCCCTTCCGCCAGAAATTTGTCGTATCCCTGGAAATATTGGAATCAGGGGAATGAGATGTAATTGGGTAAAAAATTTTTAAATAAAAATGCCCACTATTTCTAAAAAAATAAATTTGTCATATCTCCGAAATTATTTTACACATGTGAATAAGATTTGATTTCAGGTAATGTGAAGCGAACAGGATATACCACTGTAATAATGTTAAACCAATTTAAGGTACTTAGTTGGTATGAAAGCAGAATTTTTTTCTTTTCTTATTTATGTCTCTTTGGTATAGACACCAAGCAAAAAAATTTCGTCCCGATCGGAAAATATTTGAATGTGCCGCCAGTCCGTTGAAGGTTGGTAAAACGCTATTTATATATAAATAAGAAAACAATCAACCCTATCTTTGAAACTATTTGACATACTTAGGAGGATGAGATTTGGTACATATATGAACAATATTTGAATGCATAGTGTCCAATAAAAAAATAGGCAACGCAACTCCCCCTTCACCCGAAATGGGAGCAAGGTTTTTCACATTTTTAATTTTTGTGATAGGTCTAAATGTTACTCATACGTCTTAGAAATTTTTATGTAATTCATACAAATCTATAGAAATGCAGTTGACACGCCACTGAGCAACTATATATTAGTAAATTTCAACTGATTTCAATAGAACTGCAAAACTGTTAAACGCCACAAAACATCAAAGGTTAATCATACGTCTTGTAAACCAAAATGCAAATTCTTAAGTTTTATGCACATGTAGTTGAGGTGATTTTAAGCGGCCATCTTTTTAATTTTGAATAATGGAAAGGCACATTAGAGTGATCTAGAAGGCATAACGTTTGATCAACTGAGCCACATCGGGGCTAGGATATTTCATGTTAAAAGTAGAATTAAAAGCGAAATGAAATTGCTGTACTTAACATATTATTTTTAAATTAAAATATTATCAAAACAAATCATCCAATTACTATTTTACTGTTGAAGTTCATGTCCAACTTATGTTAGATATGACATAACGAAGAGTTTTTGATAGGTACGTTTGAAAAAATAAAATTTTTCAAGGCCATTGTTAGGCAATCGCTGAGTTTAATCAATTTAAAGAAAAAACTTAAAAGTTGAGCTATGCTTACATATTGTGAAAGTTAGACAAATAAAGCACAATAACAAAATCAACAAAAGCAAATATTTACTGTGCATGAATCGTGTGCTGTTGTTTTTATTTGAAAAATCATTTATATTCGTGCGTTGAAAACATTGAATATTACTTTCAAGCTTAAACACATAGAAACCCACGCACATATGCATGTACGTTGTATAAACATATGTGTGCGTGTCTAAATAAGTAAGAAATTCTATCAATAACTTTTGCACAAAATGTGATGGTAGCAAATTTTCACCGTTTCAAATTGAAAAAAAAAAAAATATATGTATAAATTGCCTTGAAAAACGCTTTTAAGCAAAAAGAAAAGTAGAAAAGACTTACTACATTCAAAGTAAAAATAGCAAGTGGTAGAGGAAGAAATGAAATAAATAAGATATTGAAAATTGAAAAGAAACACCGCAAAAGGTATAAAAGCGAAGAGTTGCGAGTAAGTAGAAAAACCTCTAATATGCTGCATAAAAAATGATGATGCTTTTGTTGTGTTGTACTCATATTTATGTTTGTATTGGTTACTATGTGCAATTGTGTTATTGTGTACGTACAAGTTAATGCACTCATACATGTAATTATAATGGAAAAATGCACTCATTGTATTAAATTGCATTTAAATAGTATTTATGAACATTTGCAATTTTTTCTTAATTAAAAAGAGATGCTTCGGAGTACTTGATGAACTGAGCCAGAAAAACCATGTGAAAAAATTACATGTTACTCATACGTACCGTAAAAATTAAAAAAAAAAAAAAATAAAAAAAAAATAACAACTGCTGTTGACGTATTTTTGAGCGGCCATCAATTAAATTTTAAATTATGTAAGACCACACCAATCTTAAACAAAAATGCTCCCATATAATGTTGTGAAAAGTATCGGTTCTATTATATCACAACTTAAAATTTTTGTAAAAGCAAAAAAAATTTCCAAAACAGATTCTGATGTGAATATTTAATTTAAAATTTAATTAAATTGATAAAGAACTAAGTGTTTTTGACCAATTGTTTCATACAAGCACTAGCACTACACTGCGTATGAGTAACCTTTAAATAATGATTTTTTTTGTTGTCTGCTTTTGCTAAACTCTTATATGCATACTTCTCAACTCTACTCATTCTACATGTAAAAAATCTCTGTTTACAAGATTTCTTCTTAAAAAATCAGACAAATATAACAAACTTTACTAACAACTTCGGTTTTCAATATTTTTGTGTTTATTGTTTATTCAGCTACAAGTTGCTACAAAAAACTGAGAAAACAAAAAAGAAGCTTTCTCGACTATAAGTTTTTGTCATTTAATGGCAGATCAAACAAAATAAAGAGTTTTTTATAACTAGAATTGCATCAAATATAAATATAAAATAGATAAAATATGGAGATATTCTTGCGAAAAAATAGCCACAACTAAAATTAAAAAAACCTATTTTTATTTGAATGCTGTTGAATAGTTAGTTTGCGGCCACTTATTAAACTAGAAATAATTTACGGGTAGATAAGCTTAATGGTGAGTAAGTGCGGTTAAATGATCTAAGTCGCATCGATACCAAAAGAGGTACCATTTTTCAAAATATACCACACAAAATAATATACAGTCATTCGATGACTAGTGAAACAAAAACTGCCACATGCCTTTCGATTTTTCTGAAGTTTAGTATATTACTTGGGTTCGTTTTATGCGTAATCTGAAATGAAACACAAAAAAAAAAGAAAATTTTAGCGTCTTTTTTTGTGGCTTGAGGAGGAAGGTGCAGGTGAGGGGGTGCAAAGAATGGAAATTCGATAAATTGCAAAAAACTCTCCTCACGCAATTGTCCGATTGAACCGATTTTCATGGTCAGACCACTTAGAAAGACATTAAAGTACTAAATTTACTACAAGTTCAGTACTATACTACTAAAAACGCTACGTTACTTATTTTTTTGAACTTTTAAAATATATTATTTGAAAAGAAAAACTAGTAAGGGTGTTACCTTTGGCCTGGCCAAAGAGAGGCTTGTACGAGAGGTGCCACGACCGCTTGTTTGAATTCACATAGCATTTGCTCAGATTTTATACTTATTGTTCTCTCAGTGTCTGAATGAAATTTAGTTGGACTATCTCAACAAATATTTTGGGTATAGAACTTTCAAGCTTTAAGGAGCCACGCCCTTTTGTCCGAGTTCACCTAGTTTTTGCTCAGAGTTTAGTGTCTAAATGAAATTTAGTTGGATTATCTCGAAAAATGCTTTCTGTAATCATTATGAAACTTTTGCCTATGTAGAAGGTGCCACGTCCTCTTGTCCAAGTATGGATGGTTTTTGCTCATAGCTTGCATTTACTATTTTTACTGCCTGAGTGAAATGTAGTGGGATAATCTCAAGAAATGTCTTCAATACGGCACTTTCTATCTTTGCTTGTATGAGAGGTGCCACGCTTTCTTGTTAGAGTTCGCCAAGCTATTGTTTAGAGCTTGCATTTATAGCTTTTAGTATCTGAGTGTAATTTTGATGGATTATCTCAAAAAACGTTTTCATTGCAGCATTTTGAAGAATTAATTTATATGGGAGGTGCCACGCCTTTCTTTTGATTTCTTCTAGTTTTTGCTCAGAGCTTGTGTTTCAAATTTTTAGTGTTTAAGTAAAAATAAGTTGGGTTAATTCGTAAAATGCTTTCTGTATAGCATTTTGAAAGTTTAACCTATATGGGAGTTGCCACGCCCTCTTGTCCGAGTTCGAAAAATTTTCGCTCAGAGCTTGTACTTACTATCCCTAGTATTTATGTATATTTTGCTTCTGTTATTGCAAATAATGCACTTATTATTGTATGGGCGGTAGGCGTGTTCGTTGAGTTAGAGGGGTCAAAGTTGACAAGTTTCAAAATGCTGTATCTCGCAAACTAGAAAAGCTAGAGTAGTGAAAGTTGGTATCGAAATAGCTTATAATCTTGCAAAATATATGAGATGTTCATTATTTATTTTTATTTATTAAAAAGAGTCGATACAAAAGCAAGTAAATATGGCAATACGTGCTTGCATGATAAAAATGTAGATAAAATAAAAAAAAAAAAAAAAAACGAAATGCACTTTCTGTCGCTTTCTTTTGCTCCATTGAATACTGTTCACCGACACCAACTGATTCTATTACTGTTTGGGGAAAACTGCATTGAAATTTGCTGCAGCAGCATTAGTAGTGTTGCATCTTTTATGTTAGTTTTTTCTGCAACATTTCTCATAGCGCTGTATGTTTCTTTTTGTTGTATTCCCCATGTGGATAAACGTGAAAATATTTTTAGTTCTTTCGTTACTCCATGCCAAGAGGTATGCTTTGGTTTCCTATGAATACCATGAATGTACAGCAAGCGCACAATCAGATTTCATTGTTAATGTATGAGTAATAGCATTGACATTACTTCAATATGTTGCTAATGTTACCCCCACCAATGTTGTCAATGTTTTACCTGCGGGAGCAACTATGTATGTGCTAGCGTAAAACATTTTTGTAATTTTATTTAGTTGTTGCTCAATATCAAGTTTGGTTTTAGTTTGGTGTGTGCAGCATGTCGTATGAGTGACATAAATTATATTTTTTTTATGATTTATGCACATGAGATGCATTTTTTATTGAAAATATGAGCAATGGCAACAGAAGATTATTGCTGTTTTTTCTTCCTTTTCAGAAATCATTAAAATTCCAATTAAATTTTAGAAAAAGATTGGCAATTTTTACGTTGCAGGTGCATCACTTGACATCTCCTGGGTTCACCCCAGCTGTTAGCTGCATAAAGTTTATGTGTAATAATTTCATGTTAGTCATACGTCATGGTGATTAACATAAATATTATATAAAAGGTCGCACGCTATGACAAAGTGTTTAGTGCAAAATTTTATGGTTTTTATTAATGAAAAAAAAAAAATCCAAAAATATGCTAGGCGATATTTTTCATAAAAAAAATTTAAAAACTTAAGTGTTTTACATTAAAAAAGAAATGTTATAAATATAACATAAACATAATCTTTAAATTTATCGCACAAAAAATAAATAAATAAAATGCTTTAAAATACACATACAATGTTAAACCTACATGTCACAAATCTTCAAACAGCAATATCCTGCTTGTTTTAGTCAAATGTCCTTTAATAACGTACTAAAGCCCATTTAAGACCGATAAAATCCAGGAAAAATCCATTTATGTGTCATAAATCAGTCGTATTTACATACAATATTAGGCACCCAGCGGCAGCCAGCCAAAAAAAAAACAGCATTCCCATTCAAACACCCAAAAGCCAGAGACCTAAAATATTTTGACCAAAAAAATGCCATGCAGCTAAAGTGAAGCATAAAAATGTTGGCCTCTTTTAAAGGGCGCTGCGTGTGTATACGGTGGTCATTGTGGTTGTACGCAAACATACATACGCACACACACAGTTATACAACACATATCACACGCAAACCCATTTAGACGATTTTATATGCTTAATGTCTTAAAATAACCAGGCTTTGTTTGTTACCCTCGACAGCGACGCACACATTTAAGTCGAATAAAAAAGGATATTCAAATTTATTATGTTTTACGAGTGAAGCAAAAGAGTGTGTGTGTGAGAGAAACCGAGAAAAAAGGATATTATTTGCTCATGTGATTTTAAGGTTACAAAAATCAGAAATTCAAATTCGTTTTGGGTGGTTTTTTTGTCGCCACTTTGAGTTTTAGTGTTTTTTTGTATTTTGTTGTTATGTTTGTTGTAGGCAGTTGTTGTTGCTGCTGCTGTTATTCCTTTCTTTTGCTATTCCAGTCATTTGTTTGTGTGCAAATAACTATGCATGTATTGACATCCGGCGCACACTGATTTGTTTTGTCATCAGTGATGAAAATTTGAATGAATTTGAATTTTTTGGGTTGGTTTTTTCGTTTTGTTCTTTAATTTTATTGTACTTTGTGACACTTGGCGTAAAACTTTAATTTGCATGAACAATTTTTCAGACAAGAATAGGATTTTGAACGCAAAGACTGAAAAATTTTTACTCTTTGCAAAGAAGTGTCTTTCACGTTAACCTAAGATTCTCTGAAACTTCTTCCAAATAGTGTATCTCATTCGTTGTAGACAATGGTAATCCAAATGTTCCCCCCAATTGAAATTTGATTTGGCAAAGTGTCGTTAACTCACCATCACTAGTGATACTGTGACTTTAGAAATTTATAAAAAATTAAAAATAAAAAAATTTTAAAGCAATGAAAGAAACTTCAAATTTTATTATTGAAAATAAATTCAAAATAAAAGCAAAAATTTAAAAAAGAATAAAAATCTTTTGTGTAATCCTCAAAAAAATTAATAAATTAAAAATTAAAAAAATGGAATGTTCATCAGTCATAAAATTACTAACTGATCACGAAATACCGCCAAAAAATCAAATGAAATTTTGGAAGCAAAAATCTTACAACATAACCAGTCGAAATAAACCAGTGGCAGCAATAATATCCTTCGGCTATCCAATTGCGACGACACCTTTTAATATTAATTCAGATAGATTGAAATTTGATCGGGAATTAAAAACAGACGATCCAAAAGCTGGCGGTGATACTGCGGCGTTTCGTTCGTTTGTATTAAATTCCTCCTCCAATTGCAATCAATTGAATGCAACACGAAAGAAATATGGCCAGTGGTATTAACTGATATGTCTTGTGTTGATGTTTTGAAATAATTCTCGCATTTTGTTATAAGTTTATCATATATGTAAATTATATACGAAAATTAAATGTTTAGATAATAATTTTGTAACATTTTGCTTTATATTGAGATAGTTCATAGTGATGAAAACGTTCTACTAGGTGTACAAATATGAAACCGGTAATGACATCTAGCGGTCGATAGCCGTATATGTATGAGCTTCCGTACCGTACCATATGATTTAATTGTTCATTCTGTCATTTGTCAACAATATTCAGTTCACAATTTGTCAAGTTTCATACAACAACGCATTTTTTCCGCTCGTAAAGATGCCTGAAAAATCTCATTTGCGGGAAGCATTGATTTTCTGTTTCCATTTAAAGAAAAACGCTTTTGAATCGCATCGAATCATCACTGGCGATGAAAAGTGGATTTATTTCAACAATCCCAAACAAAAAAAATCATATTTGAGCCCCGGCCAACGACCCAAATCTACGCCAAGACCAAATCGCTTCGGCCGAAAGACAATGCTGTGTATTTTCTGGGATCAGCGTGGTGTAATTTGGTGTGAGCTACTAAAACCAGGTGAAACAGTTACTGGTGCACGCTACCATCAACAATTGATCGCTTTGAACCGTGCTATACGTCAGAAGAGGCCCGAATTTCAACTCCGCCATGACAAAATTGTATTCCAAGATGACAACGCATCGCCACATCGAGCAGCGGTCAATAAAAACTTGGTAGAATCGTACAACTGGGAGCCCCTGCCCCACCCGCCGTACTCACCGGACCTGGCGCCGTCCGATTACTATTTATTTTCATCGATGGAACACGCACTCAACGATTCGCACTTCAATTCTTACGAAGTGCAAAAATGGCTCGATGAATGGATAGCCTCAAAAAACGAAAAATTTTTTTGGCGAGGAATCCATAAATTGCCTGAAAGATGGGAAAGATGTGTAGCTAGCGAAGGGAAGTACTTTGAAGATTAAATTTGAAACCATTTTCGCAAAATAAACGTGTTTTTTTTAAATAAAAATTACCGGTTTCATATTTGTAGACCTAGTATTTCCATTTACATTTCTTTTGTTTTCCTAGAGAGATTCCTTAAATTATTTCAAAAAGTCAAATTTCTATCTTAAAGTGCAGTGTTTCAGTTGGAAGTGCCAAATGATTGCATTTCTTCTATGTTCATCATTAGGCTTCCAAAAAATGAATACGATACATTTTTCAGTCAAAGGTAAAACTCATTCTTCTGGATTGCTCTGGAACTTCAAACTTGAAGGTCAGCGTAAGCTTCACGTACTGAAAAGGGAAAAAAAAATATATAAGAATTGGGGTAATCAGGCATGTGATGAAATCCAATTGATGAAAACAGTGGGTCAAATGATAAAAAGTATTAGAATCTCTTTTGTTGAGAATTACAGGCTCTACAAATGATATTGATTTGCATTAACAAAAAAATAACCGTTTAGGAAACATTCGATAAAATCAAATTTTTCGGCTTTTCTGCGGTTGTAGAGATTCTGGTACTTTTTATCGTGTGACTCACCATTTTCCTCAAAAAGCCTCCTAAATGAAAAATAATTCAAATCACTCGGATTTCATCACATAACAGAAAATTGTAAAAATTCGTATATTTCTGCTTCAGTTAAATATTGAGTTTTTTGGTGGACCCCAAAATCTCGTTCCTGACTATTATATGACAAATCGCCATGTTTTTATATTCATTGAGATTATGATAAAACGATGAAAATCTTGCACATGCTCGGACGATCATATGACCAGAACGGAAGCTATGAAAATTTGTTGTCCGAAGCAAAAGAAGACCCAGTACATCATGGCATCACATGATACGATATTATATGCCAAATATAGGAACAAATTAGTATAACATGAAACTGCAAGCAGGGGTTCAAAATGGTTATATACTTTTATTCAGGCTTAATGGCCCCATGAGTTATAGGAGACTGGGTGAATAAGAAAACGTTGTTCGGCCCTTTTGATTTGGATGAAGTTCGTGTATTCTGTCTCGAATGTATTAAGTTATATCTAGCATTTTGTCCAAATCCTGCACTTATTCTCCAAGTATTTGTGCGAAATTTGGTTTCATATCTCGCTTGCTCAGCGGAATGACGTTAATTTTGCTTGTATGGAATATGCCACGCCCTCTTGTCCGAATTCGCCCTGTTTCTGCTGGGAGCTTGCACTTATAGTTTTTAAGAGTTTGAGAGACATTTGGTTGGACTATCTCAAAAAACTCTTTCAGTGCAGCTTTCTAACACTTTTAGTTTTATAGAAGGTGCCACGTCTTCTTGTCTAAGGTCACCCTATTTTTTGCTGAGCTTGCATATCGACGGCTTGTATTCAATACCCTCTATCTACAATTTTCACGAAAATTAGTTTTTGATGGTAAAACCTTCATATAGACAAATGACATCTATGGTATTAATTCCAAACGAAAAATTTGCTTCCAGAGCTACTTTTTTGTACTTAAATAAATTCACTATCTACAGCAATCGATTTTATGAAATGCAATATCCTCTATCTACATATGAAAAATGAAAGATTTTTCATTTTATTATATTTATTGGGTGGCCGTTATATACAAGGTCATGAAAAGCGGTCGTCAATCGGCTCCAAATGGCGTAAATAAATTTTCTTTATTTTTTCAGTTTTGTATGTTGAACCTTGATAGCCCTGCTGAGTCGTGATTGGCCCTTCAGTAAACAAACAGATAAGGCTGACGCATGAAATTTGGTACAGATGAAAACAATGTTACAAGGCTATCTGGGATCAAAAATGGGCGTGATCGGTTAAGCTTGAGGCAAAAGTTGTGTCATAATATGAATTGGGTGACATTTTGTTAGAAATGATAATAATTGTTTTCTGTTTTCACGAAAAATTGACTCGATGGCGTGGAATTGATGGCATTATGTTAAAAAAATAATACCGGTCAAATAACTGATTATTATGGCACATAATATGTATGAGATTACTTTTGCCTCGAAATGGTACTTAAGCCCTTTAGTACGGCCACTCCTCAATTGTATATACGAGTCAAAAGAAACTGGGTATTAGAGCGGTGTCCAGACGGACTTGTGAATGCAAAACATGAGATCTGAAATCTGAGCTCAGATTTTTATATAAAGTACCCCAAGTTACTAGAAAGTAGATTTACCCAGGAGCAAGGGTCTTTATTCTCTACTCCCCGCCCAGGCCTACCATAGTCTTGCGCCCTAGTTTTTTATAGCAGTTTATGGTGGACTGGGATTAGTGGTGAGCAAACCAAAACCAAGATCATAGCAGTCTTGGTCTTGGTCTTGTCCTTGCATATTGTGTCTTGGTCATTAAGTCTTGGTCTCAAAGAAGCCAAATTTCGAATTGAGATACGATTTTATGCTTGAAACGGGCGTGCCACACCTATTAACTGTAAATTCGAAAGACTAAAAAGCAGTCTTGGTCTTGATGATAATCCTGAGCAAGACCAAGACCAAGACTAATTTTGCTCATCACTAACTGGGATTTCCTTATTACGCATCTTAACTAGGATTTTTTCTATCATGTAAGAATTCTGAGTTATCTTTTCTTAGAAGTCCAAAAATCACTGTTTTGAGGCCTACTTAGAGCTATGTATATATACATGATAGAAAAAAAACCAAGTTTAGATTCATAATAAGCAGATCAAAGTTCCAAATAAACGGCTATACAAAATAAGGACCTATAATAATCTGAGCTCAGGTTTCGGTTCTCATATTTTGCATTCTCAAGTCCGCCAGGCGCCTAACCTATTTTGAGTTTTCTTTTGCTAAAAAACCATCTATTAATAAATAATTCATAAAAAAATTGGTTTTTATTACTGTGCAATAGGCTCTATCTGCTTGTTTGAACACGCATTTTATATTATATTTGAATTGCAATATCCTCTATCTGCTATAATAATTCGAATAACTAGGGTTTTTTTTAAATTTTTTTATTTGAAGGATCTAGTGGCTCTCTTTAGTTAATATCGTAGTACTTCGTTTGATTAACACTATAAAAAATAGCGAATAAAACAGTTTTTTTGCTCTCCTGAAAAATTGTGTTTTTGTAGATAGAGTGTATTGAATATAAGCCGTCGATATGCTGTCTTTAGTGTCTGAGCTTAGATTATCTCAAAAAACAAAATCAAAAAATCTTGAATTGTATTTTATTGAATTTTTGAAAAATTTTAATTTATTTTTATAAAAAATTTAAAATTAAATTTTAAGGTACTAGTCCAAAAATAAATGGCAAAAAGTAATACAATTTTTAAAATTTTTTATTTCCTTTATTTTTTTGAGTTATTGTATAAAAATTTTTGTACATATAAATAAAGAATTAAAGATTTTGAAAAAATTTTTTTTTTATTATTAAGTCCATTTTATAGAGGGCGCCAAAGTTTTCTTCTTAAAAATTTTATCGTCCCATGGCGTAGAGATGTTCTTGAAAACGGCTTGTCCGGAAAAAAAAATACAAATGGGATCTTAAAAAAGAAGGTCAATGACACCGTAATCCACCAGAATATTATAAAAAATCGATAAAAAAAAAAAATTGTGGCAATATGAAAAAAAAAATTTTTTTTTGATGTTTTTTTTTCGACTTTATTATCAAATTACAATTTTTTTTTTACAAATTTTTTTAATTTTCTGGTGGATTACGATGTGGAATACATAAACAAAGCTACATGCAAAAAATTAGAACAGTCGGACTTATAGTTTCGGAGAATAAGTCTACGCCGACTTGAAAAATGTAGTTTCGAGAAAAACGCGAAAAACAATTGCGAGAGCACGCTGTAGCGAAGAAATAGTCAAAAATGTGCGCGCGCAAAGAGAGCTGTAACTTTGTCATTTTTTCAAATATCTTTAAAAAAATTTAGGAGGTTATTCTTGAATGTATAAGGAATCAAAATCTGTAAAAAAAAAAATCGATTTTTTGAAAAATTATTTTTGGACTAGTACCTTAAATTTAATTTATTTTTTTTTATTTTCATGTTTGACATTTTTGGTAAATGATGTATACCTTTTATAAATATTTAAGGGATTTTAAAATGTGAACATTTTTGCTCATGCGAACGTGTTACAGAGTTCGATTTTATTTTCGCATCGCATTGCTTTTCGTATCGCATTGAAGAGTAACCCCCCTGGGTCATATAAGAGGAGATTATTTTCGGATATGCCCATATATAGAATAGGGAGATAGTTAAGAATACATATTCTTCTCAAAAGACTCAAAATTGATTCGAAAATATCTCCTGAAAATATCAGCACTCCGTCTCAACTCTAATCCGCGCTCAAGAGCCTTCTTTTTCCCGTAAGAATTACAAGAGAGTTTCAGGGGTTTTTTTTACATTTACTTAGAGTCTTCTGAGGGGATATACATGTAGCATTTGAAGTTCCATTTTGTATGGAGGTGCAATGCCTCTTGCTTTATTCGCTCATATTTTTGAAAGACGCTATTAAGACATACAAAAAAAAAAAAAAAAAAAAAAATTGGAAGTAGGGGAAAGTGGGGAATCGTGGGCCATGGGGAATCGTGAGCCACCGCCACCTTTTGGCAGTATGTCGAGATAAATAGTTAGATGCAACTGTAATCGTTTTCTCTTAGCCTCAACTTATTTTTACATTGGTTGTTGACAAACGTACGCGCTTTATTTGCTTTGTACAATACTTGCCCAAAAAAAAGTATCTGCAAAACTTTTTTTGCGTGTTTGATTTCCATCATTCTTGGACGAATTGCTACGACAAAACACAGGTAAATATGTTTTTTATTATCGTTAGACCTTTGCCTTTCAACATACAAAAGTAATTTTGCATGACACTTCAACAAGTCAATTACACGCCGTTGTTTTGCAAAAAGTAGCTTGTGGGGAATCGTGAGCCACTTCGTGGGCCACCCGTGTTTTGACAGTTTTCGTATCAATACACATTTGTATGTTGTGTTTATGATGTTTTGTGCAAAATGGAGGCTGTGAATCAATAAATAAAACAAATACATATTTTGTATCAAATTTTCCTATTTCTTTGTTAACGTATCTGATTGATCGTGCATAACCCTTCTTCTTCATTTTGTCGATTAAAATAACTTTACTTGTCATTTCAACTAATTCAATAAAGTTTTGCATCATAATTGTTTGATTTTTACTTAATTACGGCGGTGGCCCACGATTCCCCACCATTTTTGAAAATCGCAAAAACACTAATTTTTTTCAAACCACGAAAAGTCGGAAAAAACAAAAGAGTTATTAGAAAGTGTAATAGTCAAAAGTTACCTAACTTCATGTAGAATAACATACCATATTACAATTTGCAAAATTTTTTTTTTTTTTTGAAGATATTTAACAAAATAAAAACGTGGCCCACGATTCCCCACCTTCCCCTACTGTCCTCTATTTGAAAGCAAACCTTGAGAAAATCTAGAAATTAAAAAAAAATCTTTTTGAGGCATTGCGGCAAGTGATGTCCGATGTTTAAAAATTATATATCATTCTAAAGAGTCATTGGACCTCCAAGGTTATATTCGCCTAGTGAGACCCAGTTTCTCTAAATTGTGTACCACTAGATGCAATTTTTTCCTAATAAAGTTAAATTCTTTGCGAATAAACTTATTAACACCAACGAATATGTAGAAATAAAATAGGTCGAAGTTATGTTAATAATACCATTGTGACTGTCTTTAAAGTGGTCCAAAAAACATTTTTGTTTTCTAGATACTCTCAAGGTTAGCTTCAAATAATGTTAGGTTTTTCCAAACTTTTTCTTTTGTATGAAAACCAACCCGGCCTAATACACACACATCGATTTTCATAATCAAAAAATTTTTCCACATGAAAAGAAATTGAAATTGCTGGATTCCGGAATAGACTTGTATATTTTTATTTGAAAAACTGTTCCCAGAAGAAGCCAAATTTCTTATTCTTCCATTCTTATACATATTGATATAATTAAAAATTTCTTATATGATCATTATACATCAACAACTATTCTATTTTCACTAAATCCTCTATTAAATTCTTTCCTGATAGTCAGTAGTGCATAATTTAAAGCATCAGAAATAATTCATCCTGACGCTTATGAAATTTTGATGTTAAACTTTCAAACAAAAATTCTTTGCAAAGATTTTTCTGAGGTTTTTTCTTAGCCAACTGTTTTTGACAATTACGTCGTATGTTGAGGGAAGGGAGGAAGGATATGTCAAAAGAGAACTTTCCTTTTTCATTTGCTGCTGCTGCTGTTGCTGATGAAAAACTTCTTGTTATATAGCGCTGCTGCAAATTGACAGTTTCGCCCAAGCGTGCGAATATTTTGCATCTTTTATTTATTTGCAGGTTGTTTTTCTGCTTCAACTTTTGTCATGTCTTCTTCTCTGGATCATGTTGTTTTTGCCTTGGCAAATCAAATAAAGTTGACAACATTCACGCGGCACCAAGCAACACCTCATCACCGTCAACAACAACAATTCAACAAAAAATGTAAGAGCGCCACCAGTGTCACATCATAAATAGGGTTTTCATTTTGCTGTTGACAACAGCATGACAACAACAAAAATGAAAATAGCAAGCAACAACAACAACAACAACAACATACGAAACCTTTACCAACAGCTGTAGTTGTAGTAGTAGCAGCAGCAGCAGCCAGCCAGCAGCAGCAACTTGACGATGACATCAAAGAAGCGTTTCTTACACATCATATGGCAAATGATTTGATTTAGCTGTAAGTGAATATGGGTTGTGTGTACAGTGTGGAGACAAAATATTGCAGTATGTGGGAGTATATTATGAAATGTTAAAAAAATCCTAAGGGCTTAGAGTGAAGAATACCATCATAATTTTAAGATCATTCGAGAGGTAAAGTGTGCCCATCGAGTGCTTTTAAAGTTAAATTTCTTTGGCCGCGTTATGTGTAAAATTTCAAGTTCACAACATATTTTTCCGACATTTTGTGGTACATCCCGTTATATCTCACAAACCATTCAAGCTATTTTAATGAAATTTTAAAAGAAGGTAGGAAAGTGGGCGTAATAAGTTTAGTGCCACACCCAATTTTTAGATATTGAAAATTTTAGCACCTAATATCTCGCAGATATAAAACTTATATCGATGAAACTTGTAGTTAACGCCCGATCATGAGTCGCCAGGGTATAATGAGGGCGTAGAAAGATAATGCCACGCCTATTTTTTTGCTTCATTAAGATACGTTTTATCTCACAAGCAATAAAAGATATTTGAATGATATTTACCGAATGTAAATATCATATCGTCCCTTTACAAGTGAAAAGCACTAAGTCAGTTTTTTCTGGTTTTGAGTTATTTGGTATATCATGGTCAAGAATGTTATAGTCTTTAGTTTGATAAGACTCATTACGCCATATCTCTGTTAAAAAATGGTTATTTCCCACAATAAAATTAAAAGAAAACCAACGGTTTTCATACACAGAACAAAAGTTTAGTTTTTAAACTTCAAATATCTCAAAACTTGAAAAACTGACTTAGTGCCCTGCAGAATCATGGACTATTCCAAAACTAATTTGCAAACTACTCCATGGGAGCGACCAACTAGTCCAAATTCTGGTCCTATCACATATAAAGTTCTTTTTAAATTTTGTATTGTTTGTCATTGAACGTAACCAATTGTCTCGTTATGCATTACATTGAGACCAGAAAAAGATCAATTGTCTCCTTATGCATTTCATTTGGATCAAAAAAATACCTTTTTTTATTATTTTATTAAGAAATTTCGAAGAATTTTATTTAGTACACAAATTTTATACAAAAACTTCGAAAGGCTTCATAGACGAATGTGCTAAAAACTTTGTTATATATTTCTGAGCATTGTGTTCCGGGTTCAAATCTCAGTGCGGATGAAATTTTTTTAATTTTTTATGCTTCGGCTATATTTGACACATTTAATTTTCTGCTCTGAAAACCCTTCAGACAAATTGTGTATAAATTAAAGCAAATTTAAAAATTGGAATCGAAAATCACTGAGTGTGGGATTTGAACCCGGGTCTTTCACACAGCACAAATCATTAGACCGATACACTATCGTTTGCTCTTCTTCATAATCGACGGACTTCCAAACAGTACATACGTAGTCAGTAATGCAATAATTTCACTGACACAATCGATACACAATTGGAGCACTTTTGATACTAATGACGGATTATGCATTACACTTAGACAATATTTGATACAAATGACCGAATTTGCATTAGATTTGGACCATTTTTGATACAATTGATAATTTAAGTGAATTTATTCCAGTTTTAGGTGTAGTCCATTATGGACTACGTACAAAAAAACTAGACCAAAAATTGGACTATTGAGACAATTGTCTTCGACGGTCCTACAGGGTGCTTTTCACTTGTGTGATTTTTTTAAGTCTATATATTTTCTCAACACTGTAGCTATTGGCCTCTTTATTGTCAATTGCTGTGTGATGTGTCTTCAATGTTGGTGCCAATGTGTTGCTGCGTTACGTTTCCTCTTCTGTTATTTTTTTGCCGGCAGCTAATTTTACGCTCATGTTTATAGCACATCATATGTGAGTGAGTGAGTATATATGTATGTGCTTATCAAATTTACATACATATGCATATGTGTACTCATACGTGCATACATATGTGTACATAATGTGTATGTTTGCGCATTCTGTTTGTATGCAAATTTTAAATTGGCGCCGTTTGATGTTGTTGATCCTTACAAAGCAGCAATTCGTTTTGGTTTCAAGAAGTTGTCGGTTTTCCTTTTATTACTTCATAAATTTTTTTAAAGCTTTTATGTGTGCATATGTGTGTGTGAGTGTAAAAATGTCTTCATATTTGCTTACCCTCGCGCTTTTGTGTGAAAATAATTTATTTCATAAAAATTCCATTAAACTTAATTTTATCACCGGAAAAATTATATTTTTTTCTTTTCGTAAATTAAGTGAAAAATTTGAATTGCTAAATAAATTTATGCCACAGTAAAAGGATAGCACTATTATATTTTATCTATGTTTAGTAATTTAAAGTTCTGAATATAAATATTATTTTTATTCTTCACATCGAGGGTAGATTCAATTTGTTCTTCCTTCTTTAACGCAGCAAAGGAGACGCACATTAGGTCACCGTAGCGTTTTAGAGAAAACTTTTCACTTAAAAAATTTAGCTGATTGTATGTGGTTTTCAAAATGTATTTAATTTTTAGGGTTTTAAAGATTTGCGCAAAGTTCTGGACCTTCAAGGTTGATATTTTAAATTACTTTTATTAATTTTTCTTTTTGGGTACTATTTTAGTATGAAAAATATCCTCTTAACATGCTTTTTTTATAATTTTTTTTGAATTGCCGTTAAGTTTGCTTTAATTTGAAAATGCTTTTGTCGTACCAATTTTTTAATTTGAGGTCGGAAAAACATAATTTTCTACGGTGCCCTTTATCCACTGGAGCCTTCAAGCGGATTTTTTGTGTACTCAGCACATTGACATCAAGCTGCATAAAGACACTTCAGACGTATCTCTATGCAGACAATACAATAAGTGCATAGATAAGATTGTTTTCGCTAGACCAAAAATATATAAAAACAATAACAGTTACACCAAATAAATACAACAAAAGCAAAAATAGCAAAATCTTCTTCTACTTACAATTGCCAGAATGGTAGACGATAAGAAATCAATTGGATTTGAACGAGAAACTGCACGACAACTTATAAACGTCTCAATGGGGCACTTAAAGTTGCTACAACAAAATGCGTTAAAATTAAAATAAAAAGAAAAGGCCAAGCCAAATAAAAGGTAACAAAAAAAAAAAGAATATGTTGGGAGTAAAAAGACGATTTTCGGATAATTTTATTAACAATTGATTTAAGTAGCAGTTAAGTTGACGATTGAAAGTAAAATAAAAGTTGATCTTTATGTAAGTGTATGTTACCAAGAAAAGAAACTAGTAAGGGTGTAACCTTTGGCCTGGCCAAAAAATAAATACACTCTATTTAAGTATTTTTAAAAATTTGCTTGTATAAGAGGTGCCACGCCCTCTTGTCCAAGTTCACTCAGTTTTGGCTCAGCGCCTGCATTTTTAGTTCTTAGTGTCTAAGTGAAAATTGGTTTGATTATCTCAGAAAACGTTTTCAGTATAGCGTTTTGAAGATTTTGCTTTTATCGGGGGTGCCACATCCTTTTGTCCGAATATGCCCAGTTTTTACTCAGAGCTTACGCTTATTATTTGTATTTTGGTTGCATTGTCGTGGAAAATACGCCCAAAAGTAGCATTTTGAATATATTTTTTGTAGGCGGTAGGCATGTCCGTTGACCGATATTGCTCATTTTCAATCCCATGAACTAACTTTCACGACGAAGGCAGTGCACCAAATTTGATTGAATTATCTCGGTCAGTTTTCACAAAAAATGTATTTCCACCCAGCCAGCTAGACAGACAGACGGACATGGCTATATCGACCCAGGAGGTGACGCTGATCAAGAATATATTTGAAGCAATCCACGCCAAGTGTACCAGCTTAACATTTTTTTTTCCCTGATTTCGCTCAAATTTGGCAATATGGTAGATCCGGTGTGCAAGATCAACAATCTGGGAGAATTTGGTCCTAGTACCATTTGTTGTTTAAATACAAGGTGTTGAAGTTAGCGTTTTCAGTCATTTTCATGAAAAGGGTGTTTTTTCAAAAATTTAGAGTTTACACTAAAGTTTGTAAATTGATAAATCTAAGTTACTGGTCCCATTCATTTTGAAGAGTTCTATTTATAAAAAAATATTTCTTCAAAATTTTCTTTTCACCAAAATTTTTTACACTTAAAAATACTTTTGAATTTAAAAAAAAAACCGCCCATAGATTTTTTTAAAAGTACTTTAAAATAAAGCAGAATTTATAAACTTAAAAATGATGTATGATTCAAGATGGGGCTCGGACGCTAAATGGGAGTTTTTGGCTTTGAACGCTCGCGGAAGGCAAAAATTTTTTTTTACTCAAGAGGAAAGCATCTTACGAAAAAAGTGTACTAGGCATAAAATGCTTAGAATCATTAATAAAATATTTTTTAATTTAAAGTACTTTTAAAAAAAATCTAAGGGGGGTTCGTTTACAAAAAATTCAAAAGTATTTTTAAGTGTAAAAAATTTTGGTGAAAAAAAATTTTTTTTCACCAAGAAATATTTTTTTATAAAAAGAACACTTCAATAGTAATAAGACCAGTAACTTAAATTTATCAATTTACAAACTTTAGTGTAAGCTATAAATTTTTGAAAAAACACCCTTTTCATGAAAATTTACTAAAAACGCCAACTTCAACACCCTGTATTTAAACAACAAATGGTACTAGGACGAAATCCTCCCGGATTGTTGTTCTTGCACACCGGATCTACCATATTGCCAAATTTGAGCGAAATCGGAGAAAAAAAAATGTTGAGCTGGTACACTTGGCGTGGATTGTTTCATATACTTTTCTATATCTGCCTCGCCTTTTTCTCTGCATTACAAACGGAAGGACAAAGTGAATATACTGGGTGTAGGGTATAAAAATATAATAATTCGTTCTCTCTTTCTCTCTTTTTGCTGACGAATCAAGGCTTTGATTCTGCTCTTCTACGCTCCGGTGAAATTTTCATATATGTATGTTATTAGTGGTTCCAGAAGACTCCTGCTGAGATGAGTGTATGGCCGTGCTAGTTCATGGTTTCATGACCACCATTGTACTAGCAGTCGATACCTTATTTTGGTTACTTGGGCTACTAGGATCCTGAGTAATGGTTGGCTTATCTATTTCAACTTTTGTTGGTGACCGGAGTAAAGAATCTTCCTTTGACATAGGGTTGTTGATGTTTTTTAGAGAGAGAAATAAGCTAGGGAAAAACAGTCCATCTACTCAAAGCCACGCTTGCGTAGATATAGCAATTATAAAATGGGAGGTTGGCTGGTTTCCAGAGTTCACATATGCGAGACTAGATACCCTCTAGCCATGCCATTTTCGAATAATATTGAATCAACACTTTTAATAGTTAAAAAGTAGGCGTGGCACTTAATCGCACTATAGGCAGGAAGCAAAATCTGATCAGACTAAAATGGACCGGAAATCTGCATTCATATTTTGGTTTCTTATAATGTGAAGATAAAAGTGCACCAAACTTTGGAATCCTATCTACTCCTTTTTTTAAAAAGAGGTCGAAAATGGTACACTTAAAAAAAAAAACACAACAAATCAAAACAAAAATAGTCATTTTCGATGTAGTTGTTGGTGGTTAGTCCGAATTCAGTCTCGAAATTGCTATATCACATATGGTTTTTGAGATATTCTAACCAAAAAGTTTAAAAACACGATTTTTGAGGATATGATGATGCACTAAATTCTTGTGCTCTTTTCTACTGAATGCATCGCTTAGTACCATTCTTTGTCTTCAAAAAAAGCTATGAGTCTTGTATAATTTTTCCTTAAAAAGTTATGACCACTTTAAAATGATATATGCAGGCCTGTTCCGTAATCCGTGTGATTTCAATTACTTTTCATTTAGGAGGCTTTTCGATGAAAACGGTGAGTCACACGACTAAAAATATAAGGATATTTTTTGTGGAAAATTACAAAAATTATATTTCAAGGTCTGCTTGAATCATATTAAAAATGTATATCAAGTAACTTAATCTTGACAAATTTGAAACAAAGCCAAACAAATATAAACCGTTTCATTTGGGATTTACCAAATGCATTTGGTTTCTTTTAGTTTCATTGCACCATTTCCCCACTGAACTAAAGAAACTCGAAATAAAAGTGCAGTCAGAAAAGGAATTCGCTAAATCCACAAAATCCCTTAACAAGCACAAAACACATGTCAAATTTCCTTTTCTAAGCTGCTGCTGCTGCTGCTGGTGTTGTTGCTTTTCGAAGTTGTTACACTGTAACTTTCACAGAGCGCATGCAACATGGAGCAGCAACAGCAGCAGAGCATTTGGCAACTTTCGAGTACAAAATGAAAGATTTACGTATAACTTTTATTGCACATTTAAAAAGTGACACAAAAACATACATACAAACATTAATACTAACCCATAGAATTTAAACACACACACACACATACACACGTGGTTACAATTTACTGCCAAAGCTTTAGTTGCTTGCGTATTGAGCTTACAAAATTTATAGCTAAAGATTTTCGTAGTTCGTACTCTCGTAAATTGCACAGCAGCAGTAGCGTTGCATTATTATTTAGCAGTTTTTAGCCAAAAGCATTTCCGTTTTGTAGATTTTGGTTTTTTTTTCGCTTTTGGCATTTCCGGTCCGTTTATTCGTTTAGTCATTTGCCGGTGTGTGCGCTCGTGTGGTCGTCGTTCTTTCTCATTAATCTGCGGCTGCTCTTAAGTCATTGCGATAAATTATTTAAAATCGCAATTAAAATGTGACTTTGGCTCCGGTTTTTGGCTGGCCTTGAGCTTTGTGTATGTGTGTGCAAAGGAAGGAACGGAACACATTCCTAAGGGAGGGAAAGTCAGTATACTGAGAAAAAATAGAATATGCAAATACCATGAATTTTTAAAATATTTCTAGCTTTTCTTCAATGCATTATCAGACATGCAACGAATTTTTTTTCTTGTAGAGCTTCATTACTAAGCTTTATATGTCAGCTGCCAAACTGTTTTCTTTTTTATGTTGGCAGTGCCTTACTGCACAAATGGCGGTAAATTCAAATCTTGCGTGAATTATGGGACATCTTTCAGTGACTATAGCTAACTAATAAATGTTTTGATTTAAACAAATATTTATTTGTCGCAGACATTCATTTGTTAGTGAATATAAAATAACGTTTTTGGTTAAAATTAAACCTAGTGATAAGCTTTTTAAAAAACCTTAAAATTAAAAAATAAGAACAGCAGCACAGGCGCTTGGAGTCTTGGAACTAAGATTCCAAAAAATATGCAATATGAGGAATATCTTCCATTTTTCAGCCGGAAAATTTCTGCGGGTATATGGAGATGCACTGTCTGCACCAATATATGCATTTTTTTAATCATCCAATCGACTCTTAAATTTTAAGGAGCGTTTTCAATATACAGGGTGTAATGCATAAGGTAACGAACCTTCTGGGAGGTGATAGAGGAGGCCTAGACTAACAAAAAATTTAGCTTGAAGTGGGGTCTAAAATGTACACCTGAGGAGTTATAGGGTTAAAACTTTTTTTCTGACTTGTTTCAGAAAAAATTTTTTTTTGGATCACCCTAACATTCTAGAGAAATTTATAATGCTAAAGAGGATTTTGCAAAGTTCTAGACCTTTAAACTTGATATTTTAAATTTTTTCTCCATTTTTTGACTTTGGCGGCCATATTCTTTTATAACTTTTTTTTAAATTCTCGTTTAATTTTTTCTAGTTCGATGGCACATTTGTCATACCATTTGCCAGTAGAAAAATTGCCTGAAGAGCGAAAAATTACGTTTAGTTTAGTAGCAAGGCAGAGCAACATGGAGGACATAGTCGCAAGATGAAAATTTGTTAACGATTTTTTGAAATTGCAAAGAGTTTTTAGTCACATATTTCGATGGGTAAAACGTACACGATTAAGAATAGGTGGCATCCCCGGTATTTCGGAAGCGCTAAATGTATCAGATTTAAGAGGGGGCTTAGAATACATTATTTTTAATGTACAATATATCCACTTCGCTCCTGAAGTTGCGTCTTTGCGATTGAATAAAATTATAAAAAGCTCTTAAATTCAATGTCTTAACCCGTTTATAGACGAAAGCGGTCGCGTACCTATTGTCGTTTGGCCAAAGTTCATCGACCGTTTGTTGTAAAACACCCAATATTAATGCCAAATAATCATGCCTTCGTAGAATCTTATTTAAAATATTTGCATAAAATTAATTCACACGCCGGCGCTCAAGCGCTATGCGCATTTGTGCGACAGAGGTTTTGGGTCATAAATTGCAGAAACCTTGCTCGTGGAACTGTCCGGAAATGTTTAGCTTGCTTTCGTCAACGTCCAACTGCAGCCAAGCAAATGATGGGATCCTTGCCGTCTCCTCGTATCAACGGAGGGGTTCACCTATTTGAACGAGCTGGTATGGATTTCGCCGGACCTATAATGATGCACTTCAACGTACGAGGAAAAAGGCCAATAAAGGCATATCTTTGTATACTTATTTGTCTGCTTCATTACAAAGGTAGCCCATATAGAGGTAGTGTCCAATTTAAGTTCAAGCGCCTTCATCGCCACCCTGAAACGATTCTTCGCCAGGAGAGGTCTAAGTGCTGATTTGTTCTGCGACAATGCGACTAATTTTGTAGGCGCATCTCGCGAAATTAAGGAGCTAGCACAAGAGTTCTTCAAAACATCCACCAAAAAGCAGATCGTAGAGGAGTGCGCTAGTCGAGGAGTAAATTTTCATTTTATCCCACCTCGAGCCCCGCATTTTGGGGGCTTGTGGGAAAGCGCTGTGAAGGTGGCGAAAAGGCTCTTAGTGCACCAGATTAATGGAACATCTTTAAATTTTGAAGAATTAAGCACAGCTGTAGCTCAAGTAGAAGCTATTATGAATTCTCGTCCATTATGTGCTTTATCAACGGATCCAAATGATTTGGAAGCCTTGACGCCAGGCCATTTTTTAGTTGGCAGGCCGCTGAATTCAATATTAGAACCATGCGACGACAATCTTTTGAAGCTGACTATGGTTAACAGATGGAAACGCATTCTGTGGGTGCAACAGACTTTCTGGCAGAGGTGGTCCCGTGCCAAATGGGCTACATCAAGTCATAACATAAACGTTGACACCATGGTTTTAATAGCTGACGACAACGCCCCTTCCAACCAGTGGTTATTGGGACGTGTAGTGCAGACGCACCCTGGATCGGGTTGATCAGGGTCGCAACGTTGCGAACTAAAAATGGACTGATGAAGCGCAGTATCCATAAAATTTGCCCTTTACCATCGGAAGACTAGCATCTACAAACCCGTGTTGGTTGGAAGCAGCTTCCAAGGTAGGGAGCGCTGTTTACTAAAAATAAAAATTATTTTCTTTTGCCTTTTTTATTGGCCGATGGTAACGCTAATTGTTACAAAATGCTCTCTTCGTTATGTTATTTTCGTTTAAAAAATAGTTAAAAAGAAGAGAGAAACGGTTTACATATCAATGTAAAAAATTTTGTTCCGTTATTCTTTTTCCTTCTTGCAAGCAGAACGTTAACTTTGTAGTCAGCGAAAAACTTTGTAAAATTAAAATTAAAGAAAATTATAGAAGATTTTGAGGTTTGTGCTCTGGCAGCCATATCTCGTTCTAAATTGTTAGGATTCTGCTTAAAAAGGCGCTTCACCTTTTTCACCAACTGTGGGTCTATACTGGCTTTTCTACCTGCACCCTTTTTCCGCGTAATAAGTTGACCCTTTCTATAATTCGAAATAACCCTTTGGACAGTGATTTCTGATGCACCTGTTTTTTTAACTATGGCTGAATATTTTAATTCTGGTTTTTGCAGGTAAGTGTACAAGCGCTTTTTTTCTTGATTGCTAGACATCTTTATCGTTTGAAGTTCGTTTACCAGTTACCATGTTATATCGAAAAAATTGCACCCATATTTCGACCTGCACGATTATCAGGTAAATCATAATCTTAAGGAATAAAAGTATCAAATTTTTCTGGAGCAGTCCTTCGTATGAGTCTTAAGCAATTGTTCCATGGACTTTATTAGAAAGATCTATCGATTAAAGTAACTCAGGTTTGTTGTCACAGATACAATAAGTCATTTATGTACTCAGAAACTTAAGCATTGATTTTGAAGAAGGTTCAAGTATGCTTATCATATAGCATAGTCCGTTATATCTGTGAAACTATTTGATGTGGGCATTGTAGCAACCATTTAATGGGTGATAGAATTTCAATTGGAATCGAAAATATTTTGCTGAGATGCACTCTTTTTTATCTTATTTGTTTGGCTTAGTATTTGTTGAATTTTGGTTGACCCAATTTTTCAAATTAAGCAGAGCATCAGCCATTTCCATACCCTTTCATTTTACGCTCTCACCCATGTGTTGCCAATCCAGTTTTCATGGAATTAACAGTGAAAATTATTGCGCTAAGCAGTGAATGCATTTTGTTATTGTGTGTATTGTATATTTTCTCGCGAATGTATTGCATTCACGAGGACATGCATACGTGTGTGTATGTGTATATGCAACTACAATGCATGGTGGAATGCGTTCGTGTATATGCTCTCTTTAGCGTTGGTGCAATTTAAGTTTTATTTATTATTGCATTTTGCAAAATATCGTAGCAATGGATTTTCTTTTGAATTATTTACATTGTGTAGTAAAATAAATTGCGGCAAATTTACTCTAAAACTACGGTAAATTCTACAATAATTATTTCGCGCATAAAAACATGCAATAATAATGGAAAATTAGTAAAATGTGGAAATAAAATAAAATAAATTAAATTTTTCTGAAAAAAAAAACTGAAAAATAAAAATTTCAAATCGAAAGGAAGCGAATAAAATGAAAATAAAAATAATTTTTTGTTTTTACTTTATGCACAAATTCCATGTTATCCTTTTACTATGCAAATCTATGACAGTTTCATATGTTAAATTTATTTATTTATTCATTTTAATACGCTTTTGTATCTGGTGGGGGCGAGGGATTTTTTGTTTTGTCTCTGGGTTACTGTGTCACAAATTCCCAATGCAATCTAACGGCGCACTCAACGAACGACAAATACACACGTCCATTGAGAATATGTAGATATGTATGTGTGTATGAATGCATGCATCTACATCTACATATGGGATCTATACATATGAGCTCGCTTTTGTTTTCATGCGCTCTTTGTTTGGTGAAATTTGTTTCATGCCAGATTTTCATTTTAAAATTGTTTAAAAATATCCAAATCTCTTAAGTTTTTTAGAAACATTTGCTCCGGTTTTTTCTTTAGTAATAAACCATATTTTGATCCATTAAATTCAGCATATTATCTTTCATTTGATCGGATTTTTTTTAGCGCCATGATTGCATAAAAAACAAAAAAAAAAAATAAATTTATATAAGTGATTTTCCACAGAAAAAAAAAAAAACAAACGATATTTTTTATTGCATTGAATTAAATTCTATCAATAAATAAAAATTCACCCGACCTCTAACTTTTAAAATCAGAGAACTTTGGGACTGCGATATTTACAAATGTGAGTTTTCAATTTCAAAATGCGGAAAATTCAATCAATTGAGAAAATTTTTAGTCATCGAGTGGTAACAGTTAGGGAGATATTTGCAAAAAACTGATTTTTGCAACCACTGATCGTGAATAACTTTTTATGCCAATACGATTGCGCAATATACCTACTTTACATACTTTATTTTTCTTGCACTAATAGAGATTAATCCAGTAAAAGATAATTTAATTTAATTGCAGCATGTCTCAAAGCCAGAGTGTGTTACCAACTAAAAACAATAAGCAATTTTTTACAATAGACGGCGCCAAGTGAGCTTTATGATCTTAACATAGAGCGTTCTTGTACTGTGGAATTTTTCCTTGACGTTGGCTTATATAGCTAAGCACCGCATTTTCTTTAACTAGAAATACGGAGTCAAGGGTTTGAATGTGGCTTCTGACAAGAATTAACTAAAACTGATCTGATGAGGCTATACACATGTTTATACATGAAAATATGTATGGGTAAATCTCCGAAAAATGTACCAAAACATGACTTTTTTCCCCCACCTCTTTTTTTATTTTTTTTTCATTACTTGAAGGTATAGAATATGATGACCATAACTTCTGGAACATTTTTAAAAAATGAATATAAACTTTCGGGGTTACCATATGTTTTTTTTTCGAAGTTTCGCTTAAAAAATATATTTAAAAAATTAAAATAAAATTTTAGCCTCAAAACGGTTAAATAAACTTTAAATAAATCTAACATAAATTTTTATGGTTGCTTTCGAAAATTTATTTTATATTTTCTTTTGTTTCACGTTCGCCATTTTAATTATACACTAAAAAATAATAGTTTAAATCGTTAAAAGTTGATCGATTAAAACTCAACGAACCGAAATTTGGTTTGATCAAATCTAACAAAAAAAAAAAAAAAAAATTGGGTGGCAGCCCTGAAAATTTTTGTAAAATTTTAGAAAAGGTCATCTGAGCGGTTCTGAAACCAAAAATTTTTAGTTTGCTCAAAAAACAAAAGAATTAAATAAGATTTTCGAAAATAACCAGGTGGCAACTCTAAAAATTCATGTTGGTTTTTCAAAAAGTTTTTTTAAGTGTTTTAAGACTAAATTAAATTTTTGTTTTTAAATAAATGGTTTGAGCGGAAATAACATAAAATAAAACCATGTGGAGGGTTACCAAACGTAGAAAGATGAAATGTTGCAAAAAAACGACGGAGAATGATAAAATGGAGAATGACGAAATGTTGCGAAAACAGTAATATTACAATGAAAATAGCAATTATTTTAAAATAAGTTGAAACTGATGGATAGCCCCTGAAATTGTTCATTGTTTTACGTAAATAAAAATTAAATAATATATTTAGTAACATAAAATAGACATGCGTGGAGAATGATGCACACTTGCGTTCTTTACAAAATTTTTCAACTTTTTTAAAAAAAAACACACGAACACTCACTGCCGGAATCTCCTCTGTCCCTTCCACACTGCTCCTGAACAAGCGATAAGTTGCATGAAAATGACACCAAAAACGAACAATGCCCCTTTATTCGTAATCATTCACTGAGTAAAAATCAACTTTATTTGAAATCTTAGCTGCTCCTTTTTTGAAAATATCTCGATTTTTCCAATAGGGGCATTTTCCCATACAAAAAGAAAAAAAAAATTTTTTAACTACATTAAACTAAAATTTAAATAATCACAATCGATGTGTTTTGCAATGTTAAACGCGAATCCAACCTCAGAATTGCTCTATTGTGTATAGTTTATGAGATATTGTAACCTAAAGACCAAAAAAAGTCGTTTTTTGCCATTTTTTGAAGCTATATAACTATGTAACATATCATTTATTCGTCAAATGTGGCTTAAATACTTGAAAGTCCTAATATTCTCCTTTAAAACATAATTTAAATTATGTTGATATCTTTTTTTTCCTCAAAGATATCCTAACCTAAAAAGACACAAAAGTGCAAAAAACCCGTTTTGACAATATTTCGGTCTACGACATCTCTTAGAAGCATGAAGATATAAATATAATTTAAATTAGGTTTTAAAGGAAAAAATTGAGGCTTTTCAGTATTTAAGCCACATTTGACAAATAGATGATATGTAACATAGTTATATAGCTTAAAAAATGGCAAAAAACGACTTTTTTTGGTCTTTAGGTTACAATATCTCATAAACTATACACAATAGAGCAATTCTGAGGTTGGATTCGCGTTTAGCATCGCAAAACACATCGATTGTGATTATTTTAATTTTAGTTTAATGTAGTTAAAAAATTTTTTTTTTCTTTTTGTATGGGAAAATGCCCCTATTGGAAAAATCGAGATATTTTCAAAAAAGGAGCAGCTAAGATTTCAAATAAAGTTGATTTTTACTCAGTGAATGATTACGAATAAAGGGGCATTGTTCGTTTTTGGTGTCATTTTCATGCAACCTATCGTTAGTTCAGGAGCAGTGTGCTTCACTTTCAGTTCTCTATTTACACAATATTTAAAAAATATATAGTTAGAATAAGAAAAACTGAGCGAAGATAGTCAAAATGAGGACCAATTTCTATATATGTCAATTCTATATAAAAAAAATTGTTCGAAGAGTTAACACGAAATACAGTAGCTGAAATATATATACAAAAAATGTCGTATAAGTTTTTTTTTAGAAAATAAGGTAATTTGCGATACGGGCAAATTAGGCGCACTGAAAATCGGTTAGAGAAAGGACGGAGAATGAGTTTATGTTATAATTTCAAAGTAAAATAAAAAATTTTTTGTTTTTTTCTTCAAAGCTATTCGTATACAAGCCTTGGTTAAGTATCTGTTATACATATATTAGTTGAAATATCAAATTTTAAATTTAAACATTGTTTTGAGCTACAAGATATTGAATGGTTCATTTTTTGGAGAATCACTCAGATATAACATTATCACATATTACTTAAATCGGAAACATGAAGTGTTTATGCTTAGAAAATGAAAAAAGGTTGGATATTGATTTTTAGATGATAAAGTGCCTTTTCCTGTGGCACATCTTATACAAACATTATAATTCTGCATTTTCATTAGAATTTCCTGATTAAAAAAAACCACTTTGGTTCGATTATGAAAGAAAAAACCAGCAATAATGAAAACGCTAATGATGCACATGAAAACATAGATAAGTAGATAAGAAGCCAGAGATATCCATAATCCGTTTTCATTACTTTCAATTCATTGAATTTTCTATTTATATAAAGGTCTTGTGAATATTAGTTTATGCTTTTTATTTGCATATATATATGTGTGTGTGTGTGTGAGTTCAAGTACTAAAAGGAAGTATCCATTTATTGACGCTTGGAAACCTTGCAGGAAATCATGCATTCGCTGAAAGGATATGCAGCAAATAAAACGAATCTTGCTAAGTCTTGCTGACAAAAACCAACTTTTCTCAATATTCTAACAATTTTCAAATGTAAATGCATTTGATCGCTGACAATATGTAAAACTATAGACAAAGTTAAAATAACTAAAATGGAGGTGGTTTAAAGGAATATAAAAAGAGAAAATATACAAAAAATGGAGAAACAAGTTTGATAAAGTTGGAAAAAATGAAAAAAAAAAAAAAAAACGAAAAAAATTGTCAGAAGTGGAAATTTTGGCTGAAAATATGTATGTCTTTTCTAAGCCGGAAGAGTTAAAGATTGGAATACTGAAAACAGCTATGAGATGGTAAATAACAAACCACTATATACATAATTCCCGAACAGAACGTTTTTCCCGGGAGATGTGAGTGGTGCTTGTTGAAATGGTTCGAAAAAAATAAAAATTCTATGCCTATCTCTAAAAATCTTAAGGTTGTTTCAAAAAGTAAGCCGCTTAACTCGGGTTGACATATTAATCGTTAAATAGTATTGAATCTAGAATAGTGATAATTAAACTCAATAGAGGCTCATTTTGTCAATGTATAAAACCTCATTGAAAGTTTATATTTCTGCATAATCTACAAGCAACCCTGCGGGACCACGGACTATTCCAAAACTATTTTGCAAACTACTCCATGGGATAAACCGACAAGTCCAAATTCTGGTCCCATAAAGTTCTATTTATGTTTTACATTGTTTATTATTGGGCGTAACCAATTGTCTCCTTATGCATACTAATCGGACCAGAAAAAGGTCAATTGTCTCCTTATGCATTACATTCGGACCAGAAAAAGGACAATTTTTTCTTATTTAATTTAGAAATTTCAACAAATTTAATTTGAAATTCAAATTTTACATAAAAATGTCAAAAGAACAAAGGTTTATGGTGGGGTCAGAAGGGTATGGTATTCAACTATCTGCTTCCGAGTGGTCAAACCATCAAAGATTTTTTATAGCGGGCATTGAAGAAAAAATTGACAGAATATGAGACCAAGCAAGAGTCCGTAATTTTTCATCACGATAACGCTCGGTCACATGTTGCGGTTTCGGTCAAAAAACAATTTGGATAATAGTGTAGGGAAAATTCTGCCTCACTCATCCCATAGTCCAGACTTGGCGTCATCCGACTACCATTTGTTCGATGCAGAATGCTCTTATCGAAATATGCTTTACTTTAGTTAAGGAAATCAAAAATTGACTCGATTCGTTCTTGGGCTCAAAAGACGAGAAATTTTCTTGGTCCGAAATTCATAAATTGTCAGAAAGATGAGAAAAGTTAGGTTTTGATGGAAAATACTTTGAATAAAAAATATGTAACCATTTTATCACAATTAAGCCTCAAATATTGGAAAAAAAGGTTGGTAACTTACTTCTGACTGAATATAAAAATTAATTTCTATCATACCTTAGCGAAATTCAACCCAAAAACTTCCGAACTTTTTTGAACTATAGAATTCAAACTGCCACAATTTTGTCAAATCACAACATTTTTTTGCAAATTTCTCTGCATTCTCTTCAATTTTTTACCTTTTATGCAATGGTATCAAAAACTTTAATTTGACCTCTAGCAAAATAAGGTCACTTTTGTCACGAAACGTCACATATAGTGATGAGCAAACCAAGATTATGGTTTTGGTCTTGGTTTTGATATTGAGTCTTAGTCTTGGTTTTGGTGTTGAAAAAAATTTCTAAAAACTGTTGAATATTTCAAATTTCAAGACCTTAGGGCAATAAGTAAATACAAAATACTTAATTGGAGATATGAGCTGCTTAAACATCGAATGAATAGATATTGTCATTTCATACCCACAAGGTATGTGCTTTAGTATGTGTGTGTATTTTGTTTGATTTTGTTTCCCGTTTTATGTTCACTAAGCGGGTCATCACCTGCAGAATTCCGGAAAAAGCCAACTAATGAATGCACACTCATGTCAGCGCGTAACTAAGTACGTTCGTATATAACACATTGATATGTAATATGCGTGTATTAGTAAGAGCATAAATTGTTGATGTATGTTTATGTCAATGTATGAGTATATGCCATTAGAAGGATAGATTTAACTGAATATGCCTCATACAAAAATGCATGAAGGATGTGCTGCTCCAATGTTTAACCTTTTTGCAGTTTCAATATTTTTTATAGGTGCACGTGATTGTGTGTGTGCATATTTGTTAGTGTTAGTGCTTTGAATGAGCCCTTAAGCGATGCAGGTGTAATATGCAGCAGTAAACATAAACAACAGCAACAGCAACAACAATATTGTAACAATAACAGTTGTGTTGCTTACAAAGAGACTACTGTTGATGCTACACACTGCATTACACATACATACGTATGAGAGGCATTAAAACGGAAGCAATGCTCGAGGAGTGTAGGTACACTTCAAATATGCTGTAGGAACTATGCAAGTATGTGTGTGAGTGAGAGTATATGTGTAGGTAAAAGTAAAGGCAACTAAGAAAAAAGAAAAATAATAAAATAACACTGAAAGTAAGGAATGCGGACTATTTTATGAAAATTGTAAATTTATGTTTGGTTTGGTGCTCTGTGCCCATACAAAAGCATGGCATTTCCAGAGTTTTGGTTCGATTTTTATTAAATTTACCATGTTGTTTTGAAATATTTCAATAATTTTTTAGTTTTTGTGTATACCTTTAGGCTGTATGAGATCTTATATGGGCAATTACTTATTAAAAAAATCCGAATATTAAAATTATGCTCAAAAATATATAAACATTTTCTTTTTTCTGTTTCCACTATCGCAGTGGCTGGACCAAATCCTCACATCTATAAGACGAAACGTCAAGTGCTATTTCAAAACTGAAAAAAACCATGCTAGATTCAATGAATGACCGAGAAATGAGTAAGGAAGATCAGCATCACTAGATGAAAATCCGGCAATTTCAAGATGAAAAGAGATTTTTCTGATATTTGGTTTAAACAATCCAACATGATTCTATGTCTACTATATTATATCAAATAATACAAAAAAGTAGCATATAAAATATTTTCGATGAACAAGGCAATTTCAAATGAAAAATTTGGTAAACTTGAGGATTGTCCGAGAATAATCTAGAATTTTGTCAAAACCAGAATCGTCTAATATAAAATCATATAAATACTTTTAATAAATTTTTATTAAGTAAAAGAAATGTTACTATGTCAAAAGATAAAAGAACGACAAAATCAGGATAGCTTTGGGAATATACAATATAAAAATGAGCTTAAATCTATTAGCATTATCTTATGAAATTAAAAAATCTTTTTACATATCAAGCCAAAAATATTAAAAGTGTGTTTTAATATTAGTGTTACATAGAACTAATCTATAAAATAGTATCCCCCTTGACTAAAAAACTTTTGACAAATTTTCCACATGAAAAGCAAAGCCCACTGACCCACATTTTATAGCGATTAGACACAACGACATTATCCTGTGAAAACAATAGCTGCATGGCAGCATAAAGAAAAATGATACCGAATCGCTCTGATAATTGTTGTACTTGTACGATGATGATGTGATTTGATGTTGATGATGAAGAAAGAAGCAACTTCCGCTGCAACTGCAGAGCATCACTTTTAAATCCTGTGATGTGATGCCATACTGCGTTTGTGATGCACTGCCTGCTGGCATAATTATGCCGGCTTTATGAGCAAAAAAGCAAGAACAACAATAACTACGGAACAAAGTAACAACAAACAGTTTAACAGTAAAAGAATGCAATTGTTTATACGAAACTTGTAGGGGAACTAATGAGTGTAGTGTTATGTGATACAAAATGATGTTTGCAACCTTCTAATACGACAAATAGAAATTGGAGCATAATAATTGCGACATTTATAAATTGTATAAAGTTTTTAAGCTCATGTTTAAGCCAGTCCAAAAACTTCAGCAAAATAAATCCTCCAACGGGATTTTGATGGCTTCTCCGTAGCTCAATAAAATCTCAGGTCATATTTCACAGCCATAACATGACTGTTTGGAGATCGGGGTAGTTGATGATCTCTGGAAAATGTTTTTGCAGTTGATTAGTTAATGCTATATATTAGTAGTTCTCTGGTTTCTGCAACTACTCGAATTTTAACGTTTGAAGTTGATATCACAGGAAATACAAAAAAAAAAAAAAAAAAAATAAAAAAAAAATCGATTCAACTTTTGTTTCTTGTATGCAGATCAATGCAGTTTTTGACGCTTATTGTGACTGCATCCTCAGAATTGTCAATATATCTTCAGAATTTTGAGAAATCTTTGCTTGAATTTGGAGAAAACGCTATTTTTGGACTTATTTTTTGCTTAGAAAGAACCGGTGCCCGTCGTATCGGCCTGTCCTAATAGTATTACCGAGTAAAATATCTCCTCTTCATCGGGAATACCACCCCCCTGGGGAACTGTTTTTAGCATTGCATCAGAGGGGTTCAATTTAAGGCATTTATTGCCATCTCTTCATTTGTCTACGTTGGGCTTCCTCTATATTTCTTTTGTAAGAGAGAGTGGCTGAGTAGTTATCCAGTAGTATTTAGTAAAAGCGGGACTTAGGGGGTTTTTGGACTTATAAAAGGTGAAATTCCATTTATAATGGCATCAAGTAGCTACACTTTTTTTATCAAAGTATATAATATAATTACATATAATTTCGTTCTTTGTATAGGGACTGAAATATCTTCTCTTCAAAGGATCATATCTCGGAAAGAGTGTTATATCAAAAGTTTGAAGGTATATTTCGATAAGAAAGATGCCACTAAAAAAATAATTTCACTTTTTTTCCGTAGCTCTAACTCCAACTTCAATTAGAGATGTCTGGAAATTCTGCAGGTATATTGACAACTCTGAAAATGGAGTCGGATTCAACGTCAAAAAATACATACGACTGCATATAAGGAATAAAAGGTTCATTCTATTTTTTTTTGGGTTCCTGCGTATTACGCTCAGAAAGTTTTAACTTCCTAACCGGTGAAGTTGTAAGCTTGAGGAGAAAAGGAGAGGAGTCGGGTTAAAACTACAACTAAACATCTACATATATTGATGTTTTGAGTTAAGTATACAGAAACATGAAGAAAAAACGGCTCTATGCTCCAATCGTGTCGATTTTTTGAAATGTAGTCCTTATCTAATTTTATATAAAGCATAAAAAGCAGAAAACTTTAAAATCCCATGCAAAAAACGAATTTCAAAAAATGTTTTTTTTCTTAAAACATGAAAAATGTAGATGTCTAGTTGTAGTTTTAACCCAACGATATGTTTCCATATTGGTGATCTCTTCTTCAATGTTGGGCTTTAGGACTTCTTTAGTCTGTTTTTTCCATCTGCAACATAAATGTCAACGAACGGGCCTCAAGATAGCGTCAGAGTTTAGATTCATCCCAAAACCAACTCAAAAGTTAGAAAGACTCTTAAAAACGATTACTTGAAAAGTTTGTAACGATTGTTTTGGTCTAGGGCTGAGGTAAGCTACAGCGGTGTCCGGGGTCAGACTAAAAGACAATCCAAAACTTTCAGTTTACAAAAATATTTTTTATTTATTTGCTGGAACTCCTTCAGCAGATAAATTAGTTTATTTTACTTAACAGTATGTTTTTTTTTTCCTTAATAATAATTTACAAAGAATGGGTAATGTTATTCAGATTGATTTATCTGGAATAGTCTTATTAGTCTTATTAATAGTCAAATTAAGATATTTTAAATTCTCGGCCTGGATACATCGGGATTTCTGCATTCGATTATCTGATGATGAACTCCTTGACCGTTTTTAGTAGACACCTGCTTACGTGGATACTACGTAGTGTTGTTTAATCTGTGTCGGTAGAATTATAAGATTTATTATTCAAAACTACCATGCACGCCTAGCGAATACTATAATAAAGTATTCGACGTACAGGCTATGGCACTGTCCACCAGGTGGTGTCCAGGAGCCTTCAGAAAGTATGAAAAATCTTCCCAGCTTAAATCCTTAGAAATACACTACCATGCACGCTTGATGAATACTAACATAAGTATTACACGCACAGACTACGACACTGTTGACCAGATGGTGTTCAGGGGCCTTTAGAAGGTATGATAAAACCTTCCCAGCCTAAAGCACTAACTACCCTAGAAATACCTAAGTAATACGAGGCCTTTGCACTTTACCTTTAAGCTTTCAACGTTTAAACGCTTTGCTGTGACTGCCTGCCTTCTGCCTTTTCGTTCGTTCTTTTATAGTCATTTAGTTGTGGTGAATATTTCACTTGAGGTGAATATTTTACTTGAGGTGAATATTTCACTCGAGTTGAATATTTTGCTTGAGGTAAATATTTTGATGGAGGTGAATATTTTGATGGAGGTAAATATTTCACATGAGGAGAATATTTTACTGAGGTGCGTATACTTGAAGCCGAGGGTGAATATTCAACTTAGGTGAATAAACCAATGCAGAAAGAAATAAGGTTTGTGACGTCACTTGGGACGTTACAAGTTGTTGAAAGAAACTTTTGTGTTGACTTTTACTTATTCAAAAATTATTTTCTTCTCAGCACAAAGCAAATTCGTCTGTTTGCTCCGGTAAATGCATAAAAACTTCGTGCTAACATAACACGCACTAGACATTTGTCAGAATAGCCGCATTTGTTTTCTGTCAAAAGTTACGGAGGGGTGCCCACACCCGAACCATGCCCGCTGGCGGTATTCTTCCCCTACTGAAATGCATAGCAATTATGAAGAGAAAATGAAAAAGGATGAAGATTAAAAATTTGTAAATTGTTCTTTCAACCAACTCAACCAACTGCGGTTAGTCCCTCTGCATTTCCTTTTCCTTTCCTTAAATTTCTGGAGCTTTTTTTCAAACTATATCAAAATACTAACCACTTCAAGCTTTTCAAGTGTGGTATTAAATGACACTGTTTGAACTAAGTAGTTCATTAAAGTTAAAGTTCTATGAAAAAGAGCTATAAGTTTGGGACATGAATCGTACTGTAAGATCGAATTTTGTAGGGGAATGCCGTCAGAGTTGGGCCACTTTTTAACTTTCCTCTGTATCTTTTTTATATATTTGAATACTACCAAATTATTTGTTTTATTTAAAAGTTCGGACCTTTATCTGTAACATACCTTTAGGACAACTCGCTGCGATTCCGGAAAAAAGAGCTATTGACAAAACTAAAAAAAAAGTAGTCAGGGTTGGACCACCACCAAATATCGATGAAATATGTACAAAAATAGTGAGTAATGAATATGTATGAAACTTTTTATTGGTTTTTTTTCGATTAAACAAAATTCCGATGAGAAATCTCCATAATAACATTAATCTGAATCGCAATTTGGGCATATATACATAGTAACTTTTTGTGAGTTTGCCACTTCAAGTGCACGTCTCGCTTGCATTCAAAGCATGCGATTGAATTATTTCGATTCAGACTTTTTTAGGCGTTTCCGAAGCATCGCGCATCTGTTGCTCTTCGCGTTTCTCTGGGGAGGTAAGAACGTGCTTTTCATCGAGCGGCGCCCCCGATTAGATTTCACTGTTGGCGCGGCCGCTTGCAGAGGCCCGACCAATGACAAAATCGTAGAAAAGGTGGACTCATGAGATGAAGAAGTCGAACCTTGAGAAGAAGTTGATAGTTCCTCGTGCGTTTCACTCGTTGCTTTCTCGTGATTGCCCATAGAACTCGCTACTTTTCCGTTTGTGTCAACTGTGAGGGTATTCAAAACTGTAATGTTAATGTTTTGTGTTCCGAAAAACCGATTCAGTGATGATATTTTACTGATTCTAAATAAAAATTGATGTAGCCCAACCCTGACTACACGAGTGGCCCAACCCTGACGACAAGCGTGTTTTTCGATCGCTCAATACTTCACGCGAACAGTCTAGGGAATCGAATTTTCCCTTTGGGAACTTGATAATGGCTCACTCCTTAATGGATACATATACTTACTTTTTCGGTGGCATTATTCTTTTCCAAGTTTTGAGTCGTTTTTCACAGCTATTACAAAATTTTTTTAACTATCGAAAACAACACCAAGGCACAACAATTTTTATCCCGGTGACAAGCAATGCTGAAAAAAGTTTTCTAGCATCGAGAACAATAATTCGACGCTATAACACAGATGGCAGCACTTGTCATATACGAGATATAGTAGTGGCCCAACCCTGACGACATTCCCCTACATTAAGAGTACAAAATCTTGAATTTTTCGCGTATATTTGAGGTACAAATAAGCAAAAAAAAAGTACTTTCAAAAATTCACGTGCCTGTGCGTATTTAAAATTTACATGAATTTGGAGCCACGTGATTTTCATGAATTCAATAACTTTCGTGTAGTATGAATTCAGGTTGTCTCTAAGCTGGTATCCTATACGTAGGTCATTTTTGAACTCGGAACATAATCAACTCGTGCCTATTAAATCAATAAGACCCAATACAAGTTCAAATGCACTGCACTCACGTTTCGAGTAAGTATTTGTGCTTGACCCGTAAATTCATTTGCTCGAAATAAAGTAGAGCAAAAGACTTGCAATTAAAAGCAAAAATTGAAAAAAAAAACTTTTCAAAATTTTGTTAGCAGAGCAGCCATGGAATTAAAGTGGTAAAAAGCAAAAAAACGCCAGAGTTTACAGGCAACCTAAGGCAAACCAAAGTTATGCGATTGAAAGCAGCAGGATGTCGATAACAGGAGCAGCAGCAGCAGCAACAAAAGTAGCAGCCACGAAAGCTTTGCGTGATTTTTAAGCATTTTTTTGTTTTTTTGGTATTTCCTGTGCAATTTGAAATGTCGAAGTTGGCATAGAAATTTAACGCTAAATTCAATGCTTCAATGTTTGAAAAGGTATTTTTAATTAAACCAATGCCATTTGCAGTCGAGGTCGATCAGAAGGTCAAATGTATAGGTATTTTTTGTAAGTAGGAGTTGTGTGTTTTCGTAGCAATTATTGCGAATTAAGTGCGAAAAAATTAAATTGTAAAATGTAAACTACCAAAAATTGCAATTTCCATGAATTTTACTTAAAATTCTAGTAAATGCTTAAATTAATGCCTACAAGAATTTAAGTCATTACTTACACTTTATGCATTTACAGCAACATTAGAGCCCCCTAATAAATAACACTCAAAATGAATATTAATGGTTTCCTTAGCAACAAACTGTGAACGTATACAATGGCAACTTATTGAGCAATATGCCTATTTTGCTACTACTATTTTATATTATTTGCTACTATTCTGTGAAACAATAAATTTTCACAATTTCTGTTTTTTTTTATTTTGCTTACTTTCCTCATAATCGCACATAATATGCTTTTCAAGGAAATATAACTCAATTGTTATTGTGTTGGTAAATATACATACATATGTGTACATGTATGCTGCATATATCACATATTTTACGGTTTACTCGTTTTGTATAGATGTCGACAAATTCTTCTCTGTCGATACAACGAACAATACAAAAACAACTTTATTTTAATCAAATTGATTTAGTATCTTTTCACTAGAATTCAATTTATTTAATGTCAGGTAATAAACAAAAACAATGACACACAAATGCATAAATAAATCCACGTAAACTTAACACTAACACTTACTCTTTTAGCAAACAACAAAATTCCAATACGTAGTAAAATCATTGTATCCATTATGTGCCTCCACCCCCCCTTAATTATTTACTCTTTTTATTCATCTGTACAACACTAACGAAAGCATCATTCTATAATCAATGACCCAGTAGAAATGCTAGGAGACATAGCGCTTCTTCACCATAAACGGCGACTAGCTAGTGCCATCACTTCTCATCAACATTTCTTCGGAACTCAATTTAAATAAATTTTTATGTGACCTCATTATATCCTACACCCAGGGTATATTCACTTTGTCCTTCCGTTTGTAACGCAGAGAAAGAAGCATGGCAAGTATAGAAAAGTATATATATTCTTGATCAGCGTCACCTCCTGAGTCGATATAGCAATATCCGTTTGTCTGGCTGGCTGTGCGTGGAAATATTTTTTACGAGAAAATTGGGCAAGATAATTCAATGAAATTAGGTACAGTACCTCCGTCGTTAAAGTTAGCTTGTAGGATTGAAAATGAGCGAAATCGGATAACGAACATGCCAACCGCCCATATAAAAAATTCGTATATATTCAAAATGCAAGTTTAGGCGTATTTTTCACGTAAATTCAAGCCTAATACACATAAGTACTACGAATTATTAGTGCAAGCTCTAAGCTTAAGCTGGGTGAACTCGGACAAAAGGGCGTGGCACCTCCCATATAAGCAAAGTTTCGCTAATGAATTCCGGGAATACTTTCATCTTTTCGGCAATTATGTGATCATTACGCTCTGTCTTATTTTCTTAAAGCAATTTACGGTCTCTGATATTTAAGTAAATAATGGCGAGTAAAAAGTTAATTGATGAGGCCTTGCCTGGGGGATTGACGTATAACCAATATTAAGGAGGAAATATGTTTTGCAGCAGATAAGCATGTGCTATCGCCTATCAATTTTATACAAATTGGTAGCATGTCTGATAGACCGATCCTATTTTATGTCAAAAACAAAATTTTCCTTGAAATTGCGCTCCTATGGCACCAAAATGTTCTCTTTGATGTAAATACATAAAATTTTGCGCATTTCAGAGAATATTTGATGCATCCCACACCATTTTTAAAACCGAAAAGTTGTTCTGAATATGAAAAAATTTGTGTTTTAAAATTTAAGATATTAATTTTTTTATATAGGCCTTAAGCCGCTTAATTCGAATCTGCATTTTATTTCTCCATATGTTCAGTAATTTTGGAGATATTGGTCGTTTCATTTTGTATTTTAATTTTACGCATTGATTGGACATCTTTAATGGACATATCTTCAAAACTACAGATTTCTAAGAAAAATAAATTGCAGATTCGGACTTAGCGGCACATAATTCATAAAGAATTTTACAGTTTGAGTTTTAATACAAAAAATTTTTCCATGTACCCTACACTCAAGGTATATTCACTTTGTCCATCCGTTTGTAATGCAGAGTAGGAGGCGTGGCAGGTATGGAAAAGTATGTATCATGATCGGCGTCATCTCCTGAGTCGGTATAGTCATGTCCGTCTATCTGGCTGGGTTGCTGGCTAGGTGGCTGGCTGAGTGTGCGTGGAAAAACATTCTTAAAGAAAACTGAGCAAGATAATACAGTGAAATTAGATACACTACCTCCGTTGTTAAAGTTAGCTAGTGGGATTGAAAATGAGCGAAATCGGTCAACGGACACGCCTACGTATGATAATTTTATATTGAACTAATTAAACAGTCATTTTTGGAATTTTTCAACAACAGACGAAAGCAAGTGTTAACATGGAAATTGATTACATATGTTTCGGCTACTTCCACATACATATCGGCCTACCGCCGATACAAAGAATGCGTTCAAAATGCTATATTAAGAGTATTATTTCAGATAACGCAAGCAAAATACACATAGTTAGTAGTAATGGTAAATACAATCTCTGAACTCAAACTAAGCTAATTTGGACAAGAGGGCGTGCCACCTCCAATGTAAGTAAAAGATCCAAATTGCTATACTGAAAACATTTTTTGAGATAATGCAACCAAATTTCACTCAGATACTTAGAACAGTAAGTGCAAGATCTGAGTAAAAGCTTTGAAAATTCGGAGAAGTGGTCGTGACATTTCCCTTAAAAACAAAATTTTCAAAATACTGCAGTGTAGAGTATTAAAAGTTTAGCCAGGCCAAGGGTAATACCCTTACTAGTTGGTTTTTAAAATGGATTGAACAAAATTTTCATAAAATAGATTATTTTGGAGCCATAGGAGCGCTGCTTCAAAAAATTTAAAATTTTTTGCGCCACTCTATTGTCTAACAGTTTTATGGCCTTTGGCTGCGTGATTATTGAACTAGTGATAGGCAACATAAGTTTTGGTCTTGAGTTTTAGTTTTTGTCTTGCTAATATTTCGAGACCAATACACAGTTGCGGTCATGGTAATTTTTTGTTAATAGGGGTGTCACGCCCTTTCAAATATAAATTCATATCATAATACGGATTTTGGCATCTTTAAAGCCTAATTTTTTAACTTGAAAAAATGAGGTTAGAATATTTTTCGTACTCAACAGTAGTTTACAAATTTTTCGAGACCAAGACCAAGACAATGACCTAGTGCTTAAGACTAAGACTCAATATCAAAACAGAGACCAAAATTCAATATTAATATCATTGGTCTTGGTTTGCTCATCACTATGTTGAACATTTTATGTCATTGACTTTTACCTAGTTATTGACGGAGTTGTGAATCTTTGCGGCGTCTTTGGTCTTACTCTTTTTTTTTGCATTTTTTTGCATAATAAACTGTATTGGTGTCCTTTAAGTGTTCTAAAAAATAGGAAAGAAAATATGTAAAATCAAAACAGGAATCACAACATGGATCGATATTAAACAGACTTACATGACTTAAATTTCAATACAAAGTCTCGAAATCCTAAATGCATTGGAACTGCAACAATAAAGCACATGCCAAGCAATTGAATTAAAGTTTGTTGATTTACAAAAACCAAAATGCTTTGGGCACTTGGTTTAACCCAATCAACATGTGCCAGCCGCAAAACAAATCAAAAATTCCCCAAAGTAAGCCAATATATAGATACACTCTTTCAGATTATGCCATAAAAGTCACTTGAAATGAAATAAAGTCAATTGAATTGATGAGCTTGGTTAAAGAAATTCAGATAATTTTCATGTGGAGTCCTAAGCCCAAATGAGCTCAAGAGCAATTTGGGGTGACTTTTAATTTGAGCGCTTTAGCAAACACAGAAAATGATACAATTTGAAAAGGATGCAACTTGATAAAACCACAATAAAAAAAAAGACATACTAAATTTTGTTTTCCAAGGATGTTGAAGGACAAAAAAACTTATTCTTTCCAGAACTGAGAAACGAAAATGAATTTTGAATAGTTTTTGCCAAAAAAAAACTAGGTTTGTTGGAGGAAAAACAACTTGAACTACGTCCAATAGTAAGATTTGAAGTCAAAATTGTAAATTTTATCAATGTGAATGTGAATGTGCACCAATGCGAATGGCAACAAAAGTGCATTCAGCAATTTGTCAATATTTGTACTGTCGTATTGAAGAAACACAAATTCACACACACACACATAAACAAAGTTAAGTTGGTAGACAGTAGCAAAAAGGGAGGTAAATGTCATGTTGAACTCGAATTCGGTTTTTGCTTGGCCTATCCAAATAAACTGAAGCGTAACCGAAATTTCTGTACCACTTACTCTGAGCAGAAGCACATAAATCAGAGCAGTGCTGGGGCTAACTAACCACAAGGCGACTAACGAAAATAAATGAAGTCTTCCGTTGCAGTACAACGATACGTTAAACATATTTGCAGACATATCACAAGGCTACATACTTTTGTATGCTTGTACATATATGTATATAAGGAAGAAAAAAAAATCATAGTATACTTATGTGCAGCAGGACCACAACCTCAGAAGCTACAAATTCAAAACAATACCCTACCCTATCATGGCATATAAAATGAGTGGAAAGCATTTGGTCGGACTTGTATTCTCAAGGTATTTTTAGCTTCAATATTAAGCAAATAGTGCTAATAATATGCAATGCCGTTGCACAGTGGGATGAAACTAATATATATATATCTAGTTTAAAATTGGTTTACCAAAGTTTAAACTAGGTATTACTTACTGAGAAACTACTGATATTAAGAGACTATTAAAGCTTAAAGACACCAAAAGTGATTCCCAATATTCTATCCCTCAAAATATCCAGTGTCATTTTAGTGCAATTTTTTCGACTTTATAAATTTGTTGATATTTGATCCGCTAACTACTCTCCTAGTCATCATACTGTTGCCACTGATAAAATGCTGATTTTGATCAAACGATGAAGCCGTACCGGACTATCAATACTTCAACTTTATTGCTCTGTAGTTAAACCAACTATGAACTGGTTAAACTCTTTCAGAGGCGAGATAGCAACAGCTAGTTCTTTAGTATGAGAATATGTATTAGTTTAAAATTAATTTTGGTACAAGAAATACAAATGCAAAATCTGTTTACTATATTTTTTGCCTCAGCGTTCAAAATTTGAAAGACTATCTATAAAAAACTGTTACAAACCTTTGTGCTAGCGGTTTTGCTCGCCGGTGGCCAGGGGTTCGGCTACAAAAATTTATAAAAAAAAGAACGGCCTCTTGGTTAAATTCAAAGTCAAGGGTTGGAGTTTTAATAATTTACTTAATTTCCATTTCTTTATTCAGTTTCTCTCAACATACTTATAAAAATATGGCAAATAAAACACGTCTCTCTACTTCCCACCACTCTCTGCTGCTGTGCGTTTTTTTCAGCGCCGCTTGTCGTGGCCTAGTTGAATGTAGTAGTAGTTAGCTGCTTCTCCTCAAATACTGAATGCATACTCTATAGTCGTGAGTAGCTGATATATAAATGGGCCACGCACACCTAATGCACTGGCTACCTTTCTCTTCACACGCTATTATTCTGTATATAATTTATACCTCGAAGAGAGAGAGCCTGCGAAAATCTGTTTTTTTATCGGGTTTAATCGCAAGGCTATTCTCTCTACCTAGACTTTAGCAATGAAAAAGATAAAGTGCATACTCTTGAAACTTACTCTTTTGGTCATGAACAACTGATACATTATCGGGTTACTCATGTCTTATTACAATGGCTACTCTTTCCACCTTACGTTATTGTCTATCCTTCTGTATCTCCTTTGTGCTTCGGAGAGAGATTGAGCACATCTGCAATAAACTGATTTATTATCGGGCGTGATCGTAAGGCTGTTCCCCCCACTTACACTTTAGCCATGAGCAGCTGATTTACTATCGGGCTACTCAATTTAATGTGGTGGTACTCTTTCTTTCTGTACTACGCTCAAACTATTTACAATAGTGTTCTTCTGTACGCGACTAAATTTCCTTTATTTCGTTTGCTTCGCTGCTGTTTGCGTACCCGACTTCATTTGAGACTAAATCGCACCCAAGAATAACTTCTCCGGGCTACTCGTACTAACCTAACATACTATCCTTGTACTAAGCACATGCAACTAATTTATTGTCGGGCTACGTGTGTTTAGTCCCGCGGTCTCTACGCTACTACTACAATTACTTTAACTCAGCAAATACCTTGTTTTCTTGTCTGCTACTTCTGTTTACTGCTGCTTCTGCTGTTGTTCACTGGTCGCCGGCCACGCTAAGACTGTTTCAATCCACTGCTGTGTGTCTAAATTTATTTGCTATTTCTGTGACAGCAAACAGATCGAACAACTGATGCATCACAAACACAGCTGTTGCGCAGTGTTGCCGTTGCGTCTGGTTTTGCTGATTTGTTGGGGATCTTACCCTTAAATAAATGTAGGCCTATTTTTTTCCTTAAGTAATTAATTAATAGTTTAATTCATTTCATTAATTTTTTTAATAATGATTATAAAAAATTAGGTACATTTCATTGGTATAAAAAAATAGTAATACTGTAATAAATATGTAGTAATATGTCCATTCTGAAGTGAGGCCAGTAATAAAATAAACAAGAACAAATGTATATAATATTATGATGATATACTTTTAAGTAAAAAAAATATAAATGTCGGTGTGAAGCGATATTTTTGTGAGAGGAAAACGAGGCTCCGCCGACTTTGGTTGCGATTTTGAAACTAACATGAAAAATGTTTAAGCGAATTCAGTTACATTTCAACTCAATGCAATAAATATCTATAAAGCATACTGAGGAAATTTCTACATGATTCTAGTAGTTTTTCGCACTTACTGAGAAGGTACTGTTCCGTACTCTGAACTTGTTATGGTTATTGCTATAGCTTTTGCTGAAGCTGAGGGCAAAAAATTTGTTGCATACTTTTAGAATCACTTTATTTTGTTTCTCGCACAGTGAAGGCCATAAAAGTTACCCGTCTAACGGTGCGATTAGCACCACTGTGCATCACGTGTCCTTTGCCTACTTTACTTTATTCATAGTCCAATACATGAGTAAGAACATGCAACGGAGTGTAACTTCCATTAGGTGCTTCTTAATATCTGCACACAACAAATCGGTCGGATTGATAACGTCGACAGGTGAATTATGGTTTGCTAGTTGGCTTCTTGCTCAGTAGCACCACTCTCAGTGAGTTCGTATGGGTTAAAGTTTAATTATGTTCACAGTTCTACTACCTGCTTGTGTTTTGTTATTTATTAAGTATTATTATCCGTTTACCGTATTTATAAGATACAAGAAAAGAAAGAAAAAAATTTGTTTTTGAATGTTTGCATATCTCATATAAAATAACCATAATTACACATACAATTTAGAAAAATATAAAAAAGATATAGTCTGAATTTGGGTTGTGATACAAAATAAGGTCTTTAAAGTGTTTTTTAATTGCTTTTGATTATTTATATATTTAGTGTTGTGTCCGGACATGCCTTTTGTAAATTCAGACATTGACAGCTCTTGGTAGTAAACTTAGTTCAAGTAAATTATGTTAGAGATCATATTCATTTTAACGATTTAGCTCTGATTTTCAAGAAATAGATTGGTTACATGATACTTGTTTGCTAGGAAGTTACCAAAAAAAGTTAACCATAGCCTTAGGAACGAAAAAATGATGTTTATATCGTTTTTAAGGGTTCTTCTAACTTCTGAGTCGGTTTCGGGGTGAAGCTAAGTTTCGACCCTATCTAATACATACATGACATTAGTACTTATTTCACAATGAACATCCTGTGCAAATTTTTCAAAAAGTATAATATTTTATCTCTTATATTTGCAAAAGTTAGTGCCAATTCAAAAATTCAATCTAATGTAATAACGCCCAACATGTTGTATGAGTAACATTTAATTAATATATGAACTTTCTTACTAACACTTTTCTGCAAATTGTTTTTTTTTTTTTGCAAGTTTTTCAACACATTTTGTGCTGTTAACTTTAAATTGCCCGTGGTGATAATAAAGCACTATAAATGAAACACTTAAAATTTTATTTTCACAATTTATTACTTTTCTCGGATTTTATTTGCTTTTCTTTTCTATTATTATTGCCAAAAAAACAACTAAAATCAATTCAATTTCTTAACAATATTTTCTTGTAAATGTGCAAACAGTTTTGCTGCTTGTTGTAGTTATCTGTTGCCAATACTTGCGGTAACTTGGCTAACATTGTTGGTTTTTAACACAACTGTTTTTTGGATGTTTTTCTTCTTTTTTTTTATGAGAATGCGCCAATATCTGTGTAAATTTCTACAAATGTGTGCAGATAGTGTGGATTGAAAAATATTTTTATGACTTTCAGAAACAACATGTTTCTTCTTGTGTTTTAATCGCCTCTTGGTGTCAAAAGTATACACAAAACTTCTTCATCTTATGCGTTGAATCCAACATTTTCCCTATTCACAAATTTCATGTTCCAGGTTTGATTGCTCTTTGTTTTAGGGAGTACTGAGGGCGATTATTAGTTTTTCGAATATATGAAAATATTTTTTGATTGGTAAATGACTTCTGGAGAAGCTAAAAGGTGGCTTTTACATGAGCCTTAATGGTTTAATAGTTAGAAAAGAATCAATGCATACTTTGAATTGTACCAAAATGGCCTTGTATCTAAGTTGAAAAAAGAGTAAAATATTACAAAAAAAAAAAAAAAAAAAAAAAAAAAATGTTTTTCAGCGTTAAGATAAAGGACGGCTTAATCAATGTATTTTCATCTGTTTCACAAATTTCAAAAGTCGCCAAAAATTTTCATTAAATTACAACACCCTTATGTGCACGTTTGTATGTATGTGTGCGTTTGTTTACTGGTGCATTTGCTTGACTGTGGCTTCATTTTAAATCCCAGCATTTGGCTTCTGCTGCTTCACAATTTTCAATTTTCAAAGTCGATTTTGTATATCGATGGAGTTTTTCATTTTGTATGTGTGCGTATTTTTGCTCTGTATGTGTCCAAGAGAAGCCACACTAAATTCCCACAATAAATAACCAATTTAATCCTGATAGCTCACTGGAGTGCTTTTGAAAATGTTTTGTTTTGTATATAGATACATAAAAGATACCCAGTAGGGAAAATATTTTAGGATAAGATTTTCACCTCATATGACTCATATTTGCATGCATTCAGACCCTGGAACTATTTGATTACTTAATCAAAGATAGCACTATTGAATCAGTTTTACGCTGATTCTACAGCAAAATTTCTATGACAAACCATGAATCTTCCGAATGCAACCACTTAAAAGCAGAGATTGAAACTTTTATTTTATTCTTTATTCTAAAATCTCACACAAATAAAAGTTTTTAGAAACTTTTTTTCTTATTTTTTGGAACAAAAACCTACATAATTTTAAGGATTTTCTAAGTTTAAATTTTTAAAGTTTCCTAAAGAATTTTGATCGACTTAAGGACTGCGTTCGATAAAATTGTCCGATACAAAATTCAAAAAATCTCTGGAACTAGTAGTCCGATTTTAAAAGTTAGTCTCATTCTTGAACCGCCATTTTATTACAATTTTTATAACGTATCTAGAATTTTTTTTTTTTAAAATTTTTTTTTTGTTTTTCTGACACTCCATTAAGGATTTTATGGTATTATTTGATAACTTTCTAGCTGCTGAACACAACTTTTCTCGAAAATTTTTAGCATCCTTGGCAACTTTTTTTGTTGCCTTTATCTTCTTTTTGACCAAAGCCCAGAATATTTCAATTGACGAGATTTCTGGACAGTTTGGAGGATTTGCTTCACGAGGCACCAAAATCACATTATTTCTTGAGTACCCCTCCAAAGCCATTTTACTGTAATGACAAGATGCTAAGTCTGGCCAAAAGAAAGTGGAAACTTCATGCTTTCGTAGGAAAGGCTAATGTCTTTTTTCCAAGCATTCCTTAATATAGCATTTGGAGTTTACTGTTCCAGTGGTTAAAAAAGAATTGCTCCTTTTGCCACAACTGCAGTTTTCTTGCCAAACCAAGAACTTACGAGGAAATTTTGACTGGTTTTTTGACTTAAGCTTTTTGTCCACATTTCCCCGCTGGTCTACAGCGTAAAATTTTTGCCTGTAAGCAGCGTAAAATCGGCTAAAACATACGTTTCGTCGTCCATGATGCAGCATTCAAATCAAAGCCTACTGCGAAAAAAATTTTTAAATTGAGCAATTTGAAAACAAGTCATTGGATAAAATGTGTCGGATAATTTTATCGAACGCAGTCCTTAGTTATGTATTAAGAAGGGCAAAATTAGCTTAACCATCATATGAAATTCAAATTTAAGCAAAAGTCTTTCTGGATTTTAGTTATAAAAGATGTGTCTTTTTGTACTTATTTAAGTCCCAGACTTTTTTAAAAGCCAAAAATAAAAATTTTTTTTAGTATATGGCATTATAAATACAATCAAATGTTTTACTTAAGTTTTTTCTGAGTTTTCTTTTTCAAATTTTTAAAAGATTTTTTTTGGCTTATATGGGCTTAATATGAATTTTATATAAAATGATTTATAAAACTTTCATATGAACTTCTATATAAATTAAATACAAATAAAGTAAATATAAAAGATTTTTATATACTTAGTGATACTGTAAAAAATAAACCAAAATATTTTAAATTGTTCAATTGTATACCAAATTAAAGCATAGATTTTATACCAAGATTGGTGGGGATCTGTATTAGGCCTATCATATGTTATATGGGAAAAATTAAAAATGAGAAAAACCTTACTCCCAGGAGCTAAAATGTTTCCTATTGGTGTAAGTATCAAGGATACAAATTTTGGTTCCGATCGGAAAATATTTGACCATGCTCCAGGCCGTTGGAGGTTAGAAAACGCTATTTATATGAAAAAATTGGGCTTTACTCGAAAGAATCAGTCATATATTTGAAACTATGTGATATAAGTGACTGAAACTTGGTACAGTAGACCCCGCTTAATTGACTTGATGAAAAATGCAAACTTTTCGGTTCAATTAACCGGGGAATCAATTAAGCGGGGCCCGCTTAATTGATCCGACTGATCAATTAAAAGAATCCCGTATAATTGATCGAGTGAGTCAATTAAGCATAGAAAAAATTTGCATTTGGCGATTTTAGTTTTAATTTAATGGTTTTTTTATATGTTCAAAGCATTAAGAATTTCTTTAAGTCATAAGCTCCATAAGGAGAGAACGAATACAAAAATATGTATGTATATTGTATTAAAAAATGTATTAGGTACATAAAGGGAACTTCAATTCACCTTAAAATAAAATAAAGAAAATTAATACAAAATACGGGTATGCGCGTAGTAGACTTATAGCTTAGCATATAAATTTGGAATAACTAGGTGTAATAAAAATGAATATGGAAATCGATAGCTTAGGATATGTTTACTACGAGTCCATCAGTCCGCCGTGCTGAATCGGATGCCTGAGTACATGACCGGCCTGAAAAGGTTGCGAAAATCAGTTTTTTTGGAAATATTTCAATTCTATTATTGTGTGCTTATAAAAAGTTTTTCAGGGTCAAATTTTTCAATTTTTTTTTTTTTAATTTCCAGTGCCATCAGAAAAAAGCAACATACGTGACTTTGAATATTTAAAACCTTTAAGGCCATTACCTCTTCTGGACAAAGTATGTAAAGCACAATCCACTTTCGTCGGCGTCCAAAATATCAGCTTGATCAAAAACCTTCAATAATCTGGGAAGAACTAAGCTATTGAAATCATTTGCTCCTTTTGCGTTTTCTGAGGATTTTTCACCATGGACTTTACGAAAGATGACACCTTAACGGGTTTGCCTTTGCCATAGCCAGTTCGGAGTGGTATTAAATTCTTTATTGAGCTGTATTGAAAACTGTTCAGATTTTTCCATCAGCAAAATTTTTGTTACTTTTAATATTGTTGACCTTTTAAAAGGGGTAATTTATATGTATTTTTCATTTGGAAATAATTTTTTTCCTATCAATTAACCGGGGAAACCAATTAAGCGGGAATCAATTAACAGGGGATTTGGTTCCATTTTTCAATGAGGACAGTTTCACTTGGCTTTTTTTAGTTCAATTATCCGGGGAAGTCAATTAAACGGGGGTCAATTAAGCGGGGTCTACTGTACATATATAAAAAATGCTTGAGTTAATTGCATCCAATAAAAAATGGGCGATATCACGCCTCTTCTACCCGAAATTTGTCGTATCTCTGAAAATATATATATACATATCTAATTGGCACTGGGAGAAAAATTTTCAATAAAGATGGGCGGGCCATCATTCCTTTGATTTATATTTTGAAAAGTCAAAAATAAAAGTATTTTATCATTAACTTTTATTTTTAAAATTTTGAAGTTTTTTTTTTTTTAAGATTAAAAGTTATTCTAAAAAAAACTAAATAAAGTCTAAATATGATAGAAAACCTAAATAAAAGTGCAAATATTTTTGACTCTTTGCAAAAACTCGAAATTTTCTATTGGGGCACTGTTTATCGCTCTGGTTATCATTGGTGGCAATTGCTGCTGCTGTTGATGTTGCTGATGTTGTTGTTTATCATTGCACAACTATCATATCGGTTAAATGCAATTGCAAAGTTGGTCTTAACTTTACGTTAAGTTACACTGAAAGTTATGGTGAGAAAAACTCGTGTCAACTATCAAAAGTTTTGCTACGTTTTTGTTTATTTTTTTTCCTTACTGCGGCAAATGCAATTTGAAAGACATAAAAAGTGTGCTATAAGGAATACAAAATACATTGCTGCCGATATGGCAACTGGGACTAAATACTTTTTTACTATTGTTAAAAATTTCTCATCGTATTAAATCTATATATATAAAAATGAAATGGTGTCCGTATATAGCTTATAGACGCGGAAACTGCACGGCGGATTTAAATAATTTTTTTTAAAATTTTTTGTTATTGTCTGTAGAAGGTTCTTAAGCGGGTGAGATGCCACTGCGGGGGACGGGAATTACACTCCCCATACGAAAAAAATACTAAAATTGCTATATCTCTGCGGTTATACAAGCTATGATTATGAAGATTAGTGAACTTTTGCATAATGTATCTGCCATTAACCATGCAAAATTTAAAGGGGATTGAACCAGGGGGCGTTGAGCCCCCCCATATGAAAAAAACTCACAAAATGCTATATCAGTGTTCCTATATCAGCTGCCATTATGAAACTTGGTACATGGATGTTTATTGCGTTTACTATTCAGCATAGAAAGCTTAAGAGGGATTGAACGAAAGGGATTTGCGCCCCCCGTACAGTAAAAATACTCAAAATACTATATTTCTACGCCTATAGTAGCTATCGTTATAAAAGTTGGTACATAAATATATATTCTATTCACCTTGAAAAACCTGAGGGGTTGGAAGAGAAGAACGACAGAGATGGATGTGTCTTGGAACATATGTAAAGGGCATCGGGAACGGGCGAACAAAGTTGCTACTGGGCCAGCTAGTTTTATTTAAAAAAGTTTCTTAAAAAAACTTTTCACACAAAAGTAATTGAATTCATAAAATTATATCAGTTACACAGAAATTGTCTCACATATTCTTGGAAAATTCATGTTAAGTCTTCTCAAATTTTTTCCCTGAATAAACAGAGCGAACTCATCGAATTGTTGACAAAGTTATTCAGTTCGGCACTATCCCAATTTTCTCTCAAAGCACTCGAAGAACATCAAAGAAAATTTTATGCAGAATTTTTTTTTTCCTTCTGTTTCCAGGGTACTTTGAACTTTTGTGTTTTTTGTTTGTTTTTCTTATGGATAATAATTTGCTGTCAAGTGCCGCCGCCATCAAGCCAATAAGTGGCACTCTGAACTTGGTGCGTTTTAAGTAAACCCAAAACTGTCATACCACTGCTCACACACAAAAAGGTACTTTTATTTGTTGTTTTCCCTCTTCTCGGCACTCCATTTGTATGACTCGTACATACAACAGTTCAACATCCTCCCTGAAGTGTTTATGTATGTGTGCTGTTGTGCGCGCATCTCTATTATATCCTGCCATTTCCGCTATACGACGCATTCTTAAATAGGACTGTAGATTAATTAGGAGCGAAACTTAAATAAAATACTCCATTGGGAGCAATTGACAAAAGTTCAAGTGTTGCTGATGGGCGGCGGCGTCGGCATGAACTGAAAAGACGAAAGGACCAAATGCGCGAATGGACTGTTTGCTTGTTGATGAACATGATGAAGTGTTTGCAATTAGCATAGAGCAGGGAGCAGCAGCAGCAGCGGAAGTATAAGAAAGGTAAAGTGAAATAATGAGCACATTTTCTGAAATATGAGGTTATGATGAATGAATGCAACGTTGTAGCGCTGCAAATAATGCGCTTTCATTATTTGATGCCTTTGTTTTAAATTGCAAAAAGAGGAGTATTTTCTTTTTTTTCTGTAGTAGCTAAATAATTATAAAGTAGCAAAATGATGCTTCAATTGCAATAGGAGAAAGAAAGGAATTTTCAATTATTAAAATATTAAAAAGAATTCTCTAAAAGTCAGCATTGGCAAGCAGCGCGCTTAGTGTCTTCTCTTGGTATGGTAGAACTGAAAGTTTTAAGGGTGTTAAGTGTAAGGAAAGTTAAAAATTTAGCAATGTTTTCGAAACGGCTCTATGAATTTGTGAAAAATTAGTTTCGAATATCATAATAAAGTTGAAAAAGGCAGCAGTTTTTTGTAGAGATTGCTCAAAAATTTTCAAGAGCTTTTGTATAAATCCAAGTCAATTATATTAGGCAAACTAAGTAACAAGATAAACGATGAATTTATCATACTTACGTAAAGGGATCGAAAATTTCTAGATTGCACTAGAATTTTCTAGAGATTTGGAAATTTTTTTAAAGATTTTATAAACATCAGCATTTATATATAATAACATGAAAAGAATTTAACATACAAAGAAAAATCGGATAATTTTAAGATTCCACAAGAATTTTGATGTAAAAATTCTTTTCCCGCGTTAGGTGTAAAATTTCAAAACCGTGAGATATTTTTGTAACATTTTTTTTTGTGCGCCACTTTTTGTTACATCCCATTATATCTCACAAACCATAGAAACTATAAGGTTGGCTAAAAAAAAAGTTCATAAAAATGAAATAGAAAAGTATAAAGTATAATAACTGTGTAAGTACTAACTCGATACCCATAGACATTTTTTCATTACTTACCTAACTGTTTTTACGTCACTAATATGAGTGCAGATTCGGAAGAAATACACTACATCTTACATTACATCTTCAAAAAGCAATATACGATCGCGAAAGCTCACAGAAAATTTTGTGCACATTATGGAGAAGGAACTTTATTTGAATGGACAGTTCAAAAATAGTATGGAAATTTGGATGTAAAAGACAAAGTGGAGGATGCGACATAATCTGGGTGAAAAAACTCAATATCTTTTTTAAAACAGAATGATATCGAACCATTTTTGTACAGATTGGTTTCGGGTGAGAAAAAATGGATAACGTAAGATATTAATGGGCAAAAAAATCATGGTGAAAAAAATGTGAGTCTGCTCAGACTATCGAAAAGCCGCAACTGGCAACAAAAAAGGTTTTGCTTAGTATTCGGTGGGATTGCAAGGTTCCTGTGTACAACGAGCTACTCCTTTTGGTCAATAGATTAATTGAATGAAGCGCTCAAGAAAAAACGGGGAAACTAGACAACAAAAAGGGCGTCGCCTTTTATCACGATGACGTTAGACTTCATACTTCTTTGCATACAACCCAGACCTTGCACGTTCGGATTACTATTTGTTACACTCGTTGTAGAATTATTTTAATGGCGTAAAATTAAATTCCCTAGAGGAACGCAAAAAGGTCTTATCCGAGTTTTTCCAAGAGAAGCCCCAAAAATTCTTTAAGGATGGTATTTTGATTTTGCCCAAAAGATGGCGAGAGGCAGTCAATAACAATGAAAAATATTTGGCGGAGCCTTCAAACGGATTGTTCTTGAAAATTGGTAAGTCAAATGTGCTACCAAAGTAGAGAAAATTTAACGAGAATTTCAAAAAAAATTATAAAAAGATATGTCAAAAGGACCAAAATATACTAAAATGCCCGCCAAAGTTAAAAGTAAGGGAAAAAAACTTAAAAAATCAATATTACAGGTTCAGAACTTTGCGAAATTCTTCTAAGTCCTACAAACCATAACCATTATCCAAAAGTTCATACAATTAGCTAAAACATTGTCATAAAAATGTTTTCTCTAGAACGTTAGGGTTATCCAAGAAATTTTTTTTTGTAAAACAAGCCAAAAAAACAGTTTTAGCCTTATAAATCCTCAGAGATACATTTTAAACTCCCCCCAGGTGCAATTTTTTGTCTCCTCTATCACCTCCCAAAAGCTTCGTAACTTTATACGATACACCGCATATTTCGACGAAACTTTGTAGGTGCGTAGTTTTCTGGGACAACCAAATATTCCCGAAGGCCACTCGTGGGCTTCATAGTCAAAATGACATCTAGACATACTAAAAGGAAAACATTTATGGCGGATTATCACCAAGTTGTAATTGATTCATTTCCTGGGACACTCGAAGGTCACCCGAAGACTTGATGGCTAAAACAAAGAATATTTAGGTATACTAGATGGAAAACATCTATGGCGGATCATAATCAAGGTCAGCCGATGGTTCCCGAAGATCAACCGAAGGTTTCATAGTCAAAACGAAGAATATCTCGGTATACTAGTGTTAAGTGGAGGGTCGGAGTACTAAATTAGAATACAAATTGGCCATTCCAAGGCAAATTTTTCTATTGTGGGAAATTTAAAAACCTGTCAAATTACAAATTTTTTTCATTAACTTATTGGTTATATCCCTAAGTATTACAAACGATTTTTATTTTGTTTTTGATAATCGCCTATGGTAAATTAATTAACATTTTATTAAGCTAAGTCAAAATATTATTTTTATACGAAAAAATCTCTTATGTTGCACAGTTGCCCATGAAAACCAAAAGCCGCAAATGTCCTTTTCATTATTTAGTGATATTAATTATTTTGTTATCTATGTCCTCGTTAATAAATTTTATTAAATTAATGCAATCTTTCCTTAGTCTGATCAAATACTAGTAGGAGCCTAGTTTTTGTCCCGTCCATCCTAAAATAAGCATTTTTTTTATCATAATTACTGTAAAAGAAGTTACTTTAGAATAGGGTTCTGTTATATGTAAATAAGGATAGCACACAACATTTTTTTGTCATGATATGTTATCAAAGATAGTTACTGCAAAATTTAGTTATACTACGAAATCTGTCCCGTCCATCCCAAATTATTTATAATCTTATAACTTTTTAATTATTGCATTTTATTACGCATTTTAAGCATTATTCTTAAGTTTTAAACATTTTCGGCTTTGGAGACCCCCAATGAAATTGTCTGTAGAATATTTTTGTAGAACACATTAACCTATTATGACTAAGCTGTTGGAAGGAAAACAGGGGTCAAAAAGACCCATAAAAACAGCATATAATGGGTTGAGATGCTGAAGTGAATTGTTTATTGCGTGATTTCGTGGTGTCCTTAGAATAACCAGTTTCATCCAAAATGAAGATTTAGAGTTTTGCAAAAGGGTGAAATTTCGAAAACACGTTTTTTGCATGTATTTTATCAAAAATGATTTGTGGTTGATTTTAGGTACAAAATTTTATTTTTTTATATACTTTGATTCAAGACAAAAAATTTGAGATATCGTACAACTGATTCCAAGCATTTTTAAGATTGCAATCAAAAAAAAACCGCATCAAGCCAAGATTTTACATTAGTCGACATTGCATGATCTCTAAATGACCTTGAATAAAATTTTAAAAGTTTCGGCTCACTTATTTGACACCCTCTTTCATATTTTTTGAGGTAAAAGTGAATTTTCAAAAAAAAAAAATTTATTTTTGAATCAGTCTACTGTTGATGCACTTCCCAAAATTGAATCCAAGCAACTCAAATGTTATATTTTCGTAAGCCATAAATTTATAAATAAATTTTGGTACAATTGTTTTTTGTTAAAATTTTGTCCTGTCCATCCCGTCCCGTCCATCCCACACAATTTAGTTCATAATTAATTTGTTTACAATGCACCCAAAATTTTTTAAACATTTCTTGAAAATATGAAGCATGAATAATAAGCATACATTTACTTTGTTAATCCAATTTAAGTCATTTCTTAGAAATATCAAACCGAAAATTTGTCCAAAAAGCAATAAATTTTTTGTGTCCCGTCCATCCCAAATTTTCTGAGCCAATTGTTCGGAACACAGGCTTCATTATAGGTTTATATATAGACTAATATATCGCTTGTTAATTTAAAAATATACTCCTTTAAAAGAAAAAACAATATCGCGGTTCATACCTCTAAATCAGCACTTTCTATCAGTATATCTCTACGAAATGTCCCGTCCATCCCCGTGGAATGGCCGAAAAAAAAGATTAGTTGTTTCTTCGTAAAACGTTATAAACAAGTTTAATCTCAAGGGTTTTTCACTATTAGATAAAAACACAATTTTTCAGTACAAATCTATGACTTTTGGGTACAATTCTAATGATGTTGTCCAACGATGACTTGACGCTGCACGTAACTGGTGGGGCTGCTGCACTATTTAATTACAAATATATGTCCGTCCAACGTTGCTGTTGCTTTCTTGTTGAAATTGTATTCTACGTTGAGTGTTGTTGTGTGAAAATTCCTTCGTTTGTTGATCGTCCAAATTGTATTTTAACTTGATGTTGGTGATTTTAATACTTGCTAATTTACGTTAAATTAAACTTTCTAAATAATTGGAGGTTCTCTGTGTGACTTGTTGAAGATCAATGATGATGGCGGCAATCGAACGAAAACCCCACTTCGGGTTTTCGTTCAATGCGACAGCAGCGCTTTCAGTATTGGCGGCCGTTAGCAAAAACGATTTACTTGTGCCGTACACACACGGTATACGTTCTACGTAAACAACTAGAGAGAAAACATTCATGGCGGACAATCAACAAGTTTTAATTGTGAAGGTCACCCGAAGGCTTAGTAGTCAAAACGAAGAATATCTAAATTAACTATGGGGAGAACATTTTCAGCGAACTATTAATAGGCTTTGATTGATTCATTTCCTGGGACACTTGAAGATTCCCGAAGATCACCTAAAGGCTTCATAATAAAACCCAAGAATATCTTAATATTTAATTGAGGCTACGCCTACTTTTCATGTAAAAACTAAGGTTGCTGTTAGTGGAATTGGAAACACTACTGATTTTAAGTGACATTTTAGACGGCATACATACGTAGGTACTCAAAACCTTTTTTCATACGTATGTTATATTTGTTTGCTACAGTGACTTCAAAATTTCATCCAACGTTGTCGGAAAATAGAATTTATTTTTACGTGAAATATTTAGTTTACTACAACTTTCGACATAAATTATCTCAACAACAATGCACTGATCGTGATATTTCGACCATACACTGCATGTCTCGCCTTCCTATACGTCAGTTGCAATGCATTGCGATAACATTTCTGACAAAATGCTGCATAGTCTTAGGAGCTTTAATTGAATATCTGTCAATGCATTAATAAAAAAAGCTCTTAAGACTATGTGCCATTTCTTTACAAAAATGATGTAAAATATTGAAATCGACGTTTAGAAAGTTGACCATATCTATATATTAATACGTGAACAGTTTTTTTTGCCTCCCTTTTGCGAGCTAACCATTTAACCGATTTTCGAAATTTTTTTTTTATATGAAAGGTACTGTGGTGTAGAATGCACCAATGTAAAATTATACTCATGAGTTGCCATAAGGCATTTAAAAACAGGATCGAAGTTTCCCATATAATTACAACAACAACAGCACCCACAGAGTTATGCTGTGTTGTTGAGAAAGTGAATGATACAGTGGAGTGGGAGAAATTTTGTTGTTGTTGTTTTTCTCTTGATTGCACGAAACCTGTTTCGTTGCGCTCCGTCGACGTTCCGCACCGATATTTTGAATGTATTTCGATACATTTGGACTTTTACCGACATTTTGGATGTTTCTGAATACTTCTAGACTTTTATCGATATTTTGGATGTTTCTCGATACTTCTGGACTTTTTTCGATACTTTTGGACTTTTATCGATATTTTGGATGTTTCCCGATACTTCTGGACTTTTACCGATATTTTGGATGTTTCTCGATGCTTTTGGACTTTTACCGATATTTTGGATGTTTCTCGATACTTCTCGATGTATTGGATGTTTCTCGATGCTTTTGGACTTTTACCGATATGTTGGATGTTTCTCGATTCTTTTGGACTTTTATCGATATTTTGGATGTTTCTCGATACTTCTCGATATTTTGGATGTTTCTCGATACTTCTCGATATTTTGGATGTTTCTCGATACTTTTGGACTTTTATCGATATTTTGGATGTTTCCCGATACTTCTGGACTTTTACCGATATTTTGGATGTTTTTCGATACTTTTGGACTTTTACCGATATTTTGGATGTTTCTCGATACTTCTCGATGTATTGGATGTTTCTCGATGCTTTTGGACTTTTACCGATATGTTGGATGTTTCTCGATACTTTTGGACTTTTATCGATATTTTGGATGTTTCTCGATACTTCTCGATATTTTGGATGTTTCTCGATGCTTTTGGACTTTTACCGATATTTTGGATGTTTCTCGATACTTATGGACTTTTACCGATATTTTGGATGTTTCTCGATACTTTTGGACTTTTATTGATATTTTGGATGTTTTTTCGATACTTTTGCACTTTTATCGTTATTTTGGATGTTTTTCGATACTTTTGGATTTTTATCGATATTTTGGATGTTTTTCGATGTTTTTGGATTTTTATCGATATTTTGGATGTTTCTCGATACTTTTGGACTTCTATCGATATTTTGGATTTTTCTCGATGTTTTTGGATTTTTATCGATATTTTGGATGTTTCTCGATACTTTTGGACTTCTATCGATATTTTGGATTTTTCTCGATGTTTTTGGACTTTTACCGATATTTTGGATGTTTCTCGATACTTCTCGATGTATTGGATGTTTCTCGATACTTTTGGACTTTTACCGATATTTTGGATGTTTTTCGATGTTTTTGGATTTTTATCGATATTTTGGATGTTTCTCGATACTTTTGGACTTCTATCGATATTTTGGATTTTTCTCGATACTTCCCGATATTTTGGTTGTTTCTCGATGCTTTTGGACTTTTACCGATATTTTGGATGTTTCTCGATACTTTTGGACTATTACCGATATACATACCGATGTTTATCGATACTTTTGAGATCTTTTCGATATTTTGGATGTTTTCCGATATTTTTTGGCACAAGCACTACACCAATTTTTATGTTATTCGGTTTTAAGATATACTGAGCCTGCTGCATATAAAAAATGTGGCTACGATTAATGAATACTCAATGTTCTGGCTTTCTTTTTTACCAAACGGTACTCGGGAAAAATGTATTACGATATTGTGTGAATACTAATCAGTGAATTCGATTTATTCCCATTGGATGTCACTTAATCTTAAAATTGCTAAAAAATATCGTATTGCTAAAATTCATACAAATGTCTTTATAAATTTAAATGTGCATTTATATATTTATTCATGTTAAAAATTTAAAATTTAGTTTTAATTTCAAGCCACCTGATACATAAAAATGTTATCCATGCTAAATATAACAAACCCCAACTTCTAAGTGTCTGTCTGGGTTCTTTTATTGTCCATTACATAAAATTGCCATCTTGTCCACTTTAAAACAAAGAAAGAAAAACAACTTAAATTGTATACAATTTATATTAAAAAAAAAATATACCTGCGTCTATCATGAGAGTTTAAAAATAAAATGAAAAAATTAATATATTTTTGACAAAAACTTTTTCAAGTCAACTTGAAGTGCATAGCTACTCGAGAGTAAAAGAAACATTAAAAAAATAATATCGACAATGAAATATATTGTCTACCATGATGGTACCATGGCTACCAAGCAAACATATACTCGTGCATTTTTTGTCTGTGAAAGTAATAGTCATAGCAATTTCTCTGTCAATGAAAATGAAAATAATAAAAAAGTTGTAATTTTTCTTTTCTCCCTCTCTCTTGTATTTTTCTTCTGCAAACAGTCATAATTTACAAATATTTCTGTTACTAATTTGCCTTTATTTGTATGGAGTCCTTTCCCAGAAATTTTATTCTTGTATGTTTATTTGCTGGAGCGAAAAGTTGTTTTTTCTTCTTCTGCTTCATGGTAATTTTACGCTGCCTCAGCTGTCAATCTTAATTAAAAGCGTGAAATGCTTAAAATAAATACAATTTCATTTACTTATGTTTTTATAAATTTGTGATTACAGTTTTTTTTTTGCAGCTGTCACTCTGTTTAATTAAGGTGACTCTTTTTTTTCCAATGAAAACCTCATAACCGAAGTGAGAGAAAAATTAAATGATTATTTTTATGATGCCTTTTTAAAGTTGTCTATGAAATTGCATAAATCTTTAGTAAAAAATATGTTTGATTTAAACAGCTATGTTTTTGCTACAGAAATAATTTTAAATAAATTAAGTAATGGTAAACATGTTGTGTTATAAAAAATAAATCGTTAGCTTAATATGGAAAAGGCTTATCTCAAATTTTTTCGAAATTGACTTTTTTGCATATTCTGGTTGGCCACTCTCTAATACACCTCCCTACAAAAATTAGGCATGATAATATCAATTATAGCCAAGTTACAGTCAATTTTAAAAAAGCCCAAACACATAACAAAAATTTCTTGAAAGAAAAAAGCCCTAACTCACAATATGTAGCATTTAAATAGTGTTAAAATCATTTAGAACCTATTCTGTTAATTGAGCTGAAAACTTGGCAGAGAGTGTATCTCAAATATGAAAAGTTTTCTATGCTATACACGAAGGTTGCCGAAGATCATCCAAAGGTTTTCTGGTCAGAACGAAGAACATCTGTGTATACTAGAGGAGAAACATTTATGGTAGACTATTGATGAACCTAATTTGATAGTTTTCTAAGATACCTGAAAATTCTCGAAGGCCACCCGAAGGCTTGATAGTCAAAACGAAGAATATTTCGGTATACTAGAGGGAAAATATTATTGACGGACTATCAAAAAGTTCTAACTGGTAGTTTTTTGGAACATTCAAAGGTTCCAGTAGTTCACCCGAAGGCTTCCAAATCAAAACAAAGAATTCCTAGGTATACAAGAAGGAAAGCATCTATGGCGGACTACCAAAAAGTAATAATTGATAGTTTTGTAAGGCATCCGAAGGTTCCCGAAAGTCACCCGAAGGCTTCGTAGTCAATACGAAGAATATCAAGATATACTGATGGGAAAGCATCAATAGCATCTACGAGTTTAGTTGTTGTTGGCACTTTATTATCATAAGCTTTACTTTACGTACACTTTAATGTTTTAAAAATGTTGTTAGCTGCTGATTGTCACCACTTTTATGATAATCTTCCATACAAAACATAAACATTTTCGTTTAAATTTTTGTCCAATCCAATTAATTTTCTTTGTAAAGGTTTTCCTTTTCATTTTATATTGAATAACTTTAATTTTTTAGTTATTGTAAAAAGCCCTAACTCATTTTTTTTTTAAAAAAATTTTAAAATGAAAAGATCTAACACACAAAACTACCCACAAAACAAAGAAAATAAAAAAAAATTCTACAGGGTGGCTGATTCGAAGTGTTACCAATTCAAAAGACTATATTTTTAGTTTCCATGCACAGATTTTATTGATCAAACGCCTTAACTATGGCCCATAGACGGTCGAAGAACGAGTCGCATGCTGCACGAATTTGATTTTGTGGAAGTTTGCGCCATTCTCGTTGAAGGGCCACTTTTAGCGCATCAACGCTCTGGTATTTTTTAGTGAAGACCTTCCTGTCCAACATACCCCAGATTGAGAAATCCAGCGGATTCGCATCAGGCGAATTTGAGTGCCATTGTTGAGCAGAAATGAAGCTAGGAACGTTTTTTTCTAACCATTCTTGATTCACACGAGCTTTGTGTGACGGTGCCGAGTCTTGTTGGAATGTCCATGGCTTGCGACCGAAATGTTTGCGTGCCCACGGTAGTAAAGCACCCTCCAACACTCATTCACGATACACCTGGGTGTTTACTTTGAGTGTTGAGCGCCCATCAGCAGTCACTGCAGCCCAAACCATCACATGCGGTGGTACCTGCGTCCTGGTGGCCAAACGAACATTCAAATTTTCGTAGGACCTCTCTGTCAAGTAAACCCGATCATTTTGTTTGTTTACATATTGCTGGATACAGTAATTTTTCTCATCAGAGAAGACAATTTGTGACAGATTTCCGGCGGCGTGCAAGCGCAACAACTCCTTGGCTCTATCGAGCCTAACATTTTTTTGAGCAGGAGTGAGATCATGCGCCTTTTGGAACTTGAGGGCCTTTAGTCCGAGCTTGTTTGACAATATGTGTTGCATTCGTTCACGCGATATTTTCAGCTCGGCAGCCATTTGTCTGCCACTGCGTCTCGGATTTCGCTTAATTCTGGCCTTCACCTTTCGAACCATTTCTGGTGATGTTGCAGTTATTTTCCGACCACCACCATGTCGTTTGGCAACGCTGCCGGTACCATTGTAACGTGTTATGGTCCGGTACACAAACATTTTATTCACTTTTAAATGTTTCAGCTCACAAACAATTGCTGGTTGCGATTTTCCAGCCAAATAAAGAGCAATCACACTATTACGTTTGAATTCCATTTCGAAAATTTTTTATTTTCAATAAATTGACGCGCAAATGCTTTTGGTGACTTGTTGACAATAGAATGAACTAACATCATGCCAATTTTTAGACAGCTGTCATGTTCCATCTGTCAGATAAGTCTATCTGAAGTTGGTAACAGTTCGAATCAGCCACCCTGTAGAAAATTGTTGATAATTTTTGTTGTAAATTGCATTTAAAGTTTTTTAAATGCTTAGCGTATCAAATTCTATTCAGTTTTTTCCTTCTCCTGTAAAGTAATGAGAATGTGAGTTACGCCTTTTTTATATCAAGCTAATGAAATATATTTTTCCCAAACTGAAATTTTATAAAATTTCTACTTAAAGTGAACATATCAATTTATTTTGCTTAAATTTGTTTTCTCCTTCTGCGCTTAATAAATGTCCTACGCATCATTTGTTAATGCGGTTGCTTTCACGCCTATGCCTACTCTTTTTACCGCTAGATCTATTGCTTTGTAGTGTTGTACTTAGTTTGGTACATTTTTAACACCCTTACAATGGTCCTTGCTATCGTGCTGGAAAATTAATAGTCTTCACTGTGACTTTTTTTACTTCTTTTTTTATGCAGTGGATGCTTGCTGTTGGTATTACTTTTTGCCCGCTGCGCAGTGTTGGCACTTTTTTTTGATTGGCATTGAAATGTGCGCTATTTTTGTTGTGTCTGTTTGCAGTAAGATTTGTTGTTGCTGTTCTCGTTGCTGCTGTTACTGTTGTTGTCGCGTATTAAATTTCTTTTATGAAGTGTTATGTTCTTGCGTGATTTTTCATTTCCGTTTTCGCACATTCTTTATTGTCTCACCAAAGGAACCATTTCTAACAAACAGTTGCATTATTACCTAGCGGGAAATATAGGTGAAAACGACTATTAAAGAAATTGCACCTAGCTTTTAGAAAATCAAATCCATTTCCAAGTCTGTCAAATAAGACGTCCTTCGGAAATTCAAAAAAGAAAAAAAATATTTTTTAAATGAAGTACTAAATAATGCCCGGCATGCGCTACAATTACCTTTTTTCATATTTTATGTAAAACTTTGTTTTTTAGGGGCATGACACCACGCATTTTTCTAATTGATGTTATTTCGTCAAACAGTTCTTGAGATATATGTATTGAAGTTTGTTATTTTTTAGTGGCGTTATCGACGCGTTATACGCGATCGACTTTTAAACTTTTAGAACAAATGTCACAAAAATCACTATGGACTTAGGCTGATAGTGTCACTGAGTCGTCAGTGTGCTGGCGACTCGAAACAGACAATATCAGTATGAATCACCAATGATTAAATCACTTATGTGTACACTTCCGATTAACTTAACAAAAGTAGAGTAATGTAACCGGCTGTGGGCTGCCACCGGTTGTGGGCCACCCCTTGTATTTTTTGACGTTTATAAAATATGACAGATCTGAGTATGAGGTTATGTGTACATTGACAATAGACAGTATTAGTGCGAACACTGAAGTGAAAGGACGTATCTGACCCGCACCTACAACAAAACAAAAAAAATTGACGAAGAAATTTTCAATAAAGTAATTTCTGAAGATTTTGCGAGTGTGATAAAGCGAAGTGAAATATTGCAAAGAGTTGAGTGCTATGCAGTATTTGCGTTTAATTTTCCGATTTTATATCGAGTTTGCTAAAAATTTTTCACCACGAGAATTTTGCCAGACACTTAAGGGATGGCTGCCGTTACAAGCAAATCGTGTTTTTGACTTCTTTGTCAAGGCGGTTCCAAGAGTCCTCTCTGGGAGTTTTCCGGAAGTACAAAAACAAGGCCAAACGCAAGGCAACCCTACCAGCCATAAAGTCGGCAAACGCAAGAAGCAAACAAAGAAGGATTCTGATGAAGAAGATTTGGACTTTTGTCTGATCTGTTTGGGCCTTCTGCCACCAAAATTGACAAAAGCCAATTCGATCAATTGCAACGGTGGCTGCGATCGTTTTGTGCATTTGAAATGCGCTGCTATAAAAACGAGCTATTATACATGCAAAAATTGCAAGTCCGATGAGGATGATTAATAACACAGGTTTACAAAAACAAAAAATGTCATGGCGTTTTGACCAGACTATGAGTTTCCTAGGGAATTTGAGGTCTTGAATCCGAATCCCGGGTCCGTTTTTTTGCAAAACGTCTGAGAAAAAATATTTCAAGGTCATATGGAGGTCATGTGTCGTTTTGTGATAAATTCGCTAAAATTCTGAAACTAATTTTTTATCATTGAGTTCTTAGGTCTTAAAAAGAATATGTGAGCAAAAAGGGTATCTCGGATCTAGTTTCGGAGATATAGCCATCGGAAGATCCGGATATATCTTCTATGAAAACCGCTGTCAGTTGAGAACCCTTGGATGGATTTGTAAAATATTGGTGTCATATGAAAAGTATTTTAGATTATATTATACTCATTGTTTTCGAGATATGAGCTTTTTAAAATTTTGTATAATTTTTCAATTAAAACAACAAATAAATCAACAACACCAACACAACAACAACAACAATAACAAAAACAACAAAATACCTTTCATACGACACCAATATTTTCTAAATCTATCCAGGGGTTCCCAACTTATAGCGGTTTTCATAGAACAAATATATTTTGATCTTCCGATGGCTATATATCCGAAACTAGGTTCGAGATACCCTTTTTGATCACATATTCTTTTTAAGACTTAAGAGTTCAATGATTAAAAATTAGTTTCAGAGTTTTAGCGAATTTATCACCAAACGACACATGAACCCCATTTTGACCTCCATATAACCTTGAAATCTTTTTTCCTAGACGTTTTGGAAAAAAACGGGCACGGGATTCGGATTCAAGACGTCAAAGTCCCTAAGAAACACATAGTCTGGTCAAAACGCCATGACATTTTTTTTTTTTTTTGTATACCTGTGTAATTTGAAAAAGTCACATTTTCTTGATATTTTTTCGCCACATTGATAAATAAATTTTGATAATGCATATTTTTTTCTAGGTTTTTCTTCATAATTTTGGCTTTGAAGTGGATTTTTCAGGGTAGCCCACAACCGGTTACATAATTTTTTTTGACCATAAACAAGCTCTTTACAAAATTTGTTAAAAAAATTTTTTGCTCAAAAATTATAGAAAATTTTTTTTTTTTGGTAACCTACTGCTTCTAGTTTTCCATTGGTACCCACAAGTCCGAAAAATGTATACTTGAACGCAAGTCACGGGCAATAAACGAGACCCGGCCCACAACCGGTTGCATTCCCTTACATTTTTTCTATTAGAAAAACACCCACAAAAAAATGTACAAAAAAATTTAAATGTAATGGCTCTGAGTTTATTAGATAATATATCTTTTTTTTGTGCAGCAATTTCCAGATTAGCGATATGAAACCGCATCTAACTATTTTTTTTTTTTGAAAATACACTTATCCAATAAGTCGACGACAAAAATCTATTGAAAAGAGAAAAATTCAGACATTTTAATAACTCTATTTAAAGGCTTTTTTATGGACATGCGATCTCACCACACAATGTTTAGTCTGAATCGACTTTTATCGACTGTTATCGACTTTTATCAGACAATATCACCAATTCGGAACATTTCAAAAGTATAGAGACATTAACATCCGACAGAGAATACTAACTTCCTGACATTCTGATTATGATTCACCAATGAAAAAATCATTTCAGAAAAGTAGAGTGCGCTATGTTCGTGATATTTTCGTGATGATTCATCGATGAATGTGTCTCCTTTTATACGTAGGCTGCTCGATATATTTCTGGCCTAGGCAACACTGAGTGTTGCCAGGTGCAATCTGATATTTTTATTGGAAAGTTTGATATTTTTTAGCATAAACGTACTCAGAATGTTTTGACGTACGACGATCATTTGTGTTGTTTACAGTAACTTGAAAAAATCAATTTGGCGAAAAAATGGAATTAACTTGTGAACATTTTCGTGCGATAATTTTTCACAACTTTCGACGTGGATTATCACGACAAGAGTGCATCGATGAACTTAATTCTTTCTATGGCGATGAAGCACCATCTTATAGCACTGTGAAAAACTGGTTTAATGAATTCAATCGTGGTTGACGCTTGCTCAAAGACGAATTCTGTGAGGGTCATCCAAAAATGGTCGTTGTGCCAGAGAACATTGATGCTGTGCGTGTACTGATAATGCAAGATCGTCATGAGACATACCGTAAGATAGAAACATCTTTGGGCATTTCTCTCACTAGCATACATTTGATATTGCATGAACACCTGGCCGTAAAAAAGGTTTGTTCTCGTTGGATCCTGCACAATTTGACAATCGCTCAAAAAAAGGCGTTTGGTGCAAAGAAATGTTGAAAAAATACAATCGTGGTGCTTCAAAAGACGTTTATAAGATTTTCACAGATGACGAATTATGGTTCTATGCGTATGAGCTCGAAACAAAACAGCAATCGATCGTGTGGGTCTTCGAAGTCGAGCCAAATCCAACGAAAGTTGTTCGTGGAAGAAGCACTTCGAAGCAAATGGTCGCCTGTTTCTTCGGCAAAACTGGTCATATGGCGACTGTTCCCCTTGAGCAACGTAGGACGGTCAATTCTGAGTGATACTCTACAATTTGTTTGCCTAAAGTCTTCGGAGAAATTCGAAAAACGAACAAGAGAAGACGAATCATTGTCCACCATAACAATGCGAGCTCTCACACATCGGCTCAAACCACCGCCTTTTTGACCGGCAAAAACGTCGAGTTGATGGGTCATCCGCCATACAGCCCTGACTTGGCACCCAATGACTTCTTTTTATTCCCGCACATCAAGAAAAAAATGCGTGGTCAATGATTTTTGTCGCTAGAAGATGCTGTTGAAGCGCTCAAAAACCATGTTTTGGAGGTGGAAAAAGTGCTTCGACAATTGGTTTGAGCGCATGCAAAAGTGTAAAAATCATGCTGGAGAATACTTTGAAAATCAATAAAACCATTATTGATGATAGATATTCGCATTTTCATTATTAGGCCAGAAATATATCGAGCAACCCACGTAGAAGAGTGTCACCGCCCATTTTTCTAGCTTATAACCTTTCCATACATATGGTTAAGTGGTTTTAGAGTCAATAAAAACCGACCATACAAAATTTTTTTTATAATCAAATTTTCTGTAGTTTTGTGCTTAATTTTTTTATTATCGAATTGATCCTCACACTTTTAAGTTTCCATTTCCAAAATAATTGATGAAAAGAATGTTTATGAATTTAAAAAAGTTATCCATATCTTAAACTTTTCGTTTTTGAAATTCGAAGTGGAAAACAGAAAGACTTATTTTGAAATCCTGTTCTAAAGTATACCTCAATAAAAACTTGAGTCAATTTAGCAGTGAGTTCTTATAAAACACTCCCTATTTTACATTTTTTACGTACATCATAATGAAAACTCTCTGCTGGGTATACAAGTCGCGCAAGTGAACGCATTAGCACCCATTTTAGGGTGAGCACGGCAGTAAACACTAAACAAAAACAGAGCTGCCAAAGGAAAACAAAAACAGTTAAAGAATTTATTGAGTGTTTTTTCTGTTGTAGTTGTTGTTGTTGTGTTACTTTTGTTACTTTTGTTATTGTTGTTGTGTTAATATTTTATCAGCTAAAAATCTTACTGTTGTTATTGGGGTGTTGCTGCTGTTGATTGTTGTTATGTTCGCTAATGTTCATTGAAACGGAAATATGCTGCTTGTTTTTCCTCTAAACTTCCGCCACCAAAGGATGGTGCCGCCATTTTTTTTATAAAAAAGTGTTAACATATTTTTTCTGTGTCCATTGTTTTTTTTTGGAGGGTTTGATTGTAGAATGCCACTTTGTCGGCGAATCATTTTCAGTTTGAACTCACTCACTTTCTATACTGCTTGCACGAAATCGTATGTAACGCCTTGGTGCAAAATATATTGAACGCATTTAAAAATTATTTGTTTTAAAATAAGCTCATTGTGCTTAAGAAGATGTTGGACTAAGGTAAATATTCTTTTTTTGCTGAATAAATTTTTGACGAAAAAAATTTTCACACAATGACAAAAAATTTATGTTTCAATATTGCATATATTTAGAGCTGTGAGGCCTTCGGAGAGAATTTTATTACAAGTATAATTAAAATTATTGAAATTCATACAGTAAATGTCAAGCAAAAACTTAAGTGCCAACGTACAAACTAACAAAGTTTTCCTCTAAAACTTAAAACGCAGAAAATTTTTGCTCCATTTAAACTGCCAAAAGACTCAAACAACTGAACCAACGTCAAAAGCAGCAGCAATTACCTTTCTTTACCTCCCATACACCATGATATTGAATGATTTTCAGCCTTTTTTTTTGTGTCCGCGAACGTGCTTTTAGGCGATGGGGTCTTACTCTTTTTGTTTGCTTTGTTGTGCCTTATGTGCAACACTATATCGGGTAGTGGCAGCATGGTTTAATTGATATTTGTTTGAAAAATTTTGCGCAATATTGGTTGGTTGCTTTTTTTTTTTTCGTTTTTGTTTTTTCGTCATTTTTGGCGTTGTTTTTAAAACTTTTTGTGTCATATTTTGGCCCATTTTTTTCGTCATCTGAAAGGAAAACTTTTTTCGTCTTTTTTTTATGACAGAACGCAACCTTAATGCTGAAAGCCTTTTTTGTTTTGCGATTTATGAGAGTTGTCAAGTACTTGGTGGTTGTTGTTGTTTTTCTTATTGTACCTTTTCTCTGTTGTTGTTTTTTTTCATCTAAAATTTTGAAGTGTTTGTCAAAAACTTTTCAAGTTTCCGAAAATTTTTCAATTAAAATATTAAAAGCGGAATTAATGGTGGGAAAAAAGTCTTATGTAGATAAAAAATAAAACAAAAGAAAAAAAAAAAAGGAAAAGTTCCCTAAGTGTGGTAGGTGGTAAAAGTTTTTTATAACTTTTTTCTCGTTTTTTATAGGATTTTTTATTATATCACTGTCATGTGCGTTCAAGAATTGATATTTTTTTATGATGAATGACAGTGTTTGCAATATGGCGGTAAATAACAATCATAAAAACTGTCAGATAATAAAAATTTCATTCATATAGTCGTGTTGAAAAAAAAAAGCTTAATGTCCACACTTCGGCAAGTGCTTAGTATCTTACTCTGCTACTTTTGCTTGTTTTGACATGTGATCTATAAGGATTATGCTAGAATAATCCACTGGCTTACGTTTGAGAAAAGTTGTGTTGAAAATTATTAAGCCATAATTGAAATTTCCTGCTTTCATGCCATAAGAACAGTTTTAGCGTGTATCTACTTTAATAGTTAAGATCCTAAGGGGCATAGTTTATACGTGTACTAGAATTATAAGATCGTGGGCTTCTATAGACCACCTTTTTTCTAAGAATATTCCCTCCCGACTAGAAAATTATGTTTGGCGTCAGTTAGTTTGGCCTACTTAGAACATTAGGGTCAAACGCGAAAGCTTAAAGAGGGCTTTTTATCAGACAAAACAGTTCCGTTTTTTCCTATATATTCCCAATTAAATATACCCTATAACTTATGAACCGTGAGTATCACAGGGAAAAGTGTTTTTATGAAGAGTTACATGCTCTACATGTAATTTTCATTATATGTTAAAACAAATTTACCGTAATAAGCGTAATAAACGAAAAAAAAAAGTTTTTAAAAAATAACTCCTAAACGATATATTTTTTTTAACATATCATAAAAATTACTTGTAGAGCATATGACTCTCAATAAAAAAGATCTGTGCACTCTTTCTCGTGCGACTCACGGTTCATAAGTTATCGCAATTTGAAAATACTTGCGGCCACATTTTGATAGGCAACCCGCTAAAAATATGTTTCCCCATTCATTAATATATGTAAAAATTTGATTTTAACTAAAAACTCGATCGATACATTTTTTTACTGCTGGATCTCGACCTATTAAGGTTTTTTTGAATCCACGAATATTTTACAAATTTATTAAAAACTGCTAATAGTACAGTCATTTGGTGGTTTTACCTGGAAAGTTTTTGCGGGATTTTTGCAAATGAGTTATTTTATAGATTTCGATGTGCTTTTTCAGAATTTCAACTTTGCTACCACGAGTCGTGTTCGCTCGCGCCGCCATATTGGAAAAATGGCGTCCAAAATGAGTTTATCACAAATATCTCTTTAACGGTTACATTTAGAGAAAAATATTATGGCCCAATATTGTAGCTTATAAAATTTTCTATAAAAGTAATCCCTTAATTGTTTCCGTACGACTTATAATGCAGGAGATATCCTAATTTAAAATTTGAAAAAAATTAGTAAATTGTGCGTGCCGCTTATGAGTAGGCACAGTGATGTGTTGAGCTTAAAATTACAATAACTCATGAACGGTGAGTCACACGTTCAAAGCTAAAAAAAATATTTGTAGGGAATTACTTTTACCATAAGCTGCATTTTATTTTTTTTTTTACATGACTTAGAGTTTACGAGTTATTCTTTCAACAAACCTAAAATTTAGAAAAAACCGTTTTTTCAAAATAGCTCCAAAAACGTTAGTTCTAGAAAAATTTTTTTTTCGCAATTTGTAGATCGTTCAATTTCCTTTAAGAATCTCTCCGAACTGTTTTTTCGTCCGACTTACCGTTCATGAGATATCGCGTCTTGAAAATTATTCAAAATTGAACATTGTACTATGCTCATTACTATGTTAAATTTTGAATGATTTTCAAGTCGCGATATCTCTCCCTTATAGGGAATTGAACGTTCTACAAAATTCATGAATAATTTTTTTTTAGAACGAACCGTTTTGGAGCTATTTTGAAAAAACGGTTTTTTTTAAATTTTAGGTTTGTTGAAAAAATATCTCGTAAACTATAGGTCATGTGAAAAAAAAAAATTAAATGCAGATTATAGTGAAGTAATACCCTATAAATAATTTACTTTGAACGTGTGACTCACCATTCATGAATTATCGTAATTTTAAGCTCAACGCATCACTGTGCCTACTCATAAGCGGCATGCAAAATTTACTAATTTTTTCCAAATTTTGAATTAGGATATCTCCTGAGTTATAAGTCGTACGGAAACAAATAAGGTGTCATTTTTATAGAAAACTTTATAAGCTACAATATTGCGCCACAATATTTTTCTCTAAATGTAACAGTTAAAGAGATATTTGTAATAAGCTCATTTTGGACGCCATTTTTTCAATATGGCAGCGCGAGCGAACAAGACTCGTGGTAGCAAAGTTGAAATTCTGAAAGAGCACATCGAAATCTATAAAATAACTCATTTGCAAAAATCCTCCAAAACTTTACAGGTAACATCATTTTATCCTCCCAAATGATTGTACTATAAAAAATTCTTTAAAAAATTCAATTTGCTACAAAATTCATGAGACAATTTTTTTCAAACTAGCATTGCTTATCTGGTATTTGCATTTGAACAAAAAGTGTGAAATGGTTGTTTTACCTCACCAGGTGGGGTAAAACAACCAAACTTTTTTTTATAATAAAAGTGACAAACATTGTTATTTAAAAGGTTTTACTTTACCAGAATTTTACAAAACGTTACAAAAGAACAAAATTAACTTGAAAAGTTTCTCTTGAGCTTCATTAATCGCTGGCGTCACTTTTCTCAACGTATACTACTTTTCTTGGACTACCTCTTTTGGAACGACGAGTATTGTTTTCGGCTGCCGTGTCTTGGTTTTTTTGCTCGGAAAATTTCTTTAAAATCTTTTTTTCCGACATTACCATGATCGCCAATGCCTGTTTCTCCTTCTGGTAATTTAATCCCACGTGCTTTTGTTAATTTTAAGGCTTATAACTTTTTTGCAAATTTAAATTTTGTAAATTCTAATTACAGATTTGGATTCAGCATGTAATTCTGCTTTTAGAAAACACTTACTTTTCTTTCTGCACTTCACTGATTTGTGGAATTTTGAACTTTTGTCGACTGAAAATATTGAGGCGAGGACGAGTTAAATCATTCTTTCGTCAGAACTCAGGCTATAACACACGTGCGGTAACGAAACCTTTTGCCAAAGTTGCGTTGTATCGATCACTATCTACTGTACCAACGGTAGTTCAATTCGACTTCATTAAAAAAAATTAGAAGCAATTACAGTAGACCCCGCTTAATTGACTTGATGAAAAATGCAAACTTTTCGGTTCAATTAACCGGGGAATCAATTAAGCGGGGTCCGCTTAATTGATCCGACCGATCAATTAAAAGAATCCCGGATAATTGATCGAGTGAGTCAATTAAGCATAGAAAAAATTAGCATTTGGCGATTTTAGTTTTAATCTATTGGTTTTTTTTATATGTTCAAAGCATTAAGAATTCCTTTAAGTCATAAGCTCCATAAGGAGATAACGAATACAAAAACATGTATGTACAATATATTGTACATTAAAAAGTGCATTAGGTATATAAAGGGAACTTCAATTCACCTTTAAATAAAATAAAGAAAATTAATACAAGATACGGGTATGTGCGTTGTAGACTTGTACCTGAGGATATCAATTTAGATAAACTAGGTGTAATGGAAATGTATATGGAAATCGATAGCTTAGGATACGTTAACTACGAGGCCATCAGTCTGCCGTGCTGAATCGGATGCCTGAACACATGACCGGCCTGAAAAGTTTGCGAAAATCAGTTTTTTTGCAAATATCTCGCTAACGGTTACTTATATAGAAAAATTTTGGGACAGTTTTGTAATTGTGTGCGTATAAAAAGTTATTCAGGGTCAAATTTTTAAATTTTTTTATAATTTCCAGTGGCATCAGAAATAAAAAAATAGACAAACGTGATTTTGGGTGCCGTGACATAATCCCCACGGACATAATCCCCATTCACGATATGGGGATTATGTCCGCAAGTAATTCGGACATAATCCCCATTTTTTCAATGGGGATTATGTCCGCAAGTGTTTCGGACATAATCCCCAGGAAAAAACGGACATAGTCCCCATAACGGCCGCGAATCAGTCTTTAATATATCCAACACCTAGTTTGCTAGCCACAGTAATTTTTCATAAGAGTAGGGGTAAGTGGGCGGCCTGCGGCCGCAGCTCAGGATTTAAAACTCCCAAAAATCCAACACCGGCTTCGCGGCGGCCTTCGGCCGCGGATCAGTCCATAACATCCAACACTATATAAATTTTTTAAATGGATTATTGCAAAAATTTTGTTCAATCTTAATTAAATTTTTCGGACATAACCCCCATTGGGATTATGTCCGAAAAATTTGCGGACATAACCCCCATGGCCAAAATGGGGATTATGACCGAAAAATTTTCGGACATAATCCCCATTTACGAAATGGGGATTATGTCCGTTGGGATTATGTCCGGTAACCGTGATTTTGACTTAAACATTTAAAGCCATCATCTCCTCTGGACATATGTAGTATGTAAAGCACAATCCACATTCGTCAGCGTCAAAAATATCAGCTTGATCAAAACCCTTTAATAATCCGGGAAGAACTAAGTTATTGAAATCATTTGCTCCTTTTGCGTTTTCTGAGAATTTTTTACCATGGACTTTACGAAAGACGACACCTTAACGGGTTTGCCATAGTCAGTTCGGAGTTGGATTAAAATCTATATTGAGCTGCATTGAAAAGTGTTCAGATTTTTCCGTGTTAAGTTTTTGTTACTTTTAATATTGTTGACCTTTTATAAGGGCTATTTAATATGTATTTTTCATTTGGAAATAATGTTTTTCCTATCAATTAACCGGGGAAACCAATTAAGCGGGAATCAATTAACAGGGGATTTTGGTGCCCTTTTCAATGAGGACAGTTTCACCAGACTTTTTTTAGTTCAATTATCCGGGGAAGTCAATTAAAAGGGGGTCAATTAAGCGGGGTCTATTGTAGTAGTTTAACCCCATGGCGATTTAACCCCGTTCTACCCTATATTTATAGATCGAGGTATTTTATTCCTTTATTTTTTTTGGACAAAAATTTTTCATTTACTTTTGAATAGGGATTTTCAAATAAATAGAAATGCAAGCAATTTCACAAAATGCTTAGAATTGTCTAAGGAATAGGTGTGCATTTTTTCAGAATTTTCTGAGATATTTTACATATGATTTTTGAAAAATTTGTCCAAAAAAATTTTACGTTGCAAAAAACTCCAAAAAAACTCAAACGTGTTCCTTAGACGATTCTAAGCACTTATTGCCTTACTTTTTTCGTAAGATGCCTTGTTTTTCTCTACTACTGAAAAAAGAATTTCATGGCACATTAAATTTGTTTATAACTTTTGAAACAATACCGAGTACCCAAATAATTTTCTGGTATATACTTAGTTCCTAGTCATGTAGAGAGTGTCTACATGGATGAGTCTCCAAAAAATGTTCCACTCAAAGTCCCGGGTCTCAAAACCGTGTTTAAATATAAAATTTGATATTGAATTGCATGAAAAAAAAAAAAAATTAATTTTTAACATTTCACTATAAAATTATAGCATAAAGTGTTAAAAACTCATTCTCCGTCCTGTCCCTAACGTTATTTTCTAAAAAAAAAACTTAGAGGACATTGTATTTATAAATATTTCAGTTACTATTTTTATGTGTTAACTCTTCGAAAAAATTTTTTGTATAGAATTGTACACCATGGAAGTTGGTCCCTCAATTTAGGCTATTTCCGCTCAGTTTTTTTTTATTTTAACTGCAAATTTTTTAAATATTGAGTAAAAAGAGAACTGAAAGTGAGGAGATAAAGGAGATTCAGTGTATTTTCAGCTCAGTTAGTTTTGGTTTTTCGACAGTGAGTGTTCGTGTGCAAGTGTGCATCATTCTCCGCGTATGTTTTTTAAATTACTTATTATGTAAGTAAATCAATAAACAATTTCAATTTTTTTAAAAAAAAATTGTTACTTACATTGTGATATTACTGTTTTGAGACTTAAATTTTTTATTAATTTTTTAAATAAATCGCGACCTTAGAACAATAGGGTTCTATCTACACTAACGTCACTTTCGAGAAATCTATGTTTGAAAATTTCGTGTCGTATATTTTTTAGGAATTGATTTTGATCACAATGTTATTTATATTACAAACATTTGATTGTCGCGAGGATTTCATTGATACTAAAATAATTAAATTACGTTGTCTAATTAATAAGGAATTTAAGTTTAAAAAAATCGATAGAACTTTGTTGCTGGACGAGAAGGTACTTGAAATTGGGAAACTAGGTTCTAATTGCGAGATAGAACTTTGTGTTTCTGTAAGAGACTAGGCAAAGTAGTTAAAATCATGTAATTTTGTTAAACAAGCCCCGATTTTGAGCCAACATGGCTCATTTTGCTAGTAATTGGACTAAGAAAAAATCAACACCTAAGATTAATGCAGTTTTTGAAAAATGGTCCAAAAACGGTTTTCGAAAAATTGGCATACTTTCATGTATCACTTAAATCGAGTATAACTTTTTAAATCAAAATTACACGAGGCCAGTTTGTATCTCATTTTGAAGAAGAAGAACACTACTTAATGTTTCATTCAATAGAAAAGAGAAAAACTATTTTGTGCGTCTTCTAAACAACCTCAAAAATCGTGTTTTCAATCATTTTTTTAACATTTATGATAAGATATCTCCGAAATCATATAAGATATAGCAACTCTGATGCCAGATTCAGATTTAACGTTGGCAACTAAATCGAAAATGATTATGTTCGATTCGATTTCTTCAATTTTCCAAAACCGTTTTTCGACCTTTTTTCAAAAACTACATAAATTTTAAGTGTTGGTTTTTTCTAAGTCCAATTACTAACAAAATGAGCCATGTCGGCTCAAAATCGTGGCTTTTTTTAACAAAATTACATGATTTTTTCTAACTTGCCTGCTCTCTTATAGAAACATAACGTTCTATTTGGCAGTTAGAACTTTGTGAAATTAATTTTAATTTGAATATGTGTAGATAGAACCTTGTGCATCTCAATTTCATTAATTATCTCAGAAACCATAGAAATATTTGAGGAGCGGTAATCGAAAGAGCGCGGCCTATTTAGTACGAAGCAATATATAACTCAATTTCACAAAAAATGTCAGTTAGAACCCTGTTGTTCTAAGGTCGCGAAATTGTGTCAGTGAAACTTGAAAAAAAAGCATATCGCAACCCTTTTTTAAAAATGTTCCAGAAGTACCTTCTAGTAAAAAAAAAAAATTAAAAAATAGGTGGAGACAAAAACAGGCATGTTTTGGTACAACTTTCGGAGACTGACCCTTACATTTTTTTATAATTTTCTCAGAAGCGGAGAAGTTGCTTAAATTTTGATTATTTATTATTTTATTTTATTGAAATAAGGATTTACAATAATAAATGAAAAATTTTTGTTCAAAAAAAAAAAGAAAAAGAGAGCGTTAGTAAATCGACAACGGCTAATAAATTTTTCAATATTTTTGTTTCCTTGCAATAAATGAGCAAATGTTAGAAAATTAAAAGCAAAAAAAAAACATCTCCAATAAAAACCGTAAGGCTGGATATAGCTGGGAAAAGCATAAAAATATAAATAAAAAATTTACGAATAAAATAAATAAATGAAAATGTACAAGCAAAAGAACATAGGAGGGGGAGTTCGGCAAGAGGGATAAATATTGGCATCATAAAGAAAACGCAACAGCAACAACAGCAACAGCATCGAAAATGAAAAATGAATTTATTACGATTTCTGACTCATTTTTCTTTACTTCCGGTGTTGTTGTGCTGCTGTTCCTCTCTACTCTTTAATGGTGATGAAGTGTAAGGAAGCGGTGTGATATGCTGCCGCTGATGAAGCGAAAAAAGTTTACTGTGTATATTGCGGAGGGAGGTAAGTGGTAGTGAGAATGCAATTTTAAAAGCGTAGCCAGTAGTTGGAGTTATTTCCTGTCATGTACTGCGCCGCCTTGCTTGGTTCATTGGCTTGTACCATAATACTATGATATACCCCAGTTGTTATTGTTATTGCTGCTGCCGTTTCTTGTTGCTGTATAAATTGTGCACTTCCGTTTCCTGTTGCTGTTGCTATGTTCTGCTGCGTTTTTACTTTGTGTGTGTCTGTGCTTTGTACTGCGCCTGCAAAATGAAACGGAAACGAAAATTTAAATTGATACCTTATTCAATATACGCAGACGATGACGACGACATACACACAGACATAAATACAAAGAGACAAACAGTCGGATATTGGGCTTATAATGTTGCACAGTGATGAAGAAATGTTTTAAAATTCAAAATGGATCTGCTGAGGAGCTTTAGGGAGTTAAGTAAATTGATTTCGCCTTTTTCTACGGCCCTTGGAGCTTAAAATACTATTTGGTAACTGGTACCTAACGCCGACTGCCAAATTTTTGTCATTCACTTAAAGATATACACACTTTTTTCGAATGCCAGAATATTGAGTGTTCACAGAGTGCAATACTTGGGTGCAAAGGGCTAAGTGTATTTTCTAAGAGGAATTTTCTTCCTATAGGATCGGTCTACCTCTGTACCAAAATTCATAAGAACAGGTAACAGCCGTGACAGAGTAAAACATTGACTCAGATCGCATCTCACTGCAATATTGGCTACTAAGCCTTTTTTTAAACAAATCCACTGAAATACATCGCAGAAATTGGTAGAAGTCCAGAAGTATCGAAATATATCCGAAATATCGGTAAAATTCGAAAAATATCGAATAACATCTAAAAAATCGGTAAAAGTCGAAAAGTAACGAAAAACATTGAAATCCAAAAAATCGATAACAGGCCAGAAGTATCGAAAAATATTCAAAATATCGGTAAAAGTCCAAAAGTATCGAAAAACTTCTGAAATATCGGGAAAAGCCCAAAAGTATAGAAAAACATTGAAATCGAAGAAATCGTTAACATTCCAAATGCATCAAAAAATATCGGTAAAAGTACAAAATAATTGAAAAACATTGAAATCAATGAAATCGGTAACAGTCCATAAGTATCGAAAAACATATTTAAGATAAGTCCAAAATATTGAAATCGATGGAATCGGTAACATTCCAAAAGTATTGAAAAACATCTAAAGTTTTCGGAAAACATCCAAAATATATGTAAAAGTCCAACAGTATCCAGAATTTCATATATTATCGTTAAATATCGAAACGCCTAAAATATCGGTAAAAGTCCAAAAATATCGAAAAACATCTAAATTAGCGGTGTAAGTAGAAAAGTATCGAAGAACATCTGAAATATTGGTAAAAGTTGAAAATATCGAAAAACATCTAAAACATCGGTAAAAGTCCTAAAGTATAGAAAATCTTCTAAATTATCTTTAGATAACGAAAACATCTAATATTTAGGTAAAAGTCCAAAAATATCGAAAAACATCTAAATTAATGGTAAAAGTCCAAAAGTATCGAAAATCTTCTAAATTATCGTTAAATAACGAAAACATTTAAAATATCGGTAATGGTGCAAAAATATCGAAAAACATCTGAATTAGCGATAAAAGTCGAAAAGTATCGAAAAACTTCTAAAATATTGGTAAAAGTTGAAAATATTAAAAAACATCTAAAATATCGGTAAAAGTGCAAAAATATGGAAAAACATAAAAGTTCAAAATATTGAAAAAAATCTAAAATATCGGTAAAAATCCAACAATATGGAAAAACATCAAAAATGACGATATAGGCCTGAAAGTATCGAAAAACTTATAATATAAGAGTCCTGAAGTATCAAAAACATTTTAACAGAGGTGCTGTTGTTGTTGTATTTATATGAGAAACTTTGGTCCTGTTTTTAAATGCCTGAATGGCAACAAATGTTGTTTTGTTTTCCTGTCTGAGTATAACATTCTACATCACAGAATCTTTCATATAAAAAAAATCGAAAATCGATTAAATGTATATAGCTGGTGAAAGAGAGGCAATAAAAATCGAGCACTTATTTGTATTTATTGAATATACCAGAGGTATCTATCTGATGGCCTCAAATTGCGATTTTTCCTAATAATACCTAGAGCAAGCGTCTATCATTCTAAATGAAAAGCAAGCAGGGACATATTTGTAGATGTTAACTTCACTTTCTTTTTTGATCACCACCAATACAAAAACATCCCACAGTATACATATATGCGCTGTAGCGGAAGAGGAAATTGAAAATGAAATAAAGCTGATATTGTATTGGTAGGGTGCCAAGAAAAAAAAGTATGCATGTGCTATAGGAAGGATTGGAGAAAATTGATCAAAGACTATCAATTCTCTTAAAAAAGTAGGGGTTAAGCATAAAGTCCACACTTTTTTCTTTATTGATGTTTCGCAGATGTTTTTTCCTTTAAAAGTGGCTTTTGAAGATTCTCGCTTCATGAATAATACAATTTATTTGTTTGTTGCTGTTCGACTGCTGATTCTTAAGTGAAAGAAACCAACACGAGGCTCCGAAAAACAGAACCCGAATCGACCTTAAGAATCAACATAAATTTTTACGCATTTTTTTGCGTTTTCTTTTTCATGCACTCAAAAGCAAAATCAATAGACCCAAAATATGGAAATAAGTTAAGAGCTTTAAACAGAAAAGGACTAAAACAAGACATAACACAGCCAGACATAGAGATAAACAAAAATAAAATACGATAGAGTAAAACAAATAAACAAAAAGAAGATAGAAGTCGAAGGAGAACCACGCGGAAAGCAAACTCTGAAAAAACAGATAAAATTATCAAGCAAATAGTAATAGAGTTAAAAGGATAAAAGGGTTAGACACAACACAGCACAGCACAGCAGACAAGCAACCAAATAGCAAATTATTTGCTCTACCCTCTTGGCATGTAGCTTTAGTCTAATTGAAACATCCTGTTTAGGGCGAGAGGGTGAAACAGAAAATAGAAAACTCCATAAAAAATTATTTGTTTTACATCAAAATGACATTTTCGTTGCTGTCAAGAAAACTCTCTGGGGGAAGGGGAAAAAACAAGGAGTTCCTTTAGTATTACTACGTGTATAAAGACAGCACACCGTTAGAGCCAATCAAAGTGTCAAATGTGACTGTTGACTTTGATGATGACGATGACGACGACAATGTTGTCGGTATATTAGGGTTTGTTGCTGCTGCTGCTGTTGCTGACTTTTATCATTCCAAGGATGCATGCTAGAGAGACATTGAAGCAAGCAGCGCTAGGTGTGGCTAAAATAGGTAATTTGTCTTGATATGCAAATTGACTTGGGGCTTTCATTGACAGCAATGGCGGGCTTACGATTTTGTTGCAACAACGTTGTTGAAAGTTACTGTTATTGATTTAATGGAGTTGGAAAAATAAAATATATCACATGCTTCGAAGCATTTGTCAACTGACTGCGTGATGGTATTTCAATATAATAAATATAAAGACGTTGCATAAGGATATGCGTAGTTCAAAAGAATTTTTTGAATTTTTTAAAGTTTTTTTTTCGAATGTCACATTTTGAAATAAAAAGAAATTGAAAATTATTTACCAAAATTTATGCGAAACAAATTTCCTACTTTGTAACCAATATTATGGCATAAAGCCAGTTAAAAAGTAATCAATTTTTTTTTTAAGTGAATGCAGTCATTCAACTGAAAATTTTAATATGAAATGAATGAAATCAATGAAAGATCATTGCATTTTAATAAAATTAAGCCAAAATGTTAAAAAAGAAGTTAAAAATTGCGAAAATTATTGCATTGCTGACAAACATAAAAACTGACATATGAAAAATGACAAAAAATTAAATTACATACACAAAATAATAAATGAACAATGTGCATGAAATCAATGAAAAAAGTTATTTTTATTCATTCATAAACTATGTACAAACAAATAAACTCAATGACAGCAATACAAACAACTACAACTACAACAGCAACAACAAGAAAAACAGCAACAGCAAACATTGTCTAGCCGGATGGTACTCGAAACAGCCGCAGTTCATCATCAACAACCGTTGGAAAATCACAGCGTGAAGTGTATTTTTTTATTTGGCATACGATAAAATCAGTGCACAGTGGGTGGAATAAACTCATTTTTACAAAAACAAAAAACAACAAAAAACACTCACACGAACAGGAAGTATTGCGCATATGAGTGCGATCCGAGTACATGCTGAAATGCATAGTGTGAATTGGAATGGTTTTGGGAATCGACATGGAATTTTAAAGCAGGGTGTGTTGAAAAAATTTAAAATTTTAGTCTAAAAGAACCATAACCGATTTAAGAAAAGAGATTTTCATTTAATAAATTGCAAAAGCTTACTTTATTGACAAAATTCTAACTTGATCGTGTATAGGGTGTATCTCATAAGGTTATGAAGCTTCTGGAAGGTTACAAAAGAAGCCTAGACTAACAAAAACTTTCATCTGGGGGGTCTTAAATGCAAACTTTAGAAGTTATAGGGTTAAACTGATTTTCTGACTTGTTTTACAAAAAAGAAAAATTACTTGGAACACCCTAACTTTATAGCGAAACATTTCTCTGGCAATGTTTTAGTTAATTGTATGAGCTTTTAAAAAATGTACTTTGCTTATAGGAATTTAAAGGATTTTGCAAAGTTCTGGACCTTTGAATTTGATATTTTAATTTTTTTCCTATTTTTTCACTTTGGCGGCCGTTGTAGTATGAAAAAGGTCCTATCAACATATCCTTGTATAATTTGTTTTTGAATTTTCGCTAAATTTTCTTTACTTTGGTAATATATTTATTTACCAACTTTTTAATTTGAGCTCAGGAAAGGTACTTTTCAATGTAACACATGAGTTACTCAAGTGCGTTGCGCTGCACGGATTGTTTTTGAAAAGTTTTTTTTCTGACCTCCAACTAACAAATTGGTAAGACAAAAGTACAACCAAATTAAAGAAAATTGAGCGAAAATTTCAAAAAAATTATAAAAAAAATATGTTAATAGGATCTTTTTCATACTTAAGTGGCCGCCAAATTCAATAAATAGGAAAAAAAAAAATTAAAATATCAATTCTAAAGGTCCTGAACTTTACGAAATCATTCCAAACCCTATAAATCATATACACTATCTGAAAGTTCATACAATTAGCTAAAATTTTTTTGTAAAATTGTTTTCTTTAAAACGTTAGGTTGATCCAAGAATTTTTTTTTTGTAAAACAAGTCAGAAAATCATTTTTAACCCATGGAGTTTATAAAATAAACTCATGATTCTTCACTTTATTCTAATCTGATGATCAAAACAAACACATGAAATAGATCAAAAGTATCAATTTTTCTCACAAAAGGGGAAAACAAAATAAAAAGGTTTTTTAATTAATCAACATTTTTGGACTTGATCTACATTTTTCGATTTTCACAACATATTTCGACAGAATCAACATTTTTCAATTTACTCAACATTTTTCGACTGAATCAAAATTTTTCGACTGTGTCAATGTTTTTCTACTTTATCAACATTTTGTGATTTAATCAACATTTTTCAACTTTATAAACATTTTTCTACTGTATCAACATTTTTGATTTAATCAACATTTTTTGACTTTATAAACATTTATCGACTGTATCAGTATTTTTCGATTTAATCAATATTTTCCAAAAAGGAGAAAAACATTTCGACTGTGACATTATTATTCGACTCTATCAACATTGTTCGATTTAATCAACATTGTTCGATCTAATCAACATTTTTGAACTGTATCAACATTTTAATTAAATCAAAATTTTTCGACTTTATCAACATTTTTTGAAATAATCAATGTTTTTCAACTTTATCAATATTTTTCGATGTGTTCAACATTTTTCGACTGTGCCAACAAATGTTTTTCAATTTTATCAACATTTTTGCGATTTATTCATTAGTTTCGATGCTGTCAACATTTTTCGACTGTATCAACATTTTATGACTTTATCAACATTTTTCGATTTAATCAACATTTTTCGACTGTATCAACATTTAATCAATATATCTTCAATTTCATCAACATTTTTTCGATTTATTCCATGTGCTTCAGCACGGGCTCTTTTTAATATTTCATACACTTGTGAACCATAGTAACTACCGCCCTATTCCAATATGCTCTCACTCTCCAATATAATGGAAAGCATAATTTTCTAAACTAAGTATTTGGAGCGTAAATTTCATTCTACTGAAGGCCTGATAGCTTTCCTCACTGAAAGTGCATAAATGGGCTGGTACTTCAAAAAACCTCTTTGGAATTGTTAGACCGAATCCAACAACATGTGATAAAACTGACAGGTGATGTAACTGTATTGTGATCTATTAATTCGCTAGCCCTTTGACGAAATGTTGGTTGTGTTACAATTTTTTATCGTTACTAACATGGGCGTTGCTCAAGAGAGATGCCATCAGCCCATGTGTTTTCTTGTTTTACGTGGGACTCTTACCAAGTCCATCCCTTTTGTGTGACCTTGTTGTTCAAAAGAACATTACATTATTGAGATAAGTCGTTCTTTAATAGTAGCGGAACAATCTATTCCGAAAGCATTTTTCCTGACAGCTTTGACATCGGTAAATTTAAGACAAGAGTTCACCGATACTACTCCATCTATCCTCCTTCCCTATAACTTTTTCCTTTGGCAAATTCAATGATTCGCATGTATGGGGGTTATCCTGTGCGCGTTGGTCTAAACGTTTGAAAAAAATAAGAAGATTTGAAAGGAGTTACTGGAGCTGATGTTTAAATCAAAGGTAGGTTTCTTCTCAACTCATCCATTGCAAAGAAAAGAGAGAACTGTGTGTATTACTTAAAATTTAATTCCATTTAAAGTTTTTTTTTTTTTTTTTTGGGGATTATTTGAGAAATTGGTTAATTTTGGAGGAAAACAAAAAATAAAATTGTTCTAAAAAATTAATTTTCATAAAAAACTTTTTGGAGAAAATTTTTTAGAATTAGTTTGATCTGAGGAAAATACAGTCTCTACAAAAAAACCTTTCCTCAGAATCTCCAACTTAAAATCCGAAATTTTGTTTTCGTCATACACCCTAATCTTGAGAGCATATGCGACAATGACCGCATGAACATTTGTCTGTGCATCGGCGTTGTGGCTAATTGAAATCCTGTTAATAGCTTGAGCTGACATCGTTTGCTAGTTTTTAATTTACTTGCAATTCGTCCTGCAAAGCAACCCAAACCAGATTAACTAACACGCCGGTTGCCGGCTGCTAGAGTGCCATGACAGAGATGACGATGACGTGTTTTTGTTGTTCTTTTCTATACGGAAGTGTAATTTTTTATACACCGTAACAACGTAACAACCGGATGGATGTCCATTGTGGTTTGTCATAAATCAGGCAGACATAACGACGACGAGGATGAAGCGGCATAAACAGTTGGCTGAACTTGCGACGTTGTGACAGCAGCGGGGTCAATGAATGATTTCGATTGCTGTTGTTGTTGCTCTGTTCAGAGTTGTGCCAGCCAACAGAATAAAGGGGTTTTTGGAAAATGGAACACACTTTGAGATGGGACACAAACCAAAACACAACATGATAAATATTTATTGATGCAGCAGCAGTTGCTGTGGAGTTTTTCGTTTGCTGCGCTGCAATGCCGCCGGATGTTAGAAATCGAAAAATCAATTCAACGGAAATCGCTAAATTTGCATAAAATTTGTTGTCGTAGAGGTTTTTGGTCTTTTTTTTTATTGGAAATTTTGTGCAAATTTGATTTTGATTGCAGTGCCAGCAGGGATTTATACCACATAAAATATTGCAAAAGCAGAAGAAGCGCAAATGATTTTTTGTTTGTCAATTTTAATAAAAAAAAAAAACTTTATAGGCGAATATTTATTTATAAATTGGCAAAATAAAATCGTTGGTTTTTTATGTTGACAGCAAAATCTTTGAAATGAGTTTTTAATGCGTTTGCTCAGCAGCGTAAAATTATGTAATTTTAAAAATGAACGCTTTTTTTCCTCACGTAAATATGGAATGAAATTAAAATTATTCATGTGGAAAAATTAAATAAAAAAAATCTAATTTAATAACGAGGAAAATCATTATTTTGCTTACCCGCTTCGAAATGTGCGAAAAGTTCAGACATACAACTACAAGTACCGTCAGGCTTTTGCATAAATGTGTTTGTTTCTTATTTGACCCAGTGAGGAAAGTGTAAGAATTTTTTTTTTCGACATTACTGTAACTAGTGATGAGCAAAACTAGTCTTGATTCTTAATTCTTGGTAATTTTGCAAGACCAAGACAAAGACTGCTATGGTCTCAACATACCCTAGAAATGTTTTTAATACCAAGACCAAAACCGATAAAAGACTCAATGACCAAGACCAAGACTCAATGTGCAATGTGCAATGTCTTGGTCTTGTTCTTGGTCTTGGTCTTGGTCTTGGTCTTGGTCTTTGTCTTGGTCTCTGTATTGGTCTTGGCCTTTGTCTTTGTCTTGGTCTTGGTCTTGGTCTTGGTCTTGGTCTTGGTCTTGGTCTTGGTCTTGGTCTTGGTCTTGGTCTTGGTCTTGGTCTTGGTCTTGGTCTTGGTCTTGGTCTTGGTCTTGGTCTTGGTTTTGGTCTTGGTCTTGGTCTTGAACTTGGTCTTGGTCTTGGTCTTGGTCTTGGTCTTGGTCTTGGTCTTGGTCTTGGTCTTGGTCTTGGTCTTGGTCTTGGTCTTGGTCTTGGTCTTGGTCTCGGTCTTGGTCTTGGTCTTGGTCTTGGTCTGGACTTGGTTTTGGTCTTGGTTTTGGTCTTGGTCCTCAAAATTTTTGTGAGCTTAATATCTTTTCTTGCTCATTTTGTGTTTCACAACATCAAGCTTCAGAAAGTGGCGATGGCTGCTGGGTATTCAAAGCACATTTCCTGTGTATTTTTAAAAGCCATTCTTTCAAAAGTTATATCACTTGATACGAAACTGTCGGCTGACATTTTCTTATTCTAAAATGTTCCTACTAGGCGCCTCGCATTCACATACACTTAAAGAAATCGTAACACACTTGACAACACGCATTTAACACCAACGCATACGATGGCGATAACGATGAATATTTTTTTGCCTCTTAAAATGTGTTTGTCCTCGAAATGATGCGACCGTCGAATGTCGTAATCGTAGTTGTCGTTACCAACGTTAATGGTAATGGCATATGGCAAGCAGCAGTAAAAGCAGCTTCTTCAACTGCTCCCTCTATTGTTGTTGTTGCTGCTTCAACCATGTTAAGCTGCATGTCAAGATGAAATAAAAATAAAAATACAGCTAAGAAACCGAGTTAAAAATATACGAATATATGTATGTTTTTTCCTGTTCCTCTTACACACAGGGTCGAGAGCAAAATGCCAGCTGTCGAAAGTGTATCCTTTCGTCAGTCAATATTTATACATACTACCACAGTAATACGCACACACATGAATACTTACTCTTAAGTGTATGGTGACATATTCACAGTGTCATCAACGACGCGAATACTTACAGTTCCATGTTGCTATAACTGTTAAAGTTACATTTACTGTTAGGTCTGTCAATATGTTGTGCGTATGTGTGAGGGGACAAGTGTGTTGATAAGTTGCTCTACTGCGGGCTGTTGCTGTTTAAGTGGATATAGTGGTGAAAGAAAGCAAAAAGAATAAAATGAAGCATCAACATAAACTTGTGACAATTTTTAGACTTTAGTGCAATGCATCCTTGGCAGCTAAAAAGTGTCATTTGAAGGGAATATGTGCTATTTTTAACCTAAAGAAATGAACACGTGCTTGAGTATTAAAAGGTTAACTTAAAAATTGTTTCATCTTTCTTGTCCTCTAATAATTTCTTATGGATAAATAGAACGTATGCTTAATATTTAGTTTGAATTTTAATCAAATGTTACTCATACGTCGTGTTGTATTAAAATTGGTTTTTCTGCTTTTAATTTGATCTTTTTGGTTAATTGCGTGTTCGATAGCAGAGGGAGCGAACTTTTGGATTTTTTGCTCTAACTTGAAACTAATCATAAGCGAAATGGTCATTTAATTGATGTCTGTTTTCTTATATTCATACAATATGATTGTAGACCATAACTATAAATGTAATTATAATATTATACAAATAAAAAACTGTTTCGAAGTCATTCATATAATATGGTCTATATACTTAGTTAAAATTATACCCAAATTGCTCTCGTATAATGCCATTCAAGTGCCTTATTCGCATTCATTCAAACAGTTTCAAATGTATCAAATATACCCTTTAGTATAAAGCCCTTTTGCTTTTATGTTCTATTATATTTTCTTTGGAAAAATGCCAAAAAAGTTACTTAAATATAAATGGGGTGCCATAGTTCCAAGTTTTCTTCGATAAAAAATGGCACCAAAAAAAAAAAAAAAAAGATTTAAAGAAAAATCTAAATATTAAAAGCTCAGCATATAAAAACCCAGCGGCGACCAAGCGCAACATAAGCCACCACCAATTGTGCAACCACAAATAAAGGGAGGGCAAAAAAAAAATGTTTTCTTGCTTAATGCATTTATATTGCAAGCATGCGGTGTATAGATGCCAGTGGCAATTGGAGAGTTAAAACTTGTGTGAATCAGGTTGGAAATGTTTTTTGCTACATTGCACAAGCACAAGCTTTAGTCAGCGTTGTAGTGATGTCTAAACATAATTATATTTTACACAATTATGTGATATAAAACATAAGAAAATTAAAGGTTACTCATACGCCATGTTGAAAAAATTGCTAAAACTATGAAATCTCAGCATGGATGCAACTTAGTTTTGAATTTCAAAAGCCTTTTATGCAATTGTTAATTGTGTTAAATAAATTTTACGATTTCAGCTATGGCTGCTAGTATTTATAACTATAAATGGACACTGTTATGCAATAACGAGTCAACCCTCAAACAAATTTTTTTCGACTTATGAATACAGTTCGATTCTAAATATGAAGAAGTACCTATTTTTAAAAAACCGAACCTAAATTTTGTTAGTAAAAGGTTGAAAACAACAAAATTTGTTTGACATTTTCATATCGTTCGTTCTACGACATCTACACAGAAACGTCAATATCTCAAAACTAATTTCGAGTGGGTTGACTCGTTATTGCATAACACTGTCCAAATATCATAGGTTACCAAATAGTTTCCCATTTTTGCAATTCTGTATTTGGCAAAATTTAAACTTTGAAAAGCATTCATTTGGGAATTGCATCATACAGACGACACGCAAGGTAAAATGCTTATGTTGTTTTGCCTCGAGGATATACTTTTGGGGGTATCAACTTGAAAATGTTGCTAAAACTTTTAAACATTTATTTTTTTTTGTTTCATAGCATGTGCAAGCACTTGAAGGATAATGTTATTTTCACACATTTAAATTTTAATTGAGTTTTTATGTAATATGTATGTATGTATTCTCCTTTAACTCCTAGGAGGAGTAAATAGTTTTTATTTTATCATAAAATTTTTTTTAAACTGTTTTTGAGCTATGGGCTACTAATAATTGTCTTTTATGAAGACCAAGACAAAACAACATCTGTCGCATGCAACTTGTATCAATCATGACCATCAAATTTTTAAAAAATATGTATTATTTTTAGAGTGACTATTTTGAGACATTTTATGTTGGTGATCACTTCTCGCACTTGAATTGTAATGGCTGTGCTGCAAAAACTGCCATATGGTATTGATTTTTTTTGTCTTTTGCAGATGTGGGACCAGTTATACCAATCTTTGGAATGAAAATGAGCTTAACTTTCCTTGAATTAGAAGTTATGACGTTCGAGCTAATAAAGAATTGTATAAATACGGACTTACTGCTCTCTAGAGTAAACCCGAGAGATGTGGCACCCCCAGGTGATACGGCACCCCTGTCAATTTCAATACTTGCAACTTTCATATCATTTAAATAAGGACAATGTAAACGAAATATTGGAAATGTAAACGACTGACTTTTGTTTTGAATATATTTTGAGAGGCAGCAGAGCAATGAAAATTTGATACATTTTATGGTACATACAGAATTGAGTTTAAATCAATTTTTGGATGAATACGGGCAAGAGTGAACATGTTTATTTGCTTCGTGGTATTTTTACTCGGTATATACCGAAAGGGAGAAATGGCACAGAATTACTGCGGTTGATATGGTTCTGGTGCCATTTCTCCCTTTGCATGTTATAAGATATTTGGGAGTACAATTATGAAGCATTTTAACGTAGATTCACTCCAGAATCGAAGAATTTTTGTAAAGGTCGACATATACTAGCTCCTTTTTAATTTTTACCTGACTACTTAATTTGAAGTTTTCACTAATCTATATAATAATACGTGAACAGTTTTTTTTGCGCCCTTTTTGCGAGCTAACCATTTACCGGTTTTGGATATTTTTTTTTATATGATAGGTACTGTGGTGTAGAATCCACGAATCTAAAAATTATCCTCATAAGTTGCCATTAAGGCATTTATAAACAGGATCAAAGTTTCCCATATAATTACAACAACAACAGCACCCACAGTTCTATGCTGTGTTGATGAGAAAATGAATGAGACAGTGGAGTGAGTGAGATTTTGTTATTGTTGTTTTTCTCTTGCTTACAAAAACCTGTTTCGTTGCACTCTGTCCACGTTCTGCATCGATATTTTGGATATTTTTCGATTTTTTGGGACTTTTATCGATATTTTAAATGTTTTTCGATACTTTTGGACTTTTACCGATATATTGGATGTTTTTCGATACTCGGGACTTTTACCGATATTTTGGATGTTATTCGATACTTTGGGATTTTTACCGATATTTTGGATGTTTCTCGATACTTTTGTACTTTTAATGATATTTTGGATGTTTCTCGATACTTTGGGACTTTTACCGATATTTTGAATGTTTTCCGATATTTTTGGACTTTCACCGATATTTTGGATGTTTCTCGATGCTTTTGTACTTCTACCGATATTTTGAATGATTTTCGATCCTTTTGGACTTTTACCGATATTTTGGATGTTTTTCGATACTTTGGGACTTTCACCAATATATTGGATGTTTCTCGATACTTTCGGATTAAACCTATATTTTGGATGTTTTCGATACTTTTTGACTTTTACCGATACTTTGGATGTTTCTCGATACTTTTGTACTATTACCGATATTTTGGATGTTTTTTGATACTTTGGGACTTTTACCGATATTTTGGATGTTTTTCGATACTTTTGGACTTTTACCGATATTTTTGATGTTTCACGATAGTTTTGTACTTCTACCGATATTTTGGATGACTTTCGATACTTTCGGACTTTTACCGATATTTTGGATGTTTTTCGATACTTTGGGACTTTTATTGATATTTTGGATGTTTCTCGATACTTTTGCACTTTTATCGTTATTTTGGATGTTTTGAGATACTTTTGAACTTTTATCAATATTTTGGATTTTTCTCGATACTTTTGGACTTTAATCGATACTTTGGATATTTCTCGATACTTTTGGACTTTTATCGATATTTTGGATGTTTCTCGATACCTTTGGACTTTTACCGATATTTTGGAAGTTTTTCAATACTTTTGGACTTTAATCGTTTTCTTCGAATTGTTTAATATTTTCGATACTTATGGACTGCAGTTCTGCAATGGCGTGGGCACACTCTCGCTTATGTAATGGTTTTTGGTTTTGTTTGGATAACGGCTTAATGCTATTTTTGCAGAGAGATGCGGTTTGATAATACTCTGTTACGGCTGAAATTCAACACAGGTTCTTATGCCTTAATATGCTAAGCGTTGAGGAGGAAAGCTTAAGAAAAATTTATATGCGAGTGGTGTCATGCGCCTAAAGAGAAAATTGTTTATCTCGGCTATTTTGGAATGGAGATAAACGGATTTTTGAGAAAAAATATTAATCTTTTTTTTTAGTAGAAGGTGCCTCTTTCCCAAAATGAAATTCGTTAGCTACCACGGCTAAGCCACTACACCAATTATTATGTAATTCGATTTTGAGATACTCTAAGCCTTTTGCATCAAAAAAGTATACTACGAGTATTGAACTCTGTCATTACTTAATATTCTGGCATTCTTTTATACAAAACAGTACTCGAGAAAATTGAATCTATCTTTAGGAGAATGGCCAAAATTTGGCCACCGGCGATGCTAGTATTTAGAAAACTCTGTGTGAATAAAAGTGATATGACGCCGGAGGCGGTATTAAGTTGAATTTCACCTATGCCAAGGACTTCAAAAACAATAAACCGTACAGAAAAAAATAAACAGCAAGAGTTCTAAAGACTTCTTATAATATTGTCCAGCCAAAAATATAAAATTGTAAGCGAAAACCGTAACCAATGCAACGTATGGTGGTACATGGGGCCATATCACTCATAGTCCCAAGTAATTTGGCAATTTATAAATTTTTTTTTTAAATTGGAAAATAATTTTTGCTTATGTTGAGGTGCTATTATTTATTTCAAAAGAATTGAAGAATAAATTTGCTATTAGTTCCCTTAAAAATCTTTTTTAATTCCGGTTTTACAGCAGTTCAACAAGAAAAGGTGTCATATCTCTAGGGCTAGCTTTATTGCTAGACGTGGTCTCTAGTATGCTTTACAAACGATTCTTTCAAGTTTGACCGAGTTTTTAATACTATCTTAAGATTGATAAGGTTTTTTTTTTACTAATTTGCACTGACTTTTCTGATTGTCTTCATTATTCTTGAGCAAAGAAAATTTTAGTTTTTTCAGAATGTCTTTGAAATTTTCTACTAAACCAAATGTCTGCACAAAAATTTTTGTGCAACATTTTTTGCTGTTTTATGCATAAAAAGAAACCTAGATTAAGAAAAGAACCGAAGGGATAAAAACAAGCTTTACTTTGTTTCGTTACAAACTACAGTCAGTCAGTGACTGCTTTGACTTCAATCAAACTGTCAATCTCTAGCAGGGACCACAATAAATGAAATTTTGTTCTGCAGGATGAACAAAAGAGCAAAACAATCAAATATTTAGTATGGTACACTTATGAGGCGCTGAAATGAAAAGTGATGTAAGTCCACACAAAGAAATGTCACAATGAAAATGTGTTATAATTTTTGCAAATGACGTCTGATGTTTTGTGTGTTATGATAAAGTATATAAATTATTTATCAGTGCCACCTCCTGAGTTGATAAAGTCATCTTCGCCTGCCAGTTTTTCCGTAAATACCATAGGATAAGTACTTTCTTATTTTAAAAAGGTATAAGCTTAAGTCAAAATCAAATAAATTCACCAATGGGTGTTTTTTCCAAAAAAAGGAAAAAAAAAGAAAGGATTCTTAAAAAAATAAAATAATATAATAAAATTATGAAAACATAAAAATATTTGCCCTAAAATTTTATTTCATCAACTAATTTAAGTGCTCTATGAACCATTTTCAAAAGAAATATTTTAAATTTTTTTATTTCAGCCACTAATTTTGTAAAAAACATATAAAAAAAATCGTTCGCAATATTTTTGGAATGAAAAAGTGTCTATTCAACTACATTCAATGTCCGTAGCACTGCATTTTTGTTTTATTTATTTGAGCGCTACGTTGCAGTCAAGCTAATTGCCCGCATAAAGCTTAGCATACTTTTTAGCGCTCATTTTACGCCTCTTTGATTTTAAATGCGTTTTTCTAATGCACACAATATGGAAACTGTACACATGCATACACACGCACACTATAATAAATTGACATACATTAATGTACTTTATGGTGAATACACATACATAAATATGTGTGTTATATATAGTGCTTTAAGTGCTGGTTTATTATATTGCAAAATAAGCATCACTTCGTTTGCCTAATGGCATTTTAAAACTGCGCTTTTGAAATGTGATTAGAGTAAAAAGTTTTATAGTGATAAATTAAGTGCTTTTTTAAATAAATTTAGAAATGGATGCTAAGTACTTATTCAACAATTTTTATATTTATGTTTATCTCATGTAATGTGCTTTATTACCTTTGTATATTATAAATTTCGAAAACTATGTAAATTTTGAAGTGTTATCTTCGAAACAGTGCTTGGTTATTGATTTTTGCATTACTTTTTGCAAAAATTGTAGCCATTTTATAATTACTAGAATCGCCCATTGGTTAAAACTTGACCACAAATGTATTAAATAATTTTGGTACTTTTTGGACAGTTTTAGCACCTTTTTTTTGCTATTTGGTACAAAACAAGAAAGCTCATTTATCATCCCTGGTACAATGACAAATATGAAACGAAAAAAAAAAAAAAAAAAAACAAGAAACATGAAGTCAGTATCAGTTGTCATTCTCTTTGTGCTGTAGTCTCCTTTTAGCTCTTTATGACCGCATATTTTCTCGTTGTTAATATTGAAAAATTTGCATTTAATTTTAATTGGCTTAATCCTCATGTTGTCATCCCTGTAATTTGTCATATTAGGTACACAGGGGTCTGGCCAGAACCCATACATATTTATATGGGTTTCAATCGAAACCAGTCGAATTTTATTTTTATTTTCATTTAAAAATATAATTTTTAAGTCTTCTACATATATATTCATACATAAATATATACTAGTATCGCCGATGGCCAAAATTTGGCCTTTTACTTTGAGATAGATACACTTTTTGCGAGTACCGTTTGGTAAAAAAGAAAGCCAGAACATTGAGTATTCATTAATCGTGGCAACATTTTTTTTATGCAGCAGGCTCAGTATATCTTAAAACCGAATAACATAAAAATTGGTGTAGTGCTTGTGCCAAAAAATATCGGAAACATCCAAAATATCGAAAAGATCTCAAAAGTATCGACAAACATCGGTATGTATATCGGTAAAAGTCCAAAAGTATCGCGAAACATCCAAAATATCGGTAAAAGTCCAAAAGCATCGAGAAACTTCCAAAACATCTAGAGTATCGAGAAACATCCAAAATATCGATAAAAGTACAAAAGTATCGAGAAACATCCAAAATATCGGTAAAAGTCCAAAAGCATCGAGAAACATCCAAAATATCGAGAGTATCGAAAATCATCCAAAATATCGATAAAAGTACAAAAGTATCGAGAAACATCCAACATATCGATAAAAGTCCAGAAGTACCGAAAAACATCCAAAATGTCGATAAAAGTCTAGAAGTATCGAGAAACATCCAAAATATCGGTAAAAGTCGAAAAGTATCGAAAAACATCCAAAATATCGGTGCAGAACGTCAGAGCGCAACAGAACGCTGTAAAACAGGTTTCGTGCAAGCAAGAGAAAAACAACAACAACAAAATTTCTCTCACTCCACTGTCTCATTCACTTTCTTGACAACACAGCATAGCACTGTGGGTGCTGTTGTTGTTGTTATTATATGGGAAACTTCGATCCTGTTTTTAAATGCCTTAGTGGCAACTTATGAGAATAATTTTTTGTTTTGTGCATTCTACACTACAGTACCTTTCACATAAAAAAAAATTTCGAAAATCGGTTAAATGGTTAGCTCGCAAAAGGGAGCCAAAAAAAACTGTTCATGTATTAAGATATAGGTATCAGACTAAGGGCCGTTAAAGTTCCAGTTAAGGCTTAGCTGAACATTGTGAAATTGGGCCTAAGGAAAAGAAAAATATAAGCGTTTAATATTTTAGTCATATGTTCATGTACATTTAAAACTTCTGTCAGAGCGTTTACAGTGTTGCTAGCAAACAGACTCCGAACATATTTCCCAGTTAAAAAGAGTATTTCTACAGAATTTGTCTTTGGTGTGCCGTAAATGGCAATTACGCTTTGTTTTCTAAAACATTGACCCCACTAGAGCGTATTTTGATCGTTATTGTCACATATAAAATACTAAGGTCCAGCGATAGTTCGACGTTTTATGTTGACTGTCTTAGCATTTGAACCAGTACTTTAGTTGAAATATGATAAGGGAACAGGACGAGAATGTTTTTTTTTTTTGTCCATTTCAGATTGAAAACAGCCTTATTTTCAAAAGCCGCTTACATTCTTCCGAAGATGTAAAAAATTTTCTGCACCTACAATATTATCCAGCCCGAATTTGAATACTTAGAATCAATACACATCCATTCCCTCTTTGATTTGTAGCTCGCACTCTCTCCTGATTTTTTGCAGCATATACATATATTTCCATGCAAAGGGCAGTGCGTTTTTGCATCGCATTTCCACTAAACCTTAATTCTATTTGGTATCGCGAGTTTTGGTGGAATACATAGAATATATAGTGTAAACTTCACCTGGTTCAGAGTCACTCCCATTTGAGCTTCCATTGAAACGCATAATATGCATTATCAGTTGTTGTTCTTCCTATTGTGGTGAAATTTTGCTCTATTTATATCGTCTTTCCAAAGAACAAACAAAAATTAAAAAAAATTGCTGTGACTCAGCTTCTTCTTTCTCTTCTCCATTTTCGGCATCACTTTGAATCTCTTATTGAATTTCGAATTCAGGATCTTATGCATCTTCATAATTATGGAAAAAGCATGAAACTTTGTATCCATTTCGTCAGTCACCTCCTCTGGCTTTTGTATGTTAGTTTTTCAAAATAGCAGTAGGTATAAAATTTTCTAGAAATATAAAATTACACGCACAGAAACATGCATAATGAGAAAGCCTCCCTTTATAACACTAATAAAGTACCAATTTTCACAAAATCAAAAGAGTTGAGGTAAAAAAGTATCATTTGCAAGATACAAAAAACTAAACAAATAGGAAAAACGTCTAAATATGTTCACAAAATCTGCATGGGGTCTGGCTGGACCCTGGGGAAGCGACTATCAGTATATATTGAATTTTCAAAATAACCCGGCTCACCCTGTATTTTTTGAAAATATTTTTTTAGTTAGTTTTGGAAATCATGAAATTTGGTGTCGATATAAAAAGTATTAAAAAACTTAAAGCAAAAGTCAGAAGGGTCTTGCCAGACCCCAGAGTTCGTTTAGTGGTTAATGGCAAAATTTTAAATAAATTTTAACTTTGTGCACATTTACACACAAATACCTTTCAAATGGTGCATAATTCAAGGTCGTGCTCAATTTCTAACATAGTAAAAATGGTAGGACAAATTTTTGTCTTGCATATTATTATACAAATATCCAATTTCTGATACAACATGATGAAGGAGTATCATTTTTTTAACACCATTGACAATATTTCTTCTTCTGATTTTTATGAAATGCTACATAGAACTTGTTAATACACACTAAAAAATTATAGTTTACTTGGTTCCCTTTAGTATTGATTAAAAGCTTTTTAGATATTAAATCCCGGTTTTTTTCCAAAAAAATTTGAAATTCATTCCAGAAAAGTATGAAATTTATACCAAAATAGTTTAAAATTAATACTTTTTTCGGCATACTTTTTAGTTTTATTATAAAACTAAAATTTTTACAGTGTAGGTTTATAGTGTGATCGCACTGCACCTTTTCTGCCTTGACTTTAACAGATAAATTTCTGTTCACAGGACTAAGCACTGGCACTTCGATATCATTTGTGGTTCTAATGTGCCAAGCCTATTAAGTTCTTGAGTAATTTTTGACATCTAGTGAAGGTCTGAAAACTGTAAGTATGGTTTTTGGATTTCAAAAGGTAAATACTTTTTAAACTTCCAATTTTTCTAACTATGCAAAAAAAAACAAATTTTCGATACATGCTATTCAAATTAAAAGTTTTCGTAGCTTTTGAATGGCTTCAGTTATTACAATTCAATTAATTTATTGACTTTCTAAAAGTTTCGAGCAAACATAGTTCTATTATGTTAGAAAATCAGGAGCAGATTTTCAAAGGACATTTCTCTTATCTCAATAATCTCTACCATTCAGTCTTACAAATAAAAGTTGAGCAAAAACTAACAAAGTTTCATGCAAACTTACGATGTTGCTGTTGTCACCGTCTTCATCGTCATCATAGAATTTGATTATGTAACGCCTGATTGAATAACAAATCGAACTGAAATGACGTGCCTTCAGTCTTGCTGCTGCCATTTACGACAACAGCTATTAAAGTTAACGAAAGGTGCCCATTATCTTGCTGCTGAAGCACCACCCACACAATCAAACAGTAATCGGTCAAGCTTAACTAAAAGTTTTTGCCAGAACTAAAGATTATGGCACCATAATGGGAAATTCAATTCATAAATTAAATATTATTGTTTTTCGTAAGCCAAAACGAAAAAATATAAAAAAATCGATAGGGTACTTTTGCCAAAGCGACAGTTCCAACACTTCTAGCACATTTAGTGCAGATTTTTTTTTAGATTTTTGTAGAGAAACAAATGAAGGCAGCTAAAGAGGAAGCATTACACTGAGAATAAAAATATTGTTCCATTGATAAAATTAGTGATGAGAAAAATTAGTCTTGTTTTTGGTTTTGAAAAATTACAAAGGCCAAAAAAAAAAAAAAAGTACGCTGATATAATTCCAAGACCAATACTACCATGATTTTGGTCACTATTATCACTTAGGTCTTTCACTTTGGTCTTGGTATTTATTGTGGTTGCCCCTTTCAGGCATAAAAAATCCTCTCTCTATTCAAAATTTGGGATCTGGAACTTCAACTGCTTTGAAAAATTAAGATTTAAAAATTTTTAATACTCAGTAATCTTTAGGAATGTTTTCAAGACCAAGACCGAGACTAAAACTAAATGCCCATGACCAACAGTAAATTTTAGAACCAAAACCAAGACTCAATATCCAAGACCAAGACTACTATGGTCTTGGTCTTTGTTTGTTCATCCTAGACATAATTAATTGGTTGTTTTCAAGGCTTTGCTTTATTGATTCACTAGCATTTTCCGGTGTGCATTGCTACACTTTCTCTTGCACATAAAGCGGGGTATCTCTAATTAAGTAAAATCAAAGAATATAAATTGTCTCGATGCAATTTATAAACGTACCAAATCCCATTAAAAAAATATTTTTTAAAATTTTGGTTCCGACATCCAAGGAGAGACTGAATGGTGAAAAAAATGGTTTTTCACTAAAATGTCGTAAAAAGTCACGAAACGCGTAGAAAACACGAAAAAAAAAAATTTTAAATTGTTGGTTCCGACATACAAGGCGGGATTCTTGGGTGAAAAAAAAAAAAAAATCGCATTGTACCCCAAAAATAGTGAGGCAGAAAAAATACGCGCTGTACCCGAAAACCTATATATATCGGTCCAGCCTTTTGGGAGTTTATAAGCAACATACAGACACATAAACATTCGCTTTTATGTGGGTACATTACGCCGGGTCATTTTTTTTGGTAAGTTGCTCGTTGTCCTTTGGATCATTTTAAGAATTTTTGGCCAAGAAACCATGCCTCAAACAAAAAGAAAAAAAAAACAAAGCCCTAAAATCCAAGAAAGGTACGGAAGCGCTCTCTGCCGACACTCAAAAATAGAAATTAATGCCAAAAATGGATTTCTCCACCCCAAAAACCTTCGGATGCACATTTGGCTTTTTGGTACAACGTCTGAGTCACTGTTTGCAAAAAAAAAAAAAACTACTTTGTAAAATTGGGAGGCCCGAAATTCATTTAAGATGTATGATTTCTTGCGCAAAAATTCTTAAAATGCTCCAAAGAACACCGTGAGGGGGCGTAACATCGAAATTTTCAGCCCCCTACAAGTTGACTCACCATAAGGTATACAAATATATAGAAAATTTCACTGTGATTCCTCGTAAACGCATTTTTGACAGATTTTGTTTTCTGTTAGAGTTTTCTGTAGATGAAATGTCACAAGTGTTTTTTGTTGATTTAACTAATGGATTTAACTTCGAGACTTTTTTTGACTTCAGTATTATAACTAGCCAGGTTTGATGGCAGTAATAGCCGGGGATTGTTCTTAAGTAGAGTTAGGTTCAATAGTTCCATTGGTTCAACTGACTAGGCTTCATGGTAAAACAACCTCGATTTTTCCCCAAGAGGTTAACTGACTCCTTTGGTTCAATTGACTACGTTTCATAGTGACAACAAGCAGTACTTTTTATAAGTCAAAGTATTGGGTTCGTTCCCAAAAGCTAAACTGACTCTATTGGTTCAATTGACTACATTTATGGTGTTATTGTTGTTAGTTAAAGTATGAGGTTCCTTGCCAAGAGTTTAACTGACTCCATTGATTCAACTGACTATGCTTCATTAGACTGACCCAAAAAAACTAAAGGTTTTCCGATCTTAGGTGCTCAGCACTCAAAATGTTCGGTAGGGTCTATAAATTACGTGTGTAAATTTTGGTAAAAAAATAAGTGGCGCTGCCTTAACCGTACGAGAATAGGGTTCTTTCAGCCCGTGGAAATTGATAAAAAAGGATTGGAACAATTTATTTTTTCTGTCCTACTTTATGTTTTCGAGGTCGTTGAAGACAATGGCATTGCCAGTTTTTGGAAAAAAATTCCAAGATTTCAAGATATTTAAGATATCTCTCGAAAAAAAAAAAAAATTTGAGATTTTTGTTAGATTAAATTGCCATTAATCGTAGGAAAATTTTTTATTTTTTTTTCTCGGACACTAGTCTTGTAGCCTAGATTGTAACGAACAAAATGAGTGATCGCACAATACTTTTTGACAAAATCTTCTCGAGATATCGGCCACAGACTGAACCGCCGTCCTGCCGTATTGCCGGTCACTGGGGATATCTGCCGATTTTACGCTATTTTCATTGATTTTTGACATCCTACCTTGTACTTTCGACGTCGCAGGAGATGCGGAAACATTTATTTTCACGATAAAAAGCAAATGTTTCAACACATTCTAGATATTCCTATGATAAATTTCCCTAGTGGGATTTCCAATGAAAAGCAGAACTAGCTCTAAAACCTCGACATAAATTTTCCGCGCTTGATTCATCTGCAGCTAGTCATTGATGACCATCGCGGTTTTCTTCTGGAAAGGTGCCAATGTGTCCCAAATTTTTTTATCTTCCACTGAAAAATTTGGGAGATATTGGCACCTTTCCAGAAGAAAACCGCGATGGTCATCAATCACTAGCTCCAGATGAATCAAGCGCGGAAAATTTATGTCGAGGTTTTAGAGCTAGTTCTGCTTTTCATTGGAAATCAAACTAGGGAAATTTATCATAGGAATATCTTGAATGTGTTGAAACATTTGCTTTTTATCGTAAAAATAAATGTTTCCGCATCTCCTGCGACGTCGAAAGTACAAGGTAGGATCTCAAAAATCAATGAAAATAGCGTAAAATCGGCAGATATCCCCAGTGACCGGCAATACGGCAGGACGGCGGTTCAGTCTGTGGCCGATATCTCGAGAAGATTTTGTCAAAAAATATTGTACGACCACTCGTCACAATCTAGGCTACAAGACTAGTGTCCGAGAAAAAAAAATAAAAAATTTTCCTACGATTAATGGCAATTTAATCTAACAAAAATTTCAAATTTTTTTTTTCGAGAGATATCTTAAATATCTTGAAATCTTGGAATCTTTTCCAAAAACTGGCAATGCCATTGTCTTCAGCGACCTCGAAAACATAAAGTAGGACAGAAAAAAAAAAATTGTTCCAATCCTTTTTTATCAATTTCCACGGGCTGAAAGAACCCCATTCTCGTACGGTCAAGGCAGCGCTACTTATCGAGTTTGCGCGAGTGCTAAATCTCAATATTTTTTTACCAAAATTTACATACGTAGTTTCTAGACCCTACCAAACATTTTGAGTGCTGAGCACCTAAGATCGGAACACCTTTAGTTTTTTTGGGTCAGTCTAATGCTTCATGGTAGTAGTAATGAGGATTTTGTTTTTACTAAAAATGTTGAAGTTTTAAAGAACTTAGCAGACTCCATTGGTTGAACTAACTTTTTTTGATTGTTTTCAATTTTATTAATAGATTTTTCTCAAAGCTGTTTAGTGCTGAACTATCCAAAAGAGGTTATCATGAATTATAGAAAAAGTACTAATATTAACTTGATAACTAGAAGTTTTTCAAGCACGGAAAATGTCGCAATATTGCAAAACTTATAATTCTACTAAAAATTTTCTTCTAATGTACTGTAAGCTTTAACAACAGCACTCAAGTAAACGAGCCATTAGCATGAAGAAAAAGTTTTAGCAGCACTGCAGCATGCTAAGGACAGCAGGTGGCATGGGGGTATAGTAGTCCTCTCCTACAGAGCGGAAACATTCAAAAAAGAGCGGTGAAAAGTTTACTAAATGCTGCCTGCTTTTGATCGGAAGTTCATTTGTGTACAGTAAAAGTAGTAAAAGTTAAGTCTGAATGTGAGTAAGGCAGAAGTTCTACTTTCAGTAACAAACCCACTCACCCAATAGCAAATATTGGCGAAAATAAAAAAAGTGAAAACAGAAGGCACAAAAATATTCAATGAAAGGCCAAGAATACTCTCTCTAGTTCTATTGCTGCTGATTTATGTTAAGGACACGCGCCATACCCCAGTGTATAAGTTTTTGTGTTGACCTTGAGTTTTACAAGTTGTTTGTTGTTAATGGGGGCGTATGGGCGTTTGTATTGCGTGCAACAGAGAATGGTGCGAATATGCTTTATTTAGGTAATGGGTTAAAGCGTAGTTTAGTCAAAGGTCAAGCTCTTTGTGTTTTTTTTATTTTTTGTATGAGTGTTTGCTTTTCGTGAAAAGGGTTTCTCAATCTCTCATCATTTTGTGAGAGTTTTACTTGTTTATAGAGTTGTTTAATGTTGTTTAACATATTTTTTTCCTCCCTGTTGTTGACTGAATTTTGTTATGGCAATGAAATTAATCAAAACTTGGTCAATGGGGAAGATAAATGGATTTAAGTTTGGAAAACTTTTCGATAATTGAGTGCCAAATTGAGTTGTTTAAATATGCGGTGTTTCGTCACAAGTTTTTATGCGAATTTAACAATTACTTCACGGTTGATACTCATTATTTATTTCGTTGTTTAATTTGACGAAGATTATTTATCATTGCTGTCAATGAATCACAGCTTCCACCCACGCTTAGCCAGAAGCCCTATTGTTTAATTAACCTAAAAGTTAAAAAAAATTAGTAAGCATTTTCCTTATTCAATTTTAGGTTTTCAATTTCATTGGAAAGTTTTCTCCAACAATATAAATTGCACACAATTTATAGCAAGTCACGTGACTATCATCAAATATGCTGCTCCGGCTGCCGCTGCTGCTCTAATTCTACCCCAATAATAACCAACATAAATTTCTATTTTTTATCACCGCTGCTGCAGTATGACATCAAATGAAAAACGAAAAAAATCAGTTTTCTTTTTTCAATTTCAAATTTATTGTTGGGCGGCTTGAAAAGAATGTCACTCCTCTATTGCCTAGCGCATTTCTGCAGGTTAAAATCTTTTTTCTGCAATCCAACTATCTAACTCTTCGTTTTTTCACTATCGCTAGCACTAGAGCACAACATACTAATGCTGTGTGTTATCTCGTTGCTTTTAAAAAATAATGTCTGTTATAGCACGATTTTTGTATTCAATATGCTTGTCACGTTTGTGTCCTTACAAGGATAACAACGCTGGCAACTACTCGCATCACAAATGCACTGATAAAGTTTGTGTTTTTTTCTCTCTCTCCGGCTCCGGCTTTGTTACAACGCACGTAAATATAATGTCACAATGAATGAATGAATGAATGGTTGGTTGGTAGCATGAGGGCGGAGTAGATGGTTACTGCGCTTTTTATCATTTTCAAAGATTAGTTAGCTGTTCGACGAGCAGCAATTGAAATGAAAACGATGTGATATCATTTTTGTGTGGATGATTGTTTCACGCACAAATCGACAACGATTTATTTTCGCAATTGTGACTTAATTTTTTGATGTGTGAATCGATCTGATAAAAATATCGCAACGTGAAATTTTAAATGAAATCTAAAAATTTTTTTTTAATTATTAATTTGCGGCAGCTTTTTTGAATTTAGAAACTGTTTTTCTCTATCAAGTAGGAATGCAAATTTTTTGCTAAAATGATACATTACCTGTGGCCTCGATAGAGGCACTATTTAAATTTTTAGTGACTCATTTTTCCACATATTTTTGGTGACACATTTTTTTGACACGTATTTGAAGACACATTTTTCGCCACTTTTTTGGTGACTTATTTTTAGATGCATTTTTTGGTGACACATTTTTTTGATATATTTTTTCCATACTTTTTTTGCGACAATTTTTTCGCGAAACTTTTTTTTGGTGTCATATTTTTTGGTGATATAATCTTTGGCCACAAATTTTTTCGATATGTTTTTTGGCCAAAAATTTTTTCGAGACGTATTTTGGTGACATATTTTTTCTTCCCTTTATTGACAATATTTTGGCGATGCATTTTTTCCACACTTTTCGCCGAAACTCTTTTTGAAACTTTTTTGATGTCATATTTGTTGACAAATTTTTTTTTCCATATTTTTTTGGTGATACATTTTTTGACACTGTTATTGGCGATACATTTTTATTCGATTTTTTGGTGACACATTTTTCCTTTACTTTTTTTGATACTTATCTTAGTGACACATTTTTTCTTCATTTTTTTTTGACACTTTTTTGGCGACATATTTTTTCGACACTTTTTTGACGATACAGTTTTTCGAGACGGTTTTCGGTGATATATTTTTTCTTCATTATTTTTGACAATTACTTCGGTGACACATTTTTTCTTCATATTTTTTCGACACATTTTTGGTGACATTTTTTTTCGACATTTTTTTGGCGACGGTTTTTTGGCGATCCATTTTTATTCGCTATTTTGGTGACATATGCTATCGACCCCTTTTTTGTCGATACAGTTTTTTGAGACGTTTTTTGGTTACACATTTTTGTGCACTGTTTTTGACACCTATTTCGTTGACTTATTTTTTCTTGACATTTTTTCGACACTTTTTTGGCGACACTTTTTCCGACACTATTACAGTTTTTTGAGACGATTTTTGGCGACAAATTTTTTCTTCACTTTTCTTGGCGACACTTTTTTGGCGATACAATTTTTTGAGACGTTTTTCGGTGACACATTTTTTCTACACTTTTTTTGAAGACACATTTTTTCGACACTTTTTTTGCCGACACATTTTTTTGGTGACATATATTTTCAACACTTTTTTGGCGACACAGTTTTTCGGCACGTTTTTTGGTGACACATTTTTTTTCACTTTTTTGACACTTTTTTGGCGACACTTTTTTTGCGACATTTTTTTTACTTTTTGGGTGACACATTTTTACGACACTTTTGTGGGAACACTTTTTTTCGTTACTGTTTGGCGATACGTTTTTATACGCTTTTTTGGTGACACATTTTTACATTATTGGCGACATATTTTTTCGACAATTTTTTAGCGAGACACTTTGATGACACTTTGTTTGGTAATTAATGTTTTCAATAACACTGGTCTACACGATTTTCGACTGGACCAACCAAATAGTGTTCCTTAAGTTATTTGGTGCGCTGAATTCGAATCTGCAAATCTGGGTTTCTCAAAATATGTTCGAAATAATGGAGCTATAACCTCAAAAATCAAAAAGGTCGATTATCTCCAAAACCTGACCTGATAGAGAAAAACCGATGGCAGATTCGAATTCAGCGCACCCAAATTACTTAAAAAACATCATCCTCTTCTCCAGTCGAAATTTTTTTCGATATTTGTCGACCAGTGTAATTTTTTGGCGACACATTCTTTTGACAATTTTAGGCGACAAATTTTGCTACATTATCTTGGTGACGAATTTTTTCGACATGTTTTTTACTGACATACTTTTTTAACAGTTTTCGTTACATCTGGTTATATTTCGCAAACTATACCAATGAAGTTCAAAAACGAACATTCCCACACAAATTTTAGTGAAATTCTTTAAAAACAGTACTTTTTCGCTCTTGTGAACTGTGAGCATAGTTTTTTTTTGTCATAAAAATTTTGCATAACTTTATGTCTAAGAAAACCACAAATTTTGCATAAACATAAATTTTTCATTTATATGTGTATAATATAACACACACAGACATGCACACAAGTAGCGCACCAAAACATTTAAAATGATTCTTGCATGCAGATCTACGAAATGAATTTTTATTACATTGTTTTTTGTTTTAGCTTTGGTGGCATAGCTCCCTCTGCCCTCAACGGCCCTCCCCTCTCGTCTCCCCTACCATGTTCGTCTGCAGCATAACAAATTGAATTAAAACGGATTTCATCACACTTGCAAACACATACACAACGCAACGCAACACAACACATTGGTAATTAAAATTTACTGTTATTACCGAGTTGTAGTGAGATACACGTATGTGTGTGTGTGTAAATTTTTAAATGTATACAATCATGTGTGTATGTTTGTATGGTTATGTGTTAAATAAACATTGTTTACAACCAAAACAAAAAAAACAAAAAAGATTCGCAGGAATGGCGTTGATATTTTCAGCTAAATTCAGTCATCGCTAGTCGTCTGCTTCGCCGTCCTCCTGTCGTCGTCATTCGCCGCTCTACATCCTTCACGTAATTAATTTTAATTCACACACATCAAGGACGCGTGCGTCGTTATTTTTACTTTATTGCTTGTGCTCTGAGAGTTTGTTTTCATTTTGGTTTGTTTGTGTTGCTGTAAAATATACTTTGCTAGGATTTTCCCTTTTTTGGTAAGTGTCTGCGTCTGCATATATGTCTGTCAATGTTTGTGTGTGCTAAGCCTTTGTTTTGCTTATCTGCGCTAATTGAAAAATGTGTCAAGTTTAAGGAGCGTTTATTTGTATTCAAGGTGGAGAGTTTGGTTAATGGAAATATTTGGCAAAGTTTTATGTGTCAAAGCGGATATATTTCAGAGTTTGGCCAAGTGTTTTGATGTCTTGACTATAAACAGCATATATACACCATTCTTGCCAATATAATCGGACACAGTGTTCTTAAAATTCAAGATTATGAGAAAAAATTCCGAAAAAAGCTGAAAATGGCTTTTGTGATCACTTTTCCACTGGCTAGCAAATCTAATGTCGATGAAAATTATGTCGATATCTTTCTTTTTTCTTGGAGATAACCTAGCCTAAAAACGCAGACGGTATACTTTTCTTGCCATGCTTGTATACCCTTATATGAAAAACTTTTTGTAAAATATTTATAAATTGCATGAATAAAGAATACTGAATTCCTTTAATACTGAAATTAAAAAAAAAAAAAAAAAAAAAAAAAATAAATTCAAGATGGCGGCCATAGTAAAAAAAGTTTTTTTCTTTTTTAAAGCCAATTTGGGGCTTGGAGCACACTTTTTATTTTCTTTTAAATATTTCGTTATAATTATTTTGCGACCCTCAAAATTGTTATATCTTTTACAGTTTACTAGTTATGACTTTTTGAAATTGTTAAATGTTGTGTTTATCATGAGTCGTTAATGCACGTGCGCTACCATATAGGATTGCCACCGCCCGGATGGAGTTTATATGGCCTCTAGTGAAATTTTTTATTGAATATTTTAATCCATTATAACCAAGTTTTTGGAAAAAGTTTTCGAAAGACCCTTAAAACCGAAATATAACGCGTTAAGATTGTTTTCACGTTAGTTTATGTGAATATCTTAGCCCATTATATCGCATTTTTAAGAGTCTTTTTGACCCCTTTTTCCAAAAACTTCGTTGAAATGGGTTTAAATACTCTACAAAAATATTCTTAAAAAAAATTTCACAAGGAACCACCAAAACAAAATTCCGTCCGGACGGTGGCAACCCTATATGGTAGCGCACGTGCCCCAACGACTCATGATAAACACAACATTTAACAACTTTAAAAGCTCATAGCTTGAAAACTGTAAAAGATATCACGATTTTGAGGGTCGCAAAATAATTATAATGAAATTTCTTTTAAGCAAAAATATTTAAAAAAAAACAAAACGTGTGCTCCAAACCCCAAGTTGGCTTTAAAAAAGAAAAAAAACTTTTTTACTTTGGCCGCCATCTTGATTTTTTTTTGAATTTCAGAATTAAAGGAATTTAGTATTCTTTATTCACGCAATTTATTAATATTTTACGAAAAGTTTTTTATATACAAGCAAGGCAAGAAAAGTATGCCGGCTGCGTTTTTTACACCTTAAATAATTTTTTTTTCCAGTGTGATTTCTTGTTTCAAAAGCTAATGTTTTTTGACACTTACCCTGAAAATTTCATCAAAATCGGAGAAAAAGCCGAAGTGCTATGAATTTTCAAATGTATGACTATCCAAAAGTTGAATCGAAATTCCTGTGGCCGCCATTTTGGATTATTATGGAATTTCGGAAAATTATTTTACCCCAGATATATGTATGTCAAATACTAACTTTTCACCAATTTTCAAAAAATTCGGAGATGTCAAACCCAAATCTTAATCGATTACACAAAGATTGACCCATATGTATTTCAGTTGTTACCAGGAAACACTTTTTTTTTTTTGTATAATGATCAACCCACCTTAGTACACTTATGTAAAATATGCACCAAATCGGAAAAAAGATGAAGTAGTAGTTCTGAATAATTTTTCAGTGTTGCCTTAGATTTCATTTTGTACGCACTCGTTAAATCCCCTCAGCTAAGGCAAGAAATTAAGCGTTTGATACTGCGTATAAGCAAATTAATTTCCCAAACAAAACTTCAGCACATCATATTTACTTAAAATCCTCTTCTGCAACAACAACAAAAATTGCATGTTTCAAATTATTGTGAAACAAAATTTGAAAATGTTTAACCACAAAATAGAAAATTTACACAATGTTGCGAATGTAAAGTGAACGCACTCTGCCCCGATCCTCTCCCTGCAGCAGTATATCGCTATTACTGCGGGTAAACATAAAAGATGAACTGCTGCTTCGGCTCCTGCTCCTGCTGCTACAATGTTTCACTGAAAGTGTCGGAATTTTCAAATTAAATGTTGTTGCGAATTTAATGACGCATCGCGTCGCGCACCGCTAGCAATTTCCACGTGACTAGGATTAAATGCGAAAAAGGGTTGCCATTATTTAATTATGCTTTTATCAGCAACAACAACAACAACAAAAATGTGAGTAACAGCAGCAACAAATTCTGTGGATAATGGCAGCAGCAACAACACACCGACATACAGAGAATACAACATCAAACGTGTGTTTATTGCTAACACTCTCTGACTGAAAATCAGCAGGACATTTTTTTTTCAGTTTTTTTTTTTTGTTTGTGTGTGTAATCCTGTTTGTTCATTTTGGATGCGGTTAAAACTGTTAGAACAGTCAGCGTATGTATGTACTCGTATTATGGCGGTTATATCCGTGCGTAGAAGGGTTATGAGGTGGAACAGGATAAGTTAGGCGGGTTTTGCTATAATTGAATATTTAGTCAAATACAGATGCAGTGGTGCGGGGGCTGTTTGCAGATAAAGGCAAAAGCTTTTAAGTGGTTTATGCTGCAATGTAATAAAATGTGTGCCGTCGTCGAGTATTTTTTTTTTGTGTTGAATTGGATTGAGAAATTTAATTACCCGCGTGTTCGTGACGTTTATGAGATTTGTTTAGCGGCCTTAGAGTACAGATGTGAGGTGTGTATGTAAATATCTGTATTGGCATTGATAGCTATAATTGCGTTTGAGATAAGTTGGTTTTGGTGGTTAGAAAAATACAACGACATCTAATGTAAGGGTGGTTTGACAAACGACGAAAGAACAGGAAGATTGATTGACATGTTAAGTAATTTGCGTGCGATAATATATTTATTTCACTTTAATTAATCACTAAAATGCACGGTATCATCACCGAGTTGTGAATTCCTAATACTTTTAATGTGTTTTGATTTGGTAGCAAACTGATAACAACAAAGTTAATTTGAATTGCAACTTGGAAGCACTGAAAATTAAGATTTTGTCGAATATGGGTGCTAGACTGCTCCAACATTTCAAATATCTCTCTTTCTTACTAAAGAAGACATCCATCTTTCGTTTAATATTTTTAATATTCAGTCAGAATTACAGAAAATTTTATTTGGGAAAATCCCTCACATTTTTTTTTTTATTTTTTTATTACTTAAACCAACGCTCAGGGGATAGCCCCTATAAATGCAATGCACCGTGTTGATTTGTAGAAAAGGAAATAGGTTAGAGGGATGGGGGAGAAGAGGAGTAGTGTCGATGAACATTTTTCTTAAATCTACCGATGTCACAACTGTCGGGAAAAACGCTCGCAGGGAGATTATTTCACAACTTAATCGTACGACCAAAGAACGAATTATCACGATAGTGCGATGTTCTGTTAAACACCGTTGCAATGCAGAAGGGATGGGCATGATGGGACGCCCGAGTGCTGCGAGAAAATATACGAACTAATGGAACCAGCCCATAAATTTCTCTAGAGCACATCCCATGGTAATATCTATACAAAAGAGTAACACACCCAACTTTACGACGGTGTTCAAGAGAATCAATAGAGGATACAACATCCGCATCCCCAATCAACTTCATCGCACGACGTTGAACTCTGTCTAGCAGCTCCAAAGTAGTTTTTGTAGCCCCGGCCCAGATGTGCGAATTGTACTCTAGCTTAGGTCTAATATAGGCGAAATAGACAGTCCGAAGATCAACAGGAGTGAAGTATTTCTTACACCGTTTTAGATAACCTAAACACTTGGCCGCTTCTTTCGACACATCGAATACATGGTCTGTCCACCTCAGATCAGTTTGAATCGATATGCCCATAACGTCAATAGTTGCTGATCTCATAATGTCTACGCCGGCCATATTGAGGGGTGGAGTTGGACAATCCACTTGTCTGTGAGACAACAGACAGCATTGGGTTTTGCTAGCGTTGAATTCGACCCGATTAGCTCGACCCCACTCGGAGATTGTTTTGAGGTCATTTGTGAGTGTGGCATTCATATACCGCCTTTTTCTCTCAATCTCCTCAGAGCTTGGACGCTTTTTGAAGCAATATGAATGGCAAATGCTGCTGTCATCCGCAAAAGAGTGGATTGGATTAATGGTCGATGAGAGAAGGTCATCGATGAAAACAAGAAAAAGAGACGGGGATAGGATCGAACCCTGAGGAACTCCAGCGTTAATGGAGTATTCGCTAGATGTGAAACCGTCTACGACAACACGAATAGAACGACCACTGCAAAAGCTCGTTACCCAACGAGCGAAGGAATCACCGACGCCATATGTAATTAGTTTTGTTACGAGGGCGCTATGCCACACACGATCAAAAGCTTTAGAAATATCCAGAGCAACAACCATACTTTCACCAAGAAGTTGGACACATTGATTCCACCTCTCAGTGACGAACGCCATTAAGTCACCAGTTGAGCGAGCTCTCCTGATGCCATATTGGCGATCATTAAGTAATTCGTTGCACTCCAGATAATTGATAAAGTGAAAGTTTATAACGCTTTCCATAACTTTGGAGAGCGCTGAGCATATTGCAATGGGCCGATAATTATTGGGGTTGGTAGCCTCGCCTTTTTTGGGTACTGGCTGGACATTAGCAACCTTCCAACATGATGGAAATTCACCACAAGTGTAGGAAATGCTAAATAAATTCCTTAATGGGCGAGCCAGTGTTGCGGCACACTTTCGCAACACATGGGATGATATGCCATCCGGCCCTGACGCTTTGTTAATATTGAGGTTAGCAAGGACCTTTTTTACCGCCGTAGTTCGAAAGAAGATCCTTGGCATAGCCGAGGACTTTCTCTCGATGTTGGGCGGTAGTTGATTGCAATCAGGCAGAGTAGCATTCTTAGAAAAGATGCTAGCCAAAAGATTAGCTTTATCAACGGGATCAGTGAAGATTTGGTCATTCATTAAGAGAGTTGGAATAGACGATGAAAACTGATTCTTCACTCTCTTAACAAATGACCAAAAGTTTTTACTACCTTTCGGTAGTAAAAGGATTCTTTTGCGCATTTCGAGCTCGTGAAGATGCTATTCGGTCTTGCATCCACGATATAGCTTACTTTTCTAACGGGCTTGATGTTCTGATAGTCTTCATAATGTTTTGATTCATGCTCTTATAATAATAAATTTCATCAGTTGTGTTATTCCTTTTGCTATGATCCAGGAGTAATTTCTACCTTTACTGACACTGATATTCCAGTTTCACATATTTTTATTCCAGTGCATCTCGAGGATGTTTCCTTTATTCAGACTTTGAGCCACTTGAAACAACCTGTATTTTATATAAAAGGTATTCTCATATAGACTTCCAAAATTATTCATATATGGTCATTTTTCACGTGTCGAACGTGACCGTCGTACACATTTAAAGTGAACAAAAAAAGTGGAAGTAAGTAAAACATATTTTTATTTTAGTTTTTACTTTACATTATAGCGTCTAGGTTACATTCTAATTCGTGCCAACTTTAATAGCAAGCGAAGTCCTGGTTCTAAGATACACGCATAAAAAGACACAAAACGAACGTGACAAATATAGAAGTAGTTTTCAGAATTTTAAAGTGCGACTAATAATGTTACTTTACAATGTATTTTGTTTGATTCAAAAATCTTCTGTACTTTCTATATTTTGATCATAATTTGAATCGATATGTGAATATGAACGTGACATTTTTTCCACCATACAAATTTTAAATTGAAAATCTTTCAAAAAACCAGGATTCCTCAGTGAATATTGGATCAACTTATCTTGTTTAGTTTAGGTGGCATCACCAATTTTTCTAAAGGATGTCATTTGTCCCTATCCATTTAACATGTGTAACAAATCTCATATATAATGAATTTCCATTTTTTAGGGGCGTGGCATCGCCCATATTGCCAGTGAACATATTTGTTCTGGCACTTTGTACTGATGTAAGTATCAAATCTCATTCATGCGCGCTAAATATTTTCGGAGATACGATAAAGTGATTTTTGTGGGGGCGTGATACCCCCATTTTTTTTACCACTTATTATTTGCCTTGGTGTTTTTTACATATATAACAAATCTCACCTACTTATGTATGTTTAATAATTTCATAGATATGATGATTTAAATTTTTGGCTCACGGTGGACCTTTTGGCGGAAATGCCAATATGTTGTCATTAAGGCAGTTAAAAGCAGGATCGGAACTTCCTGTGAAACTTTTCTTTCTTTTCAAACATCCTGCATTTTATATAAAAAGTATTTTCAAAGAGATTTCCAAAACCTATTCATAAAAGTTTTCATTTTGGCAGTTAAAAGCAGGTTCAAAACTTACCATGAAGCTTTTCTTTGATGTCAAACTTCTTGTGTGTTATATGGTAGGTATTTTCAAGCAGTTTTCCCAAATTATTGATATATGTTGCCATAAGGTTAGCCAACTGCCGGTTGAAAGTTTACACAAAAGCTCTTTCTTGGCTTTAAACATTCTGTATATTCACCCCTTTTCGCAATTGTCGTTTCTATTTCGTTGCTGAGGCGTTTTAGTTTTTATCGTCGTCGCGTTTCTAAATTTGGAATCTGAAAATATATTGGATCAACAAGAAGTGTTAATGGAGAGGTTAGAAAAACGATGCAATCACACTTATCATCGTGTTTCTGACCTCTTGATAACCACCCCTTGTCGTTCCAACATAATTCAATATTTTACAATACATAGGAACGACGAGGAGATTTTATCAAGGGGAAGGAAAACGAAGCACTCAAACATATGCTTCGTCTTCCTAATTCCTTGATAAACACTCCTCGTTGTTTCAATATGTTTCCAAACTCTTAATTTAGAAATGAGACGACGATAAAAACTAAAACGTCTCAAAAACGAAATAGAAACGACAATTTGGAATAAGGGTGATTATATGAAAATAAGTGTCATATAAATTTTTAAAATTATTTATAAATGTTGCCAGTAAGGCAGTTAAAAGCAGGATTGAAACTTATCATGAAGTTTTTTTCTTTTTTTTGGCTTCAAACATCCTGTGTTTTTTGTGAAAAGTATTCTCATACAGGTTTTCAAAATTATTAATGTATGTTTCCATTAGGGTAGCTAAAAGCAGGTTAAAAATTTACCAAAAAAATCTTTCTTGGCTTCAAAAATCTTGTCTTTTATATGAAAGGTAATCAAAATTATTCATATTAGTTGTCATTAAGGCAGTTTAAAGTAGGTTCAAAACTTACCATGAAGCTTTTGCTTGGCTTCAAGCATTCGGGGTCTTATACAGATTTCGAAAAAATAATGATATTTGTTGGCATTAAGGCAATTAAAAGCAGGAAGCAGGTTCGCAACTTATCACAGCTAAGTACGCTTTGATTTGAAACATCTGGCGAATAGCACAAGTTTGGCCTGGGGCTATATTACTGAGTCGTAATTATAACAAGTTCATGAAAATAAAACACATTCAAATCCACTTTCATCGATATGCCTCAATAAATATGTCTGCTTTATTTATTAGATCACCCATAATATATTTTTCTTTTGGATATACAATACATCATTATTTAATATTTGATTTGATTTTGAAATTTGCACATACTTTTTCAATTTTATTATAAATACAATACATCATTTTGTTTTTTTTGCTTTGACTACGTGCTAATCTAGAACAGAGTATATATTTTTGTTTTTAGAATTATCATCTCTTTTGAGACAAATCATCAGAACAATGTTAATTATTTAATTAAATTATGTATGTGTATTATACACGTAATTATAAATAATTTACATATGTATAACTAAAATTAAATTATTTTTTATTTTTTTATTTTTCAATTTAAGTATTATTAATCACAAAACTCTTGTCAATTAGCTTATATTTTTGGAAAAAGTATTTAATTTCTTAATTATTATAAACAAAATATTTATATTTTTATATACAATAATGAAGTTTAAGTTTGAGAGTGTAAAATATATGTACTTGTAAGTGCAAAAATATTGCAGATTTTTTTTAAAAAAAGTTTTGTTAATAAATTTTTGATAATATTTAATTTGTGCTTTGAGACACGACATGAATAGGTATTATTTTTAATTTTTTTGTTAAGTCATAATTTAATTTATGTTGAAAAAATATGAATCTAAAAAATAAAAAAATTTTAAAATACTTTTGGTTTATTTAGAGTAAATTGAGGGAAAGTTCCAAGTTAAACAATCTTATATGTGAAATATGTTGAAATACAACTTTAACTGGAATTTAACGGGTTTTGGTTTTCTAACAGTTTCTATACATAAAGTTTATATATATTTATTTTTTTTTTTTTAATTTAACATGTTAAAATTGTTTTCACTTTTTTGTTTGTATTATTTTGATATATTGATAACTATTATAAATTTTTTTACACGATTTTCATTTTATTTCGAAAAGAAAACCATACGTTTGTGAATTTTTTCCTTATTCTCATTTATAGTTTTCACTTTATACCTTTGTATAGTTTTGTTTTTGTGTTTCTTTTAATTAAATATCACCCTGGTTTTTTCTTTCTAATTAATATGTTATTCTTGCATTTTGTTTTGTTATAGTTTTCGTAATTTTTTTTTGTTTTTTTTTTTCTAGTTTTACTCAACTTAAATCTTCACTTTGGTACAAAACTGAAGTTTCTTTTTTCTTACACTTCGTTTATATATATATTTTTTACATTATTTGTTTTTAATCTGTTCGTCTGTTTTGTTTGATATTTATTTAATGTAGCTGTATTAATATTTTTAATGCTGCTTCCTTTTTGTTTCAAGCTACACTTCTTCATAACTGCGACATTTTGGCACCGGTCCTGACCAATTACCATTTGGCATACATTTTGGACGTTCGGGTGGTCCATTTTCACTGTACTGCACAAAGCCCGGTCGACATTGTACGGTTAGATAATCACCAGAGTCATAGTTGAATTTAAGCGGTGCTATGAGCCCATTTGGTGGATCGCCGGGATATGGACATTGTGATTTACCTAAGCAGCAGCAAAGTGAGATTAAAACAAACAAAAAAAGGATAGATTTGTAGGCTTGTTCGAATAATATTTTTTTAAAAATTCCGGACCTCTTAGATTTTATATGTTGTGAGCAATAAGTTTTTAAAATTGATTGATGAATACTTAGGGTGTTTTTGAACGATGACTATGATTAAATACAATTCGAAATATTAAAGAAAATGGTTGATACAGTGATAGGAAAATCACTAAATGAATCTATTTATGTCTTTTTATTATGATAACACTGTGGAACAATTTCGAACTTTTTTTAAAACATATTAGAAAATACAAAAAATTCTTAAAGAAGACGTTACAAAAAAATACCCGCTTCTCGTGATTTTTCTCCAGCACGTCACATTTTTTTTTTAATAGATTTTTGAAGTTTTTTAATCCACTGTACATGAAAAAACCAAAAATACCGCATTCTTGTGTTAAATCGATGAATTTAACTAAATGATCATTACATCTGAGGTGTATTATGTGTTCAGCAAACTTATGCAGGATATTACATGTCATTTTTGCTCTTTTCTTAAAAAGGTAAAAAAATGTCACCCAAAACAGGGAATTATTGAGTCAGTATGCACTACAGAAATATTTGCTATAAAATTTCACTACTAGTTTTAAAACACGTAAAGGTCGAAATTTGAGCCCGGAACCAAAAAATCGTTATAATCAATTAGGACTTTTTACATTGCATTTTAATTACATCCCTGACGCGCTTACCTTAAGTTTTAAGAATTTTTCGTCTTTGGCAACTCTTAATGAAATTTTTTGTAGGATATTTTTGCAAAATTTTTTAACCCATTGTGGCTCAGTTTTAGAAAAAGGGGTAAAAAAGACCCATAAAAACAGGTTATAAAAGGTTAATACATTCTAGGAAAATGATCCTTGTGTAATTTCGTTATGATCTTGTGAGCACGAGTTTTGTCCAAAATGTAGTTTTAGAGTTTTACAGTGGGGTGAAATTTGGAAAATATTTATTGTTCGAAGTGCTTACTGATTTTAACGATTTTTTTGCTTTCGCGATAAAATTTTGGATTTTTAGTGTTCAACAACTAGTAGTGAAATTGAATAGCAAATATTTCTGTAGTACATACTGTTTCAATATTCCCCCGTTTTAGGTGTCATTTTTGTACCTTTTTAAGAAAAGGGCAAAAATGACCCACATGTGGAGGTTGTGCAGGGTTAAAATTTGCTACAAAAATATTTCCCGAAATATCTTGCATAAGTTTGCTGAACACATTATACACCTAAAATGTAAGGATCATATAATTAAATTCATCGATTTAACACAAGAATGCGGTATTTTTGTTTTTTCATATACAGTGGAAAAAAAAAATTCAAAAATAGATTAAAAAAAAATGTGACGTGCTGGAGAAAAACCACGAGACACGGGTATTTTTTTTTAACGTCTACTTTAAGAATTTGTTGGATTTTCTCATGTATTTTTTTTGTGTCGAACGGTGTAATTGCCCAAAATGAAAGTATTTACTTGTCATCCTAGTGAATTTTTTATTTTAAAATCACTTGAAAAAGAATGATACTTTAGTCTAGTTTTTCCCTAAGTTGGACATAATCATAAAATATGTTTAGTTCTATTTTCGTTTTTCTCATGTTTTTGAGAGTTTCTGCCCCAGATTTTCATGACTTTAACGTCCCTTTAAAAGTGAAGAGTTCCAGGTCAGTTTTTTAAGTTTCGAGATATTTAAAGTACAAAAAATTATCTATATTCTGTATTTTTGTATGGAAATCGTTGTTTTGTTTTTAATTTTATGATGCAAATAACCACTTTTCAATAGAGATATGGCTAAATAGGTTTTAGCAAACTAAAGACTTTAATATTTTGGACTAGAAATATCAAATAACTCAAAACTGAAAAAGCGGTCTAAGGACAGTAAACTGCTTGTCACTTCGAGGTAAAGATATTCATAAATATTTGGTATATGCTTCTTTAAGGTGGGGAAAAAATTAATTCTTTATAATATTGGTGTATAATTTTTCCCATCGTTGCTTTAGAGTATAATTCAGTGTGTCCTTAAAATATGAAATATTGAAGGTACTAGTAGAATATATAGTGTAACAGGGCAGTAGGAAAAAATGGCCAACAAAATAACGCCCAAAATTAAAACATTATATTGCCTTAATTACATTCATATCCCAGTTAAAGCTCTTAATAAGGCCAACAGGGGTATCTAATGGAACTTTACCGAATATCTAAAAGATCTCAACTATAGAACGCTGATGACATTTGCCTTCTATCGTTCAAACACTCAGATATGCAAAGCAAGATTAAAGACTTTGACTTGAAATCGCAGAAAGCCGGTTTAAAAATTATTGTATCCAAAGCTAAAAGCATGGAGCTGAACGCAAACAAAAATTACATCACTTTTAAAGCTGAAAGTGATAACATCGAAAATGTCGATAGATTCACGTATTTAGGCAGCATTATCTCCATGGATGGTGGAGCAAATGAGGTTACAACTCAAGAATAGCAAAAGCAAAGGCGCGTTTGCTCAACTGAACAAAATATGGTCTTTACCCGTTATATCCACTAAAACGAAAGTGCGCATTTTCGATTCGAATGTGAAATCGGTTTTGTTATATGGGTGCAAAACAGTGCTTGTTACTGAACAACTATCGAACAAGCTGCAAGTATTCGTCAACAAATGCTAATGGCGTATACTAAAGATTTGGTGGCCTCGCATTACATCAAATGCAGAGCCACATCAAAAATGTGGTCAGAGGGCTATAGCAAACGAGGTCATGCTACGCAAGTGGAGATGGATTGGTCACACTCTCTGGATACCACTCAGCGAAGTTTTTCGCCAGGCTCTTGAGTGGAATCCACATTGCAGTAGAGCACGGGGTGGACCCAAAACCAACTGGAAAAGGTTGCTAGGAAATGAAATCCAAGAACCAAGACAGTCCTATGCTCCTACTAGCAGTTAAAGGAGAATACATTCATATTCATATAAATTTGGTCGATAAACCTTTTGGAAATAACGCCCAAAATTTGGATTTTATTTCGTTTTTGGGAGTTATTTCATTAAAAAAAAAATCTTAATAACGCCCAAAATAAAAAACGAAATACCACCCAAAAATTAAGAAACGAAATAACGCCCAAATTATTTTTATATAAGTTTGGACAGTAGCCATTATGGAAGTAATGTCCAAAATTTATTCATATGAAAATAATTTCTGCGTTATTTCCTTTTTTTGGAATTATTTCATATAATAAAAACTAAATAACGTCCAAAATGAACACGAAATAAACTCTAAACATCTAACGAAATAAAGCCCAAATTTTAGGCGTTATTTCCGAAATAATTATTTGTATGCAAGTTATTTGGGCGTCATTTCGTTTTTTTATTTTTTTGGGCATTATTTGGGCGTTATTTCACCAAGCCATATTTCTTACCGCCATGCAACTGACAGGGTGTCCTCCTTTGCTAACTAATAAGCCATTATCTTTTTTAAAACTCCGCAGTATCCTGGGACTCAATGAAGTTACACTTCGTTATCTTCGCGAAGGGAACTCCTCGTGTTAAAGTATTCAAAAACGGTTTTCAATAATGAGTAGTTTTTACTTGAGTGGAAAACATAAAAACGGCCCAACCCAATTTTCCGATTTGAAACTAACTAAGTAAATGTTTAAGTCCTCTATCAGCTTATTATCTTACGAGTTCCAGAATTTTTTTGACGGGAAAGTTACTAAGTATACAATATTTATTTATGAAAAATTTTGGCGCTAAGTGCCCGTATGACTTGATTTTAAGTTACTCTGATTTTTTAAGCCCAAGCATAGTTTCATAAGAGACACTTTATAATAGATCCAAAACCGCTATACCTATGATGTATTTTAAGATTTCCCAAGCACTTTGATTTAATTTTCAGAAGACTCCCTTTCACTAATTTATCCTGTACGCCATTTTTAATTGGTTTTTATTATGCGAGCGCTTTCATTTAATTGCAAATCCTGTTAATTTTTACCATTATCCTTTTAATTTGTGCAAATGATTCAATTTTTTTTTCTTTTTCGCTGTTACATATATTAAGAGAGATATACAATTTGACAAACCAGCAACCAACCTCTCAACCTTCCTGCGCTGCTCGACGTAATGTTGACTGTATATTAAATGCTAATTAAATTTTGTTTCATTTTTTTTATTTTTTTCATTTTTATTCCTTTTTACTTTGCTGTTAGTTGTGTTACCCTCAATAGAATAAAATTTCATTATTTTCCCTCACCTCCCCACTTACAGAATGGCGGCGGATGTGACCAGAAACCCGTTTCCGTGCAAATGATGCTCGGCTCACCGACCAGTAGATGTCCTTCGTTGCAACTGAATGTCACCAGTGCACCCACCGTGAGACGTCGCTGATTGAGTGAACTGCTGGTGCCGCCAATGCGTCCATTCAATGGTGCCTGAGGTGTGGGGCATTGTATGGCTGTGTTCGGTTTGCGTGAGAGGGAGAGAGAGAAAAATGAAAAAAAAGAAAGAAAAAAACAGTCAATGTGTGCGTGTGTAAAATGTAAAGCGAGGCGGAGAGGGATAGATAGCGCAAGTTAAATTAGCTGCAAGCAACAAATTGTTAAGAGCGGCGAGTTGTGTGTGCGCGCAAAGCGCCAATAAATATGCAACATTTTATGCACTGCCAACGGCAGCGGTCGTCTGGTGCTGCTGACGTAATGGAAATTTAAAATTCAATTAACTTTGTCATGCAACAAACACATTGCACCACTTTAGTGCGGCGAGACCATTGCGACATTTGCTAACTAACCCTGTATTTGTTCGATTTATTGCTTTAAAATGTTGCACAAAATGTTGTTAGCAGTTAATTCCTAAGGCACGGCACGCTTTTAGATAATACTCACCTCTACACCTGGGCACCGGGCCACTCCACACACCCGTCGGCTCGCATTCCAGTCCTGGTGGACCGCTCAACTTAAAGCCCCACTGACACTTGAACACCGCCCGCCCCCATGCTGATGTATTCAGCTCCAGCAGACTCAAATGTGGATCCTCCAATACCAGACGCGGACATTGCACCGCATGACATGACGGCGGTGGCGATGACCAATTGCCCGAGGCCAAACAGGTGGCATTTACTAAACCATCGCTGCGGTAACCCGGTGGACAGCGGTATAAAGCACGCTGTCCCAATTTGTTACCCTCTAGGCGTAGCGAGAGCGGTGGCACCGGTTCTGGTAGCTGCGGGCATGTTGAAGTGGCCACCACAATTGTAACGCTATTGGTAAGACCACGCGGTGACGTGCAAGTGAAGGTGCCCGAATCGCCATTCTGAATGTTCTTTATGGTTAGACGATAGCGTAGCATCTTCTCCTCGTGTACGGTTGACCAGCCTGAAAAAATTCGAGAGAAGTGTGCATTTGAATTACAAGTGAGCTAGATTTGACAGAGGCTTGAATAAAACTAAACTTAAACTTGCATTACAGACAACTCAATCTTACCTGTCGGATACTGCATATACCAACTGGTCCATGTCCATTCGGGTGTACCTCTTGCACGCGGATACATGCAATCCAAATTGATTGTGCTCTCAGGCAGCACAGCCAGTACACCGGACGGTTCAAAGGCGCCAGAGCCCGAATTGATTTTGAGGCGTATGGACGGTGCGCTATCATCGGAGAAATTCGTCAGCAATGTTGTGGGCACACACGAGGGCATACGTGGTGCCCAGAGCCCATTCGAACAGAGGACACGTGATTCGCCCAGCAGCTTATAGAGACCCAGATCTTTACAGCGGGCTTGCAGCGAATGTCCATGGGGCAAATCCCAGCCAACATTCTAAATTTTGTTATTGTTGTATTTTATATGAATTTATATGGTTTGGTTGGGTATTTGTATTTGGTTTTGAATTGAGAGAAGCCACACAGGTGAAAGCATGTGAGTGAGATCAATTGTTTAAGTAAAAGAGTGAAAACGTATTGAGAGCGAAAAAAGAAAGTGAAGATAGTAGAAGGTACGAAAAAGAGATAAAGAAAGAGAAAACAGAGATTTGGGGAAATTGTGTGATTGTTTGACATGTGAGAGAATGTGTTTTACATAGTGTGTTCTTGAGTTTTTTTTTTTTGCTGAAATGCAATTGTGTGAGGGTACTCTAATGTGACCGCGTGTGTGTGATTGTGTTCAAATAAATAGATGCTATTTGGTTTGAAAACTGACATTTAGTGCATGTAAGCATGTGGTAGTAATTCTTGTGTTTGTTTTTTTTTCTGTGGTTGTGTGCTTTTAATTTTTTCAGTGTCTTCTTTGCGAACGTGCTCGAGTTGAGTTGAATGCATTTTCAATTGCAACTCTGCATTTGCCTTTGTGTGGTTCAAGTTTACAAACTGAAGTGTCATTGTTCAGGGACTTACAAGTGTGTTGCACAGTGAAACGATAAAGATTTTATGTGGAAACTTTTGTTGGAAAAAAAAATATTTAGCTAATCTCTCTGCTGTATGTTTTTTGTATCACCTTAAATTTAATTAATGAAAATTTTAAAACTTATTAATAAAACCACCAAATTTTGTGTTTTGAATTATGAACATATTTAAAGAATACGAAGAGTTGATGTATTGTTTAAAAATACTACTTCCGTATGGTCTGCCACAGAAATTTTATTTAATAATTTTATTGTTTTCATTACATAAAAAGAGTTTAAATATGGCGCTTTAAATACTTTGAATGCATTTCCATATGGTCTGCCAGTGATATATTTTTTATGAAATCGTCTACCTGAATAAGTTTATTATTTTAAACTCATGAAAGGTGTCCAAATTATTAATAAAGAGCCAAAAAATACACCGTAAGCATTTCCATATGGTCTGGTACTGATAGATTTTTTATGAAAAGTCTACCTCAATAATTTCATTGTCTTAAAAGCATAAAAAGAGAACAAATTTTTAGTATAGAGCTAATAATAATTCCAAACGCATTTGCATATGGTCTGCCAATGATAGCTTTTTTTGTAAAAATGTCTGCCTCAATAATTTTAGTATTTTAAACGAGTAAAAGAAGGTAAAAGTATAACTAAAGAGCCAAAAACATACACCGTATGTATTTATGCATGGTCTGGCACTGATAAATTTCTTATGAATACGTCTGCCTCAATAATTTCATCGTTTTACAGGTTTAAAAAAAAAAAGTTTTGAAAAATAAACCGAATGCATTTCCATATGGTCCGCCGCTGATAGATTTTTTGATGAAAACGTCTGCCTTGATAATTTCATTGTTTTAAACGTTTAAATGGAGGTAAATACATTTTTGTGTGGTCTGCCTCTGATTGATTTTTTTATGAAAACGTCTGCCTCAATAATTTCATTGTTTGAACAGTATAAAAAATTATAAAATTATAGATAGGAAATACTTTATGAAAACATCTGCCACAATAATTGCACAATTTTGACAGCTTGCAAAGAGTCAAATTTATTAATACAGTACAAAAAACATACTTTGTATGCATTTCCACATGGTCTGACACTGATAAATTTCTAACGAAAACGTCTGCCTCTACAATGTAATTTTTTTTAAGTGACAAAATTATTGAATAACAACTCCGAATGCATTTTCATATGGTCTACCACTGAAAGGTTTTTTAGCAAAACGTCTGCCTTAATAATTTCATTGTTTCAAACGTATAAAAAATCTCAAAATTTTAGATCAAAGGCTGTAAAATACTTTGAATATTTTTTCATATGGTCTGCCACTAACAGATTCTTTATGCAAACGTCTGCCTCAACAATTGCACAATTTTGATTGTTTGAAACGAGTTAAAATTATTAATACATAGCAAAAAACCTATTTTGTATGCATTTTTGCATAGTCTGGCACTGATGAGTTTCTTACGAAAACGTCTGCCTATAATAATTTCATCTTTTTAAATGTATTAAAAGCGACAAAACTATTGATGAAGTGCTAACGAAAATTGCGAACGCATTTTGATATGGCCTACCGCTTATAGGTTTTTTTATGAAAACGTCTGCCTAAATAATTTGATTGTTTAAAATACATAAAAAGTAACAAAACTTACTTATAAATAAATCAAGCAAACCTAAAAATGTATTTTGTCAAATCTCATTTTAAGCAAGCAGACATAAACAATATTCAAAAATTTTCAATTGGTCTGCCAATGAGAGCCCTTGGACTTAAGTGTCTGCCTGCAAATGACAATTTAATTTATTGAGAAGTTTCAACTGTACATTAAGTCTTAGACTTTTATAGTACATAAATGCACATTAGGGAAGGTTAAATTTTTATGGCGCTCACAGTATTCTTTGAATCATTTTTACCCAAGAAATCATACCTTTAAAATGTATTTCAATGTATTTTTCTCAAGAAAGACTATCAAATCCAAAAAAAGGTATGAAAGTGCCATCTCATAAATAAAAATAGAGACCAAAAATGGATTCCTCGACCCCAAAAATCCCCAGATTCACATTTGGCTTTTTCGTACAACATCTAAAATCATTTTGGAAAGAAAACGTAGGGGAAGTGGGGTAAAGTTGGAAATTTTTTTTTTCGAAGCTCCATAAAATGAACAAAACTTCTTATTATTTCATGTTTCAACTTTCTATAATAAAGAAAATTAAATGTGCTATATTTTTGGCGAAGAAACGAACCGAAAATATGGATTTTCTGTTGAGTACGACGCTTTGATCGGGGATGCCCAAAATGGCAAAAAATTAAAATCGTGGGGTAAAGTGGGAAACTTTCAAAACTCATGAAAACTAATACAGATGTTGGAAAAAAAGTTCTAATATCTTTATTGTAAGACAGAAAAGGTTCAAGGAACACACCTATAGGAGTATGGGAGAAGGGGGAGGTTTCGACACCCTAACAAAAAAGTCCTTATATCTTCCAAATGCAATTGTGCATGTTATTTTGAATACACATAGGCTATGCATGAATATGTGTGCTTCTTTTATAAATTACAAAAAAATCGATATGTTTGCTATTTTCGGAAATGTAACCAATAAACCAAAGTTAAAATAAATGACGAAACCTCCCACTTTTGGGGAGGCTTCGTCAGCCATATAAATTCTTCATTCCCTTGATTTTTTGAAACTTTCAACGTTTTGAATGTAGATGGTAAAAGACGAATTGCTTCCGGTGTTACAATGGAAGAAGGAAAATCAGGGATGTCGTCTTCAATCGGGACCATATCCAGCAAATCATTCGGACCAGGAAGGTCAGAGCCTTGAACGAGTTCGAGACATGATTTAGGCTGATTCTATATCCATTTGTACATTGGCATTCGTACCGAACTCCATATCTTGTGAAAAATCAGATTCATGGAAAATAATTGAATCATAAGTATAAATTTCAGTTGTCGAATCCTCCCATTTACACTTGACGAATCCTCCCTTATCCACTTGTTACCAAATTTCCAAAAATTCGCAGTTATCTTTTATTTATTTTGCAAACCTTAAAAGTAGTATTAATAGTAATAATATTTTTAAGGATATGCTTAAAAAAAACGGAAATTTTATGGTTTATTAATCGAGTATCACACAAAAAGCAACAAGCAAATATTACAGCATTTTGCTATAAAAATACAAAATCACGACTAACTACGCACCCTCGCCGAATTGCGCAGAGAAATTTTTATGATAGCTGCGTATCATTAGGAGTAAGACTTTTTGGTTTACACACGGGAGTAAGTGCGAATAGAAATCTCAAAATTTGGCACTGATGAAGCCTCCCACGTGTCGAAACCTCCCCCTTCTACCCTAAATATGAAAAGAAATAATGATTTTGCTCATTCGTCGTTCTCTGATGAAACATCAAAGTCCGAGTCACAGTGTTAGTAATAAAAGAAGCTTGTAGTGAGATTAACGCATTTCAAGTGAAATAAGCGTTGACAATCCTTTTTGTTGCATTTGATGGTATTGTGTCTGGTCATTATTTAGGGCATGAGTTCTATGCAAATGGTGCAAAAATCACGATCTTCATCTGAACTGGAACTTTTTTGTTTCTTCTTTGACGCTTTCTTTGCTGGTGGTGCTTTTTTGCTCCTGGTACTCTATGTTTTGTGATTCGTTTCCTTCTTTCTTCCGTTTATCTGCCAAACGTTTCTCAGCTGCTTTTTGCAACTCGCTTAGCTTTTTCGGAGTGTTTACTCACAATATAAATGTACAACACTTATTTGGATCATGAAATAGTATAGAACGTTGACAAGTGGGGACTTGTAATCGTGAAATAACATTTCCCACTTTACCCCGATACCACATTTTGCAAAAAATGTGAGCTTCATTCTTTCACTCTATGAATTACACGGAATCCTTTTGCGTTGTCAAAATTAAGACTACAAAGAATATTTTTGTGTACTTACAATCGGTTTGTCTCCAGAAACATTAAAAATATCGGTGCTTAAAAATTTCAAAATGAAACTTCGAAATCACTTAAAAACTTTACATGATTCCAGAGATCACAAAAATACGTATGCACGCATCGCTATACCATAAAGATTTGCTTACGGTCATTGCAAGTACATGTCAGAAGCGCATGACAGCTATACTTTGCTAGTTTGCCCGAAAAGGGGCATTTCCCACTTTACCCCACTCCTACTTTACCCCACTTACCCTTACCTTGAAAAATATGGAGGCTTGAAATTCATTTTAGAGGCATAATTTCTTGGGCAACAATTCCTAAAATGCTCCAAAGAACACCGTGAGAGGGTACGCAATATCGATTTTTTTGGCCCTTTACAAATTGACCCACTCTAATGTTCATATACATATATAATTTAAACAAAATCAAGAAAGAAAAAGTAAATATAAGTAATAAATTATAAAAATAGATACATAAAAATAATAACAAATTTAAATTGTTCCACTGTGCGACGACGTGTGTGACGTGCCTTCTTGACAGTGTGCAGCCTGTGTGTATATTTGTGTTTGTATGTAGGTATGTATGTATGTGTTAACATTATAAAAATAGCGTTTACATAGATTTGTGTATCAGATGATGATATTGCAAATTTATCAACCAATAACGAGCCGAGTGCTGAGTGTCAACATTGCCATTGCGCGTCTGTTGATTGACTTGACAATGATGGTGTTTACATAACGTGACAGATTTTTAATTAAAAACAAAAAAAAAAATAAAAAAAAAAATTTAAAAATGCGCCTTATAAAGCAAAGATAAACCAAAAACAGTTAAGCCCTAGGTGGTCGGTCACACACGTACAGTCTACTGAGTAAAACTGCGTATGCAACCAACAACAACAACAAAAAAGTGTGATGCATTTTAAGCTATGACTTTGTAACTTAAGTGTTGCTGGATTTGAACAGAAAAAATAAAACAGAAAATTTTCTATTTGGATTTTTCGCTAGATTGAGTTTTCACATGATGCGCTTGAAAGGCAAATTTTTTTTAAAATTCCACGCGGGAATTCAAAACAACAACGACGACGACAAGACAAAGCGAGACATCATTTGAAAACTCAAAAACTCACAATTGCTGTGTTTGAGACAAAAGTCGCTTTTGAAGTGCGATTGCGACGTGACCCTCGGACGGATGTTATCGGGGTCTGGAAGAAATAATAAAAATAATAATAATAAAAACACAAAATTGAATACTAACTTTTTCTTTCAAAACAAACAAAAAATAAAAAAAAATTTTTTAGTTTAAATTTGAGTTTAATTTTAAATAAAGCTGGAGTTTGTATGTTTAATAGTGCGTTATTTCCTTAGGGTCATAATTTATGTGTCTTAAAGTATATAGTTACGTAGAGACGTTTCTATGTCAATGGATTGGGTGAGATAAAGTGGAAATAAAAATACAAATTTGGTTTTCCTTTTAAATATTTACTTATAATCTGCTGCTACCATTATGCATTTTTCGTTTAATTTTTCGGATCACTAGTCTTTGAAATATTGTCGACCAAACAAGTCAATCAAGAATAAAGTCCCCAATATGGAGCAAATCGAGTATCGCGCAGTTATTATTATTATAAATTTCTCTACCAAGCAAGTAAAATCAGTTCATACCATACTGGAAGAAATGTCATGCATTTACGGGGGCTACTCGTATGTATTGTTCAAGCAAAACTATGATTTGCAAGATTTATAACCTTCTTAAGCAAGAAAAGAACTCACTTGAGGACGCCGGAAATCACCCAAAAAATCCAAAACACACTCGACTTTAGAAAACATTGATCGATGACTTTGGCATGACTAAAGTCAGTGCAAGATGGGTACCGAGAATGCTCAAGAAGCCTAAAAAAAGCGAAGCATTCTCGCGAGCAGAGATGGAGTATAGGCTCGAATCGTTGCTGCAGACGAAACCTGGGCTCATAATTTGAACCTGAATCTAAATAAGTAGGACTCTATGCAGTAGCACAAAGAAAGCAAACCACCATTAAGAAGTTCAAGGTGTCGGAGTCGGCTGGGAAAATCATGATGACATACAGTGGTAGATCGTGGCCATAAATAGGTAAAATTTGAAAGTGCTATGGACTTAAAAAATCTTTATGCCAATCATCAGATACTACTTAGGGACGAACAAAGAACTATAAAATTAAAAATTTTTTTTTTGGTTTAGCAACACAGTGGGCTCAAAGTTAGACAAAAATGCTCTATTAGTGGTTTTTTTTAAAGAAAGGGTAGTAGTTAAGGGATATTTTCCCTCCTTTTAAGTCCCTTGGAAATTGCACTCTCTGAATTTGGACATATCATAGCAAAGCATTGTAGCAAATCTTATATTTTGCGTCAAGTAGTCGGTAATATGAAGAATTTTATTTTCATAGGGCGTGGCACCACCCATTTTTCCATTGAAAATTATTTTTCTAAATTTCCTTTGCAAACGTACTAGATTTCATCCATCTGCGTCAAGCGGATATGATGAATCAACATTTAGAGGGGCGTGACACCACCCACTTTTCTTATGAGAATTATTTGCTCTAATTGTCTGAGCATATGTACAAAATCATATCCATCTGCGTCAAATATTGTCAGAGTAATGTTGAATTTAATTTTTTGAGGGCATGGCCCCTCTCATTTTTCCAGTGAAAACTATGAGCCCTGATGATTTTTACATAATTACCAAATCTTATTTATCTGCGTCAAAGAATTTCGAAGATATGATTCGTTAATTTTTTGGAGGGCGTGGCACCGCTCATTTTTTTATCCCATAACCTTATCTTTCTATTACTAACACAATGTAAAAACTTTTTAAAAACGGTTAGTTAATTTCCGAGCCAATAAAAGACAAATAAACCAAATCTAGTTTTAATAAATTTGATTTTCGTTATTTTCTCATAACTTCAAAACTGTAGAAGATAGATCAAAATTTATAACATTTTTGAAATTGAAAATCAGGTTAATGGAAATTGATACCCATTTTGGAAAAAGTTTCGAAAACGCCCTAACTTTGTATGGGAGGTAGGCGTGTTCGTGGGCGGATTTTGTTCAAAAAACATCTGCATTTCAAGAGCCTTGCTCTTTTATTACTTTATATGACCTCTATTCCATACAGAACCCGTTCACAGTGTGACAGTCTGTTAATCGATCAAGATAAGGTGTGCCTATAACCGAAAAATACCACGCTTCAATCTAAGAGCAATTTACGGAAGACGTCTGAAAAAAAGATGTGGAAAATTGACCAAAGGTGTTCCACTTCCGAAAAAGACGTATTTGGATGGCTTCTTTGAAGAAAGTCAGCTTTGCAATATTGACTCACGAACCTTGCAGTCCTTACTTGTTCTCAGACTTGAAAAAAGAATTTCTAGGGAAAAAAATTTCAAGTTATGACTAAAATAAAAAAATTTTCGAAGGTATATTTCAGTTAACTTAATGATCAGAAAAATGTATTAGGGTAGCAGAAGAATATTTTTAAAAGGAAAACTAAATTTGTATTTCTATTTCCACTCCTTATCTCCCATTTCGCGGACTTAAAATCCTCCCCTCGTATATTAGACCAAAATTTTTAGTTTCCAAAGACATAGTTTTCATACTCATAAAAATTAAATGTTACTCATACGACATGTTATTCACATGATGAACTTTTTCTTTGTCCTTAAACTTCATTTTGATGCAACTTAGAACCAAAACATTTAAACATCTGTAAGTGCTTTGTATGGACTATTACAAAACGTAGTTTGAAATATGGCCGCTAGGAAATAACGACGCTACACTCTGGCCTACGCTGAGAATAAGTCATATGTTAAATATCAATAAGCGCTTTTTACGTTTACTTAATGTTATGTGAATGAAATGTTACTTTTGTTTAGAGCGAATGTTGTGTCTTATGCTGTTTTGTGTTTCGTATGTCAGCGAAAGTCACTGATTTTTCTTTTTGGTTTTGTGTAAGATGGGGACTTTGTACGAAAACATCACAAACTTACCACAGAAATATTACGATAACTCAGTAGTAAATGCGGCGGTATGCGATTTACATGACAGCTTTTATAAAGAGGTTGAAATTTGACGTTTCCACTTTCATCTAAATTGATGATGTATTTAAAAGATAAAATTGTGGTGGTGGGAAGAAGTTAAGAAAAATATTGAAACATTTAATAAACATTAGTTTTACTGAAAATATTAAAACAATGAAAGTGTTGCTTTTGTTTTGTATAGTATTTTATTGTAAGAATTTTTTTTTTTGTAAAGTTGGAAATATTATTTTTCCTTTCTTTATTAACGTTTTTATGCAATGTAACTTTTTTTTTTCTTTTTTTTTTTTTTTTCAATTAAAGCTAAAAAAAACTATCATGGCAAGAAACTATTTATTTCTACTACATGTGGCATGTAATTTTTGTATTTTTCTTTTGGCTTTACAAATATGAAAAAGTTCTATTTTATGTTATATATAAATTGCTTGCATTTTTATGAACTATTTTTTATGTATGTATGTAAATATGTACTGACTATATGTGTATGTTAAGTTTTTATGTGTGCATTATCTTGTGTATGTGAATACTCTGTTTCTGGTTTCTTATTACGTTTTTTTTTTGTTGTCGTTTAATGCTTGTGTCATATTATTTTACTTAATTCCATGCAGAGCTGTGGTTTTATGTACTTCATTACTTACCCTCCTCATTGGTTGCACAAAGTGGGCCAACCCATTTTCCTTTAACGCAACGTATTTTACATAAGCGACGATCACCTAATGGTCCAATTTCACCGGGGAAACGTATTTCGGATACTTCTGTAAATTGTTGTGCAATATCAATATCTTCTTCTTCTTCTTCCTCCTCATCGGAGTCAGTTTCATCTGGATGTACGGGAGAGTAGCCACCCTCTTCATCGAAGATTCCTGGAAAAGCAATAAAGAAAAATAGTGTAAGCAATATTTTCCAAGCTTGTAGGCAAATGTAGACAAAATGTAGACTGCTTCAAAAAAAACTGAAAAATGTTTGTATTAATTATAACACATTTGGTCTGAGGATATTTCGTGGTGAAAGACAATTAAATAAAAAATTTTCCACAAGCGTCATATTGTTTAGATTTTGTACGATTTTAACCTCCCTCTTCCCCCGAAAACTAATTGTAGATTCTCTATTTAGGTAAATGTGGACGAAGCAAATGCTTAAAAGGCAGTGTTTTTAATGTTTCTCAATATGTTATACTAACTATATGTAATTCCTTGTTAGAAAAATACATTGAAAGATTTATGTGCGTAAAGTTAGCCCTGCTTTTGTGGAATTTCCAGAAAAAAAAAATTGTGCCGGGGTGTGCTCGACTTGTGCTTTGTTTTGCCGTATTGGAAATAAAAATCGGTTCAATAGTATAGATTTTATGAAGAGGTCCTTTTTTTGGTGAATACGAAGTTTGTGGAACTTCCCGAAAAAAAGAAAATATGCCGGGGTGTGCTCCACTTGTGCTGCGTTGTGCCGTTTTGGAAATCAAAATCAGTCAAATGGTATAGATTTTAAGAGGAGGTCCTTTTTTTGGTGTATGCGAAGTTAGCCCTGATAGGACCTCCCCATAAAATCTATACTATTGCAGCGATTTTGATTTCCAATACGGCACAACGCAGCACAAGTGGAGCACACCCCGGCACAACTTTTTTTTTCCAGAAATTCCACAAAACTTCGCATGCACCAAAAAAAGGACCTCCCCATAAAATCTATATTATTGGACCGATTTTGATTTCCAATACGGAACAACGTAGCACAAGTGAAGCACACCTCGGCACAACTTTATTTTCGGGAAATTCTACAAAACTTCGTATTCACCAAAAAAAGGACCTCCCCATAAAATCTATACTATTGAACCGATTTTGATTTCCAATACGGTACAATACGGACGCATTATAAAAAGATTTCAATGATAGAGGCTTATAGGGAATTGGACAGGGAAAAAAATAAAAAAAAACAAATAAATCGTTTTGGTCACCTTTCTTAGGGCTCAAACCCGAAAAATCAAAAAAGCAAAATTATAGAACTCTACAACTCGAGGACCATTTATTCGATTTTTAAGATTATTTTTTTTAAGTGGGTAGGTACGTTGCCCATTGAGGTCATGTGAAACTTAGTTTTTCAAAATTCCCTTGGGTTTTTCCGGGACAGTAAAAATCTTTCTAATTACGGAACCATTTGCCCGATTTGACTGATTTTTTTATTTGCAGATATCTTGTCCGATGTGATCTTGTGAACTTAACTTTTTTAAAATTTCCTCGGTCTTGTCCGGGAAACCTAAAGAACTCGGGAACCATTGGTAATTTGGTAATCAGTGAGGTTTAGTAGCACTTATTTTTTCAAAGTTCCATCGGCTTTGTCCGGGATATTAAAAATTCTTAATACATTTCTCGGGAGCTAATAACCTGCTTTGAGTGATTTTTTTATGCGTGGTTAAGTTAACTGTCTAGTAAAGTCCTATTGTATATTTTTAGTTTTTTTGAAATCATTTATTTAAAAATAAAAATTAAAATTTAGTCTTAAAATACATAAATAAACTTTTCAAAAATCCTCCTTGTTATTTTTGAAAATCTTATTTAATTCTTATGGTTTTTGACTAAATTGAAATTTTTAGTTTCAGCTCCGCTCAGATAAACTTTTCTGAAATTGTACAAAAACGTTTAGGGTTGCCACCCGGTTTTTTTTTTTGTTAGTTAGTTTTATTTAAGCCAAATTTCGTTTTGATGAATTTTTAACGATTTATATTAGGTATTTTTTTTTAGTTTGTAACTATAAAAAAAGAATAAGATATGAAATAAATTTTCAAAAAAACCATCTGACAACCCTAAAAATATTTGTTGGATTTTCCTTAAGTTTTTTTAAGTGTTTTGAGACCAAAATTTTGTTTAAATTTTTTAAACATATTGTTTGAGCGAAACTTTCGATATTAAAACATATGGCAACCCTTTAAGCTTATGTTAATTTTTTACAAATGTTCCAGAAATTAAGGTCATCATATTCTATAACTTCAAGTAATAAAAAAATAAAAAAATAGGTGGTGACAAAAAACGGCATGTTTTGGTACATTTTTCGGAGATTTACCCAAATATTAGAAGGGTTCCCACTGGTGACATTCCCATTTTTTTAAGAAAGGTGCTATCATAAGGGTCCTCCATTATACTTAATATTCTTTACCATTTTTTTAAAATAAATTTATGGTCATAAGGATCCTCTTTCACAAAAAAATTCTCTTCTTTGATTTGGCGAACAAAACCTTGCAGTAGTACTTGACCTCAACTATGAATTCATATTAAATTCTGTACATTCAAAATTGACAGTCCTTAATTATAACAAAATGCTCCCATGCGTATGCATTTAATTTGCACCAAATGAATGATAATGACGACAAAATCCTTAATCCGCTTACTTTTAATCACGTGCATACGAACATTAAATCGTTTTTCCATTGTGAGCATTGTATTTCGTCATAACCGCAATACACGTAACCGCAATTACAATGGAAACAACAGCAACAACTGATTGTGTAGAGTTAACGCACATACAGACAATACACGCTGTGATAAATACTTAGTAGTGATGTGATAATGCAATCATCATGCTTCTATTTAATTTAAAGTCTTTGCCAAATGCAAATATATTTATAAACTAAAGGGAATTAGAATAGAGAATAAAAAAAATTTTGAAGGGTATTAAAACTAAACAAAAAATTACAGAAATATGATACTATATCGGAATTTAGATAGTAGACTTTAAATTGAAGTCATTTAAGCGGTCACTTCTTAAACTTTGAACTTTCTGAGGGATATTAAATCTAAAAATGATTGACTTCGACATAGGGACTCCAAGTAAGATTGGATTTAGATACTTAACCTTAAACTAAAATCTCTTAAAAGGCCATTACTAAAACTTTAAATTTTTTGATGAGTATTAAAAATTAAACAAAAATGATATGGGTATCAAGGGTCTAAATTGCATCAAAACTTAGATATTGGAATGAAATATTTTAAGTAGCCAAATTTTAAACTTGAAATTATTTGAAATGTATTAAGAACTACTTAGATAGGACTCAAACACAAAGATTCTAATGAACAGCGAAGCTAAGAACTTGAAGTTAAGGCATTTAAACGGCCACTTTTTAAGCCAGAAAGTTTTCGAAGAGTATCAAAAAATTAACAAAAATGAATCTGGCATTAAGACTCGAATTAAAAGCGACACTAAGATATTAAGGTTTGAATGCAAATTGTGAAACAATCATTCTCTAAGCTTTACATTTTTAAGAAAGGCCAAGTAGAACTGATTACTAAAAGGATTCTTATCATAAGCATGTGATATTATTAGAGTGCAGTAGTGATACTTAGCAAAACTAACTGATTCATATGAATAAAATTACAATTGAAGTAACTACCTTGCCACAGTACTGAGAATTCTACTTAAAAAATCTAAGCACCACTATAATTGTGTAGATTTGTGCAAATATGAATCATAGTGATGAAATTAATGTTGCACCATGTTGTCATCATATTGTATATGTACAAATGGGTTATTCCTTCGTACTTATGAAATTGCTGCTGCTTTCGCCATTAATTAATCATATTTTCCATAAAATGTAATTTCACATTAAAGTATCAATCTATGGGGAGCACTGCCAGTGCATTTTGAATGCAGTTGATGATGCTCAGCTGCTGGAGTGGTTATATTTAAATGGATTTTGTGACATTTTTCATTTATATCGAATTATGAAATGTCAAGTGGTTTTGAGGTATATGTACTATGGCAGATAAGTATATTGAGATGTACTTACTAATATGTACAAATTGCATATTGTATGTATTCCATAAATGAATTAAGCAAATTAAATATTGACATTTTAACATACTATGAGCACATAGGATGAGCATAAGACTTAAGGATTTGATTATTGGAGCGTTTTAAAAATAAACCACACAGCAGCATAGAAAAAAAGTCATTAATATCACTAGGGTTGCCAAAGTTTTTTAAAATTTATATTTGAAATTCGTATAACGTTAAAAAGCCTTGAAACAATATTTTGAAGACAAGATTTATAACTTCCACACTAGTTTTTAAATTTGTGAATACTATCTAGCCATAAAGATGATAAATTTTGAGAAAAAATACTTTTATTTTTGACTAAAATCACAATGAAGACTGAAATTGCGTATTTTCAAAAGCCATTGACCCATCAGTTCTTAAGCACAAAACTTAACGTGTTTATCAAACTCCCAAAAAAAGTTACCCCAAAATAAACATTTTTCCTACACAAAGAGAGCGTATTATAAACTTCAACACTTCAGTAAGTGTAAACATACGTTGAAAGAAAGAAAAACAGAAGAAAAAATTTAAGATCCGAGAAAGAAAATTATGTAAAAATCTTTTAACTCTTCGCTATACAACATCCCGCCAAAAACCCCAAAAGGACCACAAACACAAAGAGGCAATTTCACTCAATCAAAGCAAACAAAAGGACGCAAGTGGAACGCAAACAAAATCCAACAGCAACAACAAAATAGGTAACTAAACTAGCAAAAAAAGGAACGTTGTTAAAAATTGGTTCCCTCTCATACCCACATGGTTTGCCTTATTTAACACCCACTTAACTGCAACAACAACAACGGCAATAAAAACGAAAGAAAGTAACTTTAAGCCCTTTTTAATAGAGATGACAAAAAAAAAAAAAAAAAACCGCCGTTTCTTATAATGCAACCCATTTAGAAAATAAGCCCTTAGAGATAGGATAGGAATGATTCTATTGAGAAAATTTTACTGCAGCATAAATTTTTATGGGTATAGTAAGGAAATATAAACTAAAAGTCAAAATAAAGGGTGAAATATAGAGTATCGATTTTTTATTGTGTTATTTAGAGAGGTGTTTGAGAGTATTAGCAATAACATTTGTAAGGTTTCAGAATTGTAATCTTATTTTATAGCAACGTAGTTTATAGCTATCTATTCATTTATATCCAATTATATAACTCAATTGATTTTTTAGAGATTTGTGTGGAGTTTTATGCAGCTTCCTTCTCGGTTTTTTCAATAATTTTAAAGTTATTGAGATTCAAAGTGTTTCAGAATGATTTTTGATTTTCAGTAAATTACTGACAAAGAATTTAAATACAAATGAGCGATGGGTACAAGAAAAACTATTTTTGTGTGTAATATGAGCATACCCGCAATTTCCTTTAATCAGTAAATAATATTTTTGCGTCACCTTAATGCTTATTTTAGTTTATCTTACCCATCTTTATCTTTGCGAATTATTGTCTTTAAACAGGAATCACCACCGCCTTAAGGTCGACTATTTTAAATTTTTTAAAGATCAAAAGTGCTTTAGGGTACTTTTTGAGATGGACATTTGTAAGGTTTCAAAATTGTAATATTCTTTTATAGCTTCACAGTTCATAGCTAGGTATTTATTTAAATAATTCCAGACATTATCATGACTTTTTGAAGATTTATGTCGATTTTAATGTAGCGTTCTTGTGCTTTGCCATAATTTTTAAGTATTTTATTTTTCACATTTGTAATGTTTCAGAAAATTTTTTTGCTATTCTGTATATTACTGTCTAGGTATTTATATAAAAATGAGTGACATACACAAAAAAACAATATATGTGGGTAATATGTGGGCAAAGCAAGAATTTTCTAAATTCGCATAAAATATTGTTTTTGCGCCCCCATAATGCTACTCACCTTTATCCTTGCGACTTGTCGTCTTTGAACTGGAATCTCCACCGCCTTTAGGTCGACTAAGTGCACCAGTTGTTTTGCCTGATTTCCGCTTAACACGCTGCAAGTTCTCATTTGCGCTTGAATTGTCATATAACTCCGAAGGTGACAGCAATTCCACTGCTCTTTGATTGGTTAAATTCAATAAACTCTCATTATTAGCATTTAAATGCATCACCTCCCCCGGCAACTCATCATCAATTGCTTGCTTTGGATTTTCTTCATCTCCAATGGCGCTACGTTTGCGTCTCCTTTGTGTAGCAGTTGCAGTTGCACCTTCATTATGTTGCAAATTCTCATGACTATCGCCACGTCGACGATGGTGTTGTGGCTTTTGTAGTTTATCTTTGCTGCCTTCTTTGACTTTCGCATTTGCACCATCCTCCGCTGCTGCTTTTTTACGCTTTACTTTCTGGCATGACTCTTTATTCTCACCGCCAGCTGCACAAGCCGCTTTCTTTGCTTTCTCTTTGCGTTTTTTCTTCATTTTATGCAATTTGAGGCGTAATTCCGGATTTGGCGAACGTGACTTCAGAATATCCTCAATGTGCACATAGTAGACATCACCCTCGGCAGCCAATTTGCTGCCACTCCATTTATCTGTTTCCGGTGATGCATCCGGATCATAGTGTATCACTTGTCGTTTATAGCGACTACCACGCCCACCGCCACTGCGTCCATTCTCATTCTCAATACGTCGCCGACGACCGGCACCCGAACGTCTCTTTTTATTCAATTTACGATTTTGATTGAGACGTTTGCGTGCCGCATCGCTATCACTATCAAGTTCTTCGTCATCTTCCTCATCAATGCCGGCGGCATCATCTTCGTGTATGGCTGCTCCGGCGCCTGCATGATGATGTCCATCATCCAAGTCGATGGAGTAGGGATTCACAATCGAAGCCGACTCGGCATTATGACGTGATGTCAAATCGATATTGATCTTTTCAATAAATTCAACATCGGCGGTAGTGAAATCTTCGGGCAGATAGATTTGTGTTGTTTCAAATTTGGCATATGGCTGTTCGGTGGTTGTCTCCGGTTTAATGATGTTGAAACGTATGTCGGGGGCTTTGCAACCGGGTGAAGCATCTGTGGATGAAAAGAAGTGTAATGGCGGAGATTAGAGCGATATTTGCGGTTAATGGTATAAAAGGTTAATTTTTTAAAATTTAATTATATAGCAGGCGGCCATTAATTATGTTTTATATATTTGTAGAAAATGCTTTAAAGAACAGAATTATTTAGTTAGTTGGTTGGAAAATTACATCGAAGCTGTGCAATCGATGATTTAAAAATTTAAGACGTGACGTATGAGTGATATTTAATTGCCTTATCGAATTGTTAAGTACGATTTCTCAGGTCGGATATAGTTTATGTGCTACCTGATTAAATAAATTTGTTTTTTCTTGAATATTCTACAAAAGTGAAGAAAATAGTTTGTGGCTGTTTGATAAAAACGTCTATAAATTAATTAAAAACATTTCACAGAATTTTTGAAAATTTAAATCTGTTTTTCATGCAAATTAAAAAAAATGCACTTTTTTTTTAATTTGCACGATTTTCATTTGTATGCAATTTGTTGTGTATTATGTTTTTATACCGATCTTAAATTACAGTTATTTTTGCAATTTCTCCTTTTTAGTTTTCACATTTTACCAAATTTTTGTTGTTGCTTTGCTTTCATTTTTTTATTGCATTTCCGACAGCTGAATGCATTTTGTCATTTTTTTGGCAAACGTATTTCATTTATTTGCTCAACTCAAATTGTAGACATTCTATATTTGCAAGGGTATTTCTGTACTTGTCTGTGTCTTCTTTGTGTGTGTGTATATGAGTGTAGCTTACGGTGTGACCTAAATTTTCTCGTTGTGTAGCGTTTGGCGCGCGTGCTACTTTAACAAGCGCCAAGGAAGGGAAAAATGGCTGTTGCTATTTTATTCCACTGACTGACTGACTGTCTTTCTGTCTGTTTGCTTTGTTGCTTTATATTGCTGCTGCTGTTGTTGTTGTTTCGACTATTTGCTACTACAACATTAGATTTGGTAAAACTGTTTTTCATTTCATTTTTGTCTTGTCATCTCAGCTCTGCTCTCCTCACTGCGTTCGTTTCGTTTCGTTTTGCTTCGTTTCGTTTGAGTTAAATTTGGCTAAAATGATATCAAATAAGTAAAATGTACTCACAGAAGAAGCAGAAATATAAAAACAAGAAACGACTGTTATTTAAATCGAATTATGTTGAATAACATGAACATGAAATGGTAAGAGCAACAAGAACGGAAACGGCAACAAAATTACACGCTCAACATGGAAAAAAGTTGCAAAATTTTTGCAAACAGATTTTGTCGGATGCCAGAGAAACGTTGAAATGAGCGCGCGGATAAGCGTCAAAGTTTTTCAGTAATTTGTTCAAGTTATGTTTGTGTTTGGGAAATTAAGTGTAGAAATATGCATCAGCATCCGGCAGTGGCAATAGTTGTAGTTAGTTGTACCATAGCAGATGTAAATTTGACTTTATATAAAGTTTCTAAATGAAAAACTTTTATTGAAAGTAACAGACAAAAAAAAAGCTCTAAATGGGTTTTAGCATAAAATCGTTAAATTTTTGAAACAGGAATAATTTCATATTTTAAATTGAATAAAATTTTGCAAAAGCAGCTTAAAATGTTTGTCTTTTTTATATATAATTTTTTATTATTTTTATAGCGTTACTTGGACCAATTGCCATTAACAGCCAGTCTCCCTCTTTAACATTCTAATAGAATAAAATATTGTAGGCAAATCTGTTTAATTACCTTGGTTTTTTAACGCATCGTAGCTAAGAGCTTCAGTTTTATATAAGTGCCTATGTTTTAACATGTCGTATGAGTAACATTTAATTGCGCGCGTGCTTATAGAAAAAAGTTATAGTTTATTTAAAATGAAGTCATTTAACTAGTTCAATGAAAAAAAAAAGTATCCCAATAACACCACCACCTGCACTGGCTGGTTTGTTAACTTAAATTTTACATAATTAAGTTAAATCTGATATAATGAAATTAAATTGAATATGATAATTTTAGGCTTATTTAGGCTTGGAAAATGGTCTGCCAATTTTACAATGCTTTTTGGTTCAATACAATTGATTATGTTCCATTTTAACAACCAAAATTCGATCGTTGTATTTTCTTAACAACTCATTTTTTTCTTTAACATCATTAAGTCGGGTTATTGATTTGTAAGCTATGATGATTTTTAATGATTCATGAAGTTTAATGTAGGTTTTTTATGATGGCGAAATAAACATTTATAAGGTTTCAAAATTTCAGTCTTGTTTCACGTCATAGCTCCTCATTTAAATAAATCCAGATATTTTTACAATTTTCGAAGAATTATTTGGATTTTTTTGCAACATTCTGGTGCCTTGGGTAAATTTTTTAGAAATTCATTTTCGACATTTGTAGTGTTTCAGAATGATTTTTGCTATTTTGTTTAGAAATTTAGGCAAAATTTTTAATGGACACAAAAAAAGAGCATTTGTTTGACTATCTTTAATGATGAAGACTACGTACTTGGCACTGAGCTTGCCGCATAACCATAAAATGCATGTCTGCCATCATGCTTTAGGCAATTATATGATATAGCGCCTAAAATTTGTAAATATTCTTCATATATTTTGCTGTTATTGCTGAGTAAACGCGAATGCCGCAAGACATTTCAATGTACTTAGCATTAAAAGAATATTAAATTTCTTTAAAGCGATATATCATACATACTTTGTGCAACATTATCAGACTGTCATACTTTCTTGCGCTGCTACATAAATCATTGACACACTTGACCGCATAAAACGTGTGCGCAATGCAAAAGTATTTCGAGTGTGGCATTTTGTGCACTTCTTGCAACAACGTCGCTGAATGTTGATGCTGTTGCAACACATTCGAATTTTCAGCAAAATTTTAAAATGCATTTCCAGCAAAATAGCAATTGTAGTACGCGTTAAAATGCTTAGAATTGTCACTGAATAGTTGATTTTTTTTTAAATTCCTACAATTACTTCCACATGACTCAATGTCGACTACATTGACAAAACTGACTGTTTGACACAACAGCGTAAGCTTGCATGCATAATACTGTATGGTGGTAGATTTTTACTTGGAAAAAACATTTTTTAAAATTCAAACAGTTTCTTAATTTCATGGTTCTCTTATTGTACCTAAATTTGAGTGACTACACTAATCAGTGGGTGTGCACGAAAAAATGTAGTTGAGCCATATTTTGCTTGAAATATAAATTTTAGTTTAAGTTCAGTTCAGTATTTTGTGTATCGTCTTTGGATGGCTCAGTGAATCAACGTGTGTACGAAAAAATGTAGTCGAACAATTTTGTGTTTGATACAAAAATTAAAGTTCCAGTTCGTTTTTGTTTTTTTTTTGTATATCATCCTCGACTGACTCAATGAATAAGTGTGTACACGAAAAAATGTAGTCAAAAATTGTTGTTTGAAATAAAAAAATTAAGTTTAAGTTAAATTTATTTTTTTCCGCTTTTCCTTTGTATGACTCAATGAATGAAAAAATTTGGTGATGATATTTTTTGTTCAAAATAAAAATTTTACTTTCAGTTCAGTAGTTTTTGCGCTTTGTATTTGAATGACTCAATGAATGAGTGTGTGCACAAATTAATGTAGTTAAACAACTTTTTACTTGAAATATAAATTTAATCTTAGGTTCGGTTTGGTTTTTTTGTGCTTCATCTCTGAATGACTCAATGAATCAGTGTGTGTACGAAAATTTGCAGTCGAAATTTTTTTTTATCTTAGTTTAACTTCAATTTAGTGCTTTGTGTTTTGACTTTCGTGTATGCACGAACAAATGTAGTTGAACAATTTTATGCTTCATATAAAAATTTTCCTTTCAGTTCAGTTAAATTTTTCGTATTTTGACTTTAAATGACTCAATGAACCATTTAGTGTACGTTAAAATGTAGTCGAGCTATTTTTTGTTTAAAGTAAACATTTTGGTTCCAGTTCACTTAAGTATACTTTATTTCGATTTGAAGTAACCCAATAAACTATGTGTGTACAAGAAAAATGTAGGTGAGCAATATTTTGTTTGAAACAAAAATTTTAGTTTCAGTTTAGTATTCTTACGTCTTATCTTTGCATGACTCAATAAATCAGTGCGTGCACGAAAAAATGGAGTTGAATCCATTTCATGTTTGAAATAAGAAATTCAGTTTCAGTTCAGCTTAATATTTCTTAATACGATTTTCAACGCCTCGGCGCAATGAACAAATGTGTGTGCACAAAAAAATGTAGGTGATTAATTTTTTTTCTTTTTGGAATAAAAATCTTAGTTTCAGTTCAGTTGGTATGTTTTGTTGCCACTTTGATTGACTCCATGAATCAGGGTGTGCACGGAAAATTGTAGTCGAAATTTTTTTTTTTAAATATAATTTTATGATAAAGGGCATGTGCACAAAAATTTTCATTATTAACAAAACAGTTTTCTGGTCAATTTAATACTTTGAATAATAAATAGTAAATGAAACTGAATTTTTTTCCCTTTAAAATTTTTGAAAAGAATTTAGATTTTGAAAATTTCATATCATAAAACTTTTCAGTGTAAAAGTGGAATTCTGTCATATGTTTGCTAAACTGTTAAGCTAGCGATTTTGTAACGCATTGCAACTGTGCAACATCAGCAGCAGCATCCACGCAGTAATGCAAATTCAGTTGAGTCGCGTCAAGTAGCTTTTCGTTCACGCTGTTGTTAACCTACATTTCACTTGACATACAGACACAAATACGTAGGATAGCACCATCCATAGCACACACACACACACAGACATACAAGTACCTGCTTATTCACTAGTTTATATGTCATTCACGTACACTTCAAGCTTTAGAGTTGCGCTGGCAGTTTTTGAGTTATCAACGCGGAACAGTGGATTAACGACGAAATACGCTGCCAACTCTTGTGCCGTCAGCCTGTGTTACGCGGGCTGTCAGCGTGTGTGTATCGGAGTCTGTTGCTGTCTTATTTTAAGGATGTGTTTTTTTTTTTCAATTTAGCTCAACATAATACCAACGTAGGCATATTAAGGCAGCACAAAAATTTATCGTTTTTTTTTTCGTGCAAAAGAAGATTGATTTTTCTTTAAAGTGTTTTTTTTTTTTTGTTGCATACTTTGCGGTAACTGCGCCACTATTAGCTTAGTGCAGTTGACAACGCATCATTTGACTTGATTTTAAGTTGTGTAACCCAGTTTCGTCTAAAGTTGGTGCGCTTTTTTTCGACATTTCCAATTTCAGTTGCCTTTTTTCACAAAATTTCATTTTTTGGTTGCCTTGCCTGATAGTGTTGGCTTGACAAAGCAACGTTAAACGCGAAACCACCAGCACAACCACATGCCAAATAGGATAAAAATCGAATGTCAACGGCAATAGTTTTCTCTCACTTTAAATTGCTGCAGTTTCTTTTGTGCTGCCAGACAGTGGTATAGAATGTGGTTCATTGTAGTTTGGCAGTATTACACAATATTTTGAAATTTAAACTTTTTTTATAAACTGTGTTTGAACTGGATTGATTCGACGAGTCAGAAATATCAGAAATATAACGATGCTTCGAGGGTATTTATATGAACAATCCTGATTTGACGGAAATCTGCATGTTGTTTTCAAACAATAGGCTTAAGATCCTCCTTGCTGACTCTGGTGAAGAGGGTTTTCATCAGCATGAATTCTGAAGATGATTTGAATATTCAAAGTGAACGAATCAAAAATTTATAATCAAGCAATTTTTCCTTAAAAAAAAAAAAAAAAAAATTTTAGTTTTGTATTTTTGCGTCTGGTCTTTGAATGACCCAATGAAGTGTGTGCACAAAAAAATGTAGTCGAACAGTTTTTGCTTAAAATATAAATTTTAGTTTCAGCTCGGCTTAGTTTTTTGTGTCTTGTCTTTGAATAACTCAATGAATCAGTGCGTACACGAAAAAATATGGTCAAAATATTTTTTGCTTGGAATAAAAATCTTACTTTCATTTCATTTAAATTTTTGTGTCTTGTTTTTAAAATGGAATCAGTGTGCGAAAAAGTGTAGTCAAACAATTTTGTGTTTAAAGTAAAAATTATACTTTGAGTTCGGCTTATTTTTTTTTTTTTTGCAACTGATTTGGCAAAAATCTGCATGTTCTTTCCAAACAAGAGGCTTCAATTCCTCGCTGACCTTGGTAGAAAGGGTTTTTTCAGCATAAATTTTGAAGATGCTTTCAATATCTCAAAGTGCAGCATGATTACTTAATTTTTTTTTTTAATTTTGGAAACTACAAAATCTCATAAACACATCTTCAAAATTAAGTACCACAAATCCCACTGTTACAACAAGAGAAACTACAATCTTCACAAGTCACTTGCAACTTTTGCGCAAATCACTTCAACAACTTGAAACTCAATGAATTGAAAACGGAAATTTGCCATCACAAATGATCGCATGGTCTGGTTGACGATAGGTCGGTGCTAGTTGGGTCGGGGTCTGCCAAGTGATTCAAAGGACTTGGCAACTTTAAAACTGAAATGACAATGACAGGAATACAGAAAAGAACTAAAAACTTTAAAGGGTCTAAAGTAAAATGAGAAAGAAAGGCAGCTGCATAATAAAATAAGTTGTAGCAAAAAGTGTCGTTAAGTTCAAGTTAATGATGCCGACTTGCCATGAAATCTTTAAGCTACTAAAGAACAAACAACACTGCAGAAAGGAAGCAAAAAAATTTTTAAAAAAAGCCAACAGAAAGTCTGCTTAGAGCAAATAAAAAAAGCGAAAAATATAAAATGCTTCAATGTAGCGTAACAAATGTTAGACAAGTTGCAGCAACAAAAAAAAAAAAAAAAAAAAAAACAAGTGTTGCAAAAAATTGCAATCTATGAAATAAAACCCTACGAATGTTGCAAATATTTACACGTTTTAATTTTTTTTTGCTCTCTCTCTCTTTTCAGCATTGTTGTCTTGCTAAAGCTTTCCATAAGTCTTGTAGAAAATAATGTTTTGAAAAAAATTTAGAAAACTTTTCCATAATTTTTTTTTTTTTTGCCCTCCATAACTTGAGAAAAAATTCAAGTTTTTATGTTTTTCTCTGCTTTTGTATGCATTTGTTTGCATCAAATCAGTTGTGTTGCTGCTGCTGCTACGTTGCTGATTTGGCAACGAAAACTTTTGGCTTCGTTACGGAAAACAAAGTTGGCAGCAGCAGGCATCGACTAAAAACAACATTAGCAAACAAATAAATCATTCATACAGTTTGCCCGACAATCTGTGAATTTACATTATTGCATTTGTGTGCCGCTCTGCTAGTTAAAACTCTTGTGGAATTGTTATAATTTGTGACCAAATATTTAAAAAGATTTTATTTACAAAATCTTCTTAGCAAAGAGAATATTTGTATAATTTTTATGCAGATTGTATGCGTCTGTCAAAGAAATAGTTAAGACAGTATCAGAAATTTTAAAGAATCTATCATGATCTGCCTACTGATGCGTCTGCCACATGTATTTACCTTTTTTGTTAAAAGTATTATTGAATAAAAACCACTTGAAAATAGCCTATCAACACTTGAATCAACAATTTAGTGTTTACGCTATACTTTTATGGCAATTTGCGAGCGTCTGCCTTTCTAAAATATCTGCGAGAAATGTCTGCCTGAGCCAATACTGTAACTTTACACAATATCAGCTATTTTAAAGAATCGTAAATGCGTCTGTCAATCCATCATGTTTTACTTATAGGTCTGATTAAATTAAATTCATTCAAAAACGGCCACAAACTTCAATGAAAAATCTAATAGAAAAATTTCTTGGAATATAAATTTCCCAACATACTGCAAGCGTCTGCCTCTCTGAAAAATATCACGAAAACGTTTGCCAAAGCAAATTTTGTTGTTTGTAGTTGCTATAGTATAACTCAACCCAGTTTTAGACACTTTTAGACAAGTTGCACATGTCTGCCTTAGTAAATCGTTTTACTTTAACGTCTGCCACATGCAACAAATGCTTTGATTATCTTACTTCCCACTTAAAAACAAAATTGCAAGTTTAACATAAAATTATTTCAGAAAAACATCTCCCAAAAAACATTGAAATTTTTGATTGTTAAAATTTTTCCATCAAAATAATACCATTGAAAGTTATAAGGGTAAATCTCCGAAAAATGTACCAAAACATAATTTTTTTCCTCCTCACCTATATTTTTCTTTATAAATTGAATGTATAGAAAATGACGACCTGAACCTCTGAAATATTTTTTAAAAACGAACATTTTCGTAACTTTCAGGGTTGCCATATGTTTTTTTTCCATGTTTCGCTTAAAAAATATCTTTGAAAAATTAAAATAAAATTTTAGCTCAAAGAGCTAAAATAAATTTTAGAAAAATCCAACATAAATTTTTAGGGTTGCCAGATGGTTGCTTTAGAAAATTTATTTTAAATTCTCCTTTTCTTCAGATTCGCCATTATAGTCACACACTTAAAAATAATAGTTTAAATCGTTAAAAATTGGTCGACGTTTAAATCGTTAAAAACTCATTGAACCGAAATTTGGTTAAAAAAACTAACAAAAAAAAAAAAAAAAAAAACTATTGGCAACACTGAAAATTTCTGTAAAATTTCAGAAAAGTTTATCTGAGCGGTTCTGAAAACAAAAGTTTCAATTCAGTCAAAAAAAGTAAGAATTTTATAAGATTTTCGAAAATCACTAGGTGGCAACCCTAAAAATATTTGTTGGATTTTTGAAAAATTTATTTAAGTGTTTTAAGACTAAATTATAATTTTTATTTTTTAAATAAATAGTTCAGGCAAAACTAACAACAAAGAAAAACCAGTGGAGGGTAACTAAACGGAGAATGATGAAATGTTGCAAATAAACGACGGAGAATGATGAAACGAAGAATGACGAAATGTTGCAAAAACAATAATATCACAACTAAAATAATAATTTTTGTGAAAGCTGTTGAAACTGATTGATGGCCACTGTAATTGTTTATTGTTTTACTAATATAAAAATAAAATAATATGTTAAGTAATAAAAAAAACTTAATCGGAGAATGATGCATAATTGCGTTTTTTACAAAAATTTTAAGCTTTTTTTTAAAAAAAGTACACGAACACTCACTGTCGGAAAGCCAAAACTGACTGAGCTGAAAATACACTGAATTCCCTCTTACTCTTCACTTAAAGTTCTCTATTTACTCAATATTTAATAAATTTACAGTTAAAATAAGAAAACTGAGTGGAAATAATCGAAATTGAAGAACCAACTTCTATGTATGTCAATTTTATATAAAAAAAAAAATTGTCGAAGTGTTAACACAGTAGCTGAAATCTATGAACAAAGAATGTCATATAAGTTTTTTTTTAGAAAATAACGTTATATGCGAAATGTGCAAATTAAGTGCATTCGGAAGCGCTTAAAGACAGGACCGAGCATGAGTTTTTAACATTTTATGTTATAATTACATTGTAAAATATTAAACATTATTTGTTTTTTCTTAGCAATTTTTCTATACAAATGTATTTTTATCAAATAAATAAAATATCAAGTTTTAAAGTTAAACATGGTATTGAGCCCCGGTACATTGAATGGAAAATTTTTTGAAGACTCACCCATATATTTAATTAACTCTCTTTTTTCTTAACCCATCTTTGCCCGCACCAAGAATTCGTGAACGGATTTCGATGAAACTTAATAAAATGTCTTAGAATAGTCTAATTAAGATATATTTAAATTTTCATCAAAATGGTGTTCGTGGTTTATGAGTTATGAAATGGTAATTTCACTAACCAGTGGGCTCATATGTATAGAAATTTCGTCTAACTGATAAATTTAAAACTTAATATATTTTATTGAAAATGTGGACTTTTGTTTAGAATAACATGGCATAAACATATAAACTAAGCACAAAAAGAGGATTCTGCACAGGGGCGTATATATAGGGTGGTTTCTCAGGGGTCCTCCTTCCGAAATTTGTACTAATCTAGCAGAAATACGTATGAGTAACGTTTATTTCCTCATATGTGCACAAGAATAACAAAGCTTGTTGACACCCTCTGAATAAAAATACTGTGGTGTCTGTATTTATTCTCCTGTAAATCCTAGGAGGAGCATAGGACCGATTCTTATATATCCTTATCCAGCTACCTTTTCCAGGTGGTTCTCGGTCTACCAAAATTTTGACGAACAATATTGGTTCCTACTATAGGAAAATCATTCCTAACTATGCATGTTTCCTGCGCCTACAAATCCGATGTGCATGCTGTCGGGGCAGTTGGATCAACCATATTCTGGATGGTACCACTTGGAGAGCTAGTTTTCATCGTTTTTTGATATATGCTTCATTAGTAAAATTTTCTCAGAGTATGCGTATGACAAATACCACATCCGATTTCCTGCTTCGGATGGAGAAGTTTTTTATTAACTAGACTATGTTGATCAATCGATTGTGGATGTTAATTTTTATAAGATTTCCTTCTTTACGACCAAATCCTTTTGCAATACTAAATGGCTCAACTACACCACTTCTATTGAGTACTGTTACATTGTTTTTCCAGCGTAAGGGTAATAGTTGATTTGTGTGGTTGAACTGAGAATTTTGATCATCTTTTTGCAATGTTTCTAGCAAATTAGCACAAGAAATTGTTATTGCTGCGAATGGCACCAAAAACATACAAAGCTTACAATTGTATCAGTATCTTTCCAGCTAGTGAGGATAGCGAATTTTGACTTACTAGAAACAGAATATGAAGCCACTTACATGCCACACACATGCAAAATGTCGAAAATATCGACCTACTGGTGCATAAAATTAATTTGAGTTAAAAAAAATGTAAATAAAACCATTTTTAAAGTAAATACTAAACGAATAACTAAGTTAATTATCAAAACCTCAAAAAACGGAGTCAAACGAAACTTACGAAAAGACTTAACATATTGGCCCACTGGTAAGTGAAATTACCACTCAACTTTTCACCTCTATAGATCATACAAAGTGACTTATGGATGATCCTACTAATACACATTTGAAAGATTGCACCAAGCGCTATCTGAATATCATATATAGCAATAAAAAATATTTTTAAAAACTTTTTTGTTTTTTATTAAAAATTATATGATTTTTAGTCCTTCAGGAAAACTCATCTGACAGGTGAGAGGGGTGTGCAAGAAATATTTCCTCAAGTTGTTTTTAGTAGACAGTCCGTTTATCATGATAAATTAATAATATAAAATATATATTCTATACATGAGCCCATGCATCAAATTGGAGAGCTGGTCAGTAAAATTACCGATTGGGCAAAACTGGGTTAATCGTTAGCATTATCTCGTAAGTTTTTTTTTTCAGAAATTTGTCAATAGCACAGCAAAATGTCTGTCTATGCAAAATAAAGTGCTTTTAGAAACAAAAAATTTTACTAAAAGGCAGGCCCCGTTAGTGCAAAATCTTACAAAGCATTTCAAATAGGATAACCACAAATAAAAAGCCAAAACGGCTGCCTCACATTTGTCCAAAGCTATTAATATTGTTAATATTATTACATTCTAATAGAAAGACGCCTGCCAGTTAAAACACTAATAACAACAAATTTTTTTGCAAAAAGTAACAACACTTCAATACTAAACGCTTTTAGAATTTTCTCTACTGGGTGAGCATTCGCATGGTTTTTTTTTACATTTCATTTTTCAACACTTTTCGTTGAAACTCCAGAAAAAAATTTACCTTTTTTTATACAGAATCTTCATTTTGTTAAATTGTTCTTGCTATGCTGATGCTGCTGTGGTTGATGCTGTTAAGATATCTGCTGCATACTTTTGAGCGTAACAACGTATAAGCGCCGCATCTTTTGCAAATTTAAGATTTTTTTATTTTTTTTTTTTTGCATTGTTTTTGCTTTACCATGCAAAGTTTAGCTTCCAACATCTTAGCTGCATGCTGCAACTCTAACTACAATGATTTTGACAGTTGGTTACTTAGTTATTCCATTTGCATCCATAATGCCAGCAGAGCGCTGTCAGTTTTAGTTTATTCGTATGCTTGTGTGCTTTATACGTGTGTATATATGTATGTATGATCTTTTTGTCTTCTCTTCTCTTTCGTTGCACTTTTACTGACTTTTTGTGGTTGTAACTTTAGACGCCACAAGCTGTAGCTCATGTAGCTACTGATATCAAATTCTTCATATTCTTACGCATCAAAACTATGTTTATCACTGGGTATGTGTTACTTGTGCTTGCATGTATATTATGTTTGTATGTATGTTTGTATGTCTCTGTGCCAGTCACTCACTCACTCAGTCAGTCAGTCAGTCATTGCAAAAATTCTTAAAGATTTATGGGACAATGTCTGTCGAGGATAAGCATAAAGAATGAATGAAGAATGGCTTTGGCTTTGACTATTAAATTTTTTTTTTTTTGTTCGTATCATTTTCTTCAATGTCTTCTTAAGAGTTACTTTCTTTGCTTACTCATGCTTTTGTCCTAGTTTTTGCAGTCATTGTTATTATCGTTGTTGCTATGCTGTGTAAGTTTGTTTCATGTATATGTATGTTTCATTTTTGCTATTATTCTTAAGGGAAAATTATGTTTTTTTTTCTTTTGCCTTTAAACTAAGCTGTTGAGTAACGTGGTATAAATGATTTGCAATATGAAAATAAGAGTTTTTTTCAACTATTTGTAACTTTGTGTCTACTTATCGTGGAACAAGTTTAAGTTTATTATTTGTGTGCACATTTAAGTAGCTTCACCAGAGCTTCAATACTACAGTTTATACGATTTTTGAATATCATTTTTAATATTTTTTAATGTAAAAAATTTATTATATATTGGTAGAGTTTAGTTCAAACAATGCTAGCTTGAGCATGCCTTAGAGGCCATTAATCAAAAGTGATATTATTATAGATTGTTGAACGTAAAATATAACTCTCTTAGTAATAATGATCATAAAACGCATCGGCGGAAAGTTATAGCCATTCAAAGTCAAATCATAGATGTGAAAAAAAATTTGTAGTCTCACTTTTTCTTAAAGTTTCATAACAAAACTGTAATTTAGCGCAAGAGCGGACAATATTATATAAATTTAAGCACTTAAATAGATTTTCCTTCAATAACGCCAATATAAATAGGCTTAAATTCTTTGAAAATTGTTTCATATACTTTTAATAATAGCATAAAAGAAAATGTACACCATGTCGTATGCGTTACAATTAATTCAATATGCTCACTGAACCGTTAACACTCAATACATATTACAATTCACGCCATATTTCAACTTAATCCACAATCTTTACCAACGGGAAATCAAATACAAAGCCGTAAAAACTTCATTCATTAAAATTTTGCTTTAAGCACGAATTGCTACGCTCTTTCAACCACATAATTACTTTCATTTCTTACATCAAATCTTTTCCACTTTATTATTAATGTAGTCATCGTCATCGCCAACGTCCACATCGTCCTCTTGACATCCTCTTCGAATGACTGACTACCCAAGGGAAAACTACATAAACAAAATCGAATTGAAAGCCTTTCGAAAGATTGAACTGAACCGAACCTACTCGAACATAAAGTTTTGTTGTCTTTCTTTGTATGAAGAAAGGAAAGGTAGCTTTTGGTCTTGAGTTGGCAAACAAAGAAACCAATAAACAATGAGGCAGCAAAATAATAAACAACGTTACTCTCTAGAGGCTCTTGAAGCCACATCCTGAAGTATCCAAAAATAAATACAAAAGAAATCAATATAATGGCATAAGCGTCAAACAAGCAAGCACTTTTTTTTGGCCAAAATGCTAAAGTAAAGAAAATTGAGGGGAAAAAAAATCAAGAAAATTAACAAAACTTAAGAGCACGCACAGACACACACACATATAGAAAGAAGGCGTATCGCGTGTTGCATAAATAAACGCTAAAACAATGCGACGCTAAAAGTTGCAAATGCTGCTGCTGCTGCTCCGACTTATGCCATAGATGCCGCAAGCACAAAATAATTAATTTCGTATATCAATCGGTGTAATGTGCGTTGTCTTAACCCCGCCCAACTATTAGGTGGCAACATTGCCATCAGACTCACACTATCAAATGCTGCGCTGCTATCTAATGTTTATTTGTTTATCTTTTCTTAGCTAAGCAGCAATGGAACAGTGGTATGAAACTGATCAATTGATGGAATGGTGAAGGCAAACCATGACCTTAGGCATTGACTAAATTACAGCTGAACAGCTAAATCATGGCCTATTGATCTATATAAAATTTTTTCTAATTTATTTGTTTTTCTTCCCCACTGTTACCACAGCGCGCATTAGAAAAGTAAGCGGCAAATGGTTTTTTGGCAAAATTCTACAAATCACTTTCACAACATCAATAGCAGCAGCGATATTTTAAGGGTACGCGCCATGCAATATTGCGGATTTTCTTTCGAATACTTTCACTCGAACACCACTTCCCACTGCTTGTCCCCCCCAAATGCTTGATGACGTTGCTGATTATTCACAGCAGGCTTAACTGTGATTAAGCTGTACGTTGCCATTAAGATGTTGGCGCATAGATGACGATGAAGTTGTTGTTCTTGTTGTTGTTTTTGATGTTAATGATGACATCACACAGTTGACACAAAGCACAACGTTTATGTCATGCAGACAACCGCGTAGACAATAAATATGTAACGTGTTGTTGCCGTCAGGAAGGAAGTTGTAAGCAAATTTTATTTGTATTTTCTTTTTTTTGTGATTTCTTCCGGAAGCTTTTTTCCTTTCGTTTTTGTTTTTGCTAAAGAGGGGTTGATTGTTTTGCTAAGACGCAATTAGTAGCGAATTTACGCAGCTTTAATTTTTGTTTTGGGTATATTTAGTTTTAGTTTGCATTTGTATCTTATGTGATACTAGCGTTTCCAGGTGTCCGTTGGTACACCTTTTCTTATACGGAGAGCGAGGGATCTCTTAAGCCAAAGCATGTTAATTGTCTCAATGCAGTTTATATACGTTTCTATTCTTATCTCTGTGCGTTAAATAGTTTTAGAGATATGACATATTTTTAAGGGCGTGAGACCGCCAATTTTTCCTTCGGACATTATTAGTCCTTTATACGTATGCCAAATATCATCCATGTCCTTTATATATTTTCAGAAAAAAAATGTTTTATTTTTTAAATTGGAAATAAAAATGTTTCCACTAAAATGTCGTAAAAAGAAATGAAACGCGTAGCAAACACGGAAAAAAAGAAAAAAAAAAATTTTTTTTTTATTTTTGGTTCCGACATCCGAAGGTACCCCCTGGTAAAATAAATGTTTTGCACTAAAATTTCGTGGAAAGTCATGAAACGCGTAGAAAACACGAAAAAACGGAAAAATCTTTTTTTTTTAATTTTTGGTTCCGACATCCGAGGTCCCCCCTGGTAAAAAAAATTTTTGCACTAAAATTTCGTGGAAAGTCATGAAACGCGTAGAAAACACGAAAAAATGGAAAAAAAAATTTTTTTTAAATTTTTGGCTCCGACGTCTGAGGGTTCCCCCAGGGTGAAAAAAATTTTTCCCACTAAAATGTGGTAAAAAGTAATGAAACGCGTAAAAACAAACAAAAGGAAAAACAATTTTTTTTTTATATTTTTGGTTCCGACATCCGAGGGGTTGTTGCCCTTGGTGAAAAAAATTGTTTCCACTAAAATTTCGCAAAAAGTCATGAAACGCGTAAACCGTCCCGTAATATGCTTATGTACATTTTCTCTTTAAACTGTACAGCAGTTTGGGAGTCAATGAAAAACATACAGACCTACAAACATTCGCTTTCATGTATACAGATAGATATAAACTTTTCTATTGATATTATAATTCTAAGCTCTTTATCGACAATTATCGCTTGCCATGGGTGCTTTCCGATGATAAATAGCACTGAAGTGTTAAAAGTTTCTGCATTAAATTTATCTGCTTTTAAGTAATATAAAAAACTATGCTTGGCCGCTGAGTGAAAATTGATTTATTTCACAAAAATAAATTTTTTATATTTTACAGCGTTAAAACTCCACGTCACTCATACGTCATGTTATTGAAATTTAGAGAAATACTTCTGTTATTTAATGAATTTATAAATATTATTTATAAGAATAATTCTACTAACTGAAATAAAATGATAAAAGCTGCATCCAAATTACCAAGAAAAGTAAAAAATTAAATAACACGAATAAGCAAAGCCACATTGTTACTGCAACCCAAATGTTATAATTGTTGTCAAGACAACCTAACTTTACTTCAAACTACTTTTACCACACTATACGTATACTTCCAGCAAAAAAGAAAAACATTTTTAATAAAAGATGCTAAGAAACATGCATAATTGCGAAAGCACAAGGCTGTATATTAAAAAACTTGAGCAAAACTTGAAAAAAAAATGTAGATAAAAGTAAAAGGTGCTTAAGTTTTACCTTCAATTATTTACATTTTCTTGATTTTTCTCCATAACTTTCATAAATTGAAAGTGAAAAATTCTACATTTGGGTTTTAGCATTAACTTTTAATAACAATATTCATGTGGTGCTGTGCATACCCACTTTGGTAAGCCAAGTGTTAAATCACATGAGTTGCTTTTTTCTCTCTTTCTTTTAATTGCTACTGTAACTTTTCAAAGCAACAAAGTTTCACTTCAGTTAAAAGTTTCAATTAAATGTTGTATGCATTTGTGTATGCTATAAAATACAAACATATATTACACACATTTAGTGTGTGTGAGTTGCATTTGTAATGCACTTTAAATTTGCTTGCTTAAAATTTGTAAATATGCATTTTTTAATGCGTGGTTAAGCATTTACTTTCATTTATATGCAATATTTGTATGTTTGGTGAAAAATTCTTTGAATTTTAGAAATTTTTTTTTTAAAAAAAACTTCTGCTTGATATACATATTTTTGAAATATTTAGGCATACATTTTTTCCATTTCATTAACTTTAATTCACCACAAAAAAAAAAAAAAAATGAAAAAAATTTTTTTTATACAAAAATTTCTCTTTTTTATTTAAAACTAAAGCATTTCCTTTGAGCGGCCTTTAATAAAATTTTAAATTATATTAAAGATTTAAAAGCGCTATAAAATCATTGAGATATCTGAGCTCTCAAATACATCGAAGTTAAGTTTTAATATTCTAAAGCCACATCATACATAATTCACTTTCAGTGTCTTATTGCATTTTGAGTTTTAATCAATTAACTTCTTTCGCCAATTCACGTTTTTATTTTTGCAGCAATCTTTTCCACGCACGGCCGTGCTTTCTGCTACCTAGAGGGTTCCACTTCAATTCTTGATGACAGACTTCCAAAGTTAGTTTGGTTCAAGTGTAGCCTATTCATTTAAATTTTCGCCATTTGACTTGTACAAAGATTAGATCTTATCGTTTTACGTCTGTTTTTTTTACTTGAAATGGTCATGGCCATCTAAATCTTTTAAGAAAATTCATCGAAGGTATTAACCTTCAGATCGGAGCACTCGCATCTTCCGACTGCTAAGCCAAATATCTCTTATAATCTAGACTTCGATGTTGCTTAAAGCACATTTGATAAAGTTATTTAAAAAGTTTTGCTTGCTTAAAGGAAACCTCGCAGTTTGAAAAGTGGCTGCACAATGAAAGTCTTTGCATAGGTCACTAAAATAAAGATACTAAAATTTTTAGTGTACGTTAATTAAATGTCACTCATACGTCACTTTAGCTTTAAAGAAATTGTTTTTCAATTTTATTTTAAATTATATAAGCTTAAATAAATTTAAAATCCTTCAGTTAGAACAATACCATGTTTAGAATTATTAAATTTCATAGAAAAACTTTTATGATAAAATATTAATAATTGAGTAAAATTTGTATACATCATAAAAACTTTAATGACAAATTCGCAAAAACCGGCTCAACTAAATTAATAAATTCACGAAAATCATAAAATTTTCAGAATTTTATTGCTGTATAATATTTTTTGTTATAAAAATGATAATTTAACTTTTATGTTTCATATAAAAAACAATACACAAAACAAAGCTTATGCAGCTTAATTAATTTGCATTAAAAAAAATTAATTTTTTGCTTTTACCTGGCTCTTGTGTTGTGGTCTCATCGTTTGCTGCAACCAATGAATTGCTATTAAAATATCCAAAAAATGTCAGCAACAGCAGGAGTGCAGCAGGAAACGATGATAACGAGTTTTTATTTTTACGCCATTGCAGCTGCCGCAAGGAATTTTGCAATTTTAAAGCAAACATTTTCCCAAAGTTTTGTAAATTAAATTTTTATTGGGTTGACACTTAAATTTTTTGTAGCAGTTTGCTGCTTAAACAAGCTTGCAGCATGTTTTAGCGCACAAACACACGCGCCGCGCGCTTAAATTTGTACACTTTCTTGTATGTAGTGGTTGTGGCTTTAAAGATGCGAAATTTATTGATTTTTTATAAGAAGAAAGTAATAAAATAAAGCACATTTCCTTTATGAATAAAACAAAAATAGAAACATAACCGAAAGAAAAACAAAAATAAAAACATAAAGCATGTGTTTCAGCAGAAAGTTGCTTAAAATTTAAAAATTTAGCTTTTTTCGCAAAAGTTGATCTCAAAACATTTGCGTTGATTCTTCACAAAATAGAATTTGCTTATACTAAGGCATTATTTCTACAAAGTATCATGATTACGTAAGTTGAATGTTTCTTAAAAAAACCATGTACCTACTTAATAGTTAAAATTTCGGATATATGAAAGGCTCCCAAAATGACCTGAATGCAAAAAAAAATTCCGACAACCTTAAATGACAAATTCTATCCATCATTTACAATACCAGTGGGGGATTTGCTATTAAAATCGTATTTTTAGAAAAAATAGTTCAGTGCGGTAAAAGTTAGTGTTAATTTTAAGAATATTAAATAGCGTAGGACCAGACTAATATAAAATTTTTTTAAACTTTCTGAGCTGATATTTTCGCTCCTTTAATCTCGAATTCTTTCTACTTTTTTAACAATTTTATAATTGATTATTTGAATGTTATGCTTTTTATAACATTTTTTACTTTGTTTAAGATTTTATTTTTTTTTTTTTTTTCAATCAGGTCTGTACCCAAAACTATGTGTTTTCAATAACCTTTCGTTTCAAAATTTTTTGGATAAAAACGATAAGTAGTAGTTGTTGGAAATTATATGCTCTACTATTAATAATCGCACATGTTAAATTAAAGATAATAGTTTAGAAGATATTCGACAAAAACTAATTTTTTAACCGATATGCAGCTTTGCTAGGAACATTTCCTAAACTGTAATTTTTTCTTTAACACGAATCCATATTATTTTTAGAGTATGTAGTTCTCTACAAAAAACATCGTTATACTTTTTATTGTGCGACTCACCATTTTCACAAAGAAAAACCTTCGAAACGAAAAATAATTGAAATTTGCACGGATTTTCGAAAAGTTCTGAGTATTTTTGGATTGCTTTAACATCTCTTACATACAGATTTCAGCATTCGCTGATCTTTTCTAAATTTTTTCGTATTCAAAATATTTTTAAGTAATTTTTTGGGTTTTGCGCATTATTCAAAATTTATTGACTTTTCATGATTAGTTCACATTTTCAGCACTTTAAGAATTCATCAACTATTTTTTAACTTTTTGCAGTATTACTTAAATTTTTATAATGTTCCAACAATTCTAGACATTTTAAAATTAATTTTTTGGACTTTTTAATAATTAAGCCTGAAAATAAGATCTTTTTTTTCATTCTGAATTTTTCTGTTGATTATGGAGGCGTGGAACCTTCTTTTTATGAATCTGAAATTAATTTTTCCTACCAAGTCAAGATGTTGATTGTTACTTGCCGCGAATTGCAAGAAGCTTTGTAGTCTGCCATAAAGTGGTCCTCTAGGTCCTCTAAAGTGTTATTTATAGTACATAAGCTAAATACAACGGATATCCATAAACTGTTTTTTTTTTAAATTCGATCTTTACTTTCCTAATTATTATCTAGTGAAGACCTATGTGTGGTGTTTTAAAACTTTTAATTTAATGGTTGACAACTTGAAAAGTAAAGAGCCATATGGATACGTTGGTAGGTAAAGTTTATTAAATGAGATTATGGCAATCCGATGGTACTGGTAGATATCAATTTCGATTTACGACATGATTGTAAGTGTAATATGACTTCAAAAATGTATTGAAATAGCAATTTCTGTACTTTGGAGTAGGATATTTTTAAATCTTAATGTGATAAAAAAATACCAACTCCAAGTTTGTAAATAGGTGCTCTCTCACCTCAATAATCATCTATACAGTTCAGGAATGGAAACCCTAGTAAAACTGTGTAATTTTTTAGCATTTATAAGGTTTTTCGAACATAATCGCTTTAGCGTTTTACTTGACATATCGACATTAATCGATATTTTGCGACTTTGTGGATTTTTCCAATAACTACTAATTTATTTGTTTTTCGATATTTAACATTTTTGTAGCCAAATGTTGTTTATGTATGTATATAAATTTCTTCCCAGTATATCTAAAAATATCCTTTTTTATTATCAGGAGTACAAAAAAGAACATAGAACACTGTGTAAATAAATTAAATTAAATTGAAGTTACAAACAGAAAAACAACAAAAACATAAAAAAAAGACCAATTTTCTTTTAACATAAGAACCATAAATTTAAAGAATATATTGCACTAAAAAACCATAATTTGAATATATTATACTTTTACATATGTTGAGATCAAAAATTGGACTAAGTCCAAATTTCTAAATTCTAACTAAAACTCTATAAATTTTAGTAAGCCTGATGTTGAAGAAGGATCTTTTTCGAAATATTGGGAACAAATTTATATAAACAAACAACACTCGACCTAATAGCTAAAACAAATAATTAATTAATTTTAATATTAAAAGTTCGAATGAAATAAACATTTTTATTTTTTGTAATCTTTTATTTCGATAAATTTAGAAACTAGAGTAGAACAAGGTAATGTCGTGCAGGGGGTAATGTCGTGCACTGGCTGTTTAGGCCCAAAGAATTGAATGTTTTACCAACTGTTCGTAAGGTAGGGACCTGCTGACCTACTGAGCTTATGCATATAATACTAGCAATTTTCACCAGTTCGTCTCTACAGAGTAACCTTTTTTTCAAAACGCACGCTTTCGGGACGATAAAAGTGTTTTTTTATCGGGTCAGAAAAATAATTTTCCTTCCGGGAAAATATACCAGGTAAGTGTTTTCTGAAACGAAATATCCTGCCAAAGAAAAGAAGTATTTGGTTTTCGAAAAAAGTTTTGGGCTTCACCGAGTTATCGAAGTTGACCTTTAAAACGACCATTGGGGTAATGTCGTGCACATTCACTTACACAAACACAATTTCTCGCTGCACAAATGTTGTTACACATGGATGTGACCAATGAAATTATCTATCGATCGGATGCTTACTCGTTGCATTCGCTTGAGATGTACGGCTTTACGAGCATGTCAAAGTTGAGTGCACGACATTGCCCCGTTCTACTCTACACAACATATTATGTACTTCACACTTGTATAATAATGAATAAATACATTATAATGCTAAATCTCTACTAATAGAACCACTACCTATCATTTCTCACACATTTTGGTACCTTTACTATACTCGGAAAACAATACACGACATTACCCCACAAATTTTGAGGGGGGTAATGTCTATACAAATTCTAACAATATTCAAATGCATTGAATAATATGAACGAAATGTTTCGCATAAAATATGTTAGCCCAAAATATATTTATATGAGAGACAAAATTTGAGACGCTATAACTTTTGCAAATGTAAGCAAAAATTACTTTTTTAAGCACAATTTTAAAGCCACAACGTTGAGGTTTTGTATATTTTATTTAAATTTAAAAGATATTCTACAGTGATTATGGAAAAGACCTGTTTTTGGTTTATTTAAATATTTTTTTTTTTTGCCACTATTAAATGTCATGAAATAAGGTTATATAATAGATATGGTTTAAATTTAGATTCATTTCGAAACCGACTCAGAAGTTGGAAGAGCTCTTAAAAGCGATATCTGCATAATTTTTCGTAAAAAAGTCGATTTTGGGATGCGAATATATTTATATCCCCAAAAACTATAGGTAATCTTTAAACGTCAAATATTTAGAAAGAATATAGTCTTTATATCTAAAGCACCCTTGGGTATACATTTTGTGATGAAAATAAAATTAGGACCAAAAAACATGTTTTTTAAGCCAAAATGGCCCTTCAGTAGAATTTAAAGTGCTCCATTGGCTTATCTCGGAACGAAAAAAAAATGTTGCAGATAAGGTTTTTAAGAGTTTCTCTAACTTTTGAGTCAGTGTAGGGATGATTTTATTTGGTTCATAAGAACTCGAACCGGTCTTTTATATTAGGTGATATTTTTTTACCATTTTTTATTACACACAGCTGTATGATAACATTATTTTGTTTAGCGAGAACTTTGACATTTCATTTCATTTTATGTTCACCAACCATGTACAAATTATGAATAAAAATGGTGAATAAATGTATGCCGCCGATTCAGACAACATATCTATTCTAACTTCAATTCATTTAACCTTCCTTCAAGGCTTGTAATAATGATGATTCTCAATAAATTTTTAACTATTTTTGTCGCACTGTGCATAATAATAAAGACGAAAATAAACAAAAAAAGCCAAACCTTCGTCAAGGACTTTTTTCAATCATACAAAATAAACAGAGCAACAGAAAAAACACACGCATACATAGGCAACTACAATAGCAACAACAACAACAACAACAATAGCAGCTGCACAACACTCAACCGGAAGTTCGAACGGAAACAAAACGCGCACGGCGTAGCAAGCGACGACGAACAAAACGACGAAGTTGAAGAATAAACGTACGAACGCATAATAAACAACAGCAAAACATGCTGTCGCTGTTGTAGTTGTAACAATTTATAGAATGCAAACATTGAACATAAAAAAAAGAAGAAAAAAGAAGAAAAAAACGAAAAAAAATTAAATGAAAATCTTTTATTTTTATTCACAAAAAATGTTTACCAAAACCACAAAAAAAATGGATGATGCGGAAAAAAAAACAAAATAATTGGCAACACTGAGTGGCGCCTTAAAGGCGATTATGTTTTCGCACCAAATTTTAAAGTTTTTCTTCAAAAGAAAAATTCACTCTGAAATAGAAATTTTTTTTTTCATTAATTTTTTTGTTCACACACTTTTGCTTTAAGAATCTCTTCTTCTCTTTCTCTCTCTCTCTCTCTTTAATGTCCACTGTTTTACTATTTTATTTGGTTTTGCGCTTTAATCCTTAGTTTTCTTAGCTTTTAATCCAACGAGTTCGACGTTTCAGCGTGAACTGAAACTGAAAGCTAAACCTGCCTTGTATTTATACTTCCTCGGCAGCATGTGCGTTTCGTTAAAGTTATTTTCTAAGCTTCGTTGGAACATGCGCCTAAAAGTATGCGAGCGCCGCAAAAGAACGAAGCAAAGCTTTAGCGATATCTGTTCACAAAAGCGCTTTTCTTCGTTCAATGCTGTTTTTTTTTTTCGGTAAGTGCCGGCAAAATTTTCATTTGTTTTGATTGGAATTTCAATTGTTTGGTCCTTTTTTTGTTGGCGCTTAGTCTGCCATGTGAATTCAATAGCGTACGTTTACATGTTTGTAGCGTTTGTGCGTTTGTATGTGTTTCTATTTTACGTGCTTGTGGAAATGTTTCCATGCATGTTTTTGTGGTCGTTGGCATAGTGTTTGTGCATAAATTTGTTTGGTAACCACGTGTTTTATGTTTGTGTGGGTTTCTGTTTGTTTATTTATTTTCATTGTACTGCATTTGTGTGCGCGGACGCGTTGGCCTGTTAATGAGCCAATATACTTAATGGCACCTTTGTGTGCACCTTAAAGTATGCAATGACTTCTAATGCAAAAGGAAACTTCATTGTCTGAGATTTACATAAAAATCGCTTGTTGCTCTGCGCTTAACGCATTGAAAAGATTTATTTTTTTTTTGTTTCATCAAATAAATAGGGCATTTCAAAAACCTCATAAGTTTTCAGAAACAAATGACAGACTTAGGTGATCAATGACATGAAACATTAGGAAGCAGCGTATCGATTTTTATAACACCTTCCAACATGACTTTTCAAAACTGAAAAAAAAAAAAGACATTATATTCTGAAAATGTGGCTAAAATTAGATTGTATGTATCTGCCCGATTTTCTGGATCAGGACGAATTTTTTTAATCGGTTTTTGAAGTTTTTCATTCATGTGTTGAGTCGACATACTAAATCGTACGATCCTTACATCTGAGGTATACCACGTGTTCTGACAAATTATGCAGAATATTAATGTAAATGTTTTTGAAAATTAATATTTAATTGAACTTTTAGTCATATATTTGCAAAGATCGATTTACATATAAATCTATCAATGCATTTTCTAACACATAATTATGGCAAATTAAGGAACGGATTAAAAACACGGTAAATATTTTTGTAGAAAACTTTAACCCTCTACATCTCCCACCAACGGGACATTTTTAAACTTTTCTTAAAAATGTACCAAAATTATCCTGAAACAGGGGAATAAAAGAACTGTATAGAAACTTTGAAATTTTTATAGAATTTTTAGGCAGTTATTAATAAATATTTTTGTATTTAAAATAATCGAAGATTAAGAAAAGTTCAGTAACTTTTTAACAATTTCCGCTACAGAAATTATAAAACTTTTCTTTCCGTGTACAAATAAAATTTTGCAGGAATCAATAAAAACTGTTTTATTCACAAATAATAGAGATTTGAAGAACTTTTTTTGGGGCTTAATATAGCGTTTGAATTTTAAAAGGTTTATATGTCAAAAAATCTTCAAGGTTTTTTAATATTACCCAGCAAACATTTTTATTCGCGGAAGAATCGCATTTGATTTGCCAAGGTGATCAAATCAATCGTCCGCGACATTCGCATTCTGATCTTCCACGATGCTTTTGAAGTGAGAAACTTTCCAATGATTTAGAAGAATCCTCTAACTACTCTCCAAAATGAATCCGCAAATAATCTCTAGGAAGAGCCATCTGGCGACTTTTTTCGAAATTTCTCAGGAGCTGACGTCATGCCGTGTCGTCAACCTTGTACCGTGTAAAACTAGTCTGGAAGAGCTGTAGGTTATTCGTGAAGAAGTTCGATTTAAAACCATCTTTGAGAAGAGCCTTAGGCGAATCTTCTTTTATACGCCTAGAAGAGCTTTTAAGCTTGGCTTATAACAAGGTTCGGAAATGCTCACTCACGCTCGCTGGTAAAAAGAATTATTGGGGAAAGGTCGAACATTTTTTTTTGGACATGATCAGAGGTGTCTCCGACCCCTTTAAGTGACCGATTTGATTCCATTTTTGTTAAACAATTTTATTGCACCAACCGACGGGAAAGGACGAAAATATATTTTGTACATGACCAAAAATTTTTCCGGGCACTCTAAGTGACCGTTTTGGGCACATTTTTTTAAAAAAATTGTATTGGTCGAAAACAGATTTTGGACATGAGCAGAGGTGTCTCTGACCCGCTAAGTGACCGATTTCGGCAGATTTTTAAAAACAAAAAATATTGCTACAATCGATGGGGAAAGATCGAAAATAAATTTTAAACATGACAACAGGTGTCTCCAACCACTCTAAGTGACCGTTTTGAGCTCATATTTGAAAATAGATTTTATTGCACTAATTGATGGGGAAAGGTCGAAAATATATTTTGGACATGAGAAGAGACGTCCCCGACCTCTCTTCGTAACCATTTTTGGCCCATTTTGGAAAAAAAAAAAAAATGATTGCTCCAATCGATGGGAAATGGTCGTATAAAGATTTGGGACCTAAGAGGGGTCATGGACTCTGGTGTATTTTTGAACTATCCTCATCGATTGGTGCAATAAATTTTTTTTTCAAAATGGGCCCAAAATGGTCACTTAAAGGTGTCGGGGACAAATCTGGTCATATCCGAAATCTATTTTCGATCTTTCCCCATTCCCCTTCCAGAAGAGTGTAAGTAGGAATCTTCTGTTACTCGCGAAAAATTTTTATCGCGGAAAGCTCGCGTGGATAAGTCGTAGATTCATCAGAAAAATTTTGAAAGATTGTCCGCGATTGAAAATGTGTACCGGGCAATAATGAATTAGCCTGATAAATTGTTCTTGACTAATGTTGCCATCCTCCAACTTTTAGCAAGAATATCTTGAAATCCTGCAGACTTATTCTGAGGATGCAATCCGATTCAATGTTAAAATTTTCATAAAACTGCATATAAGAAGTATTGTGTTCTTAATTTTTTTTTTTTCAGTGCCTGTGTTATCAGTCTTTCCCGAAAGATAATTTATCCGTTAAAAATGAAAACGTTACACATCAGCAGAGCCATAAAGGTATCAAGAAATGCTGCCGTCAAAAGTATTTCTGAAGAGATCGCTTGTGCATGAAATTTCTGAAAAACAGAAATGTTGAATAGCATTGATATAACCAGCTAATCTCTATGCACAATGTAGAAATTTTATGTGAGCTCCAGGTTAGGCAAAAGGCTCAAGAAAAAGTGGAGAATGTTGCAAAGCTTAATCAATTATTCACTCAAATCAGCAAACTTTCGATAACATGAAACTTCTTATCCTGCCTGCTTGGTTCAAAAAAAAAAAAAAATGCTAAAAGTATTGGTAAACTAAAATTGGATACAACAAAAAGCGTCCATGACAAATCATATAATTACACGCGAACATCATCAGCATGATTAAACCAAGCAAAAACAAAATCCGCTTGATAAGGGGAATTTTCGAAAATCATTCATTCAACTTGAAATTAATGATACGATAAAAACAGAAAACCAATAAATGTTAAACTGACAAAGTTGTCCAGAAAGGAGCATCCTGGCAGAGGCGCAAATAAACATAGTCGAGGAAGCCAGAACAAGCAACAATAAAAAACTCAAAATGCTTGAAAAAAAGTTAATTACTTTAAGAATGACAAAATAAAATAAAACAAAAAGAATATCCCAAACAAAACAAAACCCAACTCAACAAAAAGAACTAATCATGCCGAATGGGATGATGTGACACAAACATTAAAATGTCATTAATTTTTTTTTTTTCTTTCATGCACTTCTTACGCTCTTAGCCATTAATTAGTTAATTAAAGTATTTTTGGTAAAATTCCAAAAAATGCCATTCTCTTTGGCAAATTGCTTTCTCTCTCATACCTTATATGCATAAAAATACGTACTTAGTAAATGTATCTACTTTGAGCAGGTTACTTTGTTAGGTCACATCGAAAATTCCCTCAACAGTTATAAATAAAAAGCCTTTTAATAACATGTCACTTACAGCCAAGGTTTTTTTGTCTTGGCTTTTGACTAGGCCAAAATAGCCAGAAATAACATATGCGAAAAAAAATCTAATCTGCTCACAAAGGCCACATCAACGTGTAAATGAAATGTCAAAGTAAACAATTTCAGCTTTCCTTTCGTCTCTTTCCTCTACTCTAGGACGCTCTATCTCGCTCGTTTGCTCGTTTATAGGACAACATATTTTGGGACTGCTGCTACAATAAAATGAAATACAAAATGTTTTCTACATTTTGTGGTCAACATGTCATTAGCCATGTTAACATGTCAAGTTAGTGTAAATGGGGAGTGGAAGCGGGGGATGGGGAAAAACTATTTGCAGGTCAACATATGACGACGAAGTACAAAGAGTTTTATGTTTTACTGCTACAATAACCATTTCTTGTTCCAAGATGTTTTGTTACTTTTTTCTCTCTTATTTTGGCAACAATACAAACGTTTCAATTTAAGTCTTGTTGACCATATGTTGTTGTCATATTGTTATTTTACTGGTTGTTTTTGTTTTTGCTATTGTTATTGTTGTTGTTCAATCATAATTGCTTCAATAAACATTTATTCAATTGTTTGCTCCAGCTGACTTGATACAATACATTTTTTTTTTAGGTTGTCGAAATTACTCTGTTTTCAGTTTGTTGGGCAGTTGGTGTGGTTGGCTGAGTGTTGGAATTGAAGGTTTTTTTTTGTGGTTTTTCGATCTTAAGGATTATTAAAGAGAGCTACAGCTTTAACTTTTCATAAATATTAAACATGAATTTCTTCTTAATTAAAACAAAAATTAAATCTTTTATATCGCATGCAATATTTTTTATACTTCATGATTTTTTTAAAATTTTTTAAAATCTGAAAATTGCTGGAATTTATTTTTTGTTGTGTAACTGCTTTGGTTGCGTTATGGGTAAAATTTCCTCACTTTTTTTGGTGACAAATTTATCGACACTTATCGTTACATCCAGTTATATCTAGAAACTATACATAACGGTGTTCAAATTACTAATTTTAATAGGACGACGTAGATTAACCTTTTTTTTTTTTTTTTTTTTTTTTGCTGAAAACAATAGTCCTAAATCTTCCAAGTAAAATGACATGCTTCTTAAAATTGTAACCTTGGAACTTTTTTTTGGAAAATGAGTGAGTTGATGGATAGTTTTCATATTTCTTCAAAGAAAAGTAAAAAAAATGTATGAATCAAACAAACACTGAAATAGTTATTTTAATGGACTCGTAGATACTTATTCTGAATCCGGTCTCAAATTTGCTGTATCACTTCTGGTTTTTGAGATATTCTTAGCTTAAATGTGCTAAAAACCCGTTTTTTGCTATTTTTTAAGGGATATAACAAGACTAGGCTATTCTTAGCTATGAAACGTGGCATGGTGGTTAGAAGTTTCAGTTTTTCTCTTCAAAAGTCAATTTTAACATCTCGATATCTCCTTTTTTCTTCGAAATATCCCAAACTGAAAAATTGTAAAAAAACGTGTTTTTTTTTTGAATTTTTTTTTTTACCTTTTTAATGTATGAAATCTCCGAGGAAAAAAGATATGAACATAACTAAATTTAAGCTTTAAAGAAAAATATTGAAACCCTCAACCACCATATAACGTTCGTAGCTGAAAATGACCTTGTCTTGTCATATCGCTTCAAAAAGGATCGATTCTTTTTCACTTTGAAGTAAGAACATCTGGAAAATCATACGGAGTACAGCTATTTTAAGAACGGATTTGGTAACAGCAACGACAAGTGCATAGAATTGTTTGATTTACTAATTTTAACAATTTCCTTAGAAGATTTATACAGAGAAAACAACATTGTCAAAAGTGGCAGAAATGGACCCAAATTTTGAACATGGCTCGATTGTGGCAGTTTTAACAACGTGCTTTGTTAAATGGGTTTCAACCACGTTTGTGAGTGATTGAACAACGCGCGTTGCTAAATAATATGCAAACAAAAATATAATTTATTTTATTATTTTTTTAATTCTATTTTTTCCTGTCAACAGCAATAAAACTGTTACTATTTTTTTCTTTTTTAATTTTCAATTTTTGCTTTAAATTAATAACTCGAATATTTTTGTTAGGAATTGGGAGATTTGAACCCGGGACCTGTCGTGTGATAGATGCGGACGTTAGCAACTCAGCCACGGCCATCATTATTGTTTTGAAATGAGCTGATTTGGATTTTACTAAGTTTCGTTGCTGAATTGGATTTAACAACGCTTGGCAACCAACGTTATTGAATAAGTTTCAACCACGTTCGTGATTGATTTAGCAACGCACCATACAAATATGCAGCATCGAATCGTAGGTAAAACACTCACGAATGTGGTTTTTTCTTTGCTCTGTGCATGAAAACTCTATATTAACCCATTTTGTCAAAAAAAGTGCCAAGGTTGCGATTTTAAAAAGCATGCCATTTCCCTCAAAAGATTTCAGACTATTGATTTCAGCAAAAAATGGACACCCACCAAATAAATGCCACGCCATTCTTAAATACTTTGTGGATCCCTCTAAAGATTTTACTAATAAACTTGACTCGGACCCTGTACTTGGGGACTAAACCCAAGAGTGACACACTGGATCTACACCTCTATTGTAAGACCTATCTTATTATATGGGGTGGTGATTTGGTGGAAAGCTCTTGATAATAAGGGAAACCTGAAAAACTTAGGAAAAGTACAACGCCAGCTTTGCATAGGAATTACAGGAGCGCTTAAAACAGCATCAGGCGATTCACTCAACATTATTCTAAACTTACTACCAATAGATCTTTTTGCCAAAAGTGTGGTGTATAGAAATGCCCTTAGACTGAAAGAAGCGAATCATTTCAAACACAAAATTTTTGGACATAGCAATATAGATGATATTAAAAATATCACAACAGATTATTTACCACCAACAACACGGTTCGACAGGAAGTTTTCAGTTAAATTTCCATCCAGGGACTACTGGACATCGCATCACCTAGACCCACCAAATGAAATAAATACATACACAGATGGTTCGAAGCAAGATGAGGGGGTAGGCGCTGGATTTTTTGTACTGAACTCCAATACTTGCGAATCCTACAAGCTACCTACTGACTGCAGCATTTTTCAGGCAGAGGTAGTTGCGATTCAAAAAGCCGCAGATTTTTTAGTAGGAAATATTTCTTATAAAAAAATAAACATTTATGTTGATAGTCAAGCAGCTCTTAAAGCACTTAAAAGCAACACTATTAATTCTAAAACGGTATCAAACTGTTACGAATCATTGCAAAGCCTGAGCAATAATAACTCAGTACGATTACTGTGGGTACCTGGTCACTGCAACATTGTGGGAAATGAAAGGGCTGACGAGCTTGCTAAACAAGGTGTGCAGTTACTCAATGATCCCTTGTTTGTAGAATTACCACTTAAGTTCTACTATACGCAAAAGACTAAGCAACTAGAAATTTTAGCGGAAAATAGATGGCTAAACAACACTAAAAACAAAACGGCCAAAAAATTCTGGCCCTCTTACAATAATAACAAAACTAGATATGTACTCTCTCTTAGCAAAATTAATTGCAGACTGTTGATTGGTGTTACAACTGGACACTGCCTGATTGGACACCATGCATACAGAATGGGATTAATATCAAATAACTGGTGCAGAAACTGTTCCGAACCCAATGAGGAAGAAACGGTAGAGCACGTCTTGTGCTTTTGCCCGGCGCTAACCAGACGCAGAATGGCAACTCTTGGGCAGGCTATGTTCAGCTCCATAAATGAGATAGCTGGAATAGCATTATCGAAACTAATGAATTTCGCTTTAAAAACTGGAACCTTCGATATAGATGAAAATCATGAAGCCAGAACACTGCTATTCTCCTAACTGAAGGGAGTTATGTGGTAACACTATGGACCTAGTTGGTCTATGTGAGGTTTTTGCTTACGTGATTACCGCCACCCTAACCTAACCTAACTAACCTTGACTCGGACCCGAACTATTATAGTCTTTTTATCATAATCTGCTTCAAAGCGAAACAAATTTCATTCACTTCTTCAAGTTCTAGTAAGTTTTATATTGAAAAAACCTTACTCGGTTTACCAATACTTGAGCTTAATTGATCTTTTATGCAAACTATATATCGACGGCTTATATTCAATACCCTCTATCTACAATTTTCACGAAAATTAGTTTTTGATGGTAAAACCTTCATTGAGACAAATGGCATCTATGATATCAATTCCAAACGAAAAATTTTGCTTCCAGAGCTACTTTTTTCCGTTTAAAGAAATTCACTATCTACAGCAATCGATTTTGTGAAATGCAATATCCTCTATCTACATATGAAAAATGAAAGATTTTTCATTTTATTATATTTATTAGGTGGCCGTTATATACAAGGTCATGACAAACGGTCGTCAATCGGCTCCAAGTGGCGAAAACATATTTTCTTGATTTTTTCAGTTTTGTATGTTGTACCTTGATAGCCCTGCTGAGTCGTGATTGGCCCTTCTGTAAACAAACAGATAAGGCTAGACGCATGAAATTTGATACAGATGAAAACAATATTACTAGGCTATCTGGGATCAAAACTGGGCGTGATCGGTTAAACTTGATTTGAAAATTAATACAATTGAGGAGTGTCCGCACCAAAGGGCCTAAGTACCATTTCGAGGCAAAAGTTTTGTCATAATATGAATCGGGTGACATTTTGTTAGAAATTAATAAAATTGTTTTCTGTTTTCACTTAAAATTTTTTTGATAGTGTGAAATTGATGTCATTATGTTGAAAAATTATAACAGTCAAATAACAGACTATTAGGCACATAAAAAGTATGACATTACTTTTACCTCGAAATAGTGCTTAGGCCCTTTGGTACAGCCACTCCTCAATTGTATATACGAGTCAAAAGAAACTGGGTATTAGAGCGGTTTCCAGACGGACTTGTGAATGCGAAACATGAAAACTGAAATCTGAGCTCAGATTTTTATATAAAGTACCCCAAGTTACTAGAAAGTAGATGTACCCAGGAGCAAGGGTCTTTATTCCCTACTCCCCGCCCAGGTCTACCATAGTCTTGCGCCCTAGTTTTTTATAGCAGTTTATGGTGGACTGGGATTAGTGGTGAGCAAACCAAGACCAAGATCAAAGCAGTCTTGGTCTTGTTCTTTCATATTGTATCTTGGTCTTCATCTTGGTCATTAAGTCTTGGTCTCAAAGATGCCAAATTTCGAATTGAGATATGATTTTATGCTTGAAACGGGCATGACACAACTATTAACTATAAATTCGAAAGACTAAAAAGCAGTCTTGGTCTTGATGATAATCCTGTGGTCTTGGTCTAGCAATGATATCAGCGTCTTGGTCTAATACCGAGACCAAGACCAAGACTAATTTTGCTCATCACTAACTGGGATTTCCTTATTACGCATCTAAACTAGGATTTTTTCTATCATGTAAGAATTCTGAGTTATCTTTTCTTAGAAGTATATAGCAAGCTATAAGCAAGGATAACTCAGGATCCTTACATGATAGAAAAAAACCTAGTTTTGATTCATAATAAGCAGATCAAAGTTGAAAATAAACGGCTATAAAAAATAAGGACCTATAATAATCTGAGCTCAGGTTTCGGTTCTCATATTTTGCATTCTCAAGTCCGCCAGGCGCCTAACCTATTTTGAGTTTTATTTTGCTAAAAAACTATCTATTAACAAATAATTCATAAAAAAATTGGTTTTTATTATTGTGCAATAGGCTCTTTCTGCTTGTTTGAACACACATTTTTTATTATATTTGAATTGCAATATCCACTATCTACTATAATAACGCGAATAACTAAGGTTTTTTTTAATTTTTTTATTTGAAGGATCTAGTGGCTCTTTTTAATTAATATCGTAGTACTTCGTTTGATTAACACTATAAAAAATAGCGAATAAAACAGTTTTTTTGCCCTCCTGAAAAATTGTGTTTTGTAGATAGAGTGTATTGAATATAAGCCGTCGATATGAAGCGATCCACGCCAAGTGTACCAGCTCAAAATTTTTTTTTTCGCCGATTTCTTTCAAATTTCGCAATATGGTAGCTCCGGTGTGCAAGAACAATAATACAGGAGGATTCGGTCCTAGGACCATTTGTTGTTAAAATACAGGGTGTTGTATTTGGCGTTTTTAGTAATTTTCATGAAAAGGGTGTTTTCTCAAAAATTTATAGCTTATACTAAACTTTGTAAATTGATAAATTTAAGTTCATTTTGAAGTGTTCTTTTTATAAAAAAATATTTCTTGGTGGAAAAAATTTTTTACACTAAAATTTTTTACACTTAAAAATACTTTTGAATTTTTTTTAAAGAAACCCCGCTTGGATTTTTTTTTAAAGTTCTTTAAATTAAAGCATAATTTATACGCTTTAAAACGATATATGATTCAAGAAGAGATTCGGACGTTACATGGGAGTTTTTGGCTTTTGAACGCTTGCGGCACGCAAAAACCTTTTTTTACTCAAGAGAAAAGCATCTTCGTAAAAAGTATACTAGGCAAAAATGCTTAGAATCGTCCAAGCAATACTTGTGATTTTTTTTGAATTTTTGCCAAGTTTGACCGAAATCGAAGAAAAAAAAATTTTGAGCTGGTACAAAGGTTACAAAGCTTCTTGGAAATGAAGGCCTAGACTAACAAAAAATTCCTTCCTTCCTTCCTTCCTTTCTGTATTGAAAAAACTGATTTTCATAAAAAAGTTTAAGCTAATGGCATGGGCTTTTCAAAAGTGTGTTGTGTTTAAAAAGATTTCAGAAAGTTGTGGTGCTTTAAAGTTGATACTTTCAATTTTTTTTCTATATTTTGACTTTGCTGACCATGACGTCAGAAAATCATTTTTTTCCCTATAACTCCTCAGAAGTACATTTTAGAATACCTCAGCTGCAATTTTTAGTTAACCAAGACTACCCTTTTCACATCGCAGAAGCTTTGCAACCATATCGTTTATACTCTGCATATTATTTCAATAATCCCATGTCTCAATAACTGCTGCATAAGCTCAAATTCCGCCGTAGATTAACGTCACATATGCGCAAAAGTAACTGACAACTAAACAGACGGACAGACAGGAAACCACTTAACATTAACTGCTAAATTACAAATAACTTTGAAATTACGACGTAATTTCTTGAAATTACGACGTAATTTCAACTGCCAATTACGCACTGTTTGCGTTTAATGCTCCAACAACAACAGAGTTATTTCTTAAGCCAGCAAGAAGTTCGAAGGGGGAATTCTCATGGTTTTTGCCCAAATTGAAATTAGCAAACGAAATTTCTCATCATTAAAAGCCATAAGGGGGCGAACGCTTTCTCTGTATCTTAATGGACACAAAACTGAATGCATGTGACGCAATTAAACGGCTGCTTACTGAGAAGACGTAGGAGCAAAAGAAACAACGCAAAATAGTAGGAAAACTCCAAATAAGTAGCATAAAAAGCACAATTAGTAGTAATATTGGCACTGCTGTACAATTTGTACGGTTGTCTGCAACGAGCTAATTGGATTTTACATGGAACTAATTACGATAATCCATGAACTATCCGTTCGATGTGCTGCGTGTGTCCTTAATTGCTGCCATATATTTTTGCTGCTAAGGTGATAAAAATTAATTTATTACGCCAAACGCAATTCACACGACAAATTCTCTGTAAATTCAATAAATTTTCGTTATTAATTCGGGAGAAAAAATGTTTTTCCCTTTGGGAGCAATTAATTTTTTTTGATTGTTGGAAAAAAAAAGTTCTCCAGGCAAACAAACAAAAAAATGCGCAACGTCTGCATCTTTAGGAAAAAATGTCACGTTTTTCATTTTGGGTTTTTTTCTTTTTTTTTTTTTAATTTCATTTCGGCCACGTTAGCAAAACAATGAACAAAAGCACAGCCAGCACACGCACAAAAAATCCAGCAGTCGGAAAAGGAAAATTTATTCCCAATTGTCAGAATTTAGTGTTCACTTTTAGTTTTCATTTCATTTTGTTTGTTGCTGTTGTTATTGTAGGTCTGTCTGTCTGTCTGTCTGTCTGATTTGTCCTTTGCGCGCTAAACAACATGTCTGCCAATATGTCTGCCACGTTCATCTTAAAGGCGGCGGCGCTGTGTTGCTTTGTATTTCCTTATTTTGCTGCTCTTTGTCTGTAAATTTGAAGAAAACAAAAACGTGGCACAAAAAGCGAAGAAAAAGAAAATCAGCCGGAAACTCGTAATCACAATCGTAACTCCCAAGGTGTCAATTCTCCGCTTTGGTTAACGGCATCAGCACAGCAGCAACAGCAGCTGACGCCACTTAGCGACAACGACGTTGTTTCTTGTAGCAGATAGACAGACATCTTGTACAGTTCCTTGGCGCCACCACCGCCCGTTCTTCTTCTGCTGCAGATACTCTAATTGAACTTTTCTAATTGCACCGCGGGGATCGATTGAGATTTATTGCAATTTTGTGGGCGTAGCTGTTACTGGTGGCAGACATCGATATACTCGCAATATACATACATACGAGTATAAGTCTGAGTTGAGGTTATGTGTTTTAGGTGGCAATTTTACGTGTGTTACGTGTAGCAATGAATTGCTCAATTTCAAGACGCGTTTCTTCCCAGACTTCGACTTCACTTGCGCGCCACCGTATTTGACAAAGTTTGACGTATTAATTTATTGTCGCTCTGGTGGCAAATTAATGCGTCTCTCGATGGTAATCGAGAGATTCAAAAGTTTTTTTCTTATGAGTTGAGGTATTTTGATTTTAAAATTTTTGCGTGAACTGCATATGAATTTTTGTTGTAGGAAAACTTTAAGTCAAGTTACAATTTGTGAGAAAAGTCAGTTGAAGAAAAAATTAAGATGTTTTCAAAAAGTTCGACACATGTATTATATTGAAAAAAATGTTTTTAATAAAAAATGCATTAATTTCTTTTCGGTCTCATATAAAAACTTTAAGGAAGCGAAAAATCCGACTCAATATTTTTGATGTATCGCACAGTGCATTTTGAACTAATAAGCTAGACAGACGACAGCTTAAATCTGTATTATATACGTAATAATGCGAATCTTTTAATTGCATGATTTTCCGAATTTAGGGGCCAAAAAATTCTAAAACATTAAAAACAAGATTAAGAGTGAGATAAATATCAGAAAAGCTAATTAGAATTTCTTATCCCTTTAATTGTGAAATGTTGTTTTAGTCAATGTCTATAAAATATGTATTAAAAAAATGCCTAAAATCATGCAATAAAAAGATTCGCATTATAACGTCTATAATCCGGATTTAAGCTGTCGTCTGTCTAGACTATAAAATAGAGAAAGCGAACTTAAATAATGAAAAACGAAAGTATACTACAAAAATGCTTGTGCATACTTTTAGGCTGTGCGAAAAATATATGTCTAAGTGCACTACAAATTGTAAAAAATTGTATGCCCCAAGACTTCGATATGTTCTTTTGAATGTAAGATTTAGTGCTGATTCTAAATCTGCAGTAATTTTAAAATAAACAGACGAACACATTTACCAAAGGGCCAACCAGGGCTCAACATAAAAAACTGGAAAAATTATCTACATTTTTTCGACGTTTGAATCCGATTGACGACTTTTCATCGTGTCCTTACATATAACGGTCAACCTATTAAAAGTAATAAGGTGAAATATTTTTGAGTTATCGTAGACTGATTTCATTTAAAATTTTTCGATATTTACAGAGTAGGGTTCTCAGATTTTTACAAAAATTTACAGAGCAGTACAAATTATGGAACTTCAGAGTGTCAAAACAGTGTTTTTGCGAAAAATCGATGCAATTTTTGTCAAAAATCAATATATTTAATTTTGGTTTTCTAATTTTTGTAGCATTTTAAATGGTCTTTTGATTTCCATTTTTAAATTTTGAAAAAATTTTCAAAAAAATCTTAAAAGTTGATTTTCTCAAAATACATTTTTTTTTTTTTAGTTTTTTTTTTATGGAAAGGTGGATGAAAAGCAAACGTTTTTCAAGAGATTTTGTTTGCGCTAAATGCATTGAAGAACCGCGAGAATTTTTTTTTTTTCTAAAAAATTGCATGACAACTTTATAAATTTGGAAAAAAAATTCCCAAACCTCTTAAAAGCATTTAGCGCAAAAAAGATCTTTTGACAAATGTTTGCTTTTTATTCACCTATCCGTAAAAAACATTTTAGCAAAAAAAGTTTTTTTAGGGAAACTTTTTTTTAAAGAGTAAGCTTTATGTAAGCTATATATTTTCAATCCTATAGCTATTTTAGTTTGTGAGATAAAATATTTTAAGACTTGTCTTGTTGTTTGACCACTTTTACTCGTTTAGTTTACGAGTTATAAGAGCGCTTCTGATCCAAGCACTTTAAAAGCGCTTCTCCCCATAGAAATTCAGAAGCGCTTTCATAATGATTTTTTATAAGGCTTCAGTACGAATAACATGGGTTCGAACCAAGCCCGGGTGATTTTTTTTTTTTTTTTTTTGCTTAATTTTTTTTTTATTAAAATATTTTTTATTCAAAATCTTTTATTTCACTTTTCTATTTTCTTTTCTCTTATTAATTTACTTTTGTTTAATCGAATTGAAACTGATTACACAATGATTCCATGTAAAACTGCAGTAAGAACAAAGTAGGTTCGAACCCAGCCTGGGTGATTTTTTTTTTATTTTTTTGCTTTATTTGTTTTCATTAAAATTTTTTTTATTCAACCTTTATTTTATTGCACTTTTCTATTTTCCTTTCTTTTATTTAGTTGAATTGAAACTGATTACACAATGATTCTATGTAAGGCTGTATGAGCATTCAAATGTCAAATTCTGTTTGGACAACAATATGATTCTATCACACGGTCGTGGATTCAAATCCTGGTGCGGCCAGTTTTTCCTTTTTTTTTAAATTTTATTGAAAAAACGCTTACCGCTGCATTACAAATAAGCGCTTCAAAAGGCCTTTCAAAGTAAGGCTGCCGTAAGCTTAAGCGCGCTCACATCCTATGACATGCAATGTTCAAAAGAAAGAATAGTTCTTACGAAGCGGGTGCGCGTATTGGTGAAAAATATGCACTTTAGAAGGGTTTTTGAAGCATTTCTTTTCCCCTTGGGTTTAGACAGCCAAAATAAAGTTTGTTTTTTTTTTTATTTTTGTCAGAAGAGCACAACCCAAAGGTAAAAAGAGCAATTCAAAATACTTTTTGAAGTGATTTTAACACGCGTATTTTCTTTTCAACAGTGATTGTCCTAGGATGTAAGCGTTCTGAAGCTTACCACAGTCTGGCGGAAATACACCCTTTAAAACGCTTATTTGTAATGTGGCGCTACGCGTTCTGTCAATTAAAAAAAAAAAAAAAAAACAAACTGACTGTGTTGGGATTTGAACCGGAGTCTGTGTAATGGATAGAAACATATGCCCTATATAATGTTGAAGTATAGAATTTAAATATAAGGCAAATGTCTTTCCAAACAGAGTTTAGTGTTCGAATGCTTATTGCTGCCTTACATAAAATCATTGTGTAAGCGCTGTTAAATTTTTATAGGAACATGCGCTTCAGAAGTGCTTTTCTGAGAAGCGTTTAATTTTTTTCCCTTGGGAAATTCCGCGTTCGCAATTCGCGACTTCGCATCCGAAACATTCTAAACTTAAGGATACTATGAATCTTTTAAGTGAATAAAATTTTCAAAAATTTCATATCTATTAAAGTCATAATATGTACGTAAGTATGTATATAACTGCATATCGCTGCTTTCCACACCAACACACAGAAACACTAATACACGTACACACAAACACACTTATATAGTCTAGCATAAATCGCTGCATGCATGCCTGAGTGAAGTTTAATATTTTTGGCTTTCAGTGCCATTAGCATGACATTTGTTTGGTATGCAACCTAACATGCATACATACATGCATACGTATATATTTTAAGTAATATCGTAAATGTGTGTGTATTGCTCAAAGGCCAAAAATATACATTTATAAGAGCCGGAAACAAAAAACTCCAAGTTATACACTTTAGAGTTGCCGAAAAAAGTCAAAACCAAGCCACATACTGGCTGACATTTTGGCATTTTTGCACAGTGTCAAGCACACGCTGTGAATGAGCAGAGTGAGAGAGGTTGCATTTAATGAAAAAGATAGCATGCGTTTGATAAAATTGTAAAAATAACACAAATAGTTTGCGGAAGTTGAAAATAGTGGGTGTGCCACCAAGCTGTATGTACCCATACATAGTTAGTCCTCAAGCGAAGAGAATTTATGCCAGTGACATTTTTTATGGTTTCTGTGGTTAAACATAAAAATTTTGTGTTTTTCGTATTTTTTTTTTTTTGAAATTTCATTTAAATTTTATGCTGCTGCATTGCACACAGCGTTATATGATTTGACTGCAATAAAAGAGTTTTACTGCAAAATAATTTTGCAATGCACAATGCCTTTTAAGTATAATAGGCATTTCAAGTTTTGTTCCGCACTATAATTAGATCATATCAAGAAATCTGTTTTAATTAAAAAATCTTAGAGATTAAAATTTGAGCGAGATATGACCGTTTTTGAAACAAAAATACCTAAAATTATACTTAAAAAAAAAAAAACAAATTCATACCTGGCGCGGTTTTCAACCGATTTTTAGTTTGAAGGGCATTTTAGGAAGCTCTTGAGCTATTTTTTTGTAAAATTATGGGCATATTTTGAAATAAAACGTAAAAAGATGGCCTTTATAATATAACACTTTTTTTTACAAATAGCGTTCTCTACTGCCTAGAGAGCAAAGTAGACGAAGAACCATCTAGAAAAGTTCGTGAATTCGTATTCGTGTAGATTCCACTCAGGGGCCTGGCGGCAAACTTCGCTGTGTGGTTTCTGGATAATATATGTATGACCTATCCACTCGCACGTTCGTTTTAGTGGAGTTAACCGAAGATGACCGTATATTGTTCAGTTAAGCAAAAGCGCAAAAATAAAAACATCCAATAAAAAAAACATCCACAAAAAAAAAACATCCAAAAATAAAAGCATCCCATAAAAAACATCCAATAAAAAAACATCCAAAAAAAGAGGTTCAAAATAAAACATCCAATTAAAAAACATCCAGTAAAAAAAATCCAAAAAAAAAACATCCAAAAATAAAATCATAAAATAAAACTAGTAAGGGTGTAACCTTTGGCCTGGCCAAACACTAAATACTCTACACTGCAGTATTTTTGAAATTTTGCTCATATGGGAGGTGCCTCGCCCTCTTGTCCGAGTTCACCCAGCTTTTGCTCAGAGCTTGCATTTATAGTTCTTAGTGTCTGAGTGAAATTTGGTTGGATTATCTCAAAAAAAAAACTCTTTCAGTATAGCATTTTGAAACATTTGTTTATATGGAAGGTGCCACACCCCCTTGTCCGATTTCACCCAATTTTTGTTGAGAGCTTTCATTTATAATTTTTAGAGTCTGAGTCAAATTTGGTTAGAATATCTCTAGCCACGCTTTTAGTATAGCGTTTTGATGGATTTTTTTTTATGATAGGTGCCACGCTCTCTTGTCCGAATTCGCTCAGTTTTTTTTCAGAGCTTGCGTTTACAAATCGTAGTATTTATGTGTATTTTGGTTGCATTGTCGTAAAAAATACTCTTAAAATTGCATTTTGAATATATTTTTTGTATGGGCGGTAGGCGTGTCCGTTGATCGATTTTGCTCATTTTCAATCCCCCGAGTTAGCTTTGACGACGGAGGCAGTGTACGAAATTTTATTGAATTATCTGGCTCAGTTTTCCCAAAAAGTGTATTTCAACGCACAGCCAGCCACCCAGCCAGCCAGACAGACGGACATGGCTATATATACTTTTCTGTATCTGCCACGCCTCCTTCTCTGCGTTACAAACGGAAGGACAAAGTGAATATACCCTGGGTGTTGGGTATAAAAACGACATTTGGGTCGATTCTATATCTTTCAATAAAGAAATATGACAAAGAAATGCAATTTTGCGGAAAAAAACATCTGGCAACCTTAATATGGCAATCCTAAGTTTTTGTTTCGTCATTTTGGACCCAAGATTTCAATTTATAGAAAGAAAATGATGAATTAAGCAATTTATTGAAAAAAATTTTGATTTTATGAAAAAAACCAGATGGCAACCCCAAAAAATTTATTATGGGTTTTTGGGTCGATTCTATAACTTTCAATAAAGAAATATGATAAAGAAATGCTATTTTGCGAACAAACGTCAGGCAACCCTAATATGGCAACCCTAAATATTTATTTCGTCGTTTTTGGACCCAAGATGTCAAATTACAGAGAGAAAATGATGATTTTAGCTATTTGTTGATAAAAAATTTTGATTTTATTGAAAAAACCAGGTGGCAACCTTAAAAAAAATGTTGGATTTTTTTAAAAGTTTATCTAAGCGGTTTAAGGCTAAAAATAATTTTTTTTTTTTTTAATGTATGGTGTAAGCAAATTTAAAAAAAAAAAACATGTGGCAATCCTGAAAGTTGTTTCTGCTGTGTACACCGAAAAGCCGAAGTTTGAACAGCCGAGCAAAACGAAAAGCAAAAGCACAATCGGAGTTACGCTTCGCTTCGTGTTTGTGCTTGCTTGGTTAAAACTTTGCTATTTTCAATAACAAAAGCAATAGCAGAGCACAAAAAAAAATGTGCTTGCTTGAATTTCTTTGACTTCGTTCGTTGAAAAAAAGCACAGCAAGCAGTAAGTCCAAAATACAAAACCCAATAACTGACGCAGCACAGTTCAGCAAATTTTCGTTGCTATAGCTATTTTATAGTCAGCAGATCAAACCCTGGTTTTCAATGTCATTATTGTGAGCTTTAAAAGTGATGTCATTTCTGGTTGAGTTTAGCTTCATACTTTTAGTCTAAAACGTATTGATACTAAAGACTGCCTCTTGCATTTCCGAGACAAGGTCTTCAATCTTTCTTTGCATATCTGAGTGTTCAGATGATAACAGTCGAAGTCGTTGAGCCGTTCGGTAAAGTTGCATCGGATACTTCTTTTGACATTATTAAGAGCTTTATCTAGGAAACCGTCAATAACGATAAGGAAGAGAAATGGTCATTCCCAACATAACTGGGGCCGCTAAGCTAAAAATTTTTCAGTGAGTGTAACTCAGGAATGGTTTCCAAAGGTCACCCGAAGGCTTCATCGTCAAAATGAAGAATATCTTGGTATACTAGAGGGAAAACATGCAGGCGGAGTATTCACAATATCTCAGGTGTGGGAAGGTTTTTGTATAGAAAATTTTTTTTTTAAGTCATGGCAGGGGCGTTATATAACGTCTTTTACTTTATTTTCTAAGCAATTGGGAATTTTGTGATGGTTTCTGAAACGGGCAGTGGGAGCTAGTGTATTTATATATAAAATTGAAAAAAAAAAACAATAGGTACTTTATGACTTTTGAGCCTAGGAAAACTTAGCAAATAACGGGCTAATCTAAAATATTACTTAAAGACATAATACGTACACAAACATCTACACGCGCACCTTCACAAACAATTCTTCTAGTTTCAATACAAAATGGGTAACTGCAGCAACATCGACAGCTGTGCTGCTTAACTAACACACATGTGAAGGCCTGTATTAAACAAATACAAACATACATGTGTGCAAAAAATACAATACAACATAAGAGGAGACAATACACAGACACACAAACAAAAACTAACTATATAGCTGCAGATTTGATGGCAGTGTATTCACAGGATGCGCCGCATTAAATACAAAAGTAAGCAACTCAATACAAAAATCCTTAACGACATCATAAGAATGAAGGAATAAAGAAGAAGCTACTGGTGGTGTGATAGTGATGCTAGTGATATGTGAAGGGAATATTGTTAAGAGTATTAGGATGGAATATTTTTTAAGCTGAAAACAACTCTCTACATTATCGCTTTCCTTCGTAGTTGAAGAAGCGCATAATGATACCGAAAGAAGAATCCAATGTTATTTTAAAGAGTAAATAAAACTTCCATACTACACCGATAACATCTAACTTTCCAACAAGCAAAAACGTTCGGGAAATAACTTATTATACACTTATTGAAGCAAACATTTTGTTTGGAAATTCTTGTATTAGTGCCACCACGTCGAAAATCATGGACCCACTTGGCGAATTTCTTATCAGAGCCTAAAATAAAATTTTCAACTTTATCTTAAGCTTTAGCTATATTATTTCACTGTAAGATAAGGTACACTCCATTTAAGTTTTAAGATATTTAAGGTAAAAGCAGTAGCTTCAATGCTGTTCCCAACTTCATGGCAAAGATGGATGATATTCGTGAGAAAATAAACAACAAGCGTGCATCTTTTAAGAAAAAAACACAACAACAACAACAAAAAGAACAACAACAACTACAAAAGGAGGATAATAGCAACAAGAAATATGTGGCTAAGCTTTAATCATAAGCTGAGCTGACGAACGTCTGTCGATCAATTGTCTATATAGAGAAGTAGCAAGACATCGTGTCTGTCTATTTGAATTTGTCTGAAGGACATGAGATTGTTACCTAGCAAGCTAAACTAGTTTTAGAAACCTATAAACAAAACCCTAAAAAGCCCTATGTAAACCTAAACATGTGCAAATTTAAAAATGTTAATTAAAGGAAAAGAAAAAAGGAAGAGCAAAAATCTAGTCCCTTATCTAAAGTTGTGTCGCGTTGCTTTCTTGTTCAGAGGCGCAATAACTTTTCTGCCGAAAAAGAAAGCTTAAGAATATAAAGACCGATAAGCAAAGCTTATTTAAGAAAAAACTAACAAAAACCTAAAACTAGACGGGATAAATACGTGTTAGGCTACGGAACTTTCATGTTTGAGGGCCAGACAAATTGTAAAGCCCACAAAAATGAAGGTGTTATGTTGAGATAAAAACCGGATGAACGTTATTCCTGAGAGGGTACGCCAGAAACCACACATTTCTGAGAGGGTAAGCCTAAGAAATTTGGTGAATCATTAAATTGAGATGTATATATATATATACCGGCATGGGATCATAAATGAGGAAACCATGCATTGGAAAGGTTGAAAACACCAAATGGTTTAAAAAAAATTTTTTTATTTATTTCTCAACAAAATATGTAACTGTTGCTCTACTCACATGTTTTTTCCTCTAAGATCCGGATTCACAATCATTAGTTAACTGAAACACTGTCAACATGAAACTTTAGTTAAGTTCTTGTTACCATTTTAGTTAACTAAAATTGGTTAAATAATGACTGTGAATCCGGGCCTAAAGTATCCCTTATTTTATGAACTTTGTTTCATATCTGACTAAATCAGACGAAATTTACAAAATTTAAGCTTCACCTGAAATACCCCAAATACACATAGACTCAAAAACATACATGAAATTTTCACGATTACCTCCATTTGATTTTATATTTTACGCACTATTCATAAGTTTTAAGCATTTCTTGTCTTAAGTGACTCATAATGCAATTTTCCCTAAAATATTTTAGTAGAATTACCCAACACATTATAGCCCAGTTTTTGGAAAAAAGGGGTCAAAAACACCGGATATAATGTATGTATGTATTCTCATTTAACCCCTAGGAGGAGCATAGGGCCAATATAAAATCTCTCCATTCGCCTCGATCCCTTGTGATGACTTTGATCTCTTGCCACGACTTTCCCGATTCTTGGATTTCCTTTTCCAGCGACCTTTTCCAGTTGGTTTTGGGTCTACCACGTCCTATGCTGCCTTGTAGATTCCTCTCAAGAGCCTGGCGACATTTTTGCTGTGTGGTTTTTGTAGAGTGTGACCAATCCATCTCCATTTGCGCAGCTTGACCTCATTTGCTGTAGTCTTCTGATTGCATTTTTGATGCAGCTCGGTGTTTGATATAGTGCGAGGCCACCAAACCTTTAGTATACGCCTTAAGCATTTGTTGACGAATACTTGCAGCTTGTTCGTTAGTTGTTCAGTAACAAGCCACGTTTCGCACCCATATAGCAAAACCGATTTCACATTCGAATCGAAAATGCGCACTCTCGTTTTAGTGGATATAACGGATGAAGACCATATTTTGTTCAGTTGAGCAAACGCGCTTTTTGCTTTTGCTATTCTTGAGTTGATATCCTCTTTTGCTCAACCATCCATGGAGATAATGCTGCCTAAATACGTGAAACTATCGACGTTTTCGATGTCATCACTGCCAGCTCTGAACGTGATGTCATTGTTTGCGTTTAACTTCATGCTTTTAGTCTTAGATACATTGATTTTTAGACCGGCCTTTTGTGATTCCAAGACAAGGTCTTCAATTTTGCTTTGCATATCTGAATGTTTGGACGATAAGAGGCAGATGTCGTCAGCGTAGTCGAGATCTTCCAGATGTTCGGTAAAGTTCCATTGGATACCCCTTTTGGCCTTATTAAGAGCTTTATCTAGGAAATCATCAAGAATGATAAGGAAGAGTGATGGTGATAGTAGACACCCCTGCCGTACGCCTGAATTAGTGGTGAATGTCGGTGACAACACCCCGTTGTGTAACACACTGCATTTAAAGCCTTCATATTGTGCACGTACTAAGTTTATGGCCTTTGCGGCAATACCTCTTCGTTGCAGTGACGCCCAGATGTTTTCTCGGGAAACACTGTCGAAAGCAGTGCTATAGTCTACGAAGACAAGTTGAAGTGCAGCACGCCACTCGCATGATTGTTCGACAAATATTCTGAGGGTGTTGATTTGATCATCGCCGTAATCCTGCTTGCTGCTTTCGAATTGCCGAATCAAATTTTTCGTTTACCCTATTCAGAAGCACTTTTGTCAATACTTTTGATGGTACTGAGAGCAAGGTAATTCCTTTATAGTTTCGGCACTTGCTTAGGTCACCTTTTTTCGGCAGTTAGACTAACATGCAATGTGGCCAATCTTCTGGCAAACGATCTTCGCTCCAGATTTTGGTGAGCAGAGGATGGAGAATTTTAGCCGATTTTATGGGGCATCCCTTTAGCAGTTCAGCTGTTATTTGATCTATACCGGCGGCCTTGTTGTTTTTTATGCTTTGGATAGCTTTCACTATTTCATCGATTGTAGGCGGTGGTGTTTGTATTCGACTACTACTGCGAGTCACTGCGGCAGTTGTAGTTGGTGATTCTGGTTGTGGGGATGTGGTAGACGTGGGAATAGCGTGCCTCCAACGACAAGACCGGCTGCATTGCAGGCGTCAATGAGTAGCTCTCCATTGTCGTTTCTCGCACCCAAACCATGTCTTCCAATCACGTGCTCAAGGTTAAGGTTTTCTGAGCCTACTTTGGCATTTAAATCGACCACAACCATTATGGTGACGTTCTTGTGAGCATTGTTTATTGCTGCAGCGAGTTAGCTGTATAATTCATCTTTGGCTTCTCTCACTGCCAACTCGGTGGGCGCGTATGCTTGGAAGGTGGTAATATTTTTTGCGGGGGTTCGAAATCTGCACCAAATGGGCCTTTCGCTTACAGGTTTCCATTCCATAACTGCCTTTACTGCAGTCTTACTTAACAAAAATCCAACTCCATCCCTGTGGATGTCATTTTGCGCTCTACCGGAGTATAGAAGTTTATCGCCGTCAGGAAGTACATATTCGCCGGAACCGTTCCATCTACACTCGCTTAATCCCAATATCTCAAGGTTAAATTTGTGGAGTTCTTTTACGGCTTGGTGTATTTTGCCTGGTTCATTTAGATTTCGGACATTCCAAGAGCCGATGCGTGTTCGAGTTTTCATCTAAAGAATTTCAAAATTTTGACGAACCATATTGGTTCCAGTTATGGGAGAATCATTCCTAACTATGCATGTTTCTTGCACTTCCAAATCCGACGTGCATGCTGCCGAGGCAGGTGGATTAACCACACTCTGGTGGGCACCACTTGAAGAGTTGTTTTCCATCGTTTTTCGACCCATGCTTCATTAGTATAATCTTCTCTGCAACGCTCTACGCAGTAAATTATAAGCTTAAGGCTGGATCCGGCAAGCGCTGCACTTTCAATTTCAGCCGCCCAATCTGGAACAGACGCTGACCTGGAAGCCGCCCAGCTGGGTCAGACGCTTCAGGATTTTGACAAGATGCTTATTTTAAGGCGGCATCGACTCGCCTTGTCAGTGCCAGTTACGGGCCTTGCGGGTTTTTCTTTCAAGGCGCAACGCTGTCGTACGCTACGCCTTTCCACACCCTGGCTGGTCACCTGCTTTTAGTTGCCTTTTACGACAGGCATGCTTACCTCGGGCATATTCTGACCCCTTACCCGTAGGGTTTTAAAACGTAAAAAAATTAATTTTGGAACGTGAATTTTATCTATACTCGCAAGAAAAATTTATAATTTTTGAACTCCAAAATTTTTGTAAGAACATAGTCTTTTCTAAAGCACCCTCCATTTTGGAATGAAAAAAAAGTTATGGCCAAAAAACATGTTTTTTTTTTAGCCAAATAGGCCTTCAGTAGAACCAAAAGTGCTCCATTGGTTTTTTCAGAATAAAAACCAAATGATGCAGATATAATGTTTAATAGTCCTCCTTACTTTTGAGACGGTTTTAGGATGATTTTTTTTTTATTTGCTTTTACAAAATCATACCGGTCTAATGTACATATTCGTAGTTGCGACTACCCAAATGTACTTAATGCATAAATTCATAGCTTCATATTTTCTAGCTATAAATTGTTGTAGATACAACAAATATTTGCATATGTGGAAGAAAAGGTATAGGTACCTATTGTACAATATTAAATTAATTTCGGACAAAATATGTTTTGGGAATAGCTTGGCATGAAAAGGGTTCTTTGATTAAGTTTACTTGTCAGATTGACTTACCTTGTTGTACTTTTAAATTGACTGCATGGTTTATGGCAAGGGTGTCAGCGTAGAAGAAAAGTGAGCCAATTTTGGCTCGACCCAACAACATCAATATTTCTGTACAACAATTCCAACAACATCAATATTTCTGTACAACATTCACAGAAATAATTTTTGTTGTTTTTTTTTCACGCTCGTCAAAATTTCGCGTTTTTGTTGCTTTTTTTGCGTACACACAAAATCGAACTCGAACCAACATAAAACAACAACAAAGACTACGTCGCATCAAAAACAACAAACAATATGGGTATTAATGCGTTGATGCGCAGTAGCGAAAATGCAAGTCTTTTACGCACTAACGCCTTAACGATCAATGTGAATATTTCCATCTTGAGAAATTGCAAAAGTAGTGAGAAATTTTCGGCAATATTTTTGTTATTTTACTAATATCAAACTTTAGCAAATTGCACTTGCGCAACGACGCAAGGGCATTGCGCATCAACGCGTGAGTTCCCCTAATTTTTGTGTGTGTCCTAGTCCTTAGAAATTTTGAAAATTGTTAAGTATTATTGTTGTTGTAAACGAGGCATGAAAAAACAACAAAAAATTGTTTTTTTGTTTGTTGTTACTCGAATTTAAAGTTGTTGTAAAAGCAACGCTGACTGCGCTGCATGCGTTTGGCTCGGTGATTTGAAAACGCTGACACCCTTGGTTTATGGTATGTTCCCAAGGGGTTCTAGAAGTAATAAAGATAAGAAATGTTGAAATTTTAATACATGCAAACCATTTCAAATAATAAAAAATTATGTTTAAATTTTAATCAGTTAAAGGTGACTTTTCAAATAAAATGTAAAAGTTCTAATGTTATGGTAGTCTAAAGATTCTACTAAAAACTTTCAGTGAATACCCATAGCATGCATTGAAATAAGTGGAATCAGTTTATACTCGCACTCATTTAAAATTCAATTCTGTTTCCGTCACTACCTAATAATCATAACTTTTTGCAGTCAAACACTCACTTTATTCAAATATTCATGCAGTCAGTGTATAATTCGTTTAATATATCCATGAATTTTCAAGGTTTTTTTTAATAAATGAATCCCGCACATAATACGTTTGCTGTTTTGTCTGTCCTCAATCCCACTTTATCTAGCATCCATCCATCCATCCATCCACACTTCAATTTGAAAAGTTTCTCTATTGTTTTATGCAGCTGCATGCTAATGAGCTAATGTTCTCATCATGAAACTGCTGCTACCACTCAATTCAATTCTCAAAACTCAGCCCACTACTTTGTTCAGCGCCTGGAAATTTAACGGTAGCGGCAAAATTTTGCTCCTGCTGCTGCACAGATTTTGCACAAAATTTTGTTAAAACTCCAAATAATTTGCATGGATTTGTCGTCAGAATACCGTCGTCATTGCGCTCCCCCGCTGCTGTTATGGTTGTGAATGGTCGATGCGGTGATTATGAACGTTGTCCTGCTTAGTAAGTTGGTCAGATTTTAAATGGATGCTGCAAGAGAATTGCTATGTCAATGGTAGGATATTCACTTTATGTCTGTATTTGGAGCCAATATAGACCAGCATTTTCAATTATGTTATTTTGGTCACGTGTGGTTGAGTGAATGAACATTTCTTTTTTTGTGCTTTGACATTATGATGAAAAAAACTTTAATTGGATAAACTAATTAGGTGCATGCTTTTGAGAATTATTTTCTTACATAAGCTATTTTTAAATAAATTATAAAATATTTTTAATATGCACTATGCAGTATTGTAGGTTTTACTCGCAGGATGCTATGAAATAAAGCCATGTTCAATCATTTTGCGCCAACATTTAATGTTGTACAATGTCTCTTTTTCAATTTGTTTTAAATGAAAAACGTCTATGTAGCGATAGGAACTCATATTCAACAATATTCGAATTCCAACTGGAAAATTGAGAATAAGTATACTGGTCATGTTTATGAAAATGATCGAGATTCATGCATTTTGGTTGCCTCAACTCGAAAATCAAAAAAAAAATTAATTTTTATTGCTTGGTTTTCGTGATATGACTTTTCGTAATTTTTTTCCATTTTTTTTTAAGGTGTGTAACGAACCTTTTTCCCAGTGGTTTTGCTTGCCAGAGGTTCGGTTACAAAAATTTATAAAATTCAAAGTCACGGGTGGGAGTTTTATTAATTTACTTCATTTTCATTTCTTTATTTGTTTTCTCTCAATATATTTATAATAATATAATAAATAAAACATTTCTCTCTATTCCTCACCACTCTCTGCTCCTATGCGTCGCTTTCTCCGCCGCTAGCTGTGGCCTAGTTGAGTGTAGTAGTGGTTAGTTGCCTCGCTCTCACTTAACGCAATGGTATTCTCTTGAAATTATACTCTCTAACTGCGAGTAGCTGATATCGTATCGAGCTGCTCACACCTAACGCCACCGAGCACTATCCCCCTGCACTACGCTCACGCTATTGACTACAATGATCTTCTGTACGCGACTAAACCCCTCTTACTCCGTTTGCTACGCTACTGTTTGTATACCCGACTAGATCGCACCCACGAATAACTGATGTATTATCGGGCTACTCGTCTGTGTGACCCCTCTCTCTTGAAATAACCACCGGCAACTGATTTATTATCAGGCTGCGTGTGTTTAGTGCCGCGGTCTCTACGCCCCACTAGGTACTACTACTACAACTACTTTAACTCAGCAAATACCTGGTTTTCTTCCCGATTGCTGCTTTCCACCTTGTCTGCTGCTTCTGCTGCTGCTGCTGTTGTTTGCCGGTCGTCGGCCACGCAAAAACTGACTAGATCAACTGCTGTGTGTCTAAGTATATCCTATGATTCTTTGTCATCAAACGAATCGAACGACAGCTGTGTGTTAGAAACAGCTGTTGTGCAGTGTTGCCGTTTATATCACTTTTAGTGATGTGGTGGGGATTTTACCCTAAACTAAATGTAGGCTTATTTTTCTTGGCTAAGTACTTATTTACGATAATTAATAATAATAAAATAGATTACATTTCATGTATTTGAGTTGGTTTTTCTTAAAAACTAGATCCAAGATAGTCCAGTCATTATAGTAAGTTCACCTCGGAGTTCGAGATACCCAGCTGTAAGTCTGTAAATAATTTAATATTGACACCCTATTAAATTTCAAGGTCAAAGGTCACAAAAATCGGCTTTTTGCGCTTTTTTTGGAAATATCTCAATTCCTATGGGTTTTTTGCTATTTGTATATATGATCAATATTGTAGAATACAAAATTCTCTACAAATTTTGTTTAAAAAAATTTTTTATACGATGAACCGTTTCCGAGATGGAGATGAAAAAAAAAAAACAAATAAATTATAAATTAATCTTTTTATTAAAAAATATCATTCAATACATTTATTTTTATTGAAAGTAAAAAAGTGGAATAAAGGGTATAAAAACTACAATTTATAATTTTAATCATCTTCTTCCTCTTCATCGTCGTCTTCTGGCTGCTGGTAAATTTCAAACTGGTCTTCATTATCGTCCTCAACGATATTTGTCTCAAGTTCTTCCATGATTTCGGGGTCAAAGGTTCCATCTTCGTTAATTTCGCTCTGATATGGTAGAGCATTGAGACAAGCCTGCCCATTACATTGGCCACAAGCTAAAGAGCATTGCAAGCCCGCTTTCCTGCATCCGCATCGCGAACCACAACCACTCTTGCAGTTGCAGAAAATTGTATTTAGCAAATCTTCTGGAGCAGGTAGTAAAATTGTCGTGATAGGCTCCAGAAAATCGTTTCGCATTGTCCAACCCCATACTTGGGGTTCCAAATCATGTCCTAACCAAGTTTGAACTTGATAATATACACGGTTAATATGTTGATGAGCAGCTGCACTTGTTGGTGAAATATTTGAAAGCTGCACAGGTTTATTAAGTTTTGTAGACTTGACGTAATGCATATAACGAAGATGATCGAGACTTTTCACAGATTTTGGAGCATTATAGACTGCCAGAAGATTTGCTAAATACAATTTTCTGCAACTGCAAGAGTGGTTGTGGTTCGCGATGCGGATGCAGGAAAGCGGGCTTTCAATGCTCTTTAGCTTGTGGCCAATGTAATGGGCAGGCTTGTCTCAATGCTCTACCATATCAGAGCGACATTAACGAAGATGGAACCTTTGACCCCGAAATCATGGAAGAACTTGAGACAAATGTCGTTGAAGACGATAATGAAGACCAGTTTGAAATTTACCAGCAGCCAGAAGACGACGATGAAGAGGAAGAAGATGATTAAAATTATAAATTGTAGTTTTTATACCCTTTATTCCACTTTTTTACTTTCAATAAAAATAAATGTATTGAATGATATTTTTTAATAAAAAGATTAATTTATAATTTATTTGTTTTTTTTTCATCTCCATCTCGGACGCGGTTCATCGTATAAAAAAATTTTTTAAAAAAAATTTGTAGAGAATTTTGTATTCTACAATATTGATCATATATACAAATAGCAAAAAACCCATAGGAATTGAGATATTTCCAAAAAAAGCGCAAAAAACCGATTTTTGTGACCTTTGACCTTGAAATTTAATAGTTGCTTACACCCTACCATATGTAGGTTTTGAGACAACTTTTAGGGTGTCAATATAAAAGTATTTACAGACTTACAGCTGGGTATCTCGAATTCCGAGATTCTTACCTAATATAAGCTTAAATGACTGGACTAAGATCAGATGAAAAACGATAGCTCTATTCTAGATTTAACATGAAATTTTTGTTCAGTTAATATTGTAGACAGTAATTTAGAAGGTTCATTCACTAAATTTAGAAAAGAGATGTAATTTTTCATCCGATCTTGGCTAACAAGAGGTCAACATTTTTGTTAGAGAATATGTAGTTGGTTTTCGCCTTGTGGCCGAAATTCGACCAATTTGATTTAAATTTAAATAGGCCAAGCAACTGTTAACTTAGGCAAATAAACTTCAATGTCTGCGAATTTCTCCGTGGAGGCGTGACACTGCTAACTTTAAAAGTTAGTCCGGTCAAATAAGACTTGCACTTCAAAAATTAATTTAAGATCTAAAAAGTGTTATACATAAATCATAACGGTAGAAATTTTAAAACAAATATATACCTGTTTTTTCTATCTCATAAACAAAATTTCCCAGAAAAATTACCAGGGAGAATGTGCTAAGTTGAACAGATGAGGGGAAATGCTTACGTGGTTTGCATGTCAGCGGCATGTGACCTGCCAACCACTGTTATAAAGAACAATGCCCACGCGCAGCTGCATTCGCTAAATATGAGCTCATGCATGAACCCTGCAACAACTGGTAAGTTAATAGTAAACAAACAAAAAACTAAACAGAAAGTTCTACATCAACTGTTAGCCCAGAAAGTTACAGAAAGCTCGACACACACAGAAAGCCCTAACGCAATAAAAAGCTGCAAAAAAACAAAGAATTTTAAAACAAAGCAGAGCTTAAATTTAACAGAAAGCTCTGTTGTATCCACTTTATCCAAAATTTATCTCAAATCATGTACTCAATGTTAAGTTAACATTTAGTTTACATTTTAAACGCTAATGCAGGAACTGTTGAGAAACAAAACATGTAAATAACAGCAATGTTAAAAAAACATGAACAAACTTAAAAATGTGCCACTGGAATGCAAACGGCTTAAGACAACACAAGTATTAGCTAAAAAACTTTCTGGAAAGCTTTCAAATTGATGTGATGTTAATTTCCAAAACGCAACTTTCAGTCAAAAATAATTTCCAATTAGGGAACAATAAAATCTATGGTACCAAACATCCTATTGGATTAGCATTTCTTATAAAAACTAAAACTATGGACGTATAAAGGCTGGTTGGGGTTCGGTAGAACACCGGAAAATTTAAGATTCCTGGAACTATTCTGAACAACTTTTCGTAGTTCCATTTTTTGAAATTCACAAAACTGACGGAAATATTGCCATCGGAAGCTCTATAGGTTGCGAGGGTATCGTCGGCATATATGCAAGCCAACTTCCACTTAGACCAAACTGCTGGTCCATTGTGATCCCTCTTTAAATACGGTACATAGTTCTATGATACATATACAATTAATTTAATTCAGTATATTTTATACAGTCATCAATCTTATTGAAGCTTATTCATTGGTTGTTGGCTACTATTCGTGTTCTCTGTTCCCATTTTGATGCTTTAATGTATTTCAGAATCTTAACGAGGTCTATCTCCATGATTTCTCGCACATCCTGAAAAAAAATGGATCCAAATATTTTAAATCTTGTTTTTGCAAGTGCAGGGCACTGGCAAAGATAATGTTGACCATTTTCTTCCTCGTCGCTGTCTCCACATCATCTACAAAGATCCCTTTACCCTATTTCTTGGATGATTCTAAGCATTTAATGCTTTATTCACTTTTTTCGCAAAATGGAACTACGAAAAGTTGTTCAGAATAGAAACTTATATTTTCTGGTGTTCTACCGATTCCCAACCAACCTGTATAGCCATATGGATCCCTTTTATCATTTATATCCACAGTATATACTGTCATAAGGCTTCGTCCCCACTTAACATTTTTTTTTGCAGTCTTGAAACATTTTGCATAAATAGAGAGCAAAGTTATTTTCTCATTTCCAAGTTTATTTGCGAACGCTTTAAGGAAAAAGTCCGACCAAGCATTAATTTTGGACTAAAGCTTGAGGTAGCCTTGGCATTCGAACACTCATTTTAGACGGAAAAATGGAAAACAATTGAAGAATCTCACAACAAAAAATTATTTCAGAACAGCTGTTGGCTAGGGTGATTTAAGATCAACACTAAAATAATGACTGTCTATTAATTATAGACTTTAATGAAACCCAAATAATTTATAGACTTTTTAAAATAATAATAATAATCTAGAATACGATTGCTTAACGTTTAGCACATTCTTGATGAAAAGTAAACATTGATAGCTTTCCATATGCGTTCAAATACCTACTACCGCAAAATGTAATTTCAGTAAGGTGTTCCCAAAAATAGTTCTAACGTGTTATTGGAATTTCCACATATCTTTACATCTTAAAACTTAAGTTACGGAAAATTTAAAAAAATTATCTCAATTAAACAGAAATTAAATTTAATAAACAATATGCAAAAAAATCACCAGCAAAAATTATACGTTACCAAGAATAAGGTGTAAATCAATCGATCAATTATTTCCAAGTTTTGGTATAAAAGTTTTATTCTTCTCAATTTATATTTTAGTTTGCAATGAATCATTGATAAGTCGGTACAATGCTTACCGGAAATATATTAAATTTAACAATTTTACTAGTAACGTTTTTATTTGCAAACGATGTTTCAGCAACGTTTTTTAAAAAGGGACAGCAACACGCGCCAGTAGCAACAGCTCCAGCGTATTCATATGTGCAACAGCCAGTCTATGTGGAAGAACCAAAGTATGTCTATGTTCAACATCCAGCACCACCCCCTCCACCACCACCGCCGCCACCGCCGCCACCACCAAGGCCAGTGCAAGTTATTGTTGTTAAGGAAACACCACAGTACTATCATCCTCAACCACCACCACCCCCACCAAAGCAAGTTGTTGTCAAGCAACCGATAATCGTGAAACCCGTTATTCAGCCTGTTATTGTTAAACAGGTACCTGTGCAACCAGTTTATCAACCAGTTCATCCGGCGCAACCAGTGCAACCTGTCTACAAGAAAGGCGGTAAAAAGAAACACCACTAGAACAGAAATTAAAAATCAAAATTTTTGTAAATAAAAACAATTTTAATAAATTTTTATTAAGGTCAGATCTCTTGTTAAATATCTTGGAAGAAATATGAGCTATTGTCAGAACTCCAAAATTATGTAATTCGAAATTATTTCTAGTAAAAGGCATTAACTCATTTTATTGTTGTAAGTAGCTTCTTCTTCATTTTCGGTTTAATATACATGATATCTGTGCTCTGATAGCAAATTCTGCTATTGCAAGTTTCATAATTTTTCAGGGGTGCAAATTTAAAACTTAAGGCGCTACAGCGCTCTGTGAACAAATCGCGATACCCAGGTTATTTTTCTGAGAAACTACAAGACCTTGACCAAATCTGGTTTTGTCACCTTGTAGAACTCATCAAGGACAATACTCACCCTGAGCTTGAAGAATACAAGGTTGTTCAATAAGTTTTACGGTTCGATAAAAAAACACAATTTCATGGTTTGAAATACACTTTATTATTCAGTATTGTCTCCCTGAACATCAATACACTTGTTTCAACGAGAAACCAATTTATGAATTCCATCCCTGAAGTGAGGATAGGTAAGGACTGCAAAATACGCTTCCACAGCTGTTATTATAGTAGGAGTTTTTCATTGGTTATTCACAATCCAATATATGAATGCAATCTTCAGTTTTGAATAAAAAGGCCCAAGCAAGCTTCTAATGGTTGAGAACGGTGTATAGTGTGTGGAGGGAGTAAGAGATAAACAATCCCGTTGCCGAAAGCATAAGTAACTGCAGCTATTGAGACATCACCAATTTTTGTAAAATCTCGGGTTGATGCAGTGCCTTTTTTATAACGATTTGAAAAATGCTTGTAATGAGTCGTGCGATATACCAACCTTTTTGTCTTGAATCAAGGTATATAGTAAAGTAAATATTGGAACCTTAGCTCAACTTCATATTATTTTTCTTAGCTAAAATACCCACAAAAACGTATTTTCGAAATTTCACTCTACTGTAAAATTCAGAATCTTAATTTTGGGTAAAACTTGTTGTTCCAAGTTTAACATGAAACTACACAATAAACAACTTTCGAAAACATCTTAACCCATTATATCCTGCTTTTATGTGACTTTTTGACTATTTACGTATTATTCTTAAGTTTTAACTATTTCTCATCTTTGGTGACCTCTCGCGAAATTTTTTGTAGAATATTTCTGTAGAACACCCATTATAATCAAATTTTTTTTTAAAAAAAGACCCATAAAACCAGGATAAATGTTCAAGAAAGTTGTTTATTATGTGATATATGGCAATCTTGGAGCAATAAGTTATATCCAAAATGAAAATTTAGAGTTTTACAGTACACACAAAAAATAGAACATAAAAAAATTCATCGAATTTGAGCCGAGAACAGTATTCATTGACTATATGAATCATTTTATTGAAATTATAGAACTTTTCGTAAAATATAAGAACGAAATTCGTAAATTTTTTTATTTTGAAAAATGAAAAAAAAAAATGTATGAATTTCGTTCTTATATTTTACGAAAAGTTCTAAAATTTCAATAAAATGATTCATATAGTCAATGAATGCTGTATTTGGCTCAAATTCGATGATTTTTTCATTAATATTATGTTGTTGTTTTTTTGTGTGTAGGGTGAAATTTCGAAAAATGTTTTTTGCCTGTTTTTTAGTTAAAAAAATAACATGTCGTTTATTTAAGTTTCCACTCTTTTTATGCATGTTCTAATTCTAAAGACGAAAACTCTTATATTTTGCACGACTCATTCAGAGCTTTTTTGAGATCATAATAAAATAAAATCCGCATCAATCCGAGATTTTGCATAAATCGACATTGCGCTTTCTCCAAATAAATGACCTTCAAAAAAATTTAAAAAAAATCTCCACTAAATAATCTTCCAGATTTTTGGGCGTAATCGTTGAAATTCAAAATATTTTTTTTTTTAGTCAGTCTATTACATACCTGTATCTCTGTGTCATTTTTGGAAACTGACTGATTTTGATGAATCTTTATACAATTTGTTAGTATCGATAAGAAGATGTTCTAGTCCAGAAAAATAAGCAATGCCACGAACACTGTACAACAAAATTCGTCATATGTCTGAAACAACATTCAACTAAAACATCAACTACTACCATGTACGAAAAATTTCTTCTGCTGTGTAAAAAAATCGCGAACACCGTACGGAAACTTTTAATGCCACCATAAACCATCATGTTTTTATACTTATCATCATAAAATTTTGAATAGATATACCTTTAATTTTGGCGATATATAATTAATTAAGATATCAACCATATTATTGGCACTAAATAAATAAGAAGAAACCACTCACTACAAAAGTGTCAAAAACAAACATTTCCATCGCGAAGACTGAACAAAACCTTCTTTGAGTTGATGAAAGTCAGCGTGTAATCTACCACCGACTGTTTAGTATTCGACCATTAAAAGGAGTATGATAAAATGCTCACTGTCTACCAAAACACTTTGCAAGGACACTTGATGATGAGAAGGATAATAATACAAATAGTTGTATGTACATATCAACAAGTTGTAGCTGCTGATGAGCAACAGCTTCTGATAATGATAATATATATTATCAGCGTACTTACACAAATAAAAAGATATTGATAATGGGTTTCCTTGCAAAATGATGAAAGTGCGCGGAAAATTGACAAGGCGTATTGGTTACTTAAAATGAATTTCGTTATAGAACAAGATATGTATGTATGTATGTTCAATGTACGTATATATTACATTAGTACTTGGAATATTGTGTTGGGTGGGTAGTAAAACTGCACGAATTATTCTGCACGTAAGAGTTTTATGCGCTTTTTCTTCATATATATCAAACTAATGTTTTTTTCTGGTATTCGATATATTGATTATAATTGATAGTTTTCTATCGATGCTTTTTAATCGTTTGATTGTAACAAGGGAAAATCCAAAATACACGGACAAAAGCTTTAATTCTCAAAACACCAAAGGAAGTTAACCGTCAAGGTCCTAGGAAACGCGGCTATCCTAAATCATCGTTGAAATCTGCTTTGAAAAATTAAATACATAAATAAATCCGAAATATATTGGCGAAAATTGACAGCACCGTCGTGTCAAGGTATAACATGGTAGTGGTCATTTAAAGAACTTTGTATAAGTAAATATTTCAAATTTCCTTTCAAAATGATAATATTAGATACAGAAAACTTGGTTAGTGAATTTCGATTCATTCCCAAACCAAAGTTGAAAGTTATTAGATCGATAACCGTGAAATCGTGAAAATAAGAAAACTTTGAACCTCTTTTAAGAGTGTTCACGAAGTAGTTAAATTTTTGCATACATGGAAAATTCTTATTTTTTAAAAGGCTCAAAATATTTTTGTACAAATTTCTGCTATTAAACAAAATATCGATACATTCCGCAAGATATCATATTTATGACTATATAAAACTGTGGCATGTCTAGTAATTGAGTGATAACAATTTTAACAAATATTCCACAAAATGATTGTTGCCAATACAAATAGTAATTGTTACCAATGTTCACTTTCAATGGAGCATACAATTTTTATTTTGTTACTTTCCACTGTTTGATGAGAGAACACTGCAATCATTTGCCATCGTCATCACCGTCGAAGTTATCATTTTCATCAGTGGCGTCAAAGGAACTGCAAATTATGTAAACCATTCCAACAAAAAAAAAAACAAAAAACGCCTTAGAGATGAGACATACAATTTACGAGTAGGTAATCTATAGAATCCTGTAAGTATAAAAGCATTTGACTGTATGACAGTAAATGACATTTCGTTAAAATTTGTTGCAGCGTTTGGTTTGGCATTCTCTCATTGAAAAGTTTTGTATTAATTGTGTGACGACATTATAACACGGACCCCACAGTGATATACTCATTGCTGAGGTCACCGAAAGCGTAGTAGCTTGGCTGATAACGACATAGTTGGAACATATTTAATTTGTGGATTATTTAAATAAAAGTACCAACATTTTTTAAAAATGGTAAGTTTTTTATTTAAAAATTTTGGATTTATCGAAAGAAACTGAAATTATAGCGATAAATATATCAGAAAAATATATGTGTAAATCTCGATTCAGAAAAGCTGAAGTCTGTTCTTTAATATGATTTACCACTATTTAAAACTTCAAAATAGTGATGTTAGCTTAAGTGGCTGGATCGAATGAAATTCACTTATATTTTTATTCGATTTAACTGCACATTGCTTATGATTTTCATGATTCTCAACATATTTAAGTGAAAATATACAATATAGGGATGTTTCAGTATATTGATCTAATAATACATCTATATATATATCTGTATATCTATGTCTTGAAATATAGATTCTTTTTGAATGTGTATAAATGTTTCTGCTCAATGTAATTATAATAATAAGTATTAACAAACGAATGTTCGCGGCAAGAAAATATTTGTTTCATACAAGCAATTATTTGATAACACTTAACAAATATATGATTGATTCTTTGATCTAGCTAATGTATGCGGCTTACTTCTTCTACTACTTGCTTCAATAATTTCGAATGAAACATAGTACAGCAACTTTGTTCGAATACCGAGACTATGGACTTTTGGAGAATATTGACCCGGAAAAAGTTTATTTAAAAAGAAAAGCATATACTCCGGTCCTTTCTAACACGATTGCCGCTATATGAATTTCTTATAGCAGGGGTGTTGTTAGGTAGACCTTATGGACTGGATTAGCTATCTTTTAAAGAGCTGAAAAAAATCCTATATTTTGACCAGTTTGTTCGATTGAGGTACTTAGTTGAGCGAGGACAAGATGACAATATCGGCAAATTCGCTTAGATCAGTCAAAAAAGTTTTCCTAGAGCTCTAAGCCTAGCTCTAGATAGAACAAGGAATTTCCAAATTCTGAAAAAATTCACAAGTATTTTTTTTTTAGATGCCTTGCTTCTGATAAAAAATATTTTTTCCAACTTCGTTATTGAAAAACGTAAAAAAATCTATTTGTGTAACCAAATATTATATTTACCACAAAACAAAAAATGTAACGCCAAAATTTTTATTATAACATAATCTTTATATCTGAAGCACTCCTGGGTATCCATTTTCTAATGAAAAACAAAGTTTTGACCAAAAAACATAACTTTTAACCAAAATACCCCTTCAGTAGAATCAAAAGTGCTCCATTAGTTTTTCTCAGAATGAAAAAAAAAAAAAAATTATGCAAATATCGGTTTTAAGAGTCCTTCTCACTTCTGAGTTGGTTTTGAGATGAATCCAAGCTTCGTCCCGGTCAAGTAAGAAGTTCTAAGATCACCTGATCTTACAAGCAGACTTACATATTTTCAAATGAAATACATGGGATTGAAGCTTTCAATATTGAAATTTATCGAAAAAAAAAAACTGTTATTTTCCAGATATTACAGTTTGAACTTTGATACTTTCTTCAGAACTTCCAAAAATATACCCGAGCTATAAACGATAATGAAATAGACCTTACAGTTTTTGAAACCTGACTTAGCAAATATAAATAAAAAATTGTTATAAATGACCCACAGCAGTCCAAGCATCTTATTTTTAGCTCGAAAATATGAAAATCCCATAATTTTTATCAGAAAAATTAAAAAATTCGTTGGTGGTCAAGTCGAGTAAAGTACCATGATAAAAAGTTTCAGCGCGATCAATGATTTTTGTATTGAATTGCGATGTCTCGCAGAATTGGTCATATTCATGTTTATAATAGCTCAAATTTGAAAGCTTACTTTGTCGTTATTGGATTTATTTTGAGAAATAAATTTATTCCAGTATTTTCTTAACTTTTCAAATGTATGTAACTAAATTTTATAAAAAAACGATTGGATTAGCACGTGAGAAAAGAAATACATTTATTTTATTATCTTATTTAATTTTTCAGTCCAAATTTATCTGGAGATTATTCAGTTTCAATGTACTCTGGACATTGAACTGTACATCTTGACGATGCAGAAAAATCCAGATCATCTGGCAATTTTAACTCCAATGAACTGTATTCCTTCTAATCTTACCTTTTTGTTGTACTGGCAGTGCCTATTTTTGGTACATTACTTTAATTATAAAGAAATTAGATTGGTATACATTTTTAGAACGCCACCTTCACCTTAAAGGAATTCATAGACAATCTCTATGAACAATATTGAAAGCAATCTCGAAATCAATAAACAATAATCCTGCTCATTGTGCAATAATGATGTGACACTATGTTTATGTGATCTGGAAAAGATTATCCCACTCGAAACCAACCTTTGGCAAATATTTGTTAATTATAACCAAATTTTGGTATATATAATCAAATGGTTTTCTCTGTGCATGTAACACTATCTGCGTTAGGTAACAATTAAAAAACTACAATGTAGAGTACAAAACCTATGCATATCCATATGTATGTTTGTATATGTACGTGTTTGTATCAATATAAACCGCATTTTTTCTAATATCAATTGCAAACACTTTGCGGTTTTAATTTTTTTCCATTTAATTTTTCTTTTTTTGTAAGTTTTTTCCATAGATCTATTTATAGATGACTTTCATCTGTTGGTTGGTTGTTTCGTTTGTTTCGTTGTTGGCACTTACTGTGATTTATATCGCAATTAGTTGCAAGCAAGCGTGTTACCATTGTCAGTTGACAACCAGATTAATTGCCACCACGAACAACATTCAGTGACCGCGATCAGTGTGTGAAATTTGAAATTATAGACGACATATACCCCCGTACATTTTAAATACACAGTTTTCGCGTATCTATGAATATAACTACTTACTGCAATAATCATAGTTGTTTATAATGATTTGTACATATAGACTTAGACTCCACAGATGTATTTATATATATATTTTTTTTTTTTTTTGAGAAATAAAAAGAAAAAAAAAATGTAACACGCGATTTATTCAACAGATGTTTGCTTTGCTTTATAATCAGCATCAATTAGAGTCATGTGATAAATTTGGAACTCGAAAACTTCAATTCTTCAATTGAATTTGAAGTATTTGCGGAATGTTTGTATGTCATATATTTATATGTACATATAAATGTATTTTATTCAAGAGATCAACGTTAAATTTTTAATATAATGATGCAGATCAGTAACCGAAAATTTGTTATTTAGGTTAAAACAAAAAAATTAATTATTTTGTTTCTATTTATTTACACTTAATCAAAGACGTATCCAAACGAATATCGCAAGAGTCACTAGTGAATCTTTCTGGACATTTTAAGGTTTTCTTTTGTAACATTTCAAACCAAAATATATTGGTATTTCCATAGGAAAGTAAACCATGAGTCTAAGAATTAAATCATCAAATCTCTGGAACTATGTATTTAACGCACATGAATAACATTTGATAAATATGTATAAAGCGCCGGGATAGATAATGTTCAGTAGAAAAACGGGCGTAGCCACGGCCCGAAAAAAAATTGCATCAGTAATGAGATTTGGTACATTTGAGGCATTATACGTGCATCAGACATAAAAAATATGTTGATGTCCCTGATTTCAGTAATTTTTGACTATGTTATATCTATGTACATATACCATGGATCCAAATACAAAATTTTTTTCAAATATAAGTTCTAGTTAACGAGCTAGAGGGCTTTAAAATTTTGACTGACCGAAATAAGGCAAATTTACACTTCATTTAATGAGCTTTTTGACTGCATTTATGGATTTTCTAAAAAATTTCGTTTTATGGAAAAAGGTGGACTTTAATTTTTGAAAATTTATTCTAACAAAATTAATCCCTTTTGTATCTAAATCCAGGGTATATATAGACATAACATAAGGGGTGAGTTCGAAAAAATCTTAACATATGTAAAATTCAATAATATTTAAACGATTGATCTTAGAGTTTTGATTTTTTTATTTAATTGATAATATCAGAAAAATATAACTTTTATAGTTCTAACCACTATTTATGAACTCTCAGACCTTTTTTGGTAAGCCTTCCATTAGAGATTTGATAGTTGTTTCAGACACCTTTTTGGAACAGTTTGCCCATCTCCTTTTAAAATCTTCGGTATTTTGGGACACCTTCCTTGTGCTCTTTAAGTTTATTTTCACAAGAGCCCAATATCTCTCCACTGGTCTTAGCTCCGGACAATTTGTAGGTTTGGCCTCTCTTGGTACAAAAACTATGCTATTGCTTTGGTACCACTCCAGAGCTTTCTTGCCGTAGTGACATGAGTCAAATCTGGCCAAAAATATGTGGATACATTGTGCTCTCTTTTAAAAGGAAGAAGTATTTTTTTCAAACATTCTTTGATGTATATTTCGGTATTTATAGAGCCTACTATAACAAATGACTTGCTTCTTTTGCCGCAACTGCATATAGCTTGCCATACCAGGAATTTTTTAGGAAATTTGGTCTGTTTTTGGATTCTAAATTGTTCTACGACATTTCTTCGAGCATCAGCAACATAAAAATTTTGACTCGGAAGCTGCGTAAAATCTGCCAGTACATGCGTTTCGTCATCCATTATACAGCATGAATATTTTTGTATAAAATTCGATTTTAATTTCCGAGCCCTACTTTTGGCGTCTAAATTTTTTGCAGCATTCCTGACTGGAATTTTTTTGACTTTGTACGTTTTCAAACCTGCATTGGCTTTAACTTTCGCACCAAACAGTCAGAGCACTGGGCTAACCGGTCAGTTTTTCTAGCGTTTGGAGATCTTTTCAATATGGTTTCAATTTTCTTCGCTTTTCCATTATCAGGTGGTCCTTGTTTTCTTCCTGAACCAGGTTTCTTATCAATGGTCAAATTCTCTAAAAATTTTTTAATAACATTGGAAACAGTTTGACGGCAGATCTTCAATTCTTTGGCCAATTTTTTGTAAGATCAATTTGGATTTTTTCAAAATGTTAAATAATTTTAAGACGTACTTCTTTTTCTTCACTCATTTTGATCAAGCTCACAACAAATCAACATGTTTGTCATTAAAAATAATAACTGACATATTTTTCAAAGATATCTAAATCAAAGAAATTTTTGAATTTTAAATTTTGCATCCAAAAAAATTATTAGGTAAAACTGTGTGTTAAGATTTTTTCGATCTCACTCCTTAGTCAAAAATTACTAAAATTGGATACATTAACATTTTTCTTTTATGTCCGCTACAAGTATAATACTCCATATGTAAAATGGATCAGGAGAAATTACTTCCTTTCGAAAAATTGGTGATAATGTGAAGCAACGTACACAGAGAAATCCTGGTCTTTTGTATGATTTAAAATTTGTGTAGTGGAAAAAAATTTCCCATCCCGTATGATCATGATCGAGATTAAAGTAGAACATTCTAAAATAAGTCACATTGAAATATTGAATCAACTTTTCCTGTGAATCGGCGTTTTAATTGTTGGCCGCGAAGAACTCTTCTGTTTTTGTCCAGTGTAAACGCTTTGGTTTCGTGCAACTATCTTGATAATGAAAAATTGCCTAAAATCAACTTAAGCACCAATTATAGGGCCAATTGAGGGTTATAAGTTAAGCTTATTGTCAATATTGAAATCCGTTTTATTTTGACTTTTTTTTACATAAAATATTTTCAATGGACACGTTCGACACCATTGAAATGCCCATATAATTGAATCATAAAAGTAAAAATTGTATGAAAAAATGTGTGGTTTTCTACAATCATTGTTTCAGTTATATGCTTTAAAGCCCATTCAGACTTTATGAAAAGTCATACAGAAACTTTTATGAGTTATCATATTTGGCAACTCTGATAGTGTGAATATAAATATATACATACTTATATTACACAAATGATTTGTCATAGGAAAACTGCTGTGACTTATTAAAGCATTCAATTTGAATATATTTGTTAAGAGAAATCATAGAAATTTTCGAATGTGTTAATGCTGTGCTAAAAATAAAAAGAAAACTAAACCACATTAGAATAAAAACAGTAAAAATTTGACAGGTCATATAAAAAGTCATATAACGAAATCATCAGTAAGCGCAACTGACTTCTCATACAGTCTAAAGTGACTGTTATTAAGTATGTTGTTATAATAAGTATTTTATTCTATCCTTGTGTCTACTTTGTGACTAGATAATCTCAATAAATAAATAATACAAAAAAAAAATACTTCTCACATTTCAATTATCTTTAAACACATTCATCATCATCTGTATGTCTATATGTAACATTCCATGCATTTATGCAAATTGTTTACCGCGTCAAAGTGTCTAGAGTAGAAATATCGACTGGACTTCCGTAAATTTGATATACAAAACATGTGTAATACTAATTTATTAGCACTTCAATTGTACGAACGTACTTTAAGTACGGATATATTGAACATTTAAAGCGCAAATGCTTAGTGGAAAATTTTCTGGGAAAATTAATTAATATTCTATAGCTATTATTTTTATATTTGAAAATGTTACACAGTGAAAATTAACACTTTTGAAAAGTAAAAAAAAAAAATGTAATATTTCGATACGATCTCATGGCATTTTGAGGAAATATCCATAAATTTAGTAATTCTAAAACACGCTTAAATTTAAACTCTTCCGGAGTAGTGATGTAGAATTTAGTTAAAATTAAAAAAATGGTAAACAAAAAATTATAAAAATAGTTTTATTTAGTAGTTTTTGCTGAAAAAAAAAAAAAATATATGCAATAAAAAATGAGTTTAGATTAAAAATGATATAAAATGGGCTTTCGAAACCGTGATATATATTGTCTTTTTCGTTAAAATTCCTACAAAAACCGTACTTTCAAAATTTCACTGTAAAATTTAAAAAATTTATTTTGGATAAAACTTTTTCTAAAATGAGAACGAAATCACACAAGTTATTTTTAGATCAAACTAACATATCAAGTATATCCTATTTTTGCGAGTTTTTGACCCCTTTTTCCAAAACTGGGCTACAATAGGTTAAAATATTACAAAATATTCCTTCAAAAACATCCTGATGCCGTAAAAATTGAAAGTAAGCGAAGACAAAAGAATGAAACTCTTGTTGATGACCTAAAAAAAATATCCAAGTGGGATCGATCAAACACAATTGATTACAATGCCGGTAAAACTCAATGTTTTCTGTAGTCTCACAAACAAATGGATTGCCCACTCCCTCCTATCGGTATGGATTCAACCAATCTTGTGGAATCAACAGCTCTTGGTGTTCTTGGGTAATCGATCCAATCTGATTTGAGATGGACCAATGACATATTTAATGTGTTAAAGGAAGTGGCCAAGTGCCTAGGCTTTCTTAAACGATGCTCCATCTTTTATGTCGGTATGTAAACATTGAATAACTTTGAGAAAAAACAACTGATTTCTACAAATGATGTATTTTTATTCAATTTGGTTCTTTACAATTTTTTTGAACTAGTTTTTGAAAACAATATCAATTAAGTGTCCACCTTTATTAGCATTACAAAATGACTCCAATTTTCTGCGTTTGCCATTACCTTTCCGAGCATCTCGGGTGTTATAGCGTCGATTCAGTGTGAAGCGATCCATGGCAAAAATTGTACTGAATTGACGTTTCCAAAACATATCTGATGCAATCAATCGGTTGGTAAATGTGAAAGTTATTCAGCGTTTACATACCGACATAAAAGATGGAGCACCCTGTACTTCTCACCAGTTTTGTGTAGCCTCTATGCTGAATAGAACATCGCATTACAGAGATAATTCGTTCTTTAGTCGCATGGTAAAGTTATGGAACAATCTTGCAGGAAGCGTTTTTTTCCGACAGCATTGGCTTCGGTAAATTTGAGACAAGTGTTTACCGTCAGTATTCCATCTATCTTACTTCCCTATAACCATTTCCTTCAGCCAACTCAATACTTTGCATGTAAGTATTCTAGTGAAAATTGCATTAGGGGTCACCGAATAATAAATGCTTAATTAACATGAAATGTGTTAGGTCTTTATTGATATTGACAAATTTTTGGATTTTGCAACGAAGTTTCGGTTTGACTTTTTAGTGTTCGGTAACTATTAGTGAAATTTTATAGCAAATATTTTTGTGATACATATTGATCCATTATTCCCCCGTTTAAGGGGTAAGTTTTGTACCTTTCTAAGAAAAGGTTGAAAACTACAATTTGTGGGGCATGCTATATTCCTCTTAATATCCTGCAGAAGTTTTCAGAACACATGATATAGGTACCACAGATTTAAGGATTGTAAAATTTAGTGTGTCGATTCAACGCATGAATAAAAAACTTCAAAAATCGATTAAAATAAAACTGGACCTGATCCAGGAAATTGGGAAGACACGTATAATTTATTTTTAGCCATATTTCAGAATATATGGGACTTTTCCAGTTGTGCAAGTTGAATTTTTTCGAACGGTGTAATAAGTCGGTCTTTATCTCCAGTACCACTTCACCGAAATTTTCTTGAAAAGATATGACATTGGTGAATATTTTTATGACTGTGTAAATAGCACAGATCTAAATTGTGTTTGTTGTACGTTAACCCTTTTACGACCAGATCTAAGTACGCGAAAGAATTTCAAAATAAAAATACGACAAAATCAAAGCAATGGGAGTTTATAAAACTTTCATTCAAGCAAATGGGGTTCCGGCAAACATATTTACTTGCCTTAAGTTGTTACAGGGTTAAGAACCTGAAGCTCTCTTCGACAACCACTGACTACCTCAGACCCTTATATACCTATATAGCAAAGCTTTGATGGCAACTTGACTGTCGACGCAAATAAAATTTCTCCGTAGGTGATACGAGAATATTCTTCATCGCTATCAACCTTGCTGCTTCTCATAACGCAAATATTTGAGTTTGAAATTCAGAACTCTTATCGTTAGTCTTGGAATCTGAAAGAGTATTTGCGTTGCAGAAAATTCCGCAACCGGTTCCAATATCCATTTTAGTACCATCCGTATATATGTGCTTCTAAACTGAAACCATTAAGTTCATTTTTATTCTTATTGCAAAGTCTGTGGAAGACTTCATGTAATCTGTCTGATTCATTTCTGCTAAAATGATTGTATGTTCATAATTTAGATTATTGAACCTGCTGGTCTGATTTAGCCTAATAGCTGTTTTTTCTCAACAGTTTCCCTTACAGAAACATCTATTGGTAAAACATTTAGTATTACTTCCAATGCTTAAGTTTGATTAGTCTTTATAGCCACAGATATTTTTTAAACGGCCAACGGTTTTATTTTTTAGAATTCATTTACGTTGTTCTGTGTTTTGTGGTATGATCACCATATATCATATATATCCAATGAATTAACCCCTGCTATAGCCTCATTCCAACACAATTATTTTTGATATTACTAAGTGGCTGCGTAGGCTTTATTAAGCCTTTCTTTAACATTTAGTTTCCAGTTTAGTTTTCTATCTTATATTATTCCTAATAATTTTGCGCTATTTTTTTGCGTTAATATTTAACCTGCAATTAGTTCCCTATTCTGTTAAGGCGCGAAGTGTTTTCTGCAGCAAGTTCGCTATTGTATCTAAGCTTCTGTTTACCTTAACTTAGATGGTGGATGCAACATCATCCATATAAATCTTCCTGTCTTTTAACTTTTTCATTAGCCACTTATGCCAAAAATTATATTTTTTAATAGCAATATCAATTCTTTTCTCACTTAATTGCAATGAAATTTATGAAAAATGACTCTATAAGTATTTTTGCGATTTTTTCTCTCTGTGTACACTTGACGAAATTCAAGTGAAAGTTATCTTTATTATTTAATTTGAATTCTTCATATTTACCTACTACGTTACGAGTAAATAAATGCTTAGGTATCACTAAAATGCAAGTGTAAGTAACTTAAATTTCATAAAAAATATGCCCTCGTATGTTGAGCTCAAGTTACGCACAATTGAAAAAACACTCAATTGTATTCATTGTAGTACTGACGCGACGCCACGACACGACAGACAGGGTATTCGTCAGACAGTGGGTTGCAAGTTCTGTACGGAATTTTTATTATTCTTTGTGGTTTGAATACCCCACATAAGTAGTTTGTGTGTTTCTAGTGACTGTTGCGTTTTATGTGTTCACTGATTGCGCTTTCATCAAAATCAGAGAGGTACTACTTACATACCTACTACTTAACATACGTACGGTACGTTCATTTCGATGATGATGATGGTATGGATGGGGGTTACTTAAGGGGTGGGCTGGCTATATTTCAATTTATGAATCACAGCAGACTAAAATAGAGAGAAGAAAGAAAGATACATAAATATAATTATATATTTTTTTTTTTGCATTTTACAGACTTGATTTTTCTATGGTGCGTCTGTCTGTAAGTTTCTTGCAATTTGTGCGACGACTTTCAGACTAACTGACCATATAGCCTGTCTGCCTAGCTGACGGACTATTTCTGCATGTCTGTAAATTTACATTGATCATTACAAATGTTTTGTATGTCTGTATGCATGTTTGCTCAGATATTGTTTTCGTTTTTCTTTTTTTTTTTCTCCAACACACATAATAGCCGTGTTTTTTTTGACGCGTATATACAATTGTGGATACCTTCAAATTGCGATAACTCATGAACAGTAAGTCACACAATAGAACTCTAAGAAACTTTTTTATGGAAAATCACGTTCTCTTTCATTTTATGTTTAAAAAAATTTATTTTTAAGGCGGTATTTTATAAAAACTGGTTAGCGCCGATAAATGGCAAAAAATCACTTTTTTTTAAATAACTTCTAAATAATTATTTTTTTTTTACAAAAGATTAAAATTATTTGTAGAGCATGTGGTTCTCCTTGAAAAAGACCCTTGTACTTTTTATCGTACGACTCACCGTTCAAAAGTTATCGCAATTTGAAGGTATCCACAATTGTATATACGCGTCAAAAAAAACACGGCTAATAAGTATAATGTTTTTTTATTAAGTAAAGCTAAGCAAAAGTACGAAAGAATAAAAAAATTTAATTTTTTAAAATTTTTTTTTTTTTTTTTTTTTGTAAACATATATGTATATATGATTATGAATGTGTCATATGCCCGCTACCTTCAATTGCCCTCCCGTCTTAGGCATCGGCGTTGTATGCGACACATCAGTCCAGAAAATATTTCCATTCAGTTTGCATTTTAGTCTGTTTCGGTTGTTCCGCTGGTCGTTAGCATTTTTTGTTTTTTCTTTTTTTTTCTTTGTATATTTTCGTGTCTCGAGCTTTAGTTGAAGAGAGTACTTTTCTGTTTTTTGAATAATTAGTGCTATATTTACGTATATATAAATCGAAAAAAAAGAAAAAATTTTGCCCAAGGCTGACGTACTCCAAATCATTTTATACGCACGCTTAATTAATTAACTAATTAATTAAAAAAAAAATTGTAAGCTGAATCCATCTCACGCGCACCGTTATATACTACGTATTTTGTTAGAACGTGTGACCTTTTACAAAGTATAATTTATGCTTTCGAATAAAAAACGCAGAGAGAGAAATATATATAAAAAAGTGAAAAAATCATGAGTTTCTAAAAACAAACATTATTCCAAGTGGTGGTATGTCATAAGAAAACTTACCATATTCCGAATTTTTCATAAGTAAGCTCTCAATAAAAAAATCAGAATAAAAGACAATAAAACGTTTTTAGAAATTGAATTGAGGAGAGCTCACACAAGCCGCTCTTTATGTTCCAATTTTTTTTTTCGAAATGAGCAAATTCTTTTTTTAAATTTTTGTTCAAATAGTCAGAAATGGCACTATTAAAATACCTCTGGGCATTGCACTTTTTTCTTCATTTTACTCAATTAAAAGTGAAAAACTGGCCACCAATTCTTTTCTGTAGTTTGGAGACACTACGATTTCCGTGGCTCCGCAATTTGATGCTGTTTTCACATAGAACGATCCAAAATAAGTCGAAAAAGTTATATAAAAATTTTCGATATCTCGCTTTATTTTCAAGATATCTTGTCTCGTTTTCGAGATATCGAGGCTTAAAAAATATTTATTTTTATATTTTGGAGAGTTATATATGAAATCATCTTCAAATTTAACTTATCTTGAATATTTTTCAGTGTTCTCGTATTCTTTAAGCCTTGATATCTCGAAAACAAAGAGTGATAGCGAAAATTTTTTTTTAAGTTTTTCGACTTGTTTTGGGTCGTTATATGTAAAATCATCAACAAATCTAATTTTTTTTGAAACTTCTTAAGTATAATCGTGTTCTTTAATCTGAAAAAAGAAGCGAGATATTGAATCTTTCGACCTTGAATCACTTTTGCAAGTTTGAGTTCTTTCACCGAAAATTTCTGACCTTCTTGTACTAAAGGTTGAATTAGGTTCGGTTAGCACGGAAGATAATAGGAGCCATTATAGCTTAGCCCGCAGTTTGACCCATTATATACCCGGTTTATAACTTCATTGTCAACTTACATATAAGTCAGAACCATTTCAAAATTTTTATAAATATATGATATATGGACTTGGGACTCTTTTGAGCGAAATCCTTAAGAGAGTCGAAGTATGACTCTCGATATAATGTTGTTTCCCTATGTCAGTGAACTCCAATCTTGAGGCGTGCCCGGCTATAAAATAGTGCCCTGTAATGACGCCAGTTAAAATATTGAGGCTTTGCTTATTTAATGAAATAGTTTTTCAAGTCCATTAACCCGGACCTGAATTTTTATTTTTTTTTTCTGTAAATTTACCAAATTTATTGTTTTTTTCTTTTGCATATTTCATGTATTAGAGGTTGTTTGACAATGAATATGGTGATTTTAGATTTTTTTTGGATTCAGTAACGTCACAAATGGACGTCTTTCCTGAAGAACGTCAGTGCAATATGCAAGTAAAATTTTTATCAATTTTGTTCAGATGTCTCTCATCAGTATCAGTATCTGTTACTTAGTTTACCATTTTATCGAGTCTATAAGAATAACAAAATCAAAATCTTTAGTATAGTTAACTCTTGATTACTGAAAATAAAAGTTCAGCTTCAAACTTTTCAGAATTTACTTTCAGAATGTCGGTTTTATGTTGGGCTTACAGCAGAAAAACTACTTCCTACTATGGCTTCTTCTATATTCTGAAGCGAAAAATTCTTACCAAATTCGCCCAAATATCATTACCCCATAGCCTTATCAATTTGAATAGTCCTTTTCCGTTAAGAAACAACAGTCTTGGTATGATTTCAACCTGGATATGCAGATGATCCACCAGTTAAAATTTGTTCCCATACTTTATCGGCTTTCTTCTTGTGAACTGATTGGTTCCATGACTTTCGAATGATGGAACCATATTCTTAACAACTGAATGTTTTTAAGAGAGATGGGTAAATGCATGACATATCTCGTTCAAGAGGGGGTTAACCTCGGCAAAACTGTCATTGCTATTCAGGATGTTATTTTGGCAGATGTCTAGGTACATGTACTGTCCATCACAAATAGGTATCAACCCCCTGCGTAAGGTCTCTATCGGCATCATTTGGTGATAATGAAGCAAAATTTATGCTTTCATATCCCATTGCATCACCCTTTCTCTTCAAGACTCTTAAAATTCTTTTGAATTGAAACAGTTTTCTGAGTAAGAATAAGAAAATTCCACATTCGGATTCCATTGACGTCCTTTCAGAAGGATCGTCGAAATAACGGACGTTGCTGATTACAAAAGTGGCAATATTTTATCTTATTTATTATTAACACTATCTAGAGAGTTGAAACAACAAGATAATCGAGACAATACACACAAAAACTTAACAATTATCCATTAACAATTTGAGCAAGACTTAGTACTGTTGGAACCAAGAGTCTTAATGGCTGCTTGACTATCAATAAATGTGTTCATAAATTTTGGATTTAGACTATAGCAGTATGAAAATCGATTTTTTAAGTAAAATTCTGTAATTAATTTTTGTAATGACAGATTAGATAGCCATTATCTACATTATTAAAGTTTATCTTTTATTTTTTGCTATTGGGGTCTTACTATCCGAGTCATTGTCCATTGAAGTAAAGGTATATCAACTCCATAAAAAGTAATATAGACATAGTATGAAGTTGTGGTAACTCAACTAAAATGGATGAAAACTTTGGAAGATTAATGAAGAAGGTGATGGTTATCCAATAATTGCGCTTCTTTCTTGAAGTGCGTTTTATGCCTAAACACCGCGTTTTCTGCAATGTAAAGCAATGATAACTGAAAACTCTGACATGGTAGAAAAAAACAAAGGATCTCAAAATCCCATAGCCTGCTTTAAAGTTTGAGAAGTGAAAAGAAGTTGAAAATTTGCAGACCTGTGTAAAAAAAAAAAATTATTTTCTCTGTATATCAATGATATTCTGGAGAAAAAACTTGCTGCAAGCAAACTTAGTAGAAATGACTGAAATCCTCACACATAAATAACAAAATAACTATACGACGAATAAGTAACTCAAAACGTAAAACGCGTAAAAAAATACGTTGTAGACAGAAAAGTAAAATTTAAGAAAAAAATCAGATAAAAATAAAAATTGAAAAATATTTTTGCAAACATTGAGCGAGTTTATCAAGATAACAAACAAATAAATTGAAATAAATTTGTTTAGTGTTGCATTCTTTTCTTTATTTACGAAAATACATACGCATACAAAAAAATACGCATAAACTCATAAGTAATCAGACATCGGACACATACGTATCACTCTACATACCCTCAAGCAAATTTATGAAATAGAGATAAAAAAAAAAAATTTCGAAAATATTTTCAAGAATACGGATATTTTAATGTTTCAAATGCAATGCAAATTCGGTCATTTGTATAAAAAATGGCCGAAATGTAATGCATAAGCCGTCATTAGTATCAAAATAAGTCTGATTGTCGATTGTAATATTAGTGAAATTACAACGTGCCCACGGGTTCAAATACAACGATCGGTAATTTTCAATTGGAACTTTTAAATTTCTATTAATTAAATATAATTCGTCTTTGGAACGGAAAATAAAACACTTGTCAACATAAGAAAGGTATAAGAAATGAATAAAAAAAAAATCATCCGCAATGGGATTTGAACCCAGAACACAATGCTCGGAAATGTATGACAAAATTTTATTCAAAAGGAGACAGTTGGCCCTTTTCTGGTCCCAATGTAATGCATAAGGAGATAACAACCCTCTTTTTGGTCTGCATGTAATGCACATAAAGACGATTGGCCCTTTTCTGGTCTCAATGTAACTACTAAGGAGACACTTGACTCTTTTCTGGTACCAATGTAATGCATACGGAAATATTTTACCTTTTTTGGTCCTAATATATTGCACAAAGGGATAATTGGCCTTTTTGGTCTCAATGTATCGTATAAAGAGATAATTGACCTATTTTGGTCTCAATGTAACGCATAAGGATGCGATTGGTCTTCGTCTGGTCTCAATATAATTCAAAACATGAATAGAAAATTACATGAGGTGGAACCAGAATTCAAACTATAGGAAAAGTCCGTGGCCCTACAGGTATACGGTGTATAGGCTAGAGTTAGCATCAAGCTGAAAATCGAACTTCTTGTATGTTTTTTCTAAAGTACTTACATGTTGAACATGTACCTTAAATCATGTTTGCTAAAGTGCAGACTTTTTCAGCTGTCTAGAGGTCAAATCAAAATGAAATTTAATTTGTTTATACTGACTAAAACTTCAAATAATGTAGTTTTGAATCTGTATAGTGACCTAACAATATAAAAGTTTCATTTGTATGTAGAAATAAGTTCAGTTGTTTAGGAGTTGTAGCTTTTCCTCAGAACAAAATTTCAAACATTGAACACGATTGGATATAACTAAACAGGAATCATCATCTCAAGGTGACTTAGTATGGCATCATTTGACTTTCTGAGTACAGAAAGTTACAAGTACTTTTTTTTCGACATGAATACCCTTAACAATATATGAAATAAAGTTACTTTACACATCACTTGCAAATTTGCAGCTTTTACTGAATGAAGTTATTTTCCCTTTTAATGGAAGCGAATAAAAAACCAACATAATCACAAATCATTTTGGGACCAAAGAAGTGTAGGAGAAGTGAAACAAAAAATAGAAAAAAACAGAAACAAAAATCATCAACAACATAACAACTGACTGGTACGGAATGTCACTGTGTGAATGAATGAATGAATATCTGTGAGATATGCGCCGGATTTTCACATAAATTCATATAAATATGCATGAGCAACAACAACAACAATAGTATACTTGTTGTTGCTTTTAATATGAAATGATAACAACCAAAGTTGACGATTATTTCCCATGATCATCATGATAATGATAATGGTGATAATGATTATTATTATCACAGCAATCACGTATAAATTGAGTTGAAAAAAAAAAAAAAGAATATCTCCCCTCAAAAAAAAAAAAAAAAAAAAAAAAAAAAAAAAAATATCCGAGTATATCAACAACAACAATCAAAACAAAGTGAAAATATCATAATAATGATATTTGTGCATTAATACGACAACGACGCGTCATCTGAAATTGTGTATCGTCTACTACTCTTTTTTCTACTCCCTTTTCAACATATGTAAAACACAAATGAAGCAAGGGAAAAAGACATAAAAGAAGAAAAATTTAAATAAATGTCACTGTGTAGTACCCACCGGAAGTGCTTGAAGAAATCTCAATTGGCACAAGTTTAATTGTATACCTTTGGGATAACGCGTATGCAGCAATCGTAACTTGATTTACACAGTGGAAATAGTGGAAAGATATAAAAATTATACTTGATGTATTTCTATCGTGTACATAAAGATTTAACGAAAATACACACAAAATGGCGATTGACAATGTATCCGAGATAAATGTTTATCATCAATATTGCATTTAAGTCAACGACATCATTCAATTTTACGTGTATTGTAACATTTTAAATAAAAGTTAATTATTTAAAAAAAAATAACTTTCATAAATCACAAATTATTGGATTTGAATAACCACACACACACAAGTAAAATGGATTACCAAAGCAAATTACGTGGTCTACGCAAAAAATTGCATCAGCATAAAAGAGATGAAAACACTTGGCAAATTATCAAGTCAAAAATATTCAAGGTGAGTTTCTTCTATTACTATTATGTTCTTGAATCTATTCCAAAAACTCCAAATAAAACTTGAAGGCATATTCCAGAAATTTAGATAAGTCAAACGATTCCAAACAAACAATTTTATAACCCTTACAATTTAAAGCTTGGAAAAAATTAATTTCCAATTGTTTTCATAACCAATTTTCAAAGGTTTGGAAAATGTTTATATATTAGAATTTTTACAATTGATTTGTAAGGTTAAAATAAACAATTTGAAAATGTTTGTTTTCAAATGTTTTTGCAATCGTTTTCCAAACTTTGGAAAAATTTGTCATTTTATTTTTTAGAGCTAAGTAAAACACAAGGCATTTGAATCATAACTAGCAAGTTTGGTCAGTTTATAAGATTATCGACACATAACTTGAAAGACATAGGTTCGATTCTCAGTAAACATTACTTTTTTTTAAAAAAAAAAATATACTTATATGAAAATGTTTGGAAAATGTTGCTTAATAAACTTAGTGAACACTAACAAATGGTTTATTAAAAAATTTAATAAGCAATTTAGAAATATTGTACAAAAAAATTTGGAAAATATTGTGTGAAAACATTTATAATAAGCCTATTTCAAATGATTTTTACAAGCTTGCTATGAAGGGTTCAATTCTGATCAGACAATTAAAAATCAAGAATTTCCAAACATTTTGCAAGTTAATTTCCAAACGAAATGTTTGCTACAAGAAGCGTATAATAAGCTTTTTTCCAAACGTTTTTGTTTGTTGGGTTACTTTTATGTTTTGTCAATTAAAACATACTAACTTAAGGGACTAGCTGTAGTCAAAAAGTTGTCAATCCCTCAAACTATATTAAAATATCATAGTTTTGTAAACGTTCAGTGAAACTTGTACTGTTATCGTGATATAAAAATAAATGAAAATTATCTATACGAAAGATGTTTTTAATATTGTACGTACTGAATGATTACTAACTTGTTTATTTATAACAAAAAACATTGTACACCCACAATCGCATCCTCAGAAATACGTCATTTAATCGAAGTCAAGTTAATCGAAAACTGATGGAAAATTATGCTCGCGACGTCATCACAAACATGATTGAATATCAAATTAAGGACGCCAACAGTGATTTTTTCATGATAAGTAATGATATAAATATTAACCCACATTTGAGCAGAAAGAATAAAGGTCAGTTTTTTTTTTACATAAACGTGCTCTCATTTCATTTGAAATGATAAAGTTTCTGTTGCAAAATTTGTATATGTAACATCCACGATATCATAAAGACATTCGGACAGATTTTCGTTATGAAAAATTATCACACAATAAAATAAAAAAAAGATAACGCAAATTTTTTTAAAACCCAATTCAAAGCAATTACGAATGTGCTATTTTCTTACAGGAAAATTATGCAAATATAGAATTTATGTACCTTGTAATACAGGGTTAGGCGATTGAACTGTTACCTTATCAAATGATCATAGTTTTTGTGTGAAATTATTTTATATTGATTCAAATGACAAAAATATGTGGAAATAATCAAAATCCTACTAGAATCCGGCTACTTTCGCTCGATATGGCCACCTTTTGCCTTGGCTATGGCCTTAAAATGGTCAAAAAACGCTAAAGTGATCTTCCGGTATTTTAGCCCATCCCGTAAAATGGCTTTCTTCAGCGCATCCATATACTTATGTATGTATTCTCCTTTAACTTCTAGGAGGAGCCTAGGGCCAATATGAAACATCTCCACTCGTCGCGATCCCTTGCGATGACTTTGATCTTTTGCCACGACTTTCCCGATTCTTGGATTTCCTTTTCCAGCGACCTTTTCCAGTTGGTTTTGGGTCTACCACGTGCTGTACTATCTTGTGGATTCCACTCAAGAGCCTGGCGACAAACTCCGCTGTGTGGTTTCCGGAGAGTGTGACCAATCCATCTCCATTTGCTCAGGTTGACCTCATTTGCTATAGTCTTCTGATTGCAGTTTTGATGTAGCTCGGCATTTGATATAGTGCGAGGCCACCAAACCTTTAGTATGCGCCTTAAGCATTTGTTGACGAATACTTGCAGCTTGTTCGTTAGTTGTTCAGTAACAAGCCATGTTTTGCACCCATATAGCAAAACCGATTTCACATTCGAATCAAAAATGCGCACTCTCGTTTTAGTGGATATAACACATGAAGACCATATTTTGTTCAGTTGAGCAAACACGCCTTTTGCTTTTGCTATTCTTGAGTTGATATCATCTTTTGCTCCACTATCCATGGAGATAATGCTGCCTAAATACGTGAAACTATCGATGTTTCCGATGTCATCACTGCCAGCTCTAAGCGTGATGTCATTGCTTGCGTTTAGCTTCATGCTTTTAGTCTTGGATACGTTGATTTTTAGGCCGGCCTTTTATGATTCTAAGACAAGGTCTTGAATTTTGCTTTGCATATCTGAATGTTTGAACGATAAGAGGCAGATGTTGTCAGCGTAGTCAAGATCTTCTAGATGTTCGGTAAAGTTCCATCGGATACCTTTTTTGGCCTTATTAAGAGCTTTATCTAGAATATCATCAAGAACGATAAGGAAGAGTGGTGGTGATAGTAGACACCCCTGCCGAACGCCTGTCGGTGACAACAACCCGCTGTGTAACACACTGCATTTAAAGCCTTCATATTGTGCACGTACTAAGTTTAAAGCCTTTGCGGCAATACCTCTTCGTTGCAGTGAGCCCCAAATATTTTCTCGGGAGACACTGTCGAAGGCAGTGTTATAGTCTACTAAGACAATTATTCTCAGGGTGTTGATTTGATCCACGCATGATCAGTTTCGCCGGAATCCTGCTTGCTGCTTTCGAATGGCCGAATCAAGTTTTTCGTTTACCTTGTTCAGAAGCACTTTCGTCAATACTTTTGATGGTGCTGAGAGCAAGGTAATTCCTCTATAGTTTTGGCACTCGCTTAGGTCACCTTTTTTCGGAAGTTTGACTAGCATGCCATGTAGCCAATCTTCTGGCAAACGCTCTTCGCTCCAGATTTTGGTGAGCAGGGGATGGAGAATTTTAGCTGATGTTATGGGGCATGTCTTTAGCAGTTCAGCTGTTATTTGATCTATACCGGCGGCCTTGTTGTTTTTCATGCTTTGGATAGCTTTCACTATTTCATTGATTGTAGGCGGCGGTGTTTGTATTCGACTACTACTGCGAGTCACTGCAGCTGTTGTAGTTGGTGATTTTGGTTGTGGAGATGTGGTAGACATGGGATTTAGAATATCATAAAAATACTCTTTCCATCTCTTTAGTTGTTCGCCCACGGAGGTTAAGAGATTTCCATTTTTGTCTTTGATAGGGCGGCTATCTTTCAGTCTTCACCTTTCTCTCTAAAATGGCTCAGATGTACTAGTCCATCGAAATTTGCATCTGACAAATTTGAGAGCCATTGAGTGAACGAAATGAAGTGTGAAACGTGGTTTTTTAAACATTCTTGGTTCACACAAGCTTCATGAGATGGCGCTGAGTCTAGTTGGTACGTCCATGGTCTGCGACCGAAATGTGAAATGTTTGCATGCCTACGGCTCTAAAGCAGCTTCCAACACATTTTTCCGATAATATGTCGCATTGACTTTGGCACCAGACTCAATAAAAATGATTGGAGCGCGTTCATCGGCGGTCATAGCTGCCCATACTATTACTTGAGATTGGAAATTACTTCGGGTGGCTGTTCGTAAGTTCAAATTCTTGTATGAGCGTTAAATCAAGTAAACACGATCATTTTGAGAGTTTATGAAGCGCTTAGTTGGGAAATTTTTGTCAGCAGAGAACACAATCTTCGGAAATTGGCCACATTTGTGCTAGCGTAACAACTCCTTTGCTCTTTCGAGTCTAACTTTTTTTTCTTTGGTGTAAAATCATGTGCCTTTTGAAACTTGTAAGGCATTTCCTTGAGCTCATTTTGCAATATGCGTCTGATGCTTCGCTGGGATATTTTCAGTTCTTTTGCCATTTCATTACCACTACGACGTGAATTTCGTTCAAGTCGAGCCTTCACTTTCCGCACCAATTCAGGCGATGTTGTAATTTTTTTGGGTCCACCATCATAGCGATTGGAAACGCCACCAGAACCATTATAACGAGTTATGGCACGATACACAAACATTTTATTCACTTTTAGATGTTTGAGCTCACGAACAGTAGCTTTTACGTTTGAAATTCATTTCGGAAAACTTTTGTTTTATAAAACTTAGACGCAAATGCTTTTGGCGGCTTGTGAGCAATATAATGAGTTGTTACTGGTATGAATTTGATACAGCAGTCTTTATTAGTTTGCCAGATTTATCGATCTGAAGTTAGTAACAGTTCATGCGCCTAACCCTGTAGACCATATCATTTTACAAAACCCAAGCCTAACGTTCCAATTCTGTGCTCTATAAGAGAAAAATTTTCAACTAAGAGTCCTCTTCCTCATCTTTACTATAAACTTCTTTTTGAATATTGTAGTTGACGGCACATTTTTTTCAAAAATAGCATGCTAGTTTTTTGGACCTTTTACATGCTTTGGCCCAATTCTCCAATATTAGCTTATAAACTACTCAAAAAAAAGACAATATCGAGGATCAATGAAAATTCTTTCTTGAAGAAAAAAAGTTCTGTGTTCAATGTGGCCTACTAAGTAATCATGACTGTAGGAATTTATTCTAACTGATTTTTGGGCATATCAATTTCACTCCTGAAAAAATGGAAGACAACCAATTTCGAAGATTTAAGTTTTGATAGGAAAAAACGGTTGCCAGTTTCGGAATCAACGACTTAAAATTAGTCAAGGTCTGTAGAGATCGAATTCAGATTTTTGTGTTGCACAATGTTCGTAGACTTTTTTCCTACAAAAACTATTCTTATTGAGGAACCAGTTTTCTTCAACTCTTACTTAAAAAAAATTCTGAACATGTTATTCAATTCAAATAAACGATGATTTATTGCGAAATTATAAGCGAATTTGATTAAATCGACAAGAATACTATTTTTTTTTTTTTATATCGAATGCGATCTTGTTCTCTTTTTCTCTCCACGTCTACTTTTATTCTTCTATTTCTTTTTTGATTTGATTCATAACTGATCGATTTTGCCCAAAATCTCATGTTTCTAGATGAATAAATTAGAATTTTTGCTAATGCCCATAGACAAACTTTTGATGGTTGAAATCTTTACGATTTGATCGATTGTTGTTGGTGGCTGTTAATTGAACCATCAGTGGCGGGAATCCATCGTAAAAATAGCAGATATTTCCAGTTGATTAGGTATGTTACCTAGTGGAATTCACTCAAATGCTCTCTCCATTGTTTCAGTTTGTCTACAGTGACTATTAAAAGATTTGTTTACATGCTTGTCTTTAATATGTGTATGAAACTTTGTGCCTAATATTATCTTAGTTCTATACAAGGTTTTGTTCCATTATATTTGCGTGTTCTCATCTGCATGATCGCTTAGCTTTCTCATTAAAGGAATTAAAGATTAAATATCGATTAAATATCGATATACAATGTTGTGCCCAACAACACTCACGCACATTAACTTTTTTCTCCAATTTTTACTTGAAATCGGAAACGGAAATAACAACAGAGCAACCACTCAATTGATAGCGTCCAAAGAGAGAAAGTGCGAGAGAGATAGAGATAGTGAGTATGAGATTATATCTAAAAGCAATAGTGTTGAACAAACGACAACTATAAATGCGTGCGATGTAACAAAATTTATGATGTTACATGCGAGTGTCCCTTTAGTCATCAGACAAATTAAAGTTTATTTACTGTATGTGAGTTGTAAAAAAAATGTTGGTTCTATAACCTAGTAACAATTTTTTTCTAATTGAATTTGTATAGCAACTATTAAATTTTTACATTAATGTCAATAAACTTTTAAGCTCAAAAATGTTTTACATATATTTGAGGAATAAATAAATATGTAGCAAAGCAAATACAATTCAAATTGTACATTAGACAGGGTCGAAATTTAGATTCATCCCAAAACCAACTCAGAAGTAAGAAAGACTCTTAAAAACGATATCTGCATCATGATTTTTCCGTTCCGAGAGAAACCAATGGAGCACATTTGATTATACTGAAGGTTCATTTTGGCTAAAAATCATGTTATATGGTCACCATTTTTTTTATTTTTTTTTTTATTACAAAATGTATACCCAAGGGTGCTTTAGAAATAAAGACTATGTTCTTACAAAACTTTTGTGTTTTAAAATTTACAAATTTTTTTTGGGGGTATGGATAATGTTCACGTCCCAATATCGATTTTTTACGTTTTTCAATTAAGCGGCCGAAAAAAATGATTTTTAACTCGAAATCAAGGCACATAACAAAAAAAGTGTCGCAGGCAAAAAATACTTAAGTATTAGAAAAATCTCGGTTTTCGGCTATATTTGAGGTTGTATACAGTACGGACAAAATTCGTCTGCTCTTTTTTACCAATCCAAGCATTTAAAACCATTCTTTATCTTCAAAATAAGCTATCAAGAGGTCTCTTGTGATTGTTTTCCACAAAGTTATGACCATTTAAAAATTACATTATGGAGTGCAAACTCACAGTGTACGAGTATTCCTTAGATTGCTGCAACATGTCGTCTTAAAATAGTCATAACTTTTTAGAAAACAATTACAAGAGACCACTTGTTAGCTCATTTTGAAGATAAAAAATGGTTTTAAATGTGTCGATTGGTAAAAAAGAGCAGACGAACTTCGTCCGTACTGTATACAACCTCAAATATAGCCGAAAACCGAGATTTTTCGCTTTAAGTTTCATGGTGTGATTTTAAAGTTAACATAACTTTGCAGAGAAATATTGCAGATAAACATTTGATAGCTCAATTTAAAGCCAAAAGAAAGTACCAAATGTTTCTGGTAATAAAAATTCCCAAAAAAATTTTGTGTGTCCTGCATAAAGCATCCAATATAGCCAAAAATCGTGTTTTGCACCTTTTTAACTTTTTAGGCGAAGATATCTCCGACAAAAAAAAAGATATCTTTATCGGTTTGATTGAGTTTTCAAGGGAAAAACTAGGGCTATTAGCTGTCATACCAGATTTTACGGCATAATATTACCTTATCTTGTTATATAACTTCAAAAATAGGAAAAAACATGGTGTCCTTTAAACACATATGTAAGGATATCTCAAAGTCCAGACGTAATAGAGCAATTCTAATACTGGAATCGGATTAAGCATCAAAAATCACATCTGGAATGACTACTTTCGTTTCCAGTTTTTGTTTGTGTTTTTCTTAAATACGAAAAAACCGATTTTTTTTTTAAATAAATGGTGCGGAAACGATACCTTTTATATGTATGTATATATATATCCATATATATATATATATACAAGTATATATATGTACGTATATACATATATATGTGTACATAAAATGTATATACACACCGAGACATACTCAAAAATCGTTAAAAAAACTAAAAGGTCGAAAAAAAAAAACGGCTGGACGTTCGATTTCGCGGTTTGCGGATTTAGATACCCCCAACATTATTCCTGAAAAAAATCGCGGGTGGTATTTCAAAAAGTTAAAATTTTTTAAAAACCACCGTCCAGAAAATAAGTGTGAATTATTTGAGAAATTTTTGAGATATTTTATAATTTTGTCAAAAATTTATTAAATTGAGAGATTTTAGCTGTTAAGCCCACGTTCTACGAAAAAATTTCTTATGACGTAAAATGCTTAAAGTCTTTCAAAGAATCAGTGTGAATTTTTTCAGAATTTTTGGGTATTTTTATTTTTTGATCTATTTTTGTAAAATTATAAAAATTCTCGCATATTTTTTGGACATTTCTAAGCACTTTTTGCCAAATACACTTTTTTTGTTATATGCCTTGCTTTTGAGTAAAAAATCGTTTTTCCAAACACGTAATTGAAAAATGTAAAAAAAAAACAATTTTGGGACTTGAATATTACCTATCTCCCTATCTCTCAAAATTTTTGCAAGAATATAGTTTTTATTTCTAAAGCACTTTCGAGTATCCATTTTGTAACGAAAAAAAATTATGACCAAGAAACATGTTTTTTTAGCCAAAATGGGCCTTACCCGAAATGAAAAAAAAAAATAATGCTGACATCGTTTTCAAGAGTCCTCCTAACTTTTGAGTCGTTTTCGGGATGAATCTAAATCTCGAAGCTATCTATTTTACATCTGTTATACCAATTTTTTTGATTTGAGGTAAAAAAAAAACTTAAAATTCAGGGAGCCAAATAGTTTCGGTAAAAATTTTTAAAATATGGGAGCGGAATAATTTAGTCTAACAAAACACTGACCTTTTCAAAAATTTAATTTGCAAATCATAGAGATTCGTTTAGTAAAGTATTTTTCCTTACCTCAAATCAGTTGCGGATCCAGCACTGTAAAGAGGTAGGGCCGATTGACTACATTTGTAGATAATAACAGAATGATTTTAAAATCTTTACATATAATTTTAAAAAAAATGTATTCACTTGGTTTGAGAGGGGGGGCCAATCGGCCCCATCGCCCTCCCCCCTGAATCCGCCACTGCCTCAAATCAAATCCTACCAAATTAGAGGAAATTAAACGAAAATTCCAAAAAAATTGCTTAAATTACCGCCAAAATCAAAAAAAATAAAAAATAAAAAATAGGGAGAAAACTGAAAATGTCAAATTCAAAGGCCCAGAACTTTCCAAAATCCTTTTTTACCCCTAAAAAATTATCTCTAAAACGTTGGAATGAAGCAAAAAAAAAAATTTTTTGGAACCATGTCAGATGTCTGGCCCTCCTTTAACACCTCCCAGAGGCTTAGAAATCTTGACGTTTACACCTTACAAAGTGGTGCAAAAGTAATGCCATTATATGAATATGCCATTATTTTTACAAATGCCGTAAAATATCATTGTGCTTTGACGAGTCTAGTTTGATACTCTTTGTCTTACATCAGATTGGATGATGGTAGAACTATTCAGTATAGACATTTTAATCTCCATCTCAATTAGAGTCCTATTGTGCTAAGTCTATTAAGCTCTAGAAAAGTTCACAATACTTAGATCATGCTTAGTTTAGAAAACTTTCTCTGGATTCAACTTTGATTAACTATTAAGAATTAAAAGGAGCTATTGGCCAGTAGAATACCATCTGTTAGGGTAAATCGCAAAACTTTTATATGTTTACAGAGGTTTCGTCAGCTTTACCGCAAAGTTTGCAGATGATATGCCTGGAGAAACTCAATATGCTGAGACTGTAAGATTGTCATGTTATAAAATCGGCGTTCAAAGCCTTCTCCAAAACTTGTCAGCGCTGGCTCATTCGTTTTATATGTTGTAAAGTCACGTCATCCAAGTTTAATAAACAGGACTATTATGATGTTAGAGACTCAAGTCAGACAAATTAGATTGATTCTGAGAAAACTGCTAAAATGAAATTGAACTTTTAGTTTTTACAATAGTCAAGTAAAAAATGAATAAAAAAATAGAAAACATATGGAAATAAGTTTAATTAAAAAAAATTAAGTAAAAATTACGTAAACAATAAAAAGAAAAAAACAATCATTGACAGGTGATACGTACGTATTTACAGTGTAATTGTACTCCTATAACTTGTGCCACTACTTAACTTATACAACTGATAACTTGGACATTATCACAAGCCATCATATCATATTTGCCAATTATGTTGATATCTTGTGTTACGCAATCAGTCGAAGTGATTTGCCGCGCCACCTTTTGTGTGGGGGCGTAGTAGTACAAAGTCAATTTGTTTGATTTTTTTTATTATTCATTTACGCATATCAGCGTTCCAAATCGACTTAATTAAATTGCACGTGTTTGCGTTTTAATCTGCTTAAACACAAAGATCTCATTACCATTTTCGTAATACTTGTACGATGTAGGCCATAATAAGCAAAATTTATAATTCATAACTGCTCAATGTCCCTGCCTTAACCCCCACTTTGTGTATTTATTCGCAGAAGGGGTTCAATTCTATCTAACGACAATAAACAATCAACCCGTTTTGTCTGTCTATGGGTCGTTAATTACGTCAATCCATCAAATTTGTAGTAACTGGTTCAAGTCGTCGTGTGTTAAGTGCGCATTTGTGTTCCTTTTATTGGTTATAACTTTTTTGTTTTTGCAATTTATTTTAATTTTCTAGTTTTTTTTTTTCACTCTAGATATATTTTTTGTTATCAATAGCAGTTGTGTGCAAATTAAAAGTTATTTTTATAATAATTGCTCGCAAATTATGGCAATGCTAAAAATAGAAGTTGTTTTAATAAAAATTATTATTATATTATAATCTTGATAAAAGGCTTAGCAAATGATGAAATGTGCTATTTACACTTAAAGTATAAGACATTGCCCTTAGCCTCTACAAAATTTTTCTAATTTAAAAATAATGTCGCAATGTATTGTCATTAAAAGCATCAAATGCTGTCTATTCCTATGTCTTTGATTTTCCTCTATCAATTTACCGAATCTTCAATTTAATATTCCAGCGATATTTATCGTATGAATTTTAGTATATTACTAACTTTACTGCCTTCTGGAGTTCATTCGAAGGTTTGGCGGGAAATTTTATTGAGGCCCGCACAAAACATTTTAAAAGTAGTATTTGATCTAAAAAATTCAAAATTCAAACGTTCACTTGACACTAAAGTACACTATCATGTTAAATAATCGCAACCAAAAACTGATTCTAACAAAAAAATTGAGGGTTATAGAAACAAGGGCAGCAATTTCCATTTTTTGCATGAACATATCTAATAGTGTTTGAATACAAGCTATCATCAAATGAAACTAAGCACATGGTAGAGGCATATGTAAAAATAAAGATGACAATCTTTCCCTAAATTTTTGGGCATGGTTGATAGTTGTATTGGGATCAAACACTATCAGAAACATTAATGAAAAAATTGGAGATTGCTGCCTTTATTTCTATACCCCACACTTCAATGTTCTGTATTTTATACAAACAAATACTCCAGACCATAAATAAACGTGGAAGTTAAGATTGTCAGATTCAAATGAGGTTTTTGCCTGGAATTTAAAAGAAAAAATTTTGAACTTTCTGGATATTTGAAAAAAACTATCTGGATTTTTCACAACAAAGCAATTTAAGTTTATTTAAAAAGAAAAACAAAAACTTAAATATATTTTTTACAGAATTTCTTTACATTTTATGGTTGACCGGGTATAAATAATCCAATCTAAAGCAAAAAATATAGAAATTCATCGATTTATAAATTGAGTAAGAAGATTTTCATATCAAGATATATTTATTTATATATCGTCACTCTTAGGCCAGATTCACGAATGTGAAAATTATTGAATTTGAGAAATAGCTACTTGAAATTTTTTTAAATATGAAAATTATATGTAAATTTTGCTTTTTCGTGTAATAAACATTGCATTTGCTGTTAAACCACTTTAAATATGGCTTTCGGACTTCTGGCATAACTTTATGGAACCATTTTGTACAAGAAAGCCATATAAGTGCAAAACTGAAAAATTTGCATTTTCGTGAATCTGGCCTAAGAGTGACGATATATGAAGCAATCCATGCCAAGTGTACCAGCTCAAATATTTTTTTTTCTCCGGTTTCGCTCAAATTTGACAATGTGGTAGATCCGGTGTGCAAAGACAACGATCCGGGAGGATTTGGTTCTCGTACCATTTGTTGTTAAAATACAGGGTGTTGAAGTTGGCGTTTTTAGTCATTTTCAAGAAAAGGGTGTTTTTTTAAAAATTTGTAGCTTACACTAAAGTTTGTAAATTGATAAATCTAAGTTACTGGTCCCATTCATTTTGAAGTGTTCTTTTTATAAAAACATATTTCGAAGCAATTTTTACCTTATTCACTTTTTCCATAAGATGCTTCCCTCTTGAGTAAAAAAATATTTTTTTTATAAAAAGAACACCAGTAACTTAGATTTATCAATTTACAAACTTTAGTGTAAGCTATAAATTTTTGAAAAAACATACTTTTGATGAAAATTACTAAAAATTACAACTTCAACACCCTGTATTTTAACAACGAATGGTACTAGGACCAGATCCTCCTGGATTGTTGTTCTTGCACACCGGATCTACCATATTGTCAAATTTGAGCGAAATCGGAGAAAAAAAAAATTTTGGAGCTGGTATACTTGGCATGGATTGCTTCATATATTTTCTCAATCCGAATTTTATTTAGACATTTTCCTATTTATCTGGACTCTGGACATCAGAGTAAAAATCTGAACAATCCAAACCATCTCGCAACTCTAGTGCGTGTAGAAAAACTAGAGTAAAATTTTTCAAGTTGTAATGCATAGGTGACGAAGGATTGTAGTACCTTTCATACATTTCCACGAGAGTGAGAGAGCGTAAATAAAAAAAAGGCCCAAGAAGACCGCTAAAAAATACTTTTGTGACTAAAGAAGCATTTTGTAGTGTACACTTCAATTGCATTGAATAGAACTGAAACAAATCAAACAAGACACGTTTGTGCAATTCATTCTTTTTCTTTCATATCCAAGTACTGTCAAGACATTTGTACACGACACTGAACTGAAGTATTTAAAGAAAAAACGGAAACAAGGCATATGTTCTTTTCTTGAAATGAAAATTCCTTAAGATTCCAACAAGGTACTTTGTGCAGACACCTACTTTCTATATTATTAAAGTTGTTGATGTTTTAAAAACCATCACTGCTAGCCTTAAAGATCTTGATGTCTTGTTTAATTTTGAAGCCGGCCTTTACCATTATCACTTATGTTTTATAAGTATTTTCTTGTCAGAACAATAGTAAGGATATATGGACTTTTTTGAATTTTCTGGTAGTTTTAAGCATTTTTTATTTTATTCAACTTTTTGAAGATTTCGCCATATTTTTGGACTAAGAATACCATTTGCTGTGAAGTTTTTCAATTGAATTCGATGTTTTTCATCTTTCAATGATATTCACTATTGTTCTACCATTATCGAATTTTTTGCTTCTTTCAAGTTTTTTCGTATTAAATAATAAAGAATAACTTTTTTTAGGAAATTGAAAAAAAAAAATCATTTCCAGATAGCATAAGGAGTGAGATCGAAAAAATCTTAACACACCTTTTACCATATAATTTTTTTGAGTGTAAAATTTAAAAATTTCTTTGATCTAGTTATCTCTGAAAAATATGTCAATTATTATTTTCAATGACAAGTATGTTGATTTGTTGTGAGTTTGATCAAAATGAGAGATGAAAAAGAAGTACGTCTTAAAATTATTAAAAATTTTCAATAAAATCCAAATTGGTCCTACAAAAAATTGGCCAAAGAATTGAAGGTCTGCCGTCAAACTGTTTACAATGTTATTAAACAGTTTCAGGAGAATTTGATCACCGATAGGAAACCTGGTTCAGGAAGAAAACAAGGACCACATGATATTGGGAAAGCCAAGAAAATTGAAAGCATATTGAAAAGATCTCCAAACACTTCTGCTAGAAAAGCTGCCCGGTTAGGCCAGTGCTCTGACTATTTGGTAAGAAAAGTAAAAACCAATGCAGGTTTGAAAACATACAAAGTCCAAAAAGTTCCAGAGAGGAATGCTGCAAAAAATTTACACGCCAAAAGTAGGGCTCGGAAATTAAAATCGAATTTTATACAAAAATATTCATGTTGCATAATAGACGACGAAACGTATATACCTACTGGCAGATTTTATGCAGCTTCCGGGTCAAAATTTGTATGTTGCTGATGCTCGAGGAAATGTTGAAAAACAATTTAGAATCCAAAAGCAGACAAAATTTCCAAAAAAAAATTCCTGGTATGGCAAGCTATATGCAGTTGCGGCAAAAGAAGCAAGTCATTTGTTACAGTGGGCTCTATAAATACCAAAATATACATCAAAGAATGTTTGAAAAAAAGACTTCTTCCTTTTATAAGAGAGCACAATGTGTCTACATATTTTTGGCCCGATTTGACATCATGTTACTATGACAAGAAAGCTCTGGAGTGGTACCAAAGCAATAGCATAGTTTTTGTACCAAGAGAGGCCAATCCTACAAATTGTCCGGAGCTAAGACCAGTGGAGAGATATTGGGCTCTTGTGAAAATAAACTTAAAGAGCACAAGGAACGTGTCCCAAAATATCGAAGATTTTAAAAGGAGATGGGCAAACTGTTCCAAAAAGGTGTCTGAAACAACTATCAAATCTCTAATGGAAGGCTTACCAAAAAAGGTCTGAGAGTTCACAAATAGTAGTTAGAACTATAAAAATTATATTTTTCTGTAATTTGCAATATATTATCAATTAAATAAAAAAAAAATCAAAACTCTAAGATCAACCGTTTAAAAATTATTGAATTTTACATATGTTAAAATTTTTTCGATCTCACTCCTTATCAATTATTTTTGCTAAGTTTGAGTCTGTTAATAATATAACAAAAGAAATTGTTTTATTTATCAGACTATAGTAATATCAAGCAATATAGTTTTTATTTCATAAGATTTTTGAGTCTATTTTGAATAAATTATTTTGAACAAATAAATAACTATGGGAGTCCCATTTGGTGCCAAAAAATAGTCTTACTACAACCACTAATTAGTTTCTTGGAAAAATACTTGAGAAAATTATCAATTGTTTACTTAACAACAGTATGTTTAACAAGAACTTGTACTTTTTAAGTATTTGAAAAGACTAAATAAAACACTGCGAACGTTATTGAGTAATAAGTAATTTATTTAGAATCCACTTAGATCTTTGTTTTAGAATTTGAAGCGAGTGTTATCAAGACAATTATAATGTGCGACAAATTTTTTTTTCAGAGCATTGGTCTTAAAAAATTATCACAATTGTTTGGGCAATTTTAAACAATTCCACAAACAATTTTTACTCAGAAAATTCAATCCAAAATACTTTCCGTAAAATTAATATCCTTTGATTTCTTCTTAATTTTGCAAAAAAATTTCTTATCGTAGGAATGATTTTGGTTTTTCTGCATCCACTTCAATTGTTGATATTGTGTTTACAGTCCGAATGATTTAATACTGACATTAGTAACTTAGACACGCTCTTTTTGAATGTATTGCTTACCGTTTTTAAGATATTACAACAATGTTTCTGTTATGACAATAACATGTAATTTGTATTGGATATAAACAGCAATTATTCATTAATTGTTATAATTAACTGACTCACTTATTTTTAATGATTTTCATTGCAATTAATTAAGATCTCATGATTTTTTTTTTTTTTTTATTTTTTTTGTACTTTTCATTTGTATGTATGAAATGTAGAAGTAAAAGCAAATATCTTATTATTACTTAATTAAGCACTGGAATTTTTACTATGGAAAATAAATGAAATGCATTAGTGATAATTCATCACAACTTTGGAAAATTGTAGCACTTGATCGAAGAAAATTAACAATATTCCCCCACATATTAATTGGAATTGTTTTGTCTTATTTCAAAACATTTACAATGTAAATGACGCACATATTGGTGACATTATTTTTTTTCGAAAGAAATCCATATAATTTTTTAATGGAAATTTTATAGAGAATAAAATGTTATAAGTAATTTTTTGATATCACAAATCTTCAAACTATTTACAGTATAGAAAAATAGAAAGAATGTCCCTACAACATGATCAATGAGATATAGAGTTATAAGAAATATTCCAAAAATGGGCGTGATAAATCAAATGGAGAGGCCAAACTCCTATAGAAAATTAACAAAAAGTCTATAAGCCTAAATGTAAGCAACACCTTATTTCGACATAATACAACTTACATTGCAAACTTTCATTGAAAATCTGAAAATTTATAAGTTTTACAATTGTCGCAAGCATGCCAAAAATATTTTGATATCAATTTAAAGCGTAGAGTCGTACTTTTGATTTTTTTATGGTTAGAGCATTTAGCTAGACGTATCTTACTTGGTAATTTTCCAAGCAATATTGAAAACGCCATTTATAGAGTCATTTTCATTAGCGCATATCTTCTAAACCATTTTTGTAATTTAAATACTTAGTTTTTTATTTAAATTAATAACCAAATTCTGTGTTTCAATAAAAACTACAATAAAAATGTCTGTAACAAAAAATATGAATAGCACTGAGTTTTTAACTTTTCAATAAATTTCACAAGTATAATCTTTAAGTGACTTTTTCACATTTTATCGTAGAAAAAGTATGATTTTTTAAGAAAAAGTATTAGACCACCTTCCTAGCAATACATTTCTCTATAAAACTGCACCATTAAATTTTTGAAATTTAGTGGTCGAAATACCATTGGGCGTTGTGGCGCTGAATAACAGAAAATAATAGGTCAAAAATCGAAACGAGCTAGAAAAAACATTACAACAAAAGATCCAGGAAGCAAAATTGTAATGGAACTTTGTCTTTTTGCTTTTGAAATTGTATGGAATATTACAACTAATATATCGTCCCTTCACAAGTGAGAAGTACTGAGAAGTCAGTTTTTCAAGTTTTGAGATATTCGATGTTCAAACCTAGAAAAAACTGACTTAGTACTTTTCACTTAAATAGGGGCGATATGTATTTTATAAGATGTCGCCATCAATACATGGTGACTAAAATGTTAGATCAGAAACGTCAAATCTAAAGCTTAGGCATCTGTCAACAACTCTGCATCATTAGATTTGAAAATTTTCATCCGCATCATAAATTTTACTGTGCTCCAAAATGTCCGAATTCGTGCCGAAAAAGCAACATTTGCGGGAAGTTTAACTTCACTACTATATTTCAAAGTAAACAGCTGCCGAAAGTCATCGCATTCTTGTAGAAGTTGATAGGGACCATGCTCCAGCTGAATCAATCTGTCATGAGTGGTTTTGACGGTTTAAAAGTGGTGATTTTGATGTCGAAGACAAAGAACGTCCTAGTCAGGATCAGCTAGGTGTGATCCATTATGAGCTGTTGCCAGGTGGCCAAACCATTAATGCTCAACTCTATCGTCAACAATTGATCCGATTGAAGCAGAAAATCCAGGCAGAGCGGCCAACGTATGCGACCAGACACGAGTCAATCATTTTCCACCACGATGACGCTCGGCCACATATTGCTGCCCCGGTTGAAAATTACCTGGAAAACAACGGATGGGAAATCTATACAAATTTTGCCTCACCCACCTTATAGCTCAGACCTTGCACCATCAGACTACCATTTGTTCCGATCGATGCAGAATGCCCTATCAGGAACACGCTTCACTTAAGTTCAACATATCGAAAATTGGCTCGATTCGTTTTTGGCCGCCAAGCCGGTGCAGTTTTTCTGGGATGGAGTCCATAAATTGCCAGAAAGATGGGAAAAAGTAGTGACTAGCGATGGGCAATACTTTGAATAAAATACATTGTACCACTTTCTTTATATAAAGTCTCAAATAAAAAAAAAAACGATGGAAATTAATGCATAGAGTAGAACGGGGTAATGTCGTGCAGGGGGTAATGTCGTACACTGGCTGTTTTAGCCCAAAGAATTGAATGATTTACCAACTGTTTGTAAGGTAGGGACCTGCTGACTTACTGAGCTTATGCACATAATACTAGCAATTTTCACCAGTTCGTCTCTACAGAGTAACCTTTTTTTCAAAACGCACGCTTTCGGGACGATAAAAGTGTTCTTTCATCGGGTCAGAAATATAATTTTCCTTGCGGGAAAATATACTAGATAAGTGCTTTCTGAAACGAAATATCCTGCCAAAGAAAAGAAGTATTTAGTTTTGGAAAAAAAATTTGGGCTTCACCGAGTTATCGAAGTTGACCTTTAAAACGACCATTGGGGTAATGTCGTGCACATTCACATACACAAACAAAATTTCTTGCTACACAAATGTTGTTACACATGGATGTAACCAACGAAATTATCTTTCGATCGGATGCTTTTTCGTCGCATTCGCTTGAGATGTACGGCTTTACGAGCATGTCAAAATTGAGTGCACGACATTGCCCCGTTCTACTCTACACCCAATACATACGAACATAATTGAAGATAAAAAAACATACATACCCAATGTAATTATCAATTATTTTATAAAACCAAAATCAACTCAAAAAAATCCAATTTTGTTACCGAAGTCCTATAACTTAAACAAAATTTTATTGGTTTGAGTGTAAAAATGAAGCCCTTCTGTCATGCGAAATTTTCTAGAATTACTTTGTTGACATATGACATATGACATAATTGGGCTTTTATTCGCTATATACAATACATACATACATATTCCTTGTAGTTAATACCTATAAAGGAACTTGCGTCATACTGTTAACGTAAAAAAAAATTAATTGGAAACAAATATATTCGTGATGTAAATGTTACATGTGTCAATGAAAACAGTAGAACCTTGCTATCAATGAATTAAGTTTTATTATTTCAAAAAGCTCATGATGACGAAAATTAAATATCGCACAACTTTGCTGCGGATAAAATATCAAATTTTGTGCAATATCGTTAATATATTGCCTAACTTTGATAGGTTCTGAAATTTTCTTTAATTTTCCATGTTAATTAGACATCACTTATACGATATGCATATGCTTAACCCATTTTCGGCCACTGTTCGCGTACGCGAAATTGATCATTTTCAATAATTTTTTAAACTATGGAAGCAAACGATAGCAGAAAAATTTTTAGCGCCTTATAATACCTTGCTCTTTTGGCTGTTTGAAAATATTGTTTTCTACTTCCCCACCCCCCTCCATTAGTATAAGGGGGGTGGTTGAAAAATGCCTTGTTGATGGACCTTTTTTTTAAAAAACTATTAAAAACATAAAATAATCTCGATAAAAAAATTTATGATGAGGTTTTATAGCCAGAAGTTCAAGCTATCATTTGAAATCCAAAAATCAACACCTGTCAATACCTGATAGGTGCCGGTATGCGCCAAAAAAAGTGTTCGATTAATCGAACGTTTGTAGTGAAAAGGGGCTGCCTCGTGACGCTAAAATTCGCAAAAATTTTTCTCATTCCCACTTTTTCCTTTTATGTGACGATGCCATGGCGTAAAAAAAAATGCCGGTACATAGGTGACGGGGGAGAGGGGAAAACGGAAAAAAAATTTCCAAAAAAAAATAGATAAAAATTTTTTGATGACGGATTTGGAATCAGGGGGTGCTAATTACACTAAAAATATAATTTATATCAAAAATAAAATAATTTTTAAGTCCTGACCAAAAATGGGTTAAATAAGAAATAATTTGAAACTGGGTTTAATTTCTTTAAATATAACGATAAACTGCATTTTTTCCACCATGTTAAAGATAAAACCTTATACTTTTAGAAAAGTGAAATATTTTTCAATATGTTGACATATGGGTCAAATTTGAATGTTATTAATTTTTAAACTCGAAAATCTCAAAAACTAGAGCTAAGCATACCGTACAAATGACCATAATCACTGAACCCAGCTCACTTGAATAGTGTTTACTACCGAGAACAACCCGTCAACGTATGAATTTTTGACTAGAACTTTGTAATTATTCACACTATATTACTGAATAACTTGCCTCGGAGAGCAATGGGCTTTTCTTCGTCAGTCAAATTGCTATTAAAGTTTAACTGTTTTTAGTGCCTTTGGGAATTAAAGTTTTGTCAATAGGATTATCATACGTAATTAAGATAATGAATTATTGCATAAACTGCTACTTAAGACTTAAGCCATAACTTACATACATACATAAAATGTTACATACACAAAAAGCATTTTTTTGGACGGTTGGCATTACAATAATCCGGTAAAAGGATTATGCAAGATGCAAAATTTTCCAGATACTAAAGTTTAACAAAGACATCATAGTCCGTGGGTCCGCGTACAAAAAAAAACCATAGACACACTAAGACTTCGTGTATTTAATGTTCAGGTAGAGTCGGAAAAGCTATCACAAAGTCATAGATTTTAGGCTAGAAAAAAATTTATGAACACAACCTTTCATTCGAATCAAAAGTTTTTAATATGTTAAAAGTATAAAAAATGCTGTCGGACAAAATCTTTGGAGCGTTTGACGAGTCGGACAAGCCGAATATGCCAAAATTACAAAATAAAAAAAATCTTACTACCACAGAGCTGATTTTGAAGAATTGATGAATGAAAATATTCAAAATAAAGTGGTAACATTGTCGAACGAAAATTTAACATACTACTCCCTTTTTCCACCCCTTATGGGAGCTCTCATACAAAATGTTAATAAAAAATTCCTTACTGCCGGGAGAGGAAAAAAATGTTCACCGACCCCCACTAATTTTTCCTCTTCAATATTTTTCTCAAACATACTAGCCACTTTTATCCACCCCTTAAGAAGCCTCCCATATAAAATTGATGTTGCAAAAAACGACTGGAGAATGATGAGACCGGAGAATGACGAAATGTTGCAAAAACAGTAATATCACAATGCAAATAGCAATTTTGTCTCAAAAAAATTAAAACTGGTGGATAGTCCCTGTAAATGTTTATTGTTTTACTTATATAGAGATAAAATAATATGTTTAGTTACATAAAAAAACTTACGTGGAGAATGATGCACACTTGCGTTCTTTACAAAATTTTTAAGCTTTTTTTAAAAAAGAACACGCGAACACACATTGTCAAAAATCCAAAACTGACTGAGCTGAAAATACACTGAATTCCACTTTCTTTTCATTTTCAATTCTTTATTTAATCAATATATAAAAGATTCACAGTTAGAATAAGAAAAACTGAGCGGAGATAGTCTAAATTAAGGGACCAAATTCCATGGTTGTCAATTCTATATACAAAAATGTTTTCGAAGAGTTAACACAGAAATACAGTAGCTGAAAACAATATCGTATAAGTTTTCTTAGAAATCAACGTAATATGGGTAACAGGTACATTAAGTGCACTAAGAAGCGGTAAGCAATATGACGGAGAATGACTTTTTAACACTTTATGTTATAATTTCATAGTAAAATATTGGAGATTATTTTTTTTTTTTTTTTTTTTGGTTTTTTCAAGCAATTAATATAGAAGCTCTGGTTAAGTATCTATATTAAATAGTTAAAATATCAAATGTTAAATTTAAACATAGTATTAAGCCCCGGAACATTGAATGGTACATTTTTTGTAGATTCACCCATGTATAAATTAACATACTATACTTTGTTAACAAAACCAAGAAACGCATTCAAATCATATGCAGTAATTTATTTAATTAAAATTTCAAATGCAACTCTCCTAACTGACAAAACAATAACAACAACAACAATTACAAATAACAACAACAATCATCATATATACATCTGTATGTTGTATAAACAAATAAAGGAGCCGGCAAATTAAGTCAATAAAAATATACGCAGTAAATGTGCAGCAGCAGCAGCAGCAATACAATGCAACAAGTGTCTTTGTTGCAGCAACAGCAACAACAACAATAAAAACGAAAATTAAAACTCTTACAAAGATTTTGTCGCTTGTAGCTAAAGAAATTAACAATAAAGAGCGTATGAAAGACTCTCTTAAGTAGCAGGTTCAATTTGTAATTGTAGCAAGATCACATTTAGGCAAAATGTTGCTAGCTTATCAATTTAAACATGTTGACAACTAAATTGAGTGTTACTAAGCAATTTACTACCTATTAAGTTTCTGTTTTGGAAATCCTGTCTGTTGAAGTTACGGACCTTTTCTTTACTCGCACATTTTACATATATATATGTTCTGATTCCGAATTCTGAGGATTTTTGACATGCTAAAAATGATGATGAAAAGTAACTGTGTTTATAGCATTTAGCTTTGAAGCGCGCAATATGGCCATTTGGTCACCCAGTCCTGGATTACAGGAACATTTATGGGTTTCGACGAAACTAAATGATATACGTATAACATAAAACAGTTTTTTAAACAATGCATCAGCTTAGTGTAGTTTCGTTTTGCTAATGCCTGGATTTTATCCTTGAAAATAAGGACTTTTTATACTAAGAACCCAATGTGACCACTAGGTCACCTGAAACATTAGTGGACTCCTATGAAACCAAATGAGGTCTATAGAACATAAAACAGTGTTTGAAACAGTAAATCAATTAAGTGTAGATGCTTCTTCCTAATGCCAGGATTTTATCCTTGAAAATAAGGACTTTTCATACTGAGAACCTTATATGATAACTTGGTCACTTAGGCATGGACTACTGAAACATGGATGGATCCTGATGAAACCAAATTGGATCTGTAGAAAACAATGTTTGAAAAAATATATCAGTTTGGTGTAGTTTCTTTTTCCTCGAAAATAGAGACTTTTCATACTAAGAACCCAAAATGGCCACTTGGTCACCTGGTAATATACCACTGGAAAACGAATGGATTCCAAATGGGATCCATAGAACATTAAATAGTGTTTGAAACAATATATCGGTTTAGTCTAGTTTCTTTTTCTTAAACCCAGAATTTTATCTTTGAAAATAAGGTCTTTTTAGACTAATGACCCAATATGGTCACTTGGTAGCAAGGTCACTGGCCTTTGGAATGTGAATGTGCGCTAATTGAACTGAGTGGTTATCCGTTGAATATTGATCAGAGAACAATATTTAAAACGACATATCAATGAAACTATACAATTTTTTCAAATAAACTTGCAAAAACTTTACAAAAAACAATTTTGTTCCGAATTGAGTATATGTATTTGCCGAAGTGGTAGAAAACTACCGCAACCGTATCTCGAAAACCGTACCGGGCCGATATGGGTTAAATGAAAGCAATTTACTAATTCCTAAGAATAAACAACACCATTTTAACGATCACTAAACAAATTAGGCCATGTTTTTAATTTTAATAAATTTGCAATCAAAACTAAAGAAACTATATACATTGGACTACACGCGCAACATGTTGCTAACACTATATGTAACAACAAGTTGCTAACACGACAAATAACAACAAGTTGCTATAATTATTTGTTAGATACACAACTATCACGCTCACGCTATATTCCCAGACCATGCAAATTAAATGCGATAATCAGAACATTTATCTCAACATTACGAAACAATACGATGCGATACATGTATCTATAGATACAAAAGAGATACTAAAAAAATTTAAGCGAAATGTGCGCTCGTTTGTTTGTTGTTGATTTCTCGTCGTGTTCGTTACGTTTAAGTGATATTTTTCAACAACGAGTGAGTGAGCAAAATGTAGTAGCTGCTGCCCTCCCGCCGTATTCGATTCATCGTGTATAGCGCGCGCATTTGTGTGTTGTGTATCTGCAAGTTGCCGCTGCTGTCGCAAGATACTTAAAATACTTTGGTCGCAGTTAAAAACGGTTTAGTCCTTAAATAAGAAGCAACAAGTTAACATCGGCTTAAGAAGAAACAAAGAAAAAAAGCGCAGCGCAGCAAATTCTCAAAGCGATCGCAATTGTTCAACTGTGAAATAGCAACAGCAACAACAAAAAAAGATACAAAGATTAATTAAAATCGCAACAACAAGAAAAGAACAAACCGAAAAGTTTTTTTTTTTTTTTTGTGTGCATAGCAACATAAAATCAAATTCAAACGGAAAGAAGAAATTGAAATAAAAAAAGTCCCGCTTAAAAGAAAATTTTTTGTTTGCATTTTTTTCTTTACCAAATTGTGTGCGTTTTAACGGAGTTTTCCCACAAAACACAGCTAAAAAGAAAAAAGCGCGCCGCTAGCAAAGTATCTTGTACTTAATTGTGATTGAATTTGAAAATCTTCTTCCGATCCCGATAAAGTTACTGAATTTTGTTTGTTTTCTTGTGTGATTCACCGAAACGACGAAAAAAGTTTGTGGCGAAATTTGAATTTTTAAAATTCAAATTAGCAATTTCGAATAAAAAAATAAAACAAAACAGCAAGTATGTGTCAATCAATATAAAAAACAAGTTGTTTATTTAATATTTTAAAATAATAAATAAAAAATCAAAAATAATTTTTCAAAAAACATGAACTACCTACCTACTTCCAAAATTGTGGAAAAATACAAAATGCATTTAAGTAAAAATTCATAAAATGCAACCTAAATAACAAAACATTAAAAGACAATAAAAATCAGTCAATAAAAATACAATATTTGGTATAATCATTAAAAGCAATAAAATTAAAAAAGAGAATGAAAAAAACAAAAAACATCAACGATATAACTAATTAGTGAGAGCGCCATCCTTAAAATGCAAAAAAAAACAAAAAAGGAATGAAAACAATTTACAAAAAAAAAACACCTTCATTCAAAAGTTTTTTCTTTTGTTGCATGAGATAAAAATACAATAACGAGAAAAAAATATTACAACCGTAAAATATTAACCAAATTCCAACTTGAGTCCGCATTTTGACCACCATCACCGTTGATTTCTTTGCATCACTCTCTCTGCATGCAGTCTGTTTGAATGACGCTAATTTGTGTCTCCCAAATATCTCAGTACTTGCTTATATCTCTCTACCTGTGCCGCCGCCGCCGCCAACGGTCGTAATTGTAGCATGCAGTTTTTACATTGTTGTTGCTTTTGTTGGCTACTATTATGGTAAAACCAATGAATGGTGTTGCCACGCACAATCAATCGCTAGTGGTGGTTTCATTCTGTTCTGTGCTGTGTGGCAGTTGTTACAACCAATCGATTCAGCTGATTCATCGTTTTATAATGAGCCAGAAAATTGTTTCTGAGAACGCTATTAAGTTTACTTGCATTTTTGAATTATTGAAAACTTATTTAATGAATGCATAAATGGTGTCTTAAATACTTACTTAAGAACATACAGCCGGAAATGGGTGCTCGCGCTGTAGACATTGGTTGCAAAAGGGCGTAAAAATTGCAAAACTTTTAGGCAGTCACGTAATACTAAAAGAAATAGTTTTATATAATATTGCATTTGGCAGAAGCGATTTATCGCCAATCAAAAATAAATCTGTGCCTAAAAAATTATTTACGAAAAAAAAGTCACTTTTTTTCTGCAATAACACTACTGTACTTCAAAGTACAGTCTATTTATTTCTATTAGTTTCATTAGGTTTTTATTCTATATTAAATGTTTCGATTTGTTCGGAAAATTTTATCCACAGAACAAAAAAGATCGAAATTATTTCAATTATTGAAGTCTTTATTCGTTAGGGAAAAATTTCAAAACTCCCTTTCAATCCTATAATTCTAGCCTCTTTTGAAGTTCAGCAACACATAAATGTCCAAGAGATTTTGTAAAAATATCTGCAACTTGTTGTTCAGAACTTATTGATTGTTTACGAGTACAAAATTTAATCAATAAGTTCTGAACATGAGTTCGACATGACGTCTCTTCATAGTCAATTTCCTATCTTTGTAAGAAACTTTTTGACACAGAACTTGCTTCAAATCTTGTTGGCTTTCTATTTCCAGCTTCTTTGGTTCTAACGACCCGTTAAGATTTTAGAAGTTTTACTTCGTCTGGCTTAGTGACAATACTTCAAACTTTTGTTACAATCAGCTTTCAACCACTCCTTACAGTTAGGTGTTGAATATATTTTATCAAAAATAGCAGGTACTTTGTCAAAAATTACATTAGGGGTAAGTGGGGTAAAGTGGGATAAAGTGGGAAATGCCACTTTCCGGGCAAACTAGCAAAGTATAGCTGTCATGCGCTTCTGACATGTACTTGTAATGACCGTAAGCAAATCTTTATGGTATCACGACTCGTGCAGATGCATTTTTGTGCTCTCTGGAATCATGCAAAGTTTTTAAGTGATTTTGAAATTTCATTTTTATATTTTTAAACATCGATATATCGCCGGTGCTTACGAAGACTATCTCTTCTTTAAATGCGGACAAGAAAATCCTTTTTTTCCAACTGCGGCGAAAAAGATCTTTTTTGTGCGAATGCGGACAAGAAAATCACTTTTTACAAAATGCGGCGAAGAAAATCACTTTTTACAAAATGCGGCGAAGAAAATCTCGCTTCATTCGCTGCGATTTTAAGTGAAATGTTTATTTTCGCAACTCGTCGAAAAGTATTCACTAAATAAAGAGATTTTCTTCGCCGCATTTTATAAAATGTGATTTTCTTGTCCCCATATTACAAAAAAGATTTTTTTCGCCGCAATTTAAAGAAAAAGATTTTCTTCGCCGTAACTTTCGGTTGGAAAATTTTCTTCGTAAGCACCGGCGATATGTACTGTTTTTGGAGATAAGCCGATTTTAAATATACTAAAAAATTTTTTGTAGTCTTAATTTTGATTACGCAAAAGGATTCCATGTAATTCATAGAGTGAAAGAATGACGCTCACATTTTTTTGCAAAATGTGATATTGGGGTAAAGTGGGAAATGTTATTTAACGATTGCTCGTCCCCATTTGTTCACGTATTACACTGTGGAACAAAATTTGGTCAACAAAAGTTTACTCAGATCTGACGCTGCGGGGTGAAAATATTGGCCAAAATAAAAGACCATTTGGCTCAGATTGTTCAAATTGGCTCTAGTTTTCGAAAAAAGGCCGTTTGAATTTTGCACCTTGCATTATGTGGTCTTTTCGATATATATCGTAAGTCAACTGAGTTTTATTGAATTTAGTGGTGGAGTTTTGTTCGTCTAATCCATATCTACTCTTTCATTACCAAATCAGTATTTTTGGATGCACTTTGGGCAAGTTAGAGCACAAAATTCCCAAAAAAGTGATATTTTTTGCCTTTTATGACATTCGGCTCAATAGTAATCACCCGAGTGGGGCATTTATGCCTTTTAACCTATAGCTGAAATCCATACAAACACTTTGATATAATATATGTGGCATATGGGCAAAAATTTCTCAAGAGAGCCATCTAAGAAATTAAACGTAAAAAAGGCTATAACAACTAGTAAAGATTTTGTAGAAATGTTTTTTTTAGAGATATTTAGCATAGGTCGGGGAATAAAATGGTGTTTTTCGATTTGTAAAAAAAATGTTTCATTTATTATTGAAAATCCCTATTTCAAATGGGTACATTAAAATAAAGCAACTTCTTCGCCTCAGAGAAAACTATAATAAATAGGTAAGCACTCTCCACTTGTCAAGAAACTATATTCCAGAAAAAAAATTGGGGTAATCGATATTGGTTCAAAAGTTATTAACAATATAGTGATGTCATGCAAGTCTTTTTTCAGCATTAGAGAAAAACAAGGCATCCTACGAAAAAAGTGTATATGGCATAAAATGCTTAGAATTATCTTAGGAATACGTGTGAGTTTTTTTGGAACATATCAAATTTTTTTTTTCGGACCTTTTGAAAAATTATAAAATGTCTCAGAAAATTCTGAAAAAATGCACACATGCGTCGAAGAAACAAAGAAGTGTTAGCTCTGATGAAGATCGTGCTTTTTGCACCATTTGCATGGAACTCATGCCCGAAAACGTGACCAGTCACAACACCATCAAATGCAACAAAAAGGATTGTCAACGTCCATTTCACTTAAAATGCGTTAACCCCACTACAAGCTTCTTTTATTGCAAAACCTGTGACTCGGACTTGGATATTTCATCAGAGAACGACGAATAAGCTACAATTTCACCTTTTTTTAAACACATTTTTTCAAACACATTTTTCATCTATTTTTTTCATGCAAAATTATTTTTTTTTCCATATTTACTCTTATGGGTGTGTTTTCTGAACCTTTTTTGACTTACAATAAAGATAATAACACTTTGTTTCAACATTTGTGTTAGTTTTAATAACTTTTTAAAAGTTTCCCACTTTACCCCACGATTTTTAATTTTTGCCATTTTGGGCCTCCTCGGTCAAAGAGTCGTTCTCAACAGAAAATCGGTTCGTTTCTTCAGTAAAAATATAACTTATTTAGTTTTCTTTACTATAGTAAGTAGAAAAATGGAAAAATAAGAAGTTTTGTTCATTTTATGGAGCTTCGAAAAAAAATTTCCCACTTTAACCCACATTCCCCTATATTTTAAACTTTTTCTTTATAACTTTTTCATAATATAATACAAATCACTTTGGAATCTAATGTCTTGTTTAAAATGTCTTGGTGAACCAGACTGAAATAAGAACAAACTAATAAGCGTTTACACTTTGTAGCCTTCACTGACAATTATTTCGTTCTTAACCAAATGTTAACTATATTTTCTCCCACCAATCAAAAAGTATGTTATATGGCAAACTTATCTGGTATGTACTTAACTAGGCATAAACTAACTAAATGGTTTTAATGCTTTTTTGATTTGGATTTCTTTGACCAACATCTATACAAAGTTTTTTCTTAATTTTAAACTCTCATAATATTTTAATATTTTAAAACATATCTCGATTCTATCAATGTTTTTTGACTTTTCAAGATTTTGGTACTACTCAATATTTGACCTATTCAAAATTTTCCTTCACAACTCTCTCAAATGAATACCAATGCGGTACCTATCATCAATCTAGATTGACTCTATATGACTTGATAAAATTTCCCTTTTCAAATACTTCACCTAGACAAAAGTAGTAAAATTAAAAATATTGGTTTGCGCCCATTGAACTTCCTTAGTGTATGGAATGGATCCAAAGCCTTTGGTAAAATTGAAATTCCTTGGTTTTTGATCATTAACGAACATACAAGTTTTAACCAAATCCTAAATGTTTTAGATAAAACAATCGTCATGTTCTCGTAAATGGCCATAGAAGCACTGCGTTTGAAACTTATAAAGTGAAATAGCTATATATGGGGAAGTATTCGTGCGATTTACACTTTAAAAATTGATTTTATTTTTAAAATTTTTTTATAATTCTGTGGTAAGAATGAGCGAGTATGTATTTTTCAATTTTTCATTTTGATCAAAATTATATTACATATATAAAAATTATATTATGGAAAACTCTTAAAACGACGACGTTAAGTTAGTAAAATCGTTATATCTCAATAAGTAATAAAACCTCCACTCTAATTTTAGCATGAATGGAAAATTTTTGTTAAAAAATTAAGAAAAAAAGAAAAGGTACCAACATTAAAAAAAAACCAAAATGTTTACTTTTGCATTAGTTTATCTACTAACATTAATTTAGGTGTAAAAAAATTTTTTTTAGCCCTACTTAAAAAATTCAACTAGACATCTACATTTTACATCATAACCGATTTTTCCATACATATAATAGTTTTAGAAATAAATGCTTTACAAAAAAAAAAACTATTTTTGCGACCATAAAATTTTAAAATATAATAACTTTGTTAATTTGGACCAAAATGAAAAATTAAAAAATAATACCCCATATATAAAATACTATGAAATAAACTTTTCAAGAATAATTAAGTTATTTTTACGCTCTCGAGCTATATAGATAATAAGGCGATTCCTGAAAACGTGTAAAAGCCTCGAAAACCTCGTAAACTCGTCAAATTTTGTATTGATTTTGACAACTTTTACGAGCTTACGAGGTTTTCGAGACTTTTACGCGTTTTCAGGAATCCCCTCATTGCAAATGTTGAAGCTTTTACTAAATAAAGTGCTTTGAAAGCCAAGCAAGAATGTTATAAGTACGTAACGACAAGAAGACGACACTCTCCCATAAAATTGGAGGTTTTTTGGATCTTGAGTTTGAATCTTCTAATAGTACCTATAGTCAAGTTCTACTCTATAAAATTAACTAAAATTTTACGAAGATTTAGAACGCTAGCGCGAATAAGTTAGTAATGGTAATGATCTTGTTAATTTTTTGAGACCAAGGCCAAGACTGCTATGGTCTTTGTCTTGGTCACGATGATTGTCAAGACCAAGACTACTTTTCAGTCTTGACAATTTAATGTTAATATGTGTGTTATTGCGCTTTGAAGCTTAAAATCATATCTCAATTTAAAATTTGGCTTATTAAAAACCCATCTGCTTTGGAAATTGAAATTTTGAATAGTGACACAACAATCTTTAGAAATTTTTTCAAGACCAAGACGGAGACCAAGACTTAATAATATTAAAAAGTCTTAATATTAAGACTCAATGTGTAAGATCAGGACCAAAGCTGCATCGTCTTGGTCATGGTTTGCTCATCACTATGAATAAGAGCAACACGACTCTTTTATGAATTTGGAATTTGCAAAATTTTTTTTTTTTAATTTCAAGAGCTTTTTAATTTTTTTAAAAATTGTTTTTTTACAAATGTATCAAATTCTTTAAATTTTCAAGACCTGATGACGTTTTTACCTTTTACTTGGCGCAGTTAATTTATGTTTTATTTTTTCACGTATTCAATTTTTTTTTGGAGATTTTTCCCTATTTTTTAAATTTTTTTAACATTAGTCGACATTATCAACATTCTTCGAAATTACCAGGTTTTTCAATATAAAGGGTTTCTGAATAAGAGCGCTAGTTTTTTTAAATAAAACAAAAACGGTTTTGGATATCAATGAAATTCTTTATTTCTGTAAAAGTACATTTGATGCCATTATGTATGCATGGCCACCACGGGCACTCTTGCAGAAGTCCAGACGCTGAACCCAATTTTCGACAGTTTTCAAGCATAAATCGACCGATACTGCTGCAATTTCACGATCGATATTTGTACAAAGTTCATTATTCGTCGCTGGCTTGTAGGCATAGACCATAGACTTGACGTACCCCCACAGGAAATAGTCCAAAGGAGTCAAATCGCACGACCGAGGCGGCCAATGGACTGGGCCATTTCGTGAGATAACACTTTCACCAAACTTGGTTTTCAATAAATTGATTGTGACATTCGCTGTGTGGCTTGTGGCGCCGTCTTGTTGAAACCACATATTGTCCAAGTCCATATCATCCAATTCGGGCCATTCACAGTAACGTGCCGGTCTTGATCATCACGGAAAAAGTACGGCCCAATGACACCGCCGACCTATAAACCGCACTAAACCGTATTTTTTTCGGGATGCAATGGTGACTCATGGAGTACGTGTGAATTGTTGCCTGACCAATAACGCATATTTTGCTTATTGACGAAGCCATTCAGCCAGAAATGAGCCTCATCGCTGAAGATGACGTAGCTCTCTTAAAGTTGAGGCCACTGACTCCGAATTTCGGTAGCAAATTTTAATAATTTCTAGTCGTTGTTGGCTCATATATCTTACCCATGATAAAATGGCAAACCTAACTGAAGAGAAATGTCAAGAGAGCGGGAAAAAATATGGCGTCGTTTGCTGTCCCTACCAGTCTACTTTCGTAGCATCCCTATTGCTCTTCCAATTTTCTCTCCATCAAGTTTTCTGTAAGAAGGATCGAAACTAAAAATTCTGGAGCATGGAGAGTCCATAATATTAATATTTACTGATGGCGCATCGTATTTCTTCATTTTAAGTGTAAAAGAGTACTCTTCTAAACACTTTTGTACATATCTCGTGAAAGAGAAAACGCAGACAAATGAGACTGCTGGCGTTAGAAAGAACATACAATTTTTCATAAAAAAGTTTAATATAATTTTTTTGGTAAATACGTCACTTCGGTAGTTTTTTAACTTTCAAAGTTTAAAATCGTTTTAAAACTTGAGAAAACTGTGTTTAGTTTTATAGCGAAATATTTTGTTTTCAAAACGATTTTTAACTTTGAAAGTTAAAAAACTACCGAAGTGACATATTTACGAAATAAATTATTATAAACTTTTTTATGAAAAATTGTATGTTCTTTCTAACGCCAGCAGTCTCATTTGTCTGCGTTTTCTCTTTCACGAGATATGTACAAAAGTGTTTAGAAGAGTACTCTTTTACACTTAAAATGAAGAAATACGATGCGCCATCAGTAAATATTAATATTATGGGCTCTCCATGCACCAGAATTTTTAGTTTCTATGCTTTTAACAAAAAAGCTTAGTGGAAAGCAAATTGGAAGCAAAAAAAAAATTATGAAGCAGTCTAAAGTGCACATCTATATACATTAAAGTGGTTCAGATTTCGTTCCCTAGCACCTAAAGTTTCATTTGGATGCAAATAAACACCAGGTAAATTTAGGTCCATTTCATAGAACATTTGATAAACTCGAAGCCATTTTCTATCCGAAAAATGCAAATAAATCGAGAAAAAACTTTATTTTAAAATTTAAACTGTCCAACTTTTTAAATAGATTTTGAGCCAATTCAAATCTTATTCGATAAAGCAATTTTGCAAATAAAAATCTCAATTGTAAGAAGTGAAAGTTACATAAATAAAACGCATTTTCAGCGACTACCAATACAAAATAGAAAAATGTTCCAAATTCAAAATGACGATACTGCGCTCCCAATGGGGGTATGCGCTTCGCACATGGCACATGCATCTCTCTCGCTTGTGGCAGGTGCATGTCATGCAACAATGTACAACAACAGCAGTAGCATCAAATAAACAAAACGAAAAAAACCCAAATTTACGAGAGCAAAAAAAAAAAAACAACAAATTGAATATTAAATAAATAACACAAACAACAAGAAAGAAGAAAAGAAAAACTGAATTGAAAAACTGTTTTCATTACGCGCATTTTGAAAAACAGCAACAACAACAACAGCAGCAACTAGAAAATAGTTGTTTTCTACAACATCTAAACAAACAACAACAACAAGTGCGATAGATTTGCGCAAAACACAAAAAAAGCGCCCGACCGATTAATTGTAGCGGAACAGATAAAGCTGCTGCTGCCGGTTGCTGCTAATGCACTAATGTTGCTGCATCTATTGCACACATACTCATACATACATGTATGTAGTACAAGTACAAAGAAGAAAAAAAACTTTGCAGGAAATATTATTTCACACGTAAACACTTCCGACATTTCGAGCGATCGACTGAACCGAACCGGCTAAATTAAATGCAACAACAGCGGCAGCAGCAACAGCAACCAGCAACAACAGCGGCAATTGCAATGAAAAAGAGTAACAGTTTTCGCTATAAAATTAATGTGCGGCGCAATGCCATACAGTGGTTTGATATCTGTGAAAAGTTGGGTCGTAAAAAGATCTCACTTGCAGTTGTAAAGTTACTGTGTCAATGGGGGAATCGTAGGCAAAATATGGGTCACAATGTAGTTAGTTGCTCCTTTGGAAGTACACAATGCAGTGCGTTTTTTGGAAGTTGTCAAAATTTTCTAGGAAATTTTTGGGTTGATGATTTCTTCTCACGAATTTTTTTTTTTTTCTAAATTTCACATTTTTTTTCGACGAGTTACCAATTTTTTTTCACCATTTACGCATTTATTTATGCAGCGCAATATCCAGAAAAGAACTGGCTTAAAGGCTTGTGTCGAAAACAAAACTTGTCCAACAATTTGAATTTGGCACAACTTGAATCAGAATTTTCAATACCAAATATTTTTTCATATTCTAACAAGAGTTCTACACAAAACATTTTGTTTAAGTTTGCTTATAGCCGATTTTATTACTCAAATACTTCAGTTCAGTGTCGCGTGCAAATGTCTTGACAGTGCTTGGATATGAAAGAAGGTAAAAACATATACTGCACAGACCTGTCTTGTTTCATTTACTTCAGTTCAGTTCAGTGCGTATATTGTAGTTGTAGTGTACACTATAAAATGCTATAGAGCGCTATTCTTATGCATTTTTTTTTTTTGTTCACGCTCTCTTTTTCCATTACAAGCTAAGGAGTCAACTCAATGAAAATAGTCACGTAATTAGGTTCACTTGCACAAATTGATGTACGTTATTCCGGCAGTAAAAAATGCATAGCATCTTTTAAATTTGCTAGAGAAATGTTCACATTACTGCAGTATAAATATGAGACAGTCTACAAAAAATACTAGTTCACGGTTAGTACTAGCGCGGAATTAGTGAAAAAGGGATGCAGTGGGGGCTAGTTTGATATCAGCTTTTAGTTTGTAGGGGCAGATAAGTTTAAATCGTGGCAAAAAACAAAATAAAATGTTTGTTTTTGCTTTTAAAATAATTTGTGTTTTGTGTCACTTGAATTCTGTGTCCAAATAAATTGTGGATAAAATGAAATTAATGAATTCATTTTTATTAATGTTGTTATGAATGTAATTTAACTTAATTAAACTTTAACTTTATTTTGAGAAAATATAAATTCAAATCAAAAAAAAAAAAAAAAAAAAAAATATTACTATAGGACTACTTCATAACACAACTAGCCCTGGACTGGTGTAAAAGTAATGCATAAGGGGCCAATTTAAATTTTGTAGGACATCAACACACAAAAAATAACAGTTGCTTGTATGCAAAAGGGATTGAAGTCGGACTAGTACTGGTTGGTTGAAGACTAGTTAATGGACTACTCTTAAACTAGTCCGTTTGCCTGCAGGGATTGTACACAATTATTTATAGTTTTGAAAGAGAAAAGTTAACTTATTATGTGACAAAAATAATTTTTGGTATATTTGAAAACTATCAATAGTTTATTTTCAAAAATTGTAACTCCTTTATTTTCCTAATTACGTGATAGTCACGGAATAACGTTCACTCATACAAAATTATGCACCTAATTACGGCAGAACTAAAATCCTAGTTCTCTTTATAAAAAATAGTTTATTTAGCTTTAAAACTATTAGAAAACGATTTTTTAGCTAACATAAATTGTTAGTTTAACAAATTTCAATTAAATATACAAACACGTAATCCTGAAAACTCTCACAAAAATTCCTTTGCTGCCTAACACTAATGTACAACATACGCGTTTGAAATTAAAGTACTTGGAAATTAGTTGTTTGAAACATCATTAAAAAGTTATGAACTAATAAAAAAAATTAATTATGCTTTTTTGGCATTAATTAAAAGTATAGATTTTGTTTTGGTTCCAAAATTAAAATGAGGGGTGCCATATCGGATAACCAGGAGTTTATCTCTGGATTTCCTTCTTCTTTTGATTCATATTTAACAGCAACAAACCACTGTAAAACATTAATATTATCGCAATTCAAACTGAAACATTTATCCAAAGTATTTGAGATACTCGGCATTCATTACTGCAATGGATGCAATTTAAAACGGCACGGCTACGGCGGCACCTTTGAAAAGCAAATGCGTACTCTTTCGCACACATACTATTGTTAATATGCTTATGGATGTATTAACTGCTCTCACTTATTTATGTTAATTGCATGCAACTGCAAATAAGTATAAATAAACATTAAATATATGAACAATTTCGAAGAAAAAGAAACAACAATTAATTAAATTCAATCATTCTATCTTTCTCTAACTCGCAGTTTAGCAGTTTGCAAGTGGCTTATGTAGATACATATATGAATGTATGAAGCATTAGTAAAAAATGTATATTATATAAAAAATATCTGACAAGTAAATTCGTTTAAAAAAAAAGGAAAAGTGTATGTGATACAGCAAGTTTAGCCAATCCATAAAAATAACAGAAGAAATAATAGTAAAATACAATAAAAAAGGAAATATCCAAAAATTTCAACAAAATATCTAAATACCAAAATTCTGGAATATCAACAACAAAGTCTTGTGTTAATCACAGCAACATCTTACGGCTGAATTACGCGCAAAAGTACTTAAGTAACAAAAAAAAAAGAGAGAGAGAGAGAAAAAAAACGCTACTTAGACCTCATATTTTGGTACTTAATTTGGAACACGTTACTTAATACCCAACATTTCATCAATGAAATTCTCACTAAATGTAAGTTATTGCTTATTATTTGTTTTATTTTTTTTTTATTTAAAAACATTTTACTTAACACAATATACTTAAATGGCTGCATCAGAATTAGTATATTTCATTAAAAATGCAAATGCCACGAAAACCTCATAAACGCTGTCAAAATCAATACGAATTTTGACAAGTTTTTCGAGGGATTTACATACATACATGGGTTGTGGAATACCCTTAATGGTTTTTGAGATAATCGTGAATAAAAATGTGCTTCTACTCAGCAAGCCTTTGATTAATGCGGATTGCTCAGCTCCAATTTTTTTTGTTGGTTCTTTGAAGAGGTTTTCACCAGGATTATTGCTATCGATATTTTTTTAAAAGTTATAAGCATGTAAATTTTTATATACGTCTTTTTTTAAATTAAGATTTCTCCGAAAATATTGTTCAAAAATTTATGAAATTTTTATGGTAGAACTAAATATAATTCAAAAATTAGATGAAATAAACTTTTCATAAAAATTTGTAAAAATTCTTATAAGTAATGCACTTTTCAATAAACAAATAGATATTCAAGCAATACCTACCCATAAATCAAAACAAAATTTTTGCACAATTGCTCTCTGAATACAGTGTGATATTTCCATGAAAAAAAATTGAAGGAATTTTTATTAAACAAAATGCCGCTACATAGGTACCTTGCCCATGCGATTCAGACGCATGCTCGTTCCACTATAACGTTCATTCTCAATTTCTGCATAAATTATGATTTAATGTTTTGAAGCGGCATGCAGCGGTGAAATGCGAAAAACACATAGGCAAGGCGCCTGTGTAGCGGCATTTAAGTGCATGGAACTTTTTTGTTTGATAAAAATTCCTCCAATATTTTTTCAAAGAAATGTTATGCAGATTTCAGAGAACAATTCTGTGTACAAATTTTGTTTATATTTATGGGTAGGTATTGCTTTAATATATATTTGTTTATTAAAAAGTGCATTATTTATAAGAAATTTTAAAAATTTTTATGGAAAGTTTATTTCATCTAAATTCTGAATTAATTTTAGGCCTACCATAAAAATTTCATAAATTTTTGCTCAATATTTACGGAGAAATCGCAGGTTTGCGTTTCACAAAATTGTACTCAATTGTTTTTGTTATATATTGTAGCTTTCGCATAACGCCCAAAACTAGTTATCTCCATTGACTGCGGTCTTCTGCGATAGTTTGATTACGCTCTTCGATTTTCTGATTCTTGGATTACTTTCTCCAACGATCTTTTCTAGCTGAGTTTAAGTCAATAACGGCCTCTCGCATTTAACTTTGCTGGATAGTTTCTGGACACTGAGTGTCATTCATTCCAATTTGAGTAGCTTTATGACGTTACGTCTACGAGAACTGTCTTATGAAAGAGTTTAAGTCGAACTTGTTTTATTGTATTTTGATTCGAAATAACTTTAACCAGACCTTGAAATAAACTTTTTGAAAGTCTTTACATTCGTTTAAGCCAGAATTCAATCATTTAAATCCTTTAAATGAAAGTTAAAAAACTTAAACTTAAAAAAAAAATTGAAATTTTAAAATTTTTTAAAAAGTTTTTTTTTACTTTTATTTTCTCAAAAAGTTGACAGAAAAAAATTTTTTTTTAAAGTTTTTCTTCACAAAAGTTGTCACATAAAAACCTTTCCATTGAACACGAAATAAATTTTATGTGGCAACTTTTGTTAAGAAAAACTTTTAAAAAAACTTGAAAAAAAAGAATTTTAAAAAACTTTTCCATAGAACTTTTAAGAATAAAAGTCAAAACAAAAATTTTAAAAATAAAAGTTTTTCAACACATATATGAAAATTATACCTACTAATTTTATGATTTTTTAGTCATTAGTTGCAAGAATCTAAAATTCCATGCATTTTCAACTCAAAAAAATTGTGATATTCTGGATAAGAGAAAATATTATTGTACTAAAGACGTCTATGGTCACAATGTTTCGGTTAACTTCACGTAACCATCTTCAGTTCAATTTATGTTTAATTTAATATAATATATTTTAAATTAAATGAAATAACAATTGAAAAATTTAACTTTTTGTCTGATGTCGGGTTTGAACCAGAAACATTTGAAGTCAAACTCTCTACATAGCGCATTTATCAACGTACTGCGCTATGTGCCCTCATAGAAAAATGCTCAGCTCAAAGTGCTAAAGTGCCTTAATGCGTATTTTTCTCTATTCATAATTGAGGAGTGGCCGTACCAAAGGGCCTAAGTACCATTTCGAGGCAAAATTAGTGTCATAATATGAAACGGGTGGCATTTTGTTAGAAATTAATAAAATTGTTTTCTGAAATTGATGTCATTATGTTGAAAAATTATAACAGTCAAATAACAGACTATTAGGCACATAAAAAGTATGACATTACTTTTGCCTCGAAATGGTACTTAGGCCCTTTGGTACGGCCACTCCTCAATTGTCATAACTTTCTGAGTTGATGGAATCAATGGAATTTCGGATTCTTGCAAATAATGACTAAAGTTCATATAATTAGGTTATTCTCTTTACTTGATTTTAAAAAATTCTTTTTTAGAGTTTGTTTTTTGTGTATTTATTAAAAAAAGTTTTTTCAATCATTTTTTTTAACTTTTTGAAATAAAAGTTTAGAAAACTTTTTAATTAACTTCTTTAGATTGAAATTTTTATAAAAGTCTGTAAAATATTTTCGAATAAATGAATAAAAGTTTCAAGGTCTAATTTCTTATTTCAAATACACAGACAAAAAGAATTTTCCAAAAAAAAAAAAAAAAAAAACACTCCGCTTAAAACAATACTCTTGAGTTGGTGATAATCAAAGAAACATACTAATCTCTCTACCATATTCTATGCTACATAAATATATGCATGGAATCTCACCCAAGCAACACCAGGGTAATGGGGGGCTGGCATCCTGTAAATAAGTATTTGCACTTTGTACATGCTGCATGCAGACTCTCACATTCTCACCAATTTTGTATTTGTTTTTGTAATATCATAATTCACTTTTCACTTATGTTGAGTAAGTAATTTTCCAGCTTCGTAGTTATGATGAAGTTACACCACGAAGTAATATATATGTAGGTACTTGCAGCAAATGATGGATTAGGGTGAAATGAAAAATTTTGAAACCGTAAATGTGTAAAATTCTCCCACCAATGAGTAAAATTTTCACAGATTATGTGAAATTTTACTCGTACAAATCGATGATTTTTCCATTTCAGAGTAAATTTTACTCAGATTTTACAGTTTTAACCCAGTACTGTGTAATTCTCATTTTATGCAGCTTATGTCTAAATTTGCACAATTTTAGTTAGAGTCTAATTTTAAGTATTAAATATTCTCAAAAACCTAATATTAGGTACATTTGTTTTGTTCGTTATCGTACTACGTTTTTATCCGAGACTTAGCCATAACTCACTTCATTCATCATTAAATAAATCTGAAAACAGCAGTAAATCACATCATAAATCTCCGGTGGAAACAGGCTATACCCTAAGTTCATGAACAAGATTGAAATGTATACGAAGATTTAAAATCAATCTCGTCAGAAGTAGATTTATTTTTGTATAATAAATCACGAGATTAAAAACGAAATTTAGTTAGAGCTTAATCTGCAAACAGCCGAAAATCATCTCGGAAATCTCCGATGGAGACGTGTATGGCTGGTCTACATGGATGATATTTCACTTTTTGACAGCAATTTTTAATTCATTAGCTCAAGAAGAGACCAATTGTGGGATTGAAGCTCTATTCTTAAAACCTAGACTAAAACTCAATATCAAAGACCAAGGTCATAGCAATCTTCTTGGTCTTAGTCTGCTTTATCAATGAGCACCCTAATGTATCTACCAAGTGCAAATGTAGAACCAGACGTACGTACATACATAAATACATACGCACTTCGTACAGAGTATGAAATATGGATGTCATGAACGCATCAACACAAGCACTTTTGGAACTAATTGCAACAGCAGCAGCGACTGCTATACAACTTAGGCTGCTTTTTTTATATATTTTTGGTTTTTTTGGACTTTAACTTGTTTAACTTTTTAGCTGATTTTCTCATTTTGAACTTTTTTTTTTTTTTGTATTATTTTGTTTTATCTGTTGTTGGATATATAACACATGTAATGGATTTTCGCCACAGACAATACAGATAACTTGAGCGTTTTACTCGCGATCAAAGGCGGAATGGCAATTGGACAGACAGAGGAACAAACAAAAGAAAAATTGTAGCAAAAAATTCAACAAAAAAGATCTCGATAACTTTTTTTGAACTTGTATCCGTAAGTGAGTACTCGTATGCTTTCTGAATGAGTTGAGAGTTTTACTCCTCCTCTCGAGCAGCACTGCGTTGATGCTGTTGATTGATGGCAGCGGCAGCGGCGGCGTACATCACAATTGCAGATGTGTTTCTTTATTCACTCACTTTTTGACCTTGAGGGGGAAACATTTAGTATGTTATGCTATGGATGGTACTATATGGTGTATATTTGAATGTCAGACTGAAGTGTCTTAATTGCTTTTCATAATAAAAAAGTGAAAGATATCTTAATTGAAAATCAATTGTATTCGATTGAAAAGGGTAAATCATAAACTGTATGCTATTGGTTTCGATGGTTGGTTGGTTGTTTGCTCAGAAACTGGTGGTGTGCACCATTCAACTTTGTGTAGAAGATTTCTTTCGTTCTTGCTTTGAAGTGCATTTAATTGATTCGATATCTCTAGAGTTTATTGATCTGTGTTTGGCTTGCTTCTTCTGTGAATAAAAGTTATTGCGCTGAATTGATTTCTTTCTTATGGGGAATATTTGTACGTACGTAGTGTGTTCTAGAAATTAAAACTATTAGATTTAAGCGAATGTGAGTTTTTAATTAGAAAAGCTTGTTCAGGATAAAATAGGCTAATTGATTGCAATATGTCCACAAAATACTTATATTTATAAAATGTATGATTTGTTATGAAAAACTGGACTCTCCTTTTGACTTTTTTGTATATTTTCTACTTCACGTCTGAAAGTATAAGTTTGACATAGTTCAAAAAACAGCAATTACTTTACTTTGGAGCGCAATATCTTAGAATTCTGATGTGAAAGAAAAAAATTCAAGTTCAGGTTCATAAATAGATGTACTCTCGCCTCAATAATCAGTTATAAAATTCTGGAATTAAATACTATTGTAAGACTGTATAATATTTGAAATTTAACACGGCGCTTTTTACACAGTACGAACGAATTTATAAAGTGAATAATCTTCAAGTGTAGAGTTAAAAATAATTGCCGAAGAATCTTTTATTGACCCCAAAGCAAATCAAAGTGTTGTTATCTAGAATGCCTGTTTCATCATTTCAATTTGACTTATAAAGATCATACCTTTATCAAAGCGTTGAAAGTTATATTTGGGTTCAAAATGTATTTTTATCTTTTTTTTATCTGTAAGCTTTTTGCGCTTCTCCGAAAATATAAACTCTTCTTCTTTCTTCAAAAATATTTTAATAAATCAATTTCAATCAGTTAACTGGAGAGATTAACTTACATTTACTTACTTTCAACAAAATATTCTACCTGTATACATATGTACATTAAGGTGGGATGATTTGAAAAAAAAAAATCGTTTACTTGTACCCAGGCATATATGTTCCTTGGCTTATTGTTAGAACTAACACAAAATGTTTTGACTCTGGTGAAAACTTTAATAATGCTAGAATTTTTTTGTGCAAAAAACAATAGTTGTATGGAAAACTTTTTTGTTTGACTGAAAAACGAGAATTAACAAAATAAAAACGTTCATAAAAAATTTTTAAGTTCTGCATCAAAAGTTTTTATAAAATTTCTCTCTGTCCCAGGATATCGACTTTAGAACAAGTGAAAAAAACTCTAATTTCAAACGAGTCACCTGTTGACCAAAAATTCTGGCATTATTAAAGTTTTCACCAGAGTCAAAATATTTTGTGAGAGGTCTAACGATAAGCCAAGGAACATATTGCAATGGGTGCAATAACATTTGTTTTTGCGACCCACCTTAGTGTACGTGTATAATATAAACAAGTTCATTTGCAAACATTTTCGAAAAATTAACATGTACTAAAGGTAATGAGTCATATGTTGTTTAATAAATGCAACAGCTTAAATTACACTCGTAAAAGAAGAATTATTACACTTTTGATTTGTAGAAGTTGTTAATGAACTTGAAAATGAATTTATAAGCTGCAATTGCTAAAAATAATTCATTATATATATATTTACACCAACATAAAAATAAAGTGCTTTATGCAGAATGATAAGACCAAAACTGTCAAATTTTAAAGAAAAGAGAATTTTTTCCTTGTTTTTACCATATGAAATTTAACATCTGTTATGGTACGGAGTACTATGTTCATTAGGCCAGTGTTTTCTAAAGTGTGCTCCGCGGAAAAGATTTCGAATTTAATGATATATAATCACATGACATATAAGCAAATCAAATTTTCATCGGCAACACCGGAGCACTGAAGTAAATTGGACAGTCTGGATGGGATAAATCTAGCAGCGGGTTAGGGTTATCATTACGACAAATAGAGGCATTGGACAAAATTGAAAAATGTTAAAAGGGTCGAAAATTTATGAGATTATAAATTTATATGTAGATACAATCAAAATGAAATGAAATTTTGAACATGTCGAATAATGTCAAAAATGTTGAAAATTTCGAAAATACATATGAAAAAAGTATAAATATTGAAAGAGGCGAAAATGTTACGAAATTTCAAAACTATACAGAAGGTCGTTAAATGTCGAAAAATATTGTGAAACTTGAAATTCGTAGATTTAAAAAATTATGGAATTTAAAATTATACAAGAGGTCGAAAAAAAATGAGAAATTCGAAATACCTGGATTCAAAAAATAATTAAATATCAAAACTATACGTAAGGTCAAAAAATGTCAAAAAAAAAATTGAGAAACTCAAAATTCGAAGATTCAAAAAATCATGAAATTTCAAAACTATACAAAAGGTCGAAAAACTTCGAAAAATATCGAGAAATTCGATATTTCAGAATTCAAAAAAATTATGAAATTTCAAAACTATGCGAAAGTTCGAAAAATGTCGAAAAATATTGTAAAATTCCAAATTCGAAGATTCAAAAAGTTATGAAATTTCAAAACTATACAAAAGCTCGAAAAATATTGAGAAATTCGAAATTCGAAGATTCAAAAAATTATGAAATTTCAAAACTATACAAAATATCGAAAAATACTGAGGAATTCGAGACTCGAAGATTCAAAAAATGATGAAATTTCTGAACTATACAAAAGGTCAAAAATATTTAGAAATTCGAAGATTCAAAAAATTATAAAATTTCAAACCTACACAAAAGGTTTAAAAATATTGATAAATTCGAAATTCAAAGATTAAAAAAATTATGAAATTTCAAAACTACACAAAAGATCAAAAAATATTGGTAAATTCGAAATTCAAAGATTCAAGGAATTATGAAAATTCGAAATTATACAAAGGTCGAAAAATATTGAGATATTCGAAGATTCAAAAAATTATGAAATTTCAAAACTATACAAAACGTCGAAAAACATTGGTAAATTCGTAATTCGAAGATTCAAAAAATTGTGAAATTTCAAAACTATACAAAACGTCGAAAAATATTGGTAAATTCGTAATTCGAAGATTCAAAAAATTATGAAATTTCAAAACTATTTGTATGTAGAAAATTTCGAAAATATGAAAAAAGTACAAATTTTGAAAGAGGCGAAAAGATTATAGAATATTGACGAAATTTATAAAACTCCGAAATATGGAAAAAGTCGATTTCTTTTGAAAACTTTTGGAAAAATTTTATAATATTTTTAAAGTCGCATATCTAATGTCGCTCAACGTTAGAAAACTTGAAAATTGATAAAATTCTAAAAATATTGAAAAGATTGATATATTGACAAAGTAGAAGAGAAATAAAAATGCTGAGCTATGCCGAAAAATCGCAGAAACAGTGGAAAAGTGTTGAAAAGCCAAAATAATTGAAAAATCGTGAAACGTCAAAGAGTTACAAGAAAGTTAAAGAATCGAGACATATTAAAAATGTTAGAAACGGTGCTGGTGCCATTCGAATTGTGTAAGAAATGAGTTTGGCAGTAACTGCGATCAGGACGACAACTAAAATTATTGAGAAAGAGCAATTTTTAATAAGCCGAAAATTTTTTTTAACATTTAAATAGTTTTGTAAAATATTAAAAGAGTAGAAGACTTGTGAAATTTTGTTATTATTGGAAATCGAGAATTATTTTTGAAAAGCCAAAGCTTCTGAAGAAGTCGAAAAATTTTGAATAAGTCGAAAATTATTGATAAATTCGAACTATATCAAAAAATTTGGTGTAGTCAAAAATTGATAAAATTCCGAAATTAATGTAAAATTTTTGAAAAGTGAAACTCTTATTTTCCCAACAACGCATTGCAACGTATATGAGCCGGCATAATTATTTTAGACTCTTGTACGATACACATCAAGAAAAGCTGCATGATATATCCGTAGTTTAAAAAGTTGCACAGATGGTTTAATTTGTAAATAACAAAACTTTTTAGATATTCACTCTTTAATAAAGATATAATGAGCTAAATGTAAAAATGTTCGTTGGCATAAGTAATTTGACAACAACCAATATATTTTGTAGCATCGATTAATGATATTTAATCTGGGCAACACTTTGCTTTGCTTTGCTCAGCCATAAGTTTCAGGGTAGCAACCAACATAAGGTTATTTTCATACAATTTAATTTGTATATTTGAAGATGTGTGTGGCATTGCAGACCAAAAAAATTCCATAGCTAGACAAATGGCATGATAAGATTACGACATGGTGATTGCTGCTAATTTCATGACTATTTTAGTCACTTGACATTAACGTCAAATGATTTTGTGACGTTTACTTAGGAAATATTTGAAAAAAAAACCAATATTTGCTTTTATATTTAGTAGATAATTTATGTATATATTTTATGAATGTGTGAGTGATAAAATTACTGTCCATTAAAATTTAACTATTAATGCAGCAGTAAAATAAAGTCACAAAATTTAGATCATTTACTTAAGTAGAATGTTAAAAAGACAATAAGGGTATGCGATTCGATGGTGTTGAAAATAACATTAAATATGCACTTAAATCTAATGACTTGAAACAGCATGTTAAACATAAAATGTATATTTTAATTGCGAGTATCATTGTTGATAATCTACGGCTATCTAACTCACTATCAATTGCAATAAAGTAGAGTGATCGTAAATTTTTTGTGCAATGGAAATTTCTATTTTTGACCCAAAATTATAAGCGAGCACACACGTAAAGTAATAAATTTTTTAATGTGATATTTAATGAACTGCCAAAAATCAATCAACACTCAATAAAAGTTCTGACGCAATGAAGGCAATTAAAAAAAGTATATTACCAAAGTAATTGAGAAAGCCCACAGTTTCAAGCCACAAAAATGTCTGTCCTCAATGTTGCCAAAATTAATGCACACTTTAAAGTATATAATATATGTACATATAAATGTATAAGTTTTTCCATATACCCACCCATATGCAGTATACGCAAAATAACTCACATATAAAAGGGGCTTGTCTTCATAGCAGCACGTCGCTGTGTGTAGCGCGCAAGCGTGTCATCGGGCCTTTAAGCTTCAACTGCATTGTTGCTTAAATCCATTGATTGACTGCATTTCGCGCACGACAGAGCGAGCATTTTGTTGCACAGCAACATGTTGCTACCATTTATGGCGCTATTTTATGTGATATTTTTTATTCAGCAGCAACAAACAGCAATGTTTATTGTTAATAATAAAAGCAATTTATTTTAATGTTCATTCGTTTTCTGTGATTATTTATTTTCTCATTTTAGTGTCATATTTAAAATTTATGAGATCGTAAGAACTTAATGAGCTGATGAGTATTACGACTGTTTTCATTTAAGGGAAACAAATTGAAAAAATATTGTTAAATTTCAATTCAAGTACAAATTGCGCAACACAAAATTATTACATTTGAAAATTTTAAAGTAAATGACATAAATTTATATAACCCCGATAGCCCCGAAATAGTTTTTGAAAATTTTATCGAATTTTTGGGTATATTGCTTATATTAAGAGGATATTTGACAATGACTGTTGTGATTTTAGTATTTTTTCGAATTGTTGAATTCACAATCTTTCAGAAGGGCATCAGTAGAATATGCATGCAAAATCTTAAGCAATCTTCAATGTACCATTGTAACATTTTTTTTTTTGTTTTGTTTTTTAACAAAAATAAAACTTTTTGCATGATTGATTCTTGGAATGCTGAAAATTTAAGTTCAGCTTCAAGTTTTTTGCTGCTTACTATCCAAATGTCGGGTTTTTGTTTTTATTGGGATCACAACAGTAATGTACCTTTATTTTTATGTTTTTTTTTTCAATTCTGAATCAAATTGTCCCAAATGTCAGAGCCTAATCAATTTGAAACGTACTTATCCGTTAAAGTATAAGCATTTTGGTATTGTTCCAATCTTGTTAAATATCTTGAAGGTGATCCACCAGCCACAATTTGTAACCATACCTACACGGCTTTCTTCTCGTTAACTATTTGGTTTCATGACTTTCGAAATATGGGACATAACGCTCATTGACTGAATGTTTTGGTGTGAATAGTGTGAAAGCATGTCATATCTCGTTCAGGAGTGGCATAACCTTGGCAAAACGGTCATTGCTATTCAGGTTGTTATTTCGTCAAACGTGTTTATATAAATATTACCCATCATATATTGGTACCAATCCACTGAGTATGGTCTTTTGGTTTTTAACGGGGTTATTTGGTGGTAATAAATTATGATCAAGCCCTCTATAGCCAAATAAGCATCATTGTTTCCCTCCGAAACTTCCAAGACTTAGTCTAATGGAAGCAGCTTTATAAGAACTAAAAAGGGAAGCGATATTTCTATTTAAGCATAGTAAAAATTATCAAACAGTAAAAATTACTAAACAGGAATAAAATTTTTTTTAATTTTTTTTTATGCGAGATGAGTTCTTTAAGGTTACGCAGCTTCTGGGAGGTTAAAGAGGAGGCCTAGACTAAAAAAAATTCAACTGAGAGGGGTTTAAAATGAGGGTTATAGGGTTAAAACTGATTTACTGACTTATTTTGCAAAAAAAAAGTCTTGGATCACCCTAATGGTTTAGAGAAAACATTTCTAATTTTTATAGCAAAGTTTTAGCTGATTGAACTTTATGTTTTCGGGGTCACTGAATCCGAATATGGTGCCAGATTAGCGAAGTTGGTTCGCGTTTTTTCAGAAATCAACAATAATGCTGAAAATTACTGATTTTTCCTGGTTTCTGAAAAAACGTGAACCAACTTCGCTAATCTTGCACCATATTCGGATTCAGCGACCCCGAAAACATAAAGTTCAGGTGGTCTGATCTGTCGCGCATGGAACTTTTTTTTTTGTGGGCCTGTGTAGTTTATCGCAAAGTTCTAGTTAAAACTGATATATAACTTTTTCCATTTTTTCTTTCCTATTTTTTGAGTTTGGCGTCCATTTTATTATAAAAAAGGTCTTAGTAACATATCTTTTTATAATATTTTTTTAAAATTCTCGTTCAATTTAATTTAATTTGGTAGCGCACTTATCTTACCAATATGTTATTTTGAGGGCGGAAGTGGTGTTTATTTTGAATACAAACGTTTGCTATTAAAAATTGAATAACTTCTTAAACTGATATGAAGATTTAACTGGTAGCTTTTAAAGGATTTCTATCACATCCAAAATTCCATAACTAAAGTAAACGTTTTGTACATAGAGCTAGTTCAGCTGTGATAAACTCTTCTTTATATTCTCGGACGCCAACAGCAGAGATTTTCCACAAAAATTAGAAATTTTAGTTTCAAGTTTTTTTTACTAAAAACATTTATTTACACATATAAATTATAATACAAGTGTTTTACAGCTACACGATTATATATATGATATTCTTGGGCTGCAAATGAATTAAAATCAAATGGTCACATGTACATTCACTCTTTGTCCATGAACTCATTTAAGCTGGATTTTTTTTTTTTTTTTTATGACATTCAGTGAAGTGCATTGCATTTGAAATACCCTATACTATTAGTTGCTACAAGTTGGGTGTGTTTCTCATAGACGGCGCATGCCATACCATACTTATGAAATGCGTCATTATGCCAACGTCAAAGTCAATACATTGCAATGGTTACTGAAAGTCAACAAACAGAAATCTATTAAATACAAAATCTATTGGTATGCCCCCCTTGCAATTAGTACTTTCACTAGTTAAAATATTTCGAATTTTTTCAAGTGAAATTTATTGTCAAAAATTCATCCAAACACACAAATATACAACGAGTACGTTGTAAAAATAACCTAAAACTTGGCATTAAGTAAAAATAATTTGTTCTACTCTAATTATCGTGCGCGAGAGAATTTATTGTTCGGGATATATGGTGTATTTTCTCAATGATGCATAAAGTATGTCAAATCGTCAATACATATCACAATACATATTAGTAAGCAATTCGGCATATTGTAAACAGACTTAAGAAGAAAAAATGCATAGGTATCAATTTCAACCGAGTCTTGCATTATATATGGAGCATTATCTTGAAAGATATTCTCTCTGAAAAGAAGCATAGTTTTGACATGTCAATAATTTTTTCGCAGATCAATAGATTTGATAATTATTTGTTTTTTTTTTTTCAGAATTTTTAAGCTCTCATGAGATTTGTGATTACCATCTCAAAACAAAGTTTGATTATTTTTAATTAAATCCCTATGGAATTGTCCATTTTAACAATGTATTGTAGCTTACAACACAAACACATTTATATTTCATATTCTACACCAACACAAAGCGGAAGTGACTCAGCACATAAAGCATTTAACGCGCTCTCGCTAAAAAATTTCGAAATTTTCAGCACTTCGCCATTGCTAACGAAAGAGCGATAGATGCTAAATTTTGTATGTAATGAGAAAATATTTTAAAATTTGCTAGAAAATTTAATTCTGAGAATAATGAAACTAATTCAATAGATATTATGCATTTAACTGTTTGAAAGCAATTAAAGCTTTGTTTTTAGTGTTTTTTATGGGAAAGCAATAATTTGTTTACCTTTGTGGTTATTAGTTATTAGAGATATAATATTTTTTCTAAATATTCTTTATTTAATTGTATGGTAATTGTATTATAAGACATAGAATGACGTCTGACTTTTGATGATGGGAATTTATTTGGTGTGATGAAATTTTCAATTGAAATTCACAATATACTGGTGGGAGGGTCAAAGGAAAGCTTTAACATCTTAGCGATACAGTGATATGAATATGATTTAAATTAATTTTAATTAATTAATTAATGATCTATAAACATAACAATTGAAAATGCATATTTAGTAAAAGCACAATAAAAAAAAGTTAATTGAAATTTTCTTAACGTAATTTTGTTCTTTTATTTATACCTATGGCTGACGTAATTTTAAGTGCTTATTATATCATGGAAATCGATTAAATGAAATTCTCACTATCAGCATTTTAGTTCCGAAAACAATGCCAAGAACAATTCATTTTCCGAAACAAAAAAAAATAAAAAAATTCTTATAAATAATGATAATGCGAATGTAAAAAAAAAAACTAGTAAGGGTGTCACCTTCGGCCAGACATTAAATACCCTACACAGCAGTATTTTGAAAGTTTTGCTTATATGGGAGGTGCCACGCCCTCTTGTCCAAATTCACCCAGTTTTTTCTCAGAGTTTGAAATTATAGTCCTTAGCAGTTGAGCAAAATTTTGTTTGATTATCTCAAAAACCGCTTTCAGTATAGCGTTTTGAAGGTTTTGCTTATATGGGAGGTGCCACGTCCTCTTGTCCGAATTTTTCTGGTTTTTTTTTTCCTGAGCTTGCACTTACAATTCATAGTATTTATGTGTATTTTGGTTGCATTATCCTGAAAAAAACTCAAAAAGTTGCATTTTGAATATATTTTTTGTACGGGCGGTAGGCGTGTCCGTTGACCGATTTCGTTCATTTTCAATCCCCCGAGCTAACTTTGACGTCGAAGGCTGTGCACTAAATTTCATTGAAATATTTTGCTTAGTTTTCCCAAAAAGTGTATTTCCACACACAGCCAGCCAGACAGACGGACATGGCTATGTATATCGTCTCAGGAGGTGACGCTGATCAAATATATACATACTTTTCTATTTCAGCCACGCCTCTTTCTCTGCGTTACAAACGGAAGGACAAAGTGAATATACCCTGGGTAAAGGGTATAACTAGTAAGGGTGTTACTCTTGTCGTGATAATCCACGTCGAAAGTTGTGAAAAATGATCGCACGAAAATGTTCACGAGTTAATTCCATTTTTTTGCCAAATTGATTTTTTTCAAGTCACTGTAAGCAACACAAATGATGGTCGTACGTCAAAACGTTCTGAGTACGTTAATGCCAAAAAATGTCAAACTTTATTATGGTGTTGCCAGATTTTAGCTATTGACATAAGTGTTGCCTAGGCCAGAAATATATATAGCAGCCTACGTACTTTGAGTAGTAGAGGACGTGGTAGACCCAAAACCAACTGGAAAAGGTCGTTGGAAAAGGAAATCCACGAATCGGGAAAGTCGTGGCAAGAGATCAAAGTCATCGCAAGGGATCGCGACGAATGGAGATGTTTCATATTGGCCCTATGCTCCTCCTAGGAGTTAACGGAGAATACATGCATACATACATACAGGGTTCGAACTATTTCCATCTTAAAAAAGTTAAAATCAAATAAATAATGTAGCCAAATTTACACTTCAATTAAATGAGCTTTATGACTGCTTTTTTGGATTTTAAAACAAAATTTGGTTTTTTTGAAAAAGGTGGACCTTAATTTTTGGAAATTAATTCTAACAATATCAGACCTTTTGTTTTTTTTAATTTTTTTTTTTCTAAAAATAGCCAATAGCAAGTAGATATTTCTTGCCAAAGAAACCAGTTACAATCATTTCGTCAGTACGATTTGAAACTGTATCTGGTCTAGCTCTTAAACGACTATGAAATTTGACAAGAATTATCTATTTACTATAGGCTATTTTCAGAAAAAAATTTTAAAAATTTAAAGAGACTAACTTTGTTAGAATTAATTTTCAAAAATTAAGATCCACCTTTTTCCAAAAAACGAAATTTTTTTTTTAAATTCCAAAATCAAAATCAAATCAAAAAGCATGTCAAATGAGGTGCAAACTGGCTACTTTTTATATTTCATTAAAGCTTTTTTAAGCTGGATATTAGGGTTCAAAGTAGTACGTATCTGCAGGTCAGTCAAAATTTTAAAGCCCAGACCTTATATTTGAAAAAAATTTTATAGCTGGATCCAGGGTATATATAGGTACAACATAGTCAAAAATTACTGAAATCGGATACATCAACATTTTTTTATGTCCGCTACACGTATAATGCCCCGTATGTTGAGTGTAGGTTATAAAAACTCCAACAAAAGTTAACCCACTAGTATTTAGAGCAAAAATTTACTTAAAATTCATTTCAAAACTATGCACTCTAGTTACATTCGATAATTTTGCTTTCAATTAAAGTAATGAAATTGCAATTGGAACAACTACAACGTAAGCAATTATGGGTTTAACCTGTTTTGTGCCAAAATATTTTCATAAAAAACTGATTTGAAATAAAAACTAATTCAGCCGTTCTATGTTAAGCGTAAAAAAAATTGGCATATCTTAACCGATCTTCATGTTCTGGCCATTTTTGGAAAGGTAAAAGCCAAAATGTTTTCTTAACATAAAATTGATCAAAATCGATTCACAAAACTCACGAGAAACGGTCCATAACTAAGATATTTTCCAACCGATTTTCATGTTCTGAGCTCTTTCGGACCTATTTGGAAAGTTAGCAAATGAGTTTGTTAGCGCAAAGTAAGGTTTCTGCTATATTGCAAAAAGTACTATCTTTACTACTTTTTTAGTACTAAGATTAATAAAAGCCTACATCTTAGATATTTGAAAATATTTTTTCGAGAAGGAAGACAAAACTATCTTTTATTTGAATCCAGTATAAAAAGATGGTACTTTTTGCCATCTGCTGGCTTTAGTTGAATTTTTCTCGATGGTTCTCACAACAGTTTATTTTCATACTTGTCTATTTCTTCAACCGTTTTTTACGTTCCATTTTTTGCTTCATAAAATTCTCTACTTTTCTCGTTATTTCTTTTCACTGCTTGTTCGTGAGAAGATGCTGCCCGAGTGTCCCTCTTTTGGACAATTTTTTAGAGATTTCGTTTTTTGTTATCAACGGTCTAAAATGTGTTAAGACAGCAACAACCAGCTGCTGCCGCTGCAATGATTAAAGCAAGACTGTATTTTGTTTTTGTTTTCGTTTTTTTTTTAAACGACAGTCGCCCAACTGGCTGCATTTACATGGTCATAACATGGAATGCCTGCCATGCCATGCAACAGTTGAGCTAAAATTAAAAACACAACAACAACAACAGTAGCAACAAACATTTGGCGGCAAATTGCGCCAAATGCAAGCAGCAACAACAACACTCGATCAACTCGATTTTCAAGCTCACCTTGTTGGTGGTTTCGATACCAGCAATCCAAAAATAAATGAACAACAACAGCAACAACAACAATAAATAAAGTACCATTAATACAGAGTGGCAGCGATAAAATTGAAAACTGAAACAGATTGCTTGATCGTGGTTTAAACACAAAAAGACATGTTGTTGTTGCTGCTGTTACTATTGCTGTTGTAATTGTTGCTGGCAACAGAATTTTAGTGGCAGCTGATTTGATATTCAGACAGCGTACAATTTTTGTTCAAAGTAAAAATGCGCGCCAATCAATCTTTGTTGTTTGTTGCTGTTGTTGGTTGCTTGGCAGGCAGGCGGCAGCAGCAGCAACATTATTACTTGTAAGAAGGAAAAGCAGATCGATCGAGTGGCAAAAATCTAGTGATTTTTCTTCTATTATTTTTGCGCTTACAATGGTATCTACGAATTAAATATGTTTGTTTTTTTAACAAAAATCTTCTTTTAAATAAATGCGTAGATCTTAGTTTAAGTTGGAGGTTTAGATTTTTTAAAAACAATAATTTACATTTTTTTGTGATCCACAAAAAGTTGCAAGTTACGCAGATTTATTCAAACTACATATAAGAAAAATTATTCGTAATTCTGTAAACTATAAAACAGAAATTCAGTTACTTGAGTATAATATTTTCAATGCCAAGAGTCTTTTATTCCATCTAGCATTAGAAAAAAGACTTAAACCCAAAAATTTCAAACAATATTCTAGCCAACACTATTGAAAATCTGGCTATTGACTCAATTGTTCCTAAGTCAAATTAAGCTGTTTTCCCTTTGTGCCTTTAGTTTTTCTTTCGAAAGAGATTTTTGATATTAAGATCACGTATACAACATGGTGTACAAAGCACGTAATCGCGTAATAACGATCTACCGCTAAGCACAACCACATTTTCTTCTTCTCTCCTGCTGGCGAGTTTTTTTTTTCCACCAACAAAAGCAAGAAAAATGAGAGAAAAAACAAAACAACAAAATACATCACAGCGACAGCAACAGCAACAGCAACATGCGATCATCAGCCAGCGATATCATGCCGACAAGACAACTTTGCGGTGAACACCGTAGACTCAGTGTCGTCGTTGGTTGTCATTAGCATTTTCGTTTTAGCTGTTGTTGTTGCTGTTGTTAATTTAATTTTAAAATTTTCTTTTTTTATTTTATTTTATATATATTTTTAATCTGACTACTGATACATTGCTGTTCGATCTTTCTCTGACTTGTTTGTTTATAATGTTTTTTATACTAATTTGATGATGTTCTTAGCAAGATATTTTAGTTTGGAAGCGGTTGCCAGTTTGTCTAGCAATTTAATGTTTTTGTGCTTTTGTTTTTAATTTTAATGAAATAGATGGGAAATATTTTAATAAAATTTGGGTTTTTTTTAAATATATTATACCATTAAATTGCTTAAATTGGCTCAAACTATAAAATAATAAACTTACATATAATAGCTTCAATACAAAAATTATCCAAATTATCCAAAAATACCAAACCGAGTTTTACAACCAAGCTGGCTCAGAATGAAATGTTTACCAATGGTTAATTTTTATTAACTTCTATATAAAATTTCAATAATTTTTTACCAGAATTTTATTAAATATACTTCATTTTGCCCATCTCTAGATCAAACACATCAGTTCAGTGTAAATTGTGCGTATAAAAAAAATACTTCTACAAAAAAATGTTGTTTTCTTATTTTGCGATAAGTGCGAAGTGATTTTCTTTAGAACTCTCCGAGTGCTACCCAAAACTATAACCAGAATTCTTCTCAGACTTTTTTATATCCTACATCCAGGGTATATTCACTTTGTCCTTCCGTTTATAACGCAGAGAAAAACGCGTGGCAGATATAGAAAAGAATATATATTCTCGATCAGAGTCACCTCCTGAGTCTATATAGCCATGTCCGTCTGTCTGGCTGGGTGGCTGTGTGTGCGTGGAAATACTTTTTCCGGGAAAACTGAGCAAGATTATTCAATAAAATTTGGTATGCTGCCATCGTCGTCAAAGTTAACTCGTGGGATTGAAAATGAGCGAAATCGATCAACGGACACGCCTTCCGCCCATACAAAAAATTTATTCAAAATGCGACTTTAGGAGTGTTTTTCACGACAATGCAACCGAAATGCGCATAAATACTACGAATTATAAGCGAAAGCTCTGAGAAAAACTTGGTTGAAATCGGACAATAGGGTGTGGCACCTCCTATGTAAGCTAAAGGATCAAAACGCTATACTAAAAGCGTTTTTTGAGATAATAGAACTAAATTTTACTCAGGCACTAAGAACAATAAATGCAAGCTCTGAGCAAAAACTGAGTGAAATCGGACAAGAGGTCGTGGCACCTCCCATGTAAGCAAAAGTTTCAAAATGCTATATTGAAAGAGTTTTTTAAGATAATCCAACTAAATTTCATTCAGACACTAAGAACTATAAATGCAAGCTCTGAACAAAAACTGAGTGAACTCGGAGGGTATTTAATATTTGACCAGGCCAAAAATTACATCCTTATTAGTTTTTTTTTTTTTTTTTTCCTTAGTGACCGATGAAACCTTATTTTACAATTAACCTGAAAAGTACGAATATTTTGCAAAAGTGTTACCAAGATTTTCTATAGAACTCTTCAAGCGTCACTCAGAACTCCTCTCAGACTAACTTGCAAATTACAAATATTTCGGAAAAATATTACCTATACCTATGAAAAATGCACTATCCAGAACTCTAATCAGAACTCTTCTCAGACAGTGTCTTTTTTCCTTAGTGGCCGAGTCTCTAGGACTTTCTGTAGAACTCTTCAAGCGCTAAACAGAACTCTAATTGGATCTCCTTTCAGAGATTTTTTTTTTCTTAGCGACCGATTAAACCTTATTTGGGGATTAACATAAAAAGTACGAGTATTTTGTAGAACTCTTAGCGCACTCTACACAGAACTAAAAAAAAAAAAATATCAAATCCAGAACTTTTTCTCGTGAGCTTAAAAATGTTATCAGAACTAATCTTCGTGAAAAAACCGGCACTGACTGAAAACGGCACACTTCCGATTTTTGCTCAAATTTCGCGGAACTATTTCGAGTTTTGTAAAAGAACTCCAGAACTATTCGCAATGAAGTCAGAAATCTAAAATTTTTTGCAGTTTTCACATTTTTTGTGCAAAACAAGATGGCTTGTTTGCTTTTAGATTTCTGTTGAAACTCTACAATCTCTCTGTACGTTTAAAGTCTTTAAAGCCATTCTGAATTTTTTGCCAAACTATTTCAGCAGCAATATGCAACGTATATATTATACATACTATACATACGATGCCTGGCATGGTAGACATTTTTTCAATAATTTCAAAGTGGATGGATGTTGCCAACATTCTAGACGTGTGCGGCTTAGTTTTTAGGTTAGTTTATTTAATACGCCTTTTTGCTCTTTTATCTTATTACTATAATTTATATTCTATGTTGTGTAAATGACACGTGATGCTACAAATCTTATCAGCATTGTTTTTTTTTTTTTTTTTTTTTTACTGTGACATTTTCCGCGTCAGCTTTAGATAAATAATAAGCCAAAATCTCAGCAGCAACGTATATGTTGCTCGTGATTTTTTTCATTCTTTTTTTTTTAAATAAAAAGGTCCGCCCACAATAAATAAAAAAGTCTGCTGATCTCGACATCCATCTGGTAAAACAAACAGTGCAATACGTACGTACAAGTGAACAACACAGTCAGCCGCAACACTTTACACCGAATATGGAGGCAAGTTGTAACGACTATATTTAGATTCTGCAGAGCGAAAACAAACAAAAACAATTTTTACAATTCTATTGCGTTGTTTGCATTCTTCTAAGAGTACTCGGTACTACTAGTATTTAGTATTTATTTATGGTACCTATCCCGTATGTATGTAGTTGAGCTTGAGAAATATTTATCTTTTTGTGTTTTGTTGGTTGAAAAGATCTTTGTCAATTTGCTATGTGGTGTAAAGTTTCAGCGATAAGTAATCTACTTAGTAAGTTTATAAGTAATAAAACATTTGAAAATGTGCAATATGCATACATAAGTATAATAAAATATAACTTAAATAAGTAAAAAATGCCAATTAGAATGGTAATTTCTTCTCTCAGAATTGTTCAATGGGGATCAAACCCATGACTCTCGAAAAAAACAAAAAAATTTCAAAAAAATCGGAGATGCAAAAGCAAAATGCTATCTGGAATGGTATGTAAGGCCCCATATATAATGACGTTTAGGTAGTCTGGGACTATATTTTTTGTAAAAAGCATCCATTTTGCAGGCATCCTTAGACTTTTTAGTACGCTTATAGCTTATCATGAATTTCTGGAGTATTCTCGAATAAATACTAAGCTCATATTTCTTCATCTAACATTATGAAACACTGACAGTGTCATATAAAAATAAGAATTCCCATAAAGTTTAAAAATAATCTCACCTAATTATCTTACATAACTGAATTTATTGTAAGTTTTCCTAACATTTAGAGATTGTGAAACCTACACTTGAATAGATTATTATCCATAAATAAATTCCACTGTTATTAACATTTTTTTTTAGTTTTTTCTCTAAACAAAAACTGTTGTAATTATATTACATTTTCTTTACAAAGTCATTGCATTTAATTGTATTTAATCGGGACGACGACGACTACGTTGCAGTTCAAAAATATTAAAAACAACACCATAAAATGATTACACAGGTTTACAAAAAAAAAATTTCATGGCGTTTTGACCAGACTATGTGTTTCCTAGAAACTTTGACGTCCTGAATCCGAATCCGGGGTCCTTTTTTTTCCAGAACATCTGAGAAAAAAGATTACAAGGTCATATGGAGGTCAAAATGGTCTTGAGTCGTTTAGTGATAAATTCGCTAAAATTCTGAAACTAATTTTATATCATTGAATTCTTAGTCCTTAAAAAGAATATGTGATCAAAAAGGGTCTTTTGGACCTAGTTTCGGAGACATAGCCATCGGAGGATCCGGATATATCTTCTATAAAAACAGCTATAAGTTGAGAACCACTGAAAAGATTTGGAAAATATTGGTGTCATATGAAAAGTATTGAGTTGTTGTTGTTTCTGTTGTTGTTGTTGTAGTTGAAAAATTTGTCAAAATTTCAAAAAAGGTCATATCTCCATAACTATGAATCCAATAGAAAATATGCACATAACATTTTTATAGGCTGTCAAAATACCTTTCATATGACACCAATATTTTTCAAATCCATCGAGGGGTTCCCAACTTATAGAGGTTTTCGTAGAAGATATATCCGGATCTTCCGATGGCTGCATCTCCGAAACTAAGTCCGATATACCCTTTTTGATCACATATTCTTTTTAAGGGCTAAGAATTCAATGATAAAAAATTAGTTACAGAATTTTAGCGAATTTATCACTAAACAACACATGAACCCCATTTTGACCTCCGTATGACCTTGAAATCTTTTTTCTCAGACGTTCTGGAAAAAAACGGACACCGGATTTAAATTCAGGACGCCAAAGTCCCTAGGAAACGCATAGTCTGGTCAAAACGCCATGACATTTTTTTTGTTTTTTTTTTGTAAGCCTGTGTTATCAGTGTTGTCTACGGAAGACTTAAAGAGTATGAATATTATAGCAGCAACAACAATTTTAAATTACTTTAACTATGATAATTTAATATATTTTAGCAAACAACAGCGTTAAAAATATAACAAGAATTTAATCAAAATGAAGAGAAAGAGAGAGAGCGAGAGTGAGAAAGATCGCGCGCAATATTTTCCCCCCATGTTAAACTATAGGAGATAGTGCGATCTCATGCTGACCACCATGATCACTGTGATCAACATTATCATCGTCAACGTCGTCGTACCCATCAACATGTAATTAAATCCCCAATTAATTTTATGCAAACTAAGCGCAACAACGTTTATTCATACAAATCATATGTAAGTACGTTCGTGCGAGTGAACGAAACATGCGTGCATTCGAACGAACGGCCAAATGTCGGACATTTGCACTTGGGCGATGGTAACCAAGCAACCAGCAACAAGTGGTGTAACAAAGTCTGTTGCAGATATCATCATTATCAACTCCCAAGTGTTGCACTGTACGCTTTTCAAGTCAGCGACTCTTTACTTTTCTTTCTGGTCAAACAGAAATGGAAATTGGTCAAATGTAAAAAAATTTATTCAAAAACAAAAAAACTTCACCTAAACGGTAGGTAAGCATGTAGCTGATTCTCCGAAAATGTACCATTCAATGTCCCGGGGCTCAAAACCATTTTAGGTTTAGAGTTTGATATTTTAACTATTTAATGCAGATGCTTAACAAGAGCTTGTATACATACAAATAGCTTAAAAAAAATTCCAAATATTTTACTACGAAATTATAACATAAAGTGTTAAAAAGTCATTCTTCTCCTGTCCCTAACCGCTGCACATTGTGAGATTTTGCCAATCTAGGACGTCAAAATGAATAAATACAATGTGCTTGAAAATCGACCATATTTTGTAATTTGTTAGAAAAGACCCTAAATGTAACGAAAATAAGCATAAAAGAGAATAAAAAAAAATGTCATTGGCATGATAACAGCTATCAAACACGTACTATTGAACAGCATGCAAAAACAAATTTTCAAGCTTGCATCGAAAACAAAACTTTGAGCAATCAAATTGAAGTTGTGCGCGTTTATTTTTTAACCAAGAATTTTTTGCATTAAAGGTCAATACTTTCACTAAAAATTTTTGCTTTACACAACCCTTACATTTGCACTTTAGTATTTTAATCAAATTATTTTATAATCAGCTAAAAGGTAAAACAAATTTCAAAAATCTTGAATCTTTCATAGACTATAACTTACAAGTTGGGCGTAGTTAGGCTATGACAAAGCATACAGGATGAGCATACATACTCATAGAATAGACTTAAAAAATAAAATCATGCCCATTTTTTGCCCTAAGACCACTTTTTTCACAATGACTGAAGTGTCATAATTAACAATTGCACTCAAATCATGAAAAAAAATTTATGTTATTTTTTTAATCACTCCTATTTTTTGACAGTAGGTAGTATTCATTTACCACTGAAATGGTAAATACAAATTTTCAAGTTGATATCTTCATTACAACCAATTTTTTAAAATTTTTTTTTAACAAAAAAAAGGCACATTTGTATGGGAGGTGCAAGAAGATTTTGTCCGATTTTTTTCATCTCTGAACCAAACCTCCGCATAAAGAATTTAAGTATATATACAAAATTTCAACTCGATATCTTTGAAACTACGGCTAAAATTGAATTTTGACGACCGAAATTGGCAAAATCTCACACTGTGCGCTGCTAAGTGGATTTAGTTTGCCTGTTTTGCATATTTCGTTTTTTTCTAAAAAGTACATATAAGTACGTCATTATTTTAATATACTTCAGTTACAGTTTTTCAGTGTTAACTCTTCGAAAAAAAAATTTTTATATCGATTTGACATATATAGAAGTTGGTCATTTTAGTTTTTCTTATTCTAACTGCAAATTTTTGAAATATTGAGTAAAAGAAAGACTGAAAATGAAGAGAAAGAGCAGACTCAGTTCTTTTTCAGCTCACTTAGTTTTGGATTTTCGATAGTAAGTGTTGCTTTTGTTTTTTTTTTTTTTTTTTCAGTTTAAATACTTTGTAAAGAACGCAAGTGTTTGTCATTCTCCCTATAAGTTATGTTTATATTACTACACATAATCTATGTACTTTCTTTATATAATTAAACCTATAAATAATTAGAGTGGCTATCCACCAGTTTCAACTTTTTTAAACATAATTGTTATTTTCATTATGATATAACTATTTTTGAAACATTTTGTTATTCTTCCGTAAAGAAACTCTTCCGTCAAAATTACTCCAGGAGAATGGTTCTTGAATGGACTTGTTGAACTTATTTTCTTTTTATGATTATGGGCTGTCCATAAGCCTCGCGACGCTCCAACATAAATTTTTAGAATTGCCTCCTGGTTTTCTTGGAAAATCTATTTAATTCTTACTTTTTTTTGACTTAATTGAAATTTTCGGTTTCAGAAACCCGGTTTTTTTTTAGTTTTGCTTGAACCATTTATTCAAAAAATGCTGCCACCTGGTTATTTTCGATAGTCTTGTTTATTTTTTACTTTAATGTCTAAACTGAAGTTTTTGGTTTCAGAAACTCTTAGATAAGCTTTTTTCAAATTGCACTAAAACTGTCGTCGTTGCACCCGGTTTTTTGTTGTTGTTAGTTTTGCTTGAATCATATTTCGGCTCGATTGTCGTGAAAAATTTAAATTTAGTCAGAAAACTCGTGGACCAGATTTTATACTGTAAACATATGTATTTTATATCTGGATAGAGAACATACGTATATACTATATAGGTATAGCATAATCAAATATTACTAAATTCGGAAACATCAAAATTTTTATTAAGTACTTGACAGGAAAAATTCCAATTGACATAATTTTCCGGAAAAATTGGGAGAACCCGTTTTGATATGATGTTCAGGGCAAAATTCACTATCGATTGGTATAGGTTTTATGATGTTTGGACCCAATGGGAAATGGAGCGCATCAATAGCGCTTCTGAAGCGCTCTAAAGCAGCAGTGAAGCACATCTCTCTCGTTTCCAAAAGCACTGAAATTAACATTGGCATGTCATTGGAAGGAAGCGCTTCGTTCTCGCTACCAGAAATGCTCTTTGGATGCGCATCGCTCTCGCATTCAGAAATGCTCTTTGAATGCTTTTTGGATGACAGTAAAAATATTTAAAAAATTAATTTTTAATTGAAATTTTACGTCTTTCACCACAAAGACTGATCAGACTATTATGTTTTTTTTTTTTTTTTTTGATTTAATTATAATTAGTTTTATTTTACTAAATTAATTATAATTAAAAAATTGCAAGTTGAAAAACTTTTGTGTTAGGTCTGGGCCGGAGTTCATCCGAGGACCTCACGGTTGCTACAACTCTCAATCGCAGTGCCAGTCGCTAGACCACTGCTCCATCCTCGCGCTCTTACGAAGCTGACTTATTGACTTATTTTGTTTTGTGCGTAAATACGTGACCGAAAGCGCTTCGTTCTCGCTACCAGAAATGCTCTTTGGATGCGCATCGCTCTCGCATTCAGAAATGCTCTATGGATGCGCTTCGCTCTCGCTACCTATAGCGCAGAAAATATGCGCATACAAATCAGCTGTTTAGATGCGAGAAGGACGCGCATCGCTATTGGATCTTGAGGATGCGCATCGAAATTTTCTGTTGCGGATTTAGTGCAAGACTTACATATGTATATAGACAATATCTAATTTGACTGGTCTTTTGTTGGTTTTTGATTTTTAGTTTTTTTTTTTTTTCGTTTTGTATGGTTATTTCGGTAGAGTTTTTAATCTGTGATTTGATAGCAAATGGATTATGATAACTGAACGTTTAAAGATATCAACTCAGAAGAAAACGCGCTGCTGGTTTGTTTTCGAACTAAAATTTTTTAAGCCTAAGTTGTACTTTACGTTAGTATCAATGACGGCCAGAATCGTTGACCATATCTCTTTCCATCTCTGAGAAAAAGTACTGCGTAACGGCTGTCAGCAATATAAATTTTGAATGAAAACTTTAAGAACCACTGTCATACAACATAGTTAATGTGTTACCCACGTTGTTACTCTTTCATACCGCGAGTTCAGCTACGACACAGTGCATTGATCGCGGACTTTTAACAAATTACCCATGTTGACTGCCCACTGTGGTAGGTAGTTGATCAACGAAGTTATATACAAACATATTTAAACCAATTTGGCTTGGACTTTTGGTACCAAGCAGTCTCGTTTGCTGGATTTTTTCATTATGTGATATCAACACACACACACACACGATGGTTTCGTTTTATACATGTTGCTATGAATGATAATGTTGTTGTTAATTGCTTTGTTGGCTGCAATTTTGTTAGTACCTGCATAACTTGTAAGTAACTCAGATGTTTAATATACCATAACATGTTGACTTAGTTTGTACAATTTACATATCTTTATCTTTAGTTATTGAATAAATTTAAGAGTTGAAAGTTTTAAGTTTTTAATGTCTTTGTTCAAAAATATATATTGAAAAGCACAAAAAACACATTTGACGACATTTGTGTTTTTGATTGCCATATTCCGGGTATTTATTTAACAGACTTATGATGAGAAATTCTAAATTTTTAAATTTTTCTTAATCAACACTGACACGAGCGAGCTGCTTAAAATAGAAACCCAAAAACAAAAAAATCAATAAAAAGAAATAAAACTAAAAACTTTGCAAATTCAACTGGGAATTTCAACATCGCTGTGATGAAACCATGAACAGCAACAGAAAAAAAAATATCGAATTGATGTTAAATTTAGCTTTTTTTCCTTAACAAAATTGCACTCGAAAGTCTGCGTAAATGCGCAACTAATTGGTTTCACATTGCAGAATTTATGATACTTCCTCTGGCACAAACCACACACATATGTACATGCACGTACGACATACGTACAAGTTACGTATTAGCGTTTTCGTGGTGATATGTATGGTCATATCACAGATATTTAGTTTAGCTCAAAAAAAAATATCTGCAGCCGGCCGGCATTATGGGCAATAAAAAACAACTTACATACAAACGATGACGTTTCTCGACGATAAAATCAACAAAAACTGCGATACTTCGTATAAAGACATAGATATATATGTAAATTCCTCCAACCAAAAACCAAATCGAAAAAGGTAGATATATTTTCTGGTGAAAATTGTTCAAATTGGTTTGATCTTTTGGAGGGCGCCAACATATTGAAGTGACTTTTTTATGCTTCATTTTTTGCTAAAAAGTCCGTTAAGTATTGAGATTTTTTTTCCGCAAAAACCATTTATGATTATAATGAACTGAAAATGGCGTCATCATAAGGTTCATTTTTCGTCTAAAGACTGCAAAAGGAATTTCATGCCGAGGGTCGTGTATATGTTTTTTTCTTTAGATTTTTTTTTTTTATGTTAAGAGTCGCCTCAATTTATTATTATTGATTTGTGTGTTCCAAGAGTTGCTGATGACGCTTTGCAAAATTTATTGTTTTGATTGGTGATCAATTTATAACAGCGCGGAATGTGACTGCTTTGTCGGCAAAAATTTTGCGCCTGATAAAAGTTTAAATGATTTGTTTCAATTTTAATTTATGCGAATCAAAGTTTATTATTTAAAAATTTATATTCATTGTGTGGAGAAGAACACACACACGAAATTCATATCTATCGTACCTACATACTCGTACTTTTCTTGAGAAATTTCGCGATTCTTACAAAGAATTTATGAAGTCATCTTTTGAAATAGCGCAAAGATCTCACATCTTCATTTCTTATGACTATATGTACTATCGAAATGAATCGTCTATATCAAATGCAGTCTTGGGCACATCATGGGCTTACTCAATTCTTTTGAACTACGAAGGGCCTAACACAATTTCGAAAAAACTGCATAAAAAATTTTTTAAATTTATAACTTTATTCTTCATCTGCTTGTATTTTTTCAACGTAATCGCCATTTATACATTTTTGAAGTCAATAAATCCATCTTGAAAAACAGTCATCAAAATCGGCTTTTTGCAGTTTTACAATCTCATCATTAACCGCATTGATTATCTCCTCATTGGTGTTGAAGACTCACCCTCTCAAATTTTTTTTTTTATTTTTGGAAACTACCAGAATTCACAAGGCACTAGATCTGGGGAATAAGGTGCTGGACGAATTTCTTCGATGCCTGAAAGCGAAATAAAATCGGTCGTTTTTTCAGCAGTATGCGCTGGCGCATTATTGTGATGTAGCAGGTAGTGGCGTAGCCCCTTTTTTGGCGTATTCCCAATAAAATTTGGAAAACTTTTGGTAAGCAGTTTTCAGTATACCACTATGCAGTAACCGTCTGACCTTTTTTCAAAGGAATAGCAGCAACAATTTTCTCTCTGGTGAAGTAAACTGACATCATTACTTTTGTTGCTTTGCTTTAACAGGTGGATTTGCACCTTTTGGGCTCCATACCATGGATTTTTGTTTGGTTTCAGGGTCGTACTTGTAAAACCATGCTTCATCACCTGTTACAATTTTTTTGAAAGTGTTAGACTCTCCGTTTTTGAATTTTTCAAGAAAATACTTAGCAAAACGCACAAGTGCCTCTTTTTGAGCATCACTTAAAATTCTAGTAACCGATCGTGAAGATTTCTTAGTGTATGCAAAATAATTTTTTAATATTCGTGATACAGCCATGTCATTCAAGCCCAGTTCTTCAGCAATGATTTCCTGGGTCAATCTTGGATATTCGTCAATTTTAAACTTCACCTGCGCTCCACTTGCATAATCAGTCGAAGATTTTGGGCGGCCTTCTCGAGGTTTGTACTCCACAGAAAAATGACCTGTCTTGAATCTTTGAAACCACTTTGAAATAGCCACTAAATATTTCCACAGACTAGAGCTTACGTTGAAATCCAAAAAGAATAGCAAACCGAATCTCTTGCTGCGTTGGCACTGGAATATCTGCTGACATTGTTTCACGAATTTTATGTTTTCTTCTCTACATTTTGACCGATCTTTCTGAAAATTAAAATGTTATATCGTAAGATTATAACAAATAATACGCAATTTTTTGATTTACTAAAAATTTATAGCATGTAGGTGTCATAAGCGAAATTTTGTTAGGCCCTCCGTACATGGCTATGAATCTTGGTCGGCTATAGAATATTATAGTATAGTATAGTATAGTATACTATACTATACTATACTATAGTATTCTGAGATATGTTAACCTTTTTTTATTGAAGAGCGTAGCACCGCCTACTTTCCACAAGCAAACATTTCTATGATAGATATCAAAACACTGTGAAAATTTCATCGAAATCGGTCAGCCACACACACCATTAATTCAGTTTTATATATGCATACAGTTTACTCTGTTTTCCGGAAATAACGCCAGAAAATTTTTTGGAAATAACGCCAGAAAACAACACACAAAATTCTGGCGTAATTTCCCTTTTGTTTTGGAAATAAATGCAAAAATTAACTAGGAAATAACGCCAGAAAATGTTAGCCCTTATTTCCAAAACAAAATGGAAACAACGTCAGAATATTGTGAGAAGATTTTTCTGGCATTATTTCCGAAAATTTGTCTGGTGTTATTTCTTATCGCGATATTTACGAGAACGATTTACTCCGACAGTATGGAAAAGAAAACAGTTGGTCATTAATACAGAGTTAGCCAACTTATCATCAAACTCATTAGATAAAATTTTGATGGTACTTTTTTGAACCATTTTTTTCTTTTCAAGGTTCAATCTTTCGATTCTGTTTAAATGTTATAAGCGAGAAAATGAAAATTATTTAGTTATTTGTGGCAAAAATAACCATTCCATTTTATATTTTTCTCTTTTAAGGAAATGGAAGAAAATATCCGTTTTAATATTTTCTTCCATTTCCGTTTTAATATGACATTTAATGTCAAAGCTAAGGGTTGTCACTTGATCAAAAATAGCCAAAATCGGTAGCACTGTTGAGATTTATACGAAAATTTGAAGTAAATCTCGTCAGAAGAATATATATTTCTGTATGGTAAATCACATAATTTACAGCGAGATTTAGAGCTAATTCTCAAAACAGCCGTAAATCAGCTCGTGAAACTCTGGTGGATCGTTTTTCATTCGCTTGATGCTTATAACTTACAGAGTTTTCCATAATTCACGCATAATTTGAATTAAATAGATAAAGCAAGAACCATGCGTTTTCATTTCATAAATATTCCGCTCAAACTTTCATTATTTTGAAATACCTATTATTCAAGAATGAAATTGCGATGTGCTTTTGTGTAGTGCTTCAGTTATTAACTTTAAACTATCAGCAGTCAAATTGTTTTCTTTGTTTGCTTGTCAATAGCTTACTGCACAAATGGCGGCAAATTTAAATATTGCGTGAGTTATGGGACAACCTATACAAGGAATAATTACTTAGTCGCGGCTTGTGCTAATTTTTTCATTGTATGCATGTATAAGAAATAAGCTTTATTTATAGTGTTTATGTATGTATAACTGATTAAAATTATCATATCATAAGAAAAATGCAGTATTTTTTAAATCAACAACAGAACATCATTTATTTATTTGCCAAATTACCCGCGCATAGTGACAATCATGTGATCATATGCAAAAAGACAGTCCTCCGATGCGCAATTTACTTTTTGGTATATTTTGCATTACACATTAGAAGACAAGCCCCCATTTAATTTTTTATTTTTTTTTTTTTTGCATTAATTGGTCGTTAGCAAATTGGCAGAGCCCCTAATAAATGAACGCATTCGAAGAATGTTTTGAATTAATTGAGTGACGTAGAATATTGCGTGTACAGATGTATGTTGTTTATGTATGAATTTAAGGTCGTACTGATGCGTCGATAGCAGTAGTTCGGTTTTTGTACACCCTGCGGTTGTAACGCATTAAAGGAGGCATGGGTAGCAGTCTTATTGTCCGTCTATCTGTCTATGAAAATTATGATTACGGTAAATCGAAATAAGATAATTTCAGACGGGACTTGGTGGTGTACGATATTAGCTTAAGAAAACTAAAATCTTAAATCATCTTTCTCATGAAAATTGTCTTAGGCACAAGGGTTATCTTATCATGACAAAGACATTAGATAAAATTTGTGGCTTTTTTTATAATATCCAGAGAACTGAGGTATTCGGAAGTATTTCATGTATTTTTTTTTTTTTTTTTCTACTTTTTTTTGCTTATTGCTACTTATTTTCTTGTTTATTTTATAAGTTGTTACTTTATTAGCTTGTTGATGTTTTCAATTAGGTAAGTTAAAAATAAAAAAAAAAATTTATTGAAATTTCATCAAAAAAATTCTTAAATACAAAAAAAAAAATAAAAAAAATTATCATATCCAAGATCAATCTGCCTTTGATCGTGTTCATGCTGTTCAATTTGCTTGAGTTACACTCCTCCTCAATTAAATTCCTGCTGTTTTATTTAAAAAATTTATCGCAACGGACATACTATATATGTATATATACTATATATATCTAGTACTCGTATTTATTATTTGTTTACATAGAAAATATTTCAGATTTTTATTGCAAAAAAGTGTGCATGAATCTTTCATTAAGAATTTTTGGGAACTAAAACGAAAGTGTATATAATATGTTGGTATGTAGATGATTATACAAAATGTGTATTTATAGAGTTTTTGGAAAAATATTCAATTTTTTTTTTTTTTATAACTGGGTGATGTTATTTTAAGTGTTTTAAGTAAAAAAAATTTATAGTGAAAGTTCTCATGAATTTAACAACTCATTAAGATGGAATGCCATGCTATTAGTAAGAACCAAAAATGAATTTACCACGAAGGTCTTGTGTAGATCAAGTAAGGCAGTAGAAAAAACATTTCACCAAAAATGCCGTGGAAAAGTTCATTGTAGAATGATATTCAAAAATCGCGAAAGTCGTCGATTTATATTAAAGTCATCGCTAAAAGTCTATAGAAATGATAAAGTGATACTCAGAAATTGTCGAAAAATCTTCTCATATCATGCACTGATCTTTTGAAGCATCAATTAAATGGGAAATTCCTTAATTGAGAAGGAAATGCAGATTCGAAGTCAATCAAATACATATGTTATTGATTGATAGTCGTCCGACTATCCAAGGTGTACTATAGCTAATTAGAGATTTAGCTCTAAATCTCGTTGTAAATTACGTGATTTCCCAAACAACAATGAATCTACTTTTGTCGAAATTTTCTTTAAATTTTGCATAAATCTCAACCGGGAAATGGAAGAAAATATTAAGAAGAATATGAAGAATTTTCAAAAAAAAGAAGAAATATTGTTAAAAAGAAAATATAAAACAGAAAATTTTATTTTTGCTACAAATAACAACATTAATTTTCCCGCTTTTAATATTTGCCGTCAAAAATAAATCCCTTTTGGCCGATGGAAACGAGTTGGATTTAACAACGAGGTTTATAAATCTTGTCACAGCTAAATCCCTTGTGGAAACGTAGCATTACGTAATTCTTGATGAAACCTTCATTTTCGAGTGATTTTAATTAAAATTCTTCAGCGATATTTTATACTTTTTATCAATAAAATCAAATGAAATTTATGACAAGCATGTTCCAGAAAACATGTTAATCTCTTGAAAACATCTTAAAATCGATAACTAGTAAGGGTGTCGGCTTTGACTTGTCCAAATATTAAATACTCTACTCCGTAGTATTTTGAAAATATTGCTTATATGGGAAGTACCGCGCCCTCTTGTCCGAGTTCACCCAGTTTTTGCTCAGAGCTTGCATTTATTGTACGTTTTCAGTATTTCAGTATTTCAGTATAGCATTTCGAAGCTTTTGCTTGTATGGGAGGTGCCACACCCTTGTGTCCGAGTGTGTCTCGTTATAACTCAGAGCGTGCTATTGTATTCCTTAGTATTTGAGTGTCATTTAAATAGTTGGATTATCTGAAAAAACTCTTTCAGCATAGCATTTTGAAACTTTTGCTTATATGGGAGATGCCTCGCCCTCTTGTCCGATTTCACCCAGTTTTTGTTGAGAGCTTACAGTTGAGGAGTGATATTTCAAAAGGGCGTAAACCACTTCCAACCTCGAACAAACCTAAGGATGCCATCGCCATTACCATGCTAAAATACATCCTCTAGTCCAAAATTCATCACAAAAAATGTATTTTCCTAAGATAAAAACGTGATCGAAAGTCGCATTTCAGAACAAAAGGGCTTATTTCCATATAATTTCATAGAAATTTTTAGAGTTTGATACAAAAAGACGTATTTTGAATAGTGGCCAAAAAAACTTTTAATATTTTTTATATGCCCCAGGCTATGTAGGTGCTTACATACCATGCCTATAGACATCAAAATAAGCTTCCAAATGGTGAAATAAGAGTGATTTTGAAACAAAAGGGCTTATTTTGAAACAAAAGGGCTTATTTCCAAAAGTTTCAGAACAAAAGGGCTTATTTCCAAATGTTTTTTACTTTTTGAAATTATTGCAAGTATGTTACAACAAAAATGTTAAGGGGATTAGAATCTTTGGTCAACTCACTGTAATACAGGAGACATTAAACAAAAATATGTTATTGAAAACAGCCCATAAAAGTTTTTTCTCATTACTGAAAATTTGTTTTACATGGTTTTACGCCCTTTTGAAAAATAACTCCTCAGTTATAGTTCTTGGTGTCTGAGTAAAATTAAGTTTGACTATCTCAAAAAACGCTTTCAGTAAAGCGTTTTGAAACTTTTGCTTCTATGGGAGGTACCACGTCTTCTTGTCCGAATTCTCCTTATTATTTTTTTTCAGAGCTTGCGCTTACAATTCGTAGTACTGATATGTATTTTGGTTGCGTTGTCTTGAAAAATACTCCTAAATTTGCATTTTAAATACATTTTTTGTATAGGTGGTAGGCGTCTCCGTTGACCGTTTCGCTCATTTCCAATACCACGAGCTACTTAACTTTGACGACGAAGGCAGTGTACCAAATTTCATTGAGTTATCTTGCTCAGTTTTTCCAAAAAATGTATTCCCACGCACAGCCAGCCAGCCAGCCACCCAGTCAGACAGACGGACTATATCGACTCAGGAGGTTACGCTGATCAAGAATATATATTCTTTTCTATATCTGACATGCCTCTTTCTCTGCGTTACAAACGGAAGGACAAAGTGAATATACCGTGGGAGTAGGGTTTAAAAATGAAAAATTCTTACTGTTTTTTGAGACTGTCAAAGGACTTAGACATTTTATGGAATACTCTCACTATATTCTTTGTTTTGCTTTTGTATGTAAACGATCATGATATTGTAAATATATCAGCATAAAACTATCATAATTCGAACTAAACCAGCAACACAAGAGATGGAGTTTACATTACCGTGCGGCGTTAAGCTTTGAAGTTATTTTTAGTTAAACTAAAAATACAAGATACTAAAAAGAAGATTGCTTAAATAAATTTCATTGTAATATCTAAAAATAACTCTTTATAGCCAACATCAACATGACTTAAAGTTATTTTTAAATTTCAACTACAAAATCTGTATGAGAACTCTTTTTTGTTTATTGTTGATCCTACCGGCGCACGTACAAAAACACTTTGTATCCGGTGAAGATAGCATGGCTGTGTTAAATTTTGTAAACTAAAAAAAATCGCCGCCACACACGTTTATCGCAAACAACACATCAAGGTTTAACTTGCCCCACATACATTTACCCAATTCCAAGTATTGGCCGGCAACACCGTATGGCAGTTGTCGTCCACTTCGCATAAAATGAACACAATATCTTAAAATAGATGGAAACATATTTGTGCACAGGGCATAGGTGATGGCGGCGGTAGTTACACCTATGCTAGGGATGAGTATTAAGTTCTATTCGAGAAAAAAAAAATTTCCAAAGAAAACGATTGTTGGTTTTTGCAACTAACTTTGAGAACGATCTTAAGAGCGTGTTCTTTATCTATATTATTAATATGCAAGACAAAAATTGTTCCTACCTTTTTTACTATGTTAGAAATGGAGCACGACTTTGAATTATACACTATAAGAAAGGAATTTGTGTGCAAATGTGCACAAAATTAAAATTATTTTAATATGTTGCCCTTAAGCCTGCCAAAATTAAATACAAATTTTTCAATCTTAATAACATAATACGCGCTCACACAGAGCTGAAAAAAGGATAAAGCACAAAGAGAAAAATAAAAAAGCACTCTTCGTGTTTTTTGTTTTGCTTGCGTTTCACATTTGTCATTGTACATGGATGGGTTATTGTATTTTTTACCAAATAGAAAAAAAAAATACTAAGTTTCCAAAAAGTACCAAAACTACTAAATACATTTGTGGTTGAATTTTAACCATTAAGTGATTCTAATAAATATAAATAAGGCATCCAAATTTAAGTCCTAAATGCTCAATCTTAAATCTCTGACCTATGACGCTCATCTCTAGCATTTGTCTCAACTAAATCTGTATTGCTTTTAATAAACTTCACATTTTGTGAATGAAACTCCTGATTCATCTACAACATGGTTAAGAATTAACATTGGCCTTTGATTTAATGCATGAGAAATATGAGGACAACGTTTTAAAGTTTGTGCTTTGGGTATAGGCAATGGAATTTAATTCTTCTTTTTTAATGCCGGAAAAGTAAAACTCATTTAGTAGTGTAAAAAACTATAAGAAATTCTCTTATTCTAGAACTTGAAAGAATCGTTTGCATACGTACAAATATAAAATTTACAAACATATGTAAATACAAAGAGAATATAAAAATCTGTTTATATGTACATTAGACCGTACCAAAAAAAAAAAAAAAACTCGTCATTCATTTTTGCATATTTTTTTTAATAGCAAGGTATCACTTTTTTAAAACTATGCTTATTTGAAAGACCAATGTTTCAGTCACAATAGGAATTTTTTTTTTTAGCGCATTTAACACACTGGGCCTGGAAGGGGTGACAGGTATGACAAAAATGTCAAGGTAAACTGCAAGCGTACTTCGATTTGGTATTGATTTCTGATGAAAAATTCGTTGGAATCAAAATCCTATCTGATCCTATTCAAGAGTTATGCCTATTTTTCACTTTTTATACACCTATTTTGCATTTGAGTGAAAAAAAGTTAATAAAAATATTTTATATATGTGTACGCGTGAGACAGATGTATGTGTGTGTGTGTGTGTGCACTGAAAGTGTATATATGGCTAAAGTCAACCGTTGCTCCCAGAACCCAATTTGGTTTAAATCAAGCTTTTTATGTTAAAGCTATAATTCTTAAAAAAATGTGTAATCAAAAAGTGTCGCTCGGACCTAGTTTTGGAGATATGGCCATCGGAAGATCGGTATATAGCTTTTATAAAAACCGACATAAGTTGTAAATCCCTTGATGGATTTGAAAAATATTGATGTCATATGAAAAATATTTTAATTGGCTACAAAATTATATTGAAAACGTTTTAAATCCAAGTTATGGTTTTCAAGATATGGTGATTTTGTGAAAATTTTGACCATTTTTTTTATAAGCTATTATAAATTTAAAAAAAAAATACCTTATTAACCTATAGCTATAGTAACAAAATATAAAAGCCTTATCTATTTTCCTTCATTAAGTATTCTATTTCAAGCTGAATTCGTATCATTAGGGCATTTTTTATACAATAGAAAAACAAAAATTAAACTAAAGAAATTTTCATGAAATTTAGCAAATATCACAACAAAAACACCACTACTAACAAAAACAGCGCTAACAAAAACAACAACAGCACCACCACTAACGACAACAACAATGTCTCAGAGAGACCATCCTATTGGGAGGCCAGAAATCGCAACCTTGACGACCCTGGCGTTCGAGTCGTTACAATAACAATAATAAATACAATGACACCACTATCAACAACAACACCAACAATACAACCAACAACTACACAACATTAACAACAACAACAACAACAACTTTAACCCTGACCACCCCAATAATAGGGTAGTCAGCATGCCGTCACCGCATAGGTGCATAAGGGTGGATTTCAGGTGCTACAGGGAAGCAATAGCAGACTTCCTGCCTGACTCTTGGGATCCCGTGCCGGTCCGCGAGACCCTCAATGATCTGCATATGCACCTTGCTACCACGGCTATTGATTCACTGTCACTTAATAAAGTGCTCAATAGCCGCCCTCCACTAATTAATCCTAGTGAAAAATCACTTTCGAGGGAGGCAAGGTGCATACTGGCTCAACTCCGCTCAGGATATTCACTTATCTTGATGAGCTACAGAGCCCGGATCGTTGAGGGGACCGCGGATCGGTGCCCATCATGTAGTGGAAGTCCGCACGACAGTTCCCACCTTTTCAACTGTTCGTCTCGTCCCACCAACCTCTCTACGATTGACCAATGGTCCCGCCCAGTAGAGGTAGCCCAATTTCTGGGCCTCCCGGACTAGGCCCGACATGTTTTCAATTTCCCACATTCCCAAATTACTAGTAGGTGAAAGGATTAATCTTGTTTTCAATTTACAGCCCTGGAGTTGGAGTTGCTACAACAACAACAACAGCAACAACAACAACAACACTAACAACACAACAATACACCTAACAACACAACATCAACAAGACTAACAAAACAACAAAACCACTACTAACAACAACAACAACAACAAAATAACAACAACATGAACAACCCCACTATCAACAACAACAAAATGAAAATTTTTATTCAAAAACGTGAGGTTTACTACTACTTTCATTACAAAAGAGAAAAATTTTTAATAACAATTTTTAGACTGCGGCGCTTTTTTTATCAAATTTTTCTAAATCATTCAGTCAGGTTATATAACTTATAAGAAAAAGAAGGTCTTAATCCCCTAACGGTGAACTACTCAATTTCTTTTAAAGATCCAGTAACCATGTCAAAAACGCTTTACATGTATTTAACAGAAGAAAACGATTTTACGAAGCATATATTGAAAAATTCATGTTGTGAAAAGTGAAGAGCAGAGGGGGTTGAGCCAATGGAGGAATTTTTTTTAATATGAGGGAGAATTGCATAAAGTCGTTTCCTACGAAGCAGAGCACGATGATGATGATACTGTTGTAGATGAAGACATCTTATAAAATGAAATACAAATTTTAATTCTTCTATTTTTTTTTTTTTTTTTTTTTTTTTAAAAAAACTTGACAAATATTGAAAATCAGGTACAAACGGCATAAGTAATAAAAGAAAATAGATTGGCCTTTCATATTTTGTTACTAAAGTTATGGATTGATGAGACATTTTTTGGAAAAAATAGTGTAAGCCATCATAGTTTAGATAAAAGAGGCCTTGTTTTAGATGATCCAAAATAACGTGGATTTTTAAGGTTTGCGATACTCCGGTACCATCGAAAGCTCTACGAAGTTCTTCTAAATTTTTTATCTAATTGACTAATGTCAGCTTTTTTTGTGGAGAAACAAGAATTGACAATTTTATCCACAGCCTTGAATGCAGCTATGTAAGGCTGTAAGTAGAATTTTTTTACATTTGTGAAGAGCCCCCATTTTAAAATTCAGCAAAAAATAAACTACTGATATGGCTTATATTGATTGATTTACTACAATCTTCACAATTATCATTTTCTGCCGAGCGATGTTATCATATAAATTTTTCTGCCACCAGAGCTCTCTAACTATTATATTTATTTCCATGCATTGTTCAACATCTGTAAATTGAAAGAAGAAAAAAAAATAATAACAATAATGAAAAAAATTAATTCATCTATTTATTATGAAATGATCGAATGAAATGATCGACTCATGTAAATAAATAAAACCTCAATGAAACTGAAACAAAACGCTGACTGACTTAAAGATTATTCACGTATGAGTTGTATAAACAAATGTATAAAGTTACTTATCAGGTTATAAAATCCAACTTAGCGCGCCACAAAGTCTGGCACAACTTTTCTTACTTTACCATAGGCGCACAGCACACATGGTTGCCATATGGTATTAATTTATTTTTTTTTATTTATTTTCTTACACAATAATAGTCATTTATTGAATATACGATTTCAGGGTTGTTCAATTGCAAAAATAAAAAATGACAAGGCAATACTACCTCTTTATTTGGAATACACTAAGCACTCGTAGTTCTTTTAAATCGTAAGGTCTTTTTTTTACTACGTACATTTTACATACATATGTACGTAGTATACATAATACTGTTTTATTAGTTTTAATTGCCATAAATTAAATAGCTTTCATTTAAATTCTAATAAATTATATGCGCGTGCAGTAAAATTGTCAGTTCACAACAAATTATTGTTGTTCATCGATAAAAAAAAGGGGACTACGAGTATTTGTGCAAAAAAAAATAACAGTGTATCTCACATGAAAAAGTATTTTGTTCAAATTACACCGAGTGAAAGAGCATTTTTCTGTCAAACAAATTGATTTCTGTGTAATTTTGACATTGCTACCTAATTCAAATAGGCAATAAAGCTTAAAATCTTAAACTGTCAGCTGTCAAACTGTTCTCTTTTTTTGGTTGGCAATGCTTTACCGCACAAATTGCGGCAAATTTGAATCTTGCGTGAGTTATGGAACACTCTTATATCTGTGGTAATAAAAATCATAGAGACATGATGATTACACCTAAAGAAGCGTATTTTAATTTTTAACTAAAATCGTTTAAAATTAATTTACTTTAAGTTAGTTTGTTTTGTCAAAATTTCACAGATTGTTTTGTTGACTTCTGAAACAAAATTTTCGCCAAGTTGTTAGATTACCGTATTGAAATTGATTTAAATAATAATTTTTGCATTCATATACTTAACTACATATTTAATTGTATTATTTTCGTTTTTTTCTTCCTCTCAATTCCAGATGTGTTCCCGCAACATAAAGATCTCTGTGGTATTGTTTCTTGTCTTGGTCCCGCTCATTACAGCTTTGCCACACAATCACAACTTGTCCAAAAGGAGTAATTTCTTTGACTTAGAGTGTAAAGGCATCTTCAATAAAACAATGTTCTTCCGATTGGATCGCATCTGTGAAGATTGTTATCAATTGTTCCGTGAAACAAGCATTCATCGGTTATGCAAGTAAGAAACTTTGAAGAGTTTATCATTATTTTGATTATTTTCTCAATTTTTTTTTTGTATCAAACCCTCTAGTTTGAAAGTTTTTGACTGTTATATGAAAATTGATGTGAAAATTTGAAATTGGAATTCATCAATTCCAAATAAATATCACAACTTTTGACTACGCACATTGCGAAATTTTCAAAGTCTAGCGGAACTTAATTCATATCTCAGCACATATAGCAGTTATAGTTATGAAACTTAATACGTGGATATATATGTATTTAATTGGCAAAACACTATGCAAAAATTAAGGGGGATCAGCCAAGGGGTTATTGTACCCCCCATATATGGAAATGCTTAAAACGTTGTATTTCTGCTCCCATACCAGATATCGTTATGAAACTTCATAGATATAACAATTTTCTTATCAAAACAACATGCAAAAAATGAAGTGGGAAGACAAGGGGTATTTGCTGTTTCTTGCATTTTTATTCAGAAATGCTTCCAAATTTTGGGAGGACCCCCTCTACCTTTTTTGTATATTATAAACTAGCGTACGAATAGTTACCTTAAAACTATGAGGAGTGTCAGATGTTAGTGTTGGTGAGCCTATTTTTTCCAAAACAAAACCAACGATGGCGCCCGATGTCGGTTTTTCATGCAATTTCGGTGTTATATGAAATTTCCAAAGACATTCTGTAAAAGGTTTAGTTTAAAAGAGGATCGCAAAATATCGCGGAAGATGTTTTGTGTTTCCAGTTGAGGATATACCTACCTTTCAAATTTTGTACGTTTCATAATGGCGATTTGTGGTAACACCTTTTAAGGTATCCAATGAAGTTGAAAATGTAAATTTTATGAACTTCTTAAAAAGCACAATTTTCGCAAACAAATCACACACGAGTTAGAAAAGATTCTGCAATTATTTGAATGCTAATAAGTGACAATTTTATCAAAAAATAAATTAAAAAATTTTCGCGGCCTTCCGACTTACCGTTTTTATGTACGAATCTATAAACTCAAACAAATCAAAAAGCTTTCTATAGTTAAAAAGTATGAATGAATAAGTAATGCAAGTTTCAGGTGCATTTTGCAGTGTTTTCGTAGGGTTATTCACCAAACTGAGTATGAGTTACCGAAATAACGAATAATCTTATGCGTTTTATGTATTTCAAAAATTGAATTAAGTTACGCTAAACCTCCCAAATTTCGCACTGTGCAACGTCTCAAAAGTAAAATAGAGTCTTAAAACTATATCTGCATCATATGAACGTGTGAATTTTTTAAAAAATTTTCAAGTAATTTATAGTTTTTCAAAAATTGGTCAAAACAAAAAAAAAAAAACAAAATAGAAATGTTCCAAAAATTGCGAAAAAACTCACACATATTCTTCAGACACTTCTAAGCATTTTTTTACACTTTTTTTGTACAAATCAAAATTATGCAGATATCGTTTTAAGAGTCCTTCTTACTTTTGAGATGGTGTCGGTGTGACTTTTATTTGCTTCCTGCAATTCAAACCAGTTTAATACATACATATTTAATCCCTGGGCTTATTAGAAATTGAATTTATTGTAAGAAAAAATTGAGAAAATGTATCAGAAAAATATTTTTATCTCTATTTTTATGTTACGAGTACTTAAGTGTTATAGGTATATTAAAAATAAGATTATGAAAACAAAGCGATAAATTCAAATATTGTTTTTAAATCAGCCTTAGAGAGCGAACAAAAATTAAAGGTCAGCAATTATATAAAATAAACAATTATATTCTAACACTTTCTGAAGACGTATAATAAAAAGCTCCATCTAGTAAATGAACGCAAATTCAAAGACATATCGGTATTTTTCGTCAGATTTACATTTATAAATAAGATTTTTATTTCACTATTTTTAATGGTTCTCCGTTAAAAATTATCGAGTACGTATTTTTAATTTTTGGTTTTGGGAAAAATTAACAAAGTTATGATATTTTTATATTTCATAGCTAAGGAAGGCACTTTTTATAATGCATTTATCTAAGGAACTATTTATTATATGGAAAGAATGGTTACAATAAAAAATAGAGATAATTAATGGAACATCAGATTTTAAATATTATAATAGATGTCATTCTTGAGGAGGCTTACATAAATCATTAGTCGCATTCAGAAGATGCTACATTGACAGTGATATTTTGACTTTTTTTGAATTTTACTTAATAGAAAACAAAAAGTCTTGTTCTGATGCTTTTTTTCCTCTATAACTTTTCGGGCTATTGAGTTAAAGTTTTTGTTCGGATTAATGAGACTAAGCGTTATGTATACTTAGATTTCGAGGTATAGAACTACACCATATAACAAACATTAAGCATTTTTCTAGAACCTTCACGAGAAAGTTCATAAGTATTTCCGTAGATTACTACTGAAATACTTAGAAGACAGAGATCTCTTTTATTTTTTTCTTTTTTAGGTGGATATTGCTTAAGCAAAAAGTCTGATATACGATAGTTTTATACTAATTAAAAAGATTTGTTCAGTTTAATTAGTATATGCTCTTAACAACTCGAAAAAAAAATAATATCTATATTAAGTCAGAGATTGTAGACGAAATGAACACATAGCGCGTTTTTAACCGATAGATCTTAGCACGACAAGTCTTACAACGATTGGAAACTCTTAGAATATTTTTTCTTATATCGCTCTCTAATGATGAATTTCTAACATAGTTAAATTAAATTATTTTATGTATATATTATGGTTGATCAAAAAAGCAAGAAATTGCCTCAAATTGTCAAAGAAAAAAATATAAAATTAAAAAATGTAATATAAAGTATTGGGTTAAATCATAGGTAAGTCTGCTTTGATGCCTTGGGGATTTTAGTGTCGTTTACGTTTCTGTAGGACACGCGTAACATTGATTGAAATCCCAATTCACTACAGCAATGGTTTTCGAGTTCACCAGACGCCTATTCACAAGATTTTTGTACATGTATACAAACGTGTACACTAAATATGGTCGAAATTTATATTCATTCCAAAACCGACTCAGAAGTTAGAATTACTCTTAAAAACGATAACTGCATCATTTTTTGTTTTTTTTTTTTCATTCCGAGAAAAACCAATGGAGCACTTTTGATTTTATTGAAGCCCCATTTTTGCTAAAAATCATGCTTTTGGTCATAACTTTTTTTTTCAGCAAAAAATAGATACCCAAGAATACTTTAGAAATAAAGATTATGTTCATATAGAAATTTTTGCATTTAAAAATTAAAATTATTTTAGACGCTATAGATAATATTCACGTCCCAAAATTAATTTGAAATTCAAAAAAAAAAAAAAAAAAAAATGATGCAGATATCGTTTTTAAGAGTCCCTCTAACTTTTGAGTTCATTTCGGGATAAATCTAAATTGTGACCCTGTCTAGTGTACACATTACACATTAGAAAGTTCTGCAAAATCACAGGTTCCGAGGAGGTTGAGGTAACCTCCTTCATATGATACTTTATAATTAGATTATTTTAAAAATATTTTAATTGTATATTTTTGCAAGCATATTTAAAACATTTTTTAACTTTTAGAGAACCCCCAAGTATTTAGTGTATGTTGTCGAATATCGTATTTATAATAGAGCCAATATTTATAATATTAATAATTCATATTTATTTATATAAGTTTATTCACACTAATTAAATTTACATTAAATAGACATATAAACTTTTAAAAACAAACAATTGTCCAAAAGAGAACCCCGAAATCTTTTTGGTCAAAATATCCACAGATCATTAAACTCTTACTTTTTTTAAATTACCTATTTAAAATTTTGTTTTTTTTTTTTTTTAATTTACTTACTTATGTATGAAAACAAAAATATTTAAATTAAAATGACCTATTTCAAATAAAATAACAACAAAATCATAAATTTGAAGTTAAATTTGCATATTTTTGTCGTAATACGTACGAATTAAATCGTCAAAAACAAATAAATAACCGCATTTAAAACAGGGTTATCATATCTCATTCTAAAATACATAATTGTAGGTATGTGCTAAATTTATCACAATAAAAATAAAATAAAATAAACAACATTGCTATGTTTATCATATACAAAAAGTTCATTACTACTTTAAACTCGGAACAGCAACAAAAATTACAATGGGGCAAAAAGGTGTTAATCGATGTTGTAAATAAGTCATATGTCTGTGCAAAGATGGCATAGCATGATATCGTTCATGTCGTATTGTATTTTTTACGATAACTAAATCTCAGTGATTGCTGCTTAAATGTTTAAAAAAGTTCCAATGCGATAAATATTGGACATAACATGTTTTGCCACCTTACCAAAGATATATAGATGTTAACACAAAATATTAACTAAAACTTTTAATATGCGGAAAATATCTTTTTTTTTTGTAATATCTATTTTAAATTTACATATTTCCGAGTTATTATAAAAATTTAAACCATTTCTTTAAAATCATCCAACACATCAACCAAACTTATTTTATGCAGGCAAAAGTGTTTTACACAGCAAACGTTCGGCGAATGTGTTAAGGTGCTACTCATTCCAGATGAAGAGGTTTCACAGCTTCAATATTTCATAAAAGTTATTAATGGATCACCAATACCGTTCGAGTTTCAAGCATTAAATTAAACATTAATATTTTTTTATAGCAAAAATAGTTTAAATGAAAACAGCAACAATATACACATATGTAATACAAATCTAAATATGTTTAAATTCAAATTATTAAAAAAAATTCTTTGACCTACAAATTTAAGAATTCAAATACTTTTTCTTACATCACTTTCTTTATTTAACATTTTTTTTTTTTTTATCTAAGTGTGTACTTACTTTTGAAAAATGTTTTTTTTTATTAGACATATTTTCAATGAAAGTACGCTTTTATTCAAGTTTCTCTTAGGGGTCTGCACAATATGTCTTGTTGAAGTTTTAAGATATTTGCTTTCAAGTTATGCTATGTTTTGTACCCGCTTTTCATTTATCAAATACTTCAGTTCAGTGTAGCGTGCAAATGTCTTGACAGTACTTGGATATGAAACAAGGAACAACAAATACCACACAAGCCTGTCGTATTTCAGTTCAACGCATATATTGTAGTTGTAGTGTATACTACTATATGCTCTTGAGCCTTTATCTTGTAAAAATGTTTGAAAACTACTACAATACTGGGTTACCAATGCGTTGCGAACCTTTAACACTGACATGAAGTATTTGTTGGTATAAAATACAGTACATAGATGTTTTTGTTAGAATCAGGTTTTTTTTAGCACTGATAAAAGAAAAAAGAGTGTACTTCAGTGTCAAAATGAAATCAGTGTATGTACATTGAAGATTTGCATCTTAATTTTTACGGATCAAATACTTCAGTTCGGTGTAAAATATGCAATTGAGAATAAGGACACTATATTTTAAAATGTTTTGTGCAGGCCCCTAGTTTGTGTAACCCGTTAAAAAAATTCTGATTTTTCTAAAAAAAAAAATTTTCCGGATCTTGTGAATATTTTGGAACTTATTGGGTGCTATTCTTGATTCCATTATGCGCTGTCGGAAAGCCTTTTTCCGCAGAGAAATCGATATATCTGTCATCTCTTTTACGCAAAACAGATAAATTTTTTATTATTGTTTCCGCATATAATTTGACAGATTTAACATCCCTGACATCGAAGTGACGTTCATTTTTATGTATTCTTGATTCCGTCTTATTGATATTTTTTAGAAGTTTGCTTCCATGAAATTTGTATGTCGGAAAGACAACAAAAACTTAAAAATGTATGTTTTTTTGCTAATTTTGCTATTGGTATTGATAGGGAAAGTAAGCTAAATATATAATAAAAATTTTAAACACTTTTTATTTACAACTACACAATAGTTGGTTTTGTTAAAAATTACAAAATTTCTTTTTAAAATAAAACTCAAAATTCATGGAACAAACCATTTCATTTTATTTAATTCAATAAAGGAAACAATTCATCTTTATTCTGGGCAACGTTAACATTAAAATCCTTCCCGACACCAAGTTGGTAGCTTCTTTTAGAAAAGAATCGTAAGATGCACCAAGTTTATCTTTGACAAATAGTGCACCTAGTAGCATAGGACTCCATTTCCACTAAAATTTATTTAAATGTCATTTTACTTAGGCGAAAAATTTCGTTGAAAGCTATAAATTAAGAAAATTCTTTCAATTAAAAAAGCCTTGTATCAAATTTACATGTTCCAACGCTCTCTGTGTCCCTCAGCTAAAATATGTTCACGGAACTAAGCTGTAATATTTTTCTTCCTATCGAAAATGCTAATGTATCCATTTATACTTATTTAAATAGGGGAAGGTAACCGGTTGTGAGCCGGGTTTCGTTTTTTGCCCGTAACTTGCATTCAAGTATACATTTTTCGGGCTTATGGGTACCAATGGAAAGCTAGAGGCAGTAGGTAACCAAAAAGAAACAATTTTTCTATAATTTTTCAACAAAAAATTTTTGTTTTTGGACAGAACAAATTTTATAACCGGTTGTGGGCCACCCTGAAAACTCCACTTCAAATTCAAAATTATGAAAAAAAACCAGTAAAGAAATATATATTATCAAAATTTATTTATCAATGAAGCCTCTAGTGGCGAAAAAATATCAAGAAAATGTGACTTTTTCAAATTATTAATCATCCTCAGCAGATTCGCAATTTGGCTTTCGGCCGCGATTTGATGATTTTTTGGGTGAAGCGGCTTGCAGGGGGCCAAGTTCATCCAAAAGACAGCTAACAGAAGTCGATTTATTTATTTTATGGTAACCCACAACCGATTACAAAAGGTGGCCCACAACCGGTAACGGCAACCATACCTTAAGTGACTGGCAAAATTCTCGTGGCGAAAAATTTTGAGCAAACTCGATATAAAATCGGAAAATTTAACGCAAATACTGCATAGCACTCACCTCTTTGCAATATTTCACTTCGCTTTATCACACTCGCAAAATCTTCAGAAATTACTTAATTGAAAATTTCTTCGTAAATTTTTTTTGTTTTGTTGTAGCTGCGGGTCAGATGCGTCCTTTCACTTCAGTGTTTGCACTAATACTGTCTATTGTCAATGTACACATAACCTCATACTCAGATCTGTCATATTTTATAAGCGTCAAAAAATACAAGGAGTGGCCCACAACCGATGACGGCCCACAGCCAGTTACCTTCCCCTAAAAATTATAAAATTTTCACAAATTTCACTGTTGTCACTTTAAATATTTTTTTTTTTTTTTATTCTTTGTCTTCTGTCAAAATTGTAGGGATGTGCTTTTACCAGGGATTTCAATATTGTTTTGCGATATTCTCGTACCACCGCCATCAAGAATAGTACTTTTCATATCGAACGATATTTCTTTCCGCGACAATTTCCTTATCAAACGGAATTTATAGTAGCACCCATTATCTTTAAAATTATTTCTATTAATTTACTATTTATTTATTATTATTTATTTTGACTTTTGTAGCATTTTCCAGCAGCCTATGTTATTAATGGAACATAAGTGACGCGGAATAATGTGTCATTAGAAAAAGAAAAAAATTTTAGATTTTATTTTTAAATTATATTTAATTAACTATTATTTATTTATTTCTTGCCCCCGTGCAAAAACAGCTTTCAAAATTTATTTATGATTTTTGCTTTCTTTTTTTTTTTTCTTTTTATAGGAAAAACTGCTTTGATTCAAAATGGTTTGGAGAATGCTTAAAAGTGCTCCTTATTCCATCGGATGAAATTTCAAAATTACAACATTTTATTAAAGTTATAAACGGTTCTCCAATATCATTCAATATGCCGCCGGTTACAACATAACTTTAGTTTTAATTTTTAATTTTTATTTTAATTTTAATTATTAATTATTTTCCAATTAATTTGTACTTATTTATTTTTGTATTTTACAAATTATTAATTACTATTACAATTAAAATTACAATTATTTTGATACTTTTATTTATTAATGAGCGAGTACATCTAAAATGAATATAATTTATTTTAAATATACATTTTTTACGTTTTTGCTGTAATTTATTTTATATTTTGTAGACAAAAACACAAAACAAAAAAAAAATCACTAAAAAAACACACAAAAAAAAACGGAAAAAATTGCAACTACTTATTTTTTAAGTAATTCAAAATATCTAAACTAAACGAAAAACAAAAAAAAAAAAACACTAAAAAATTAACACAAAACAATAGTATCTTAAAAGTAAAAGAAAACAAAAACAAAAACACTTCTATGTATAGAGAGATAAAACTTTTACTTATCATAGTTAAAATGCACAAAACTTTTATTGCAATTTCGTGCCTCGTTGACTGTAAATACCGTCCTACAGTTGCAGTTTAGCTAATCTGAGATTGATAACTATACCTAATTACACAATGCAAATGAAAAGCTTCACAGTTTATTTAAAAAGATAGAGATTTTACAAAGTGCTTACGTCAAACAATTAGATTTATAGTGAGAATATTGAAATTATAAGTGCTTGCGACAAATAGCCACGGCAGCCAAATTTCAACTTGAATTTGTTTAATTGAGCCAATGGCAGTAACTCCAAGTTGTGGCATTAAAAAATTTTTACAACATACATACGAAAACACCAAATTAAACATCGCAAAAATTTTCGAATTTCAAAAAAACTCTGATGATCCAAATTTCTGACTTCCCCCCAGAAAAAGACGTCAGGATACCATTCCAATATTTCCAGTATTTTTGTTTAATTTTTGCATCGATCCAAAAAACAACATATGTAATTGTAGGACGGTATTAAATTACAGCTTTACATTTATCAAAAAAAAAAGGGTTTTCAATGCTAGAAGTCTAGGAAATAACATAAACCAGAAGTATTGGTATAACATCCTTTTTTGTGGGATTAAAATATTTTATAGTGGATGTGAAAAAATCACTGATATAACTACATATCAAGAAAAATTAAGAATAACACAATCCTATAATGGTTTTCCCTTCCAGAATTATGTAGCTGATTATGGAGGTTATAAACCACATATTTACGAATCTGGACTTGGCATTTTTTATTCACGTCACTGCTCCAAAGCGCAGAAATCGCTGTTTTTAAGTGTTTCGGAAGCTGGATCAAACTTATAGTAAATGGCGTAATTTATATCTGCCAACGCCATCGTATAGCACTAATTTTACTCCTTAAACTTCACTTTCGAACTTTTTAAATTTGGTCAATCCTTTTGCAGTTTTTCAACTCCATTAAAAGGACTTTATTATATTTGTATCAAATTGCGATATCTATATTTCAATGGGTGAGGAGTCAAGAACTAAGCATCATATTGAAAAAGTTAAAACATTAGTTATAGAGGAAGTTCATGGCTATCCGCTAGCTAAATTAAATTACACCTAAATATAATATTTGCTGCAAATTAAAACAAGGATAACCCAGAATCCTGGCATTATAGAAAAAAACCATGTTCAGATTCGTTAATAGAAGGACCCAAACCCCATGACCAGCTGAAACTGAGAATGAAAAAAAAAATTGCTGCAGGAAACGTTGTTGGAAACGTCGAAGAAGGTTTATCAAGGGATTGCAGAAATTATATAATCACCCTGATCATCGAAGTTGTATTTCGACTGAAGTGACTTTCGAATGAAAATTCGGATCGGATTAATGTCATAATATGTGGATTGCTTCGTTCTATCAATACTTTGATGTATTATTTCAAAAGGACTTAAATGAATGATGTTTTTTTAAGCCCAATAGAATTTGAAATTGCAAAAAATAACACAAAAAATTAAATTATAATCAAACATTTTTTTTATACGAAAGATGGCATTAACATTAAAAATGATTTCGTTCATATGGGCTCCTCGGCTGTTCTTGACGAAGCGCATGCTGGACATCCAATTTTAGGCTACTTTTTCGAGCACTGCTGGCCGTATGTCACGAATAACACGAACAATGCTGGCTTTCAAGGCGTCACGTAGCCCCACAGGAAGTAATCAAGAAGAGTCAAATCGCACGAACTTGGAGGACAATTGACAGGTCCATTTCTTGAAATTGACGTAATTTTGGATAATTTCCTAGCGTTGTTCAAGAATGAGTCTATTTATGATGATTTACCAGAGTATACTGAAATTATTTGTGCTATTTTTTACAATTTCAAATTCTATCGGGCTTAAAAAAACACCCTTTGCCCAAGTTCTTTTGAAATGATTTATCGATGGATTGGTAGAACGAAGCAATCCTCATATTATGATATTAATCCGATCAGAATTTTCATTCGAAAACTATTATTATAATTACTTAAAAGCAACTGGAATAGAAGGATTATTGTGTTGAGAAAAAAGTTTTTAAATTCGATAGAGCATTCAAATTGATGCATTTTTAGCACTCTTTTGGATATTTTTAATGTAAAAACGCTGCTCATAATCAAGCAGTGGGATCCTATAAATTAGTATTTTTTTCAATTTCCCGACAAAATTATTGCACTTTTGGGAAAAATTTTTGAAAATTCATACTAGCCACATTCGATCGATTGTGAATGATCTATTAACGCAAATAATAGAATGAAAACTCTACTCTGGAAACGAATTTTGCTTGAATCCCTACGTCTTCGATATTTATTTTAATCCCAAGAAAATCGTAGGTGTTACCCATACTCCGTATAATAACCTAAATTAATTAAAAGTTTGCATTAAAATATCACAATTTTTTGGTTTTTACACTAAGCGTGGTACAGGCAACATTTCTTAATGTTTCTTAAACTATGGGAATTTTGAAAACCTAAGTTCTTTTTATCAAGTTTTCTCTAAAATTTGGAAAACAAAAATATTATTAAATTTAAATTCAAATATATTGAAATACTTGAAAGAACACTAAAAATGTATTAATGTTTTCGTTAGATTAGATAGCAATAAATTTGCTGTTATATTGGGCATTTTCGAAAACCCTCAAAGAACAAAGTTTTATGCGTGTTTTTCTGGAAAACTGTCGTAACTCAATAATTTTTTTTTTCGAGTTTCTCGAAAAAATCAAATGAATTTTTCGAAAAAGTGAACGTTTAAAATTTTTTTTGAGTCTTAGCAAGATACTGGATTTATTAAATTAAACAAACAAAAATTTCAATATTTTTTAAAATATTCGAAAACAACAATTTTTTTTTTAGCTTAACATAATTCCAACATTTTTCTTTTTACCGCACAATATTGAAATAAAAGTTTTTATTTAAGTTATGCCTGTATTATCACCATGTTTCACACAAAAATAGTATCATTTTTATTTTGTTTTATTTTTAAGTAATTAGACTTTTCTTTCAAATTTCATTTTAAGATGACACACTGTTCCAAACGCAAGAACAGGCAAATTCAAGAACAACTTAAACTTTAAAGTATTCATTTTCGATTCAATTTTACACTTTCAATATCAACATAGATACGTAAATAGCAATTTTACAAATACAAATTACTCTTTTAAATGTATAAAATAAAAAAATTAACAAAAAAAAAACTACTGCAATTTGTGAAAAACACACAAAAAAAAAACAATTTTTATAAAAATATACATTTGAAATGTAAAAAAAAAAAAACTAAGAAAATATTTTGAATAATTGCGCAGCTTCCTAAGTATTTTAGTTACGTAAAATTGTTTTGCTATATAGTAAATAGTTAAATATTTTTTGTAATAAATTTTTTTTGCAAAAAAAACAAATAATAAAAAAATTTGCTGGCAAATATAAATTTAGAAAATGTGATAAACAAAAAAAAAAAAAAAATTAATAAAAAATACACAAATTATGAAAATACTATATAAATTGTTATAAATTAAAAACAACAAAAAATATATTGCTACATAATTAGCGACAAAAAAAAAAGAAAATTTTAACATACAGCAGCAGCAGATTGCAACGCTGTGGCAGGGAGCTGTGATGCAATTCTTATCACATGAAATTCATCACAAACAAATGTTTTAATTTAATTGGTATGTTTTATTTTTTATTGTTTTTTTTTTTTTTACTTTTTGACTTTACTTTTTTTTGCGCATAAATAAGTAAATTTTTTTTTTTTTTTGAAAATGTTAAAAATTTTTAAAGAACATGAAGGTTTTTTGAAAAGGTCGTAATTAAAAAAATCCAATGCCACTGATCAACCCTTTTTTTACTAGATTTTTTCATTACATGCCACTATATCACGCAGACTTTGACAAGCTACTGTGATAAGATTTGGCCGAATGTGTATACCCTACACTGTTCGAAAAGGGGGCGTGATCAAATAAATGGCATGCCCACTTTTTCAAACATAATTTTTGTTTCTTATTAGTGTACAACGTTTTGCACGCGCCTTACTTATTACTTAAGTGAGATATAAATATTTTAGTGTGTTTTTATATTGAACACTAGAATTTTATTTTTTTTGTCAAATTAATAACACTGTGCAACACGAAATTTTAAATGAGATCTCAACAATTTTTTTTTTTTTTTTTTTTTTCAATTCCGAATCTGGCAACCGTTTTATTACATCAGATATGGGTTCCGAATTATCTTTGATATACAGTGCAGAAAATATTTTCTTTGGGTATATGGTGCACATCCAAAATTTATTGTCATTCAATTTTACTAATGATATCATCATCATCATCATTACTTTCTGAAATATCATCGCTTAAAGTAGAATTAAAAGAAATCCATGTAAACAACTAAATTAAAAATGATTTGAAGTTCACATATCTTTTGGAGGAAATAACACTTGTATCAACTAATACAGACGTATGGATTGAAAATTGGAAAGTTTTAACCAAAACTCTGACTCTAATCATAGGTGTGTACTTTACAATAAAAACTTTACTGCTCTACCGTTCTGAACCAACTGGGCTTTATTTGAAGACTACAAGAAAATTCTTTAATCAAAGCCATCCTACAAAGATTACCTTTAAAAGTACAAAAAAAAAAAAAACTATCAGGGATGCTAAAAATCATTCTTGTGAATCTATAGACAACATCAAGGACTCGGTCAAGCGGGACAGAATCTTTTGTTAAGAAGTCAGACGGTTTAATGACAGAATCTACGCAAGAAGCGCTAGATTTCCTGATTATGAGAACATAGGAAGCTCGCCAGTGATACTACCCATACTCAGAGTTCCCCGCCAGCTATTCTCAGCTCAAAAATTACTAAGGGCAGAGTTTTTTGGTCATTAAATGGTTTTTCAGCCTAAAAATCAGCTGTGCTAGACGACATCATACCAATTATGATGCAAACACTACAAAACGTAGTGAGCCCACGGCTCGAAAAATTCTTTGTAGCAAGCATAACTTTAAACCATATTTTTTCAGATTGGAGTAAAATTAGTTAGAGTTATCTTAATATCAAAGGTGGGTAGAAGTTGTCATAAATCATGAGTCGCTAACTAGCCTCTCTACTTTTACCGTACAGCATGCATATTTTACGGAAAGAGCAGTCTGGAGTCTTTCTTTCACATGGAACAAAGATGCAATAAAGCTTGTATAGCTTTCTATGCATGAAAAAAACCTTTGGCAAGGGATGGGGACTTCAATCAAGAATGGTACTATAAATGTATGAAGCTGTAAAACGTGCAATTGTCACCTACGGCTCTATAGTATGGTGGCCAGCCACTAATATAGAGTATAATCAGGCAAAACTGGAGAATGACAAAAGACTTCATGTGTTGGTGTTACGGGAGCATTGATATCATGCTCAAACACAACTCTCAGCGTACTTTTGCATCTGCTCCTTCCAACTTCATTTATTAAAGCCACTGCCTTATGCAGTGCAATCAGGCTCAGAGAAGCTGGTTGCTGGTTATCAAAGAATTATGGTCACAGCTCCATCTTTGATACTCTGTAAGTCGAACTTTCTAACTATTGAGTAAAACTTTGGTGTGTGGTTTCCCCACAGAACTCAATGGGAAGGCAAGTGCGCCCAGCTTAAATTTTACAACCACCAAATACACTGATGGCTCAAAGATGGACTGTGGAATGGGTGCAAGTGTATTTGCAAAAGACCTCTGAATCTTTTCGCTTGCCCAATTCAGTCCCTGACATCTTCACTTACCAGTCAGCCCGAATATTTATGTGGTATTAAAATGGAGCTGATAGTGCTACTAATCACACTTCCTGGATATGCGCTATATGTCTGAAAATACTGTTATTTGCACTTTAAAGGAGGCGTAACTCGGATCAAAGATCTGATAGAGAAAAATGGTTGCCACATTTAATGTCAGCGACAACAAAATAACTAAAAAACGTTATTGAGATCTGATTCAAAATTTTTTGCTACCAATTTGTTCCACTGTGTAATTAATTTAATTTTAATTTATATTCATCTGATGGCATTTGTGAAACCAATGATTTTTTAGAATCATTTTTTTGTATTTTTTTTTTTTTTTTTGTATTTTTAACACGATTTTTTGAAGTTGTATTTGATTTTTTTTTTTTTTTTGAGAACTTCAACACCTTTAACTCTTAAAAAAAAGTTTTTTTATACCTCCTTTAAATTTTTTGCCCTAAAAACTTTGCAATTAAAATTGCATATTTTTAGGCATTGCATGTACTACAATTAATGGTGAAAAAAGCTAAATTTTTTTGGAAATTTTTTTATAAACAAATATTGTTTTATAAAAACAAAATATAACATTTTGTGGCAAATGATTTTTCTTTTTCGAAACAGTTCCGACTGTGATGGATATAAAGCAAGTTTTTTTTTTTTTAAAAAAATATTGCAATTTTTTGATATATCCAACTTTTTTATACACAAAATATCATTTGGAATTATAATAATAATCGTTTATTTGAAATATTTTCCATTTAGACAAGACTGTTTTGGCTCTCAGTTTTTCAACGCATGCATTGAAGCCTTGCAATTACACGAAGAAATGGACAAATACAATGAATGGCGCGATACACTGGGAAAAAAGAAGTAAATGATAACACGAAACTGTACGAAAACGAGACACCAACGACCAAGGGCAACTTAACAAAAAAAAAAGAAAATAAAAAATACATAAATAAATATGCGAAAAAAAAAAATCAAAAAAATTAACTAAATGTCATTTATGTAGAAAAAATTAATGAGAGGAAAAAAATACATTTTTTTTTATATAAGCAAATAGTAATGAAAATGTATTTACAAAATATGTATTAAATGTGAAGCTAAATGCACTTAAATTTTATCAATTTTAACAACAAAAAACAAAATAATAATTTTGCAAAATAATAAAAAAAAAAAATATATACACACGTACATTTATAAAAATGTATTTTAATTCAATCTCATGTCAGTCACTTAATGTGAAATTCATTTTAGCTGAATTAAAATTATTTATTATCTTGAATGAAAACTTGTGAATCTATGCTGCTTTTTAAACGATAATAATTTAAATTGTTTTAAACCCTTTTTTACTGTGTAGCTAAAACTATAAGGAAAAATCAGTCAAGCATCATCTAATGCTGTTATTCTCTACCTTAGAGCTGCGTGCAGATATAGCAGCATGTTGATGGATGGATAAAGTAAAAAAGATCATAACACTCAGTGTATTCTCTGCGCTGTCTCTTCCTCTCAACATCAACTAAGAGCTTTTATTGCTTGTTCGTGGTTTTATAGCAGTGATATCCAAACTCAATGTATAAAAGCTCGTTGAAAGCTTTTATATTTTGCATAAGTTGCAAGCAAGTGACGCAGATCTGCACAATTACTGACACAGTTAAACTCTTATCTGTGAGTGAATACTTATACGGAAAGCTTTTAAGCACAAAAGCTCAAATGCCCGCGAGCATAGGCATTCGATTTCACTGTTTTGTAGTTTGTGCATAGAAAAGCACACATCATAGGCCCTGAGCTTAATGCTTATAAACGTGTGTAAGCCCAAAAAAATCAATTACACATTTGATGTGATGATGACTTGTTGGCACATACTTTCTATTTAATGCAAGTTTGTGAATTAAACATTTTTTATACATTCAATCTCTTATTTACAATATCGAAAATCACATTTCAAGCACAGTTATGTCTAATGTAAATATTTTCCCTTTATTTTTTAATTTTATTCTAATTATACATGGTACACATAAATATTCCGAACAAGTATTTTCTGTACATTGCTGCAATAATTTAAGCTAAATAATTATTTTATTTTTATTCAATATTTTGCAAATACATATGTATGTTTTATGTATACATACATTTACAAAAAAAAAAATCACAAATCACAAATCAAAATAGTTATGCATTCTTTTAATTATTGTTTGTATTATAATAATTTTAATTTAAACTGAAAAAAAGAAAACTTTTTGGATCTAGTCGTTAAAATAATAAAGATTGTATATTTAAAATAAAAAATATTTAATTTCGTCGTTTGATTTTTTATTTATGCAGAGTATTAACCCTTTATAGTTCATAGGTTTGGCAGTTGATACCTCTTATTTTCCGCTTCTTGTATCAATTGGCTTTATCAAAACTGTTTACCTTCATAAGGCAGTATCCTCAAAAAGCATACAGCTCTGCAAAAGGTTATTCCATAACGCAAATTGTTCTTAACTATCCTCGAATTGCTAATAACCGATATCAACCGCAGACTTCAAACTTCAACGAGATCTCCCTATCAAAGGCAAAAAATGGAAGTCTCTTGACATCTGCGGAAGATCAACTAAAGCGTTGGAAAGAGTATTTTTTTTTTTTTTTTGTGAAATACTGAATCCCACGTCATTTCCTTAATCAGATTTACCAAAACTGCTGCAATAACTCGCAGTAGTAGTCGAATTCAATTACAAACCGATGAAATAGTGAAAGCTATCCAAAGCTTAAAAAAAACCAATCCGCCAACATCGATCAAATAACAGACATCAGCTAGAATTCTCCATCCTCTCTTCTCCACAATCTGGACAAAAGAAGATTGGCCACATGATACGATAGTCAAGTTGTCAGACGAAGCTGACTTTAGCGATTGCCAAAATGCTCTCAGTACCATCAAAAGAACTGACAAAACTGTTTTTTAGCAGAGTATGTAAAAAACTTGATTCGGCTATTCGAAAGTAACAAGAGCTCGCACTGACTATGTCTATACGAAATTAAGTTCACATTGTCATAATTCTCTACATTTTTTCTTGTATGGGAGGTGCTAAGCCTTTTTGTCCGAGCTCACATAGTTTTTGTTCAGATTTTGCCCATAATCTTTCTCACATGTTTATGCAAATAGAGCGTTTCAAATGATTTTTTTGTATAGGTGGTAGGCGTACCGGTTTACCAATTTCACACATTTTCAAACCCCCGAGCTATCTTTGACGACGGAGGTAGTGTACAAAGTTTTATTGAATTATATTGCTTCCCAAAATAATAATGATAATTTCCACGGACAGTCAGGCAGATGGTTATGAGTATGAGGAAAAAGATGAACAACTTGAAATCGTAAGCTAGAAAAGCTTCAAAGGTAAAATTTGGTAAGTAGACAGTTAACATAAATACAAATTCTTGGGTACAATGGTATAATTAGATATGGAGCATTATATACTACTCCATTTACAACAGCCTTGTTAGGTTAGGTTAACGCGGGAGATGGCAGTTGCTTTCATAGTTTTGACCAATCGCGGCCCATTGTATACCAGATAAGTATATAACTTTGTTGTCAACCTATACGAACTGTTTGTTTATAAACTACAAAATGTATTTGGGACACCTGTGAGCGATACCTTCAAAAGAGTCGAACAAGTGACTCTTGAATACCTTGTAACGTTTGTTAGCCAACGCTAGGCATTCACAAAGAAAATGAAAAATAGACCCTTCGACATCAAAATCTTTACAGCTCCTACAAAGATCTCCTACGTCGCTAAGCCCCAACCTTGAAGCGTGCCTACCTATAAAAAAAAGTGTCTTGTAATGACACCAATTAAGATTTTGAGGGTTCGCCTATCTATTATTTTAACAATTTTGTAATTTCTAAAAATTGGCCAGTGTAGTATAGTTAGCGCTGGTTCACACGACAAACTAAATTATAGGGCGATAGTACAATTTATAGACAAGCGGAGGGACCGCTAGTCACCTCTTGCCTACAAAAAGTACTATCGCTCGACAATTTAGTTTGTCGTATGAACCAGCACTTAGGGTTCGCTAATGTGGTATATGAATTTTTCTTGTTATTCTAAACATTATTTGATTGCTGTTTATTTTTTTAATAAAAACTATTAGTTTGAGTACCAATGTAAATGGTATTCTGAACTTATTTCATACCTTTCAAATTTTATATTTGGTTATATGGTATTTATAAGTATACCACATTACCCTACTTATATCGGTGGACTTTTGACAAAACAATCTAACTCGATTTTTCAGGATAGCAAAAAAACTACTTTGATGCTTCTCAATTCTTTTTGTGTATGAACTGGAGCAAATTTTATGGTTTGATATTATACGCGAATATTAAGGACATACATCTTCACAATTTTTTTTGTTGTAGGGGCAAAAGTTTTTAATAAAATTGAAAATAAAAAAATAAGTTTAGTTAGTTTAGTTTCCGAGATATCATCCATTGAAGTAAAGGTATACAAATTGAATATAGTCTTTTACAGGGATTAGCGATACCTTTACTTCAATCGATGATATCTCAAAAACTAATGATTCAATTGAAAAAATTAAAAGTATACTTTAAAGAAGAAGCTAATGGCCATTCAATGCCACTGTCGAAAGTGAACTAGACTTCTTTAAGGATGTATGCCATATGCTTGAAAATATCGTTTTCTGCACTTTAAATTAAGGATAACTCGGACCTCAGACGTGATGGAGCAAATTAGAGGTCATATTCGGATGCAGCGAGCAAAAATCCATAAAAATCACCTACTCTGACTTCATACTTTTTTTCATCGCAGGACTGTGTTATCGATCACTTCACTATATTTTGGGACAGATAATTTGATGCTCTGGTTCGTCTCTGCAAATATTTAAAAAAAAAAACACTTTTGGCACACTCGACTTCTTTGGTTATTAATATCAATGTGGCACAAACAAACAAATTTCCGATTTCTTGAAGTTGCCTTTCTTATGAGAGATTTTCATTTTGTAGATTCAAAAGTAATCAAATCCGATATGTATTGGCGGCGTTTATTATAATCTCCGAGGTTCCAGTATGTTTTGAATAATTTTTTTTGTTGCTCCAAATTAATTTTGTTTTGACACATTCGTCTGCATACTCCAATCTCCTTAAATTTTCTGAAGGAAATATTTTATTTTTGTACGTTGTATATTCCTTTCCCAAATTTTTGTTTATTTTATTAGCTTTTTTTATACTGACTTAGAAAAATTAAGTGGGTCCGATTGCGTTAAACCCGTTTCGCAAAGGCTACTTTCTAATAGTACATTTGAAGCATGAAGGCTTTCTATTGATGTGCATGAATGTGAATCTTCCGACGGAATATAATCTGAGTCATCATGAGCTACTTCATCCATTGTGGTGTATTCATCTATTGTGTTGTCTTCATCTATTGTGGTGTCATCATCCATTGTAGTATCTTCAAAGGAAGGTGACATGAAAGCAACGCCCTCACTACTTATTTGTGCGGAGCCGTCCATGTTAACAAACTCTAGAGCAAAAAATTGTACTTCTTTTTCCATAACCAGTAATTTCTAACCTTTTTCCATTAGTCTTATTATTTTCTTAACAAATTTTACTTTGCTTGAAAGTACTGAAATCAACTTATTTATTTTTATTTTTGCTTAATGCGTTCGGTAAAAAGCGCTTACATCGAATTTGGGATTCCCCTTTTATCAAAGTTTCGTTTTCACAAAACAACTTGCATCGCTATAAGATGTTTTGTCGCAATGAACGCTAGCCGTTGATTAACCGGGAGATGAGATACCATTTTTTTGATTTTACATTTGACAGAAGCACTTCCTTCGAAATAAGTTGTTACGTAAAAAACAATTTGGAGTAATTTCGATGGTCTTAAATAGAAATATGTTGTTTTGTTAAAAGGGTTTTAAGACTTTTGTATTGAATATTTAGCCTATTTGAAATAAGCTGATTTATCATAAGCAATTTGATAAAAATAAGAGATAGGTTGAATTTTCAAGTGCAATAAATTTAATACATATGATTAAAATCCTGGAAAATTGTCTTATTTCGAGTTAGGTTGTTTTGTCAAAAGTCCACAGATATGACCACATTACCCTCCCACTTTATAAATACTGATCAGTTTATATGCCACATTGCGCTACCATACATACCACATTACCTGCCAAGTTTTCAAACACAGCTCTTTTCGCTTTTTCAGATTTTGCTCAACAACTTTTTTAAAGAAATTTCACACATTTTGTTGGAATATATTCTGTAGATAATACTTCACTGATCAGTACAAAAAAATTGATCTAACGGTTCGCTTGCAAATTCCAAAATAAAATTATATATCCCACAATAGCATCACTTCTCCTACCTGGCAACACTGCTTGGAGTTATCGATAAGTAACCTTTTTGACAACTCATTCACATCCCTACAAATAAGATGATTTATTTGTAAATATAATTTCAAACAAACTTCCTCTAAAACAATATTAAATTATTATATATTTATAACCGGAAATAATCTTGGTGAAACAAAAATAGTTTTAATTCCGGATGTGATTAATCAGTTGTATTCCAGCCATTCGATTATTGCTAAAACATGAGCGGACTAACGCGTAAAGATCTACAGCATCTCTGTAGAACATGTTTGGCAAAGCTGAAAAACAAAGTGCACTATCCGATGATGGGTTTTTTGACAAAATGGATTCACAATTTCACATCACTAGACGTCCGAAGGGAATCGTCTGAATATCCAAAATTTGTTTGCGACCAATGTTATGATATTTTCAAAGATCTGAACAGTTTTCAACAATTAGTGCGGCGTACAGAGAAAACTTTACATGCAGTGCTGGGTAAAAATAAAAATGTAAATACTGAACTAGTAAGTAGTGGATTGTCTATTGAGTGGATTGCCCCTTTTAGTGAAAAAAATATTTTAATCGTATTTGCATTAAGATTTAGTTTGGTTTGTTTATGGAATTTGTAACTTATATCCCTCAAGCTATTTTATGTTGTTTCAAAACCCAATTTGATTTAAACCAAACCTTTCTTATTAAATTTATAATTCTGAAAAAGAATCTGTAATTAAAAAGTACAGCAAATGCTTAGTTTCGGAGATATAGCCATCATAAGATCGGGATGTAGCTTTTATGAAAACCAGTATAAGTTCGGAACCCCTGGATGGATTTTAATAATATTGGTGTCATATGAAAGGTATTTTGGCTACAAAATCGGTATGCAAAAGGTGTTATTCTTGGTGATCTTATCGACGCATGATACGAAAAGTAGGATGATTCAATTCTCCTATGAAAAGTAGGTTTTCAAAAATTCTTAGACGAAAAGTAGGACGTTTCAAACTTATTTGGACGAAAACTAGGTTGTTTCATTATATATGACGAAAACTAGGTTTCTTCGAAGTTTTGTGTATAAAAGTAGGACGTTAAAGTTTTTATGTCGAAAAATAGGATGTCTGAACATTTTGGACGAAAACTAGGACGTTTCGATGCTTTGCAAGAAAGCTAGGTTGACGTTGATTCTTGCAGCATATTTTTTGTGAAAACTAGGGTGTTTCTTATTTTGTTACATCAATTTCCTTATGTTAATGAAATATTTATATCAGGTATAAGTTATTAAACGAAAGAACGATGAGAAACCATAACATCTATACATATAAAAATGAAATGGTGTCCGTATGTAGTTTATGAACGCGGAAACTACAAGACCGATTTACATAACTTTTTTTTTAAATTGTTTGGTATGGTCTTTAGAAGGTTGTTAAGGGGGTGGGATGCCACTGAGGGGAACGGGGGTCGCACCCCCCATACGAAAAAAATACAAAAAATGCTATATCTCTACAGTTATATAAGTTATGATTATGAAAGTTGATGAACTTATGGATAATGTACATATCTACCATTCACCATGCAAAACTTGGGGGATATTGGGTGTAGAAGAATTGCATCCACTTTTCAAAAATACACAAAATGCTATATTTCTTCACATATCGCAGATATCGTTATAAAACTTAGTACATACATGAATATTCTATCTACCATTTACTTTGAAAAACTTGGGCGGGGGGGTGAGAAGGGAGAGTTGCACCCTTCATACAAAAAATATATAAAATGCTATATCTCTGTACCTATGGGAGCTATGATAACAAAAGTTGATACATGGATATTTAAAAACCTTGGTGATTGGAAGAGAGGGACGATGGAGATGGATGGGACTTCGTACGTAAAGGCATCGGAAATAGGCGAACGAAGTCGCAGCCAGGCCAGCTAGTATCTATATATAAAGAGGTAAACGAAATCGGTTCAGTCCCTTTCTATGCCTAAATTTCAACATATTCACTTGATTTTTTTTTACTGGAAAGGCTGTAAAGAGTAGCAGTGCATAGGATATTTTTTTAAGTGGGCGGTACCACGCCCCTAAATAGAAAAAACCTTCTCACGTCTAAGCCACCGCATCGATTTTTATGAAATTTGTGATTTTAGCCATCTCCGCTGCTGTATGTTTAGTTCGAGCATCAAAACAATAAATATTTAAGCAGATTTGTTAATGACACAAGCGTTTTAGGTCATGCATAAACTAAAAAAAGCTCACAGGGAAGGCTAGGGTTCATTTAAATACATAAAATAAGTTAACAAATTTTTATATGCGCTTATGATATAATTCACCCTTTTTCTTTGTCGTTCAATATGAAACATCCTATATTTCGTCTAAAAGTTTAACACAACCTAATTTTCGTAACAAATTATGAAACTTCCTACTTTTCGTAAAAAAGTTTGAAACGTCCTACTTTTCGTCCAAGAATGTAAAACATCCTATTTTTCATAAAAAAATATGAAACATCATACTTTTTGTTAAAAATTATGAAACGTCCTACTTTTCTTTTGAGAATATAAAACATCCTGCTTTTCATAGAAGAAATGAATCATCCTACTTTTCGTATCATGCGTCGTTATAATGTTTTGCGAAATTTCATAAACATTTTTTTGGTTTACTTTTTTTGTTTTCATAAAAAAATGTGCTAATGCAGGAAGCTAGGTATAAATTGCATATCAAAACCGTCACCTATACGCTTACCTATTTTGTAGCCAGTTAAAATACCTTTCATATGACACCAATATTGTTAAAATTCATCAAGAGGTTCCGAACTTTTAACGGTTTTCATAAAAGCTGTATCCCGATTTTCCGATGGCTATGTCTCCGAAATTAGACATTTGCTCCGCTTGTTGGTGTAATTAATTCGTAAAGCCCTATTTTGGCCAAAATCAGTACATCAGTATTTTATCATAACTTTCTTACAGAAAGAACGCAAAAGATATCGCATTTCTTGGGAAACCAATAATACTTTTAAAAATTGGATAACGCGAAGCGCAGAAGATGATTCAATGGCTCATTGTTCTTACTGTCGCTCCGATGTGTCTGCTCGTTACAAAGATCTTTTGAGGCATTCACAAACACATAAGCACAAGCATCATTCTGCAATAGCGCAGAGTACTCAAAACCAGTTTGAAGTTTTCAAGAAGGTAACACGATAACGATTTTTTTCTTACTATTAAACTTAGACTTTGTAGAACGAAGACTAAATTTTGTTGTCTTTTTAAGCCAATAGTCGATTCGAAATTGGAGGCACCAAGTTTGGATCATTCGGCAGAAATCTCGGATAATGAAGATATAATTATGAAAATTGAAATGTCGGATGACGATTTGAATGAGAACGACACCAAAAAATGTAATAAACAATTTAAAACCGAAAGCAGTAGAAATGTAAGTTCACAATAATTGTCTTCAGCGAACTTATCTTAAGAAAAAAAAAAAAAACTTTAGATCTTAAAATAGGCGTGTTTCTTTTGACGCGTTTGTATGATTAGCAAACTATTTGTATGAAGCTGTAGTGGGTAATAGCGCTTAGTTATGGATAAAAATCAGTTCTGCCAAGCAAAAACGGCAAATAAATTATTTACTCGAAATGGACGACATTTTTGGGAAAAAAAATATAATTCCTTCACTCTAACTAGAGGATAAGGACCAATTCAACCACTTCAGGAGTCAAACCATCAGTATGTTGTCCGTGGCTAAAGTTTACTTTAGCGACATCTTATTTTTATTTTTTTTTTTTCTTAAGTGATGCCAAATTTTCGATTGTTATAAAGCTTTAAAGCACAAAAGCTCAGGTGCCCGCGGGCATAGGCCTTGGATTTCACTGCTTTAAATGCTATATCTCTGTAGGAATAGCAGGCTTTGCTATAAAACTTGGAACATAGATATAAATAGTGTCAACCTTGAAACCAGCAAAAAATTGCAGGGATCGGACATAAGATTGATGCGCACGCTATACAAACAAATTAGTTTAAATGATAAATCTATGCACCTATAGCAGGTCTCATTCAAATCGAACTCATCGCGCCACCTACAGAAAAAGGGCAGAACAACGTTTATCGGGGCCGCTAGCTCAGTGTAAATTTAAATTAAAGTTGATTTTGTGACCTTTTTAATTGTAAAATTTGTGGATGTTCGGGCGTAAATTCAAATTTTCAAAAATCAATTTTTTTTTTTTTTTTGTATTAAAAAACCAACGCTCCCCTATAAATACAATGTACCGTGTTGATTTGTAGAAAATGAGATAAGTTAAAGGGATATATTTGTTTGTAATATTCTCAATTGAGTTGTTAATTGTATTTTTGTTTTCCTTAGAATCTCTTGCACTTAGCATTGGACGAACCATATTTGGAACAATCAAGGCTAGTTTCCGAGAATATGCACTATGATGCGGACGTAGTTATAAAAACTGAAATATCTTATGACGAAATTAGCAGTAAAGATGATAATAACACTGCAACGGGTGTAAGTAAAAAAATGTAACAGCCAATCCTAAATAACAGCATTTTTCGAGCGTCAACGTTATTTAACCATCTCTGTTTCGGTATGCTTCTGCAGCGATAACAAATGCTGCTTCTTCTTAAACTACGAAAATGTCAAAATTTTCCAGTCTTTTGACAGATAGCAAGGCAAGATAAGGGTTCCAATTTTGTTTATTTTGACAACTTGCCATAACCATTGTTATTGAATCATGGCTTAATATAAGTTGTATGAGCATGAAGCAGACAGAGATGGTTTAATAACACTGTCGCTAGAATAACGCTCTAATTAAGGCATGACATTTAAAGAAATTATATTGTTGAATATGACCAAATATTTCTCAAATTCGCTGTAATAATTTTTTATTGATTTTAATTAACTGCGTCGTTATTTTAAGGATCCTTTAACATTAAACGGAGAATCATATATTGTGAAAATTGAGGAGGCATCTAGTGAAGACGACAACAGTAGTGATGCTGCAGTTGGAAAAGTAAGTACATCTAATAATCTTTTAAATTAAATTTTTTTTTTAATGGACATACCTACGCAAACAAAACTTTATACACAAAATAAATCAAATATAAAATCCGTGACAAAAAGGAAAAACAGATCAAATCGAGTTAAGAAAAGTGGAGCTAAATTTAATTTTCTATTAGATTTGGGTAAATTACTAGTTCGTTTTTGAACGTTATTAAGATCTAAATAAGCACTAAAAGCAAAAAGTATCGAATGGCAATATACATACATACGTATCTTCTCTAGTTTTTGGGTGGTGATTTCAATTGCAACTTAGTTGTGTCGTTATTTGTTTGCTTTGGGGAGAGTGAATTTAATTTCCGTCTATAAAATCAGCTGCTGAATTAATGTGAACAATTTGTAATTATTAACAATTTTTTCTCCCCCTTTTCAAGGATGTTTTGAACTCAGAATTGAACGTATCGAATTTGAAACAAACCTTTGGTAATAACGACGAAATAATGATAAAAACAGAAATACCTGATGACAATTTAAAAGAAGACAAAACAAATTACGCCGAATGTAACAAAACATCTAAAACAAAAACCGATGGAAATGTAAGCTAACATTTAAGTATTAACAGCATTAAGTGTCATTTGTTGATAGCACTTAGGGGCTGTCCATAAACTCCGTGACGCTAAAATTCACTATACTGAACCCCCCCCCCCCCTATGTGACGGTAGCTTCATATAAAAAATAAATAAAATACACCAAGCGTGACGCTTGCTCGAACCCCCCCCCCCTCCCCCTGGGAGCGTCACGGAGTTTATGGACAGCCCCTTATAACTTTTGTAGGATTATGGAATTTTTAATTTTGCTTCTGTATATTTTAGTTTATGGATTTAAACATCGAATGTTTAACAGATTTAGATGATGATGATGATGATGCTAAAGATGATGTAAGTGAATATAACTGCGAAAAATGTAGTTTATATTACGATAATAAATATTATTGTATATTACATAAGCAATTAACACATGAAGGAAAGACAACTCACTTTATATGTGAAATATGTCCATCTAGCTATTCAATGTTCGTTAATCTAGATCGTCATATGCGTGAAACACACAATATTTTTGTACGTCCATACAAATGCGAATATAGAAAATGTAATAGTCGATTTCAGGATTGGCCTCAACGTATCAAACACTATCATGAATATCATCACCAAATAAAAGCCGAACGCATGACAAGCTCATTGAAAGTTCTTAAATACGAAAAGAATTTTTTTATATGCATAGTATGCAATAAACAATATGCATCGCTTGATGACATTCGTTTGCATACGCCAACACACGGTGATGATTTAAAATTTGTTTGCGGCATTTGTGGTGATCGAAACGACTCACAGTGGTCGCTTAACAAACATTATGTTTTAAACCACATGAATCCAACTCTTTTATATGTTGAGCCCGCTATTAAAAACTGAATATAATTATGCAGAGATTAAAGAACGGAAGAAAAAAAATTATATTAAATTAGATTTTCTATTACTATACATAAATATTGAAAGGAAGATAAACGAACGATGACAATAGTTATGGTAATACAAACTTGAATAAACCCTAGACAACGCAAAAATTTTAAGAATACTTGTACCTACGAATTCCTACCGAAAAGCAACAACGGTGTTAAAAAAACATTACTTTTTCATATTAGTTATTTTATTTTGTATTAAGTTTACTAAAATTGTAATGTAAAATTACAAAAATATAAAAAATATTAGTTAAATTTAATTGTAAAATAAGTATAAATGTAAATTTAAAAATTAATTTTTATACTTAAATATAAGATTGCGATATTAGCATGGAAATATACATAAGTAAATAAGTTGATTATGTATATCATCCATTGAAGTAAAGGTATACAAATTGAATACAGGAATACAATTTACAGGGATTTGCGATACCTTTACTTCAGTGGATGATGTACCCCATTAATTTGCATTTTTTTAAAATAATGTAATAGTTCTGAAAAATTGCATTTAATTTATATTTTCAGTAAGAATACCAACACACACAAGTGTTGGTTATGTAAAGAAGAAAAAAGTAGTACTTGAAAATTATTTAATATACAGCTAAGGATAGATGGACCGATTGGTTAAATATTCTTGGCTTACCTTCTGATGACAAACGTGTAGTAAGAATTTTGACCGCAAAGACATTTTTTATGAAAATATTAGGCTTGAAGGATATTCTATACGAAAGATACGTTGTCATCTTGAAGCTCAGCCATCTGATACTAATCAGAATGATGAAGTCGCTGAAACAGGTGGAACTGAGGAAGTTCCCATGTCTCAGACAATTCAGCAATTTGTTATCAATCAAATTAACGCCGAAATAAGTGAACTTCTACAAAGAGTGTTGACCATTCCTGCACCTACAGGTCAAGGAATTCAACCACAAGTTGAAGGAAATTCAAAAAACTGCCAAATACTAGTACCGCTTGTATAAAGAAATCTTCAAAATACTATACTGATTGCAATATATAAGATTTTGCAACCATCTTTCATTAAGATACTGAAGATAACAAATTCAATCTAAGAGCAAAAATTAGGTGGATTTGGACAAGAGGGGGTAGCAGCTCACATACAAATAAAATTTCCATAAAGCTGCTGTGCAGAATATTTAATATTAAGCCAGGCCAAAGAAACAATCCTTACTAGTTTTTAGCTGTCAAATGCTACTGCCACCTTGATACTTCCCCAAAATGCTTTTAACAACAGTGAGTGAAAAAATTTAGATTTTTAAAACTTTTTCTTAGATCAAAAATTATTTGTCATACTTTCCCAATAGAACGTTGTAAAGTTTTGCTCAAAGAAATATAGCTTTGTATTGATTTTTAACAGAGATCATTGTAGCATCATCTCATCATGAAATGAGTAGGGTGAAGGGCTGTCCATAAACTCCGTGACGCTAAAATTCGCTATATTGAGGGGGGGCCCTTATGTGACGGTAGTTTCATATAAAAAATTAATAAAATACACCAAGCGTGACGCTTGCTCGAACCCCCACCCTAGGACCGTCACGGAGTTTATGGATAGCCCCTGACCAGTGAACAATGTTTTTTCTTATGTAGGCTTTGGAGCTGGTTCACACGACAGACTAAATAGTCTGGCGATAGTACTATTTAGTCTGCTGTGTGAACCAGTCTGCAGTGTGAACCAGTCTGCAGTGTGAACCAGCTCTTAACCAGCATACTAATACAATCTTTTCAATTACTTAGTTGGCCAACTCTTGGAAAGTAGTATGGGTGCCGCCTAAAAGATGGAATGTGCTTTGTGTATTTTACAACAATCGATAACAACCATTTTGACATATCATTCACATCCCTATAAATAAAAAGATTTTTTGTTAATCGGAAATGGAAATGAATGAAATTTCTAAAATATGAGTGAACTAACGCGTGAAGATCTACAGCATCACTGTAGAACATGTTTGGCAAAGCTGTCCAGCGAAGTATACTTTCCGAAAATAGATTATTTGTCAGAATGGATTTACAATTTCGCATCAATCGACGTCCGGAATGAATCCTCCAAATATCCAAAATTTGTTTGTGCTCAATGTCATGATATCTTTAAATGTTTGGATGATTTTCATCAATTAGTGAGGCATACGGAGAAAAGATTAGCTGGACTATTGAGAAAACGTGACAATATTGACTTTTCAGAGGAAGACCAGAGATTATCCTTGAAGAGAAAACTTTGTGAACCAGGATCAAAATCCAAAAGAGTAACAATTTCTGATGAAAAAAATTCAAACGAAGTGGTTGGTGAATCAGAAGGCATTAAAACTGAGAATGTTTTTGAACTAGTGAGTATTGACTTCTGTTAGAAAAGGTATTTTTAAAATTTCGTATATGAAATTTTTTGAGTCCGGATCGTAGATAACTATTTGAGATGGAAACGACTTAGTATTTAAATTGCATAAGGTATAAAATTTCATGTTTCGTGCACCAAAAAAGGTCTTCCCTCTATCTACGTCACTTTTTAAGGTTTGAGCCTTAAACCTTGTTCCAGAAAATACTGGAAAATACAATTTTTTAGAATTTCAGTGTGATGTCCTTATATCGTTTTGGAAATCGCCTCATTCATTTTCTATATCAATAATTTAGTTTTTAAATAGAATTTTCAGACGGAAAAGCAACCGCTTTTCCGGGTAATACGTATGTCTGCCTCCTATATAAAATATTTCTCCTCTTCATACTGCACTAGTATTAGACTTATGTAAATTCTCCATTGGAACTGATTTCAGGTTTCATTTTGATACATAGTAAATGTCTGTAGGTCGGGTTGAAATTTCTTCTGGCACACTATCCACCGCCAAAATTATCTTAACACTTATGTAGCTATAAGTTTAAATTGAAAGATTGACCAAATTTTTTCTATTTTTAAGAACTTTGTTGACTCGAAATTGAAAGAAACAAGTTTAGAGCATTCGACACAAGTCCCAGATACTAACGAGGAAATGGTTATAAAACTTGAAATACCTGATGAAGATTCGAATGAAGTAGATGCCAAAAAAGATGAGGAATGGGTGGAACCAGAAAGTAATAGAAATGTAAGTACAAAATATTTGGTTCAAGCAAAAGTTAATTATTTGTCGTTTTTTCAGAATACTTCGAATATATTGAACAAGCCAAATTTGGAGAATTCGAAGCAAGTTTTGGAGGACCAGATCAATGGAAAAGTAATTATAAAAACTGAAATAACTCATGACGAAGTTTGCAGTAAAAATGATAACTCAACAACGGGTGTAAGTTTGAAAAATGTTAAGAGCAACTCATTTGTTCGCCGTAATTATCACTTTGATTGTTTTAATGAAATTATTACTATTTTTAGGAAGCTTTAAAATTAAACGGATCAAATTTAGAATATAAGACACAGGTTGCCGATGGAAATATTGGTGACATTTGTGGTGTAAAAACCGAAGTGCCTAGTGAAGATGAAAACAGTTATGACGCAGCAGTTAGAAAAGTACGTATAGGCAACTTTCTAAACGTCATTTGATTAATAACTTTATCTTTATTTCGTATAGAGATCGTTAAATATGGATTGCTCGATACAACACTCTAGTAACAATATCGATGAAATCGTTATACAAACAGATAAACCTATTAACGATTTCAGTAAGAAAGATAACAAAATCCATGTTACAACTCCAGAAGAAAACAGCAATGCATTTCAAATCGTAAGTCCTCATGATTTTGTTTCATATTATTTATTTAACACGGTATTAAAGTCTGTACCCAAAATAAGACCGATGAAAATGAAGTTATTATAAGTTATTAATGGTTTTCCATTTTATTTTTAGGAAATATTAGACACTGATTCAGTTTCAGGTTTCGATATTAAATTCATCACAGAATTAAATGACGAATCTACAGATGATGAATATTCATGCGATATATGCAATTTTTATTATGATAATAAATATAATTGCATGGCACATAAACGTCTTATTCACGGATTTGGAACGAAACGAAAAGGCCATAAATATAGAAGAGGCTATAAATGTGAGATATGCCCAAGAAGTTATTTTAAATTTCTTTATCTTGATAAACATATGCGTGAAGTACATAAAATTTTTGTGCGTCCATATCAATGTGAATATACAAAATGCGGTTGTCGTTTTCGAGATTGGCCTCAACGTATTAAACACTATCATGAATATCATCAGCAAATAAAAGCTGAACGACTGACAAGCTCATTCGAAATTCTTAAGAATGAAAGGAATTTATGCATTTGCATAGTTTGCAATAAACAATATAAATCGCTTAATTACATAAGATTTCATATGCCGACGCACGGTGATGATTTGAAACTCCATTGCGGCATTTGTGGTGTCCGACACTCTTCACAAAAAAAACTTAATTACCATTATGATAAATACCATGATTCTAAATATAGAAATTTAAATCGTTGCAAAATTTGCCACAAACTTTTTTCTACTATCGATAAAACTGAGGAGCATATTCTACTGCAGCATAAGCGCATCTTCACATGTCAATTTTGTCCCAGACGATTCCGAACAAAACATGGTTTATTATTTCATCAGCCTATACATTATAGAAAACATTTTCCATGTCATTTATGTCACACGTATTATCAAACATTTGACGCGTTTAAATGTCACATTCGAGTTGAGCACCGTCAGATTACTGCTTTAGATGAATCATAAGCGAAATTTTCACCGCAAAGGATAATCATCAGATTATGGTGAAAGCCAACCTCAGGTACAAGTGACAATAATGGCATTATAAATTAACAATAATAGCACTTACATATGTACAATGTTTAGTTTACGCAATTTTGTTATAAACTTAAAATTATAGGTGTTTTCGGAAATGCAACTAAAGATAGTTGCGCTGCGCAGTATATAGTTAAGAGTGCAGCACAAAAATAATTACTTTGTTTTTTTCTTAAATATTGCGCAACAGTTGTTGGAGAGTGCATTTACGACTACTTGACTAGTGCAGCGTTCTCAAAAGTTACGTCTATGTAATTGTAAATATTCATACTGCCGCAGTACTTACGCAGTATTGCATTTCCGAAAACACCTTAATTTTAAAAGCCTATGGTCTGTCTGTAAGTAGTACCACAAATTAAAAGTGAATTTATTTATTTTTATTTTCAAAGATTATGTTTTAATTGTAAAACCATTCTTTCTTTAACTTTTTTTTAATAAATATTTAAATTATTTTTACTTAAAAAGATAATTAATATTTATAAAAAAATAATATAAGCTGGTAAGCAACATTGTAAAGAAAATCTATCATTTATACATAACGAAAAAAATAAAAAATTTAATAAAAATTTGGCAAAAAAAAAAAAAAAAATAAACTGACTACATACTTATTTTTCTGATTGCAAAAAATATTAAATATTGGGCCTTATCATGAATAAACATTCTCGAGAATTTTTTCTCAGACTCCCTGGTATACAATCACAAAAAATTATTCTGGAAGGGCAAAATTCACTGGAAAGTAAGGTAAAAGTCATTAATTTGGGAGGGAATATTTTGGCATTTGTTGTAAGAATTTATTCTCCAATTTTTTAACAGGGAATTCGAAGTGCGAATAAATAATTTATGACAAACTATGGACAATTTTATAAATTATTAAAATACCTTTCATATGACGCCAATATTTTTGAAGTCCATCTTAGGGTTTCCAATTTATTGCGGTTTTTTCACAAGCTATAGGTAGATCTTCCGATAGCTATATTGCCGAAACAAGATCCGAGCGACTATTTTTGATTACATATTTTTAGGATTCATAAAATAATCAAGATTTAAAAAAAAGAAATATGAGCCGTCACTAAAGTAAACTTGACTCATATATACCATTTTTACGGTTGCTCAAATCCAAACGACTTGGAGTAGATGTTAGTACATTTGTCCAGGAAGGTAATGCTCACCATCTCATTTAGAAGCATTATCACTTTTAGAGAAATAAGAAACACGCCATTTTTTTAGATTAACGTTACTCCATCATCTTAACACAAAGTGTAAAGGATTTATTTGGCAGAACACGTCTTCACCAATTTTGTAATTTTAATTTGTTTTGTATGGCATTAAGGTGTTTGCGTTGGAAAAAAATTGGAAGAAAAAAGTATCCCTGCTGGAAATGGAGTTTCCTTTCTGAAAATATTCACGATTGGAAATGCTCTCCCTCTCTCTCTCGAGAAAGGAATATATTATCGAGAGAGAAATCATGATAAGGCCCATTGTCTACGATTATAACTAAAATTTCATCTATCCTTGCGCTGCATATGCACGACTCGTATTTTCACCATCAGCACCTGCGTTAAACTTATGACTATGTTGTGTTTGTTGTCTTTCTAAATTTAATTCACTTTGGTGTTCTTCTTGTTCTTGCACGCTGCGCTTTTCTTGCTGCCGCACTAATTCATAATACAGACCACGTTTCGACATTAACTCATCATGTTTGCCAGATTCTACGATTTTTCCCTGATCCAGCACAACAATTAAATCCGCATTTCGTATTGTTGATAGACGATGTGCAATCACTAGCGTTGTACGATTCAGCACCGCTGTATCTAACGCTTTTTGAACTTCTGCTTCACTGGTGGCATCTAGCGCACTTGTCGCTTCATCTAAAATTAATATTTTTGGATTTTTAAGCAATGCACGGGCAATTGCAATACGCTGACGTTGACCACCACTCAATTGTGCACCACGTTCACCAACATTTGTCTCATAACCAGCTGGCAGTGCTGTGACAAAATCATGCGATTGTGATAATCGCGCAGCAGCATAAACATCTTCTTCAAGTGCATTTGGACGACCATACCTTATGTTTTCAAGTATAGTTGTAGCAAAAAGTACAGGCTGCTGTTCAATGAAACCGAGCACATTACCACGTAACCAATGCGGTGAAATATCGCAAAGTTTATAACCATCCAATTTAATGTTACCAGAGGTGGGTTCATAAAAACGTTCAACTAAGGCAGCTATTGTTGATTTGCCAGATCCACTGGCACCAACTAGCGCAACAGTTTCACCTGGTCGTAATGTCAGGCTGAAGTCTTTGAGCACAATCTGTTAATAAGATGGTGTAAGTGTGGATTATATGCTTTGTTTGTTGTAAATATTATTAACTTACGTGATCTGGCCTGGTTGGATATGCAAATGATACGTTTTCGAAACGTATTTCACCATTTAGGCGTTCCTTAGGGATTTCATAACCGCGCAGCAGTTCTATTTTGGGTTGCAATTGGAGATACTGTTAAGAAATTAAATAAGTTAGAAGAATATTTTTGCCAAAATAAACTTTTCAATAATAAAAAACACAAAATTTATCAGGTGGTAGGAAATAACGCCCAATATGATCATCGCCCAAATTTATATGAAAATTATTTAGTTTTTGGGCGTTATTTTCTACCGCCCATTTATCAACATCTTTAAGTACTTCTTAAAAAAAGAAAATTATCCAAATACGATAATTTTTTAAGAATCTTTTTGTTGCCAAGTGAATACCTAAGGATCGTGATAATTGTGTATATTGTGTACAATATGGTAAAGCACACGAATTCGCCACAGCTAAACTCCACTACTTACCTCAAATACTCTCGTACCAGCTGTCATACCACGAATCATGGTTCCAAGTAGCACAGAACCCTGCGCCAGCGAACGTTGAACACCCTGTGACGCAACTAGAAATGCCATCAATTGACCTGGGGATAAACTCTCCGTAGACATAAGATGACCACCCATAAAGAGTGTTGTCAGCACTAAGCCATTCAAAAAGAAATTGGTCAAACCCTGGAATATGGCAATACCATAGCCAAGATCTTGTGCCAATTTAGCAGCCTCATTTGTTTCAACTTCAAAAAGTACCATCTCACTATACTCGCAAGCACTCGATCGAACCGTACGTATGTTGGAAAGTGCTTCCTCACAAACGGCAGTAGCGCGTTCAGACTAGCGCGATGAAATATAGAAAACAAGATATTAATTACAAAACATATAAAACTCCTAATTTCGATTTACCTGTGCTTGTGATTTTTGACTCAAATTTCGCAAAGTTTTGCCTAAATATGTCATAAATGTTACAACAGCAGGCACAGAGGCTAAAGCTATGGCAGCCATATGAGGTGATATTAAAAATAAAGATATCCCACCACCAATTAATTGAGCAGCGCTACGTAAACCTTGTGAGACAAATTGTTTAAATGATGTTTTGAAATCCTGTACATCGGCTGTAAGACGATTTACTAGTTCACCGGTCCGATTTTGATCAAAAAACTCGATATCTTGTATGATAATTTGTTTAAAAAGATCTTGACGTAAGCGTGCAGCCATTTTTTCACCAATGCGGCTAAGGAGGTAGATGTATATAAATGTGAAACCTGATTGGAGGAAGTAAAGACTTAGTAAATTGCTTGCAGGTTTTCGTACATCGCTGAGGAATGTATTGGATAGGGGATCCTTCACGAAGGTATTGGCATATTTCGCTAATGTATTTACTAGATCGCCGAGTAAATTTGGTATGCGTATATTAATGAAGGCCACAACGAGGGCAGCCTAGAAAATAAAACAAAAATGTATTTATTACAAAAATTAAAGCTTAAAAATAATATATGTATACTAAATATGGTTAAGTGTTACAGTACTCAAGGGGTCCGGATTTGATATTTGATTAGTGAGAAAACTCAGAAATTGACTGATTATAAAAAAACCTTTGAGTAGGGTTAAATATCTTCCAAATATCGCCCAAAAAATATGAAATAACTCTCAACATTAAAACGAAATAACGCCTAAAATTATAGCGAACTAAAACTCAAATTTTAGGCGTTATATGAAATTAATTTGGGCGTTATTTCGTTTTTGGGCGTTATTTCATATTGTTTGGGCGATCTTTTATTTCAATATTTGGGTGTTATTTCGTTTTTTATTTGGGCGTTATTTTTGGTAGTTATTTGGGCGATGATGAGAATAAATTTTTTTTAAGATGATTGGAATACCCAGTACTTAATGACTTGAAATTATTGTTTCCAACAACAAGCATTAAATAATTAGCGCTAATTAAGTTCAACTTTTTGCTCTTTTGCTTCTATCAAATTATGTGGCAATTGAAAAGATAAGGAAACTATTGGCCTTGAGACATTTCTTAGCAAAAATTATCTAACTAATTAAAATAAATCAATAGATAAAGCCTTTACTTTTAAATATATATAGCACATGTCTGCATACTCACAGCGATTGCACCCAGTAACTCCCATAAGTGTGGCTCTAGATATGACCAAAAACGTTTCCAATCGAATTTTCCATCTTCATGCTGTAGTGTCTTCTGTAGAACACCGGCTAAACGATTTACAGCACCACTCTCACAATGCACTTCACGATTAAAAAGAAAACTACGTGCACATAAACCTAATGAGACACCACAACCGCCCAACAGCAGTTGGCGCGTGCGAAGTGCTCCTTTGACAGCGTCGTTACCACCACGCGCTTCCACTGAACGCATCAATTTGTGAGCATTTCGTAAGACATTACATTTGGGCAGTTGTTGTAGCTGATGACTGCAGGCAGAGCACAATGAATACAAAAACAAATTAATATAAAATTTATGATGACGTAATAAATGCGATCTTTGAACTTGACCATGAAAACATCGCAAATTACCTTAGTAAACTATTTTTTCCACAATTCGATATCAGTAGACGTAACATTTTCCTGGTTTCCTTATGCCTCGGGGTTCCCCAATTTGCTGCTTTTTTATTTTTAATTCACTTTAAAATTCCTTTTTGGCAAAAATACAACATCACATTCTTTCTCATGCGTTTTCGTTGTAATTTATTTGGTTCTTTTTCTGGTTCTATCAAAACATTTTGCTACCTTTTGTTGTTTTCAAGCGCGTGCAATGAATGTCAAATAGAAAAATAACAACTGACAGTTGAATACAAGCAGCTGTTAGGGTTGCCCAGCATTTGCAATAAAGAAATAGTACAGTGAAACCTGTATAACTGAGAGATTTTATAGCAATGACAAATTTTCTCTAAATCAACAAAATTCAAAAAATCCCATTATATGCCATCGTCACTTATCTGCTTAGTGTAATTTTATTAGTTTATAGTTATGTCGTTTTCCATTGGGAAATATAGATTTTGCTCGTAGATCAAAAATTTTTCGTGCTGAATGGAACACGAAAACAGAGCAAGTATTTTCTTTTTACTGGGCCGGATGACGGGTACAATTGTTTTGACATTTCTAGTAGTAAATAAGGGTGCACTGTCAAATTTGATTTATGATATTTCAAATTCAAAGAAAAATTCCAAAAATTACTTGAATTCTTATTTTTGCTTTCCCAAAAACGTTTATAGTTTTAATACTAGATAAATCTAGTTTTAGCCAATAAAATGGGAAAAATTGCAGGTGTCTGAATAAACTAATAAAAGTACGATGTAAGTATGAAAGTCGTTTATTTTTAAAAGTTCTTCTTGTGGCGTACTCGAATTTATTTAAGATTTATCTTCAGCTTCCCATAGTTACATACATGAGATTGGATTCGTATTCAGCATCGCAAAGTACATCGAATAACATTATGAAAGAGGCACGGCAAGTATAGGAAAGTATATATGTATGTATATTCTCGATCAGCGACATCTCCTGATTCGCTATAGACATTTCAAATCACTATATCGCATGAACGGTTAGGGCTAGTTTACATAGACATTCATAATCTAAATAATCATGAATTTTTTTGCTTCATGATTTAAACTATATTTTGTTCACATTTATGTGATTTTAGATTACTAGTACCATTTTACTACTTTTTTAATGCTATTTATTTTTATACTTTTTGGTATTAGTTTTTCATGCGACAAATTTATGTCAAACTGTGAGTTAATTTTGTTTGGTCTCTCAAATTTTGTAGGTACTGATTCAAAGATTTCTATTAACCATTTATTTCATCCATCTCGCATATTTCTAAACGAAAACTGTATTACTTTACTCCCAAAAGAAACAAATTGTGAAATATTTTACAACACAACTCTATTTGTTTTCGTGAAGTGGCATCGTTTGCTCATTCACTTCATGATTAAAATAATCACCAAATATATGATTATTTTGATTATGAATGTCTATGTAAACTAGCCCTTAATCGGACGAAAAATTTTTTCTTAGGAACATTCATGGGGAATTCCATGTTTTACAAAATAAATGAAAAAAAAAAAAAAAAATTAGGGCTCGTGTTCTCCAACACTTATAGCCTGTTTCCGCCGAAGATTTAAAATGGGACTTACGGCTATTTTCAGATTAAGTTGAAGTTTAGCATGAGTACCTGTAGAATAATCCCTGTTCGGTGTACGTATAATCTAATCATTTTGAGTCGATTTTAATATTTTTTTTTTGTAGAAAACAAAAACAGGAACCATTGCACTTCAGCAGAAACTATGAACTATAAACTCACATGTTCTTTTTTGTGTCGAATATAACCACTTTGTTCGTACCTATACTTTTTTTAAAAAAATTGCTATTTTTTTGTGATATTACTGTTTTTGCAACATTTTGTCATTCTCCGTTTCATCGTTCTCCGTCGTTTTCTGAAACATTTTATCGTTTTCCGTTTAGCAACCCTCCACTTGGCTTTAAACATTTAATGTAAAAAATAAAAATTTTGTCTTAAAACACTCAAATATACCTACCTTTTAAAAATCCAACACTAATTTTTAGAGTTGCCTGGTTATTTTCGAAAATCTCTTATATTTCTTACTTTTTTCGACTAAATTGAAATTTTTGGTTTAACCCATTAATGCCCAACGAGAACCACAGTAGATACGATGCTGAAATTTTCAGGAGTTAGTCTCCTGGACATAAGCTATGCTTATAAAAAAAAAATTTTACCAAGTCTTGGTTAGGAACGGCTCAATGACTGGGTGCCGTACGGCACCGTTGGGCATTCATATACATTTGCTTTTTTTTATGTAACAGGAAAAATTTTCTGTTTTTAGTAAAAAATGTCCTGATATGTACTTCAAACAATTAATTGTATATTGTTTATCACTCACAAGTCAAAAGAAAGCTATAAACTTAGATTATAGCATAATTAAGGATAAAAGTCATAGTATGTTCAACTGCAAGGATTAAATCCTTTTGAGTCGAAAGTCTTGTTAGCAAATGCAATAAAGCATTTAAATGGCTCTTTAATTAAAACTTATTCCCTAAAAGTCAAACATAAAAACCCAACATGCAGTTTTTATACTATACAAATTGTGTTGTGATAAGAGTTATCACCCACTTACATACACAATTTATTGTTGGCTAATGCCCAGCGGTGCCGTACGGCACATAGAGAAACAATAACTTCCGTGCTAGGTAATGCCCAGCGATGCCATACGGCACTCAGAATAAAATTGCTAGCCAGTGCCCAGCGGTGCCGTATAGCACTTTGGTTTTTCAAATTATCACAACTCTTTTAATTTTGCACAGATTTTAATGTTTTTGATTTTAAAATATTAACGAATCTTTCTAGAATAACACTGTGTAAAAAAAATTTCAAAAAAATACAAGAAGATAGCAATAAAAGGTGATTGTTTACCTGTGGTACTGCGGAATTGCAAAATTTTTCATTTCACGCGCAAGACACAATTTAAAAACAACCACTGCAGCGAACGCTTGACACAAACTAAAAAAAAAATTGATTTTGAATTAAAGGGAAAACATTCAAATTGTTAATTATCTGTTCCGCAAAGTCAAATGTTGCTTTGGTTATTTTTAAATAATTTTTAAAGTGAAAAAATTTTTGGGTGCCGTATGGCACCGCTGGGCATTAATGGGTTAAGAAATGCTGAAGTAATCTTTTTTAAATCTTTACAAAAATAACTCTCGGTGTTGCCACCCTATTTTTTCTTAATATCGCTTAAACCATTTATTAAAAAAAAAACTTTGTCTTAAAACACTTAAATAAAGTTTTTAAAAATCCAACATAAATTTTTGCCACCTGGTTATTTTCAAAAATCTTATGTAATTCTTACATTTTTTGATTAAATTGAAATTTTTGGTTTCAGAAACGCTCAGATAAACTTTTTTAAAATTTTACAAAACTTTCGTTGTTGCCACCCGGTTTCTTTTGTTAGTTTCGCTAAAACCATTTATTTTTCTTCTGCAATGTACTTTTATGTTTGTTGAAGTAAATAAGTATTTATGAATTTTTTTTTTTAAAAAAGGCGTGAATGGCTTAATAAAATGTACCTGTTTTAAGAAATTGTTCTTTAATATTTTTGACACTTTTTAAATAACATATCTTTGTAGGGGTGTAGTAGGGGTATTTAAAACAAAATATTAGGAATTTTTAATACTAAATTCTGCTTTATTTAGAAAGAAAAAAAATTCATACAAACCCCAAAAAATCCCGGGATTCAAATTTCTGATCCCGAAAATCCCGGGATCGCAAAAAGTCCAAAAATTGGAATCCCTTATTATGATACTAGCTCTTGTGACTTTTGACCTTGAATAACTTTTCTAGTTCACATGGAATCAATGAGGACTTTTGATATTTTATTTGTAATGGTGTATCTAAGACCTGTACCGATTTACAGTATTCCCCTAATTATTGCGATTTTAAATGCTAATAAAGTACTCTAGAGGTGCTTTTTTAAGAAGCACTCGAAATTTTTCGCCTTGGATACATAGTCCAGTGCTTCTACGATATTTGTATTGATAAATACATAGAAAAGATGTTTAACCATATTCGTATTAAAGAAACCAACTTCTGCACGTCTACTGTATGGTTAATCTTTAATGCATTGCGAACATGTTTAAGGGCCATCGGTCAAATTTTGTATTGTAAAAACCACATTCACTTAAAATGTGATCATAAGTGTTAAAATTTATAATGAAAACTCTCCTATAAAACACGATTATAAAAAATCAATAAGTGCTCATTAGTTTTCAATAATTTTCGTACATAAGTATATAATGTAAACCCATACGTTTTGTCAAAGCAATATCACAGCATATTATTTCCATCATCAATTTAATTTAAAAGCGGGTTTATTCATCTAATGTTATTTACAAGAAAGAATTCCAAAAATTCAGTGCGTTTAATCAAAATCGAACGTTCTCTGATTTCCCGCCATGAATGCACGAGCGCGCAATGCCGTTGACCAAATCAACGCGCAACAGCGTTGCCATTGTTTTGCGACGAATGCACTTTTTATATTCGATTTAAATTTTTTTTTGTTTTATTTTCGCTATGGCCACCACAAAATCCAAAGTCATCAGATGCAGTAGTTTTTTAATTAAAAATCGCGTACCATTCACAGAATGAAACATTAAAATGAAAAAAAAAAAAATAAAATTTTAACAGCAACAACAACAGCATCAAAATCAAAAAGTTAGCCATCCATTGTCACAGCTACATGAGACGCACGAGTCGACATTTCTAGCCAAACCGTCCACCACAAAACTCACCACAATATTAATGTGGGCCATATGGAAACACCACACAGAATCACAAATGAAAAATTAAAAAAAAAAAAAACAAAAATTTAAAAATCGAATTTTTGATCAAAACAAAACTGCAAAATAAAGAAAAAGTTATCGCTAACATATAGGTACGAACAATGGAATAGTTCAAAAAAACTTAATTGAAATGTTCGCTATGCTAAAATCGATGAGTTAGGAATAAAAAAAAGCGTTATGTAGGGTGTTATCTTTAGGCTTGCTAATAACAAATACCCTACAACTGGAATAAAAAAGTTCAATCCTCTGCAAAGAAACGATGACAAATATTCCTTCACTAAAATTGGAGCTTTAAACCTATTTTTTGAATTGAATGTAATGCATCAGAAGACAATTGACATTTTTCTGGTCTGAATGTATTGCATAAAGAGACAATTGGTTACGTCCAATGACAAGAAATACTAAACCTAAATAGAACTTTATGGTGTAGTTAACGAACTAGGTTTGGAATGGTCTGTGGTCCTATAGAGTAATAAGAGACAAAAGAGTTGTATGCAATTCACAAAAATGAGCATTGCTGGTTTGCTTCCATTTTTTGCATACGTACAGATCTATGTCGCGAAATTTGATGACTTTACTTTGACTAAGCAGCCGGAGTATGAAGAATATAACCTTGAATCGTTTTTTCGTAATTGAGATTTCCAAGGACAGACAAACAGTTGGACACAGCTATATTGACTTATTAGGTTAGGCTGACCAGGAATATGTAGAGATTCCTTTACATGTCATGCGCTACTTTAAATGCATTTCGATTGTATAAACAAAGTGTACATATTCTGTGTGTAGGGTATTTCAAAATTTAATAAACTTTTTTGTGTCTGCCATAAGGGAAAAATATCATGCGCTTCTTAAGAAAGCACTTATTTTCATAGGAATTTAGAAGCTCTTACACAATGATTTTTGTAAGGCTGCAGTTAGCAATCGATTATCAAATTCTGCTTGGAGAGACATGTTTGTTTTAATATTTAAGTAAAATTTTTCAAAAGAGAGGAAGACAGAGTAAGCAATATTAAAAAAAAAATTTGTTATATATGAAGCAATCCACGCCAAGTGTACCAGCTGAAAATTTTTTTTTCTCAGATTTCGCTCAAATTTGACAATATAGTAGATCCGGTGTGCAAAAACAACAATCCAGGAGGATTTGGTCCTAGTACCATTTGTTGTTAAAATACAGAGTGTTGAAATTGGCGTTTTTAGTCATTTTCATTAAAATGGTGTTTTTTCAAAAATTTATAGCTTACATACACTAAAGTTTGTAAATTGATAAATCTAAGTTACTGGTCCCATTTATTTTGAAATGTTCTTTTTATAAAAAAATATTTCTTCGTGAAAGAAATATTTTTTCACCAAAATTTTTTACACTAAAAAATACTTTTGGTTTTTTTTTTTAAAACTTCCCTTACAATTTTTTTAAAAGTACTTTAATTTAAAGCAAATTTTATAAGCTTTAAAATGATGTATGACTCAAGATGGGATTCGGACGCTAGTATACCTAGTATACTTTTTTCGTAAGATGCTTTCCTTTTGAGTAAAAAAAGATTTTTGCCTTCCTCGGGCGTTCAAAAGCCAAAAACTCCCATCAAGCGTCTGAATCCCATCTTGAATCATACATCATTTTAAAGCTTATAAATTATGCTTTAAATAAGAGAACTTTTAAAAAAAATCCAAGGGGGGTTTTTTTAAAAAAAATTCAAAAGTATTTTTAAGTGTAAAAATTTTTCGTGAAAAAACATTTTTTTCACCAAGAAATATTTTTTTATAAAAAGAACATTTCAAAATGAATGGGACCAGTAACTTAGATTTATCAATTTACAAACTTTAGTGTAAGCTATAAATTTTTGAAAAAACACCCTTTTGATGAAAATGACTAAAAACGCCAATTTCAACACCATTAACAACAAATAGTACTAGGACCATATCCTCCCGGATTGTTGTTCTTGCACACCGGATCTACCATATTGCCAAATTTGAGCGAAATAGGAGAAAATAAATTTTTGAGCTGGTACACTTGGCGTGGATTGCTTCATATGCAAATTTTATAGACACAAGTCCGTTTATTAGTTGTCTGCAAGCTCGCGTTCGATTCCCACACCGGAAATTTTTTTTCTTTTATTGTGTTTTTACTTTGTTTTCACTTTTTTTTTGTGTATTTGTTTTTATTTAATTGAATCAATTGGAAAACACAATAATTCTTTGTAAGGCTGTAGGTAGCATTCGAATATTTAATTTGGAAAGACATTTTCTCAATAAATTTGTAATTGTTAGTAAAAAGAAATATTTTTATCTATCACTCGGACGGTCCCCGGTTTGAATCTTACTGCGGCTAGTTCGTTTCTTTTTAATTGAAAGAACTCTTACTGTCGCATTACAAATAAGCGGTTCGTTAGGTCTTTTCCGTAAGCCTCCGATAAGTTTCTTTTCCCCTTGGGTGAGAGTCAAACTCTTGCAAACGTACATGTGCCACAAATATTAAATGTATAGACGGCTCGGTCACAATATGCCATATGTTGCAAACTCTTTAAAAACCTTTAAACAAAATTAAATTAAAATTTCTGCTTTACAAAAAATTACAGCTTAAAAATAGTAAAATGACCAAAATTTATAAAATTCAATTTTATTCTTGTCATACGAAATTTAATCTGAACAAAAATTCTCTATTTGGTACTCCAACAAACGTCCATTCTCATGTGATTTTACCAATAATTTTCCTTCTCACTTTTGTCTTTTATGTTGCTCGCTCGATCTTCCTCTCTATTAAAAGTGACTTAAAATGCAAATTTCCCTGTTGTTGTCGTTGTTGTTGCTGTTGTAGCCAGCATTTATTATGTGCAAATTTTGTAATATTTTCTTTTTGCCTTCGTTTAGTCTTTTTATCGGAAGAACAGAAAATGCAATATTTAAAACACTTATTTTGCAATAACGAACAATGAATGAAAAAACGAGTAAATGCTTCGACCCATAACCTCCCCATTCTATGAAGTTGCAACATTTGCTGCTTCGTCGTTGCAAAAACGAACAGCAGTACCCATGCCATTTTTTTGTGCTCTCCCGAAAACATTGAATCCCTCCGGAAAACGATGGCCGTGTCCGATTCATTTTTTTTTTTTTTGTGGAGCTTAAGACCAAGACATGATTTATGCAAATTGAAACTGACCTTAGAACACAGCATATGTATGTTGTATGTAAGTATGTCTGTGCAGAAGTAAACATACGCATATGCTCATTTAGGGTGGCAGGATTAAAGTTTCGTAATATACTTACTTGCTTAATATTGAGTACACTGGAGACGACTGGCAACTATGTTACTACACTAAAGAAAAGCAAAGCTTTTTTTCTGGAAAAATATTGTAAAAAGTACGTGTGGAAATTAAACTTTTATTTGAAAAGTAGGCGTGGCATTTACCTAATAATGCTCAATTTTCCACCAGTATATAGCATGTTCAGCACTTACAAAATTTCATCAGCATAACTTTTTCAACTTGCGAGATATTAGGTATTAGAATTTTCAATAGTTAGTTAGGCGTGACATTTAACTGGTTACGCCCACTCTTCGACCAGTTTATGGTATTTACGTTCGGTACTAGAGGCCTGCACAAGACATCTTGAAATATAGTGTACATTTCTTTACGCGCACATTTTACACTGAACTGCAGTTTTTAATCCAAAAAATTTAGGATTTAGATCTACTGTAAAATTTATGATATGGTAACACTTGCAAGCTGCAATACATTGGTAACCCAGCACTGTAGCAGCTTTCATACATTTTCAGGAGAGAGAAAGAGAGAGAGAGCGTAAACAAAAAGTGTTACTTTTGCCACTCAAGTAGCATTTTGTAGTGTACACTATGACTACAGTATTTGATAAAAAAAAAATCAGGTACATGACATTAATATCTTAAAATGAAGTGTTTTGAAACTCCAACAAGACGTTAAGTGCAGCCTCTATTTGGTTTCCACTTACCAAATTTTATTAAAATAGCTTGCATGGCCAAATAAGTTTCACTTTAACAAAGCAAACAAATTGTTTCAGTGTAAAAATTGCAGTAACTTTTAAAAATATCTGAAAAGTATTAACCAACTGTGACTAGCCAGAAACTTAACCAAGCGAGCCGGTGGAAACCTAAGCTTTGGCTTGTCTAATTTTGGTTTGGTTAATCAAGGTCGTGGATACAAGACATTACAGATTAAAATCTAAAATTATTCTTTTTATTAATAACATCAGCTAACGGATTTAAATCATATTACTCTATTCGGTATTATGTTAACATCTATACGGTTTACAACTTTACTGCAATGCAGCAGCAGCAGCAACCACTGCTTTGCTTTAACTTCCCATAATCACCCCTCCATAGTCCATATTCAACGTGGTGATGATTTTTTTTTTGTGCCATTTTTCGATTTTCATATTTTATGAATTTCACAGTTTTAGCAACTAATGTTCAACATTTTTAGTGTAAATTGGAATCTAACACGAACATGATTTTTTACATAAGTTTTCGTATAATTCGAGTTGGATAGACAAAGAGCTGTTTGTGCACCAGTGATGGCATTAAGATGTACACATTTCGGATAGTACCTTGTGCAGGTTGAAAGTACTTTTTCAATAAACCACAACATCTTTTGTGAATAATTTTCTTCTTTTATTACTTTCGGATAGCCCTTGGAAATTAATACTTATTAATACACTTATTCCTATATTATTATTATTTGGCCCTTCTTCCTTGCCACCATTCTGCTAACCATTTTGCAACTAGTCCGTTGGCCTGCATATTCAACAGACTTGAATCCATTATACTTTTATATATACGTACTTAGCAAGATTGGGGTATGATTTTAAGTTCATTCAAGCATTGGTTAGTCAAGATATGGTATGACATACCCGATAAAGTATGGTAGAATGCATAAAGTTATACAAGGTAAAGGAGAGCGATTTGAGCTAATGAATTAATTTTGCAACTATAGAGTATGCTTAAAATAAAAAAATACTTAATATTGAAATTTGAATTTTTTTTTTTAATTTTATGGCTATTTTAAACTAGAACACTTAATCTGCCCAACGCTGTACATTAAAGTGTTGCCAGCTATTTTATATATATAATTTATATATAATATAATTTTGTTACGAATTTTCTAAAGATATAATGAAAAAATACTTTCAGTACTAGTGGTAACTATAGCTTAAGCGCTGCAAAGCAATCCCTTGCACTTGCGTACTTTTCACTTCCTACATGTACTAATAATAGCACAATTGTTCTGAAAATGCCATCACTGCCGTATGCTATGCAAAAGCAAGTAGTGCGATATTATAGAAAAGATGCGATTAAACGGTTTACGGGTAAATGTGAATGGAATGGATTTGGGGAAAAGTATAGCAAGTGTACCTACGTTTTTTTTTTTTAAATATCGTAAGTGTTATTGATGTGATTGATATATGTTCTTTTATTATTTTACTCAACATTCAGATAAAATTTGGAATTTTAATCGATTGCAAAAAATTTCTTAAAGTTTTGGAAAAAATAGGTAACTGATGTATACACACTAAAAAATTAGAGTTTACTTTTGTGACTTTTGATTCCTTTAAGTATTAATTTTAAACTATTTTGGTACTAAATTCAAAATATTTTCACAAAAAAGTTGGAAATCTATTCCAAAAAAGTCTAAAATTTATTCCAAAAAGTATAAAACTAATACTTTTTTATCATTGTTCTATTTAAACTAGAGTTTGCCTTGTGGCCGAAATTCGATAATTTTGATTTGACCATAAAATAAAGGAAAAAGTTTTTTTACCCTTCCTTGGTCGATAAAATACAAAAAACTTTTAATATTCTTCCTTAGGGTTCGGGTTATCTGCATCGGTGCAGCAGCTAAGTTGCAATATCGTACTTTCCATTTAGAGGCGTGTAACTCCTACTAAAGAGTAAACAGTTTTTGATATCTTTCTATACCAAAATTCGTAAAAATCAATCATGCTATCGTACTATATAGTGCTAACTCTATCTCTACACCAAATCTCATCAAAATCGATGCAGTACTTTTGCCGTGAGAGCGTTTTTTTCATTAAGGGGCGTGGCACTGTCCACTGAAAACATAATGGTCATGTTATCGTTCCTTAGTGCTAATCCTATCTCCATATCAAATTTCGTTGAAACTGATACAGCGGCTTAGCCGTGAGAGCGTTTTTTTATATAGGGGCGTGGCACCGCCCACTGAAAAACATAATGCTCATATTACCAATCCTTAGTGCTAATCCTATCTTCATACCAAATTTCGTTGAAATCGATGCAGCGGTTTAGCTGTGAGAGCGTTTTTTTTTGTTTAGGGGCGTGACACCGCCCACTGAAAAATATAATGGTCATATTATCGTTTCTTAGTACTAACCTTATCTCCATACCATATTTCGTTAAAATCGATACAGCGGCTTAGCTGTGAGAGTATTTTTTCCATTTAGGGGCGCGGCACCACCTACTTAAAAAGATAATGGTCATATTATCGTTCCTTAGTGCTAACCCTATCTCCGTACCAAATTTCATTAAAATCGATGCAGCGGTTTATTTTTTCCATTTAAGGGCGTGGCACCGCCCACTTTAAAAAAAATATAGTCCTATGCACTGCTCCTTCTCACAACCTTTCGAACAAAAAAAAAAAATCAAGCAAATCGGTTGAGATTTAGGTATAGAAACAGGGACTGAACCGATTTCGTTTGCCTATTTATATATAGATATCTACTATTTTGGTGTTAAAATTAAACTATGATTTCTATTGTGTACTTAATTCATTTGAAGAAAAAGCCACAGTCTGCATTAAAACTTTCCTTCATACTTTTCAAATTGGATCATTACATTCTGAGAAATCATCCAATAAAATATAGTAAAGGTACATTAATTCCATAAAAATTACAATACATTAAGTCCTTTACAAAGGGTTGTGATACATTTTTTTCAATGGAAGATAGCTCGAAAAGTTGGGATCTAACTTAAAAAGTTAAGAGGTCAGCTTTAAAGAAGAAGATTAGGGCTACTCGATGGCGCTGGCCACCACTATACTATTGCGTGGATGAGCGCTATATGCCTGAAAAAACGTTTCCTGCACGTAAGAGTAAGTATAACTCGGAGCCCAGACCTGATAGAGACAAACTGTTATCAAAATAAGTTCTAAAGATCTCACTCAAAATTTTGAGTTGCACAGTGTATTCACAATAATATTGAAAAAAAAAGAACAATAATGTTCACACACATTATTTCGTCTTACATTTTATTCAATAGCCGTATTCACGATCTTGTTGCATCGTAGCAAATGCAAATTTGCAAGAGTAAATAATTGTGAGCACACACTGTTGTAAATTGATATTGCAAACGTTTCAGAACAGCTGTTTTTTGTTTTGCTTTCAAATATTTTTTGAATTTAAAATTTATTTGATATCTTATTTTGATTTAAAAGAAATTTTACTGAATAATTGTGCGTTATTTAGAAAAAAATCACAATTTTATTAACTACATAAGTACAATGTGCTTGATGCAAACATTGCGTAGAAATCTTTGTTAATTAAACCAAAACGAAATAATTGAAATTTAATTGTTTTTGTTTACATTTTAATTTTTATTTGTGACAAATACGGTTGTCAAAAACATAAAAGTCATTAAGCAATTGTGCCAATCACAAATGAAAACTAGTAAGGGTGTAAAATTTGGCCTGGCCAAACATTAAATACCCTACACTGCAGTATTTTTCAAATTTTGCTCATATGGGAGTTGCTACGCCCTCTTGTCCGAGGTCACCCAGTTTTTGTTCAGCGCTTGCATTTATAGTTTTTAGTGTCTGAGTGACAAACTTCTTCAGTAAAGCGTTTTGAAGCTTTTGCTTATATAGGAGGTGCCACGCCCTCTTGACCGAGTTCGTCTAGTTTTAGCTTAGAGCGTGCATTTATAGTATTTAGTATTTGAGTGAAGCTTGGTTCGATTATCTCAAGAAACTGTTTCAGTATAGCATTTTGAAACTTTTGCTTATGTGGGAGGTACCACGCCCCCTTGTCCGATTTCACCCAATTTTTGTTGAGAGCTTTCATTTATGATTCTTAGTGACTGAGTCAAATTTGATTCGAATATTTCAAAAAACGCTTTCAGTATAGCGTTTTTAAGCATTTGCTTATATGGGAGGTGAAACGCCCTCTTGTCCGAATTCGCTTAGTTTTTTTTCAGAGCTTGCGCTTACAATTTTTAATATTAATGCGTATTTTGGTTGCATTGTCGTGAAAAAAACTCCTAAAATTGCATTTTGAATATATTTTTTGTATGGGTGGTAGGCGTGTCCGTTGACCGATTTCGGTCATTTTCAATCCCCCGAGCTAACTTTGGTGACGAAGGCAGTGTACCAAGTTTCATTGAATTATCTTGCTCAGTTTTCCGAAAAAGTGTATTTCAACACACAGCCAGCCAGCCAGCCACCCAGCCAGCCAGCCAGCCAGCCAGCCAGACAGACGGACATGGCTATATCGACTCAGGAGGTGACGCTGATCAAGAATATATATACTTTTCTATATCTGCCACGCCTCCTTCTCTGCGTTACAAACGGAAGGACAAAGTGAATATACCCTGGGTGTAGGGTATAAAAATAAAATCAGTCACAATAGACTATTGGAAATCAATCGTGCAATAGGTTTTTGTGTTGCAAATTTGGTCTTGCTTACAAGACTCTTGCTTTTGAAAATTCAATAGAATTTGTTTTTGTAATTCAAAATAATTTTGCATTTGCTACGATGCAACAAGATCGTGAATACGGTTAATAAAAATGATTCTTGAACAAAATAATTGATTTATTTCATCACATAACAAAGAAGGGTGAGGGTGGGGAAGGGCGCGACAAAAAAAGTTCAATATTATGCGCTAAACTTTCGATGTATCAGATTTGCGCTTCATTGTTTTATTTGTATTTGTGCAGCGTTCGCATTTCAATCTTTCATTTCCGTTCTTTGTCAGATTTTTCCACAATGACTGAACAAAAGAAAGAGAAAAAGTTCAATTGAAAAGAGTGAAAAAATACAGAAAAAAAAGCAATGAAAACGACAGATAAGTTGCTTATCTGCTAATTACATTTTTCGCTCTCTATCTCATATCACTTCGCAGTGTATTTTTTTTGCTTTGATTTTTTTCCTTTTGCTGGCGTTCATTGTTATCTTGTGCACTTTTCTTCTTATTTCTAACTTATTTGTTTTTATTCATCCGTTACTGTTCACTTGTTTTTCTTCTTCGATACTTTAGTTGTTCCATTATCCCGTTTAAACGCAACTTCTTCCGTTCGACGCTTTCGCATTTGGATTATCACTGAATGCCCTTAAGCTTTTTGGGTTTTTTTTTTTTTGCTTTTTATTTTTATCGAAGTAGCAGCGATAACTTTTATGTGAAAATCACTTTCAGTTCCAGTACCATAATGCCATTACACCCATCTATCTTCGTCATTGTTGGTGTTGCAGCAACATAGAATTTTTCGGTTTTCACTTCCGTTTCAGTTTCATTTTATACTTCGTTTCGGTTATTTAGTTAAATAGCATAGAAAATCGCCTTTCGCTCTTCACTTATGACTTTTAGTTTGTGTTATGTACTTTAAACATTTGTTTTAAATCAGCGCAAAACCCCAGATAATTCTATAATTTTGTAGGTCACAAAAAAGAGAAACTTAACATTTATAAAGAGTATTACTCAATTGTAGTGCGGTTCAATTGGCACTTATAATTTTAGCACACTCTGTTATTAACATTAACTTTAATAGTTAAAACTTTCAGCTTACTGCACTGCAATCAAACCAAGTCTGAATTGCTTATTGCGATATATGAATTTTTATAAGAGATTTTTAAACTTCTATATGGTGAATCGAGTTCCAGTTAGAATTCAACTTTGTGCGATACATAACTCATAGCAGAGCTTTCTCAATAATTTCTGCTATTTCGTTCATTTTTATACTATTATTCTCTTGATGTTTAAATTGTTTAAGTTGTAAGATAAAAATTCTCGTTAGAAGTAGATTTGAAGGAAATTCTGAATAAATCTATACACGTGATGCGGTTTGAGACAACCTAATTGGCCAGAAGTCAAAATTTTGATTCAAACGGTTGAAGGACGAAATTCTGAATCAAATGATATCAAAACTACGCGTATATTCAGACTTGACAAAGTTATAGCATTTTGAATCCCTAAGTTGAAAAAATATATATATGTAATTATTTTTCAAGTTCGGAAATGTTCGGCTTAAAGTTTGTTAATAAACTCAACATCAACTCAAATTACATAAAAGTTAATCCTAACCCCACCTATTCAGCATTTGATGCAAAAAAACGCAAAACATGAAAAATTGACTAAGTCATATTTTGCACTGTATTAAAATTTTCACCTTGGCAAGTTTGTGTCTGTGCATTTTAACGACCCGGAAACAATACAATCGATTTTAATACAATTTTTACGGTATATGTATGTATTATGTATCGATCAGTGAAAGGTTAACGTGTAGAAAAATGGGCTCTGCCATGCCTCTATTTGCAGTACCATGCCCAAAAACATAATCTATCTTCTATCTATATATATAAAAATGAAATGGTGTCCGTATGTAGCTTATGAACGCGGAAACTACAAGGCCGATTTACATAATTTTTTTTTTTTAAATTGTTTGTTGTGGTCTGTAGAAGGTTCTTAAGGGGATGGGATGCCACTGAGGGGAACGGGAGTTGCACCCCACATACGAAAAAAATACAAAGAATGCTATATCTCTACAGTTATACAAGTTATGATTATGAAAGTTGATGAACTTACGCATAATGTGCATATCTACCATTCACCATGCAAAACTTGGGGGATATTGGGTGTAGGAGAGTTGCATCCACTTTTTAAAAATACACAAAATCCTATATTTCTTCACATATCGCAGATATCGTTATAAAACTTGGTACATACATGAATATTCTATCTACCATTTACTTTGAAAAACTTGCTCGGGGGGGGTGAGAAGGGGGAGTTGCACCCTTCATACAAAAAATATATAAAATGCTATATCTCTGTACCTTTGGGAACAATGATTACAAAAGTTGATACATGGATCTTTAAAAATCTTGATGATTGGAAGAGAGGGACGATGGAGATGGATGGGACTTCGTACGTAAGAGCATTGGGAATGGGCGAACGAAGTCGCAACCAGGCCAGCTAGTTCTTCATATCTCTCTGAAACAAATTCACTCAGATGAATGATGCTTAATATTGAACTACAGTACACTGGAGAAAATAACTCCAGTGGAAAAGTGAGCGGTGCCACTCCTCCTAAAAATGAAACTAGTCATTTCTCTGAAACTATTTGACGCATATAAATGAGATTTGGTACAAATGAAAAAGACACATGGACAATCAACACAGACGACATCATTGAGGAGGAAAAATTAATGGGGGTCTGTGAACATTTTTTTCTTTTCCCGGCAATGAGAAATTTTTTATGTTTTTATCAAAATTTTGTATGGGAACCCCCTTAAGGAGTGGAAAAAATGGGGTAGTATGTTTAAAAAAAATATCGGAGAGGAAAAGTCAATGGGGGTCGGTGAAAATTTTTCCTCTCCCGGCAATGAGGAATTTTTTTCATATTTTTTTTCAAAATTTTATATGGGAGGCCCCTTAATTAGTGGAAAACAGGGCAAACAGAGAAAATTAATGAAGATGAAAAGTTAATAGGGGTCTGTGAACATTTTTCCCCTCTCACGGCGATGAGGAATTTTTTTGTACAGTTTTATTTTTTTACGTTCACCCATTTTTTTTTAAATAAAAAATTTAAACAACAAAAATACCATCGTTTGCCCATTTTAAAAATAGTCTTAAAATTCGTCAAATTTATAAAAAATTTTTTAGAAATTTTTTTAAAAAAATCGAAGAGTACAATCGTTCATAAAAATAGCGATTTAGATTTAAAAGTTGAAAATTTTATAAAAAATATATTTAATAAAAATTTTTGATTTTTTTTATAAAAATTTCCTTAAAAAACAAAACTTTTAAAAAAAAAATTTCATGACTTGGTTCACTATTGACGGAGTTATGAGCTTTCCAAAAAACTACTAAATGTTGTTTTTGCAGCTTTTTTAGTTTTTTGAAAATGTATATCTCTGGATCATAATCATAACTAGCACTATAAGACAAAAAAGTTTCAAAAAAATCGGCGGAGGAGCCGCGTTAAACGGCTAGTAGAAAATATGTCTCTAAACTTTATAGATACCTCATGTATAGAGTTGAGTTACATTTTCATAGCTTGACCTTATGAAATAGAAATAAAAATGAAATAGAAATAAAAATCCAATTACACATACGAGTATGTACTTACATAAATACGGCAAAAATGTAATGCCCCAAGAGAAACCAAATAAAAGAAACCAATGCCAACCAACTTCTTTAGGGTGCGCATGAATTAGACGCGCATGATTACAGCAATACATTTTTTTAGTAACATCTTGGTCTTTCAGTATTTATCTTTTTAACATTGCCAATCGAGACATATTTTGCTTCCTTCGAGAGAAAATGTTTATACCGACCTTTAATGCTATCCATATTAGAAAATTAAATTATTGACATAAATATAGGATATTGCACAAAGTAACAGCTCGAAAAATAATCATCCTAATCACATAATTCGATTTCGATTGGAACTAAATCGATTAGATATTTTGCAATCATATATTTTGATTTCCAGAATCGAAATTGAAAATTTTCCAAACAATATTGAAGTTGATGAGTAGGCTGATTTGATTTTGTTTGGAAAAATTTTCAATTTCGATTCTGGAAATCAAAATATATGATTGCAAAATATCTTTTCGATTTAGTTCCAATCGAAATCGAATAAAATGATAAGGGTGATTAGTAAGTATATTTGTAAGAATTTCAAGATCTGACAATTTTGCACGCCAAGTACACTCCGTTCGCTGCCTAAGATACAAGAGTAAATGTAAATCATCAGCAATAGAGCTTGGCAGATTTTAAAATGCGTACAAAATTGCCAAAGGCTACAATTCAAACACGCAGGACGAAAAAAACAAAATGAAAACTAAATCGTAGCAGAGTATATAGCAGAGAAACAGAGGAGGAGAGATGTGTTCCGAAGAAAAACTACAACATTAAGAGCAAACATGAATGAAATTTTAGAATTCATTGAATTTTAAAACATAACAATAAAGCACTCAAGAGTTAGCAGCAGCATCAGATGAAGAGGAAGAGAAAAAGAACGACTGCATTAACGTATGCATGGTCGGTCCTAAGGAGAAGGAACGAATAGCGTTGCTGAAAAGTACCATGTAGCTGAAGAATTGTAAAACTTCTTAAGTAAGTTTCGTTGGAAAATTCCAATAGAAAACCAAAATCACACATATAGGACCTTCGTCATTGCCTTACAAGGACGATGACTACGATGAAGCGTCGTCGCACTTAATGGTGCACAGCAGTTTGAGAGTGACTGTGTAAATATACAAAATGCTGACTTCTATATGCAATATACATACATACATATGGAGAAAAAGAAAGAAGAAACATGTAGATGAAAAATAACAACTTGCAGCGGAAATGGTGCTCATAAAGTATTTTATGTTGGTCCTGCAGTTGCAGCCAGCTATAGTTGCCTTCTTCCTTCGATACTTTTATGCTTGGTATTCTTTGAACTCTCCTGTCGTCATCCTCGTCGTGCCTCAACAGTACATTGCGTTGTGCGCGGCGCAAGTGAATGAGCGTGCTGATTTATTGATTTCTTGTAGCGCATAATTTTCTTTCTTCAATTTAAAAAAAAAGATATTTCTTTTTATTCTGTTGACTTGAGATTTTTCCATCATCATTTATTTATTGTTTTTGTTACCTTTCACAGTGAAGTGGAGGATGATGAAAATTTGAATTTGTTTTCTAGATACTCTCGAGGTAAGCTTTCAAATAAAGGTCAGTTTTCCCCAACTTTTTTGTATTGAGACCAACCGTCCCGGACTTTGCCCTCTCATCACGGACTAAAAATGATCCGGAAATATATCGGATAAGGGAAAAATCATAGGGAAAAGACTATGAACAATATTTTGTTGTCCATAGGCTACTATGGACAGATCATAGACCATAGATTATGGACCAAAGACAATAAAGGACATATCATTGATCATATATTATAGACCATAGACCATAAAGAACAGATCATAGATAATATATTATGAACCATTGACCATAAAGTACAGATCATAGACCATAAAGGACTGACCATAGATTTTGGACCATAAATTAAATCATGTGTTATGGCTCATAGACCATACAGCACAGATCATAGACCATATATTATGGACAATAGATCATAAAAACAGATTGATCTTATATTATTGGTCATAGACCATAAAAGACTGATCATAGACCATAGATCATAAATTACAGATCATATAAGTATTATGGTTCATATAACATACAAGGACAGATCATAGACCATATGTTATGGACCATAGGTCATAAATTACTGATCATAGATCATATATTATGGTTCATAGAACATAAAAAACAGATCATATACCATATATTATGCACCATAGACCATAAATCATAGATAAAAGATCATATATTAACGACCATAGACCATAAAAAACAGATCGTAGACCATATATCAAGGACCATATACCATTAAGAACTGATCATAGACCATAGTTCATGGACCATAGACCATAAATAACAGATCAAAGATCATATACTATGAACCAGAGACCATAAAGCACATATCATAGATCAAATATTATGGATCATAGACCATAAAGGACAGATTGTTCATATATTATGAGCAATAAATAATAAAGGACAGATCGTAGACCATATATTATAGTCCGGAGACTATAAAGAACTGATCATAGACAACAGATTTTGGACCATAGATCATAAAGTACAGGTCATAGACCATATATTTTGCTGACCCTTGGACACCTTTAAAAAATAATTTTTTTCGAGCACTGAAAAAGGTCAGCTAATACTAATCCTTTTGCTGGACTTCTTCGAAAAAAAGAAAATTGTTCCTGCAATAAACGTTTCCGATTTATGAAATGTTAGATACTCGCAACAATGTTTAGGAACAATTTTTTCCCGAAATTTATTGATGAATATAAACAAAGTTGTTTTCTCTCCATGTTGTAGACAATACACTGTGCATCACCTCATAATAATGCAAGCAACGCGAACAATACGGAAATGGAAGTGGTTTTCACATGCATGATGACAACGGCACTACACATACATTCACACATCATACATATATGGAAAGTAAGCATGTGTCTGTGTGTGGGCAACATATGTACAGCTGCTGGTGGTACAGATTTTATTGTTATTGTTGTTGTTTTTGAGGTGATGACAATATAAAATGTTGATTTTAATGCATGTTGTTGCCCGCTTAAAATTTTGTTCCATTGATATGAAATTGCGATTGCGTTGTTGTTGTTGCTGTTGCAATTTCTCTAATGAATACCAAACGTGTTGTTGTCGTAAACGATAATGTTGTTGTTATAGCTGCAGTTCATCGTTAGTTTTTGGCAAAAGTTCAATTTAGTGTGCATGCAGCGGAAAAGTGCAAAGGATGTGATTTTATTTCCTCATTTTTATATCCTTTTTTTTGTATCTTCTCTTTCTTTCTCTTGCTATCAGTGGCAACATCTCTGTATGCACCTTCTTTGCTTTTTCATACGATGTGACGACTATCTCTTTTACACAATCACAACTTTCCTTTTCATTTTTGCTTTTTGGTGTTTTCAACACCCAACATTTTATTGAGCAGCCGTTGCCGTTGCCACCGATGCTGCTTTTGTTATTTGGTGAAATGATTTTCATTTCTATGGATACAGTCGAAATTTCTGCAATACTCTTCGATATTCGATATTTGGCAAAATGTAGTGAGAAATTGAGTTTCAACGGTTTTTGAAAGAAAGAATTTGTACTTGGTTTCTTAATATTGGTTTATACTTAGGAACAAGGGCTACTTTATACTACTTTCATTTGAAATGCAGAAACTTTTGTTCTAGAAATCACCATTCTTCATAGCTTTGAGAAAAGTACCTTGAGATATTGTCTTTGAAAAGTATGTCACAATTTCTGTTCAATTCATACAACTAGAAATTATTTCCTAGAATGACCTTTCGATATTTTAATTACATCCAAGACAAGTACTTTTTTTTCCATACGATATCATATTCCCTAATTTTTGCAATTTTTTCAGTGTATGTAAAAATAGCGCGCATTTCCATGCGGTTCACGTTGTTGTGGCGCATCCGGGAGTAGATAAATTCTAAAGATTTTAACTGATTTTTAAGTGCAGTTGTTGTTGTTATCATCATCATCATCAACATTGCTGCTGTTGTATTTGCTTATGTTATACATTTGAGAATAATCGCTGTCAATGTTGTTGTTGATGAACTTAACGAAATTAATAAATTTTGATGGAATGTGTAGGTGTCAATGTTGCACTTAGGATTAAGGTAGCGGAAGATAACCATTAATTACTTATGTTTGTATACTTTCTTATTTTTGTTACATTTTTATGTGTTGTTCTTAAGTTCAAAGCATTTTTGTCTTTGCTGAAATTTTTTCAGTGTTTATGCGAACACACATAGTCCCCAAAAGCTGGGAAAAATTCCCCGTAGTTGGCAACGCAATTCCGTTGCTTAACAAACAATGCCCCACTGCTCTTATTTTCTTTAACTTTTTCATTCGTTCATAAACCATCTTTGAAACAGCATTGGCTGCAGCACATAAAGTTATAAGTTTAATTCTCATACTGATTATAGTTTAATTGTAAAATCAACAAATTAAAATTATTTATTTTTTTTTATTTATTTTTTTTTATTTATTTTTTTTTTATTCTATTAATAGGAGCATTTGCAGCATAATTTGTGCGAACCATATCCAAATGAAAAAGAAAATGATTACGCAAAACTCTCGAGGGAACATTGAATTGAATCAAACGCAACAACATCGGACAGTCAATAGAACCAACAACAATGTCATACACAAAAAGTAGAGACTTCGAGACTCTAAAGTCTTTAATCCTAACAATAGACAACGGGAATTATAAGGAGGTTAACCAGATTCAAAGTTTAACGAACGCAAGGCAAATCTAATAAAAGATTTCTGCACTTTTTCAATTCTTGTCTTATGTGAATCGTAAAAAGGAGACCATATAATAGCCGCATATTCTAATCTTGATCTTACCAGACTAGTATACAAAACTTTAAAAGTATAAGGGTCCTTTAAGGAGCCACTAATACATCTAAGGAAAGCTAACATAGAATAAGCTTTTGGAATAATATATTCCAAGTGCGGACGAAAAGAAAAATTTGAGTCGAACACTACACCTAAGTCTTTATATTCACGAAGAGACGATAGTGGGAAATTAGAGAAACTATAAGACGATGAAATAAAATTATTGGATTTGGAAAATGGGACATAAACACAATTATTTAGATTTAAAAAGAGACCATTATTAACACACCAACTATGAAGTTTATTTAATTCACACTGGAGAATTTGGGAGTCATTACTATTTTTAATTTTCATGAATATCTTTAGATTATCCGCATAAAGTAAATATTTACACTCAACAAATAAAGACACAACATCATTAATAAAAATAATAAACAATAAAGGCCTAAGAATGCTACCCTGGGGAACTCCAGAAGTGGCACAAAATGGAAAAGACATAACATTGCCAAAAGCTACAACACAAATTAAAGTCTAATACTCAATAAAGAGTTAATCATAACATTTGCACACCAAAACAAATTTGTTTTCTTTCGTGTAGCCGCTACCCATTGTGGGTTTTTTCCTGTTTTACATCACGTTGCTAAGCAGTTCCGAAGTCTTCGGAATACTAACGATCGAACTATCTCAAGCAACGTACCGGCAAGTTGTTAATCTGCACAGCAACTCCTAAATAGATTTTTCGTCAAGAACAAGTACAAATTAACCTTTGTCATTTCTGTCACATTTCCCACAAAAAAGAAGAATTCTCTCGTTCCTGGTTTATAGCTCAAGCCAGCGGCCAGAACATTCAATTTTCCGTAAATTTTTTTTTTTGAATACTTTAACTTATTATAACCGAGCTGTCGGAAAAGTGGTCTTAAAAACCTATAAAAACCGGAGACGATGGATTAAGATGTTCTTAAAAAAATTTTCTTTCCATGATTTAGTTATGACCTTTGTACAACAACAACAAAAACTGTCGATTTTCATAAAATATTCAAAATGAAGTTTGAAAATTTTACAGTAGGGCGAAATTTCAATAATACGTTACTTTAGGATATTTTAGCTAAATAACCAACGTGTAGCTGGTGCAAAGCTTGAAATATTATTTTTTCATTAACCTTAAAAAATTAAGATGAAAAATTTAAGATATTGAACGACTTATTCCGATCATTTTTGAGATCGTAATTTTTATAAAAATAGGCAAACGAAATTCCTTTAGTCCCTTTTTTAATGCCTAAATCACATCATATTTGCTTGGTTTTCTTCTTGTTGGAAAAGTTGTGAGGAGGACCAGCGTATAGTATTTTTTTTTATTGTAAGTGGACGGTGCCACGCCCCTAAATGGAAAAAAGCTCTCACGGCTAAACCACTGTATAGATTTGCACGAAATTTGATGTGGACATGGGGTTAACATTAAGGAACGACAATATGACTTAATGTTTTTAAGTCGGCTTTGCCCAACTCCTAAAGAGAAAACGCATAGACATTGTTACTGATGAGAATTCGTTTGCTTATGTTAACAGTTGAATGGTCTTTTTAAAGCCAAATCGAAATTGTAGAATTTTGGCCACAAAGCAAACTCTAGTGAAATTAAAACCATAATAAGTCGAGATTTTGCATAAAACGGCTTTGAATGCCCTCTAACTTTTAAAAAATTCTAAAAAATGCTCAACTTATTTGCCTGACAATAGGTATTTCTCAGATTTTTTTTTTGAATCAGTCTAGTTTATATGATATTATTTTTTACGTTATATCAACTAGGGCTAAAGTTGACGCCCTTATTATTCTGTAATCTTTTTTTGGATTTTACTTTTAAGGCTAATTATTTTTGTTATGACTATTTTGGTTGTTAGTTTTTACTCAAAAATCTGTATGCGGAAAATACTCGTAGTAAATTCTGTCGCATGTTCAACAATATTTTACGACAGGATTACATACTGCAGAGCGGCGCACGACGACAACGGCTACAATGGCAAAGATGACTGTGGCTATGACTATCACGGTTACGTAAAATACTCTCATAAAATTCTGTATTTCCAAAAGCAACTGCTCGTTTTGTAGAGTCCTTTCAGCTTAAATATTTACCTACCCTGTAGCATTTTGGGTCGTTTTTGATGGAGTGTTGAAAAAAGTAACTTGAGAAAAAAGAGAAAAAGTCTAATTTTACAAGAAAAATAAATTCTGAATTCAATATTTTTTTTTTTTATTTCCTAAGACAATATTCTGGTAGGATTCCATAGAAAATATATCGAAAATCCATAAATACTGCAGTTTCTTAAAATATAAAAGTTCACTGCATAATTTCGAGATATGATTTGGATCCCTTTTCTCCCGCATGCCTGATTAATCAGCATGATTCTCAAGGATCTTTCTTTATTATTTCCCTCAAAGAAAATGTTTCGATCAACAATATAATTGAATTGAATCATTCATAGTTTTTTTTTTTTTTTTTTTTTTGCAATAGTCTAATTTCCAACTTTGCACACAAATATGGTAACAAACACTATAACGTACAGACATTTTAGTATACGAGTACAAAACACAAGAACGACTCCTGTTTATACCCCATACAACACGAATATGAAGCTCGTACGTCAAACAGATTGTGGTCTGTGAGTTTAAAATAAACCACAGCGCGAGCACAAATCGTTGCAAAGCTCAACCGGAAATGACGAAATATTATATGAGTGTCATTTTGTAGGATGACATCCTGTGACAAGCAATACATACGAAACGCACACTATACACACTTGGAAAAAATACGTTATAGAGAATTTTTAAAAATTTACTTACTTGCTGTTTTTTTTATAGAAATACGAATTCAAGAATTAAGATTGGAAGATTTTTAAACAGAAATTTATATATCGGGTATTCTACGTGTACTGGATATAAAAAATATGTTGATGTATCCGATTTCAGTAATTTTTGACTATGTTATAGATACCTATATATACCATGGATATAAATATGTACAAAAAGAAGTAAATTCCCGGTTTCTTAAAACTTGTTGTCGACGATCTACCTTAATATTTCAAATTTCATCAATATCTGAAAAGAATTTGATGGTACTTAGAACCTCCTAAGAAAAAATAAGAACTTAAAAAAAAAGTAATAACTCGCAAAAATCATATTTTAGCTAAGTGAATTTGGACAAGATGTCGAGGCATTTTCCATACTTCAAAATGCCATTCCAAGGGCAATACCCTTTCTATGTTAGTTTTAGTTTGTACTGTGTTTGCGAACTTTCTCAATTTGTTTCTGCTATACACAACTAGTTGGCGCGGAATGTGATGGTTTGTGCATTTGCTTTATTTTTTTATACTTACTCTTGATGCGTACTGTACTTTAATTTCTTGCAATGCTGCAACATTGCTTGGTTCAGTACCTACCTACCGAGCAGTTAATTTTTATATGATATTGTATTCTTCAGATCTAAAATTTCTCTCAGTGCAGCTCACCTCTATAAATGGTTGGAGTTTTTGTGCTATATATTTTTATTGTTAAAAAATTCGCTTTTATTTTTTTTTGTGCCGCTTCTTTTTTTTTATTGAATTTCGTTTTTATAGTTTTATCATTTTATATGCATAAATTATTATTATTGAAATTTTTAGCGCCAGGTTTTTGCACTCCCGCTTTAAAGGTTAATTTATTGTCTTTTCTGTGCTTATCTCTTTTCCTGCACGTTTATTCGTGTGCAATATACATGAAGAGGTATTTGTACACCATATATTCAATAACTACTCGTATGTCTGTATTTTATAATAAATATGATTGCATTTTTTTGATTTTTTGGGTTAAAAACAAAAACTAAATTTGTAATATCTTGTAAAGACTTTAAGTTCCATCGGAATGTTTTTTGCTATTTGGAGTATCCCGCAGTGTTTTCATTTAATTTAAGCTATAAAATTGTGAAATTTATAAAAAAAAGACTGCCAGTAAAAAAACCAAAAAGCTTCTACGCAGTAACGTTTCCTTTTTAATGTTTTATTTAAATTTTTAAGGTTAAATGTAAAGAGCAAAAAAAAAAAAAATTTTTCCTCCAGCAAAAATAACAATTTGCATTGCCAAATGCTGCTGCCGCTGCTGTTGTTATGCTGATGCCATTACAGCTGCAACTGCTGTTGTTGTTCTCGCATTTGATGATGATCCTGCAATCGAGTCGATTTTGTTTATTTTTACTCTATCTTTTGCTTCATGCACTGTAGACCGGTTTGATTTTGTATGAAGCAAAAAAAAAACATCCCGAAACCGACTCAAAAGTTAGATGGACCCTAAAAAACGATATCTGCATCATTTTTTTTTCATTCCGAAAAAAACCAATGGAACACTTTTGACCCATTTTGGCTAAAAAAAAACATGTTTTTTGGTCATAACTTTTTATACATGACAAAATGGATACCCGAGGGTGCTTTTTTGGTTTTCCTCGGAATGAAAAAAAAAAAAAAAAAAATTAAAAAAAAACAGATATCGGTTTTAAGAGTTTAAGAGTCCTTCTAACTGCTGATTCGGTTTTGGGATGAATCTTAATTTCAACCCTATCTAATGCACAGTAGGGGGCAAGGAGTTTTCATAGCTTATCAACTTTGCTTCACACTTCATATATTATAATTAACTATTTCATAATTTGTCACACACAAATATCAACTTAAGCTGATTTTGCAGAATCATTCATAGCTGCTTTACAAAGCATATTCGATGATTGCCATTATATTGCCTTGGTATTCTATGACTAGATGACACTGATTACTGCTGTAAGAATTTGAACTTGCTATTATCATATTATTATTGTTGCATACTTTAAGGCTTATATTAAGTTCATGGATGGTTCCCCAAAAAATGTACCATTTAATGTCCCGGGGCTCAAAATCATGTTCAGATTTAAAATTTGATATTTTCACTATTTAATACAAATACTCAACCAGAGCTTCTATACGAATTGTTTAGGAAAAAAAAAATTTTTAATATTTGACTATGAAATTATAACATGAAGTGTTAAAACGTTATTCTCCGTCTGGTCCCTAACCTCTCTTAGTGCACCTAATTTGCATATTACGTTATTTCCAACAAAAATTTACGCGTCATTGTTTGCATATAAGTAAAACAATAAACAATTACAAAAGCTGTACACCAGTTTCAACTTTTTTGAAAAAAATGGCTATTTTCATTGTGATATTACTGTTTTTGCAACATTTTGTCATTCTCCGTTTCATCATTCTCCGTTTTGTCATTCTCCTTTTCGTCATTCTCCGTTTTGGCATTCTCCGTTTCGTCATTCTCCATCGTTTCCTTGCAACATTTTAACCCTCCACCAGGTATTTTTTTTTTGTAAGTTTTGCTAAAACTATTTATTTAAATAATAAAAACTAAAATTAAGTCTAAAATTAAGTCTTAAATAAACTTTTTAAAAATTCAGTATAAATCTTAAAGGTTGCCACTTGGTTATTTTGGAAAATCTTACATACTTCTGGTATGAGCATTTTTGAAACCAAAAATTTAAATTTAGTCAAAAAAAGTAAGTATTTCGTAAGATTTTCGAAAACAACCAGGTGGCAACCCTAAAAATTTATGTCGGATCTTGCGAAAGCTTATTTAAGCGTTCTGAAACTAAAGTTTTATTTAAATTTTTTATATATACCTAGTGCTTAAGAGAAGGTTAAAAAAAAACCATATAGCAACCCTGAGAGTTTGTGTTTATTTTCTAAAAATGTTTCAGAAGTTGAAGTCATCATATTCTATACCTTTAAGTAATACAAAAAATTAACAATATATGTAGTTGGGGACAAAAATATTAGTAGATTTTTCGGAGACTTACCCTCCTATAAATTTTTGAGTTGTAACTTTGAAACCTTAAGATCATTATTATGCATCTGAAAACAATGGTTTCAATCAACTACAGATATCTGTTAACCCTCAACATTATTTCAGTTTTAGAAATAATAGACAAACAATCGCTTGCTTACAACTGTTTTGAAACACATTTTTTATGTATTTATATTTTACATTTTTAACCATTTCTGCCCCATTGTGCGCTATTGAAAAAATATTTAAATAGCAAAATCTCCGTTACCAACGTCCAATAGCCAACATTGAATTCTTTTAGTATCTTCCACACCCCGCTGCCCTCCCTTTCCCCACTCGCCACCACTTCATCATCGTCATGGCTCGTTGACTTGTGTTATTTTTCTAACGGATATTCAAATTTGCGTAAAGCGATTCGCAGTCGTTCGAGAAAAAAAAAAAAAAAAAAAAACAATTTAGTTATTACTCAGTCGCCGCCGTCGCTTTACTCTTTCCTTTTACAGCTGCTGTTAAGCACATCCTGCAGCATATCCTAGCGCTGCTGATGCATTTAGTGCCCTTTTTTTGTGTGTAGATTTTGTATTTTAATGGATTTCATGAACGTGAATGCGCACGGCATTGCAAAAATGAATGCGCAATCCTTAATTGGCAAGCGCAGCTTCAGGCAGACAGCAGCGAGCTAGAGCAAAGGACGAAGGACATTCGCACACACACATACACGCACACAGACATTTATAGAGGAGGAACGTGAAGCAATAACATGAGAGTTGTTTTTATTTATTTAAATAGAAACAACAACAGCAGCAGCAGCAACAGCTATGTAAACAGATTTAGGTGAAATTCAATTTATGGCCAAAGCAGTTTGTTGCCGCTGCTACTGTTGGCATTTTGGGAATTTAACTTTTTAGTTGCATATTTTTAGGAGCATTAGCTGAAATTGAAACTTAGTGTGAGATAGCATACATAGCGCGCACTTAAAAAGTTATTACTTAATTAAACTTTGTTGTTGTTTAGATTTTGAGGATAGGGAATGAGATAACTTGCAATAATGCAAATTGTGTTATGTAGACAACTGACAAATTTTAACATCAATCTATCTGTTCATCTATCTACGAGAGGACGTTTTTATGTTCACGAAATGCGGGGTATGGGGTGGAAATAAAAATACAAATTAATTTTTCCTTGTCAATATATTATTCTGCTACTCCAAGACATCTTTCTGCTCTTTCACTTAACTTATGGATACCTTTAAACAAATAATTTAACTTAGTCTGAAAAAAAAAAAAACACTAAACTGAATTCATCACTTGATAATTTCTTCCCAATAAGTTTTTTTTTCAAGTTTTGGAGTAGGTAATAAACGCTGGGAGTCAGGTCAGGAATGTAAGGTGGGTGAGACAAAATTTCGAAGCCAACTTTCTGCAGAGTGGCCATCACAGCACGGATCTTGGTAAGAAGCTCTTGTTACCTTTAACATCTTAGGTGGTGGTATGTTTCTTTTGTGCTATTGCATAGATTCCTGTTTAGACTCAGGTCTATAATGATGAACCAAAATTTTATACTCAGTAACAATTCGAGACAATACTCCGTTTCCATTTTAGTCGGCATCTTTGAACATTAATTTTTGAACTTTTTGAATGATTCTCGGAGTTGCCTCAATCAATTGACTTGTTTGGTAAATGATAGTTCAAAAACCCTAAAATTAAAATGAAAACTGTATTGCTCTCCATTCCACGGACTTCAAAATTTTATAATATTGTAAATAATTCAAATTTTAAATTTTATCTCAGCTGTAAATGGTTCTAGAATATATATGAAATTTTTGTCAAAACTTTGAAAATGATTTAAAATGTCAACTACGGGAAACACTACAAATGTTCGTTGAAAATTTTATAAATTATCAGAAACCTCGTCGCCTGAGATCTTTTATTCTATTTTATCAATTTTGCTCCAACTGTGAATTGTTTGTTCCAGAAAATAACTAGAAATTTTTGCCAAAAACTTACAAATGTCCCGAATGGGTACTTTTTAATAATGGGAACACTACAAATGTTCGCAAAAACTAAAAAAAATTTCAGTTTTCAAAACATTTTGTAAATGCAAATTTCGTAAAATTATGTAGGAACCTTAAAAATGTTTAAAATTAAAATTGATTTTTTTGAAACTCTACAAATGTTTGATTTTTTTTTTTTTTTCGTAAAATGTTAAAAATATTGAATGGCATTATTTTTAAATCTCAAAGATGATAAATACATTGAAATGAAAAATAAAACTTAGCTTTAAGCTCTGCAAACGTTTGAACTGAAATTGTGAATCCATCATAAGAAAATTTCCGCGGTAAAATTGCAAGTTTCTCATGTGCTGCAATTGAAAATTTGTACACAATGCAAGTGCATTTAAATGAGACTCAAGAGCAAAACAACAATTCAATAAGCAAAAAGTTAACAGGAAAAAAAACAGACATACAGATAAAACTTTAAACATGCAGATACAAGAATTTGTATAAACACAAAAGTCACCATTAACAGCCCAAGAGGAAAAATTTCTAGCTCTTCTGATCCAAGCACTTCAAAAGTGCTTGTCCCCATAGAAATTTAGAAGCACTATCACAATGATTTTTTATAAGGCTGCCGTAAGAACAACGTGAGTTCGAACCCAGCCTGGGAGATTTTTTTTTTACTTTTTTTACTTTTTTTTGCTTTATTTTTTTTTTTAATTAAATATTTTTTATTCAACATCTTTTATTTCACTTTTCTATTTTCCTTTCTCTTATTAATTTACTTTTGCTTAACCGAATTGAAATTGATTACACAATGATTCCATATAAGGCTGCAGTAAGAAAAACGTGAGTTCGAACCCAGCCCGGGTGATTTTTTTTTCCGTTTTTTTATTTGTTTTTGCTTTATTTTTTTTTTTTTTATTAAAATATTTTTTATTCAACCTTTTTTATTTCACTTTTCTATTTTAATTTCTCATTTTTATTTACTTTTGCTTACTTGAATTGAAAGTTTCAATTTGAAACTGATTGCACAATGATTCTATGTAATGCTGCAGGACAACATTTGCTTTATATACAAATTTAATGCCTCTTCATATCATCGGGCGATGGTGGAGCAGTCTAAAGGGTTGGTAAATGTAAGAAAAAATATCTAGCACGCGGAGGGTCGTGGATTCAAATCCTGACGCGGCCAGTTTTTTTTTTTTCTTTTTTTTTCTTTTTTTTAATTTTATTGAAAAAACGCTTACCGCAGCATTACAAATAAGAGCTTTAGAAACTCTTTTTTGGTAAGGCTGCGGTAAGCTTTTGCTCGCTTATATCCTATGACATGCAATGTTAAAAAGAAAGTATTGTTCTTACGGAGCGGAAGCGCTTATTGGTGAAAAGGATGCACTTCAGAAGGGTTTTTGAAGCACTACTTTTCCCCTTGGGAAATAAATGCGTAAACCAAATATATGCACACGCACATAGGCTGATGAGTATTATCCCTGTAAGACCGGCGGAGCCAATTATCTCAATAGTCCCATCTTTGGTCTAGTTATTTTGTAAGTAAACCATAATAGACTACACCTAAAACTAGAAAAAAATCACTTAAATTATCAATTGTACCAAAAATGGTCCAAATGTAATGCATAATCCGTCGTTAATACAGTGGTCCAACTGTGTATCGATTGTGTCAGTGAAATTATAAAGTTACTGACTACGTACTGTTTGACAGTACATCGACTGTGAAGAAGAGAAAACGATAGTGTAACGGCCTAATGACTTGCGCTGCATGGAGAAGCATTGGTTCAAATCCTCAACTCGGTAATTTTCAATTCCAATTTTAAAATTTCTATTAATTTGTACAAAACGTGTCTATAGATTCTTCGGAGAGGAAAATGAAACATGTGTCCAACATAGCCAAAGCATAAAGTAATAAAAACAAATTTGTAAAAAAAATTAATCCATACCGAGATTCGAACCCGGAACACAATGCTCAGATATATATGACAAAACTTTAGCACATTTGTCTATGAAACCTTTTGACGTTTATGTCAAATTGTATATTTAATTAAATTCTTTGATAATAATTGAAATAAAAAAAAAAGAATTGGCCTTTTACTGGTCTCAATGTAATGCATAAGAAGACAATTGAACTTTTTCTGGTCCAAATGTAATGCATACGGAGATAATTGGTTACGCCCAACGACAAACGTTAATAAAACTTTATGTGTGATGGGACCAGAATTTGGACTAGTCAGTTTCTCCCATGGAGTAGTTTGCAAACTAGTTTTGGAATTGCCCATGGTCCTGCAGGGACGAAAAGTGTGCTTGCATTTGAATGTATGGCACACAAAATTTAATGACCAACATAAATGTTGGCGAATGTTACCAATTCTAACAACAATAACAGCGGACGACATTGCGCACAGTAATACGAGCGAGTTTCGTCATCGAACAAGATGGCAACCGCTTTTTATACTTTGTGGTCACATAAAGTTTGGGCTTACAATCGCCGTTAGTGCACTCAGCAGCGTGACAAAGAGACAGGGGATGCAGAGGGTATGACACGTTGGGTTGGGAACGCGACGTACACAACGTGACGTAGTGGTCAGTTTGACTTTGATTTATGTGGTTGAATGTGAATTTGGTTGTGAACTTCAATGAACAAACGTTAAATGTAATATGCATGTGTTTGGGACTGTAGGGTGGCTCACATAATGCCATAAAGATAAATCTCTAGTGAGAAGTATTGAAAATCCCTAAACTCTAAAGGAATGCATTTGGGACCAAAAATATTTGATTGGATATTTCTGCCTTGCTTTAAACTTTGCATTTTTAAACCACCCTAAAACATACTAACATTTATGCTTGTTCGTGCTTGTGCTTGTGTGTGCAGCAACGGAAACGGAATATGCGGTTTTCATAAACGATATGGCGTACATATTTCTCTTGTTGCCGTTGTTGTTGCTGTTGTTGTTGCAGCCTTTGCTGACTGTAAAATTTTGGCCTCCATAAAACAATGCTGGAAGAATGGGTTCAGTTGGCAGCAGCGCACAACACAAAGTGAAGTTGAAATCGCAGCTGTATTTGACCGAATTGCGTTTCCGCGCCGATAACCCAAATAATTTTATTAAAACCAAAAATTGTATGAAAAAAAAAACAAAGTTTCTCATAGTTAATCCAGTAGGAATTTTTTGTATTGATGCATAATGCAAAATAGACTTGTTTGGATCAGAGAACAAAGTAGAAAGGCTCCTTTGCCACAAAAAGGCTACTTTCGAAAAAAAAGTTCGGGTTTCCAACATTCCAATTCAAGTATTTCCATTCAATTTTTCTTTCCACAATCGATGCGAAAAGCGCAAATATGTCACAAACAAAGAAAATGCATAGAAATCTGCAATTTCAAAATTTTACAATTCCTACTGGGTACATGCGTAATAATATAAATACATTTAAATAAAAGTATTTACTGTAGATATAAATCATAAATGCTTAAGCTGTAAAATAAATACATATATGCTGTATGTACATACATATGTATGTGTGTGTGTGTGAATTTTATGTACATAAATTTGGCATATTTACGAAAACCGCTTAATTGGGTTGCAATTATTTTTGTGCTGTAGATATTCGGAATGCGAGTGCTTTTTTTATATCATTTAATATAATTTTTATTATTATTGTTGATGTTGTTGTTGTTGCTATTGTTGTAAAATTTTGTGGTTAAGTGCTTTTAGGGCTACCGACAAATTCGCGGATTTACAATCAATTTCATCTTATTTGAGGTTATGTCGAATTTTACGAAATTAAGCACACACTTAATTTTGCATTAATTTCGTTTATTCATCCATTAATGAATACAAAAACATAAGTGTGGAAATTCAATTGTGCTTGGTTATGATTATGAGCACAATTCAAGTGAAAGTGGATGTAAATGCAATCAAAACTTTTTCAAGATTTAATGTGGTATTTTTCACACAAAACGGTAATTAGACTTTAAATTGTTATTAACACTTTTTAAGCGTTCAACTTGTGGTGTAATTGATTTCAGAAATAATTTCAATCTCATTGAATTTTGTTAATATCAATTCGCTTTCATTTAAAATTTTTACAAAAAATATGATATTTTTAGCAAACATTTGAAATAAAACCACCTAAGGACTGGCCCAGAAAAATTTGATACTTTTATTCCTTAAGATTATGATTTACCTGATGATCGTGCAGGTCGAAATATGGGTGCTATTTTTTTTATATAACATGACGATTACAAAAATATATAACACTTGGTAAACGAACTTTAAACGATAAAGATGTCTAGCAATCAAAAAAAAAAAAAAAACGCAAACTCATTTTGTACACTTACCTGCAAAAACCAGAATTAAAATAGCCATAGCTAAAAAAACAGGTGCATAAAAAATCACTGTCCAAAGGGTTATTTCGAATTATAAAAAGGGTCAACTTATTACGCGGAAAAAGGGTACAGGTAGGAAGCCAGTACAGACCCACAGTTGGTGAAAAAGGTGAAACGCCTATTTAAGCAGAATCCTAACACTTCAGAACGAGATATAGCTGCCAGAGCAGGAACCTCAAAATCTCTTATAAACAGACTAAAGGAAAAACTTAAGCTAAAGACCTATAGAGTTCAAAAAGTACCAAACCATTCCCATGAAAAGCAGTTTGAGGCTCAAAAGCGAGCTTGAAAGTTATAAGTCGATTACCTGACTAAATTTGACTGCTGCATAATGGACGATGAAACATACGTTAAGGCATATTTTAAACAGCTACCAGAACACGAGTTTTATACCTGTTCGGAGAAGGGGTAGGTACAGAGCAAATTTAAAGAGAAGAAAATTAAAAAATTTGTGAAGCAGTATATGGTTTGGCAGGCCATATGCACTTGCGGTCTGAGAAGCAGTTTTTTTGTAGCACAGAGCACAATTAACTCGAAAATTTATATTGATGAATGCCTGCAAAAACGTATTTTGCCATTTATTCGTGAGCACGGGGGTACTGTTATGTTCTGGCCTGATTTAGCAACTTCTTACTACTCTAGAGCCACCATAGAATGGTACAATAGCAATAATGTAAATTTTGTACCCAAAAATGCGAATCCACCTAACTGCCCAGAGCTTCGACCTATTGAAAGATTTTGGGCTCTAATGAAATCAGATCTTTGGAAGAGTTAAAGTATTGCAAAAAATTTAAAAGATTTCAAAAATAAGTGGCGAAGGTCGCACGGTACTGTCGACGAAACAACTGTACAAAACTTAATGAAGGGTCTTAAGAAAAAAGTAAAACATTTTAATATAATATAAATATTTGTTAATAGTGTAAAGTTATTTATGTTCGTTAAACTACTCATTAATAAATAAAAAAACAATATTTAAAAAAAAATTCATTACGTATTTTTTCATTGATGAAAAGCAAAGCATCAAATTTTTCTGGGCCAGTTCTTACTTTTAAAAAAATTTAATTTTTCGTACAATAGGCATATAAAGCCGTAATAAGATTCAATATCTCAGATTCCACTAAAATTTAGTACAAGGTTTCATTTCAGACCAAAACCAATAAAAATGACAAAAAAATGTTTTCTAGAGAGGTGGTGTAAATAGCAAAATCGGCAAATAATTACAAATACTGCTTTCCAAAAGTGTCTATAACTTGGAAACTTCTTAGCCGGTTTTCATCTTCAGACCTATTGTAGAAAGGTGTTGAATCAGACAATAACGACAAGGTATTTATTTAATATTTGGCAAAAAGTACTATTTTTAGTGCTCTTTTAGTACTAAGATTACAAAAAACGTATATTTCACATCTTTCTTGTGAATAGTAGACAAAACTGTCTTTTATATGAATCTAATTCAAATATGGTAATTTTAACCATTTGAAAGTTAGTTTGTTTTTTAACATTACCTAACTTCAATACTAAAAAAATACTAAACGCAGAACATTTTGCAAATAGCAGAGAACCTTTATTGTGCCAATAGCCTGATTCAAAATTTTTCCAAAATTGATCAGAACATGAAAATCGTTTGCTAAATTTCCAAGATTAGGCAATTTTGTGAAACTGTATTGGTCGATTTCATGTTTTGAAGTGGTGCAAGACTCCAAAACCGATAGAGATACTAACTTGATTTTGGGTTTGTTTGAAAAATAATTTGGTTTTCATTCGAAGAAAAATATTTTTGAAAATTAGGAAGTAGACCATGATATTTGTGTTGCTATCTTATTACATACTTATGTAATAAACGAGCAATAAAAATAGTACTTTTTGACAAACACAACATTATACTACTTCAAAAACTCATAACTTAATAACCGTAAAATATAGGAGAATGTCGCAGGACGGGTTTTGTTTTTGGTCAGTGGTTTTGAAACGGATGGAAAAATTGTTAATTTAAATAAACCAATAAAAAGGTATGATCATCGGCTACAATTTTTTTATAGAAAGTTATTTGATATCGTGATCAAATCAAAAGTTATAGCCATTTTAATGAAGATAACTTTTTTTGGCGAAAAAAAATTTTCAGTATAAGTTGGGACACTTTCAAAAATCACAAAATAAGCCAAAAAGTTAAGTTAATATGCATGATATTATTTTTATTAGAATATTAATTGGAACGTCATGTTTCAAAGAAACAATTTGGGTAAAAATATATCACTCTGCCTAATATGATTCGCAGTTTGTACAGGTGAAGAAACTGTTCCACATATTTAATATTTAAGGTACTTCTTGTGCGAGACACAAGATGCCATCAACGGCTTGGCGTGCGAAACCACCAGATTTAACAATGCGTCGTCATCAACGGTTGAAATGTCTTTAATTTTATTATTTACTTTTTGGGTATTTCTCGCCAAACTGCTTTTTGAGATTTTATAAGCTTTTCTGGTGGATCAAAAGCCTTAGCCAATTTTTCTTGATCTCTGCGACCAATGCATTGAAATCGGTAATTCCATGATCGGTTTTGCGTGCGTTAGTGAACTTGCCAAACTCATGGCACATAAATGCGTCACAATCTTCAAAAATTCATTAATAAATGCTTTTTAATTATTATAAATACAATTGGATTCATCAAATATTGTAAAAATATAATTTAAATGGTATCGCAATGCCTTGAAATAAAAAAAAGTGTTGTCCCAACTTATCCGACATGAGTGTCCTAACCTTTACAAAGTTGCCATTTCGTGAAAGCCCAAAAATAATATTCGCCACAACAATACATTTCAATTACTCTTTCACGCAATGAAAATACACTGAATACAAGACACATTGAACACACTTAGTACATGAAATAATTGATTTAAATTCGGCAAATTACGAACACGCAGAAACTATCGAAAAGATCTTTTTGATATGACAATTTACTCTTTGTTTGGTATGAACATAATCAACAAGAGTTCTTCGATATTTTGCACATGAGACGTTAGGTTATAAACAGACTTTACTTCGACAGTTGAAAAAATAGGTGTCGCCAGTATCGGAAATTCAAGAAAAACGGCTGTCCTAACTTATACGGCGTCCCAACCTATACGACATTCCCCTACCACAATTTTGAGGACTGGAAAATAATTCTAATAAAACTTGCTCTTAAATAAAAATATTTAAAAAAAAAAAAAAATAAAAATTGTGCTCCAAACCCCAAAATGGCTTTAAAAAAGAAAAAAGGTTTTTCGACCAAAAATAAATTTTTTTTTCAGTGAAACTATTTTTTTTCAAAAGCTCAAACTTTTCTATTCCGCATCTTGAAAATTTTCGAAATTTCGGAAAATCATTTTACCACGGTAATATGTGTGTCAAATACTAACTTTTCACCAATTTGCATAGAAATCGTAGATGTCAAGTCGAATCTTGGTCGATAACGCAAAGAAAGGCTCATACCTTGTAATATAGTTTTCATTAAAAATAAAAACTCTCATATATTTTAAACAAATTACTGTGTCGCTCAAAAAATTAAAATGTCATTCAACTTGATGTCAGTCGTCACATAATTAATTGCTGCTACTCAACATGGCAAGTAAACCAACATCATCATCATCATTTTGAAACATCAAAAGTGCATAACAAATTTTCTTAACACTTGACTTTATGGTGCTCAAATTATAAGTATACTGCTGTCCTTTTTACCTCCTTTGACTTGCATGTTTTGCACTGCAAAATCTGCGTATTTGAAAAAATAAGAAGAAAAAGTACTATTTACAAAACTGACAACAGCAACACTAGCAGTAACAGAGAAAATCTTTACCGCAAACAATTTTCTAAATTGAACGTCTTAATTATCTGAAATGTTGTTATGATGGGGCTATATTGCTGTTGCAGAAATCTGTTTTCTTCTTGCTATTACTTTGTCTGTTGTCCTTCATTATTAAGAATTTGTCCCTTTTAATTTACAAAAGATTATTGCAATTTCTGTTTGTGTAATAATTGAAAGCAACATGTTTTCTTTGTCTCATGGTGTTTGTTTACTTGCACATAGAAATTTTGTAGAGGGATGAGATGTGAACCAACTTCTTTGCAGAGCATATAGGTTTCATAATACTACCTTATCTTAGTATTATCAAGGCTAGTTAGTGCTTTCAATTCTCTGCAGCATTTCCTCGATGCATACATTTTTTGATAATTTTCACGTTAACTGCGTTTGGTTTCTTAATTTTTCCAAAATCTTGCTTGTCCTCACAAAATCCTGATGCTTCGAAATATTGTTTTTGGTCTGGTTTCACTCCAAAAAACAAAAATAAATACATCCAGCTTAAATAGTGCTGTCGCTTAAGTCCACTTCAGATGCGTATTGAACTTAGCGATGATATCATTAATAGGATTCATTTATGTAAAAAACATGAAAAGGACAAACTTTATTTGTATCATTATGCTGTTGAAGAAACTTTTAGTTGTTATTCCCATTTTACTAAATAAATATGTTATTTTTTCTTGTAAAGTTTTAATTTTTTATTTTTCATTTTCTTATCCTGTTCAAAAAATAAGTTTCTTAGCAGCGAAACTTATTGTCATATCAGACTGAAAAGTTTCCTGGGCATTCAGGCAGCTGGTGCCATAATAATGTCACAACATGTTACGCTTCAGTGGCAACCAGCTGTGGCACCTTCCAATTAAATGTTACTACTCTTCTTTGGAATGACAATTTATTTGTAAAGTAACAAAGTGCACAGATAGAGCGCATAAGTTGAAATTCAAAATAATTGTATGTACTTATATAAGTAAAAAACTTTAAAAAATTTTAAAATATCTGTCTGGATCATAAGATATTCCTTAATTCACCCGGCGTTGAGCAAAACCTAGAATTTTATTTTATCTTAATTTACAAGTGCAACATGTCGAATGAGTTACAAGCAATTGCTTTAAATGAAAATAAATGTTGATCATACGTCATGTGTTGCGATATAACAGTAGACGCTGAATTACTGACCCAAATCTCATAGAATTGAAACTAGAAAATGTCAAAATGAGAAGAATTTAAAATTTTAAATAGCAAAAACAGCAACAACAACAACTGAGATTTTCACAACAACAATAACAAAGACACCCATGTTGCCATGACACACCAGAAAATGAAATGAAAACATTTAACATAACAGCGATAGCGCGTCGCGCAGCAAAACACAAACAGACAAACACAATGCCAACACATACGCATCTTAGCGACGCATACATTTAAATTAAGTGTGAGCGTATATGCGTAAGGCAAACGCACACACACACACTTGCAAACGCATACATAAGTGAAAGCGTAAAAATAAATTTCATTTTGTCCGGCGAAACCAACGAACGGATAAAGATTAAAAATTGTGCATGCCAGCAGAACGTAAAAAGGACGACAATGCAGCAGGATCTGCTGACAATGAATTATTATGCCTGACACCATTCATTGCCATGCTGTTGCCAACCAACCAACATGGCAATAATAACAAAAGCAAAAGACGACCAGCAGCAGCAGCAGCAGCAGCAGCAGTAACTGCAACAACAACGAGCGACGTTAATATGCCAACAATTTGCGCGGTACCCATACAAATTTTGAGCCTGAAAGCTCAATGAGCTGCAAGTGCTTTGTCGACAGCAAAAACGACGAGAGCAGGAGTAGCAAAGTAGCAGCAAAAAGGACTTGTCGGTATTTTGTGCGCCGTGTTGTCTTGCTCCTTTTACACTTTTGCTGCTCAATTTTGTCTGCCCTGTTTGTCCGTCTGTCTTTATTTATATTTGTATGCATTTTGCATTAAATCTCTGAGACTTATGTTAACGAAAACAGCAACTGCAATGGCAACAGCAACAGCAACAGCAACAGCAATAACAACAACAACTTCCAACAACAGAAATAACAAAAACAACAAATATTTGGCTTGCATAAATTTAATTTGTGCAATTGTCGCTGTTTATTGCCGCTTAGGTTGGTGCGAAAAAAATCTCTTTTCGAAAATGTTTTGGTCTTGTGTAAACATATCTGCAGACTTTATCAAAAGATAAGACAATTCCGCAAGATTTTATTCATAAATATAAAATTTAAATAAGCTTCTTTTGGTATAATTACCATATCTGTATAGTTTCTAGTTCCAGAGATATAAGGGTGTCCCATAACTCACGCAAGACTTGAACGCAGCGTTGTTCGTGCGTCGATGTGCTGCTAACCAAAAAATCAAGCATTGTTTATTGTCGATTTAACAAAAAGATGATTATTATTCTTTGTGATAATATCCAGTATTTTTAAGTTTTAAGTCATAAGATACCATGGCGTTCCACTCCATCCAACATTTTCTGTTACACCCGACTTTACTGACATCAAACGTTTACATTGTGTTCATTGCTGTTGTTGTTGTTGCTGCTGTTGCAATATATTACTACTGACTTCATGCATTTTCCTGCTGCATTACATCCTTTTAAATCTCTTTTTCACTCTTTCGTCCCCCTTTCTCTTCCTCTTTCATTCACCAAACCACCGAACATTTAAACGTTTTTGTGTGTTAATAATGAAATTCACAGCTAAATACAGTAGTAGCAGCAGCATCAGCAGCAGCTCAAGTCAATTTGCATCTCATTGGAGTGACTGCTCTATGTTAATGTGATGTGATGTCGTTTCATTGTTGTTGTTACTCCTTGCTTTGTTGTCCTTATACACTCAATATTATATCCTTGTAATGTGATGAGGCAGCGCAGCAGCAGCATCATTAGCAACAGCAGTAGTAGTGGTAGTGGCGGCAGCATCATCATCATCATCATCAATATAGTTGTACCACATTTTATGGTTGCAAAATTGATCTTAAACATCAAATTATAATTAATTTAATATCAGGAAAATGCATTGTAGTAGAGTGTAACAGCGCAAACATAAGACCTTGTTTATTTTCTGGAATATACTGTAGTTGCGTTTGTTTCGAGATTGGATGTATTTAAATTATGTTTATAATTGAGAGCTACCACAAAATATTATATGTTCATAACAATATAGATAAATATTCCAAAATTTGTTCAAGTTTTCAAATTTTTTTTTCTAAATTTTACACCTTTCAAAATTCGAAAAAAATCTCTCCAAAAACAGTTAGAAATAATTCACCAATTCTAACTGTATTAATATGCTGTCTATGCAAAGAAAATAGTTTTTAAAAATATTTTCTTACTTGGAGAAGTCGAGGGGCTTAGCTTCAAAGAATTTAGACACAGCAAACTAAGCTATGTTTTTAAAATGTCGACTGACTACTGTAAAGCAACACTTCATTTTGCTAGGAAGTTCTCTGTAAATATGGAATCGAGAGATTCCTAGGTTAATTGAACTATATTCTCATCGAATATCATTAATATCTAAACAAATAGCTCCAAATAAAAAGCAGGGGTAAGCGCTGGAGTTTTCATTTTCGCCTATAATACCTACCACCGTACTTTCATGCTGAGTTGGAAGCGATTAGTATGGCGAAGAAACATGTAATGGAAAGCGTAAACGTCGGCCGCTTTAATTTTTATGCTGACAGTCAGACTATTCTCAATTCTCTCAAAAGCTATACAATCAAATTGAAGACCTTCCTTTGTTGCCACAATATACTTGAAGCCCTTAGAACAAGGCTGAAACATGCTTCAACTGAAAACCTGGTCATCACGATAAAGAGGGTAGTAAAATTGCTGATGAATAGGCGTCATTCTCAAAGGGGAACACTATAAAGTTAGATTTTAAATGAACTAACTTAAATACAATACTAAACACTAAAAAAGTTACTTCACTTCTCTTACTCCTAATTCCCTTTAGTATTGATTTAAAACTTTTTTGGTATTTAATTCCGGTTTTTTCAAAAAAATTTGTAATTTATACCAAAAAAGTATGAAATTTATTCCAAAATAGTTTAAAATTAATAATTTTTTTTGACATTGATCAATATAAATATTTTTTGGTGTAAAATTAAACTCAAATTTTTACTGTGTAGCCATATAACCAAACATTGTTGTCCAACCTTCTGCATTATTGTGGTACATCGGTTACCATGCGCACCGCATTGGCATGTTGGCGCATGACAGGTCTAGATTTAAAGCTCTTGGAAAAATGTTTTATAATAGTCTTGAAGATCTTTTGGAGGTTGGTCTTAGACCACTGAAAGATTTAGCAATGGTTTCCAAAGCATTTACTCTCATTTCTGATGTGAGCTAAAAATCCTTAAACAATTAACATTTACGTAACTCAACGTCCGGAATGCTGTGTTATCACAATAGACCATTTTGATATATTTGACGCTAATAAGCCGCCACTTAAACCTAACCTTATGCTCTTCAAAATTTTCAATTTTCCAAATCTTTGGAAAAACTTGATATCTTTTTACAACACCAACTTTTTTTTAAACTTTTTTTTTTAAAAAAATTTAAATTTTTAACATTTTTCAATCTTCTCCACATTTCTTTTTGTTTTATTCATTTCCAATGTATTCCAACTTTTTTCTGGTAATTATAGCTCTTTTCAACTTTCTCAATGATTTAGATCTTCCCAACTTTTTCGTATTATTTCAGCTCAATATATGTATACTAGGGTGGGCCGATTTGGAAACTGACTTCGGCCAACCCTCTATGTGAAAGCTCATTCAATTCTATAAATATTTGCCCAAGAAACCATACCTCTACGATCAACTTTAGTTTGGCGCATTTTCGATCGAAAATTTTTCATTGCATTTAATATTTTTCTTATTTTCATACAAAATTTCAAAAATTCTTGTAGCGACAAAAGTAATATCATAATATGATTTGGCTGGTATTCTGTTATTAATCAATTGAATTGAGTTCTGTTTACATAAAAAGTTTACTTGATAATGTCAAATTGATAATATATATTTAGAAAAGTGATATGGATCAAATAGCCGATTATTATGACCCACTTTCAAAATAAACGATTAATTTTTTTAAATGAATTTTTTCAAACAAAACACCAACCTACGAGTATGCTGAAAGTTCATTAAATTCTATTAATATTTGCCCAAGGAGCACTACCTCTACGTTCAACTTTAATTCAGCGCATTTTCGATTGGAAATTTTACCTTGCGTGTAATATTTATTTTTACTCGTATGCTTAATTTTTAAAATTCTCATAGAGACAAAAGTAATATCATAATATTAATTGGCTGATATTCTCTCAGTAATCCATAAAATTGGGTTCTGTTTCTACGGAAAGTTTACTTGATAGTGTTGAATTGATGATATTTATTCCAAAAAATTATATCGGTCAAATTATATATATTTATTATAAACATTCATATTTTTACATGGATTTTTGGTATAATGTTCTGTAAAATTAAAAAAAAGTGGCTAATTTATTTCCTAAAACTGCCTTTAGGTAACGCCTTGGAAAAAATAAATTTCTGATTCGGCATCCTAGCGTCTAAAAACACTTGGGTTGGCGTTTTGATTGAAAAAATATATGTAAAAATATGACTCGTTTATTTTGAAATCTGTCATTTGACCGATATAATTTTTTTAAATAACTATAATCACTTTCACGCTATCAAGTAAACTTTACGTAAAAACAGAATCTAATTTTATTGACTACTGAGATAATACCAGGCAAATCATATAATGACATTACTTTTGTCTCTACAAGAATTTTGAAAATTTAATATAAAAATAAATATTAAATGCGAGGTAAAATTTTCTATCGAAAATGCGCCGAACTAAAGTTGAACGCAGAGGTATGGCTCCTTGAGCAAATATTCATAGAATTGAATGAGATTTCACATAGGCGGGTAGCCGAGGTCGTTAAAATTTCGTCCATACAATTTGGCCCACCCTAATATATACCTAGATTAAGAAATTTTTCCAATTTTTTTTTTCAATTTTATCGACTACTACCCATCTTAATTTTTCCTTTTTTAATGTTATATTTTTCAAAGTTTGGTTTTTTTTTCGATTTTTTTATTGTTAAATTAACAACGTTAAAGACTTTCCAAAAATTTTTGGACCTATCAAAATATTCTCAAGTTATATTTTACATCTTAAAGAGTTTCAATCTTCTGAAAATTTCCAACTTTGCCAAAATTTTTCGAACATCTAACCATTTTTTCCATCCCATTCAGCCATTTTTTCCTTATCAATATATTTCGACTTTTAGGAGAATTTTCCCGCTTTGCAGCCATTCTATCTTCTTATCATTTTCAGTTTTTTTTTAAATTTTCGAGCAACTAAACATGACTTTAGATGAAGCTCAGCATCAGTTAGCATTTCGTTTGTTGTCCAATAAGGGTGTTTTGCTTAAATTGCCATTTTTGCTGACCGAATACTTTAAACCATTTGTTTTTTCGAATCATGTATAATAAAAATTTTGCTTCGTTTTAACTTCCTATTTTAGCATTTGAATTATGTATGTGGTTGCAAACATATTGAACATATCTAAATGCACATCCTTTACCATATTAATATCAGAGTACAATTACAATTGTAATTATTAAATTTGCTGCAAATGTGTGAGTAAACTCCATTATAATACAGTGTAAGTGCATTGCTCTTTATTCTCTGCTGTTATGTGTATATACAGTTCAAACAAGCATATCCTTATCCCATATTTCTAGTGATTTATTCATCTGTCTGTGAGTGTTGTGTTTGTTATTGTATACACTAATATGCCCATTGCAAAAGTCGAAATAATTAACTTGATTACAAGTATTTGGTTTCTTAGTTTTGCTTCTAACATTTAAATGTAGGAAACACACACATAAACATAGTTTTCCGTATATTTTGCATTGGTTTTGATATTAAATATCCTTATGCAGCAGAATATATTGACCATACAAACATATCCTTTAATTAACCCAGTTTTAAGTGAACACGAAATCTGATTATGAATATTGGAATTCAATTTTGCGTTGTTATGAATGATAAAAACAAAAACAACAACAATTATGAACACAAAGTGTACAACATTTTATTGATAATGAGCCACTCACACGTTAACGAAATTCTAACGTTTCATGCAATTAAAGGATTTCTATACACATTAGTATTAGATAAGGCCAACATTTATATGGTTAACATAATGATGATAAAATGTTAAGTGAATCATTAGATTTCATTTTGTAGTGCTCTATCTATTTTAAAGTAAGTTTTATGGAAATACTTAATACAAACTCTCATTTGTTATTTTCCTAGCTAGATAATTAGTTCTCTTTATGGATTTTGATATTACTATAACCTGAAACCAATCAAAGTGTTATATCGTACTCTTCACTAATATCGCAAAAGGAGCTCCTGCAGCTTAACACAAGCTTTGCCTTGATACGTTATCAATGTAAATAACAATGCTTCCAAGAAATTAGGACTTATATCCATTGACGATTTCATAAGCTTTGGTATCAGCATAAACCTCTGCTTGAAATCCACTACAGTCATTTTGCTATCTGTACGATTTAATTAGTTCTATATACTCGAAAAAAACCCATCCATGTATATTATAAAGGACGTGTTTAAAGAAGCCCAACTATCTCTCCGAGGCAATATCACCTAGAAGTTTGTTGGGAAAAGAAGATGGTAAGAGGTAGTCTGTACCACCAATTACTTCATAATTTATAGAATAGTGAAAATGCGTATATGACCAATATGTTTTTATTTCCAGCAATCCAATTCATTTAACCTAATAGCACTTTTTGCAGCCATACTTTCGGCAAAACTATCAAAAATTTCAAGGAGAAGAAGCGTCCCATTACTTCAGTGGCTGCTATATTAAAAGTTCTAGTAACACTAAGACAAGCTACTCTTTGAAATTTGGAGAGCATAGGCCATCTTTATCTATACTACGTAAAAAAACATCCAAAAAAAAATATCCAAAAAACATCAAAAAAAAAAAAAAAAAAAAAAAACATTAAAAAAAACATCCAAACAATTTTTTTATGGGATATTCTTTTTTTGTTTGATGTTTTTATTTGTGGATGTTTTTTTTTGGATGTTGTTATTTTTGGATGTTTTCATTTTTGGATATTTTCATTTTTGGATGTTTTTATTTTTGGATGTTTTTATTTTTGGATGTTTTTCATTTTTGGATGTTTTTATTTTTGGATGTTTTTATTTTTGGATGTTTTTATTTTTGTATGTTTTCATTTTTGGATGTTTTAATTTTTGGATGTTTTCATTTTTGGATGTTTTTATTTTTGGATGTTTTTATTTTTGGATGTTTTTATTTTTGGATGCTTTCATTTTTAGATATTTTTATTTTTGGATGTTTTCATTTTGGGATGTTTTTATTTTTGGTTGTTTTTATTTTTGGATGTTTTAATTTTTAGATGTTTTCACTTTCGGATGATTTAATTTTTGGATGCTTTTTTTTAATGTTTTTATTTTTGGATGTTTTTTGGATGTTGTTATTTTTGAATGTTTTTATTTTTGGATGTTTTTATTTTTGGATGTTTTTGTTTTTGGATGTTTTTTTTGAATGTTTTTAGTTTTGGATATTTTTGAGTGGAATCAATAGTTAAATATATTTTTGTCTGAATAATTTTGCTAGCGTCTTTTAGGCAGAAATTTTTGCCATTTCTGTGACTACGCACATATCATTTTCTACGTTGTAGAATAAATCACAACCCAATAAACTAAAAAGTAAACAAGTTAAATGCCATTCTATTGATTTGTTAATAAAATTTAAATTAAATTCCCTATAATTTAATAAACAAAATAATGGACAAAATCGATTTAAATATTAAATAATTAAAAAAACAAATTCTCTAGAGATTAGCTAGAAGCACAATTGATTTATGGCTTTTTTATGATTGCAAATGCATTTTTATTTTATTAAATTATAATATTGTTTTTTATTACTTCGCAAGCCAAAAAAAAAAAAAAAAATGCTTGATAAAAATGCATCTATATTTTTATTCATACAACCGGAAGTGTATTTCGCTTCCGGTCAATGTAAGCGAAATGGTTTGAAAAAAATACTCTATAAATATTTGAGATACATAAGCTATGTGCAATGTTGAATGTATATATGTATGCTCGTACACACACATTTAGATGGAAAACATTACAAAAATGTAAATATTAATATTTTGATTTTACAGGTTGTATTTTGTAAATATTATAAAAAAAAGAATTAAAAAATATTGCCAGCATTAACTGGCAATCAAAGTTGACAGTAAAATATCCTTAAATATCAAATTGAAAATGGATTTGAGTGAAAACATAGACTTAAAATAATCAACAAGAATTTAGTATTGAAAAATTTAATGGAATCATATAAAGTTGGCTAAAAAAAATGTTTGCAAAAAAATTTTATCTGGTGACATTAGAAGCTAGTTTCACTAAATTCATTTTAAAAATGAGACTTTTTATCAAAAGAGACAAACCAACCAGTTTATATTACAAATAAAGTTTTTTAACTTAAAATACTTTCGAAATCTATGTAGGGTACAACATGTATTTATTAGTTAAAAAAAATTTTCATTATATGTAAATAAAAATGTTCCGCAAACAATATATAATTTTTTTAAACTTTAATAGTTTGTACAAAAAAATTTAATGACACTTTTTATGACGAATTTCAAATGAGCAATTGATGCATCTTCTAAATGGCTGCAGGCTTAATCAAAAATGCATAATATAAATAAATATTGAATTAAAATTTAATTTGTTCCGGTCCAACTGTTTGAGGGAAAAAAGAAAAACAAATACAACTAATGGTATAGATAATAAAAAATTACTTTTAATTCAAAACCAAAATTACACAAGAAACCATAGAAATGAAATGATTTCTCAGACTATAGTATAGTCATTTAGTACAATAAAATAGGATTACATGAAAAGTTTTAAAGGATTTTTATAAATGAGTTACTTTATAGACTATGTTTTTTGCCACTATATTGGAGAAATGACGCCTTTAATCAGTTTTTTGCAAATATCTTGCTAATGGGCACTTCCAGAGAAAAATATTGTTTCACAAAATTGTAGTCTATAAAACTACTTGTATCTAAGGCGATATCCTTATTTACAATGTGGCAAAAATCAGTCAAGAATGCATTCGACATATGAGTGCTCATAACACAGTGCAACAGTGAGCTAACACGTTACATCAGACTTAGCAGATATTGTAGGTCTGGTCGAGTACTTAATATGCCTATACTTAAAAAACGTAGTACGTGTCAAAAAACCGATAAAAACAGGACCTAATGGTTTATGATTTCCTAAAGATATATTGAACAAAAAATTGTACCAAGAATCACTAAAAATCGTTTTTTTTTTTTTAAATCAGTTCTTCTACTTATCTCTTAAAAGGAAATGATTTTTTTTTTTTTGGAAATTTTAACCATCCTCTAAAATATCGCCACATATTTTCATTGAACTTATACTATCATATATGTAGGGGAGATGTATGTACCTTGGTCCGAGTGTACCTCGGTCCGAGTGTCGGTTGCCACTCATTACTTGCACGTGTACGATAATGTTCTTCTATGGAATTTTCCACTTATACCGGTGACTCATATTAGTAGACTTCAGACCGTCAAGCTGTATGCGTGTATAAAAAGTGACGGAAAAAGTGTTTTCGGTGTGTAAAAATTAGATTTTGGAGTGAACTACGAAACGTTTTGTGAGAAACTTACTTAAAATATTTAAGTTTTACAACATCAGGAAGGCAGTTTAGTTATCGTTTTAAGGTTTTAGTGAGTTTTAGATATACTTTCATTTATATATGTTATGGGAATTGACATTTTTTAAAACATGCTGTCTGGGTGTACCTTGGACCTGTGCTTATTGACCAGCGAGCTTTTTTGACGGTCTACCAGGAAGCCATAATAGCCTTTTAATATAATAATATTATTATACTTTACGTGATTAATGTATTTATTTGCAATCATTTTTGTTTAATTAATTGTTTTTTTCTAAATTGACTTTTTTTCTGTTATAATAATAATACCTTTGATTACATAACAAATGGTTCTTCCATAATTTATTAACTATATACAATGTATTCTCTTTTATTTTTTATAGTCCAAGGTACAATTGCATGGTGTACCTTGGACCTTTTGAGATTGGAACGGAAGAAGTGATATTTCTACTCAACGGTAAGACGTAGAAATACCATTGTCACGTCATTTGATGCTGCAAGCATTGTAGAAATATAACTTAATCGAAAAACTAAAGAAACTTTTTTGGAAAATCCAGCACATTGGAAAAATTGAAAAGCGGTCCAAGGTACACACATCTCTCCTATATAAAAATGAATGTTTGTATGTCTATATGGTCCTTATAGACTCCTAAATGGCTAGAAAATTTATATTTACAGGTTTTTGGGTACGGTGCGTGTTTCTGCATTATTATTTTTTCGGTTTTTTTTTTTTCACCCAAGGGTACCCCCTAGGATGCTGGAACCAAAATTTTTTTTTTCTTTTTTTTTGTGTTTCTACGCGTTTCATGACTATCTACAACATTTTAGTGGAAAAAATGTTTTCACCCAAGGTTCCCCTCTTGGGTAATTCGTATTTTTCGTGTTTGCAAAAAAATCATATCATATCGCTGAAAATATTTAATGGACATGGATGAGATTTGGTATATGTATTAAGAGTTTTGACACAAATAATTTCCAAGGAAAAAATAGGCAGTATCATGCCCTTAAAAAATGTCATATCTCTGAAACTATTTAACCCACATACTTAGATGAGGTAATTAACATTCTTTGGTATAATTTAATTAGAGATGCCTCGCCCTGTATACAAGAGAAGGTGTAGCAACGCACACCTAGAAATGCTAGTAGTATATATTTCTGTAAAACGCCCATAAATTCTTCTTTCCAACTTACTAACAAAATCTCAAATCGGTTAAAAAATAACTGAGTTACAAGTTTTTAAGTGCACAAAGTCACGCAAAAACAATTTTTAAAGGGTAACTTAAGATTTTGAGGGTGTATTAGAAATTTTAAGTATAGGCTAATTAAGTAATCGACAAGGCCTACAATACATATTAAGTCTCTTAAAAAGTGTATGAAATTTTTTGAAATTTTGTAGTACTGTGCAATCATGTGTTGCTTTAAAATAACTCATGAACGGAGAGTCGCAACCAAAAAGTGGAAATAGCTATGTATGAGGAAATTAAAGTACATGCCCCTTTCTTTTCTATAGCTTAAAGCTTAGGAGATATTCATTAAAAATTCTAAAATTTAAATCTTAGGATTTTCAAAAAATATCTCCTAAACTATAAGTTGTTGAAAAAAAAAGAAGCGTATAGTTTGCTTTTTAGTTGTTAATTTAGTTGTACTTTTTAGTTGCGACTCTACGTTCATGAGTTATTGCTATTTGAAAATCAACACACGATCATGAGCACTCTTACGCCGAATGCATTCTTCACTGATTTTTGCCCTTTTGTAAATTTGGGTATAATATTGTCGAACCATAATTTCTTCTGGAATCATTTTTCAATATGGCGTTGCGAGCGAACAAGATACGAGACGGCAAAGTTGAAATTCGAAAAGAGTACATCGAAGCATATCATCTGTCTATCATTTTCAAAATTCTCGAAAAACTTTTCAGGTAAAACTACCAAATTATTGTACTACTAGACACTTTTGGTTAAAGTTTTCAATTGATTTATGGGATTTCAGTATATTCATGTACATAAAATGTACTATATGCCATACACGAAACTTCTCGATGGCTCGAGTAAAAGCTACACAGAATGTACTTTCTCCTTACACTCTATCCTATGTGATGGTTTGAGCAAAAGCTAAATGTGGCTTATCTAATACACGAACAGCATCGTTTTATGTTTTTAGCTTTTGCATCGGTGCTTAGTCGTTATGACGTTTGAGGGCGCTAAACGAGATCACAGCTGGACACTATAAAGATATATTTTTGTTGCATATTTTTCCTAAAATTTTCATAAAATTATTAAGAATTAAACACAAAAATCTAACACTAACTCATAAAATACACAACAACTATGACAACAGCAATGATGATGATGTCGCAACATGACATGTTGTTTGCATTTTTTATCATAAAATATTTCTTTGATTTTATTGCTTTTGTGTTTCATTCGCACTAGTCGCATTTCCATTGCTTTCTTTTGTATTGCGTGTAGTTTTGAATTCATTTCCTCTATTCGCATTTCTCATTTCGCATTTCCATTTTCATTTTCATTATTTATGAAATGCATTTACCATGAAAATTGTCGGATAGTTGGTTTGCCAGTCGGCAAGTCGGTTCGTTGGCTTGTTAGATTTACCGTAGCGCCGCCATATACCGCCCAGTTCCTATAATTTATGCAATTTTTACTCTCTTTTTTTGTTGTTTTTTGTATGAAGACGACTACAGTTTCTCACTTTTAATCGCCGTGCTACACTCAAACTCCAAACCTCCCCATCCCCTCCTCTCCCCCGGCTACTCAAACTGTGCCTGAATTATGTGTTTAATGTTTATGTTATGGCCTCAGTGGAAATCTCTTTATTCATTTTTGGTGCAGCAGAGTAAAAAGTTGCCAGTACCTCGCATACCCTACGCTGGCACTATCTCACTTTTTTGGGTACTTTTGGGCTTTTATTTGTTATTGCTACTTTTTTGTTGTTGTTGTTGCTGCTTTATTTGTGTTAATTTTATAGTTTTTCTTGTTCTTGTTTATTGCCAATTGTTGTATTGTTGCTGTTGTAGTTGTGCATAAATTTTCTGGGCCAATCCATTGTTTAATGCAAAATTATTGTGGCAGTTAATGCATTTTCATTATTTTTGCAAATTAATTGCTAAAATTAGTGGACTGGATGGATGGTAGGTGGAACGGTGTGGCGAGGAGGTAAAGTGGACGAAACTTATTTGTAACATTTGTGTGAGTATGTGTGTGTGTGTTATTGCTTTTATTTTGACAGCATCCATTAGTGTATGCGCACACACAACTACTTACATATGTATACACGTATATACAGTGCAAAAATTATGGTTTTTGTTCCCAAAGTTATTTAACAGCATTAGCGTTAATTGCTTTGGCCATGGTTGAATCGTAATGTTTTTTTTTTTAGAAATCAAAATGCGTTTATTGTAACGTTTTGAAGCAAAATGTCGAAGAAGTCAACTGAGGCTAGTGAAAATTTAAATTAAATGTAAGTATTGTAAATGTTGTAAAATGTGAAGAACATTGAAAAAATTTCAAAATGGATTGAAAAATTAAAATAGAAAAATTACGAGAAATACGTAGCGCACTGCTAATATTTCGGGAATAGCAAATAATAACAAATATTTTTTATTGAAAATGGCTTCATTGTTTTTCAAAATATTTCCCATGATAATCAATATACTTTTGCATTTGTTCAAACCATTTGTCATAGCAGTTTTCCCATTCCTCTTGAGATACCTCCAAAACATGGTTTTTGAACGCTTCAACTGCTTCTTCGGCGCTCATAAATCGTTGACCACGCAGTTTACCTTTGATGTTTGGGAACAAGAAGAAGTCATTGGGTGCCAAATCAGGACTGTAAGGAGGATGAGTCATCAATTCGATGTTTTGACTGCTCAAAAATTCACCTGTTTCACGAGATGTGTGAGAACTCGCATTGTCATGTTGGAGAATGATTCGTCTTCGGGGGGTTGTTCTACGAATTTTTCCAAAGACTTCCAGCAAATAAATGGTCGTGTACCACTCAAAATTGAACGGCGACTATTTGTTTTACTGTGGTTCTTCCACAAACAACTTTTGTTGGATTTAGCTCGTCTTGGAATACCCGCACGATCGATTGCAATTTTTTTGCCGGCTCATACGCATATAGCCATGATTTATCACCTGTCACGATCTCATACACGTTTTTTTAATCACCACGGTCGAAGTTTCTAATCATTTCGTTACGCCAAACGATGCGATGATTTATTTGAACGATTGATAAATTATGGGGTTTCCAACGAGAACAAACGTTTTTTACAACTAAGTGTTCGTGCAAATTCGAATGTATTGGAGCGGAACTAATGTGCAAGAATGCTTCAATCTCACAATATGCCACATGATGATCTTTCATTATCAGTTCATGCACTGCATCGATGTTTTTTGGCACAATAACCGATTTTGGAAGATCTTCATGGAATTCGTTGATGAACGAACTCCAACCACAATTGAATTCACTATACCAATCATATACTGTGATTTTTGATGGTGCTTTATCACTATTTAAAGAACTATGTTTATCGACACAAGTTGCGAAAAATAATCCAACGAAAACCTTTTCTTGAAATTTCCATTTTTTGACCAAATTGATTTTCTTAACTCAATGGAAACAAAACAAATAGCACTCGTAAACCAAAAAATTGTAAGTACGTTTATGCTTAAAAATTTCAAACTTTGTCATGGTGTTGCCAGATTTTAGATATTGACATTAGTGTTGCCAGTTCCCGAAATATATGTAGTGCCTCGTATCAAAAATGCTTAAAATTTCGTAAAATATTGAAAATTTCAAGAATTTGAGATCTCTTTCTAGCCGGCGAACTTTGTTCGAGTCCCATACCCTACCGTCACTAATAGACATCCACGAAAAAATATACCTTTCTCTGAATTTCTTTAATATTTAATAAATGGACGTTTAAAAGGTCCGAGACTCCCACTCTTAATCAGTTTTATTGATTTGACACATCGTTTCCTCCCTGACTGAAAGTATCCTTTTATTGTACTAGAACGGCAATCCGAACTTACTTTCGTTTGGGTTCCAGGTCACAGGAACATTGAGGGTAACAAAAACACCACTAAACTATCAAGACATGACTCTTTTCCAAGCGAAACTTATTCAGAGTGTGTATACATTCCAATAGATCCAGCGAAGAAAAGGTTTTTTTGCATTTCCTCACCAATGCCAGAAAAAAAATCTTCAAAACTAGTGAGATTTTCTGAGCAACCTGACTTTTATTAAAGAAGTGGAAAACATCAGACCTGCTACTTAGAAACTGCGCTGATATTGCAAAAATCAGTTTACATTACTACACTGGACCATGTCGAAAGACTAGGAATTCTCTTTAATTCCTTCTATCGGAGTTGCATGGATGTCAATGAAAAAAAATCTCTTGAGCACTTTATCTGGAACTAACTTAAGGCTCTAGAAAAACGATTTTTCAATTATCTGAGAGAATTCGATGACATTAACTACATCAAGAAATTAGTTTTTACAGTTTATTTTGAAAGTTAACTAGTCCAGTCCTTGAATACCCCATCTACCAGCTAGCCCGATCACTTATGTGGTATTAAAATGGCACTTACTGTGTTACCTAGGCTTAGTATTGTTTGCTAAGCCACCACTATAACATATCCTGCAGTTTTTTTGTTTCACTGTTGCAACTTGTTATTAAAAGTACTTGGTAAAATAGAAGAAGTTATAGGCGTTATAAACATGCACTGTTAAGCCTCAGCACATATTTGACAATTTGATCAACTTTTCAAAACGTTTGAATTTCACTTCAAAACCACTTCTGTGTGATAATGAAATTGTGAGTTGGGTGGAATGGATTTATATACTTACTTATCCATCAAATGTTGAGGACATGGAATAATATCGAAAAAGTTGCAAAATTTTTCTAAAATCAAAAAATGTTGAATTTTATAAAAATTGTTTGAAAAATATCTAAAAAATTGTGCATAAGTCAAATCGTCAAAAAATTTTCAACAAATTGAGATAAGTTCAAACTGGCAAAAAGTTATGAAAACTACAAAATTTTGAAAAATATTACGAAAGATAGAAGTGCTGAAAAATTATGAGATAATTTGAAAAATACATTTTGAAAACGTTCACTTCTGAAATTTTCGGTAAAGTCGAAAAATTGTTCTGTAACTCAAAAAAAAAAAAAGAAAAAAAAATCTGCATAACTTTGAAAAATAATGAAAAAGAGAGAAAAAATTGGAACAACCAAAAAAAAGAAAAAAACAAAAAAATATGGGAAATGATGAAAAATTTTGAAAAATATCAACTTAGCAGAAAATCATTTTATATTTTTTACTGCTTGCCACTTAGCAAGGTGTATCCTTAATTTAGCAAAGTATTCTCAACAAAAGATCTCATAACCTTAAATATTTTACTTATTTAATAAAAAAATTTGGATGGCAACTTAATATTCCTTCACGAGTAATTATCACAAAAGCAACATACACATCCTCCCAAAATGTGCACCACCATTGAACCGCATGAGATTATGACAAGCGATTTGTTTGTTTGTTTGATTCTTTTTTATCTCGCGCACTTCCCAAATAATTTGCCCCACAATTTATTTCACTTAACCTCTATGCGCCCTAAAGTCAACGCATCACAGGGGGTGCCAGTGTTTATCAACAGAGTCGTTTCTCATTCTAGTGGGCTCCACAGATATAACATTCCCACATACACGCACAATGCTATGAGGAGAGTTGCTTCCCAAGAGGAAAAATTTCTAGCGCTTCTGATCCAAGCACTTCAAAAGTGCTTGTCCCCATAGAAATTTAGAAGCACTATCACAATGATTTTTTATAAGTAAGGACAACGTGAGTTCGAACCCAGCCCGGAAGATTTTTTTTTTTACTTTTTTTTACTTTTTTTTGCTTTACTTTTTTTTTTTAATTAAATATTTTTTGTTCAACGTCTTTTATTTCACTTTTCTATTTTCCTTTCTCTTATTAATTTACTTTTGTTCAACCGAATTGAAATTGATTACACAATGATTCCATATAAGGCTGCAGTAAGAACAACGTGAGTTCGAACCCCGCCCGGGTGATTTTTTTTTCTGTTTTTTTATTTGTTTTTGCTTTATTTTTTTTTTTTATTAAAATATTTTTTATTCAACCTTTTTATTTCACTTTTCTATTTTAATTTCTCATTTTTATTTACTTTTGCTTACTTGAATTGAAACTGATTGCACAATGATTATATGTAATGCTGCAGGACAACATTTGCTTAATATGCAAATTTAATACATCTTCATATCATCGGGCGTTGGTGGAGCGGTCTAAAGGGTTGGTAAATGTAAGAAAAAAATACCTAGCACGCGGAGGGTCGTGGATTCAAATCCTGGCGCGGCCAGTTTTTTTTTTCTTTTTTTTCTTTTTTTTAATTTTATTGAAAAAACGATTACCGCAGCATTACAAATAAGCGCTTTAAAAACTCTTTTTTGGTAAGGCAGCGGTAAGCTTTTGCTCGCTTACATCCTATGACATGCAATGTTAAAAAGAAAGTATTGTTCTTACGGAGCGGAAGCGCTTATTGGTGAAAAGGATGCACTTCAGAAGGGTTTTTGAAGCACTTCTTTTCCCCTTGGGTTATTGCAGCAACATACATGTGTGCGTGACGAGGAATGGTGTGCGTACGATATGAATAAATTTGTGACAATTGTGACCTTGTCAACTTAACATCAACATTATAAGGAACAGCAACATCATCAACGATATCAGAAATTATCATTATTTTTCAGTTTTGCCCGCACAGTTGATGTGGAACATAGAGATGACAGATGAGAACTTAAGGTGTGTTGGTTGGTTTTATTTGAGGGTATCGTACTTGGGTAATCAGGCTATAAACTTTTTCGGTATTTGAGTATTAAGTAGCTTTTAGTATTTAGTTTTTTCAATAGATAGCAGTTGAATACTGCAGCAAACTTTAAACAACTTACTTAACCCCTTGAGACCGATGGGGTAACATGGGACCCCTAGCATTTTTTAATAAATCACTGTTTTAATTAAAATTAGTACAATGAGTACTCGAATGCTTTGATATGCTCTAGAGAGTTGTTCAGTTTATTCTTGGCCATAATTTTGTTTTAATTGTTTGGCAAAATACAGGTACAATTTTCCAGAATTTTTGTTATTTTGAGACCCAAAACCCAATTTTTTCGGGCTGAATTTCTGAACACTTTCTTTCCTTTAGTGCCAAATCTCAAACAGTTTGCGACTTATAGCCATGGCAACTTTGAAAAAGCAGTTTTGAGGCAAGTTTTACAGCCCAATAAAATTCGACCTAGAGCCAAACAAACGAAACACAGATATTGTTTTACTAATAACATCGTGTACTTTCAGGAACAGGATTCAAAAAGTTGTTGAGATTTTTTTTGTTGCACTGTGTAATATGACTCCACCATTTCCGGCTATAAGGGGCTTTTCCGGACTTACTTTTTGTTCTTAATTTAAACACAAGAAAACTGAATTTGAGGTTCATTTTTCGATCTAGGTCTAGGCTTCGGCCTAAGGGGTTAACTAGTGAATGACTCCATAAATATTCCGTGTAGTGGGAGGCATAACCTTAGCACTCTAGACTTTTTCCTGACGTCACCTCATGAAAAGTATGATTTGTGTCACCTTGCGCTCCTTGGTAATTCGGACCATTGTTGTATATCCTCGACTTTTTCATATACTAGTTTTTGACCCGTTTAAGTTAAAGCTTCGAAGTGGACAATAGGAAATTGTGTTTTGCTGTCAAAAATGTTAATACCGGGGCTTAGATGGTGCGGGAACTATTTGATTGGGTATTAAGTCTTTCAAACCTAATTAAGATGTTAACATTAAACCATAGGACCATTCATGGTTTAATGAGACTTTGCATGATGACAGTCAGATCCAGGTACGCAAAATAATATTATTACTTCCAAAAGCTAGTAAAAACTTTTGGTAGTTTGTTAAGGGAGTGAAGAATTAGTCTTTGTCGTCTATTCAACTCTTTTAATGAACGAATAAATCTACATTAATTCCTTTGATAAAGCTTATTCCTTAGCTAGTATCTTTTCTTAGAATGATAAATTCCTTTACAGCAACCAACCATTACCCGACATAGAGAGAAAGTCTTCGGGTATGCCAAGGATCTACTTTTAAACTAGAGCGATGAAGAGGGTGCTGGTAAGACTCAATATTAATAAAGCTTCAGGTCCGGATGTCATGTAGTGAGAAAGTGTGCCTCAACACTGGTTCGTAATTTATTCAATTCTTTTAGCATTTAATACACTTGATGATGTAAGGTTGTAATCAGTCAGTTTCCAAAAAAGGCGAGGCCACAAACATTAATACTTAATTATCGGACCTTTGCAATATGCTCAGAGCTTTCCAAAGTAATGCGTGTGTTTTATAAACATCCACTTTGTGAATTATTTGGAGCGCAATGAATAATTTAGTGATCGCCGATTTGGTTTTCCCAGAGCTCGCTCTACCGTTGACTTAATGTCGTTCCTCAATGAGAGGTGGAACCAATGCCTTCAACTTCTAAGTGAAAGTATAATTGTTGCTTTGAATATTTGTAAGGTTTTTGATAAAGTGTGGCATTTTGTGATGAGCCAACCAAGACCCTATGCTCCTGGTAGGTGTAAAAGCAGAATACATGCAAACATACCAACCAAGACCAAGATCATAGTAGTCTTGGTTTTGAAACACGAGTCTTGGCTTTAATTTAGGTATTGAGTATTAGTGTAGTTCATTAAGTCTTGGTCTCAGTTTTGGTCTTGAATAAATTTCTAACGAGTGTTTTTCAAATGCAAAATTTTTTAATCTTATTTTGTCAAAGCAGTTCGGTTTTTAAGAAACCAAATTCCGTAATCAGCGATGATTTTGTGTTCAAAAAGCACTTATAACTACAAATTTCCAAGGCCGAATAGCAATATTTGTCTTGGTATTTTTCCAGACCAAGACTCCTATGGTTTTGGTCTTGAAATCATATAAGATTCTCAAAAAATTACCAAGCCTAAGACTTAATTTCGTTCTATTCCATCCCTTTTCCGTGTTTTTATGGATGACCTTCTGTCAACGACTATAAATCGAATCCACTTCTTTTTGCTCCAGAAAGCATCCAAGTTCTATGGAAATTAAGAGAAAAAGACAATATTTATTTGTTATCCACCTTTTATTTGATTTTAATTGTGTTAGACGAGCTACCAAAAAAAAAAAAAAAAAAAGACAATATATGTATGATACACTATCAAATTACCTTAGTCAGAAAAATATTTAAGGGGGGGTCGTGCTGTTTGGTTCGAATTCAACGCATTGAGCCCATGCTGTTTTTTGTCTCTTGAGTAGATTACTAGATTACCCCCACCCTTTAATATTGCCATCGTAGACATTATAAAATCAGCAACTCTTGACGTTCTAAGTGTATTGATTTAAACCAAGGGTATCAGCGTAGAACAAAATTGAGCCAATTTTGGCTCGACCAACAACATCAATATTTCTGTACAACAATCACAGAAATAATTTTTGTTTTCCTTTTTCACGCTCGTCAAAATTTTGCGTTTTTGTTGCTTTTTTCGCTTTCACACAAAATTGAACTCGAACCAACATAAAACAACAACAACGACTACGTCGCATCAAAACCAAAAACAACAAACAATATGGGTATTAATGCGTTGATGCGCAGTTGCGAAAATGCAAGTCTTTTACGCACTAACGCCTGAACGTTCAATGTGAATATTTCCATTTTGAGAAATTGCAGAACCGCACTTCCGCAACGACGCAAGAACATTGCGCATCAGTGCGTGAATACCCCTACTTTTTGTGTGTGTCTCAGTCCTTAGAAATTTTGAAAATTGTTGCAATATTGTTGTTGTTGTAAACGAGGCATGAAATAACAACAGAAAATTGTTTTTGTGATTGTTTAATTCGAATTTGAAGTTGTTGTAAAAGTGAAAATTTTGCGCTGACCGCGCTGCATGCGCTTGGCTCAGTGATTTGAAAACGCTGACACCCTTGATTTAAACTGACCTAAGATGGAAAGATGGACATATGGTATCATGTATTCGGAGTCTCGAAAAAATCTTCCAAGTGCTTGGGCCATCTAAAACAGTGTTAGAAATTTTTCACTCCTGTTTACCTTCAGACTGTCTTTTTCACCTATATTAGACCTAAGCTAGATTATAATTTGCACTTCTAGGCCGGGGCTTCAAAAACTACTTTGAAGTTGCACACAGAGGTCATCGTCATGCGATGAGGTTGATAGGAGATATGGATGTTGTTTCTTCTGTTGACACTCTCAAACACCATTGTAACGTAGGCTGTGAATCCCAGAATGTGTTTTAGAGAAATTTAATCATATAATCTCTCGCAGTACTCAAAAGTCACATCAGGCACATCCGTGTTACCAAGAGAAAAATAGCTATGGTATGTATATGATTTCGAAGTTAAAAAATTTGATATATGCATGTATATTTTCAAGATTAAACAAAACGATACTCAACATTTGTAACTCGTTAAAGCTTTTTTCTCCGAATGTATCCTGTAACTGAGTTTTCCCACATAAAGCGACAGCAAAAATTATTAAGCCGACATATGAGTCAAAATGCACATAATATATTTACTTATTTATTGTATACATCTGCATTTGTAGGTGTGTAGTTATGTTGTTTGTAAGAATTTGTCTGCATGCAGATACCATACACATGTGTGTGTGCTAAAGTTTTTGTTGTACTTGTTGTTTCTTGTGTGTGTATGTTGCTGATGTCAACATGAGTTAATATTTATAGCGTACGCGTTGTTGTCAATGTCATTAAATACCTGTCAATGTTATTATGCTCTGACAGCATATAACCATTAACGTTTCTTCATTTACTTTTTATTATATCTTGCGAATTATCGATTTTTAAAAGGATATAAATTTACATATATGTATATGTATGTATGTAACGAGTAAATTCAATTACGTTCATTTTAAATAAAAGCCCACATGCAAACAGCTGCTAAAAATAATATGAAAATTAACGTAAAGTTGAGTGGGAAACTTTATTTCAATAATTTGTTGAATAATTCTGCACAGAATTTTTAAAGGCGAAAAACTTAAAAATTTATATTGCACAATATTTCACAAACCTTCACCCTTTTAGGGGAAAGATATGTAGAAAAGGCAAGTTATTTTTTATGTTTATTTTGATATGATGGAAAATATGATACGTTAAACTCGAATCTGAAGTCCATGGGGCAATATATATTTTTGATTAGCGGCCTGGTACAGAAGACGAAAGACAATCTGTGTATGATTTTTGGCGGCTTATAGGTTCAGACACTTTACATAGACACTAATTACAGATCAAAACACAATGTCTCTACATGAATTTAAACATTTAAATTTTAATTAGGAATAAATTATTTTTTTGATTTTTGATAGAGATCCTTTGCAATATCCATAATATTGTTGCACTGCGAATTAAAAGAAAATAATTGAGAATGATAGAGCAGCGTTTGAATTTAAGATTCTACCAAAACACTTGCATTTGAATGTGGCAAAAGGAGCTATAATTTTTTGTTCAGCCCTGCGTTTCTTCTTGCATTATAAGCGAAAACTGTAAAGGAAATACAGCAATTTTAAAAACAACAAAATAAACAAAGCGCGCGTCTCAAGTTTTTTGCGCACACAAAATAATTTTTTTTTAATCACATTTTAACTCAAAATCAACAGACTGTAAATTTTATTAAACTAAAAAAGAAAAATATACACAAGTGCGCGTATAAGTAAAACATGAGTTGAACAACACAAGGAAGGGCCAAATTATGATGTGCTTGCTGAGATTCATATAAACCTCGAGAAAAATTCATGTGAGAGAGATGGGGTGGCCCGCAGCTGAAAATTATCGGCATGACATTTAAAGCTTCTACAAAAATCTGCCGTGGTCTTCTCTTGTGAGTAGCCTACGGTGGCCGCAATAATGCCACATATAGACCACAAGGGTCCATAGTGATTCTAGTGAGTAGACTTCAAAATAAACTTTTAGTTTTAGTTTTTTAAGTTGAATTTGACTCAGAACTTTTTGTTTAGAAAATAAAAATTTTTTCATTAAGCAAACCAAAAAAATATAAAAAAAAAAATTAAAAAAAGTGAAAAAAAATTTATAAAAAAAAAATTATATTTGAGTTATTTGGGTCAATTTCTAACAAACCTCAAAAAAACGAAATCAAAAAAAAAAAACTTACAGTTTTGAAAAGGTTTTTTCAATTTCAACTGTGGGTAATTCCATGGTAACTAATAAAATTGTATTCGATATAAACAAAATACTTTGTTCTTGTTGCATATTAGTTGAAATTTTCAGTGATAACTTAATATATAACCAGTAAAATAGTGAATAGTGCTGGTAACTCGCGTTACCATTTTTGGACAACATGTTCAGAGCGTAAATTTCTTTCGCAAGTTTCTGCAAAATTTGTGGGTAAATTTCCTTACATTAGACATAAATACAGGCAGCAGGATATCAATAAGTATTTCTTTATTAGAAACAACAATATTAAGTAGTATTTTTTAAAATAATGCAAAAATTATGTGGTAACTCGCGTTACAAAAAATTGGTAGGGGTAAGTGGGGTAAAGTGGGAAGTGGGGTAAAGTGGGAAATGCCCTTTTTCGGGCAAACTAGCAAAGCATAGCTGTCATGCGTTTCTGACATGTACTTGCAATGACCGTAAGCAAATCTTTATGGTATAGCGATGCGTGCATACGTACTTTTGTGATCTCTGGAATCATATAAAGTTTTTAAGTGATTTTGAAATTTCATTTTGAAATTTTTAAGCATCGATATTTTTACTGTTTCTAGAGACCGATTGTAAGTTCACAAAAATATTCTTTGTACTCTTAATTTTGATAACGCAAAAGGATTCCGTGTAATTCATAGAGTGAAAGAATGAAGCTCACATTTTTTGCAAAATGTGGTATCGGGGTAAAGTGGGAAATTTTTTATGGGGTAAAGTGGGAAATGTTATTTCACGACTGCTAGTCCCCACTTGTCAACGTTCTATACTATTTCATGATCCAAATAAGTGTTTTACATATAAGTATATTGTGAGTAAACACTCCGGAAAAGCTAAGCGAGTTGCAAAAAGCAGCTGAGAAACGTTTAGCAAATAAACGGAGGAAGATGGAATCGAATCAAAAAAAATAGAGTACCAGGAGCAAAAAAGCATCACCAGCAAAGAATGCGTCAAAGAAAAAACAAAGAAGTTCTAGCTCAGATGAAGATCGTAATTTTTGCACCATTTGCATGGAACTCATGCCCGAAATCATGACCAGACACGATACCATCAAATGCAACCTAAAGGATTGTCAACGTCCCTTTCACTTGAAATACGTTAATCTCACTACAAGCTTCTTTTATTACTAACACTGTGACTCGGACTTTGATGTTTCATCAGAGAACGACGAATAAGTTACTATTTCACAAATTTTTTTAAACACAACGTTCCTTGAACCTTTTTTGACTTACAATAAAGATATTAGAACTTTTTTCCAAAACTTGTATTAGTTTTCATGAGTTTTGAAAGCTTCCCACTTTACCTCACGATTTTTAATTTTTGCCATTTTGGGCATCCTCGATCAAAGCGTCGCACTCAACAGAAAATCCTTATTTTCGGTTCGTTTTTTAACAAAAATATGGCTTATTTAATTTTCTTTATTATAGGAAGTTGAAACATGAAAAAATAGTAAGTTTTGTTAATTTTATGGAGCTTCGAAAAAAAATTTCCCACTTTACCCCACTTTCCCCTTTCTCGCGTTTCTATCGATTTTTAGACCAATACATGGGACCTTTTCAAGTTCATAGATATAAAAATTTAAATTGGGTCAAAATACAAGAATAATACCTAAAGAACTACTTCAGGCTTTTATGCACAGGAAACAAAACTAAATCAAAATTTTATAATTGTCTAACTAAGTCTATTATATCGCGATTGCAATTATTTATGGTTTAAATACAGATTGTATATTATGGACACAACTAAACGGTTTTTCAATAAGAGCGCTACAAAAGTTTTTTTGGATATTAATGAAATTTTTTATTCCTGTGAAAGCACATTTGATTCCATTATATATGAAACCGATTTCGTTTGCATGGCCACCACGGGCACGTTTGCAGAAGTCCAGACGCTGAACCCAATTATCGACAGTTTTCAAGCCTAAATCGGCCGGTACTGCTGCAATTTCACGATCGATATTCGTACAAAGATCATCAATCATCGCTGGCTTGTTGGCATAGACCATAGACTTGACGTAGCCCCTCAAGAAATAGTCTAACGGAGTCAAGTCGCATGATCGAGGTGGCCAATCGACTGGTCCATTTCGTGAGATAACACGTTCACCAAACTTGGTTTTCAATAAATTGATTGTGACATTCGCTGTGTGGCTTGTGGCGCCATCCTGTTGAAACCACATATTGTCCAAGTCCATATCATCCAATTCGGGCCAAAAATATTCGGTTATCATTGAACGGTAACGATTCCCATTCACAGTAACGTGCCGGTCTTGATCATCACGGAAGAAGTACGGCCCAATAACGCCGACCGGCCCATAAACCGCACCAAACCGTAATTTTTCGGGATGCAATGGTGACTCATGGAGTACGTGTGAATTGCTGCCTGACCAATAACGCATATTTTGCTTTTTGACGAAGCTATTCAGTTAGAAATGAGCCTCATCGCTGAAGATGATTTTTCGATGAAAATTCAAATCATTTTCAAGTTGTTGCTCAGCCCGATTCACGAACATACGACGCTTCTGGTGGTCAAGCGGCTTCAGTTCTTGCATCAATTTGATATTGTTAGGATGTAAGCCAAAATATTTTCGCAAAATTTGCCATATCGACGTCACAGAGATGCCCAACGCTTGAGAACGACGTGTGAGAGACACATTTGGGCTTTCTTGAACTGAAGCCTCAGCGGCAGCAATATTCTCGACACTACGGGCACTTCTTTGTCTCACTGACACGGGAAAATTTTTTACTGTGCCTGTGGATTAAAATTTTTCCACTAGACGCTCAATTGTTGATCTGGTAGTACGATTATGACGACCATAAATTGGACGTAGCTCTCTTAAAGTTGAGGCCACTGAATCCGAATTTCAGTAGTAAATTTTAATAATTTCTACTCGTTGTTGGCTCGTATATCTTTCCATGATGAAATGGGAAACCTTACTGAAAAGAAATATCAAGAGAGCGGGAAAAAATATGGCGTCGTTTGCTGTCCCTATCGGTCTACTTTTGTAACGTCCCTATTGAAAAACTGTCACCACCAGATTCATAACTTTCCTCGCTAAAGTACCGTTTTATTTTTATGCCCGTTTTTACTTCTGATGTGCAAACATTAACTGAAAAATGCGATAATAACGAATTGCAATGTCCAATCTTAATTTTGACACGAAATGGTAATGTTTCTTCAATTAAACATTAGTTTGGATAAGTATGGTTGAAGGTTGAAAGGAAACGAGAAATTTTTCAATACCTTGTCCACATTAACATAGAAGGACCCCCCTGATGTTTTTAATTTTTTTTTACTCAATTTTCAAAAGTTTTTTTTAAGCTTTATTGACTTTTGTTCTAAAATATTTTTTTCTGGCCATTAGTTTTTGGAATAAAATTAAAAAAATACCCAAAACTAAAATTTAAAAAAAGTTTTATAGAAAGTTTTTTTCAACTTTTCTTTTTAAATTATTGTAATTTTTTTGAGTTTAATTTTTAAGAACTTTTTTGTAAAGTTTTTTGACACTTATGTTATAAAAGTTAAACAAACAATACTATAAGGGGTTTACCTTTGGTCTGACCAAAAATTCATTTGGTTATTGCTCTCAGTTTTCACTAACTTCATGACTTCAAATAACGCTTGTACTGCAACATTTTGAAAACTTTAAGTGTTTGGGAGGAGCCACGCCTACTTGTCCAAATCAACCGAGTTACTGATCAGAGTTTGCATTTCCTATCTCTAATCTCTGAATAAAGTTTGGTTCGACTATCTCAAAAAAACGCGCTCAGTATTTTGAAACTTTTTCTTATATGAGAGGTACCACGAACTCTTTTCCAATTTTGCCTGGATATTAGTATTTATATATGTCTGTGTATTTTGCACTTATGCTTTTAATATTGCGTTTTGATTATTTTTTTCTTGTATTAACGGTAGACCTGTTTCATTTCCTTAGACTAACTTTGAAAATGGGGACATTGTTCCAAATTTCATCGAATTATATTGCTCCCAAAAAATTTAAAAATTATTTTCACGGACACCATGGCTTTATCGACACAAGAGTTGATGCTGATTAAGAAAATATACACTTTTCTATACCTGCCACGCCTCTTTTTCTGCGTAACAAACGGAAGGCTAAAGTGAATATACCCCGCGTGTGGAGTATAAAAAAAAACTATTCAGAAAATATTTAAGTATGCATGATTATTGCAAATATGTACTCATATGATTAAAGTTCAATCAAAAAGATTTTTTGTAATCCCAAAAAGTATGGAACCTCCCTAAAACAAACATTGAAATATCTACATGCCCGTATATAAAGGAGGCAGCAATTAAATGACAGCATGACAGAACTTTCTTTTTACGCTGACGTTGAAAACACAAATTTTCTCTTAATTTTTTCTCATACTTCTCAGTTTTGTTTTGTTTATGTTTTTGTTTTGTTTTTGATTTCTCTGCGTACGTTTATGCGGCTAAACTCGATTTTCCACTCCTTTAAGTTTGACATTCTGGTGGTGGGAGTAACACAGCAACTTTGATTATGGATCAAAGGGAAGTTTGATGTTTTTGAGCTTTTGCGGTTTAAACAAATACGAAATCTTTGAGACGGTATTATGCATACATTTTTGTCCTTTGTTTTTAAACTGCACATGCAAGTTTGGGTATTCATTATGAAAGTTGTACTTTATTAAATTTTTTGGTTACCATGTAATAAAGCGATCTTTCTGAAATTAATTATATGGAGTCTACTCGTCATTAGGTTTACTTCAGTTAAATGTGGGTGCAAACTGTATAAGATATTTTAATAAAAGTTGGTAAGCGAGAATATGAAATTTTTAGGCGAAAAAAATATCACCAAATAAAAAAGATGCAAGTTAAAACTGTCGACTCGAAATGATCAGATCATATAATACACCATACAGGGATCAGTCTTACGGTATTATGCTCTTATATTGAATAAACATATGCAAAAACGCCAAACCTTTTAAAATTGTAGTATTTGCATGCAAATTCAGTAAGATCCTTGGAAGAAAAATGTTTATGTGATGGTTTTACTAGTAATATATATGTATTAGTTTCATCTGAGTGCGAAAGCTTGAATCGCTAATTTGTATAAACTATATTGCTTGGAGATCATTAAATTTGACATAAATTAAATTTTGAAACATTATTTTTTTTATAAATAATATTTTTCTTATTACAAAATTTTCCATCTCTTCGTGATTTAAACTTTTAATAAGTGAAACTAATTTTACAATTAAAACTTCAACTTAGCAGATGCATTTAAATTTACGTTTGCTTAATATATTTGTACACGGAGAAAAACAAATTTCTTACTACTATGATGTAAAAGCTAAAGAGGCAAGAAAAAAATTTTTTGGATTTTTTTATTTCGAAATATTTTAAAAAAATTTTTCAAAAAAAACTAAAAAAATAAATTTCTAAAAAATTTACACGTGTTCCTTGAACGATTCTAAGCATTTTATGCCATATACACTTTTTTCGTAAGACGCCTCCCTCTGGAGTAAAAAAAGCGTTTTGCCTTCCACGGAGCTGCTGACCAGCTTTGTTCTAACGTTTAACAGACTGACCGACAAAACTGTTTTTTATATGCATTATGCAATCTGTATAACAATTTTCAGCCTTTAGAAATAAATTTAATCACCATCGAAATCATGCCATGTTTGAGACCATATATCAGCCGCCTGTTCTACAGTTCGCTTGACTGACCGACAGTTTATGTGAGTACTCAACTACATAGCCAATTGTAACCAAACCAGCTTTTAGAAACGCAAAGCCATTTTTAACCGCTGGCTCTCCGGCTTTATGGATGATACGAGCACTCTGGATTGAAGTTTAATCTCCAAAAAACTAATATATCTATGCATATTTAAAAAAAAAAAAATTTCTTACAGGAACCTATTCTCAATGGGGTATACATTTTCAATCATTTCAATCGCAACTAGAAAATGTAATCCGGAGGGCGTCCTAGGAAAAAGCTGGGGACTCACCTCAAAACTTAACATTTGCAATTATGTATATTATACATATACATATAAATATACAGAAGTCCCCAATAAAATTTTTTAATAAATTTGTAGCGCCTTATACGATAATTGATTACCTAACGCATTACTAGAATGTTAAAACATTTTAAATGTTACATGTAATGCAATAAATAATGAAATACTTTTTCAATTACATGTAATGCAATAGGTAATGTGAGAACATAAATTTCGAAAGTTTTTTACTCAAGATTTTTTGATTTTTAAGTCATTTTGACGTTAACATTTGTTAATTTTTCAAAAGAAATAAATAGTAAAACAGATAATTTTTCAGACAATGTTCTTCTGATGAACTTTTGGCCCAAAACAGAATCCAAAATATTTCTATAACGTCCTACTACATTCATTTAGTACTTATGTAACGCAAAAGTAACCCAGAAAGTACAAATAACCCAGAAAGTACAAATAATTTTTTTAGATTACTCGATCGATTACATGTAATCGAATGTTTTGTTGGGGTAATCGATTACGCCTTATAAAATGCGTATGCTAAAATAATGCCTTTGTAACCCAGAAAGTAATCGATACAAATAATTTTTTCGATTACTTGATCGATTACATGTAAGCGAGTGTTTTATTAGGGTAATCGATTACGCCCAATGACATGCATGTGTTAAAATAATGCCTTATGTAACCCAGAAAGTAATCGATGCAAACAATTTTTTAGATTACTCAACCGATTACATGTAAACGAAGATTTTACTGGGTCTCTATGGGTTTTACGTGAGCACCTGCCATGTTGGCTTAATCCCCCGGTGTCCAAGACTCACGGTCCGTGTACGACGGACGGCGCAACCTTATATCAGCATAAAGTCGATCGTCGGTTTCCATTTTTAGAATCATGCAATCAGACACAATTCCTTCCAATGGTAGGGAAATGAGGCACTATCCAAACCTCTGCCATTCTTTGGGTCATGGCACCCGGTTGAGAATGCAACTCCACACTGAGTATTCAAACTCTTCCTGCAATTTAGGTCCAAGTCACAGCCACCACGAAACTCCCCGAAGGGCCGACCCAGTAGTCAGTTGGAATATCCAGTAAACCGGATGCTCCAAAGGGCTACTGACTCCCGTGGTACCAGAATAATCTCTGGTCAGACTTCGTAGCAATACGATACTGTTGGTATGACTCTGATCAGTCTGGGACTAATCACCCATGTCGATTTATCATGGATTGTGGGAACACGTTTCTCTGGTGCATCCCTCCTTTCAAGAAAGCTTAAGACTTTCTTGGGAGAGGTAGTCTTACCCTTGCTTTGGCCACTTTACCATGTACGACTGGACTTACTATGGATCGTGGGAACACGTTGCCAAGTGCGGATTTCTCAGGAAAACCCTCGAAATCCTGTCCTGGATTGCTGTTGACCACTTTGCCATATGCGCGTAACGTGACAACTAGGACTAATTGCCACGCCCTTCAGCCTTCCTGCTTTAGCTGGTAGATGACAGCGACACTGTGGTCCCACAGCTTCACCGCCACCCACCATTACCAGGGGTTGTCGCTTGGAGGCAGCAGGCTGCTTGAGGCCAGACTTGGGACAATGTCAAGCCTCTCTTGTTTCGTTCATCTCTCCAACGTTAACAGCAGTTAACCAACACCAACCGATCCAGCTTCAACCAACGCTTTTGGCGGCGAGATATCCGGATCGTCTTTATAGATCTCTCAGCCCTCTTTAATAACTGGGTGATGATGGGTCGGGACCGGCCCACCATCACCCCTTCATACCATCTTTCAATAACCTGGGTGGGGAGAACCTAGATTTTCCACCACCCCAAGCATCACCATTTTTCGCCTTCATTGACACCATCCGGTCATCAACTTCTCTACCCCTTACAAACGCCGTGCACAACAACGAGGATAGAGAGGTTGGACCACACCAATCCATTGCCTCCCTTCTGAGTTGTAGGGAGACGATCCTCTCCACAACCCTATCTTCACGAAACAAGAGAGACTGCCAACTGACACTATCTTCTGCCGGGTCACTCCAACCCCCACATATAAATATACAGTAATCGTCATACCCCTTATTATCTATCCAGCATCCGTACAAAAGGTACTAAAAGGTGCTACAGAAACCGGAAAAGTCGAACTCCGCCAATTACATTTCAGTTATCAGATCCATGAAAACCACTCCAACTACTGCCTTAGTAGTATTGCTTGATTTACCAACGTTACTTCTGATACAATATTTGTAGCGAAATTTATGTTCCTGGATAGAGGGAGGGCTAGCAAACAGTTCGCCCTAAGTAAAGTGGTACATGTGGTTTTATAGAAGTTTGAAGAGTTTTCAAGAAAATTCTAGTATGTTACCGTATAAGTATTATAAAGTACAAGTATATAAATATATAGTGTTTTTGGAAAATTGCCAACACTCCACTATATACATTACTTTTACTAATCACGTGCTTAATGTAGAAATTCTTTGCAGGATCTATGCCCTGAGGAGAGATAAAGGACACAAGAAGAACTAATAACCATTCCACAGCCAGAATTGGCACACCCCCAACAATTTCACTGATATTTGGTACATGGTTATATTTCAACGATAAAAATGGCAAAAAACTTGGACACTCCTTGACCGAATTTCATTTCAGATCATTTTTCGAAATCAGGCTATGAGCACAAGGTATTTGGCAAAAAGAACCAAATTTAGTACTATTTAGGAACTAAAATTGCAAGATATATTAAGAACGGATTTGCCCAAATGTGTGTAGATGTAAAGCAAATAAATATCAAATACTTACATTCTATTTCAGCCAAGACCTGCACTTTTTGTTCAAATAATGTTAAAAAAATATTGAATCCTTTTGCTCAGTGTAGTTATTCTTGCAACACCTCATTTTTTCCTAACTTTTCCACTTAACAGCTAAATCAAATCCACTTGCTGCTTAGCTCAGCTCGACCTGGCTTAATACACTACAACAACAACAACAACAACAATAATAAAAGCAACAACAACAAAGATAGACAATAATTTGCTCACATAAATTAATGAGGTTTTAATTAAAAGTTTTACTTTGTGAAATTACATTTATGTGTAATTTCTTTTCCTCTGCACCCTACTACCGACCTACCTTTCTTTTTACACCACTACGCTTTTGTGCTTTTTAGAATTTTCTCATTTTCTCATCGCGCATTGCCATTTAATTTTTCGCTTCTCCTTTTTGACCAAGTTTTTAATTCTAAACAACTTTTGCATTCGTTGCAAATTCCGTTAAATTAAGTCTTTGTCATTTGATATGCGGCACCGATGCGCTGGGGTAATAAATTCATTTCCATTTTGGGAGTAGGGACGGACTGAAGAGAGCGTGGATAAAACAAGGCCAACATTCCCAGCATTTCAGAATTTTTTTCTCGTCGGCTGCTGCTGGTGAAAATGAAGAAGAACACGGCAATGTCGTCGTCGTCGTCGCGTCATGTTGCAAGCGAACGGATGCCAACCCAAGCAGGAAGTGCACCAAATAAAATTTCACTATTCACGCTAAAGGGACGACAGCATTTTTAAATAACGTCATCGTTTCTTGTTGGTTGGTGGTGATGGCAACGCAAGTCCACCGTTGTCATTGTTGTTTCGCAGAGTAGTATGCGGTTTGTCAGCCAAGACCAAATAGTTAATGCAAAAGAAAAGTGAAGATTGGGAAGGAGAGAGTGACAACACGGTTGATAGTTGCCAAGTTGTGGCATTTTCGTGGGTGGTAATGGAGGTGCTTGTGTAAAATTAAGAGCATAACAGCGACTTTTGCACTTCCACCATTTTCGCGTTGACATCCAGTGGTAAAGTTTATGCTGCTTTTTTTCTCTCTCAATTCTTTATGATAAAGAATTCAAAAAAAAAAAAATCACTATAATAAAAGTTAAAATGGTGTTTTTGACAGGTAAGCAAATTGTTGTGTATTTCAGTACAATGGTAAGTGCTGCAGCTCTGACTGCCTCATATTAACACTGGCCAAATTTTTTAATTCTTCTAGAGACGGTTTCATAAATGAACATTAGACTTCTTCATAATTATATAAAAAATACAAGAAAAGTTTTCTCCTTGATTCTGTCTATTTCAACCATTTTTAGACGGAGCACTGCTCTAACTCGATTTGCACTGAATTTTTAGAATTTGCATTACTTCTGGGAACTTTCACAGCTAGGTTTTGGAATCTCTCATCGAATTTCTCAAAAGATTTAAGTTGTTTCAACTTTAGGCAGGCCTTCAAATATACAACTTTGGTCTCCATTCTATTCTCGGATATTATAAACGAATGTGGGGAAATGGGACCTTCTAAGTAATTACGAACCCAAACTTGGTTTAGTTTAATTACACGGAAAGTAAAAAATCAGTTAAAAAAGTTAAAAAGTAAAGCTTAATGGGGAAGTTTTTGGCTTTCTGATGCTTTTAGTAAAACTCAATTATGCTGTGAAGTAAAAAATTTAACAAAAAATTGGAAAAATATTATTTTTGAGATTGGATATTTTACAATTGACTCTGTGAAATTTCTTTAAAAATTTGAAAACTGATTGTATTAAACATATTTTTGGTTGAGCATGAAATAAAAATGAGAAAAACCCTGCTCCCACGGGCTAAAAAGTTTCCTATTGGAATCTTCAGCATAAAAAATTTGGTCTCAGAGGGAAAATATTTGACCGTGCTCCCAGGCTGTTGAAGGTCGAAAAAAAGCTATTTATAAAAAAAAAACGGGGCTTTAATCGAAAGAATCAGTCCTATCTGCGACCTTCAAGGTCCTGGGGGCACGGTCAAATATTTGCCGAACGGAATCAAGATTTTTATCCTTGACCCCCATTATCCCCCTTCCAAAGTTTCACAGCTTACCTACCCCCTATTTCCAATCCTTAAGGGGGCTCCCATACAAAGTTACGGTGTTTTTAAAAACTGCCCCCATTGCCCTTACTGGACCATGGGTACCACTAGAAGGGTCAAATGTATCACCGACGAAATTTATAAAAAAAAAATTGTATGGCAGCCCCTTTCAGGATTGAAAATAGGGGGTAAGTATGTGTGGGAAAAATATAGGTCGCAAAAAAATAATGGGGTCGGTGATACATTTGACCCTTCTAGGAGTACCCGTGGGCCAGTTAGGGCAGTGGGGGCATTTTATATAAAAACAGTATCTTTGTATGGGAGCCCCCTTAAGGATTGGAAATAGGGGGCAGGTATGTTGAGAAAAAACTTTGGAGAGGGGCTAATGGGGGTCGGTCATATATTTGACTCCTCAAGGAGTGACTTCTGGGCATTTATGGGCCAATTTGACGATTTCCTTTCCATATTTTTCATGTCTGTGACATTTATTTTGTATGGTAGTAAAGAGTCATAGACAGAGGGTAAAAATGCTGGGAAAAAATGTTGGGAAGGAAAAAATATTAGGGACCAGTCATATTTTGACCTTTCTAGGGGAACCCAGGGAGTGGTGGGGGTGGATTTCCTAAAAATATCAATTTTGTATGGGAGCCCCCTTAGGGGTTAGAGATAAGAGCTAGGTACGCTTGATAAAAATGTTGGGGGGCGAAAAATAATGTTGGTCGGTCATACATTTGACCCCTCTAGATTTGACCCCTAAACATTTGAAGGGCTATATGTAAATTTTTTCCCTTTTGCTCTCACCTTTGACCTCGATGCGCCAACCTTTACCCTCACTCCACCACCAAAATTTTTTTTGCAAACTAATTTTTTTATCCAACCTCACAAAATTGAGGGGTGTCAAGTATCAAAATGTTGTTACTAAGGATCTCCATACATTCTTAAAACACCTCTAGTGTATATGCATATGCTTTCACTAACTTACAATGGGCTCTATTGAGTTAAACTTTTGCTTTGCTAACTAAAACCACCTCCTTTCTATACACGTAGAACATACAATTGAAAGGTAAATGGAAATCTCAGAACTAAACATTACAAAAACAATGGAAATGAAAAAAAAAAAAAAAAAAAAATGTACCGAGTCAGAATTTCAAATACCGCCAGTGATGAAAGTAAAGAGTATTGATGAGAAAAAAGCATTAAAACAAAAATCCACAACACGATAATTCGAGTGAAAAGCCTTTGCATTGGACATGGATGGCCTAAAAACATGCTGTGAACAGTTGTTGTCCTTAGCAGAAGTTCGCAATTAATTATGCATTGTGATCCAACAACACAAATTCCAGACTACTGGCTGCTGCCATGTTAAGGAGTAGGAGGAGAAGGAGGAGGAGGATTGTGCAACAACTATTCGTACTGTAAATAGCAACAAGGTTGAAACCATGAACAAAGGGATGAATTTTGTACACTTCGAGAATTTTGAAAATTGAATGAATCAAATGATTTCTAACTAAATCATACCAGTTTCATAAGCACTTGTTGAGTATCAATAGTCGCTTAGATTTGACAACCGTGTACAGAGATGAAGACTGTTATGTGTCGAGCTCATTGATTTTGATTAGTCTTTATACATTCATGGAATTTTAGCCTGAGTTATACAGATAAATCATCCAAGATGCATCCACAAGATCGAAATGGTTATTTTGCCGAGGATTCTTTTTTTGATTCGTTCATATAACAGACAATTTTTGTTTAGTTTGCACTATAATTAGCTATCCCAAAGGCATCTGAAGACGATACGGAGGGAATTATACAAGATATTAGAACGCTGATATTATAGAAACTCATTTCAATTTTGTAATACAATAAAATCAAAAGGCTCATTTTAAACTTAAAGGGCATATAGTTGAATGGGTTAATAACTCTTTAAGTGAATGCAGAAATATTCTGTGGGAAAATTCAAGAAACAGAAAAAGCTCTTGACTTATTCATACTGACATGATCCACTAGTAATAAAACACTCCAGAAAATCAGTAAAGATCTACAATCTAAACTACTTAATTCAGAGGCTGAAGATAAAATTAGAACCAGTTAAGGCAAACCTTAGGATAGTGGTTTGAGCTAATGAAACTCATGTAGAAAACTACCTGTGAAAAAATAAATGCCAGACAACTGCTGGAAACACAGGACTACTAATACTTTTGTTTCTTTACGGGAGTTGGACTATAAGGGGATATATAGCTAGATTATATAGGCCACTCTACAATAATAATAAGAGATTAAAATAATACATAATGGGAGTTATCGTAAATAAAAATTCGCGGAAAATTTTCTAAAAGTACCGTGCATTCTCTATTGCAGCTTAAGAAAATTCTCCGGGAATTTCGATTTACGATAACCCCCAATAAAAAAAAAAAATTGTATTGAAAACGCAACTTTCCATTTCATTTCTCTATTATAGAAATTTAATATAACCGAATACAACAACCCTTTAAACAGGCTAGGCAGGAAGCAAAATCTAATTCGACTTAAATGCCCCAGAAATCTGCATTGATAGGTTGTTTTCTTATAATGTGATGATGAAAACGCATTAAACTTTAAAGTCCTAGCTGATCGCTTTTTTAAAATGAGGTCTTTAAACAGTAATTTTTAAAAAAATACAGTGACCCAAAATCAAAATATTTATTTTTGGTGTATTTATTGGTGTAAATCTAAATCTAGTCTCCGAATTGCCCTATCACGTATGGTTTTTGAGATATTCCAACTTTAACGAACTTTCGATGAGACCTTCACTCGCCGGTGGCCAGTGTTTGTGCTACAAAAAATTTATTGGTTACCGGGGCGACCCTTTTCGTATAAAACCCTCAACAAATGACGTAAATAAAAAGAAAAGGGATTAGGATATGCTTTTTGTATCTTTGATTTATTTAAATTTATCGTTAATTTTGCTCTTTTCTTACATTATTTATTTTTCTTTTTAAGGCTTAATTTTATTTTTTCCCGTTGTTTTAATAATTTTGTGGTAATACAAATGAGCGCGCGGTGTTGTTTTCGTGGGATTAACAGTTTTCGGATTTCATGCTAAGCGCAAGGAGTCTCTATTCTTACCTACGGAAGCTACGTCAATATGCTGCATCTCTGCTAATCTTGGTACCAGAGAACCGAACAAGCAAAGCAGCCACTCGTAACCTATACGCCGCATATACTAAAGTTACCTTGCCTAGCTATAACTACAATATTTAAAATTTTACCTTGTTGCTTAGCTTTGTGTTGTTTCCACTTTGTTCCCAATGCCTGCGACTTTCACGTTTCGCGGTTCAAACAAGACTGACTTCGATCGTTCCAGCGTTCATACATTTATGTTAATTTTTTATCCACACTTTTGACAAGTGGAATGAAAAAACAGCTGTTTGGTGGATCGTTCAGTTTACAGTGTTGCCACTTGTGTCTATTTTTATTTTCAGGGCAAAATTTTTTCTTAGCTTAGCTTAGTTTTAAGTATAAGCTTGCATTAAAACTTTAAATGTAAACAATTTTACTTAATGATAAATGGTGAGGATAGATAGGAAAAATACAAAGTGTTGTGTGACGAAAACGTGCTTGACGACTTTCGTCGTTACACAACCCAAAAGTTAAGAAAAATACGATATTTGAGATTATATAGGGGAAGCACAAAATTAGTGTAATTTTGAAGCAGTGATAACTCTTTTAAATAAAATCATACAAGACAAATCATTTGAAGATGAAAAATTGTACTAAGCGATAAATTTAGTAAAAAAAGGGAAAAATGAGTAGGTATCTTAAAAACCGTACATGATAGGGCAACTTGGAGACTGGATTCGAATCCAGCACTGACAAGTACAATGAAAATGACTATTCTGGGTTGCTGTGTTTTTATTTCAAAAGAACCGTATTTCGATCTCATTTTAAAGGATTTTAAAGTTTAGTGCATTTTATCTTCACATTATAAGAAAACAACCCATCAACACATATTTTTGGTCCATTTTAGTCGGACTCGATTTTGCTTCATGCTTACCGTTTAGACATGGCACCTCGTTAATTAATGCATTTGGAGTTCCAAGTACAGAATTTTTAACAACTAATTACATGCATTTTTTACAGCGCATAAGTGTCGTTATTTATAGCTCTATGTGCGTGTGTGTGTATATAATTAAATGTGTGTGCTGTGTGTATTCGTGTGAATTACAACTCCATATATGACCAAGTGCGGGCTGACAGTGTGTGCACAACAAATACATACATACAACCATTAATGAAATCGAGAGCAAATAACTTTTCCTTTAAGCGATCTAATCGGTGTTGCTGTTGTTATTGTTGTTTTTGTTTTTGTTACCATTGCCTGCTACACAGTTGTTAATGATGACCATGACCACAATGGGGCAACAAAGTCACAGACAGACATACTCAGATAGAGACACATAGACACATGGATGGTCAAGCCCTGCAAAATGAACATTTTGTTGTCTTTCCGTTTGTTGTTATTCCAACTGCTGCTGCTGCTTCTGTAGTTGTTGTTTTTTCCTGCTGCTGTTGCTGTTACTGTGTGTGTGTGCCACTAACAAAGACATTGACAAACTCGTACTTGTCACTTATTAACAACGTACACAACGCATAGTGAGTAGTTTACGTAGTTCGTTAAGTCGTCGCACCACGTTAAGTCAGCCGAAATGATTTGAATTTACGGTAAAGCGCGCCGCACATGAAAGTTTTTGGGGGGAAAATTTATTGCGTTATCCATGAAGCGTGTGAAAATCACAGCTTGCATGAAGTTAATGATGAAGTTCGTGAAGAGCAGCCATTTCGGTTAAGTTGGATAACTCATTTTGAAACTGCAAACTGTTAGAATATGTCTGGACTGTTGAGATATAGCCACTGACAGTTGTAAATTAACGAAATGCCTGAGAGTTTTGAATCTTTTTGATTAAAAATGTAAACAATAAATTTCACAGTATGACTCCTGAGTTCAATGGCAACCTGAGCTAACACTACACCTTCATGGTAACTACTACCGTAATGAAAGCTACTATGGTAGCCATCACCTTGTTGCCTTAGAAAATCTTGTAGATAAAAGGAATAACAAAAAAAAAAAAAAATCTTAAATTAATTACCAAGATGAAAATTAATCGCTGTCCACTTTCTGTTGCTGCTTTGTGTACGGAATAAATCTTAAAGCTCATGAAAAGCAGAATAAAGAAAATACAAAAAACAGGAAAAAGCAAAAGTGAAGAAGAATAAACAATGCAAATGACTAAGCAAATTGCAAAGGACCTCGCTGAAATACAGCAACAAAGGAAATGAATGAATAGCTATGACAATAATGCTGGGAGATATGTACATAATTATAATACAGGAAGGAAATTATAAGTTTTATTGTTTCGAGTTATAAAATAATCTTTTATGTTATTTATAACTTTTCGAAACATTGAGTTTCCAGAAAATACTCTCTTTATCGAAATTGCCTTGATTGTATGTATATCTAAATTGAAATGAATTTGAGAAAATCTGAAAGGTTAGAATTGAATTATACAGAAATGTGTTTAAATTTCTGAAAATATTGGATTATTTCAAAATATGGAAACGGCCGTTATATTAAAAAATTTAGAAAAAAAGAAATAGAGTAGAACGGGGTAATGTCGTGCAGGGGGTAATGTCGTGCACTGGCTGTTTTAGCCCAAAGAATGGAATGATTTACCAACTGTTTGTAAAGTAGGGACCTGCTGACCTACTGAGCTTATGCATATAATACTAGCAATTTTCACCAGTTCGTCTCGACAGAGTAACTTTTTTTTCAAAACGCACGCTTTCGGGACGATAAAAGTGTTTTTTCATCGGGTCAGAAAAATAATTTTCCTTGCGGGAAAATATACCAGATAAGTGTTTTCTGAAACGAAATATCTTGCCAAAGAAAAGAAGTATTTGGTTTTCGAAAAAACTTTGGGCTTCACCGAGTTATCGAAGTTGACCATTAAAACGACCATTGGGGTAATGTCGTGAACATTTTTTTTCTTCACTTACACAAACACAATTTCTCTCTACACAAATGTTGTTACACATGGATGTAACCAACGAAATTATCTTTCGATCGGATGCTTACTCGTTGCATTCACTTGAGATGTACGGCTTTACGAGCATGTCAAAGTTGAGTGCACGACATTGCCCCGTTCTACTCTACACAACGTATTATGTACTTCACACTTGTATAATAATGAATAAATACATGATAATGCTAAATCTCCTCTAATAGAACCACTACCTATCATTTCTCACACATTTTGGTACCTTTACTATACTCGGAAAACAATGCACGACATTACCCCACAAATTTTGAGGGGGGTAATGTCGTGCACATTTTTTTTTTCTTCACTTACACAAACACAATTTCTTGCTACACAAATGTTGTTACACACGGATGTAACCAACGAAATTATCTTTCGATAGGATGCTTACTCGTCGCATTCGCTTGAGATGTACGGCTTTACGAGCATGTCAAAGTTGAGTGCACGACATTGCCCCGTTCTACTCTAATATAAGAAAACTTTTTAAAAGTCGTAAAATCTTCAAAAATATTGAAAGCTTGATTTATGGGTGGTTCTCCAAAAAATGTACCATTCATTATCCCGGGGCTTAAACCCATGTTAAAATTTAAAATTCGATATTTTAACTATTTAAATAAGATATTTAACCAGAGCTTCTACACGAATTCCACAAAAAAAAAAAAAAAAAAAAAAAAAATTTTTAATATTTTACTATGAAATTATAACATAAAGTATTCAAATGTCATTCTCCGTCCTATTCCCAACCACTTTGTAGTGCACTAAACTTGCCCGTTTTGCCTTTTACGTTATTTTCCAAAAAAAAAAAAAAAAAAAACGTAAACGACATTTATATTTCAGCAACTGTTTTTCTGTGTTAACTCTACGAATTATTTTTTTTATATAGAATTGAATAACCATGGAATTTTGTCCCTCAATTTAGACAATCTCCCGTCAGTTTTCTTATTCTTTCTGTACATTTTTTTAATATTGAGTGAATAGTAAACTGAAAGTGTGGAGAAAGAGAAGATTCTTTGTTTTTTCAGCTCACTCAATTTTTGTTTTTCGACAGTGAGTGTTTGTGTGTTAAAAAAAAAAAAAAAAAAAAAAAAATTGTAAAGAACGCAAGTGTGCATCATTCTCCGCATAAGTTTTTTTATATTACTAAATATATTACTTTATCTTTATATAAGTAAAACATTGAACCATTACGGGGGCTATCCACCAGTTTCAACATTTAAAAAAAAATTGTTATTTTCATTGTGATATTATTGTTTATGCAACATTTCGTCATTCTCCGTTTCATCATTCTCCGTCGTTTTTTTGTAACATTTCAACATTCTTCGTTTAGGAACCCTCCACCTGGTTGCTTAAACTTTTTATTTAAAAAATAAGAACTAAAATTTAGTCTTAAAACACCTAAATAAACTTTTTAAAAATCCAACATAAATTTTTAGGGTTGCCACCTGGTTATTTTCGAAAATCTTACATTATTCTTATTTTTTTTGACTAAATTGAAATTTTTGGTTTCACGGGTGCTCAGATAAACTTTTTTAATATTATAAAAAACTTTCAGTGTTACCACCCGGTTTTTTTTGCTAGTTTCGCTTAAACCATTTATTTAAAAAAAAAAATAAAAATTTAGTCTTAAAACACTTAAATAAAGTTTTTAAAAATCCAACATACATTTTAAGGGTTGCCACCTGGTTATTTAGCATCAAAAGTTTTCGCTCTATTTTTAAGACTACATTTTTGTTATTTTTTTATAATAAATGATTTAAGCAAAACTTAAAAAAAAAACACCATATAGCAACCCTGCAAATTTTTGAACAATTTTAAAAAAGTTAATATGAGCGTTTCTGAAAAAAAAAAAATTTTAGTTAGTCAAAAAAAGTAAGAATTATGTAAGATTTTCGAAAATAAACAGGTGATCACCCTAAAAATGTATGTGGGATTTTTCAAAAGTTTACTTAAAAAAACATATGGCAACCCTGAAAGTTTGTGTTCGTTTTCTAAAAATGTTCCAGAAGTTAAAGTCATTATATTCTATGCCTTCAAGTAATAAAAAATTGCATAAAAAAGGTGGGAACAGAAGTAGGCATGTTTTGGTACATTTTTTGGAAATTTACCCAAATATGTAATTCATTTAAGAGAAAAACAGGAATAACATACTTATTTCTTTATTTATTTTTAATCTTCATACTTTTTATATTCTATGTGCATTCATTTTGTACTTCCGTTTGTAACGCAGAGAAGGAGGCGTGGCAGTTATGAAAAGAAAGTATGTATATTTTTCATCAGCATTATCACCTGAGTTGATAATGATATGCCCGTCTGTCTGGATTTCTAACCGTTGCAACCTCAAAAACACCCAGGTAAAAAATTTCGTCTCGAAACTTTAATGATTTCGACATTTGGCCAGCTTTTAGTAATTTTGAACCAGTGTGCGTTGAAATCATCTTAATATTTTACCAAAGCTAGATAATTCAATACCTCTATCTTCAAAGTGAGCTTTTTAGATTGAAAAGGAGAGCGATTGATTAATGAGCACGCCTACCGCCCATATAAAAAATTTATTGAAAATACAACTTTTGGAGTAATTATCACTACAATGCAACCAAAATGCGCATAGATTTTAAGGATAGTAAGCACAAGCTCAGAGAAAAAATTAGGCAAAGGCGGACAAGAGGCCATGGCACCTCCCATATAAGCAAAAACTTCAAAATGCTACAATGAAAACATCTTTTGTATCAATTCAACCAAATTTCACTCAAACACTGAGGACATTAAGTGAAAGTTCTGAGCAAAAACTATGTGGATTTGGACAAGTGGCCGTGGCACCTCCCACACTAGCAAAATTTTCAAAACACTGAGGTATAGTGTATTTAATGTTTGGCCAGGCCAAAAGTAACGTTTTTTTGTAGTTTTGGTTTTATATCGATTTTATAAATTTATGTATATTGATGTTTAGATCTATCGATATCAGTTCATTATCTCTAATTCTATACGTAAAGTGAACTTTAAGGTGCATTCTGATTAAACATTATAACTAAAAAAAAACAATTTTAAATTTAATTACTACATTTCATTATGATTAAATTTTTGTTGCTGTTGTTATCTAAATAAATAATATTTTGTATTTTGTGGCTACATTTTAGAATACCGAGAGCTGCAATCGAATAGCAGGCAGCATCGACAAGAGAGAGCGCCGCACAACGTATAGCAGAGGCGTTAGAGAGCGGTTAGAATGTAGACCACAATTTTAATGGATATAGAATGCTTTTGTAAACATTTGAATGTGCGTGTGTGTGTGTGCAAGGATTTAGTGCAAAATCTGTATTATTTTTTTTGTTTGTTTGTTAATTTTCTACTCACATATAAGTATCTTTTAGTATTTGTGGTATTTGATAATGAAAATTTAATAAAATTAGAAATTTAATTTAATTTCGTGTTTTTTTTTTTTTTGCATTAGGGCACCTTTAGTTTTAATGATGACCTACTTTGGTTTCAAATGTTTAATTTTAAATGGATAAGAGTTTTGTTTTTGTTTGATATTTTTCTTACAAATTTTCCTTGCATTTGCATGTCTACTGCTAATATTAATAATAAATGTTGTTGTTTTAAAAGTGTTGCCTTGTTAATTTTGTTTTGTGCAATAATTTGTCAATCACGCTATGACGTGACTAACTCAATACAATAAGAAAAAGTTCTACACAAAAAGCAAAACCACATAAACTGCAAACTAACCAAATTGATGTAATTGTAGTGAAAATTAGCTCAAATATTTGTGTGTGAATTGTGTGCTACTGATACATACATACATATTTATGTACCTGTATATGAAAAAAGTAACAAAAGAAAATCCCCGACTATATTTATAATGTAATTGGAAAAGTTTTTTCTTTGTTTTTTTTTTTTTTAATAAAAAAAAACGGAAACCGTTATCTACTTCTTTAAAATTATTATTTTTTTCTTTAACTTATATTACAATTTTTATAAGTTTATATATTTTTTCCAAAATTTTAAAGTTTTTTTTTTTTATAATGTTGCCTACACTGCAGTATTTTGAAAATTTTGCTTATATGAGAGGTGCCATGCCTTCTTGTCCGAGTGCACCAAGTTTTTGCTCAGAGCTTTCGTTTATAGTTCTTAGTGTCTGAGTAAAATTTGGTTCGATTAACTCAAAAAACGTTGTCAGTATAGCGTTTTGAAGCTTTTGCTTATATGGGGGTTGCCACGCCCTCTTGTCCAAGTTTGTGTAGTTTTAGCTCAGATCGTGCATTTATAGTTCTTGTTATTTGAGTGAAATTTAGTGTGATTATCTCAAAAAACTTTTTCAGTATATCATTTTTAAAGCTTTTGCTTATATAGGAGGTGCCACGCCCTCTTGTCTGAATTCATCCAGTTTTTGCTCAAAACTTGTGCTTACAGTTTGTAGTATATATGTGTATTTTGGTTGCATTTTCGTAAAAAATGCTCCAAAAGTTGTATTTTGAATATATTTTTTGTGTAGGCGGTAGGCGTCTCCGTTGACCGATTTCGATCATTTTCAATTCCACGAGCGAACTTTGACGACGGAGGTAGTATACTAAATTTCATTGAATTATCTTGCTTAGTTTTCCCAAAAAATGCATTTCTACAAGCAGCCAGCCAGACAGACAGACATGTCTGTATCGACTCAGGAGGTGACGCTGATCAGGAATATATATACTTTTCCATATCTGCCACGCCCCCTTCTTTTCATTACAAACGGAAGGATAAAGTGAATATACCCTGGGTGTAGGGCATTAAAATCCAATATATTGGTAAAAGTCAAAAAGTAACGAAGACCATCTAAAATATTGTGAAAAATCCAATTGTATCGAAAAACATCATAAATATCGGTAAAAGTGAAAAAGTATCAAAAAACATCTAAAATATCGATATAAGTCTTAAAGCATCGATAAACATCCAAATTATCGATAAAATTCCAAAACTATCCGAAGGTATCGAAAAAGTCCAAAAGTATCGAAAAAATCCAAAATATCGGTAAGAGTCAAAAAGTATCGAAAAACATCTAAAATATCAGTTAAAGTCTGAAAGTATCAAAAAACATCTAAAATATTCGAAAAAATTCAAGATATCGATAAAAGTCCAAAAGTATCGAAAAAAATCCAAAATATTAAGAAAGTTCAAAAGTATGGAAAAAAATCTGAATTATCAGTAAAAGTCTAAAAAGATCGAAAGTATCCTTAATATTGGGAAAGTCGAAAGTTATCGAAAAACATCCAATATATTAGGAAAAATCCAAGGGTATCGAAAAAATCCAAAATATCGGTAAAAGTCAAAAAGTATCGAAAAACATCGAAAATATCAGTTAAAGTCTGAAAGTATCGAAAAACATCTAAAATATTGATTAAAGTCTTAAAGTATTGAAAAACATCTGAAATATTTTCAAAAATCCAATGGAAGATATCGATAAAATTCCAAAATATCGGTAAAAGTCTAAAAGTATCAAAAAACTTCCAAAATATCGGTAAAAGTCCAATAGTATCAAAAAATGTCCAAAGTGTTGGTAAAAGTGAAAACTCCAAAAGTATCGAAAAACTCCAAAATATCTAAAAGTATCGAAAAACATTCAAAATATTGAGAAAGTCCAAAAATATCGACAATATCCAAAATATCGGTAAAAGTCAAAAAGTATCGAAAAACATCCAAAACACTGGTAAAAGACAAAAAGTATTAAAACATTTAAAGTATTGATGAAAATGAATAAATTTTTTTTTCAAGTTTAGAAATGTCTTTTAAGATCCGTTTTAGGAAAGACTTTCGACAAATAATTACTTTTTTCTTTCACAATAACTTTTAGGATCATCTGAGTTAAATGATGTGACTTTTTAAAAATAAATGTAGTCCAAGAGTCAATTAGCTTTATAGATTCACACAAATATTTCGCAATTGTTTTCATGGCCAAAAGAATATTATTTTTAAAATAAATTTCGTTTAAAATTCCGCTGAAAATTACTTTTGTGGAAATATATTGCAAATTAAACGGATTCCAAGCTTACGAGGATATTTGAGAATATTTTTGCACCAAAAAAAAAAAAAAAATACTTTGCATTCCGAATTATTTTGTTGTTGTTGTTGCACTGATTGGCTCAACTCAACAATCTGCACAAAAATGTTCGTTTATTTAAATTTACATTGCATTATTTATTCTCTCTCTTCTATTTCATTTTCTTTCTCTATTTTCCAATCGCTAACACATTTTGTTTTTTGTAGTCTACTACTTTTCTCTGTGTAAGTGCAGCTCGCAGCGCTTTTTTTCTACTCCTTTTTGCATTTATTTTTTTCATACAAATTTCATTTGTTTATCCATGCAATGTAATAAGAGTGCAAAAAAAGTAAGGAAAAATATTTTAAATGAAAATTGTTTTGAAAAAAGGAAAAACTTAAACAAAATGAAATGAAATAGAAATAATTTTACACTCAGCAAATAAAATGCATTTGCACACAATGTGTTATGTATTTACATACACACACATACACACATCGTTGTTGTTAGTGTTGTTCAATTTGGCCTATTGGCTAAATGTGTAAATAACCATTGTGAAGTACAATTGATGGCCTATTTGGAAAAATAACCGAGAACGAAGAAAAACACCAATCAACAATTGCATTTTCAATAAAATCACAGCTGTAAAGTGCTGGAAAACAATCAAAATGTTACAGAATAGTCGAGTGCTTTTATTAAATATCGATAAACTTTTGGTTCATTTTAGAATCCATATTAGCAGTGTAAGCGATTTCTTTTGGTTATATAGCAAAAACTTGTTCATAAGCAAATGAAACTAGTACGGCTGATATATCGGCATTTTCGCTAAAAGGTACACCATGATCAAAATATTAAAAGTTACTAAAAAGTTTTAATTTTATGATATTATCCTAGAGAAACTTTTAAATTTTTCAAATTTAAGCAATTCACACATTAGTAAATTCATTAACCCTGCTGATCAAACTGACTCCAAAGTTGCACAAATGTAATGATAATTTTATATTGAACTAATTAAACAGTAATTTTTGCAATTTTTCAACAACAGACGAAAGCAAGTGTTAACATGGAAATTGATTACATATGTTTCGGCTACTTCCACATACATATTTATATATTTTCATATATAAACATGTATATAGCCTCATCAGATCAGTTTTAGTTAAATCTTGCCAGAAACCGTACTCGAACCCGTGACTCCGGTTTTCTAATGAAAGAGAACGCGGTGCTTAAGCGATTGTGCTATAGGTCACGAGTAAACTCTCTGAAAAGGATCGCCATTATGAATAAATCATAAGGCTCACTAGCGCCGTCTGTTGTGTAGTTTTTATTTTTTAATAATTTTTAATTGGATGTGATTTTTTTCTAAAATCTTCATTAAGAGGCATAGTACATGATAACAGTTGTTTCAAAAGATCTCTTTTACAACATTGATGATATAAAACAAATAAAAAGAGAACATCGCATTCCCGAATAACTGTCAATTTTTTTGTTCTTTAGTCAAACTTCTACATTCCGGTTCGTCATTGAAAAAAATAATTTATCATCATTGCTTCACAAATCAAGTGCAAACCAAGCAGCAAGTGGGTCAAAAATTAAGTGTAAGTATAGCTTGTTACACCCAATTAAAAAAATAAAAAAATCTAAAGCAAAAAATAAAGCTATTTGAAGTTGGTCACGTTCGTCACTTTTGGCTCAAAAGTTACGTATTTTTGAAATTTCATTCGACTGTAAAATTCTTAAACTACGTTTTGGATAAATCTTGTTATCCTAAGATCATACCTAATGAAATCATGCGAGGAAAATTTTCTAGGAATACATTAACCCATTATATACTGTTTTATGTTCTTTTTGAGACATTTTTCAAAAAGATTTTTTTATAATGGGTTGAAGTGTTCCGCAAAAATATTCTACGTAAAATTTCACTAGTGATCATCCTAAGCAAGAAATTCTTAGAACTTAAGAATAATGCATAAAGAAGTAATAAAAGTGTTCCACTTGTCAGATTAGCGAATTTCGCACTTACCATCAGAAAAGCGTGCAAGATTTTTTCTCTCCCAAAACTGAATTTAGCTTAAAACAACCTCAGTAAATAAACTTAAAATACAGAAATATGCAAATTGTTACCCGATTGAATCATAATGAAAAAAATGTTACGTTCATATTATCACATATCGATTTGGATTATGATCAAAACAAAACAAAATACAGAAGATATTTGAATCAAATAAAATACATAAATAAGTAACATTATTGCATAAGATTCTTAAATAAGTTGCACTAAAAAATTCTGACTTGTTTCGCTGAATTCTGACTTTCTTTGTATAGGCACAAAACTACTGCTATTTTTGTCACGTTCGTTTTGTGTCTGTTTTTGCGTGTATCTTGGAACCAGGACTTTGCCTTCTATTAACGTTTGCACTAATTATAGTGCTACATAAGAGCTATAATCTAAAGTAAAAACTAAAATAAAAATATGTTTAACTTCCACCTTTTTTGCACTTTTAGTCTGTACGACGGTTACGTTCGCCATTTCGAAAATGTCCATATGTATTGTAAGTATATGGCGTGTCAAAAAAAGAAAATGCCCTACACCGTGATATTGTAAAAAACTTTGCTTGTATAAGAGGTGCCACACCCTCTTTTACGTTTTCGTTTAGAAGTTACCTTTGATGTTTCTAGTATTAGCATCTATTTTGGTTGTATTTCCATTGATACTGCTCGAAATAAAGCTTTTCGAATGGTTTTTTGTATAGACTGGTTCAAAATTCGTACAAGCTGGACAATACTTGAACAAAATATTGTCTTGAGTTGACCTTTTATAGACTGTACTATCTAACTGATAGACCTCAAAAAATGTATAAGAAACTAACAGGTATTCCGAAAAAGGCTCTTGGGTTCTCTCCAAAAGTACACTTCTCAGACGCAAAATTCTGTGATTTCACAAAGTCAGCTAATAGTGGTTATGATAAAAGCCTAGAACTTATTATGTTCCTTAAAGTTTCGCCTAGATTCTTCTTGTTTTAAGAAGATTGAAACCTTTTCTGACACATATAAAAAAATTGAGTTGCCTTTTTAGCCCTTTTTGATTTACGCTATCTTTTTTGAAACGCCTTTAGAATGATTCAACTCCAAAATTGTGACTTTATTATACAGCTTATAGGTACTCCAAGGTAATGGAATATAGGTAAGACCCTATTCTATATAGATAAATTTACCATTGCATACAACTCTGTCAAACTTAAAGTTTTGAAATATGTTTTTAAATAATATATTAAAATTGTGCAAGTTTCATTTGGTGCCATTTCAAGTCTGCCATTTTGACTAAGATTCGGCTGAATATTTATGCAAATCATCCACAATTTTAAATCCGCCAATAAATGTCATTAAATAACAAATTTAACTTTCTCCTGCCGCTACGCCATAAGCCTGAAAAAGCGTTTTCTCCAATTTCAAGCAAGGATAACTTGAAATCCTACAGATAAATTGTCAATTCGAAGGATGCAGTCGGATTTAGAGTCAAAAAGTACATACGGCTGCGTATAAGTAATAAAAAGTTGATTCCATTTGTTTTTTGTGTGCCTGTGTAATCAGAGCAATTTTTTGCCATCGATCTGAAAATTCATACTTAGTGATATGAAATTCTTATTCATAGTTCCCTACACAAAGGGTATATTCACTTTGTCCTTTCTTTTGCCATGCAAAGAAAGAGGCGTGGTAAAAAAAACAAAAATTGATGTATTCCTGTATTAAAAAATTTGAAATTTTGATTTATTTTCATATGTTTGTTCCACATTTTCTTGCATTGCTACGACCTTATGTATGTTACTGTTAACACAATTCACATGCCACCTTTTACGGAAGTTGTACATCAAAAACAATAAAAACAACAACAAAGAGCACAAGAGTAACAAATAAAATTTTCACTTTAAAATTTCCAACTCAGCATAAATTTGCGGTTTTTGTCAGTTGCATGACAAAAAAATTATATGAAATAAGATTATATGCTGTACTACAGAATGCCAGCTTGCATACAAGCACATTAGGGTGGTTCTAGTTGGTTAATTTGAGCAAATATTTGTTGAAAGTCAAAAAATAACATTTTTGATATCATGATTTTTTTGAAGTTGCAAAGTTTTATTTAAAGCTTAGTTTATAGCCACCCTAAAACACACGTATAAACACACACATACCCACACACAAACAGAACATAGTTTGAAATACAGATTTTAATTAATATTTAACAAGGACATAAGCGTTCGTTCATTATAAAATCTCAACGGTGATGTTCATTTTCTCGACATTTTTCAGCTTGCATGCATATACATTCATCTGTATGTATGCTGCTTGAAAACAAGTACATGTTTGTAGTGGTAGTGTTGGTGGTGGTGTTGTTGTTGTTGCTGCTATTTTTGTTTCTGTTTTCATTTACAAAAACAAGTGCTAAACACAAAGACGACTATTTTACTGCTGCCGTTGCGGTTTTGGATTTTATTTGCATGCATGTGTTACGAGTAGCATACTTTTAGGCGCGCACACACAATAACATAGCAAAATTCAAAACAATTATACCGGCATAGAAGGCAGAACAGTCGAGATAAAAATAAACAAAAGTGTCGCCAACCATAGTGACACAGCATAAATGTTCGCTATGTACTTTAAATTAGAATGGAGTGGCCAGAAAAGATTGGGTAATTCTTTTCAAGGTACATTTTTCAAAAAAAAAAAAAAAAAAAAACCATTAAGCAAACCATCATTTAGGCGTATGAATATTTTTAAAGTTGCCGTAACTAACATTGTCCACTCTGAAGTTTAAATTTTCTGTGACTCCTTCGAGAATTTCGAGTGGTGTTTAGCAAATGATCTAAGTAATGTTGGCTTCCAATTCTTCAATCGTGTTCGGATATTTCGTGTAGACTTTGTGCTGAACTCAGTTCTAAAAAAAAGAGTCGGAGATGTTGATAAAATCGAAAAAATTCGAAAAATGTTGATAAATTTGAAAGATTTGTATGTAAAGATAAAACTGACATAACTTAAAAAATTTTGATAAATCCGATATATGCTGAGAAAATCGAGAAAATTCGAAAAATCTTGATGAAATCGAAAAATTTCGAATAATGTTGATGAAATCGAAAAATGTTGATAAAGTCGAAAAATGTTAATGAAGTTGTCGATTTATAGAAGCGAAAAATGTTGATAAATTCGCAAAAACTTGATAAATTCGCAAAATATTGATAAAATCGTAAAAAGTTTATAAAAGCGAAAAATGTTTGTCGATTCGAAAAATGTTTGTCGATTCGAAAAATGTTGATAGAAGCGAAAAATTTTGATAAAATCGAAAAATATTGACAAATGAAAAATGCTAATCAATTCGAAAAATGTTGCTAAAACTGAAAAATGTTGATGAAAGCGAAAAATGTTGATAGTTTCGCAAAAAATTTAAAAATTCGCAAAATGTTGATAAAATCGTAAAATGATGGTAAGAGCGAAAGATGTCGATTAATTCACAAAATGTTGATGGAAGACGAAACATTTTGATGAAATTTTTGGTAAAGTTGAAAATGTTGATATACTCGCTAAAGGTTGATAATTTCCAAAATATTGATAGAAGCGAAAAATGTTGATAAAAGCAAAAAAATATTGACAAATTCGCAAAAGGTTGCTTGATTTTGCAAAATTTTGATAAAATCGTAAAATGTTGGTGAAAGCCAAAAATGCTGATAATTTTGCAAAAGTTTGAAAAAATTCGCTAAATGTTGATAAAATCGTAAAATGTTGATAGAAGTGAAAAATGTTGATAAAAGCAAAAAATATTGACAAATTCGCGAAAGGTTCCTTCCTTAATTTTGCAAAATGTTGATAAAATCGTAAAAATGTTGATAAAAGCGAAAAATGTTGATAATTTTGCAAAACTTTGAAAAAATTCGCTAAATGTTGATAAAATCGTAAAATGTTGATAGCAGTGAAAAATGTTGATAAAAGCAAAAAATATTGACAAATTCGCGAAAGGTTCCTTAATTTTGCAAAATGTTGATAAAATCGTAAAATGCTTGAAAAGCAAAAAATGCTGAACAAATTCGCAAAATATTGATTGATGCAAGCGAAAAATGTTGATAATGTCGCAAAAGTTTGAAAAACTTCACAAAATTTTGATTAAATCGTAAAATGCTGATAAACTTGTAAAATATTGATGGAAGCTAAAAATGTTGATAAAGGCAAAAACTATTCATAAATTCGCAAAAGGTTTTTTAATTTAGCAAAATGTTGATTAAATCGTAAAATGTTGATCAAAGCCAAAAATGTAGATAATTTCGCAAAAGTTTGAAAAATTCGCAAAATGTTGATAGAATCGAAGAATGTTGATAAAAGCAAAAAATATTCATAAATTCGCAAAAGGTTGCTTAATTTTGCAAAATGTTGATAAAATCGTAAAAAATGATGAAAGCGAAAAATGTTGACCAAAAAATGTCGATAAAACCGAAAAATATTGATAAAATCGGAAAAATTTGAATATGTCGACAAAATCGAAAATTTTTGATAAAATCGAAAAAAATTGTCAAACACGAAAAATGTTGATAAAATCGAGAAAACTCGAAAAATGTTGATTCAATCGAGAAAAGTTGAAAAATGCGAAATATATTGATAAAGTCGAGAAAATTCAAAAAATGTTGATAAAGGGCGTGTGCCAAATCGAAACTTTTACCTTAAGCAAATAATGGTGAAAAAAAATTTCACTCTGGTGACTAAAATTTTTAATTTTTGACATTTCAGCGAATCTAATTTTGTTTACATTTGTTTTGCACAATTTTTACCAATTACAGAAAATAAATAAGTAAAAAAAATTCAAAAATTTAAAAAAAAAAAAAATTGGACTTGATTAGGATATTCGAATTTAATTTTGAATATGGTCAAGGAGCTGGGTCAGCAAAAGACGCTGCTATGGAGTTTATTTAGAGTGAAAAAGCCTGACATATGGTGACCCAAAAGAAAGTTTATATACAGTGGAATAGTAAAAAATAACCCATCTATCGAATGTTTTCATTATTTATGAAACTATATAATTTTGGAAGTTTATTTCTGAAAAATAATATCGTCCAAATGTAATTTCTAGCCGTCACTGCACTAATTCATTCAACCACTAAAATTTCTTATGATGGCTACCATTTTGTGATGGATATTTTTAGTAAACTGTGCCAGAGGATTTGGTCTATTGGCGGAAACATCAGATTTTAAAAAAGATCAGGACTGCGTGGAGGCCAATATATGTCACTTGCCTTGAAAATCAATTTCTCAGGACAAATTTCTCAAATTCTTGGCAGAGACATGTGTTGCGTTGTTCCGTTCTGCTGAAACCATGTTCTTTGGATTCTTACATCTGCAGTTTTGCTTATGTATGTATTTAATTTTTAATTTTTATCAGTCCGAAGCATGAAATTTACTGTTAACTGAATTGTTCTCGCAATATAAACCAAGATTTCACTAGGCTGGTGTTACGTAGCGCACTGTTGTCAGAAAAATATGTCGTTGAGATCACAGGCTTTATTTTCGGGCAGTAAAAATTCCATGTTCTAGAGTCGATATAGGGCTCCATTCACAATAACATTCTGGCAGCGCTGATTTTTGAAGATATATTAATCGATTATTCCACCAGCCACCAAAAAATTACAGCAACTCGTTGTTTTCCTTGTAATTGATGTGAACTTTTGAATACATTAGAATTGTTTTTCAGCCCAGCTATGGCAATTTTGCTTATCTCATTGCTTTAAACAATTTTGGTCAAACACAGTGAACTATCTTAAAAAAATTTCAAAAGCACAACGGCAAGTTGTAACGGCCATCTGGCAACTCCAAGGAAAATATGCGTATGTGTCCGTGCCAAGTGTTATTCAGCAATTTTATTAATATTTTATTCATATGGATGTGAATTTAAATATGGTGCCTCTGCGACATGTAAGTATGTGTGCATTGTTAAAGTGAGTGTTAAGCATTTCATGGGTTACGTCTGTATTTGTGTGTTTTTTTTTCCTTCCTCTGCTTTGTCTTTGGTTTTTAAAATGTTTTGAATTTTTACTTTATCAAAAGAGGTTTTCTTGTGCGTTCAAGGTATAATTGCGCTATTGTCTTGCCATATGTTTGAACAAAAAATTTTAACTTTGTAAATAAATTTCTATGGCAAACGCGTATTTTGCATTGTGAATAAAAATTAAAAGAAAACATTTTTAGGATAATTCAAAACCATATATGAACTCAAAAATGTTTGCGGCTAAAAAGTTGTGAAAACTGTGGCGTTTTTATACAATCAAATTAAATTTTTTACCATATATTTTAATTAAATAAACCTTGAAATTAACAGAGTTCACTTACCTAGAGATCTTGTACAAATTCGGCTGCTTAAAAAAATTTATTTTCTGACTGAGCAGACAAAAACTGACATTTAAAACAATTCATCTTCATTTTTGTCAACTTTTAGCTGTTCAGTTTTTTTTGCTTCCTTTGCTCAACCTGCAATTCTTATGAAATCATTTGCAAAATGATAAAACTCAACATAATGGTTACAAAAAAGAAACACAATTCAAATAAAATGCAAACAACACCGAAAGGCCATTTAGAATAAGTTGTACAACAATAACAACAACGATTGAAGGTGTGCGAAAAAAAAATATTTACTTGGCAACACTGCGCATATGAATGTTTGTGTGTGTGTGTGTGTCTGGATAATCAGAAAAAAACTTGATCCTTAATTTGCCAATGTCAGTCAACGTCTTGAAAGTGTTAGGCTTCGCAGTAAGTAGCGCAAATACCAAGAAGTTGTTGATAAACAAAGGATTTCCATTATTTTTTTTCATGCTTTGTTTGTTTAATTGATAAAAGTATTTAGTTTTTTCCAGATTTTTTTATACCCTACACCCAGGGTGTATTCACTTTGTCCTTCCGTTTGTAACGCGGAGAAGGAGGCGTGGCAGATATGGAAAAGTATATATATTCTTGATCAGCGTCACCTCCTGAGTCGATATAGCCATGTCCGTCTGTCTGGCTGGCTGGCTGGCTGGCTGGCTGGCTGGCTGGAACGGCTGTGTGTGGAAATACATTTTTTGGGAAAACTAAGCAAGATAATTCAATGAAATTTGGTACACAGCCTTCGCCGTTAAAGTTAACTCGGGGGATTGAAAATGAGCGAAATCGGTCAACGGACACGCCTACCGCCCATACAAAAAATATCTTCAAAATGCAAATTTTGGAGTATATTTCACAACAATGCAACCAAAATACACATAAATACTACGAATTGTCAGCGCAAGCTCTGAAAAAAAGCTGGTCGAATTCGGACAAGAGGGCGTGGCACCTCTCATATAAGCAAAAGCTTCAAAACGCTGTACTGAAAGCGTTTTTTGAGATAATCAAGCTAGATTTGACTCGGACACTAAAAACTATAAATGCAAGCTTTAAACAAAAACTAGACAAAATCGGACAAGAGGGCGTGGCTCCTCCCATATAAGCAAAAACTTCAAAACGCTATTCTGAAAATATTTTTTCAGATAATCCAACCAAATTTCACTTAAATACTAAGAACTATAAATGCAAACTCTGAGAAAAAACTGGGTGAATTTGGAGGGCGTGGCACCTCCCATATTAGCAAAATTTTCAAAATACTGCTATGTAGGGAATTTAATGTTTGGCCAGGCCAAAGGTAACACCCTTACTAGTTATTTTTATAGCAACACCGTATTGCTTGCTTCCAGAAGTGTGGAAAAATATTTTCTCAATCAATTTATTTTCTATTGAAACAGATTCAAAGATGTGCAATTTAATTTTAATAAATAAAATTTTTTTCCAAATAACGTATGGCAACAGTGTGTCTAAAATGTTTGCAATATTTTGTATCAATACCACTCGTTGTTCAGAAATTATTTCTTGCATGAAATATAAAAAATGTCAATATGTAAGTACATTGTACGAAATTTCTATCCCTCGATATCAAAATCTTATTTGTTTTTCAACATGAAACTATTGTCTCATGAGATTATAACCATAGAGTATAAATTACATGTTTCAATAATCGCATGATATGATATTTTAATCTCATACAATTTTTTATCTTTGCTCTCATGCGAGCTTTAAGCTTCATTCCATACATAAATTAAAAGTAAGTCCCATGCGAGTTTTCGCCCTAATATGAAATCTAAATCTCATTCGAATTTTATTCCCCGTTCCTTCCTAATACAAAATTTAAATTCTATGCAAAATTGTAATTCCGTTCTGTCCTAATATGAAGTACACAAATCTCATGACAATTTTAATACAAAATTAAAATGTGATGCGATTTTTATCTTTGCTCTTCCTACAAAATTTCAATTATGTGTTAATTTTAAACTCTTTTGAATACTAACATTATCTTTAAGTCTCATGCGAGTTTTCATTTCCGCTTCATATTCATATGAATTAAAAATCTGTTGCAAATTTTATCTCGGTTCCACGCTTAGATGAAGCTAAGATTGCAAGCAGATTTTTATCTTCGCTTCAAACAAATATGAATGTTAAATTACATGTGCGTTTTCGTCTCCGTTCTGAACTATTATGAAGCTTATATTTTATTGGGTTTTGTAATGTGTGCCCCCCTCAGTTCAAATTTAAGCTTTAAATCTCATTCTGGTTCTCCCTAATATTTATGAAGTTCAAATCTTATGAAAATTTTAAGCTCCGCTCTGTCTTAATATAAACTCCAAATATGCTGCGAGTTTTTATCTCTATTCTTTTTTATTATGAAGTGTAAGTCTAAAGTAAATTTTATTCTTTACTCCGTCCTAATATGAAATTTAATTCTCATACGTGTTTTCGTATCCGTTTTGTATTAATATGAACTTTAAATCTAACGCAAATTTTGTTTTCTGCTCCTATCTGATATCAAATTTCATTCGCATGCGATTTTTCACATCCGTTTCGTTTTAATATAAATTTAAAATCTCAAGTCAAATATAAACTCAGTTCCATCTTAATCTGTATTTTAAATCTGATGCGTATTGTACTCCACTCCTACCTATTATCAAATTTCAATCGCATGCGATTTTTCACCTCCGTTCTGTCCGAATAAAATCTTTAAGTCTCATGCAAATTTAAGCTCAGCTCCACTCTTATATGTACTTTAAATATCATGCGAGTTTTCATATCCGTTTTTTACTAATATGAACTTTAAATCGCACGCAAATTTGGTACTCCGCTCCGGCCTAGTATAAAATTTCACTCGTATGCAATTTTTCACCTCCGTGTCGTCCGAATATGAACTTTAAAGTTAAATCTCATGTAAAATTTAAACTCAGCTCCACTTTAATATCAACATTAATTCTGATACTAGTTTTTATAGCCATTTTGACCTTATTTGAGCTTTATATCTTACGCATATTTTGCTCTCAGCTCCGATCTAATATCAAATGTCATCGCATGCGGTTTTTCACTTCCGTTCCGTCCGAATATGAACTCTAAGTCTCATGCGAGTTTTAATCTATGCTTTGCCCCATCCTATTATGAAACTTAAATCCCATGTGCTGCTCCGCCTTTTCCAAATCTATGATACAATAAACTTGTCCAAAAACGCTGGCATCCCTTAATTCACAAAGTTTCACTTCACTCAATCAACATGTCGTATGAGTAACATTTAATGAACCTCACCGCATTATGGTAATTTGCGTTCATAAAAACCATAACAATCATAATACAACACATCGAAAGTTTTTCAATTACTGTGATTTAGGTCACCGTAATCATTATTTTTTCTTTACTTCAGTAGACAACCTACCATTTTCGCAGCAATAAATTATGGCGGAAAAATTTATTACGGTACTACACCCCCTCAAGGAAAAGTGTGTTGCTGCTGCAATTGAAATACACGTGCGCAGTTACGCACATTAATAAGTTAGAGAAAAAGGAAGAAAAGGAAAAGGAAGAAAAAAAAAAGGAAAACAAAAACAACAACTCAAGCGAAAATTGTTAACAGAACCGAATTAATAGCATTGAAATGCAAAACAAAACACCGACAAAACAAACAAATAAATAACAAAAAGAAAATGCTTTTTCTTTTACATACGAGGTAGAGGACAATCCTTTTTTTCTTCTTGGCCTCAACTTGCTCATTAAAGTGATTGCAACAAGAACAACAATGGCCATGACCATGGTCAAGTTGAACAACAACAGCCAAAAAAATGGGGTACACAACATAAAAATCAGTTAATGATTTTCCTCAAGTAGCGTTTCAAGCGTTTTTTTATTTATTTTTTGTTTATTTATCTGTTGTTTATTTATGGGCGGCATTCAAAAAGGTTAAGTGCTCTGGAGCAAAAAAAGAAAATACGATGCATTAAGGAGACACTTGAAATTTGTTATTTTTCATTGTACTTCATTTAAATTGTAGTTTCCGTAAGTGTCACAAAGTACCTTTTGATATTTTTTTTTTATGGAAAAATGTCATAAGTATTTTTGTTAAATAAGTATAGTCGTTTGTAAGCCACACTGTCACAGCTGTTTTGTACATTACACAAACTGAAAATAGGGGATTCAACTTGTCGCATTTAAAAAATCATTAACGTTTTTCACTCATTACCTCCCAAATTGCGCAAGTGTGTGTGTGACCTACTTAAGGTTTTTTGTTTTTACTTGTACACCACCACCATGATAACATGCGACTCTCATTAATATTTCCAGGTATCCTAATTAGTGTTTTAGATAAATTAACTTAAAATCATTTTTCACTTTGCATGTTTGTGTTTTTCACATATGTATATTCACATACGTATTTACATATATGTGTAATACACACTGTGTATTCACACGCCTTGGCACAAAAAAAAGGGACATTCGCACACATATCCATTAGTTAATGTACTTTAACCCATTAATGCCCAACGGGAACCTCGATAGATAGAAGGCTGAAATTTTTAGGAGTTGTGGACCTGAGCTCAAACTATATTTTTGGAAAAAATTTTTGTATGGAAAATGGGTGCCGTATGGCACCGCTGGGCATTAATGGGTAAATATGAGTATCTAATAGTGATGAGCAAAATTAGTCTTGGTCTTGAATCTTGTTCTTGGTCTTGGTAATTTTGCAAAACCAAGACCAAGACGCTAATATTTTTGCAAGACCAAGACCAATACTGCTATGATCTTGGTTTTGGTATTGCGCACGATAATCACCAAGATCATGACTGCTTTTCAGTCTTGGTAATTTATAGTTAAAAGTTGTTTCACTCCCGTTTTAAAGATTAAATCATCTCTCAATTTAAGTTTTGGCATCATAAAAACCAAACTGCTTTGAAAAATATGGTTTTGAAATTTTGAATACTCATTATCTCTGAAAATTTTTTCAAGACCCAGACCAAGACCAAGAATTAATGAGCAAGATCAAGACCAAGACTCAATATCAAAACCAAAACTCAATGTGCAAAAAAAGACCAAGACCCCGACTGCTATGGTCTTCGTCTTGGTCTTGGTTTGCTCATCACTATTTCTGGTGTTTCAGTGTAATTTTATTTTGAATTATCTTTTCGGTTGTGAGAAGGTCGCGAACAAAACATAGAAAATGTTTTGTTTTAATCGTACATTGCATTATACAGGGTGTATTGCAAAAGGTTACGAAAAAGAGGAGGTCTAGATTAACAAAAAATTGCGCCTGGATGGGGGGTCTGAAATGTACCCCAGAGGAGTTATAGATTTCTGATTTTCTGACTTGTTTCAGAAAAATATACTTTTCAAAAACAATCAGCTTCAAAGCTTCAGTAGAAAGCTCGCAAATCATACTCTATGCAGCAAAACGCATGCGAGTAACCCATGTGTTACAGAGAAAAGTATTTTTTTCTGACCTCAATCTAACTAATAGGCAAAATGAATGTACTACCAAATTAAAGAAAATTAAACGAGGATTTCAAAAAAAATTGTAAAATTTGCAAATGTAAAAAAAATGGGGGCAAACAAAAATTAAAATATCAACTTTAAAGGTCCAGAACTTTGCAAAAATCTTTTAAACTCTTTAAGCCATATACACTATCTGAAAGCTCTTAAAATTAACTAAAACTTCGCCACAAAAATGTTTTCTCTAAAACGTTAGGGTGATCCAAGAAATTGTTTTTTTCTGAATCAAATCAGAAAATCAGTTTTAACCCTGTAACTGCTCAGGTGTATATTTTAGACCCCCCTCCAAGTGCAAATTTTTTGTTAGTGTAGTCCTCCCCTATCACCTCCCAGAAGTTTCGCAACCTTATGCAATGCACCCTGTACATATGCTAGAAGTAAATTATATTCCATATTAGCTGGAGAGCCAGCGCTTAAAAATGACTTTACGTTTCTTAAAGCTGGTCTTATTACAGTTAGCTATAGTAGTTGTGTAGACACATAAACTGTCGGGCAGTCAAGCGAACTGTAGAACAGGCGGTTGATATATGGTCTCAAAACATGTCATGATTTCGATGGTGATCAAATTAAATTCTAAAGGCTGAAAATAGTTATACAAATTGTATAATGCATATAAATAATAATTATGTCGGTCAGTCAGTTAAACGTTAGAACAAGGCTGATCAGCAACCCCATGAAAGGCAAAACACTTTCTTTACTCAAGAGGGAAGCATCTTACGAAAATAGTGTACGTGGCATAAAATGCTTAGAATCATCCAAGGAACACGTGTGAATTTTTTTTTTTATTTTTTTTTTTTAAATTTTTTTTGGTCCAATTTCACAGAACTATTTCGAATTTTATGAAATAACTCCAGAACTATTCCCAACGGACCAGAACTTTAAAAAAATGTTCGGTTTTCAAATATTCCGGAGCCAACTTTACATGAGTCTATAAACAGAGGTTTTTTTGGGATTTTCCGGGAAAATTTATGGTTTACCAGAAAACGTTTTTCATTCAAAATCAACTTAAAACTAGCTCGAAATTCCTATGACAGAAGATATTTTCGTCAACTATTCCCAAGGATTCGTATGGCTGAAGAAGAGTTTTTTTTTTGGGATTTTCCAAAAAATGCATTATGTTTTATATCAGTTCGAAACTATCTCGGAATTCGTGCGTCAATAAATTTTGTCGGCAATGTTTCCCGTGGTTTTGTCTGGCTGAAAGAGTAGAGTATTCTGGATGTTTCCGGGAAAATTTAGAATTTTTTGAAAAACGCTTTTAACCAAGGATCAGCTCGAAACTAGTTCGAAACTTCTCTATCGAATGAATTCATCGCCAATTATTCCTGTGTATTCGGTTTGCTGAAAATATAAAGTTAGCCGTAGAAAGAGGTTTTTGGTGTTTTCCGGAAAGCACTTTTAGTTTTTGATCAGCTTGAAACTATCTCGAAATTCGTGTGTCAAAAAATATGGTCGCCAAATATTCCTATCGGCTCGTCTGGCTGAAAAAAATAAAGCTACCCATATAAAATTTGTTTGGGATTTTCTGGGAAAGCTTCTGGAAAACACTTTGCAGTCAAGGTCAGCTCAAAATAAAATCAAATCTTCTGCATTAAAAGATTTCACCGCTAATTCTTCCCATGGATTCGTCTGGCTGAGAATTAAAGGTAGCCATAAAAGAAGTTTTTTGAGATTTTCCGGGAAATTGGGAGTGTCAAAATTTTTAAATTTGATATTTTTCAGAAAAAGTTAAAAAGTTTCACATAAGCTATTTTTTGACTTTTTAGAAAAAAAGTTCCAAAAAACTTAAGAAAGCATATTTTGTACAACAGACTTTTCAATCGAAACAAATGGATAAGGTAGGAGCTTACCACAGTTTGAGTTAAATTTCACAAAGTTTTATTAAGGGTGCACGTCACAATAATGCTAGCGAGGAATCGCTAACACGTTGTGTATTCAGATATACAAAATGAAAGGAATAAGAGATAAGATTTCCGAATGTAAGTTAACTAATTCAGTTTATATTCTTCATAGCCGCAGGTCTTTACATTCTGCAAACCTTTTAAGATTAATTGAATACAAAATTTTGTTTGTGTGAGTTATGTCCAATTCAAAAAACACATACATACATTTGCGTAACCGCCCGCAAGCCAACAACTAAAAGGTGGCTAATGATCTCTCCTGCGCTTGGTATCCCATGGGGTATGAAACATGGCCAATGATTTGAATACATTTTTTTTTTTTATGCAATTTATATTCTGCACTCCAACAACACACGTGGTAAAGGAGTATTTTCCCAGAACTCCAACTCACCATTACATACCATACGCCTGAGGATTAAATGCACCTGCTGTTAAACGCCTGCTGCTGCTGTTGCTGCTAAATTTGTTGAACTGGTGAAATGTTGCGAATGCAAAATATTGCTGTTTTTGTTGTTTTTGTTCTGGCGTTCCCGTGATAAAACCCGGATTCGTTGATTACAAATGCTATTCAATTCACAGGCGACTTTTAGTTGCTAATGGATAACGCCAAATGTTGCTCAGTTTTCCTTTTAACGACTCTCTGATGCTGCCGCCGCCGCTTTTGCAACAAATTCACATACATTCACTCAAACAACAACAGACAGTGCTATGCATGTAAGCAATTGGTTGCAATTTTGTTTGACCCAGTAGGAAATGAAAGCAGAATTGATTTTGTTAAAAAAAACTTACAGCATAATAGTATAAACAATACTAATATAATTTTTGCGCACTACTTCCCAAGAGGAAAAATTTTTATAAAATCGCTTGTGCCCATAGAAATATAGAAGCACTTTCACAATGATTTTTTATAAGGCTGCAGTAAGAACAACATGGGTTCGAACCCAGTCCGGGTGATTTTTGTTTTTATTTTTGGTTTTGTTTTATTTTGCTTTATTTTTTTTTATAAAAATATTTTTTATTCAACATTTTCTATTTCACTTTTCTATATTCCTTTCTCTTTTTTATTTACTATTGCTCAATTGAATTGAAACTTATTACACAATGATTCTATGTAAGGCTGTAGGAGCAATTGAATGTCAAATTCTTTTTGGACAACATTTGTTTAATATACAACTTTAATAACGCTTCATATCATTGGGCATTGGTGTAGCGGTCTAAAGGGTTGGTAAATGTAAGTAAAAATAATCCGTTTCTATCTATCACACGGACGGCCATGGGTTCAAATCATTCGTTTTTTTTTTAAATTTTATTGAGAAAACACTTACCGCAGCATTACAAATATACAAATAAGCGCTTCAAAATGCCTTTTTACGTAAGGCTGCGGTAAGTTTAAGGGCGCTTACATCCTATGACATGCAATGTTATAAAGAAAATATTGTTCTGACGGAGCGGAAGAGCTTATTGTTGAAAAAGATGTACATCAGAAGGGTTTTTGAAGCTTCTTTTCCTCGTTAATAAATCAGCGTAAAGTAAAAATAAGTGAGTCTCCAAAAAATGTACCATTCAATCTCGCGTGGCTCAAAATCATGTTTAAATTGAAGATTTTTTTATATAAAATTGTTAAAAAACAAGCGTGCATCATTCTCCGCATGAGTTTTTGCATATTACTAAACATATTGTTTTATCTTTATATAAGTAAAACAATAACCAATTAGAGAGGCTATATACCCCAGTTTCAACTTAAAAAAAAAAAAAAAAAAAAATTGCTATCTGTATTGTGATATTACTATTTTTCCAATATTTCGTCATTCTCCGTTTCATCATTCTCCGTTTCATCATTCTTCGTAGGTTTTTGTATCATTTCATTATTCTCCGTTCAGTAACTCTCTACCTGATTATTTTTTTGTTACTTTTGCTTAAAACATTTATTTAAGAAATAAAAATTAAAATTTAGTTTTAAGACGCTTAATTAAACTTTTAAAAAATCAGCATAAAGTTTTAGGGTTGCCACCTGGTTATTTTCGAAAATCTTATATAATTCTTGCATTTTTTTGACTAAATTGAATTTTTTGATTTCAAAAACGATCAGATAAACTTTTTTAAAATTTTACAAAACTTTTGGTTTTGCAGCTCGGTTTTTTTTGTTAGTTTTGTTTAAACCAAATTTCGGTTCGATGAGTTTTTAACGATATAAACTATTATTTTTTAGTGTGTACTTATAATGGCGAACGTAAGAAAAGGAAGATTTAAAATAAATTTTCGAAAGAAACCATCTAGTAACCCTAAAAATTTTTTGTTGGATTTTTCTGAAGTTTATTTAAGCGTTTTGAGACTAAAATTTTATTTAAATTTTTTAAATATATTCCTTAGGCGAAACTTAAAAAAAACATATGGCAACCCTGAAAGTCAATTTTCGAAAGCAACCATCTGGTAACCCTAAAAATTTTTGTTGGATTTTTCTAAAGTTTATTTAAGCGTTTTAAGACTAAAATTTTATTTAAATTTTTCAAATCTATTTAAAAGAAACTTAAAAAAAAACATATGGCAACCCTGAAAGCTTATGTTCATTTTTTAAAAATTTTCTAGAGGTTTGGGTCATAATATTCTTTTTTTGCAAGTGATAAAAAATAAAAAAAATGGTTGGGAAAATAAAAGGCATGTTTTGTTACATTTTTCGGAGATTCAACCACATACTCAAAAATTTTTATTTGTCTGACTTCTTGAATTAAGACTTTAAGATTTAATTCTAGGTAATAAAAATGTGATTCAAAGGAATCGAAAACATTACTTTATTTACTGCTGAGAATACATGAAAGCTAATTACGTAATGATGATTAGAGCCGATTAGTTCATGATTAGTACTGCTTTTCATAATAATAGCATATCCATAGGGAATCTCTTCAGATCATGAAACACACTTTACATCACTGGGTGTCCCTTTTCTCGCATTGTGTACCTTTGTACATGTAATTGTATAAAACTATACACATACACATGAGTTATTGTAAATGTAGTCCAGCATTACACGCATTTCGTAACCAGAACAAATCACAAAAGAGGAAAAAAAGTCACCATTTTGTTATCTCTACCTTAGCATGCACATCGGAAAAAGTTGACCAAATAGCGAGTATCAGTGTGTGTGCGTTTGTTACGCACATACACTAAAATATATGTAAGTGTGTGTGTATTTCAACCATGATTTTATTTTAAATTAAATTCAGGTTTTCCATGTTCGTCGTCGTTCTCTGTTTGGTGCATAGGTGCGCGCCTGTATATATGTTGTTGTGTATTTGTTTGTAAGGATTTTTGACAAAAGGATTTTTAGTCCTGTTTTTTATGTTGTCAGTGAATTTGATACAACAAAAAATTGTCTGCTGTTTGATATCGTTTTTGTTGTTGTTTTCTTTTTACTTCTAATTAACATTTAACAATTTTTGCGCAGTTGCTCTCTGAGCGCTTCGGCTCCATGCACACATGCAACAATGTTGAATGTTGAATGTTGTTATGTAAAAAGTGCTGACTTTGTATTTTAGATTTTAATTGAAAATGTTACTGTACGAGTACTTCAGAATTCTCTTTTTTTATTTTGTTTTAATTTTTTTTTTAAAGCGTGTAGGTTTCACCTTTTTCTGAGAGTTTGCTTTTTATTCAAAAATATGCTTTGGATAGTATCTACTCAAGTTCTTTGAGGCATATAGGCTCATAGTTATATGCAAGATATGTCTTCTAGTTTTCTCTACCTCTTAGAAAATAGCGCTCAAAACGTTAAATTTGAAGGTCGATTGACAAGAACTACTCCAAAGCATTTTACAAAGATTTACTTAGTTGCCACTGACATTGCAACAGTGGCCCACGCACAAAGAACGCCCTTCGCCCTTACAAACCCCAACAACTGTTTTCTTGTTCTGTTTAAAATATTCTACATTAAAGTTTCTCTCCTCTCGTACATAATTTTGAAATATTTTCGAATTTCATTTAACTTTTTTGGGTTGTTTTTGTGCATTCCCATTCCGAAGACTTTAAGCCAAGGTTGTTGCAAATGCAGCAGCAGCAGCATTAAATGTCAGCTGCTTTTGCGGTTCTGGTTGTCATCGTTAAAACGTTGCATTGCATTTGTTGCAATTCAAATGAAAGCAATAACAACATTGAGGAGAGAGACAGAACATGCTCAAGTTTTCCGCATACATTTGCATTTATGTTTGTTGAAGCTTCCGAATTTATGTCGTCTAACTGGATCTGTCTCTGCCTGCCTGCCTGAATGCCTGCTTGTGTATGTCAGTATGTTAATGTGGCTTTCTGTTCCTTGTACTTACGCACAAATACTGACCATAAATGCACATATTTTATTCAAACATATGTATGTGCAGTAAAGGCATATGCAATTTATGTTAAAATTATTAGTTAACCCAGTAGGAAACGTTAGTCATTGATTGCATTTAGTTAAAATATTGCTTTTAAGGCTTATCATGAATAAAGAAATTCATCATTTAATAAAATTTTTGGATAGTACTCGACAGTGTCTTTCACGTAAGTTTTGGGCGCTTATCGTTCTTGTTGACATCTTAAATATAGCTTTCAATATAGCTAATTTAGGAATTCGATGAAACTTTAAGAGGATTTTGACTAAGCTGACGTCGGTCATAAGTCTTTCCTGGTAAATTTTAACGAAACAAATTTCTGCGCTTATGTTTTTAGAGTAACTAATTTCGATTTTTGGAAACATTTCTTGAAAATAAAATTGCCGGACTTAAAATGGCGTACAATTTACTGAAAAAATTTTTATATGATGAAAAATTTTTTTAAAAAGGGGTTTTTGAGGTTGTTGAATCCGGATTCCGGGTCAAACCGTTTAAAACAAAATGGTTATTCTAATATAGCGGACAATTTTCTTAAAAAATGATTATATCACAAAAAAATTGTGGAAAATTTGGTTTTGAGCTCGCTGTTTGCAAATTATGAACAACATTTTTCGAAAACAAAATGGCAGAGATTTTCGGACAGTAAAAAAGATTCTGTCACGCCCATTTTCAACTAAGAGCTTGACGATTTCTTATTGTTCAGCCGAGGATTAAACTTTTTTTTATGTACGTATATATTTAGCGGGTGGCGAAAATATTTGATTTGAAAGGAATACCTTTTCGAAGCTTGTCTGCTGTGTAAAGTTGCTGCTCCCGGCGTCGGCTGCCGCGTGAACTGCTACTTTTGACAATGGTGGCTGCGATGATGAATGATCGCTGGAGTGATGCTGATGACTACCAAAATGATGCTGCTGATGTCTTCGATAATCAAAAATACTCTTGGGGTATGATGTTCCCAAAAGTTAATTGCAGAGTAAAAATGTCCCACCAGGTGTCTTTGTTTCAAAGAAAAAAACTAACTTTTGAGTTTACTTTTACGTTGTAATTTTTTGAACAATTTAAATTTAGTTTAAAGTAAGTTATTTGAAGTTTTAAACAAATTTAATATTTAAAAGAAACATAAATAAAAATTACGGCGGCCGCTGCTAAGCACGATGGAAAAACGAATGACAAAAGCTCATGAGTTTGATGTATTCAACGCATACGCATTAGATTTAGAGAGATGGCGGTATGAACTGAAGAATTTTCAATGGGTTCGATTCGCATTGCCAATCGCGGGAAATAAAATCCGGTTTTTTGGAGTTTATGCGTATTCCTGCGTAAACACTCATTACATCACAAATATCAGATATTACTGTTACACTTGAAATATTTTCGAAGTTATGGCGATTCAAAATGTTGGGCTGTATGGGAGATGGGCGTGTCCTTGATTCGATTGCGCTTATTTTCAACGAATAGGTAGATACTACTAATTTTATCTTAGATATAAAATATTATTGTCGTACTTGCAGTATTCACGAAGTTATGGCGATGTGGGATGTGGGTGTTTTAATGCCCACAAAAACAAGATGCTGCCAGTACTGTCTCAGATATGGAATTTTATTGCAATAAATTGAAATATTGAAATAATATTGGTTTTGTTAGTTCTAAAAGACTAGAGCATTACAAGAATACAGAAGAGATGCTGAAAAAAATCATTGTATTCAAAAATGCGGTGTGAACAGGGTGGTTGATAACTCTAGTTTCAAATCATTGACAAATTTTTTCCCATTGAATGCCACTATTCATTTTATATGTGAAATCGGCTGCTGTTTCCGAAAACCGCATTATTTTTTTTTCACGTCGTTTTCGGGATATCGGTCATTTTCGGTTTTTGGACAAAAAAAAAAGATAGTTCTATTTAAATACAAATATCTCAAGAACAAATATTTGTGTATAAACGTTCTATAAATTATATTAAAGGTAATTAAATTACCTACAAATAATATGCACAACACTTTTTAGTTGGTTGGTTAGTTTCGGCAAAATAAATTGATTTCTAAAATAAAATTTTTTTTTCGGAAAAATTTAAAAAAAAGTCAAAATCACATAATTTTACTTAAGAAAAGGGTCAAAATGACCCACATGCGGGTGTTTTAGAGGGTTAAAATTTTCTACAAGAATATTCCTCGCAATATCTTGCATAGATTTACTGAAGACATGATACACCTCAGATGTAAGGATCATACACTCAGTTAAGTTCATCGATTTAACACAATAAAGCAATATATTGTTTTTTAATGTACATGGGATTTAAAAACTTCAAAAATCGTTAAAAAAATCTGACTTGCTGGAGAAAAACGACGTGACACAGGTATTTTTTTAACGTCTATTTAAAATTTTTTTTTTTGGATTTTCTCTTGTGTTTTTTTTTTATGTGTTGGACCGTGTTATAACTGATTTGATTGCTTTTATTTCCAACTGGGTTGTACTTTAAATTGCAACTCTCTATCTTTTTCTTACTTGACCTATAGACATTTATGCATTATTGTTTTTGTATCATTTTGTTGAATCAAATTTTTGCTGGATAAAATTTTGAAATTTTTGTTGGAATATTGTTAAAGTTTTATGCTTCCACATCTGCTGTGGTTTGCTGGAAATGCACATAATTTTACTAAACCTACTGTTTTTTTTTTAATAAAATTTTGTAGATGTTTTTTCCATTCTGTTGTATGTTAACTTGCTTGTCATTTTACTTTATATGTGGTTACTAAACATTTTCTGATAACACATGTTATATTCAGTATTTTCTTTAATATTTTTTAATTTTTGGAAAAATCTTAAAGTCTGTTAAGTGGAAAAAGTTCAAATCAGCCATATAACACATTAAGGGAATTCACTTGTCACATTCATTATAAAGTGCGTGCATTATTGTGTTGCATTGCAATAAAAATCAAAAGGAAAATGCATTATTCACGTTCTAATCACTCAACAGAGTATAATTTTTCAAGCCAGCCGCAATACTTTTGAAGTGAAAAATGGTTTGGTGTGGCGTGGGGTGAAGAAAACAAAAAACTATAGAAGAACACTAATACCTACTTGCATAAAACAAAGGCAAAGTTGTGCTTTAGAGTCCTGTGTAGAATATTAATTAGTTAATGCTCGAAGTTAACTAATTGGTTAGTTTTATAGTTAATAGAAATCTCAATTATGCAGAAACTGCGCCATTCATGTCTTAGAATGTACTATTGTACTTACTTAATATGATCCATTTAAGTTTAACTTTTCGATACTAAAAAGTGAAAAGTATGCAAATCACAAAAATGTTTCGTAATGCATGAACTTTTACTTTGCAGCTATGTAGATTCCTTATATTAAAGTCCTTGGAGCATTTTCTGTATGTTTCACACAGCAAAGTTTAATTCCACCGCTCTGTGCAATATGTAGGAAATTCCTCACAACACTGAATTGTGGCAAATGCATTGCAAACGGAATATACTACGCATTGCATGGCAGCGCAAGAAAACGTTTCCCTACTTTTGAACGGTTTTTTCCGCTATATATTTCTTTAGTGCAGTTTTTAATTTCACCCTTTAGTTCTAAGTTTTGTTTTGATTTCTCAACACCTCCCCATTCCAAGGCAAATCGCTGGTGTTGCATATCGTTCGAGCAAACACAGTTTTTCACACGCAAACCATCATCAGCAGCATCAGCTAAAAAACCCTTTTCATTTTCTTAAGTTTAAGTCTTCAGCTCTCAAGGGGGCAATACTTTACAAATAGAAACAACACTGCAAGGATTAATTTGAAGCGGGTAAAAAGCAGCAGCAACAGCGACAACGAATGAAAAAGCATGTTAAACACAAACATTAAAATGAATGTTGGCACATACATACATAAACACGCAGTTGTTTGCGTACGCACACAAATTAGTGAAAAAAGTGTTGCCAGTGTTTCACATATAAGCACAGTGGCTTATAAATATAGGGTGTCTCAAAAGAAAGTTCATATTTGTTTAGCTTCTTGTGTTAATATAATGAATGCGAGGGGCGCAAAAGGTATGCCAATCAGTTCCGCCTGGCTCTTCGGAATCAAGATGTTTTGAAACGTTTTTCGGGGAGAGAGAGTGATTTTGGCGAGTGCCGTTCTGGATGATTTTAGTAGCCCAAGTTCATCAAGAACTGCAGAAAAGTGGCAATAGCCGCAATCGGAGTTTTTGTAAAACCGCACAAGGCGCGGTACGGTCCTGAGAAACGCTCCCTAAAGACTGAATTCCGAAAGCCAGGCTACCGATTGATATATTCCCGTTGGATCTTCAGATTCGATGCGTTTACAAAGGAAGCTAAATAAATATAAAGTTTCTTTTGGGACACTCTAGCTAACAAAAAAAGCTAGTTGTCAACCCTAAAAATTATTTTTTCAATTTGCTGAAAGGTTATATAAGCGTTTCCTAAACTAAAAATTTGAATTTAGTTACAAAAAGTACGATTTTAACAAAATTTCAGAAAATAAATAGGTGGCAACCCTACAAATATTTTTTGGATTTTTCAAAAGATTGTCTAAGCGTTTTAGGACTAAAATTAAATTTTTATCTTGATATACAATGTAGTATATTAGGAGAGTCACCGGGTATGAGACACCTCCGGGTATGAGACATTCGATTTTTTCTATGATGCAAAACTAATGTTGCCAATCTGACTACTGTCGAACTGTCCTCTTGCTATGACCATAATTCATGTTTTATATTTTTAAATTTTCATTGCATTTTTCTAGGTGTCTCATACCCGGATACAATTTTTTTTTTTGAAAAACTTGTACTTAAAAAATTGGCCATAACTTTTGCATGTGATAAAACTACTTTCTACTCCTTTCAAAAGAAAGTTGTGTGTATTTCCTGCCTTTCGAACGATATATAAAACACCTGAAACGGCTTAACCAGTAACAATTTATGGCTCAATAACAAAGCCCGTCTCATACCCGGAAACACTCCCTTACATATATGGTTTAAGCAAAATTTACAAAAACAAAAAAAAAAAATAAGTGGAAACCCTGAAAGCTTTGAACAATTTTTTAAAAGGTAATCTGAGCGTTTCCTAAGCTATAAACTTAAATTTAGTTTCAAAAAGTACGATTTTAACAAAATTTCAAAAAATAACCAGGTTGTAGCCCTAAAAATATATGCTGCATTTTTAAAAAGTTGATCGAAGCTTTTTAAGGTTAACACTTTTTTTTTTTGATATACATGGATTAAGCAAAATTCACAAAAAAAAAAACCAGGTGGCAACCTTACGGTTTTTCAAAGTTTATCTGAGCGTTTCTGAAACCAAAAATCTGAATTTAGTCACAAAAAGTATGATTTCAACTATATATATAAAAAAAATCAGGTGGCAACCCTAAAAATATATTTAAGGTTTTTAAAAAGTTTATCTAAGCGTTATAAGACTTAATTTTTTTTTTGAAATATATGGCTTAAGCAAAATTACCAATAAAAAAAAAACAGGTGGCAACACTGAAAGTTTTTGAACAATTTTTAAAAAGTTTATCTGAGCGTTTCTTTATCCAAAAATTTTAATTTGGTCACAGAAAGTATGACTTTAACATAATTTTTTAAAATAACAATGTGGCAACCCTAAATGTATGTTAGATTTTAAAAAAGTTTATCGAAGAGCTTTTAGACCAAAGTTTATTTTTTTTTTTAAATTAAAAAGTTCAATTTAACCATAACGAAAATAACAACGGTTGGCAGCCCTGAAAGATTAATTCATAGTAAGCATCTGCAGATAGAAACGGCGTTAAGAAATAACGCCCAGTAAAATAACGCCCAAAAAAAAGAAAAAAAAACTACGCCCAAAACAAAAACGAAATATCGCCCAAAAAATATAAATTAAAGCCCAAAAACAAAAATTAAATAACTCCGAAAATATTTTCGTATAAATTTAGGCGTTATTTCGTTCAAAATAAAAAACGAAATAACGCCCAAATAATTTTCATACCAATAAATTTTGGCGTTATTCTTCAGAAACGGTTCCTGAAATAAAGGGGTACACGGAATTCCCGGACCAGCTCTATTGTATATTTATTATACCCTAAGCCGAGAGTATATTTACTTTGTTCTTCCATTTGATTAGCATCATCCCATGAGTCGAAACTTTCATCTGGAAACACTGGCAATGCATAATAATAAATAAAAATGATTAAGTTTCTTCCCACTGTACACTATTTTAAGAAAATAAAGAACAAAAACAACAGAAATCGCGTCACAGAAGGCTTAAGCGCGCACGAAAAGGCATTAGCACAAGGAAGGAAAACTTGACGTCGACCACAGTGGGAGGTGGGATTTCAGGAGTAAAACTTTCTAAATCACTATTTTGAAATCTGAACACAAACAGCGGCAACTACTGTGCGTATGCAACAACAACAACAAAACTGAAGAAAGAAAACATACGCAACATTCCGGCAGCAACTGCTGCAGCTGCTTTTGCGTTGATTGAAAAATGCAGCGGCCCCAAAGGCGAATTTCTCCGTTTGTTTGTGCACTTAAATTGAATGAGATTTCCGTTGATTGAGATTGGCACACGCTTACAGTCGCACATATGCTTATGTACACAATTACACTCAAATACTTTATGCGTAGGAAACGCAGTTGTGCGCTTTTTTGCGTTCTCTGTCCTTTTTGCATCTTTCGTTCGCTTAAAAATCATTTTGACCAATTGCTTTGCGCTTCGCCAGATAACTTGTTGACTTAGATTCTCGACTTTGTTGCCAAGCTTAATTTTAAAAAATTAGTGAGGTGGGATAGGTCGAGAATAGATTTTGGACATGACCAGGGGTGTCTCCGACCCCTCTAAGTGACCGATTGATAAAACTTTTATATAAAAACTTTTAAGAATTTTTAAGTGTATAACTTAATGACATTTTATATATAGAAAATTGATTTTTTAATTGAACTTTTAGTCATATATTTGCAAAGATCGACTTACATATAAATCTATCAATGCATTTTTTCTAACACATAATTATGACAAATCAAGGAACGGATTAAAAACACGGCTATAGTGACATATGTTTCGTCTTTCGCCACAAAGACTCATCAGACTATTTTTGTTGTAATTATAATTATATTTATTTTACTAAATTAATTATAATTGAAAAATTGCAAGTTTGAAAACTTTTTGTGTTTTTTGGCCTGGGCGTGAGTCGAACCAAGGAACTCGCGGTTTTAATTGTTTTATTTTTTTTATTATATATATTTATATTCTTAAAAAAATATTGTATTAATTTTTTTTGTTTATCTTATTTAGTAACAAAAAACATATCTTTTTATATATGTAAATGTTGCGATAGTTTTTGAGTTAATAACTTAAATTTATACATTCACTGTTGTTGCAATTTCAAAATTTAACACAAAATAGTTTAAAATTAAAAATTTCAATTTCAATCAAGAGCAATAAACATATTTATTGTGAATGAAAATAATAAGTAGTTGTATATGATATATGCAGAAGTATATCAAATAAAAGTTAAGCCTATTGCTGCGCATCAATCCTGAATCATTCTAAGAATGAACGAATTCAAGTTCCAGATCATTCCAGAGATACGTGATTAAGGCACAGCAAAAAGTCATCATATAATCTATATAGATATGTAGATAGAAATTAAAAATAATTAAGGACTAATTAAAAATTCACTAAGTATGACGCTTGACATGGATGCATACGTCGTTCGCCAACATTTTGCTTTTGCTGAAAATTTAATAAAAAAAAAACATTACTAATTCCTCTTAAGTATAAGAAACTTTCGAATTCGAAAAAAAAATCGTTGTCTTAATCAATAGTTTTGGGTTTCACGATATTTTCGTTGTGAACTCACAAAATTTATAGATTGCGAATTTTTTGCCTACAAAGAAACCGAACACGAAATGTTTTGTGAGTTTTCTTAATTGTTGGTTTGTATAAATTCACAGTTAGTATTGTTAAATTCAAAAAAAAAATATAAGTATCTATTTCAAATTTTTAATCAGCTATTTCGAACTGTTGCGTAGCTCATGGCAAAAGGCGTGGATTAAATCGTCCCATAAACAATATCATGCCAGTTGGATTGTGACGCACAAAGTACAGGAATGGTTTATCGAAACGTAATCTCGGTGAGTCCGGCACACGTGCCTGTCGCGGACGCAATGGCAATGGCAATTCCAAGTACTTTGGATCTAGCAAATCATCATAGAAACCACGACCTAATGCCGACTCCTGTACTATCGAACCAAAATCAATAATCGCCTCTGATGAATCAAATTCATCATCTTCGTTGGCATCAACATCCTTATTACGCTTGCGTAATGGCGGCGCTGGATACATCTCCACATGATGATGGTCCGAAATTTTCTCTTCACCACATGTGCTAAATGTATTTATTTGTATCATATCGGAGAGATAAATATCACGATTCGAGGAACCCGTCAGTCCACGTAAATCGGCCAAGTCTGATTTGAAGAGACCCTTTAGACCCATTTTCTGCAGTCCCAGCGATGCGTTGACAAATGAACGATGTGAGAATCTTGGCAGCTGCACTTCCATTTCGGGACGATCCATAAGTGATGTCAATATGTTGCTCCAAGCATTTTCACTGCTAAAGGCTAACTCAGCAAGCTGCTTCTCCAAACGATCTAAATTATCTGTTGGTGATACAGAACTCTGATGTCCAGGCATAACGTAGATTGTGCTAACCGTATCTTCTATGCGTCCAAATGCCACAACGGTAGCGTCTAATTTTGGCTCATAGCCTGCCGTGAAACCATTCTTATACAACACTGCTGGTATAGGTATCAAACGTCGTTGTCTTACCGATGGATGTACCTGGAAGAACATTTCACCATCGCGATCTTGCGTCGAACCACGTGAGCAGTCTGTTTGGAAAAGATTTGCTGAAATTGTTGCAAGCGGCCCATTTACCCAAACGCTATTGGTGCGTAAGTATTCCAATACTTTGCCCATTGTATGACGTTTCACAAGCAGATTCGTGCGTCGTCTTATGATGTCATTGACAACATGGAAGTTGACTTCTTCAACGTGTCCCGCATAAAGTTGCTGTGTCTTCTCTTTGAAGAATTGCAGTATCTTACCATTAGCGCGATCGCTAAAGATTTCACGCACAAATGCGGTCGTTGCTATATCGCTGTCGGTTGCTTTTTCGACAGATTCAGTTATATTCTTAAAGACCAGATGTGGATTAAATGTGACCATATCATCAAGTTTGAGCACTTCATTCATTTCGCCCGAAGTACCACCGCGTGCTCCCAAGAAGACCATGGAGAGCATAGAGGTGAGTGCAAATGGCGATATGATCAAACTACGCGCTGAGCTAATTTTCTCCGATGTAATTGATTTCCAATAGCTGAATGCCAACTCATTGCAAAGTTTGGCAAATTGAAGCACATCTTCATCTAAGTTGGCGATCGAAGCCTCTAAGCCCTTTGAATCCTCTGGACTGGCTTCCAACTTTACAGGTGGACGTGTTGCTTGCGTTGAAGTGTGCATGAGGTTGCTTAATGCAGCTGGGCGATGCATAGGCCGTTGTTGTTGTGGTGGCATCGCTCCGGGCAAACTGGCAGCTGTATACGTTGTGACCTTAGGTGGTTGTTCTGCTTGGTTGTAAGCGGTGAATGCAGGTTGCTTATAATATGAGACGGGCTTCAACGTATTAAAACGTTTTGTGGTCGATACTGTTGTGGGCCGTGGTGTTGTGGTCTTTTTAGTGATTGGCCTTGATGTTGTTGTAGTTGTGGATGGAATAGTGCTGCTAGCTGGAGCTTGATATGTTGATTGGTCATCTTCATCTTCTTCATCTACTTCGTCATTAGTTTGGCCATAACTAAGCACAGGCATTATAGCTTGCTGATGTCCATTTACATTGGTAACATAATTATTTTGCAAGTGTTCTGGTTGTTTTACTTGCGCTTCAATGGGCTTAAGTAGTTCTGGCAAGTTGTATAGTGGCTTTTCTTTTTTATGGTCTTCTTCTTTTGTTTCTGTTACTGCTGCAATTTTCTTGTTGATCTCTCCCAATTTAATGTAGGGATCCTCTGGTACCACTGTTTCTTCCGCCTCTTCTGCTGATAATGTTGCATATAGTTCATCTGCAGTCTCATTGCTTAGCTCTGTGCTATGCGCATATTTTTCAGTGGCAGTTTCGGTATTTTCAATATTTTGCTCGGAACTTTCAACCATATCAGAATCAGTATACACTGCTGGAGTTTCGCTGGAAATTTCTGTAGATTCTGGTATATCTTGCGACGGACTTGATGCGTAAGCTTCAGTTACTCCATCAGTTTCCGCAGTTTCGTATTGTGTACTTGGATTCGCTGCATACTCTGGCTGCGGTTGCGCTGCATTAGTAATGCTGTCATATTCAATGGTTGGCTGTTTTTCGCTTGGTTTTCCATTAAAATTACTCGTTTCATGTATCGTTGCATAAGTTTTCTGATCTGTTTGTAACTTCTCCGTGTAGTTTTCCTCAGTCGATTCAGTTTTTAGTGCTTCTTTTTCATTAATCATTGTGGCATAGCCCGACTCAGTTGATTGTTTCTCTGTGGACGCTTCTTCGCTTTGATTTATCATTGTTGCATAGTGCTGTTCGTTGGAATCCTTTTCTGTGTTCTGTTCTTGCCCATTAATCAGCTCTGCATATGTTACCTTTGCGGGTTTAGGCGCTGGAGTGATCGCCACGATGGAGTCGTTCTCAGTAGCACTCTCATTATCATAGACTGGCGCAGTTTCAGTGGATTCTTTTTCCAAACTTGTTTTCTCGGAACTTTCAACCTCACCACTTACTTCTTCGGTAACTTCGCGCTCATCGCTTGTCTCGTAACTATTGGTCATGGTGGCAGTCAATCCATCATCTTCTTCCTCTTTCAATGTAGTAGGAGCATTCTCAGTTGGTTTGTTACTGTCCGGATTTTGTGATGCCTGTATAGGTACTAACTTTTCACGTTCAGCCTCAAAAAGTGCTCCACTAACTTCCTCGTCTTGCTGTTGCTGGGCGTATATTTGCGAAAGTGATAGCAGCGGTACTTTAAAGGTGGTTGTCTCTACAAACTCCTCAGGATAAATGGGCGCGCCTGTTGTTTTCTCAAGTAATTGTTGCTGTACCAAGCTCAAGTATGCTTCTTCCTTTTTGATTATCTCCTCTTTGCTTGGTATTATGGTGGTTGTATCTGGTGCTACTGGTTTTGGCTTGAAAATTAACTCAGGTATTTTAATGACAGGCATGGGTTTATAAATGGGATCAGGTTTATCCTTATCAATTATAGCTAACGCTGGTATTTTGGTATTTGTTATGGCTGCATAAGTGGGATCTGGTTTGTCTTTATCGGAGTTTGTTATTCCGGGTTTCTCAGGTACAATTGGATCTGCGACATACACGGGTTTTGATGTAGATGGTGCCTTTATAACTGTAACGGGTTGATAAATTGATTCCATTTTTTCGACGTCCTTTGTAAACTGCGCGGGAGAACCATAAGTTGTGGACTTTGTAGTACTCTCTATAGCAACTGTAGAAGCAGTGTCACTGTAAGTAGACACTACAGCTGCTGGCTGCTGTTTCTGTGCATTAGGATTATGTGTTGGCTTCTTCAGTAGGAATGAGGAATTGAGTTGTGCAAAGTTTGTTAGACGATTTGTATTCTCTAGCACCGGCTGAATTTTGTAACTTTCTTCATGGTTCGTTATTTGCTGGATCACATCATTCATTAAGAAAGTCAATTCATCTTTTGTTTCGTTGGAACTCATAAAGCTATCGGCAGCGAAAGTATTTGTGCCATCAACAAGTGTTGACGCAACGGTCGCGGCTTGTGTCTGGAATTCGGACATTGGGATTTGTTCGGTTGGTTTCAGTACCGAAAGATTCAGGTGCGGTTTCAAATTTGCTACCATTGGTTGCTGCTCAGTAGTTTCATACCCAACTGCAACCAGCATCACTGGAAGTCGTGGCATGCCAATTTCCTGAACGTTAGTTGCGCTCTCTGTGGACAATTCAGTGATACTTGCTTCATCATCGCTGTAATTGCTTAAAGGCGTTGGTACCTCAGTGGTGATTTCACTCACCACCGGATCTTGTATGTCTGCATACAATGGTTGGAAGTTTGTGACAGCAGCTGCTGTCTCAGGTTCTTTCAACGTTGTTGGGTTGTTAGTGGCATCTTTTTCTGCTTCTTCCTTCTCCTTTATTGTTGTATCCTTCAATTGGTCATAAGGTGGAATACCTGTAGTTTCTGATATATGTGGTAGTGCCATTGTTGTTGGTACATAGTCAGTCTGCTGTGTTGTTATTAAATATTGTGGACGTGCTGTGATGAGCACAACAGGCGTATTCAATTCTTCACTCGATGTAATTGTGGTATCTTCAGTACTGCTGGAGTCTGTGGACCATGATTGTGTAAATGGACGACTAGTCATAGCTTCAGTAGATTCTTCTGACAGCATGGTACTTAACGTGCTGCCACCGTAGTGTGCAGTTGATGGCACCATTGTTGTTGCCACCGCAAAGTGTGGCGCTACGGAATTCAAAAGCACTGGTTTCTTCTTCTTATGGACGATTTCTTCCAGCTTATCTATAGTTTCAGCGCTATCATATTTTGTTGGCATTATTGTGGGGATCTTGTTATTGGTTTCCTTATGTTCAAGTACTTCTTGACCAGCTTTTTCTAAATCTTTATTATCACTCTGCTGTAGACTTAGCATTATTTGATCGAAAGAAAGTTTTGTATTTTGATCCTCATCGACTGGACGTTGGGAATCTGTTTGCGTCTGATATGTCGATTGAGGTGAGTTCGCTGATTGTTGTGGTTTCTGCTCTGTTTGATGAGTTGGAGGCTGTGCTGTTGCTTTTGAAGGTTTGGGTATCTCTGGCACTTGATATTGCGGTTGTTGCGTAGGCTTTTGAGTTTCTGCTTGCATTGTATACGTTGTTTGCGGTGGTTTCTGTACTTCAGGCTGCAGTTCTGGTTGTTCTGAATATGCTGGCTGTTTTGGCGGTTGCTTCGTGCTTACTACTGGTAAACGATGTGTCTGCTCGTATACAGGCTTCAATGGTTTTGCTTGCTGTTGTATCTGTGATAAAGTTGGCAGTGGATTCTTCTTAAGATGTATTGCATCTAAGTCTTCTGAGATATAATCGGAAGTTGGTTCCACTTGTTGAAGGCTAGAATCATAAGAGGGAACTGGATAAGCTGGCGAAGGTGCTGTTGAGTAGGATGCAGCATTTGAAAATGTACTACTCTGGTCCGATGAGTAATTTGGAGCATTAATGACAATTAATGGGGTTTCTGTTGTTGTGCTTGTTGCTGTTGTAGGTCGTGGACGTTGCTTGTGATGATTCACATGCGTATATTGCTGTGCAGCTTCCTGTTGCACTGTGGATGCTGCCTCGGTATCTTGTGCTGGACGATGTTTATTGTGATGCTGCGGTTGTTCTTCCTGTTGTTGCTGTGGCGCATGTGTTGGTTTTGGTCTTGGACCTGGCTTGCGACCAGGTTTGTGACCAGGCTGACGTGTGGGCTTCTTCTTTTTCTTTGGCGGTGTTGTGGAAAGAATAGGCACTGCTGTTGTTGGCGCGGGCGTTGTTGTAGTTGGTGGTGCTGGTGTGGTTGTAGTTGTAGTTGTTGTGGTTGTTGTTGTTGTTGTCGTAGTTGTGGGCTCCGTTGTAGTTGTTGGCTCCTGTGTTGTTGTTGCTGGTGCAGCCGTAGTCTTCTTTTTCAATTTTTGTTTATTATGTCCTCCTGCTGTACCCGGTCGCTTTGAGGTGTGCCCTTGCCCTCCATTATTCGGTGTCTTATTGCGATGTGGTAGCGTATGTTTGGTGTTAATACCTGCGGGTTTCTTTGCAAAGTTCTCAGTTAATTCAGTTGTAGGTGATCGCACCGTTGTCGTTGCTGGACGCATTTCGCTGGTAGTTTGAATCATTTCTTGATTATTCACAAATACACGACGTGTTGTTGTTTCTGCAGCCGGCGCTTCCGTTGGTAGCTTATGATAAATAGGTTGCATATTCATTGCCGAGAAAGCATTAAAGTTTTGTATATTCGAGGCAAGACTTTGATACTGCTGTTGGCCTGTGTAAACCGACTCATTCGGTTCCAGCTCCTCTTGCACTTGTTGTGGTGTAGGCAGTGCCGTTGTGCTGGTGGTAGTTGTTTTTCGTTTTTGTCCTGGCTTACGCTTGGATGGTTTTGGTTTTTTGGTGGCTTTCGTTGTTTGTGGTGTTGATTTCGTTGAAGTTTCAAGTACATCTGAATCCGGTGTCATGACAATTTGTTGTGGTTTCTGTTGCGGGAAAATATCACCACCTGTATTACCAAAAATGGCCGGTAAGATCATTGACCATGAAGAGGATACGTCTGGTGTATCAAGTTGTGGCATGGGCGTTTCGACACTGGCATTCTTCGTTGATTCAACTTCTTTATTCAACACACTCTGTACGCTATTGACGATGTCTTGAACATTTTTCTCTGGATCACGTTCATCGACTGGTGCTGTGTGAATTATGGATGGTCCCTCACCATCACCGTTGGCAACAATGCTTTGTATTTCTTGCATGGTCATTAGACGCTTAATAAGTTCGCCATTGTCGTCGAATGTGTAGAACTCGTAGCGATCTGGATTGAGCAGATTTATTGGGCTGGCAACCTGCAGTGAGGGTTGCGGTTTTGGTACCTTGTGACCGAGTGCATCGGTAAATTGTGGTGGTTCGTTGCCATTCAGTATGACTGAGACAGAAGTGACGACACTGTAAAGAAAAATGTGGAAAAATGTTAAAAAATGAATTGCGGAAAATGTGAAGATTGATAAAAAATATTTTGGAAGCCATATCTTGCAATGCAGCTGTTGCATTGCCAGCAATTTACAAGGAGTTTTTTGTGTATTTTTTTTTTTTTTTGGCCAACTACTCGTAGCTTTCATGTTGGGATAACTAATGGTTTCTATTACAACTCATCGATTTTTGTGTGGCAATGCAGCAGGGTGTTAAAAAAATTTTAGATGCAAATTGGGAATATAAACGAAGGTCATGCAACTTTGAAGCTTTTGAACTATCTCTCTTTGCTCATAATGTCGCTTAGTGAAGGAAGAACTTAACGTTGTCACTAAGTTTTGTGTTAATTTTCAACTATCATTTAACAAATGCTCCCATTTTTTGATATACCCTGAGACTCATAGCAATAGAAAAGCTGAAGAAAAGGAAAATCCATTTACAAAACGCTGTTGCATGTACTATAAAGTACATACAATATGTTGCAGACACAGCACAAATCTGTTCAGGGTTTTTAGTTAGGTTAATGCAGGAAAGTTCAATCATTAGTTATGAAATCTGTTGCATAGCATTCAGCAGGAATTCCGTATGATAGCAAGATACTTGCAACTCAGTGTAAAAAAAGTCAAATAAACCTGCTTGCAAAGCAAATCTCTGCTAAGGGGTGCACGAAAAAAGAAATTCAGAAAATTCAAAGAAAAATCAGTGCAAAATACGCCATATCATTGCACACTATTAAAGATTTCTCTCCTGCAACTATGTACATACAATAATAAAATACATATTGGTTTTCACTCCTAAGTTGATGACAGAAGAAGAAGTAGCCTAAGTTGTATGTTTTAGCAATGGTTTTGAACTTAGAGTTTTTCTCTCATGCGTTTTTTATTTTATAAGTGAAAACAAAAGGTTGGCAATCAACAGATTTGTTAAGGTAAAATATTTCATGTGAGTGAAAAGTTTCATGGGAGTAAAAATCGCATGCGATCAAAGACTTGCATCAGATCAAAAAACAGCTACATGTTGTTTGCAGTCTCTTTTTTTTCAAAAGCTGGTACAAGTCTATTGTAAGGTGTAAAAAATCGCATGCGGTTAAAAAATGGCTTCAGATCCAAAAGAAAACAAAATTTTTTTTTTAATATAGGTCATTAAGAAAAATTTGCGTTAGTTTTTTTTTAAACTTAAAAATCGCATGGAAGAAAAAAAATTTCATGGGAGTAAAAAGTATCATCAGATGCAAAAGCTACTATAAGTCGTTTGCTTACTGTAATTTTTTTTTCTCATGCGATTTTTCATTTTATAAGTGAAAACAAGTCGTTTGCAATCAATATATTTTTTAAACTAAAAAATTCCATGTGAATAAAAAATTGCATGGGAGTGAAAAAGTAACATCAGATCAGAAATCTGCTTCTAGTCATTAGCAACAAATTTTTTCTAAAAAATAAGGAATCGCATGGGAGTGAAAAATTGCATGCGATCTAAAACTTCAGATCAAAAATCAGACCCAAAAGCTGCTACAAGTCTAAGCAACATTTTTTTTTTTTTAATGTTTCGCTTGAATGTGAAAAAATCGCATGCGGTTAAAAAGTGGCATAAGATTCAAAAGCTGCTACAAGTTGCTTAGAAACAAAACTTTTTGAATATATTTAAAAAAATCCCATGCGATAAAAAAGGAATATCGGAACAAAAATTTGCGTTCATTTTCTTAGACTAAAAAATCGCATGGAAGTGATAATTTCATGGTAGTGAGAAAATAACATCAGAGTCAAAAGCTGCTACAAGTCTTTTATAAACAAAAATCTTTTTAAAATAATAAATTTGCATGCTATTAATAAGAAGCATCAGATTCAAAAGCTATTTTCAGTCAATTGAAAACAAGATATTTTTAAGAATCAAAAAATTGCATGGGATTGAAAAACCGCTTGCGAGCGAAACGTTTCATTAGATCCAAAAGCTGCTGAAGTCGTTTGCAAGCAACATTTTTGTTAAGTCTAAATAATCGCGTAGGAGTGAAAAATCGCATGGGAGTGAAAAAACTACATCGGATTCAAAAGCTTTTATAAGACTTTTAAAAACAAAATTTTTTTAAGATAATAAAATCGCATGCGGTTAAAAAATAAAGTCAGATTCAAAAGATGCTACAAGCTTTTTGCAAACAAAAAATAAATAAAAAATCGCATGAGTTAAAAATTTCATGCGATTAAAAAGAAGTATCAGGTTCAAAAGCTGCTTCAAGTCATTTGAAAACCAAAAATTTTTAAGAATAAAAAAAAAACGCTTGGGAGTCAAGAATCGCTTGCGATAAAAACGTAGCATCAGATCCAAAAGCTGCTACAAGTTTCTTGCGAAGAAAGTTGTTTTAAAAAATTTTAAAATTGCATGGGAGTAAAAAGCTCTTAGCTACTTCAAGTCATTTTTTTTATAGAAATTAAAAAATTGCATCTGAGTGTAAAATTGCGTGCAATGAAAAAAAAGCTCGTATGGAAGTTAAAATTTGCAAAGAAAGAAGTTCGCATGGATGTAAGAAGTAGCAAGCAACTAAAAAGTTTTGTAGGACTTAAAATGCGTGTGCGTGATAGGTACTGAAATGTTGCATGCGACTTTGCTGCGCAAGAAGTAAAAATCGCATGAAACTAAATATGTATTTGCGCATAGGACTTAAAATTTCGAAACGACTTAAGGAGTTCTACAAAACCTTAGAAGCAAAAATTTCCATATGATTAAGAAACAGAACTAGATCTAGAAATCTCAACGACTGAATAGCCTCAAGGCGTTCTAAGTAGATTGAACGAATCAAAGTTACAATGAACTGACTGATAAAATTCGCTTAATTTTGGTTTTGAGTTGTCAGTTAATTTTCACCAAAAATTGTGGTTATATTGTGCTTTGATATAACATCTCCAAAGACCAGCACACAGCAATACTGTCAATTCGAAACAAAGAAAATGCTAGTATCTCCAGCAAAATACCATGAAAATAATTCTTATTCGACAAATAAAGCAGAAACAGAAGTTTTCGCCGAAATCATAGCAACAGCAAGAAACGACGTCTGATGCATTATGACCACAAATGTCAATCTTAGCAAGTTGGCCAACCAGCACAGCATAAGGTAAAGGAAATCCGCGTTGAAATCGACATGGCATGTCAAAGACGATGGTGGTGGTTTGACCACGCATCGTTCATTGTTCTTGATGACATGTTTGATGTGCAATGACTTAAAACCAATGCGTCTAAATGTTGTGGGCGTACGTATGTATATGTAGCAGTCATCAAATGCATGCATGTATGAATAAATGTGAATTTGGCCATTTTTTTCCTGGAAGTAAAAAAATCTGAAGTTTAGCCAATGCTGCAAGAGCTTGCAAAGTAGTTTTCTGTTTTCAAGTGAACATTTTTTTGAACATTTCCTTTCTATACACAACTACATCCTACGTTTATGGCACTGTAGATAGCCCAAAAGCGTTGAATATCCAGATTTATTTGAGCTTAAACGATGGCAAGATGACGCACGTATGCAAATCTTCTTCAATGCGAATGTGAAATGTGAATGCACACAAAAAGAATCCCAATTTTTTATTACGGGTACTAACTGACCACCTTTTTTTTAGACTTTTTTCATTTTGTAGGATTTGTAATTCAAATGTACAGATACCTAGTATTTTTTGTTGCCACTCTCTCTCTCTCTCTGCGTGTGTGTTTGAGCACAAAGTCCAAGCTGACAGTGATTTGTTGTCGGGGCCATTATATGTAGATTAGTTTAGGACAAATGAATTGGTCGTTTATTATTGAGCTGGGAATTTTTGTACAGAGTACCAGTGTGCGATTGTGAATGCGCTGCGTACATGTGATGGCAGGTCGACGTCGACTGACAACAAGTTGGATATGAATTTCTTTTTGGAAAAAAAAAAATTCAGGAACTTATTTGGGTAAGCCAATCTATCAAATGTGCTATGACCGAAGAGTAGAAAGCGGTAAATTCAAAATGTCTGCTATAAGTTATTTGAAGCGATGTAGCCTCATATCTAATTTTAAACAGAATTTGACTTATAAAATCATCTCATGATACTACATAGTATGTGAATAGGCTTATCTGATAGAGTGTTTTGCTGTTTCAAAAGGTGGCAGCTTACTTATTTTTTTTTATTAAATTTTACACGAAAACCATGTAGCCATTAACATAGCTATGGACTATCCGAAACTTATTAAAAAAAAAAAAATGTCAGATATATTTTTTCTAAAAATGGTCATAACATTTAGGAAGGGAGGCGGGAGGGCAGTTGTTGTTTTTTTAATCAATTTGCCATTCTGTTGCGTAACTAAAAACCCAATAAAATCTTTTAGATCATACCTTTGCTTGAGACTGAAAAATTGTCGAAAATATCGCATGAGATAAAAAAGTTTTATTCAGCAAAAATTTGATTTTTTACTTAAAAATCAATATCCATAGCACAGTTTTTACCACTACAGTGCTATAACTACTTAGAAGCATGAACTCAAACTACTTTGATTCCTTATTTTCTAACATTAAAGAACAAGATATGCCGAATCTTCTCAAAAACTCGCCTCTAAATAACTGCAAAAGTTATCCATAACACAACTGGGGAAAAGAGTTCGCCGAGTCGGATGAAAATAATAAAAGAAAAAGGTGCTTAACGTGAACACCTGCCTTGACAATTAATTTCACTGTGCTTTTCGCACAAGCCCAGCATAACGAAGGACGCCGCAACCCTCAATGCGGCAATGGATAAGTTCACCCAAACGGTGAAGAATTGAGGTTTTTCTGAAACTCTACCATTCTTTGGGTCATGGCTTTCGGTTGCAATGCAACTACACATCGAGCTTTCTTTACTTTTCCTGCGAATTTATGTCCAAACCACAGCCACCAAGAATTCTTCCCAAAGACGTGACCAAATAGTTAGTTGGGAGACCTAGCGTACTGGATTCTCCGAAAAGCTTCTGACTCCCATCAGATCAGAGAAATCTACAGTTGGATTTCGATTTCTGACCAGCGTGAGACTGGTAACCCACGTCGAATTGTTATGGATTGTGGGAACTGGTTTCTTGATGCTATTCTCTCTTCAAAAACGCTCTTATTTTCTTGGGTGAAGATGTGCTATTAAAGGTTGTTTTAGTCATGTTAAAATATAGATCGTGGGAACACATTGCGAACTTCTCAAGAAGGCTGGGGAAAGCATTCCACTACACTATCACCCTACTACATTGTGGCCCACTGTCATCACTGTCTTAACAAGTCTTGGGTGTTGGAAGATGGGTAAATTCTCCATCATTCCATCGATCATGCAGCAATTTATCTCTATTGGAACCATTCAGTCATCAACTTTCACAATCCTTTGTGGTTGATGGAAGACCTGGGTAAGTCAATTCACAGAAAAAAGAAATTTCGTATATCAAATACAATCACCCGCACGTAGAGGTCCTAATTCTCAGCTTATATGGAACTTACTCTACAAATTGTTGGGCCCTAAATAATGTGAAATGACGAACTGCTAACCAGATGACGCGGAAATTCCAAGAAACATTGGTCGGAAAAATTAAAGACTTTTATTGACCTGATCACATGCCAATATTTAAATTAACTACGTGTTTTTAATAAAAAAAATATCTTTGAAAATTTAGATTTTTGTGAAAACTTTACAAATGTTGGAAATGGAAACTGTTCAAAAAGTCTTTTAAATGCTCTGGATTTATTTTTGATTAACAAGCATTAGATGAAGAAATCTTTAAGAGTTGGTTATAAGCAGCAGAACATTTATTTTCCAAACCTATCAAATGTTTGAAAATCTGAAAACACTACAAATGTTAGTAAAGATGATGAACGTAATAAAATATCAATTTTATGTCAAAACATTCAAAGAAATGACAATGTCGCATACAATTGGCAATATTTTAAAGGACTTTTAAACTTCTCCTAGCAGCGCTTCAGTACAATTGCTTCAAAGTGTTGACAAAAAAAGAAAGCATTTCTTTAATACTTCAAATTTGTGAATAAATAAGTCAACATCGACACAAAAGTTAAACAGATTTATGTTTTGCATAACAACTTAAGCAAACAGCCGCCGATGGTATAAAATGAAACACTCGAAACAAATGCTTGATAACAATCTCAACTAGATGAATTTGGTGAATAAATTCACAAAGCAGACACAGTCAGACGCAAAAAAAGAATGACAATCATACAAATGGTATGGGACACTTACTTAGTAGACAAACCAATGCACAATAATGTTACTTTGCATATTCATGACCAAAGGACCTACCCAAAGACCAACAGCTTTGGTATGGTACTTACTACATACTAATGACAATCAACTAATAGAGAAAGAGAGAACTGGAGCCCTTAGAGTGGCATACAACAATCAACTACCAGTTACCAACATTGCACCAGCAACATCCACCATCAACAGCCACAACCGCTGCTGTCGACCAGGTATTTTGCGTTAAATTTATTTTTGGCTTTTTTCAGGTAATCACATTCAACATTTCGGTTGCAGCTGCCACAAAAAGGATACACGCGTTGATGTCACTGGTTGTAGACCACTTGCTAAATTGTTGGCTTAACAGGTGACGAACGATCGTTACCAGAACCATTGCGCCATTTGCAAAATGCTGCCTGGCTAGGTGAGTGGGTGAATGTAAATAGTAGGGAAGGGGGGGGGGGGGCGAAGTGACTACAAGTGAATTGCTTTGGTTTGTTTTTGGTAATGTTGGCGACTTTGTGCATTATGCATATTGAGTTGGTTGCTGCTTATGTTGCTGGACTTGAAAGCGCACTAAAGTTATTGGTGGGAAGATTTATTGCTTAGGTGTAGCACAGTTGAGGTAGATGGTGCAAGTACTTGTGGTTACATTTGGTAAAGCTTTGAATATATAAATAAACTCTTCACAATTTGTGGAAGATATTACATGAATTAAGTTGTGAGGATTAAGAAAAGTTATTTATTTAAGACCTTAGCAAAGTTTGTAGCACTATGAAAGTGTCCCCATATTAAACTTAAAAAAATTATTCAAACAAAAAGAGATTTTTCGTTTAATTTTTGCTCAAAGCTAAAAAACATCAATTTGTTTCATAAACTCTTTATTATCTAAATGTCATCATGATATCAATCCGAACAAATCAATTCAACTTTCAACTATCCAAAACTTTTTTGCTCCTGTATGTATTATATGCCACCACCTTTAATGCGCTACGTAACCTTCTAAATGATTTGAAAACCCATTTTGGATCTCATTGTGTTAATCATTTATTGCTGCTATCGCCATGACAGCGGCTTTTGAAATTTGAAACCTCATGACATTTAATGTGATTTTCGTTTACTAAGCGCATTCCGGCCCTTTTTTGTTTTGTATTTGTATTTGGCTAAATTGGTTCAATATTGTGTAATTGTGATATCTGATTTAAATCAAACTCGGGAATTTATATCAATTAGCGTGAAATGGGGCAGCGACCTTAAGGGTCGATGCTTTGATTTGACATACATTAGTGGTAGAGTTGTCGATGATTGTGATTATTCGGTTTAATGTGAAGGACAATGTCTTGAAGAGAGAACCAAAACAAAGTCAAACGACTTTTCCTCAATTTTTTATACTGAATGCTTGAAATGTTGACTTTTAAAGAAAATATCTTGTGGAAAGTGACTGAATATAAAAATAGCCTCCATATTTTTAAAAAGGCTAGTGATTTAAGTTTTTGCGCAAAAGTTTTACAAATAGAAAAAACTTTTAAGTGAGATATCATTGCTAAAGGAAACATTTCTTGAAGTTGATAGCTTCCAAGTTCCTTTTATAACCGATTTTCAGATGTAAAGATAATCTCTGCTTAGGGATATGTGAAAACACCTGTAAGCCTCTCTTTTCCAGTTGTCGAAACTAAGTAAGTAAGTACTTTAAATTCTATTGTAAGAGGTTATCTGAACAAAACTAAATCGCATGCATCTTAGCATATGTGGAAGAAGTGAAAATTATTTCTAGAAAAGTGAGCATATCATTTATTTTACTAACCCCACTTTTTGTTCAGTATACGGTATGTACGTCTGGTATGGAGTGTAACGCAAAAGTCGAAAAATAAAATAAAAAGATCCCCAAAAAGTGTCACCATAAAGTTCGAAAAATGTGTCACCAAAAAATGTGTGAAAAATATGCCTCCAAAAAGTGTCGAAAATGTGTCGCCAAAAAAGGTGTCGAAAGGTATGTCACCAAAAAAGGTGTCAATAATGTTCCAACAACAAGTGTCGAAAAATGTCACGCCAAAAAGTGCCAAAGAATGTGTCGACAAAAAGGTGTCAAAAGATGCGTCCGTGCAAAAGGTATCAAAATGTTCCAAGAAAAAGTGTCGAAAAACGTCTCGCCAAAAAAGTGCCAAAATAGTGTTGCTAAAAACAATCTCGAAAAATGTGGTGCCAAAAAATGTGACGTCAATAAAGGTGTTAAAAGATTCATCACTATCAAAGGTGTCAAAAATGGTCCAACAATGAGTGTAGAAAAATGTCTCGGCAAAAACGTGCCCAAAATAGTGTTGCTAAAAAAAGTGTCGAAAAATGAGTTGCCAAAAAAAGTATTGCCGCAAAAGGTGTCGAAAATGTATCGCAAAAAAAAAGTGTTAAAAAGTGACTTTCTAGAAAAAGGTTCAAAAACATGGCGCCACAAAAAGTGTCGAAAAATAATCCGCCAAAAAAGTGTTGAAAAAGTGTCTCTAAAAAAAGTGTTGAAAAATGTGTACCAAAAAAGAGTCCAAAAATGCTTCAATAAAAAAAAAAATGTGTTTAAAAATGTGTCCACAAAAAAAGTGTGAAAAAAATATTTTCCTAAAAAATGTGTTGAAAATGTATCGAAAAAAAAATTTTTTAAATCTTTTCTCTAAAAAAAAGTGGCGAAAAATGTGTCCACAAATAAGTGTTCAAAAATGTTTCACCAAAAAGTGTCGATGATAGTGTTGCCAAAAAAGTGCCCTAAAAATGGTGTCGAAAAAGGTGTTAAATTTTTGTGTTCCCAAAAAGTTTCGAAAAACGCGTCACCCAATAATGTGTCAAAAAAGTATTTACCCAAAAAAGTTTTCGAAAAATATACACAAGAAGTGTCAAAAAACGGGTTAAAAATATGTCGCCATAAATAATGCTGAAAAAAGTGCTCCCCCATTAAAAGTTGTCGAAAAATTTGGAGTCAAAAAAAGTATTATCAAAAGAGAATAAGTATATCGTCAAAAAATTTCGAAAAAAATGTCAAAAAAAGGTTAAAAAATGTGTCGCCACAAAAAAAAAAACGCGACCTTCAAATTTTACCCTTAACGCGATCAAAGAATTTTCACTTCAAAGTCTACACCTAAAGTTACTTAAGTAATCGGTTTATATTTTTGAAAACACTAGCTCAAACCCTACTCACCTGGAGCCAATAATTTTCTTTGATGATTCGCCATCAAGCTCAGCAACATTATTGTTGTTGGTTTCTTTGTGCTCTGGTAATGTTGCTTCATAGGCAAAAGCAGGCTGCATGCGTACAGTTGGAGATGCGGCTGTTGCTGTTTCTACTGCTGCTGCTGATGGTGTTTGCAGGGATGAGTTTGTTGTCAACACCTTTGATGATGGTCCTGCTGTTGTTGCTGTTGTAGCTGGCTGCGTAGTCAAAGTCGAAGGCGCAGATGCTGCTGAAGATGAAGTGCTTGAACTCGTGCTGGACGATGTTGTTATGTATGTTGCCAAGTTTGGTTGCTTTTGCGTGCTGCCACCATAATCCACCCCACCAGCACCGCCACCTCCGCTATCACCAACTATGGGTGGTTCACCAGAGTATGTGGGCGGATAGGCAGTACATAAAAGCAGACTTTGATGTAGCACCAAAGCTAAAATGTAGATCTGAAGTCGCATATTTGTTGCTTTTATTGCTACTGATGTTGTTTTTGTTGTTATTTTGTTTATTTTAATTTGTTACTAGTGTTTTTTCTATGATTTTTTCAAGAAAAATAGCTCCTTTTTATTTTTTCTTAAAATTGGTTTCAGTTGACTGTTGTTGCCTTGGTTGCATCACTAGCAAAAGCCAATTTTTTTCTCCTTCTCTCTCTCTTTTCTCAGTTCAGTGTTGCGCAATTTTATGGCCTGCAAGAAAAATAGTGGGGGTGAAAAAAAATGCAAAAATTAATTAATGTGCCATGGTAGAAAAAGAAAAGAAAATTAAAGAAATATATATGGGACACTTCAGGAATGTCCAAGAGCAGCTGCGTGTATTTTTGTTATTTTATGCTCAAGTTTGTTTTAGATATTAACATTTTTTGGAATATAAGTCAGAAAAGTGAAGAAAATAATTAGAGTGTAGCAGTAATTGGAAAAAACACTCAAGAAAACATAACAAAATGAAAAAAGGATCCACAAAAACTCAAAAATGTAAAAATTAATTCATAAAAGATTTTATTTTCAACAATCATACTTCAACAAATTTTAACGATTCGCCTTGAAACCTGTAATGACGACCTTTTCCTACTAGACCTAACTTGTCTTAGAGATGATCAAAAATTGAATGATGCCGGACTCAGACGGACCAAATATTGAGACTCAATAATTGAGTATGAGTTTACTGAGACTTTTATTGAACTTGTCTGAGAGTTCACAAAAACTTGACTATGGTATGACAAAAACTTGACTCAAATTTGTCTTAGGTTTGATTTAGTCGTGTCAACAATTAACTTAGCTCTGACTACATGGCTTGACTCAGATTTTCCCAAGACTTCACTGAGACTTGTCTACGAATTTACTTGAAATTGTTAAAGACTTGACTTTATTTAACATAGATTTGATTAAAACTTTTTGAGACTTAATAAAGACTTAGAATTAGACTTCACTAACATTTTACTAAGGCTTTATTCAGTCTTCTCTAGAACTTGCTTGAGATTTGACTAAGACTAAGGATTTTGAGTCAAACATGACTAGAGTTTTACTGAGACTTGTCACTAACATTTTACTAAGAATTTATTCAGTCTTCTCTAGAACTTGCCTGAGAGGATCGAGGAGACTTGACTAGGATTTTGACTTAAACATGTCTAAGATTTGACTGAGATTTGTCACTAACATTTTAATAAGAATTTATTCAGTCATCTCTAGAACTTCTCTCAGAGTTGACTAAGACTTGACTAGAATTTGACTCAAACATGTCTAAGATTTGACTGAGGCTTGTCACTAACATTTTTATAAGAATTTAATTAGTCTCTCTAGAACTTGCCCGAGAGTTGACTAAAACTTGAAAAAGATGTTGACTCAAAGATGTCTGAGGTTTGACTGAGGTTTCACTAAGCTCTGATTACGGCTAGACTCGAGGTTTGACGCAGACTTGATTACGATTTGGAAAAAATTTTACTCAAACTTGTTTAAGACTTCATTTTATTTAACAAAGATTTGACTTAGACTTGAGTGAGGTTAAATTAAGGTTTGAGTTGGACTTAACTAGGATTTGAATAATGTTTCAGAAATATTTGAATAAGACCTTACTCAGACTTCTCCAGAACTTGTCTCAAAATTGATTAAAATCTGACTAGAATTTGATATAACTTGACTCAAATTTAACTTGACTTGTCAAGGTTTGACTAAGGTTTGACTCTGACTACCCCAAAAACTTGATTTCTATTTGACTAAGATTGAACTCAAGTTTGTTTAAAACTTGAATTATATTTAACATTGATCTGACTAAGATTTGACTTAGACTTAATGTTTACTGGAAACTTAAACAAACTTTGACTATGACTTGACTTAGACTCGTGATTACTTGTTTATAATCACGAACATCTCGGTATTATCAAAGTTTTATTTTTGAAAGTCTTTAAAGTCATAAAGGCTGTGCTTCTAAAACTTTTTTAAACTTTTAGGCCCTGATTAATTTTATATTGCTTTAAATCAATAATTTGTGAAATAATTATTTACTAATTTTTCAGCAGATTTAAGTTGAATTTTTAAATGAATTTAAATTTTGTTACCTGCTTCCATTTTGTATGTATTATATGGAGCATAATTAGTAACAGCCACAGGCATTGTAATTGGAACCCACAGGTATTTATCAGTATACCTGCTGTTACCCTATACCCTATACAATTTTCCTGCTGCTGGTGAAAACAACGCTAAGTTGAAGCTCTTAAGCTGCTGCTACTGCTGTTGCTGTTTTAGCTTCTTCTGATGCTCTTAGTGGCACTGTAAAGTGGCACTTTGGTGATGGTTTTGAAAACGATATGCCAGGCCAATTATTAGCATAATCACGAACCCACAGCAGTGACACACGCATCAGCACAGAAGTGTGGAGAATTGTGTTGAAAGTTGGATGAATGAAGGGGCGAGGTTAACAAAATTAGTTAGAAAGGATGTGATAATGCTGAAAATGCATGCAACAACAGCAGCAATGCGAGTAGCATAAAAAATCTTGTTGCAAGATAATTAGTTGACAATTAAATGGAAAGCATGAAAAAAGTTATAGCACTTGCGATGAAAAATTGAAATGAAAAATCATATTTTTATATGATTTTTAAGCAACTTGAGTGTCTTTTTAAATTAAATTCTGTGCGATGCGGATGCCAATTAAGAAGTTTTTTTGTCAAAATTCAATCTAGAAGGAATATATTAAAAGTCCTAATGATGGCCAAAAAATCGACAATTTGAAATATTAAAAATAATACTTGAAATTGCATATGTACACTACAAAGATTATAATAGAACATTACATTAGAACTAAAACTTTTTATGAAAAATCAAAAAGTCAAGAAATCAAACGATCAAATATTTATATATAACAAAGCGTGGGTAAAACAGTTCTGTTCCATTTTGACACTAGGCATACTCGTACATAAAGCAAAACACGCCAAACGTACCAGCTGAAAATTTTTTTTCTCCGATTTCTTTCAAATTCCGCAATATTGTAGTTCCAGTATGCAAGAACAATAGTCCGGGAGAATTTGGTTCTAGTACCATTTGTTGTTAAAATATAGGGTGTTGAAGTTGGCGTTTTTAGACATTTTCATGAAAAGGGTGTTTTTTAAAAAATTTATAGCTTACACCAAACTATTCCTGCTATGAAATAAGAGATGAAAAGAACACACTCAACACACTTTATAGGCCAAAGTGTTTATTCCGAGAAAGCCGAAAAAAAAAGTTTTGATCTCGAAAAGATAAAACTGGTCCAAAATAGTATCATCAAAATTTTAGCTAAGTATAAATTCGTTGATGAGTTTGCTAATACAGTGATAAATTTCAAAAATAAGACCAAAGTATTGATATTTTATCAGATAAGTCAGTGAACCGCTTGCTCCATACAAAACAAATCAAAGACAAACATGTTATTTCTCCATACTTATGGAGCAAACTTTAAATGTGATTAAATGTGAATTAAAGTTGAGTGTGTCCGACCATTTTCTGCTAAGTTTTTACAGTGTATTACTATCGATCAAAAATTTCTAGAAAATTCAAAGTGGTCATCAATGATCGCGTCAAATGAAGGAGAAAGGCTATAAATGTAAAACAGGTTCAAAATTTAAGATGGCGGCGCAGGAGTTGAAGTTGTGGGATCAATATTGCAAAAAGCAGCTGCAATGGAAAAAACAACATCCATTTTTCAGGCGGATGTCCACACTTAAGAGTTGTGCGCCAGAGAAAATCTAAGAATGGGCACAGCCGGCACTGACATAAACATTAATTCGGACAGTCAAGTGACTCTTAAATCATTAATGGCTTTTTCAATGCACTCAAAGCTTGTCTAGGAGTGTTTTGAACTTCTTCAGGTCTTATCCAGGAGCAACGATTTTTTTTCTAGTCTGGATACCATTGCACGAGGGGCAATAAAAATGCCGATTGCTTGGCCAAGAGAGGCACACTCAATACTTTTATAGGCACAGAACTCTTCTGCAGAGTGAACAACAGCTTTAAAAACAACTTAATTCGGGAATGGGAAGAGAACAGCTTGATCGATCACTGGAAGGCATGCATGAATTCTCCTTTAATTCCTAGGAGGAGCATAGCGCTAATATAAAACATCTCCATTCGTGGTAATCCCTTGCGATGACCAAGAAGGCATACCACAAGCGAAAAGGTTAATCAATCCAAGATGTGTTAGGTAAAAGTTGTTTTGAACCTCAGCAGAAAATATGTAAAAACATACAGTGAAATAATGGCATTTTCCTGAGATTCTCAACAAATCTATTCTAAAAGTTAAATATTAAATGATTGAATTTTCTATATTTATAAAATTGTGTCCATTCAATATTGAATTCTAAATTTATATGAACTAGTATCGCCGGTGGCCAAAATTTGGCCTTTTACTTTGAGATAGATACACCTTTTCCGAGTACCGTTTGGTAAAAAAAAAGCCAGAACATTGAGTATTCATTAATCGTAGCAACATTTTTTATATGCAGCAGGCTCAGTATATCTTAAAACCGAATAACATAAAAATTGGTGTAGTGCTTGTGCCAAAAAATATCGGAAAACATCCAAAATATCGAAAAGATCTCAAAAGTATCGATTAACATCGGTATGTATATCGGTAAAAGTCCAAAAGTATCGAGAATTATCCAAAATATCGGTAAAAGTTCAAAAGCATCAAGAAATATCCAAAATATCGAGAAGTATCGAGAAACATAGAAAATATCGATAAAAGTCCAAAAGTATCGAGAAACATCCAAAATATCGATAAAAATCCAAAAGTATCGAGAAGCTTCTAAAATATCGATGAAAGTCTAGAAGTATCGAGAAACATCCAAAATATCGGTAAAAGTCCAAAAGTATCGAAAAACATCCAAAATATGAGGATAATTTTTGGATTCGTGCATTCTACACCAGAGTACAATTCATATAAAAAATATAGAAAATCGGTTAAATGGATAGATGTTGTAAAAATTATTTGAGTAAATTTAAAAATACGTGCAAGAGCAAAGATTCAAATTATAAAACCACTGTGCAAAGTGAATTAAACAATGTAGCAAGCCCTTCATATGGTATGCTTGTAAGTTCTTCTGGATGTCGGAAAAATCGTCGGAAGATATGAAAAGTTTACATTAGAAAATATAACAAATTAAATAATTTCTGTCAGAAAATAATCGTTAAAATTGTCGGTGAACGACCGTTAACAGAAAAAATCGTCTGACTTAAGTTCTCAAAATTACAAAAATGACCTCAACTCACTCACTGTATGCAGTATAATTCCCCATTTTTTTTTGTGCACCTTTTGAATAACAAAAACCAACGTTTTTTTTACATTTAATACCCAAAAGTTGTACCCAAAGGATTTGGTACAGTGTGAAAAAATTCATGCACAACACAAATGCTAATGAAATGAACCACATTGAGCTTTGAGAGAAGCTGACAGAATTCGTTTGAATTCATTAGAATTGTGTGTGTGTGTGTGTGCGTTGTGGTGCAATGCGTACATGAAGACTTTACCTCAATAATATCTCAGCTGTATAGAGAGTTGTTCCCCCAAAAAATCGTTTATTAGTTGTTGTTACAAAATAAGCAATTTCGTATGAAAATCTTTGTTAACAATGTCAGCTGTTTCTCATCATCAGCGACAAAAAAATAGGGGTCTTTAAAGAATAAGGGTATTAAGAGTTAGTGAGTGAGTAAGTGTGATTTTTTTCTTCAAATTTTTTTTGTTTTTTTTTTTTATTTTTTCATTTGTGTTTCTTTGTGTAAATTTATTCAAATATGCATTTTCCCGCGATTCTTTTTTAATTTTTTTATTTTTTTGAGGTAAACGCAAATTTTTCCATAGAGAATACAGGATACTCTTTGCTTGTGTATGGTGCGAGTGTATGTGTCCTTGTTGTAAATGTTATTGTCGTTGTTGTGTTTGTGCTTGTACTGCTTTGTTTGCCTTTGTTTGTAGGTTGTTGCCATGATTACTAAAAGCTGGGAATAATTTAGAGGAAAGTAAAAGAGACATTTTTTTCTTTTTTTTCCTTTTTTTTGTTATATGACAATAGCTGGAATGAAATTTTCTTTGTTGTTTCATTAAAATCTGTATTTTTCTCTCTCTTTCAGGTAAACCATTGAACTGAAACTGATTTGCAAGATTTCGTTATTTTGCATTTTATTTTTTTTTTTGAAAAATATGAGGTGGTATCCTTGTTTTTTGCATGTTGGCTGGTGAGTAATTGTGTTTATATGCCTGAGAAAGATTTTCAATTTATCGCCTTTAATGCAAGTGAAATTTAAAAAAAAAAATCTGTGTTTTTTTTTTGGTTGTTTTATTTTCATATAAGAAATTTTATTTTGAAATATTGTATTTAAAGATTTAATACAAATACTTAATTGTATCAATTTGTACTTTCAACTAACATAACAGATTTTTTTAAGACAATTTACTAAATTGTCTTGTTGAGTAAACTCAAAACTACCAAAAAGTCAAGGAAAACCTTATGTTAAGGGCACCTTTGGGTTAGAATAACTCAAAATACTGAAACGAAAAAACAATTATGTTGCCGGATTTGAGTTCAGCATTAAAAATCTAAATTAACCCATTAATACCCACTGTTACATGTACGTAACGTCAATGCCGTTATTTTAAAATGCCAGTTACATGTTGCAGATTCAAGCTAATTCTTGTTAAGTCATCACAAAACAATGATAATAGATCAGTGTGCGTTATGAAATGCATATTGGGTCAGTAGTTCTTTTTACTTCGTTGTATGCTATTGTTTGTGTTGAGTGAAAAATTTTTAGTTGAAAAAAGCCTTGATATGGCGACACGCAAAAGGTAAATAGTTTTTTAATATGTCTGAAATAGTGTTTTCTGAAACAATTTTTATGAAATGTGACTGAGAAATATTCACAGTTTTATTAAAAAAACCGAAAAGACAAGACCGTGGCCCACAGGCTTCTCTGCAGGGCCGGAATTATGTAACATATGTAACTGTGGGTCAATCTCAGCACTTTTTAAAAAATGTAAGTATATATGTTATGTGTTGCTTTTTATTTAGATTTGGCTCTTTGACTCTTTGAGAAATTGGAAATGAAATAGAAGAAGACGATGAGGAAAACAAGATCTTGCAACAAACTCTTGATGACATAATCAATAATTCCTTTACAAACTTGGATATGATTTATTATTATCATCAAATACGACACCATCAACATTTTTTCCAGCAATTTCGCCAAACAGTTCTGATAAACTACCAGAAGAGGTGCAACCTTGCAGCCTGAAAACTCCTCACCATTTAACCCAGCAGTATACACACAAAATGTTGAAAAACCCCTTCAAAAGCGCGTCGTCCTATACGTGTCAAAACTTTAAGTACATCGAACACGACTCCATCATAGGAACCATTAGCGGAACGTTCTAAATGTATAAGTACCAGACGTATGAACAACTCTTCTGAACCTACTATTCATTGGTTGAAAGATGATGACATCAGATATCAAGGAATTTTCTCGGAGTTACCATGGAACTGGCACTATAAGAAAGGGGAAAGAAATGGTGGTGTTCCATTTTTACTTGGCTCATTGATGTGTCAAGTCAAAACGCCTGGGTACTAAATCACGATTAGACTTCCGCAGAGCCATTGCCACTCCATATTTCACAACTCTTGGTATCGTAAGACCACCTCAGCGCTATCGCCGAGCAACTGTTGCTGATCCACAATACTCCTGCCGTTATGACTGCTTTGGGCATTTTATTGCTGAAACTTAACATAAAAAGAACATCGTTGTGCTGGACTGAACTGCAAAGAATATCCCTTTTCCAAGTGTAAAAAATGTGATGTAGGTTTGTGCATTAATTGCTTCGTGAAATACTATCATATTGCAAATTTCTAATAACTTTTCTAAGTAACACATTCACTTTTTACATTAAAACTTAATAAATATGTACGTTTAAAAGCTTTATTTCCACCTAAACCATTATTTTTAATTTAAAGGCCATAGAAAAATTTTTATCAAGATTAGTGGAAATAGCCCACTGTTACGCATATGTAACGGTTTCCACAGGCTGATTCTCGATAGGTACCAACATTTTTTTTTATAATTTTACTTTCAATTAAAATTCAGGTCATGAAATTTTAGACCCCTAGGACATCTGGTTCGCTCTGGGCATTAATGGGTTTTTTTTGGTGATTTTAGTTTTTGCGCGTACGGCTGACAAAACCAAATTCACCCAAAAACCAAAAATTCGATTTAAAAAAAAAAAAATCGCTCGATAGATGGTCATTGATCTAGAATATATAAAAATTTTTAAAATGATGTAGCATGAGGCTTGAAACATTTTCTCAGTACTCGTGCTATGAGCACAAGTTAAGTTTTTTTTTGTATTTGGCAAAAATAAAAAAAAAACCGATTTCTTAATGCTTTCTTAGTATTTTTTAGTACTTTTAATGATTATAGCTTCTTTAATATTGTTCAAATTTCCAAACATACGCCGCTTTTAGTTTTGGTGAAAGATAGTTTTGGTTCTTTTTTGCAAGTAATATTTTTGAAGATCTAAAAAGTATGGCAAGTACCGTTTTTATTAACCTCAGTACTAAAAATATGTTAAGAATAGCAGAGAGCTAATAGCATTGTTCCCTAGCTTACTAAAATACGCCAGAACTTGAAAATCGGCTAGGAAATGCCTAAGATATAGACAATTTTGTGAAGCCATCGATTTTGAAGTTAAGTTGGCATATTGTCTTTGAAGAGAAATAAACAAAAGCATCTACCTGAAACGACGAGATAGCTCTTCGGCGAATCTTTCGTGTGGAGCTAATGAAAAAGAATTAATAAAACTTAAAACGGGTACAGAAATAAACAAAAGCAACTAAGTATGTACAAGCTACGATGAGATGATTCGTACAATATAAGGTTCTTTTCAGCGAAGTAGATTAGCTGTTGCATGAATTATGCAAAATTAGAATGATTGAGTCATATTATACTATTATATACCATCCAATACTTTATGCACTATTTGGTAATTCTCGAAAGTCAAATTCAGGTCCATGTACATTAAACCCGATCGAAGTTTAGATTCATCCCGAAACCAACTCAAAAGTTGGAGGGACTCTTAAAAACGATATTTGCATATTTTTTTTTCCATTCTGAGAAAAACCAATGGAGCACTTTTGATTCTACTAAAAGGCAGAAAACCAAATTTGATTGAATTATGTTGCTCAGTTTTCATACAAACTGAATTTCCACACACAGCCAGCCAGCCAGCCAGTCAGCCAGCCAGCCAGCCAGCCAGCCAGCCAGCCAGCCAGACAGACGGACATGGCTATATCGACTCAGGAGGTGACGCTGATCAAGAATATATACACTTTTCCATACCTGCCAAGCCTCCTTCTCTTTCGTTACAAACGGAAGAACAAAGTAAATATACCCTAGGTGTAGAGTATAAAAAAAAAAATGATGCAGACATTGTTTTTAAGAGTCCTTCTAACTTTTGAGTCGGTTTTGGAATTATTTTATTTTGCTTCATACAAAATCGACCCGGTCTAATAAGCATAAAATGAATTTTCTATAAAATGATTTAAAATACTTTTATACGAACTTCTATATAAATTTTATACAAAAAAAATATAAAAGATTTTTATATAGTGATACTATAAAATCTAAAGCAAAATAGCTTAAATTGTGTTAATACTTTATGTGTATACATTTTATACGAATATGCATAGACGGTTTGTGTACCAAATTGAAGCATAGATTTTATACCAAGTTTCGTGTGGATCTGTATTCATTCCAATTTGGTTTGAGTTTTACACCCAAACTTTTTGCTGTGTACTATTTGGTGATTCTCGAAATACAAATTCAGGTCGATATATATCATAAATCTATTTCTGGCTTTTTTTAATAGTGCTATCGATTTTAATGCAATTTGCCATATGAGTTTTAATACGTTTGAATTTGTCGTACCTACACTTTTCTCCTTGATTCCTTTAGGACAGTTCCCAAATAACTAATTTTAATTTCTACGAAAATTCTTCCACACTTAAAAGAAGAAATCCCCTAATTCAACTAATAATAAAGTTTAATGAAATTTAAGCTGCTGCTGCTACTGTTTTATATCCCCCTAAGTTTAAGCTGTACTAAAAAAAAAAAAAAAAAAAAAAATTGGAGAAACTTCCTCTTCCACATCTATCTCAAGTCCATAAAATCTAAGCGTGCCATTTTCGATTAAATCGAAATACCACGCTAAAACTTAATTTCATTGCAGTGTCAGCTCCCGTATACCCATTAACGCGTAAAATGTCAATTGCGTGAGAGTGCCGAACACAGAAATGTCACTTGATGACAACACGTGTGAGAGACATTTCGTAAAGTGCATCTGCAATTAAAATGGAGAAGGACAATATACGTAAAAAAATTTAAAGCAAAAGTTTGATAAATAAAATGGGGGACAAACTTTCGTCAAACGGGTTAAACTGCCGCATGCACTGACAATTTATTTGCGGGAAAACTTAAATTGAATTCGTCATTAAGAATGCACACCGGGAAGTGACAACATCCAACAAAGGCGTCGTCAAAGAAATTGTACGGATAAGCACCATCAAAATTAAAGCGTGCGCCACCAGCAGTTGGGGCACAAACGAACGAACAAGGCAACAAACTTCATGTCAGTTGCATGATGCGCTCGCGCAAGCAACACTGAAATTGCAAAAGTTAAATATAAAATGTGCATTTGCAAGGGGACGAAATTCCAGCAAAAGTTTGGCAATTTTTGTTAATTAAATGTGACGATGACACACAAAAGCACTAATGACAGTTGATGTTTTACACACACATGTGCAGCAGTAGCACTTTCATTTGTGTACATTGTCACTAATTGTTACCTTTCAACCTGCATAAATTAATTGTCAACTTTTTGCTTAAAGTTTACAAAAGGTAAAAATACTTGTATCTACAGAAAATTTTCATACGCAATTCTTTTTGGCTTTGGAAAATCCTTTACATGTATCCAAAAATCTTTGATTTAATCCTTGTAACGTGTAAAAGAATTTCTTCTTTCTTTGTTTCTACAATTCTATCTACTAATCTCACTCATCATCTTAAGCATACGAAGTGATACAAAGAAAACTTTGACAAGAAAATGTGTCAAACGTGTTTGGACTTGTTTATTTGCTATGATACCCCTCATGAAAATAGAAAAACTATTCTTTTGCTAAAATCTCTGAAATGAAATCACAGTTTTTATTGTTTTCCACACTTTTGGGCAAAAAAAAACCTAAACTCAACAAAAGGGATTAATACTTCGGTATCATCAGACGAGACACCCTTTGAAGGAGCGCATCATCAAACGAAATGAAACAAAACTTTTGCACACAAATAAAAAATAATCTGAAAAATGTTTCCAAGACAAATGAGTTGCGAAGGTAAATAGGCAACTGAGTACGAAATTGCGTCATATTATATGCGCTTACGATAACAAACGGCAACATTATTTTTATGAAAATGACAGTATGCATGTCAAATGTTGCGTATAAAATTCTTTGAGTGGTTGTGACGTTGTTGTCAGCAGCCACATTTTGAAGGTGTACAGTGGGATAGCAGTGTTATATAATTTTTTTTAAAAAAAGAGGAAAACAAATCATATTTCAAATTGCAAAAAACACAAAAAGCAAACTGGAACAAATTTACTAAGTGTAATCGGAGCCCGCATCAAGTTTTTTTCAGTATTAAATAAAGTATTAATATCATTAAAAAACACTATTTAAGAAAATGAAATATGAATTATTAGTTAAATAAGTCTAGACTTAATTAAAAACTAAGGACTTTTTAGTAAGTAGATTGTTTCAAGACAATCGCATCCAACGGGCTTGACAAACTATTGTACAACCGCTTGATAGACAGTTGAACAAGGGTTGTATGATTATCGCGTGTAGCAGCAATTCTGGTCCCGAAACAGTGAGTGCCAACTGTCAAATCCTATCGATAAAAGGAAACAGATGATCGTGGTTGAAAATGAAATGGTGAAATGCAAGTTCCGGCGATGGTATCGTTCTCTAGTAACCCGGCGATGAGGCAAGACGTGTTCTTTGAATAGTTCAACTATTCTTGGACGAAACCGAGGCCTTCAAGTAAAAACTAATACACACGTATCAGTGGCTTTATTTTCCAAAGAATTACCTTACTGACCTGACCCGAGAGTGTAACGGCGACGCGGGCTCTCATAAACAAACAAGGAAAGATTAGCAGAAGACAACGGGGCAGCAGTGGTTTCGCAACTCTCTTGAATGCTGACATCTTGACGGAAACACAGACCGATGATGCGAACGCGGCAAGTCCATGGAGAGGCAGTGGTGGCACGACTCCTGGTTCGGTGGACTTTGTTATTAACGTCTTAGCCATGTTTTCTTCATCCATTCATAACCCATTTGTCACCCATATTTTTACCATATTTCTAAGCATTTAGATTAATCTATTTTAAGAATACTTCCCAAGAGAAATAAAACCAGTGAAATAAGACCAGTGAAATGAAAAGTGTTTCTTTCCTTGGCGGGGAATAAACTTTGTTTACTGACGGCAATACCCCGGCTAGCGGCAAAAAAGATTCGTTACAGTGTTACAGATGACCAGTTAACTCAGTGAAAGAAATATAACTTAGAGACCCTAAATAGCATGTATATAAAAAATTGCTCGCGAGAAGAGCTGCACTTTTCTTAGTCAATTCATCATTTAGACATCCTGACAGAAAAGTCTTTTATGATATTTTTTATGAACTTTTAATTATGATCCAACTATAAAAAAAAAAAAATTATCTCTTTCGTAGTAAGTATTTTAGGATCATTCTGTGGAGCCTTTTAAAAAGTTTTCAGGAGTGTTTAAACTTGGAAAAAAGAATCAGAAAAGAGTTAGTTATGACTCATAAAGTTGAGTGGGTATGAACCCTCTGAAAACAAACGATTTTGTGCAATAAGCATCATTTTTTTTACATTGAATAATTTCTGAAAGACTTAAGCAACGAACTTATTTTTTTTTTTTTTTTTATATTATTCACTATTCCAAGGAAAAAAGACTTATTTAAAAGTTCGAATTATGCTTTTTGGTGCTATGGGACCCTTTTCCTGTTTCTTGTTTTTTAACTCTGATAGAACTTATAGTTAACATAACCACTAGAAACATTCTGTAATACTGTTTTCTATGCTAAAACTAAGTTAAGTTTTTGTAAGCCGCAAAATTCTTTTCATATTTTTGCATTCCATTGCCACAATGCAACATTAAACCAAATTTTGCCCTCAATAATGCGCACTCATCATAAAGATGCCAAAAACGGTAGATTTGTTTTGTACACTTCCACGTAATATGAGAATAAATGTGAGTCGTATGTGAACTTTGACATAGCATTTGCAAGAAGAGAAAAAGAAATATAATTTTTATAAAAAAAAACCAAAAGCCAACAAAATCAAATAACTGACAGACGGGAGAAGGCAAAAATACTTAAACTCATACACACATACATACATACATAAGTATATGACAATGCAGATACATAGATACATATACGTAGATGAATAGAAGATAGACATACAGACAAACAAACAAACAAACAAATAAACGAAAATACAAACTAACATACATACTAATATATCGACGACGACAATGACGTTAGTAGCAGTAGCAGTAGCAGCAGCAACGGAAACGTGATTGGAATATAACGGTTAAATTTAAGTGGCCTACCCCATCGTGGATGGCGAACGTCAGCAATGAAATGAAAGCAAAAATAAAATTCACAAACAAATAGTACATGGCGCAAAAAATTATAAAATGTTGCAAACGATCCAATCAACATTTTTGGAAAAATTTACATTTTCGGATTCTTCAGCAAACATTTCAATGTTTTCCAACTTATTTCCTGTTATAAATATTTTTTTACTTTTTCAACATTTTCCAACACATTTTGTGTTATCAACATTTTTTTAACTCTTTAACATACAGTAGACCCCGCTTAATTGACCCCCTTTTAATTGACTTCCCCGGATAATTGAACTAAAAAAAGCCTTGTGAAACTGTCCTCATTGAAAAAGGCACCCAAATCCCCTGTTAATTGAATCCCGCTTAATTGATTTCCCCGGTTAATTGATAGGAAAAAAATTATTTCCAAATGAAAAATACATATAAAATACCCCTTTTAAAAGATCAACAATATTAAAAGTAACAAAAATTTTACTGATGGAAAAATCTGAACAGTTTTCAATACAGCTCAATAAAGATTTTAATCCTACTCCGAACTGGCTATGACAAAGGCAAACCCGTTAAGGTGTCGTCTTTCGTAAACACCATGGTGAAAAATCCTCTGAAAACGCAAAAGGAGCAAATGATTTCAACAGCTTAGTTCTTCCCAGATTTTTAAAGGGTTTTAATCAAGCTGATATTTTTGACGCCGACGAAAGTGGATTGTGCTTTACATACTATGTCCAGAAAAGGTTTTAAATAGCCAAAATAACGTATGTTGCTTTTTTTATTTCTGATGCCACTGGAAATTATAAAAAAATTTAAAAATTTGACCCTGAATAACTTTTTATATGCACACAATCACAAAATTGTCCCAACATTTTTCTATAGAAGTAACAATTAGCGAGATATTTTCAAAAAAACAGATTTTCGCAACCTTTTCAGGTCGGTCATGTGCTCAGCCATCCAATTCAGCACGGTAGACTCATGGACCCCCAGTAAGCTATCGATTTCCATATACATTTCCATTACACCTAGTTTTTTCCAAATTTGTATGCTCAGCTATAAGTCTACTACGCACATACCCGTATTATGTATTAATTTTCTTTATTTTATTTTAAGGCGAATTGAAGTTCCCTTTATGTACCTAATGCACTTTTTAATGTATAATATACATAAATATTTTTTTATTCGTTATCTACTTATGGAGCTTATGTCTTAAAAAAATTCTTAATGCTTTGAACATATAAAAAAACCATTAAATTAAAACTAAAATCGCCAAATGTTAAATTTTTCTATGTTTAATTGACTCACTCGATCAATTATCCGGGATTCTTTTAATTGATCAGTCGGATCAATTAAGCGGGCCCCGTTTAATTGATTCCCCGGTTAATTGAACCGAAAAGTTTGCATTTTTCATCAAGTCAATTAAGCGGGGTCTACTGTATATCAGGTTTCTCAACATTTTTCATTTTTTTATACATTTTCATATCTTTTCAACAATGACCAACATTTCTCTAAATAATTTGTGCGTATCAATATTTCTCAACAGAAACATTCAATAGAAACATTTTTCGATCTTCTAAACATTCTCCATCTTGTCAACATTTTCTATCATATTTCGAGTTTATTAACATTATAATACCTTTGCAACATTTTCGAATATATTTCGGGCTTATCAACATTTTACAACCTTTTCAACATATTTCGGGTTTGTCAACATTTTACTACCTTTGCAACATTTTCGAATATATTTCGGGCTTGTCAAAATTTTTCTATCTTAACAACATATTCCATCATATTTCGTGTTTATCAACATTTTCCCACCTTATCAACATTTTTCATCATATTTCGAGCTTATCAACATTTACTACCTTTGCAACATTTTCCAATATACATATTTGGCTTTATCAAGATTTTTCCACCTTTTCAACATTTTTCAACATTCTTCGTGTACAGCAACATTTTTCTACCTTTTCAACATTTTTCAACATATTTCGGGCTTATCAATATTTTTCCATCTTATCAACATTTTCCATCATATTTAGAGTTTATCAACATTTTTCCACCTTTTCAAAATTTTCCAACATGTTTCGTGTTTAGTAACATTTTTTTACCATATCAAAATTTTTTTCCCATTTCAACATTCGCAACATTGCAATATTCAACTTTTGCCACATCATTTTGGGTATTTTTGAATATATTAGGAATGGGTTCCGAACTGGTGAGCGCGCCCAATTAGGGGACGTGAAGACAATTCAGGGCGACGCGACGTATTTCAGAAAGCCTTTGTAAATAAAGAAAATATTCTTAAAGTTGACCCTTTTTTTCTTAATCAAGGCAGAATTTGTCTTATTTTATTTCTGTGCAAAGATGGCAAAACTAGGCATTGTGGATTTTTTTGTGAAAATGAGTTATGTAGGCCAGGGTGAGATTTACTAGCTGGCAAAACTAGATTTGCTCAAAAACTTGCAGGTCCTTCGAAAAACCATTTGAAAACCCGGATATTTTGATTTGTTCATATTAACTAAATATTTAAATTTGCTCTTCTGAAAAATTATGCAAATATGCGATACCTAGTTTTGCCATCTTTGCACAGATTTTATCCCGATCTTCTTAATTTGATGATTTTAAAGTTTTGAATTGTTGTTAAATAGAGCCACGTTCTGAAATACAATTTACTTCGGGATCGAAATTAAATCAAACTTTAGGTGTCCAACAGGGAAAAGTGAAGCTCACTTTTGTCAACGTCACTGGATATCAATGATCTTCCTTATTAAAACTTTCCTTTCAACTTTTCAAATTGGATCATTGCTTTCCGAGATAATATTCATTGATAAGGTGCCATAATTCCATACAAATTTAATTTAGTTATTTAGACTAAGTTGCGATACATTTAATTCAACAGAATAAATTTTGGAAGGTTATGATACCATTGGATGAGCGTCATATGTCTGAAAATAGCTGGTGTTGCTTTTTAGAGAGAGGATAACTCCAGCTCACGACCTGATAGAGTAAAATAGTTGCCAGATTCGGATTCAATTAACAAAAAGTTGTCCAAAAATGGTTGCGAACCCCTGCCTTATGACTTCTGCAACATTTATCCAATATATCATCATTTGCCAAAATTTTTAACTTTTTTTTAACAGGTTTCTTTTTTACTGTGTACACGAAGCACAATAAATACAAAAAGAAAAGAAAGAGAACAATATTTTTGGCAAGAACCAACAAAATAAAAAACTGAAATAAAAGTAAAGGCAACTTCTTTATTTAGCGCTTAAAATGCATAAAAGTAAAAGCACACAAATCCGAAAAAGAAAATATGAAAAAAAAAAGTAAAAAAGAAAAATGTGGAAAATATCGAAAAACGGATGAAATCTGTCGGAATTGCTTAAAAAGAACTTTCCTCGCTACCACAAACGAACTCAAAATGTTGCTGCGCATTCAATGGGGAATACCAAATGGCAGCATTTCGTACACCAACGTGTTGTGATATGTACAATTCACAATAGAGCGGCGATGAGCATGAAGAAAATTACATCTTATGAGTATCTTGTGGGTTACCATTGGGATTTTATTTTGCAGCGCGCAACGAAGTGAATTTCACAAAGGTATGCGTTGAGCAGCGGGCAGTAAGACCAAAACAATATAGAGAATGAACCGATAAAGTTCTGCTTGCTGGCAACTTACTTCTTCTTGTACTTATTTTTCTCACTAGCGGCAATCTATTCCGTTGCGATGCGATGAGCTGCGCTCCACTGACACAAAACGGAACTGTTCAAAACTGTTTTGGGGTGTAAATGTCTAACACTGCTGATGAGTTTCCTTCCGCAAAGCGCGCATGGTGAACTCGAAATGTAACCTTTATTTCGTTCGTAACTGTATGTGCATACACATACATGTGTATGTGACTGTGTTTTAAAGTTGGCATTTACTTAAATGTGAGCGTGTGAAGATGCAAGAACTTTTCTTGTGCATGTAGCGAATAAATTTTGAGGGAATTTGTAAGTTAAATCTGCTCAATACATGATTTTTCTACTAAGGTGCTTTCAAAGTACCAAACAAAGAATAAAACAAACGACCTTCGTGAAAACGTGTGGCATAGCAGAAATCTCAAGTAGCGGTGTAGCTTTATAAGTGAAAAACTTAAGCTTGATATTGAGCACATTTTTCTTATGATTTCCCTATAAGCCGAAAAAATTGCGCTGAAATCATCAAGCCGCCGCCGCCACTGTTAGCGAAATATAAAACGAAATGAATCCTTCCTTTGCTGTAGCAAATATACTCTGCATGCAAGATGAAATGATATTTATTTTTCGTAAAATCCTTATCGATACACGAAATCGACACAGCTAAAGAACGAAAACTATTGCATACTTATCGGCATTTAAACGTGTATTGTATGCTATGTGCTACTTGTTTGTGAATGTGTTTCAGGTTTTTTCTTTTACTTCTTCTTTTTTTTCATCTTACTCCTTACATGGCCTTTGTTGTATCCTTAAAATCATTCAGCCAATACGTGCAAAAGAGTGTGAGAAAAAAGAAAAGTTTTTCTTACAAAGCGTAAAAAGAAAGTAACGTCGTGTTATGGATACGCTTTGTGCATGCAAAAAGGATGCTATAATAAATAACGATGTATATGTATACGCAGCACTATAGTGTGAGATATCGCACTTACATTTACAAAATATTGTTTTATATAACACCTTGTTCTTTTGTTTTTCAGCTGTTTGTTTGCTCTTCGTTTCCGTTGGCTTTCATGTTTTTGACATTTAAGGGATTTTCTTTCATACAAATCTACAATAAATCATCATTTTCGTGTTCTTAATTACTCGTGGTATATTTTCTTAAATTATGTTTATTTTATTGATGATTTTGTTATTGTACTTTTGTTGTAGTGGCTGTTCTTATACGGTAATTTGTAAATGAACCATTTCATGCCAAGTTGAATATTTGAGTTTTGAGTTATTTTTGATGCAATCTATCGAGTTCATTGCTGGAATTTAATTGTATCATTTTCCAAATGTTATTTTCAATTTATAGTTGAATTCTTTAAAATTTTTTCTCAAGATTTTCTAATGGCTTGGAAATTACTTAAGCTATTCAGGCTGCCTCATTCTTCCCCATTCTTATTTTCACTGGTCAGCATGTACTAAGCTCTTTCGAGCAATATCAATTAAGACAACTCTCAAAGCATCTTTATATTAATACGCAAGACAAAAATTTGTCACACTTTTTTACTATGTTAAAAATAGAGCACGGCCTTGAATTATACACCATTAGAAAGGTATTTGTGTGTTAATGTGCACAAAGCTAAAATTATTTTAATATTTTGCCATTGAGCCACACAGAGCTGAAAGGAGGATACAGCACAAAGAGAAAGACATAAAGCTGACTGACACTGACCTCATGTTTTTTGTTTTCTTTTCATTTCACATTTGCCGTTGTACCGGGGATGATAAATGAGCGTTTCTTTTTTGTACTAAACAGCAAAAAAAGTACTTAAACTATCCAAAAAGTACCAAAGTTATTTAATACATTTGTGGTTAGATTTTGACCACTAGGCGATTCTAGTCAGCATAATAAGTTCAAGAAAGAAACATCTTGACGGATGCTTCATCAACGACGCACAGTAGGAGGGTTTGTATAGAACAGCGGTCATAAATAGAAATAATAGAACTAGGCTACTGAAATTTGGTACAAATGTTTTATACCCTACAATCGTGGCATATTCACTTTGTCCTTTCATTTGTAATGCGTGGTAGTTATAGAAAAGTATATATATAATCTTGATCAGCGTCACCTCCTGAGTCGATATAGCCATGTCCGTTCTTCTGGCTGGCTGGCAGGCTGGGTGTGATTGGAAATACATTATACGCCTACCGCCCATACCAAAAATATACTCAAAATGCAACTTTTGGTGTATTTTTCACGACAATGCAACTGAAATAGCCATAAATGATATGAATTGCAAGCGCAAACTTTAAAAAAAACTGGGAGAGGGCGCGGCACCTCCCATATAAGCAAAAGTTTCAAACCGCTATACTGAAAGCGTTTTCTCAAATTTAAATGAAAATTAACATAGATTTTAAATACTTCTTGTTTTAGCTTACTGGGAATCGCGTTGCCTGAAATATTTTTCGCCACTTGTATCGTGTTTAGCGACCCGAAAACAATAAGATACACATTTGATGGCGAAAAATATTTCAGGCAACGCGATTCCCAGTAAGCTAAAACAAGAAGTATTTAAAATCTATGTTAATTTTCATTTAAATTTGAATGTCTTCGTGGCACAGGTTAATTCGTTTAAAAAAAACCTGTCGTTTAGGGGATCTCATTTTTTTCTCAAAGTCTTTCGATTCTGGGGGAGCGCGACATAAAATTTTGACTTTTCCCAAATAAGAGACACCCTAATGAATATGCATAAGATTTGTTAAATAAGTGTTGGGCTCCGAGATAAATATCAACCACTGGAAAAGCTAGTAACTCCTTATAGAAATCAATTGGCTGTAGTGGTCTCATAACTTTTAATCAATTAATGATAACATGCACTCATGTCTACTGCAGTATTTATTTAGCAATTTTATTTTTTTTTTAGATAATCCCCATATTTCGTGTATTTTTTGCTGTTAAGTAAGTCGCATTTAAATTTGTCGCAAAGCCACTTAAGTTAACTACATAAATTAAAGTTTCCCGTACTTAACTGACGACCTAATTTATTGCTGACAAACAGCTGAGTCAATTTGAATTCAGATTCATGACACGTTTAAATTTTTTCTTTTACATTTTGCTCAGCATTACACTTGACCTCTTTCAAGTGTCAATTTTGATTTAAATTTTTTCTTCGTCATTTTCTTGATTTCTTCTACGTTTTTTTTCCTACATTCATCAGCTTAACCGCAAAGTGTTTTTTTTTTATTTTTTCATAGCATACATTTTAGAGGCTTAAGCTCTGTTTTTTTGTTCTTCTTATATCATCTCCTTCTTTCAACTTAGGTACATTTTCTTCTGTTGTCTCCTTAGCTCTTGTCTTTCAAATGTCAATTTAGTTTTTCATTATATATTCCGACTATTCAACAAGAGCTACAGTGGCAGCGGCGGCAATAAACCCTTTTCCATTTGCTCTCCCATTTCAATTGTGTCCTTTCGTCAAATTGACTTTTCACTTCATCACCATTAGAATATTTTGCCATCTCTTGGAAGGACTTTGTATATTCATTTATATATATATATATACGTATAGTGCTGTCAGATTAATATTGTAGTTATTCAGGTTGTGGGTTATTGTTAATGTCTTTGGTTTTCTTAATCGCTACTTTGTTTCTCTTGATGATATGAGTCATTCGAGGTTGCTTTAATATTGTCAGTTTTCAGCATTCGTTGGTATAGACATTTAAGTTTCAGTCACATTTATGTGTTAGTCTACAACTGATAGCTTATTTTACATGAAGGCATAAACATAAAAACAAAAAAGTAAATTGTTCAATGTTAAATTTCATTGATTCAAAGCAATTTTCAAAGAAAAATCTTAGTAGAAACTGTCTAAACATACTCTGAATGCATATATCATAGCACAAAATGTCTGCTTGTTGATGATCCTTAGATCTCTTTCTGCAATGTTATCTATGAATTGCAAAATAATGTCGGGGAAGAAATTAACGATTTTTTCATATCACTTTAGGAAATAAATTACTTAATTTTATCCTAGGTCAATTCTGTTAAATACAGAGATGTAAGGTGATTTTCGATCTAAACTAAAAGAGTGAAGTTCAATCAGATAAAAAACTGTAATCTTTATGCATGCTGTCATAAGTCAAGTCAAGTTTGCTGAAATTATCAATTATTATATCTTAGATTATACATTTTGGAAACTTTTAAATTACATAAAAGATGAATGAGTTGCTAAGCTTTCAATACACGCAGACTTTGAAGCAATCCTAGACTTGGTAGTAGAAAGTGACCATCAGACATACAAATTTTTTTAAATAGGGGGCATACTTACAAAAATTATTATCAGCATGCGACAGTATCTGAAAAAGAAAAATAAAATGTTAGCATAAATTATTAATTATATCCATTGCAAACATATTATAATCATTGAGTCAATGTTAAGAGTAGTGATAAGCAAAATTAGTCTTGGTCTTGAGTCTTGTTCTTGGTAATTTTTCGAGACCAAGACAAACACGAAGACGCTAATATCCATATGCATGCGGTAATCGTTAAAACCAAGACTGCTTTTCAGTCTTGGAAATTTATAATAGGCGTGTCACGCCCGTTTCGAGAATACAATCATCCCTCAATATGCAATTTAGCATCTTGAAAAAAAATGAGGTTTCAAAATTTTGAGTACTCAATAATCTCTATTTCTTCAAGTCCACGACCAAGACCGAGACCAAGACTTAATGATCAAGATCAAAATCAAGGCCTGGACCAACACTCAATATCAAAAACAAGACCAAAACTCAATGTGCGAAATCAAGGCCAAGACCAAGGCTGCTATGGTCTATATGACACTTAGCTAGTGATGAACATGACCAAGACCATAGCAGCCTTGGTCCAAGAACAAGACCAAGACCATAGCAGCCTTAGTCCAAGAACAAGACCAAGGCTGCTGTGGTCTTGGTCTTGTTCTTGGTGTGCTTGGTGTGGAAATAAAAATACAAATTTATTTTTCCTGTTCACTAAATTTTTTTGATACCCTAATGCATTTTTCATTTAGGTTTTTGGATCTTTGAAAAATCGTCTATCAAACAGCGAATCGTGTACCGTTCTGCTATAAATTTCCTTGTCAAGCACGGAAAATTATATACTGGAAGAAACGGACACTATTTTTCAAGTAAAACTGTGTTTCACAAGTAGCGTAACCTCGTAAAGAATGGCAGGAAATCAATCACTTGAAGACAATTCAATGGCAGGACGGATTACTCCAGAAATCATTCAAAAAGTCTTAAAAATTATATTGGATGATGTCCGAATAAAAAATACACAGCTCGCAGAAATTGTTGGAGTATCAGATACAACAATTTTTAAAAGTTCTAAAATGACTATAGTTAACGTAAGATGAGTGCCGAAAGTGCTCACGAGCATCAAAGAACACAGCGCGTGAAAACTTCTTCTGAGTTTTTTGACCTCTGTAGTGAAGACAGAGATAGAGTGTTGTATTTAATTGTTACTGAAGATGAAATTTGGGTTCATTATTAAGAACATGAATCTAAACAGGAGTCTATGGTGTGGCACAAGTGGAAAAACATCAACTAGGAAGTTTAAGGTGTCTCAGTTGGCTAACAAAAACCGGAGAAAAGGTTTCTGGGAGCTCAAAAAGGATGCTGTTGATCGATTATAAAGATAAAGTCCCAATAACCGAAAAATACTACGCTTCAATCTTAAAGTGGTTAAGGAAGCCGCTAGAGTAAAAAGTAAAGTTAATCTGACCAAAGATATTCTACTTCTGAATGAGAAAGCGCCTGTTCACAATAGTCGTTTTCCGCCCTACAGAAGGTGGGCTTTGAAACTTGGCTAACTCACCTTTGAGACCTAACCAGCGATTATTACCTTTATGAAAAAAACTTCGTGGGAAAATATTTTCGTTGAAGAAGTGAAGGATTCAGACTCAGCTATTTTTTTCAGACTAAGATCAAACGGCAGCTATCAAAAATATCCAAAAAAAAAATCCAATGACAAATATCCAAAACAAAAACCACAAAGAAAAAAAAAGTCAAAAAAAAAAACATCCAAAAATGAAAACATCCAAAAATAAAAACATTCAAAAAAAAACATCCCAAAATAAAGACATCCAATAAAAAAAAAAAATTAATATCCAGTAAAAAAAACATCCGAAAATAAAAACTCTCAAAAAAAAACATCCCAAAATAAAAACATCAAAAAAAAAAACATCCAAAAAAAAACATCAAAAATTAAAACATCCAATAAAAAAAAACATCCAATAAAAAAAAAATATCCAGTAAAAAAAACATCCGAAAATAAAAAAATCCAAAAATAAAAACATGCAATAAAAAAACATCCGAAAATAAAAACATCCAAAAATAATAACATTCAAATAAACATCCCAAAATATAAACATCAAAAAAAAAAACATCCAAAAAAAAAACATCCCAAAATAAAAACATCAAAAAAAAAACATCCAAAAATAAAAACATCCAAAAATTAAAACATCCAATAAAAAAAAAACATCCAATAAAAAAAAAAAATATCCAGTAAAAACAACATCCGAAAATAAAAAAAATCCAAAAATAAAAACATCCAATAAAAAAACATCCAAAAATAAAAAAATCCAAAAATAATAACATTCAAATAAACATCCTAAAATAAAAACATCCAATAAAAAAACATCCAAAAATAAAAACATAAAAAAAAAAAAATATCCAATTAAAATTGCCCAAAAATGAAAATCCAAATAAAAAATCGTCGATTATGTATATGAAATTGAGTTAAATTAAGTATTTTGATAGAAAATAAATGTTGGAAATTTTTTTATTGGATATTTTTTTCATGGGGTGTTTTCCAAACTTTATTCGTAAGAAGCCTTTCATTTGAGAAAAATATGTAACTATAAATATTGTAATGCCAAAATTTTTGGAAGAGCATGGTCTTTATTTTTCAAGTAAATTTGAGTATCCATTCTGTAACCTCAGGTCATTAGTGTCAACCAACTTCATAACTCATTTTAATTGATATGTACGAAAGAAATCTCAACTTGCAAATTTTTAAAAATAATTTTTACTTGCATTATTCTAGAAATATACATAAATCATCGAGATCTAAACTTTCAAACTTTTATGTGTTAATCTATTAAGAAACATTTTACGTATAAACGTATAAAAAAAACATCATCATCTTACGTATAGAGCACATATCACTATATGGTGTAAAAATATGTATACAAAGAAAGGTTTTAATGCGTAGTAAGTTGGTTTGATGTAGGTAGGATACACACAAAATACTACATAATACATACGAAAATTATTTGTGCACCAAAGCTTTCGTTAAGCCTTTAACTTGATAAAATAGCACAATCCTTTTGCGTTCAACCTTTTACTTCTGCACAAGCATTTTTCAGTTGCTCCAATATGTTGTTATTTACTGCTTTACGCTGTCAAAGTTCGACGAACCGTTGCTAAATGCCTTTCAAAGTGATGTTTTTGAAAGGGGGAAAGAGGTTGTGGGAATACTTTGGGGCCAAAAAGAAGCAGTTGATGGATATAGCACGTGTTAGTTGAAATATTTAAATTGAAAACAAAAAGTTCTAGAATTTTCTGAACACTTGTCGAATTTGACTAAATTTAAAATGTGTTATTTTATGTACAAAAAATGCAGGACTTCTAAGTTTTATTTTATTTTTGACAAATATTTGCAGTAATATAAAAATTATTATTTGGAAATTTTTCCAAAATTTTTTAATGCTCAATATCAATATTTAGTTATTTTATACATCAACCTAATCAAGTGTGAAAATTCAGTGAATTGAGAAAGAAATTTTGTTGCTCGCAATTGGGTCGCATTTGCGAAGTAAGACTGTCGCAAAATAACCATAGAGTTTGTAAGGAAATAAAATGTTTTAAAATGTCTTTATTATAATATCTATTATAATATATATTTTCTTCTAAATCATATAAACTAAATTTTGAAGGCTTTTTATTATTTTGAAACTCATTAGCTATACTAGGTTATGTTGAGAATTGAAAATACTTATTTGTTGCAACATATTTTCTTAACTTCACTCTCAGTCTCTTTTACAGCTTAACTTTAGCACACAGCGCACACATTTTAGTTTTGCTTGTCACGCCGCTCCACTCCACTCAAGTAAAGACCATAGGCTTTTGAGGTGACTCAAGTGCATCTTCAATTGCCTCTCTGGAGTTTTATGTCAACGCCACAAAAAGTTTGGTCTGTGCTAGTCAACGTTGTTGTCGTCGTTGGCAAGAAGCAGCAAATTTTTTTTTTTTTTTTTTTAATAAATACCTTTGGGAAGAAAGCGTGCCACACCGTTTCGAAGTCTTTAAAGAAAATGAGTGTTAAGTTTTTGTGTTAATGGGAAAAATATCGATGCTAAAAATTTGTGTAATTTTAGAAGAAAATTTTTCTTTTGAATGAAAATCAAAAAAATTTTTAGCATAATGTACTACTAAAGGTTTGGTGGCCTCGCACTATATCAAATGCCGATCTACATCAAAAATGCAAACAGAAGGCTATAGCAAACGAGATTAAGCTGCGCAAATGGGGATGGATTGGTCACACTCTCCGGAAACCACACAGCGAAGTTTGTCGCCAGGCCCTTGAGTGGAATCCACAAGGCAGTAGAGGACATGGTAGACCCAAAACCAACTGGAAAGGTCGTTGGAAAAGGAAATCCAAGAATCGGGAAAATCGTGGCAAGAGATCAAAGTCATCGCAAGGGATCGTGACAAATGGAGAGATTTCATATTGGCCCTATGCTCCTCCTAGGAGTTAAAGGAGAATACATACATACATACATACATAATAGAAAAATAGTTAATTTAGAATTTTCGGGAAAAATAGAGTTCAGGGGAAAAATGTTTTGATATTTTTTAGTTAAACAATATCGGCCCGGTAACTGAACCTGTTGAAATTTTTTTTGTGGATTTTAGGACACAGGCTAATTTGGGCCTAATCAAGAGAAAACTGCTAGAATTTTTTGAATATCTCAAACGGTTTTTGAGTTATAGTCGATTCGTAACATTAATGGTTTTTGTAAAGTTTATGCAATTTTATTTGAAAAATTATGAAGTTTCATTGATAAATCGTTTTAAAAGTTGTTTTAAGTGGAGCCCTCTCATCTGGCAAATTCATATTTCACATTTCATGACCACATTGGGTCACTTGTATACAAAGTTCTTATTTTCAAAGATAAAATTCTGGCTTTAGGTAGAAAAAATCACACTAAACCGATATATTTATTATTTCAAACACAGTTTTATGTTTTCTATATCCCATTTGGTTTTATTGGAACCGACTTATGTTTCAGTGGTCCATACCAGGTGACCAACTGGCCACTATTTTCAATGATAAAATTCTGGCGTTAGGAAAAAGAAACTACACTAAACTGATATATTGTTGCAAACACTGCTTAATGGTCTTTAAATCCCATTTAGTTTCATCGGAATTCATTTTAGTTCCAGTGATCCATGACCAGATAACCAAGTAGCCATATTAAGTTCTTAGTATGAAAAGTCCTTATTTTCAAGCATAAAACTCTGGCATTAGGAAAAATATAATGATATACTGTTGCAAACATTTGTTCATGTTCTGTGGACCCCATTTGGTTTCATTGAACCTACTTACAAAGTAGCCATATTGAGTTCTTGGTATGAAAAGTCCTTATTTTCAAGGATACAATTTTGGCGTTAGGAAAAAGAAATTACACTAAACTGATATATTGTTTCGTGGATCCCATTTAATTTCATTCAAACCCACTAATTTTTCAGTGGTCCATGACGAAGTGACCAAATGGCCATATTGCGTACTTCAAAACTCATTGCCCTAAACACAGCTACTTTTCACTTTGAAGCAAGAATATCTCAAAATTCTGATGTGATATAACAAAACTGGTTACGGCATCGTTTTTAGCATGCCAGCAACCGTAAAAATTCAGAATCAGAACATATATTGCTCACCAAAATATGTTGTTGCTTTCAAAACACTTTAAAATTATCCGAAAATTATTTACACATTGACCCAAGAGGTAGAAAACTAACCTCAGCAATTTTGACATTGGATATCTCAGACATGGCAATCCAGATTTGAATTATTTGTTCCCCATACTGAAAGTACCATGCTTTGGCAACATGAAACGAATGCTAATGGAGACTGTCGGTTAATGTAAGGGTGGTGTGGGCGTTGTTAACCTAAGGTCATTGTGGTGTAATAATGATAGCCAACATTCCAAATATCAGATATGTAACAAAAACTAATTTCTAAAGTTTCTAGTTTCATAGAAATCCCCATTTGAAATTAAATTTAATTAAATTTTTATGAAAAAATTTTGTGGGGGTAATTTTTCAGATTTGGTTCCTTTTGGTGAACAATATTTTTTTTTTTTTGGGATATGGGTCAATATTTTTATCTGAAAACTCTGTTTCCTTCTCATTCTCATTTTTCTTTACCGTTGGCATCACGATGATTGAATGATTTCTCATTGTTATTGTTCATCACCTTTCAACTAACGTTAACTTTGTGTTTGCCTTCACGCCACATTTTTTTTTTTGTCTTCGTTTATTTCGCTTAATATCACAGCGTAGAATTTAATAAAAGTTCTGGTTTTCCACGCTTTTGTTATTAAATTATGCGCCATACTTTTGTTTGTCACAATATGCATATTTTAGTTTTTTCTTCTTTCTAAACCCAACATAAAATTATCCAATCGAATGCAATCTTTTGCTTTTCCAATTCTGGAACTTGTTCTATTAAAGAGTTTTCCTGGTAGTTTTTGATCAACCACGTACTCTGCTATATTGCAAACTCCGCTCAAGAACTTGACAAAAAAAGATCCTTCAATTTTCGGTTCCCAGAGTGTGTGAATGATTTCAACAGGATCAAAAAAATGGAAAGAACTCTATTGACTTCGTATAGTACCTAAGCTCAAAAAGACGATTTTAGTTTATCAAAGAACTCTGCATATCTCTAGAACATTTAAAGTTATTTAGGCAACCGACTGAGCCCAAGCGATTAAAGCGCCTTAAGGAGGAAACAAGAGTTTGAATTTATCTTTGAAATTTGTTTACTAACGCGCATATTTCATATGTGACGACACACTTAAGAGTGCTGTGGACAGCTGTGAAAACTTGTATGCAAAGATGCTAATGATGTTGCTGATGATGACGATGATGATCATTTTATGCAACCACATACATTTAACTGACAATATAAATGATGTTGCTGTGGTACTTTGACCTCAATAAATAACTGCAGTGGTGTTAAAGTGCTTGTGACTTATTTTAATTTAATATGCAAAATATTTGAAAATTTAATTTTTTTTTTAATTTAATTTTAAATAAATGAAGAAAATATACTTCAGTTAGTGAAACGAAATTATTTTTATTTTGTAAGTGATGACAGCACTTTCTTAATACACTTTCCTGTAGTCGGTCTTCGGTTGCAGCTACTACTTCACACTGAGTGCTGTTTAGTTGCAAAAGCCTTTTACTTAAAATCTATTTTGCATAAATTTATAGTGTAAGTAGTCGCCGTCTTGTAGAAATTTCTTTTGGTAGTTGTTTTTGTTTTTGTTTTCACTGCTTGTAGTGTTGAACTTTTAGTTTTTGTTGACACAGTTAAAGAGTTATCGTCGTCTATTATGCATTGAATTTGACTAACAAAATCATACAATTTTTGTTGAGTCTTCCTTCAAATGTTTTTGCGTCTTTTTGTCTTTAGTGTTTAAGGATTTTAGTGGGCTTTGAGTGGATTTCAAGTAATGCTGGTGACTAAGTATTTGAAAATTTGGGTCAATTAGTGACCTTTAACTTATATATATGTGACCTTTATTTTTTGTTGCAACTACATAGTAAAGATTTTGTAAACAAATTTTTTTCTAAAATATTTAGCTTAAACCAGGGTATAAAATGGTTTGTTTTTCTTGGACTAAAATTTTTCCATTTATTATTGAGAATCCCTGTATTAAATAAATAAATTGAAGTCCAAGCAACTTCTCCGATTTTGAGAAAATTATAAAAAATATTTGGGCACTCTCCACATGTCTTCGAACTATATCTCAGACAAAAATTGTGGTAATCGATATTGTCTCAAAAATTATTAACAATATAGTGAACAGTCTTTTCTTTGTAGTAGAGAAAACAAGGCATCTTACAAAAAAAGTGCATAAAATGTTTAGAATCATCTTAGGTAAACGTGTGAATTTATACAGAATTTTCTGAGACATTTCATAATATTTCAAAAATTGTTAAAAAAAAAATATATGTAATTTTCCAGATCGCTTCTTATTCTTATTTTATGCCCCAGACAGATGGCAGCTCTAATGCACATTACAGACGCAAAATGTGAAATTTTCTACTGCATTATTTTAGGCATTTTTTAAATATAAATTTCATAGACATTGACTAAAAGAAAATTTCCCAATTCAGGGTCCAAAAAGTTCTAAAACATCAAAAACAAGATTAATAGTGAGTCAAGCAACAGAATTTTATTAGAATTTTGTGGACCCTGAATTGGAAAACTTTGGTTTAGTCAATGTCTATGAAATTTGAATTTAAAAAATGCCTAAAATGATGCAATAAAAAGTTTCACATTATTGCGTCTGTAATGTGCATTAGAGCTGCCGTCTGTCTGGGGCATTAGACTAAAATACAGAATTCTTCAAAAATATTTCGTTAATTTTTAGTTTTATAGCATGACGCAGAATCAAACGGTCAAAGGCATGGAGAACTATAAGCATAGAACTTAATCAACTGATTTCTTTATGTAAGCTGATGACAGACGAGTCAAAGGTTTTTAATGGGGGTCTGAACAAGACGTCTGATTGGAGTTTTAAAATATTTCGTTTCAAGACACGCTACGTCTTGTACATGCTTTCCTGTACATGCTTCATACTTCAGTTTAGTGTAGTCTGCAAATGTCTGGTCAGTATTCGGATGTAAACGAAGCAAAAAGTATAAGTGTACATCTCCGAAAAATGTACCAAAGCGTGCCTCTTGTTGTCCCCACCTATTTTTTTTTTTTCTTTATTACTTGAAGGTATAGAATATGATGACCTGAACTTCTGGAACATTTTTAAAAAATGAACTCAAGCTTTCAGGGTTGCCATACATTTTTTTTAAGTTTCGCCTAAAAAATTAAAATAAAACTTTAGTCTCAAAACGCTTAAATTAACTTTAGAAAAATCCAGCATAAATTTTAAGGGTGGCCAGGTGGTTGCTTTCGTTAAATTATTTTAGGTCTAACTTTCTAACGTTTGCCATTATAATTATTTACAAACTAATAAATATAGTTTAAATTGTTAAAAACACATCGAACCGAAATTTGGTTTAAGCAAAACTACAAAAAAAAAAACCGGGTGGCAACCCTGAAAATTTTTGTACAATTTCAGAAAAGTTTATCTGAACGGATCTGAAACCAAAAATTTCAATTTAGCCAAAAAAATTAAGAATTATATAAGATTTTCGTTCAGGCAAAAGCAACAAAAAAAAAACAGGTGGCAACACCGAAAGTTTTGTAAAATTTTAAAAAAGTTTTTCTGAGCGGCTCTGAAACCAAAAATTTCAATTTAGTCAAAAAAAAGTAAGAGTTACATGACATTTTCGAAAATAACGACGTGGCAACCCTAAAAATTTATGTTGGATTTTTAAAAAGTTTATTTAAATATTTTAAGACTGAATTTTTTATTTTTATTTTTTAAATAAATAAATAAAGCAAACAACAAAAAAAAAAAAAAACCGGGTGGAGGGTTTCTAAACGGAGAATGATAAAATGTTGCAAAAAAACTAAGGAGAATGACGAAACGGAGAATGACGCAATGTTGCAAAAAACAGTAATATCACAATGAAAATAGCATTTTTTTTTTGGAAAAGTTGAAACTGGTGGATAGCCCTTGCAATTGTTAATTGTTTGACTTATTTAAAGATAAATTAATATGTTTATTAACATACAAAAAACTTCCGCGGAGAATGATGCACATTTGCGTTCTATACAAAATGTTTAAACTTTTTTTTTTTAAAAAAAGGACACATGACCACTCACTGTCGAAAAACCAAAACTGACTGAGCTGAAAATACGCTAAATTTCCTCTTTCTCTTTACTTACAGTTCCCTATTTACACAATATTTGAAAAATTTACAGTGAGAATAAGAAGAACTGAGCGGAGATAGTCTAAATTAAGGGACCAACTTCCATGGCTATCAATTCTATATGAAAATTTTTTTTTTCGAAAAGTTAGCACAGAAAAACACTAGCTGAAATATTTGTACTGAGTTAGTTAGTTTTTCTTTAGAAAATAGCGCAATATGCGAATCGGGCAAATTAAGTGCACTAAGAAGTAGTTGGGGACAGAGCGGAGAATGAGTTTTTAACACTTTATGCTATAATTTCATAATTAAATATTAAAAATTATTTTTTTTTCCAAGCAATTTGTATAGAAGCTCTGGTTAAGTATCTATAATAAATATGTAGTTAAAATATCAAATTTTAAATTTTAACAGTGTTTTTAGCCCCGGCCATTGTATGGTATGAAATGGAATATGGTATGGAATGGAGACTCACACATAATGCACTAGGCTATCTTTTTTGATTTGCCTCACTGCAGTTCAGTGCTTATACTGTATTTGTAGTGTACACTAGCAAATGGTATTTTAGTGACAAAAGTAGTTTTTCCTTCTGTTGTTATACCTCTCTCTCTTTCTTGAAAAATATGAAATGCATTGCAATTTGCAAGTCTAACAATATAATAATTTTTACTGTAGTTTTTCTGCTTGTATTTTTTACACTGACCTGAAGTATTTGTTTGTGCAAAATAAAGTACAGTAAAGTACTTGCTAGAATCAGAATTTTTTTTGGCACTGATAAAATAAGGCAGTGTTCTTCAGTGTCAAAATTAAATCAGTGTACAGTGAAGATTTGAATCTTGAATTTTTGAATTAAATACTTCCATGCAGTGTAAAATGTGCGAGTAAGAAAATGGCACTATATTTCAAGATGTCTTGAGCAGGCCTCTAGTTTTTAAGCACCATTTCAAAGAAAAAAAGTCTCATCAGTTTTCCCCTTTAAAATGTTTCTCTTTTAATTACTTCCAAACCTTTCTATTCTTTAAAATGTTCCCTCTGCATTCACTGCACTTCAAACTGTAGCACAATTTTGCTATCCAATTTATTATCCTTAGCCCAAACGGCGGCTTCTACTTCTACTTTTAGTTCGAGAGCTTAAGGCGCATATCAAATGTCCAAATTCATTGTCCGTTTCCATGTGATGGTTTTTTTTTTGACTGTGCGCGTGTGTATCAACCAGGTAACCTACATTCATAGACATTTTTATTCCACAGTTGCTTGCTGTATTCGTAGTTAGTTACGTACACTACCGTGAATTTTATTTACCTTGACCGGTGCATGATTTTTTCCGCATGTTGGTGTTGTTTTTGATTCTGTTGTTGTTGTTATTGTTATTTCCATTAGTGTTTGCTATTATTTTGCTTGTTTTCAATTTCATGCATTTTGAATTGAAATTGCGCGTTGCAAAAATATTTTCCCGCCTGATATTTTAGACAAGAATATGTAAAAAAAAGCTATACGTATGAGCTTTCAGAGAGATATATACATAAAAGTATAGTGTATATATTCGTATGTACCGTATCTGGGTTACACTAAAATTAAGTGCTTGGATGCGCGTTGTTCGCGAATCAAAACAGATGTTGAAGATAAATCTATTAGTCGTGCACAGTTGACTTAGGAAAGCATTAAATTTGCCTTGATTGTTGACTTGGATGAATCTGGGCTTGAAAGTTTTTTGATGTAAACTTTTCGGCACATTGACTATTTAGAGTTATTTCGTATGTGGAGTGGTTGTTTCGTATTTGGAGTAGTTGTTTCCGTATTCGTTTTTTAAATACCTCTAAAATATGCTGCAGAAAAAGTTAGTCCCAAAAAAATAAAGAATCTATAGAAACCATAGTAGAACTTAGAATTGCATTGTATTTTTGATAGTGTACACGTGTACTCAAACAATAACTGTGGCCAAGCCAGTTCAATGCACAAAATTTTCTTTTGGAAATGGAATTGCAAAGCAACGGGGCTGTATTTGCCATAATTAAAAACACCTGAAGTTTCAAGTTTTGATCATAAGCTTCATCATACATAATTTCATATATTTTAGTCCACTTTTTGATACCGTCTTTCAGAGTTTCAGTGATAATCGTAGAATTTTCAAAAATCATTTTTTTTTTATTTTAAATCTGTCTAATATAAAACATTGCACAAAAAATAATGGGTTTGTGATTGTTGGATGAAGGTTTTTGTCAATTCCAAAAGAATTTTCCGCGTTAAATCCGAATATGAGGTTGAAGTTGGCCCATCAGCTCTATGTTTTAAGACATTTGAGGTTAAAAACACGAAAACTACTATTTTGGAGGTTCGATTTAGATTGCAAAAATCTTTTTTTTTATTTTTCTACATAATCATTCAGGTACCTTCTGCTACGCTTTTTCTTCAAAATGAGCTCTTTAAAAGTATCTTGCGATGCTTTCTTCAAAACTTATGACCGATTTAAGATGATATCATGAAATTCTACATAACGACTAACCCGAAATACCCTATGGGATTTGTGATGTTATCTTAAATCGACCATACCTTTTGAAAAAAGCTTTGTACGACATTTTTTAAGGGCTCATTTTGAAGAGAAAGTGTAGTACTATATGATGAATTAAGTAAATAAAATATAGAACAATTTGTGCAATCTACATCGAACCCCAAAAATTTTCGTTTTTGTTGCTTCATCCTCAATTAACTCAAAATCAAGACCTGGTGGGCTAAGTTCCAAAAAGATCAAGCAGAAAGTTCCTTCAAAAATTACCTTCAGCTACTCTGCAATAAAATCATTGTTGCGCGGTGTAATGGTTCATTATTTTCTTAATAAAATTATTTAGATTGCTAATGGAAAACTTAAAACCCAAGTAGATGAAATTAAATCTGTCTCTCTAATTTGATTTTGCCAACCATTACTCGTTGGCAGACTCGACAAGTATCATTTCGTTGAACTACTGTGTGAACCTTTATTAAATAATTACTTTAATAAAATGAACTCACGTGTTATGTTTGCAAGAGAATTACACTTGGTTACACCCCACATATGTACATTGCATACCCAGTAGGAATTAGAGAAGTTAAAACTTAGTAATTTGTTATCAGCCTTTTTGGCTTTTTTCAATACCATGAGCTCTAATTGTAGTTGCTGTCTGAATACTATCATACCTCAAAAGCATTTTTCTGCTAAGAGAAAAGATAATGCCTTGCTTTGGCTGCCTTTGTTAACCAAGTACTGGAGTCAGTAAAGCCTTTTGGATGGAAGTCCTCAAGAACAGCTCGGATTTTGATGATTTTTTTTTTTTAATTTTGTTTTTTTTATTTAAAATCAGACACATTTTGGGGCGCGATCGGAATTATATAATTATAGCCGTTCTAAAGAAAAACATGGCAACAGTTTTTATATACACAATTTTAGACCCCATAAAAAGAAAAGATACCCATAGGCGCGGCACTTATTCAACGACGCCCACTTTTTGACTATGCCTAGTATGTTATTTAATCTCAGCGTTTTCATACTAAATTTTACCAAAAAAGCTTGTATAGCTTGAGGGATATATTATTGAAATGTTCAATTGTAATACGCCCACATTTTGAGCAGTTTATTGCGTTTGCGTTCGGCACTTATCTACCAAATTTCACAAAAATAGCTTGTATGCTTTAAGGGATATCTATATATAAATACGCAAGACAAAAATTTGTCCTTGTGGAGCATGACTTTGAATTATTTACCATAAGAAATGTAATGTGCACAAAGTTAAAATTATTTTAATATTTTGCCATTAAGTCAGGTAAAATTAAATGCATGTTTTTCGATTTTATCAACGACAAAATACCGGTCACACAAAGCTGAAAAGAGAATACAGCACAAAGAGAAAGACAAAAAGCTGACTGACACTGACTTCAGGTTTTTTGTGTTCTTTTCGTTTCACATTTCTCATTGTAGCAGGGTTCATAAATGAGCTTTTCTATTTTGTACCAAATAGCAAAAAAGGTACTTTAGATGTCCAAAAAGTACCAAAATTATTTAATACATTTCTGGTCAAATTTTGACTACTGGGCAATTATAGTAAGATTAAAATGCCAAAAATGTATGGTAAAAAATTATTTCTTACTCTGAAAGGGTTGGGTAAAACCCCTTGTGTTGGTATTTATAATTTGATTATCTTCCTAAAATCTATTGAAAATGTTGAGGGCATATTTAAGTGGGTACTGAATTCCAACTTAATTTGAAAACGAATAGAATTTACCATATGTCTTATTTTGGCTCTTCTATCAAGTTTTTTTAATGAAAATAAGACTTTTTTGTGAGGTTTTTCAAATTTTTGAATGCTTTATATCACCAAGTTAACCTTGCTAGCAACACAAAAAGAGGATATTACATCTTACAAAAACAGCGCAAATCAATACATGAACACTTTGCGTTCCTAGCGGGCATATTGTACATACATTGCATTACTATGTTGCAAATCGTTGAATTCTCTCTCTCGAACTAAAACTTAAAATAGCAAATTAAAATAAAAGTAGAAAAACAAACAAGAAATGAAAGGAAAACGAATATAAAATAAAAATAAAATCTAAATTTATCTTGAGAACTCAAGTTCTTGGATTGTGTTGAACATTTCACAGAATTTTTATGGTATTACTTGTTTTTCTCACTGATTTTTACCCTTCAGAAGACTAAGTAAATATTTATTTACTCATTGCATGCAATGCGAAAACACGGAGAAAAAAATCCTTAATTTTCTACACTTAATATTTAAACTTTGTGTTTCAAAGAAAATAATTTACAAATAAAAAAGAAAATTGGATTTTCACAACGATTCCTCAAGCAGCAATCACTCACTACGTGGCATGCAAGTTAAATTTTGTTTATATAAACAAAATTTCTTTTAGTGTATGTTGTATCAGTCAGTGTTGCTTGATGTGGTTGGATGCTGGTTTGGTTGCTTGAATGGATGACTGCTTGGTTGGTGGCTGAGTTGTTGTTGGCGTGTCAATACAAAGAACTCAGACATATTGAGTGGAGCAGTAGTAGCGATAATTACTTAAGTAAAGTTAAATAAAATCTATCGTGTAGTATTTACACAAATAAACCCACTAAAAGACCGAGCGAACCCAACTATCCAATGCACACAAACACATATACACAAATGTAATGAACTTTACACATTTTTATTTAAAAAAAAAGGAAATGCAAAATGCAGCTTACTTCAGAGAGAAAAAGGAATCTTGCAGTTTACAGAGTTCATTAATTCACACCAAATGCGTTGAGTAGTTTGATTTCGGTTTTCTGTTTTCGGAGTTCGAACTTTATTAATTTGGTTTGTGTTTTAAAATCAGCTATTTATTTCGGCTACGCAAGGATGCTAATGGTTAAGTAAAAAGTTTAGTTTTTTTAGAAACAAATATTCAACGCAGTATCACATCGAAAAACATTGAATGAAACTTTCAAACCAAATTAATTTCGGGTTTTTTATTCAGAGGCATAAAAGGGCCTTTTTTTGTCGAAGGGAGGGGAGGGGAGCTCTCAGGGCTGGCAAGCTCAGTCGATCTTGCAAAGTACTCTTCATGCTCTTGACCAAAATCTCGAAGTTTGTAAAGGATGTGCCAGTTGAACAGGGAGACTGATTAATATTTTCATGCAAATTAGTGGCATATTTAAATATATTATTTTTATGACATACATAAAATATTTTCTAATTAATTTAAATAAAAAAAAAACTATTTGGATTACATATACATAAAAAATATGCGCAAATGAAAATGGCGCTTTGAATTGCAGCGTTTGCAATTTTTCTTGAAAAATAAATTATAAAAAATTATAAATAAGAAAATACTCTTTCAATTTAAGCTAAAAAAGCCAATTTAAAAAATCATAAATTTTCTGAAAAAAGTCATGTAATTTTCAACGTTTACAGTGTAGTGATTATGTATGGAAAGAATGCGTTGCATACTTTTAGGTCTAAAGAATTTTTTTTTAAGATAAGAAAGTCAGTTGAGGTGTCATGCCCATTAGATAGTAGCGATCCCCATACAAAAAAAAAAAAAAGTTCTAATGACCGCCCCACACTGGTCGGAAAATCAAAAAAGATGGTCAAAATTCGAAAAATTAAGTTGTTATTTTTGTACTTTTTATTGCTGGTAATGACAGAATATTATCCACTTTGCTCGTTTTAGTGGTCAAAAAGACCTCCTTGCTTAAAAAGGTCTTCTCGTTGGAGTTTGGAGTTCACCTTTTCTTGCGAAGAATTTTTTTTTTTTAATGTTAAGCGTCTAGGTAAACAAGTGGAAAAAATAACTTCTGTTCATATTTTTGCAATGTAACGAAATGGAGTCTCTTAGTGAAGATTTAATTAACATATTTCATAAATCCAAAGCGTTTTATCTTGTTCACAGTATATATAAATAGGCGACTGTTTCGTGAAAATATATACACAAAAAAAATTGTTTAAGTGGCTTTTAACATGATAAATGTTACAGCATCCGCGGCCACCCGTCTGGTTTAAACATGCATCTTATTTAAGGTACATTTTTCTACAAGCTTGTATAAAAATTAGCTACCCGGAGGTGCCCACGAGAAAGTTATTAGGACTTTTGTAAAGTATTTCATTTTCGTAATAATTGATCCCAGAAACAAAACTTTTGTAGATAAAGATGCTGTTCAGCATATTTTGATCAAAATTTTGGATGTGCCATTTTGCGTTACAAAAAATTAATTTCATATTTCCAATCAGCAACCTCAAAAACTCCAATAACTCACCTCTTATTGATTAATATAGTTTTGCACGAAACGGTTGGTCATTGTGGATCCGCCAATTTGTATTTCGTAAACTATATTTCAGATTCGTTATAAGCAACATCTGAAACGCTCATGTACCGTTTTTGGTGGTAACTGATGCAGCTTAGCAGTATTTAGCCCACCATTTTGGATCCGCAATTTTGTTTTTTCAAAATTAGATTTCAGATTCGTTATCAACATCATTACAAACCTCAAATTACCGACTTTCTTGAGAATATATCTGTTTAAGCATTATTTGTGCAACATTGTCGATCCGCTATTTTGTTTTTCAAAATTAGATTTCGGATTCGTAATCAGCATCATCGAAAACGGCTTATTAACGACTTTCAGAATTTTGGTCAGCTTTTTCGATTTTCCGACCACTGTGCGCCCTCAGTTTGAAAGCTAATATTGAAAAATTTTTAAGGAAAAAGAAAAAAAAGATTTCTTGCGGCCTCTAAATTCGATCCAGTTTTATTTTTTTCTTATGTCTCCGCCATTTGACGTCCGATAAACAAGTATAGTATATCGTTTTAAGTTTCTTGACATAGGCTATATTTCATTCATAGAAGTCATTTATCTCAAATGTTTCGACTAGTTGTACTCATTATTTCAGTTTCTTACAACTCTAAGGTGCCAAGGTCACTTCACAGAATTGAAGCGCACAAAAAATCATAAAATTCATCTCTGTAAAGTTTCCTCAAATTGGTGAAATTGCAGAAGTTATAGCGTATCTAAAACCTCAGTAGAAAATATGAAAAACATGATGTTTCAAGAACAAAAATCGTCTCTTATAACTAAGCAAGATTCTTTTTTTTATTATTTGCATACTGTTTGAAATGTCAAATGTTAAAAAAGTATTACATAGTCTTTCTTTTTTTATTTTTTTGCATACTGTTTGAAATGTCAAATGTTAAAAAAGTATTACATAGTCTTAGGGGGCAATTTTCGTTTTTGAAACATCCTGTTTTTCATATTATGTACTGAGATTTTACACTCGCTTTAACTTCTTTAATTTCAACAATTTGAGTAAGCTTTGTAGAGATGAATTTTATGATTTTTTGTGGACTTCAATTCTATGATGATATACTATTCTTGTTGATCGGACGTTAAATGGTGGAGATACCTATGAGAAAAAAATAAGACTGCATCGAATTAAGAGGCCGAAAAAAAAAAGATTTTTTCCTTAAAAATCTTTTAATATTAGCTTTCAAACTGGGGGCCGTCATTTGAACTTTTTTTTTTGTGATACTATCTAATGCCTATTCTTGGAATATTTTTTAACCGTTTTTCTTTATAAGGTCTGTCATCTGAATTGTCCTTTTTTAAAGAGCCGAAAATGCTCTTGTCTTTTCTCTCAGGAAACGTTAGTGTAAGCAAGATTATGGATTAAGGTTGGAAATAAAAAGAACTGTAGTCTTTTATTGATGTACGTCATATGTGTGAAAAGAGCGCTTCTGCACCTTAGACCAGTACCTAATTACTCGGATCTCAGTCATGATAGAGAAAAACGATTTGGAAATTTCTATAATGTTTTTAATATTCTTTCACTCCCAACTACTTAGTTTTTTTATTATTGATTTTTTAATTTTGAAAGTTTTTTTAACAATTCTTGCATAGTTGTACTCACTCAAGGTAATCTGCATTTAAATGACCAGATTTACTTTCGATTAACGCTCTCCTAACTTAACTCTTTGAGACCGATGGGGTCATATAGGACCCCAAGCATTTTTTGATACATCACTATTTTAACTAAAATTAGTATCAAGGAGTACTCGAATGCTATTGACATGCTCTAGAGAGTTGTTCAGTATAGTCTTGGCTACAATTCTGTTTTAACTTTTTGGCAAAATACGGAACGGTTTTTAAGCTATGACCAAAAATGGCACAATTTTTCGACATTATTGTGATTTTGAGGCCAAAAACCCAATTTTTTCGGGTTAGTTCTTGAAACATTTTCTTTTCTTTAGCTTATATCTACTACTTCGTTCAAGATATGAAAACAAAATCTCAAACGGTTTACGACTTAGAGCCGTGACAACTTTGAAAAAGCAGTTTTGAAGCAATTTTTGTAGTACTATAAAATTTGACCGGGAGCCAACCAAGCGAAACCCAGATAGGGTCTTACTAGTAACATTATGTGCTTTCAGGAACAGCATTCAAAAAGTTGTTTGGATTTTTTTTGTTGCACTGTGTTATATGAATCCACCCTTTCTAGCTATAAGAGGATTTTCCGGACCTACTTTTTTTTCTTAATTTAAGCACAAGAAAACTGAATCCGAAGTTAATTTTTCGATATCTACAAGGGTCTAGGCTTCGGTCTCAAGGGGTTAAAGGACAGATAAGCATTGCAGAAGCTCATATTGAGCGCAGATGCTGTAGTAAAGTTTCGCTTTTTGTAACAAATTTATTTTCGAGAATTTCGGATACCATTATACCATTCTTTTAGCTAAGTACTAGCTAGTCAAAAACGAAATAAATTTAAAGTATCATCAGCATTTTCTTCGATTTTGCAACATTTTAAGGGCTATTGAACTCACATAGTGCGTCTTGTCCCACTATGATGCATGTAATGCAAAAGCTGTTAAGGTATCTTGCAGCTTTTCCTCCCAATAATGACAGGAAAACGACAAGAACAACACTGCAGCGATAACAATAAAATTTTAACTATTGGTAATAAAAATCGATTGCAAACGCATAAGCAGCATTAAAATTGCACCAAACGACAAAAGTTCAATAAAATCGTTTAAATTGTATACAGAAAAATATCTAAGAAAAACCAGAAATGACATCAAATTAAATTAACACACTGTGAAATGGGGAAAAAAGAGTGACGCAAATTAAGTCCCAGTTGGAATTTTAATGCCAAGTTACATGAGCGAAAAAAATTTTGAAAGTCTAACTAAAATTTTTAACTTAAATATGATGAGGTACATCACAGATGTTAGCGAAAAACCAAAAATTTCAATTCCCACCTATATGTCCGACATTTTAAGGTTTCCTTGAATTTCTCAAGAAAGGACGTACCCTTTTCTTTAGATTATTTCAAGTTCTTTAAACTTTAAAAAAGGCATTCCTTGACCACATTTTTAAATTGCGGAGGAGCGACGAGGCAGATGATATCAATTTATGAACTCATTGCTCCAATTCATAAGTCTGAAGCGTTTTTTATTTTAAAAAAGTTTAGCCCTTGGCACAATTGTTCTTAACTCTACTTGGTTATGTCTTCAACGTATCAATGAGCACACATACACACATATGTATACATATACGTGCGTGTATTTGAAAAACTTCTAAGCACAAACGAACGCATGTTCAGCTCAAGGAGGATTGCAGCAAAGGTACTTTTGCAATTTTTATTGCTTCATTTAATCCTTTTATATAGTTTTTGTAGTTGTATTTTATACTTACATGAACGTGCACATACATATATATGTATGTGTGCAAGCCCTTGCAATGTGTGCGGTATTTTTATGTTTGAAAGACGATATCCTTTTGATGACCTGATCAAAGCATCACTTAAGAAAAACAACACCTTCAATATTGATTGCATTGCTGTGGTTACCACTACGCTTTGGATGGTTAGCAACAGCATTTTATTTTATTTTAAAATTAGAGAAACTTAAAACTTTAAGTGGAAAATGCACTAAGGAGGAAAGAATTTGAATTTATAGACTGTGAAGGGTAAATTAATATGCGGTGAAATATTTTTTAAGTAAAAAAGTATGTGAGCTTACGTGCGTTTTTATGCTTTAAATATACTGAGCATACCGCTTTAAATGTATTTAGTGCAAGCTCTGAGCAAAAACTGGGTGAATTCGGACAAGAGAGCGTGGCATCTCCCATATAAGCAAATTTTTTAATTTTTGTCAGGTCAAAGGTTACACCCATACTAGTTTTTATTTCTTTTTACATAATTCATTACGTAGAGCTGCTCGTTTTCTTCAAAACGAATTCTTAAAAAGTGTCGTGAGATGCTTTCTTCAAAAGTTGTGGTCGATTTAAGATGACATCACGAAATCCATAAACTATTTCGTGTTAGTCGTTATAGAGGATTTGATGTGATTTTCCAACCGGGCGAAGCCGAGGGTACGGGGGCTGCTAAAATCTGGCAACACCATAATAATGTTTGACATTTTTTAGCATAAACGTACTCACAACGTTTTGATGTACAAGTGCTATTTGTTTTGTTTACAGTGAGTTAAGAAAACTAATTTTTCCATTGATAATTTAAACGATTGATAAATTATGGGGTTTCCAACGAGAACAAACGTTTTTTACAACTAAGTGTTCATGCAAAATCAAATGTATTAGATTAAAACTAATGCCCAAGGACGCTTCTATCTCACGGTATGTCACATGACGATCTTGCATTATAAGTTCACGCACGGCATCAATGTTCTCTGGCACAACGGCCGTTTTTGGACGACCTTCACGGAAATCGTCTTTGAGCGAGCGTCGGCCACGATTGAATTCCTTAAAAGTTTTCACAGGGCTTTAGGATAGTGCATCATCGCCATATAAAGATTCAAGCTCATCGACGCACTCTTGTCGTGATAATCCACGTCGAAAGTTGTGAAAATGATCGCACGAAAATTTTCACGAGTTAATTCCATTTTTTTGCCAAATTTAATTTTTCAAGTAACTGTTAACAACACAAATGATGGTCGAACATCAAAACGTTCTGGGTACGATTATGCTCAAAAATGTCAAACTTTATTACGTATTTCGAAATAAATTGTATCCTAAAACCTTGCCATGCAAATGGTTCTCGAGTTATGGGGACACAGACAGATGATGTATTTAAAATAAGTAATAGTATGATTAATTGAAAATTTTTGAGAAAATTCAAAAATGTTGAAATTAAAAGTAGTTATCGAAAAGTAGCCATATAAGAGTTCTATGTATTTACATTAAATACTACCCTGCAGTTAAATTTGGATCTAATCCAAAAGAGTAACTAGTTCGGCAACTGTTCAAAAAGGTACCAGCGTTGTTCTAGTTCCCACGTAGTGCTCAGATTGTCTGTTGACAGAAAAATACAAAGTTTTCATGTTTTTCTTTGTCTTTATTTGCTCTTTTATTAACTGAGCAGAGCCGCTGATTGAGAAAATGTAGTATGGTGAGAGAGTAAAATGTACGAACAGTCACGTTTTTTTGGTGTTCCGGTTTTTTAATAAATTTTCGTGGAAATACGCCACTTTAAAGTAAAAAAATTGTTTTGATATCAGTACCGGCGCACTGTTATACATCTACATATATTGGACTATCTGAAATTGTGTTAATTTATTGATTATTTGAAAAACTTTTTAATTTTTCATTCGCCATTTAAATTGTGCATTAGCTAATCCGTCATTGTTTGCTCATTCTTCTTATAATTACATGCAGTTTATAGATACTCGAAATCGAGTCTCGAAGCTCTCAAAATTTTCAATCGTTTCTCGACTGGTGAATAGGTAAAGCAGATGGAGACAATTGTCTCTTGACAGCAAAAAGGTAATTTAGAGGGAGACAAATGATGACTCGTAGGACATCAACATTGAAAAACCGTCAGTCCATTATATGAAAATTCGTTAGTGGTGGAACAAGTACTAGTCCTATTTGGAAGTAGTCAAAGACTAGTAATGAACTAGTCCGATTAACTGCAGGGTATTTCCAGACACGCTCACAATAATAGCACTTTCTTAAATACGATAGTAGAAATATTTTCGGTGTAACCTCAGCATTTCTGAGAACGCACTTACAGCATTTGTTTGTGTGTCATTTCTCTTCAATTCCATTCAAATGCACCGTGTGCGTTGTAAATATCGTTAAATTGCAAATGCCACTGCCAATATCGCAGCACCTAAGTTGCCGTCCATAGTTGTTGCTGTTGTTACCTTCTTCTTGTTAGTGCGATTGCTATGCTGCATGCAGTTTTTATGCTTTGCTTCTTCTTAACACTGTAATTAGTTTCGTTTTTCTATATAAAATGAGAAATTTTCCAAAGGATTCTTAAGAATTCTTTTAAACTGTGAGAAAGATAACTTTAAAGTGTTTCCTTTGATGGTGATTTTTAAGTTGTAAACTTTTTGTTGTTGTTGTTATAAGTGGTACTGCTGCACTCACTGCACATTTGCTGATAACATTATTCATTGCAACCAATTGATGATGGCGTTCAATTGAATTTTCTTATCGAAAAATAAAATTTCAATGGAAATTTGAAGTTGAAGTTATTGAGAAGTTTAACGTTTTCCTCTTTAAAATATTGCTTTCTGGATTTTGCGAAAAAGATTGAAAGCCTTTGATGGTTAAATTACATTTTCCATACTTAGAGAAATTAGTGATAAGAAAATCACTTATCAATTGTGCTTTCTTCTAAGAAAAAACTCGAGTTTCCTTATGAAATTATATGTTCAATGGATGTTTATAAAATATTTCCAGCACTAAACATTTTTTATCAACAAAAAAGTGTTTCAGTTGATAATGCAAAAAATGCTATTAAATTCCAATAATGTCAACTTCAGATTTTTTACGAAAAAAAAAAAAAAAAAAATTCGCATAAATCCACTCTACCGAAAATAAAGTTAAAAAAAAAAAAATCAATTGGTACAACAAAATCTCATGCTTAAATTTTGTCACGTGTCAAATTTGATTAATTCAGTGATTGCAAACGTGTTAAAAACAAAAACAGGCCAACAAACATGACGGCTTAGCACAGACGAACAAACAAACTAAAAAAGCAAGACAAACACGAAACACAACAAAATGGTGGCATTTCCGGCTCATCGTAAAAATTAACATGTAGATATGTATATAAAAAACCCCAAAAGTCCTTTATGAATCAAGCGCATATTTTATGGTCAGTTGGTAAACTCTATGTTAAGCCCTTCCGCCCGTATAGAAACTGCCATCTAGTTGACGCTATAAAGTACAACGCTAACAATAAACAGTCGTAATGAATACAAAATGGGGAGGATATAAAATTTGACCTTGAATATTTAATAAATGCTGAACGATAGAAATGAGTCAATGCACAGTCTATCGTAAATATCATAGAACGAGGAACAATTATTTTAATATGGTGACAAACAATTTTGTCTTGGAAGTTTCTTGAGACAAAGACCAAGATCAAACGCCAAAGGCAGAAAGCCGAAAACTAGACCAAAGGCCTAGACAAAAGACCAAAAAACAAAGGCCAAATACCGAAGTCTAAAGACAAGAGGCCACAGCCTAAAAATTAAAGATTAAATGTGACCGTCCACAGGAAAAGGGAAAAATATAACAGGAGAGCTTAAAATGAGAAAAATGGTAAATTTTATCGGTTTTCAGTTTTAGGTGGAATTGTTTGTTTAGTAGACATGCTCTGAACATTTTGCTAAGGATTTGAGATCAATTATCAAACTATAGAATATCAATTAAAGTGCTCTTATCAAACATCGACCATTGACCGAGTTGTCATTTTACTCAAAATAGTATACACTTATAGAAACGCAAAAAACCGGTTTTAGATTTTGTGAAAATATAGTTCATTTTTATGTGGACGGTCACAAATATTAAATATTAAAGAATAAAGAATAAAACTTAAAGACTGGAAGACTAAAAGACTAAAATTACTAAAAGACTAAGAGACTAAAAGACTAAAAGACTACCAGACTAACAGACTAACAGACTAACAGACTAAAAGACTAAAAGACTAAAAGATCAAAAAGACTAAAAGACTAAAAGGCTAAAAGACTATAAGGCTAAAAGACTAAAAGACTAAAAGGCTAAAAGACTTAAAGACTAAAAGACTAAAAGACTAAAAGACTAAAAGACTAAAAGACTAAAAGACTAAAAGACCAAAAGACTAAAAGACTAAAAGACTAAAAGACTAAAAGACTAAAAGACTAAAATACTTAAAGACTAAAAGACTAAAAGACTATAAGACTAAAAGTCTAATAGACTAAAAGACTAAAAGACTAATAGACTAAAAGACTAAAAGACTAAAAGACTAAAAGACTAAAAGACTAAAAGACTAAAAGACTAAAAGACTAAAAGACTAAAAGACTAAAAGACTAAAAGACTAAAAGACTAAAAGACTAAAAAACTAATAGATTAAAAGACTAAAAGACTAATAGACTAAAAGACTAAAATACTAAAAAAACTAAAAGACTTATATAATAAAAAAACTAAAAGGCTAAAATACTAAAAAAACTAAAAGACTAAAAGACTATAAGACTAAAAGACTAAAAGACTAAAAGACTAAAAGACTAAAAGACTAAAAGACTAAAAGACTAAAAGACTAAAAGACTAATAGACTAAAAGACTAAAAGACTAAAAGACTAAAAGACTAAAAGACTATAAGACTATAAGACTAAAAGACTAAAATACTAAAAAAACTAAAAGGCTAAAAGACTATAAGACTAAAAGACTAAAGCTAAAGACGAAAAACAAGAGACAAGAAACAAGAGACGAAAGACAAGAAACAAGAGACAAAAGACAAGAAACAAGAGACAAAAATAAAAAAAATTCAAAAAAACAAAAGAAAAAAACTAAGTCCAAAGACCAAAAAATCACAAATGTATAAACTTTATTTCCAACATTGAAGCACTGTGCACTAAAAGACAAAATCGGGCCCACTGAATACATAATAGTTTGACATTTGAATTGTCAAACATTTAAACGTTTGACATAAAAACGAAGGACCTGAATACAACAACAAAAAAAAAAAAAAACAACCAAAATCCAAACTACAATTGAGAGTGCGCCACAACAATTACAACAACAATAAAAGCGATGAAAAAACAACTACAACATCAATAAAAGTGTTGACAATTGACAGCTTTTGTTGATTGTGTTGCGAATCCATTCGTTTTGATTTTTTGTTTTATTTTTTTTCATTTTCCTTTTAATGCGGATTCCTTTGCACCCCCTAGTGTCGTGTTTTTTTTGTGTATTTCCGTTCCGTTCGATTTTGATTTCAACTCATTCGTTATTCATAATAATTCTGATATCCTTTCAACCGAAATAAAACAGTACAACAAATACAAATAAATGGACACAGTCGAATAAACAGGCATGCCGACAGACAGACGGAAAGAGGGATAAAGAAACAGATAGGCAGTGTAGTGAGCGCTTAACGCTTGAATGGCGCTTAAAGTTGACCGAATTTTATACATCATTTTTGTGCTGGTAGTGTTGCCATCTCAGATTTTTATAGACTTTACAGAGCGACTTTTTGGCGTTATCATATGCTATGGATTGTCTAGATGGAAAAAAATTGTCTTAGAAATAGTAATTTTTATTTTAAAGTTAAACATAAGCCTGAAACCTAAAAATATTTATTTTATTTTATAACAAGCTGGCAACACTTATCATCATTTACGCATAATCGAATTATGCCATAGCTGAAAATGTTTCAATTTTGTGTGTGTGAAGAAAAAACACCCAAGCAAATGATTGACGATCAATGTCGTGTTTTCTTTATTTTTATTTGTTTTTAATGTTGTCGCTCTTGCTGCCATTGTGCCATTTCGCTGGTCCTTTTGTTCCAAAAATTTTGAGCCATAGCGATTTTATTGTCTCTATTTTTAACACCCCGCCACTAGCAACTCCCTACTGTGTAACCCCCCAGTTAACTCAGCTCTTTCAATCATTCATTGATGGTCATTGCTGTCAATGTCAGAGTTCAAGTGTTCAATCCATACGAAACAGAGGCTTTTAATTTTATACGGTCATGTTGTGATTTTATTTGATCATTTTATGTCATGTTATTTGATTTTCAGAAATTTTTGCGCTGTTATGTTTTGCTTAAAATCTTTGTCAAAATATTTTCAAATTCTGATTTTGCTTCTTTCATATTTGTTTTTTACTATTTTACATTTAACCCTTGCATATTTTGTTTTCTAACTTCTTGGTGGATCCAAAAAGGGGGGTCGAAATAAATTGTCCACTGCAAATGTGGATGGCTTTGATTTCTTTCATTCATAATACGTACATTTCTCATTAAATTTCCTACTCTTATGACTAGTAGAACAAAACCGTTCTTAACTTGCCAGAAATAAAAATTGAGCTTTTAAAGATGACGTCTGTCAAAACATGTTTTAAGTAAAAATAAAACTAAATAAAAACTATCTTAAACGGAAAATAAACATCAGATACAAAATTATAGTTTCGACATACGCATTGAATGCACAAAGTAAAAAGAAATAGTCAATTTAGTTTCTTAAACTGATAATAGATGGCGCCTTGGTGTAAAGTGGAGGCTAGCTTCGGCATCATAGTACTCAGAAACACTTGGGTTAGTATTTCGCTCGAAAAAGTCACTGAAAACTGAGAATTTTCAGGCATAAAAATAAAAAATATATTGATTGGTAACTAAAGTTTGGCCCTATGCTCCTCCTAGGAGTTAAAGGAGAATACATACATACATACAACTAAAGTTGAACGTAGAGATATGGTTCTTTGTTCTTTCGATTTTGATGAAATTTTGCCAAAACTGTTAAAAATGGCAATACAATCGCTATTTCCTTGTAGATTTTGGAGTTGTTGCAAAAAGTGGAAAAATCGGTAAATTGTGACAAACACTCCTTCATACAATTATCCAAAGCTTGGACAGTTCTTAACCGATTTTTATATTGACCATTTTTTCAAAAGTGTTGAATCTGGCCATAAGCGCTACATAGACTTTCGTGTTTGAAAAAAAAAAAAAAAAAAAAATACAAAATTTAGTACTATTTTAGTAGGGTAAGGGAGGGAAATATGGACTACGTGGGTAATATGGATGCGGTTATTTCCCACTGCATACATAGAATTTACCGTTTTTCATGTTCAAACTTTACGCTAATACCTAAAGCTTATAGTAGGGTAATTTTAGCGTTCGGTGAAGTCGCATGTTTCTGCAAAGTTGATTTTTCTAAAAAAAAGATCAGTGATAATTTTTTTCTAGTGAGTATATTTCATTATTTCACTTTAAAGACATCGCGTTTTTAAATAAATGGTTAATTATATAAAGTCAGTGAATACCATTTATAATTTATTAGCACAAATAAGTTCATTAACAAAAAAAAATTTTTGATAAAAAACCATTTATTTCACCAACACGTGCTGTGGGTAATATGGACCACCAAAGAAAAAAGCCTCAAAAACAAAAGTATTCATCATCTTTATCAGATGGGGAATCTAGTTGCAGTTTTCATGACGAGGCTGATGGTCATTATATGTAATTCGTTAACTACAAAGGAAAAAAATGATAAAAAAATGCATATAATGTAATACCCTTTAGTCAGAAGATCGCCGTGGCGAATTTTGGGTTGAATGTGTAATCTGACGTTCTTGGAGTCATGAAAAATATGGCGTATGTGGAAGTGACATTTTATATGCAACTTCTGTACCAAATGGACTATATGGTCCATATTACACTACACTTTTTTTCAATCTTCATTTTGAGTATTTTCAGTTTTTTAATTTTTTTTCTTTATCCTGATGCGATATTTATCTAAAAGTGCATTAGAATAAAGGCAAATTGTTTCCTTTACTGAATGACATAAAATTAATTGTTTTGCTTTATGTATTTTGGGTTTTATTTAAAAAAGAAAGATGGGTGGTCCATATTTCCCTCCCTTACCCTACTAAAACAAAAAAAAAAAAAAAAACCTGAATATGGATCTACTTTTTTGTTCTTCCAAAATATAAGTATTTTGTGAAAAAAAGCCTTTCAAACAATCCAAAAATTAAGACAATATGGCTTACGGCTTAGAAGTTATAATATTTTGATCCTTTTCAAAACACGAAAACTCGCAAATATAGTCCAGGGCGCTTCTTAATCGATTTTTATGTTCTGATTTATTTGGAAAGAAAGTGAGTCAAGATATTCGCAAAAAGCTTTTTGCTATATGGGCATTTCTCAGAAACTTTTAACCTATAGTTGTCGTCAAGTTTTGATGTCAAACACGTGTCAAGTCAAACACCTTAGATGCATTTAATTCAAATAGTAATGATTTTTTGTGAATATTGGCCCCCGGACATATTGTTCAAACATTAACAAGTATGTGCATTCACAAAAAATTCACAAAAAATCATTACTATTTGAATTAAATGTATCTAAGGTGTTTGACATGACACGTGTTTGACATCAAAACTTGACGACAACTATAGGTTAAAAGTTTCTGAGAAATGCCCATATGACAAAAAGTACTATTTTTAATATATTCTTAGTGCTAAGATTAACAAAAACGTACATGACCTACATTTGGGATCTTCTAAAATATGACAAAGCTATCTTTCATATAAATTCCATACAAAGATGATATATTTAAAGGCTTAGGAGAGTTAATTTTTTTACTGAGACTATAATAGTGGTGCATATTTTGACTAATGTACCATCTTTGTATGGCATTCACAACCCACTGGTTCCGCCAGAAACCAACCAACTATAATAAAAATTTCCTTAAAGAAATTTCTTTTAAGTTTCAAGCTGTAACTTCAAAAATGTAAGCTGATCCAAGAGCCACCGTTTGCGTCGATAGCCGCTTGAAACCAACTGTATTTGACAGCTGTATATTCAGTAAAGAGATACAATCTCAGACATTTTTCCAGCGGATGTTATTCGTCCCGAAGTCAAGATTTTTTAATATTTCTGGCGATGCCAAGGGTATTTCAAATAAGAGTTTGCCCTGGAATCTCACTTGATAGCATGCCTTCAAAAGCAAAAAATCATGCAATTCGGATAACTGATATGGAATTATGGGATTTTCCAAGAACCCGGACGAAGCCAAAAATATTTCGAAATAAAATGTATCCTTTAACCTTTCCATGGAAAATATCTATAAAAGAGAGAAAAAATCTTGCAAATCGGACGAATGGTTCTCGAGTTATGGAGTCACAGACACACAGGCATTGTATCTTATATAGTAGTCTGATTTTGGAATGACATTGTTGTACTTTTACGAACTCAATTTCGCCTGAACAGCTTTGGATATTAACCAGAATATATCAAGAAAGAAAATCCGCGGTGCAACAATCCGAACTGATTATTCCACACAAAGATTTTATGCCGAATATGTGGACACATTTGTGTTTTTGCCTGTAAAACACTGTTTCAGTAATATTTACCAAAACTAAATGCGGTTGCTGGTAGATTTATGCTCATTTCTCTTCATTTTCATGTAGTTTTATTTAATATTTGTCTGGAAAAGTTCTTTGTTCATATTTTTCAATTTTGATGTCCGGGTGCCTAGTGGTTCCGCTAGGAACCAACCAGTTATATTTTACCTAGTTCTGGTAAATGTCACCTATCCTCAAAGTCATACATATTTTTTTCAGCTCATTCAAAAAAATCAGGCTTTTAATGGTTAATAATAGTTTTGTCTTCTTTTCAGAAAAAATATATTGAAAAAGATTTAAAAAGTAATTTATGGAGCGTTTTCTTAACCCTAGTACTAAAAAAGTACTAAGGAAAGTAGTATTTTAGTTTTTGAATTTATGTATGTAGATTGATCAATAATAATTGACGATTATTAATGTATGTACGTTCAGAAAGCTATTTTTTCGACAATACTGGGCCTCATTAACAGTAATATTCGTTGCCGCCTCTTTTCATCAGGGGCTTTAAGGGATACAAAAGTGCCCATTTTGTATTGAAAAGTAAAACTTTTGGTCTAATTATCTCCGCTAACCTCATTCATTGTAAAAATTGTTATTGTTTTTTTCGTTTCAAACAAAGGGTTTATTTTTTTGTACTGTCATCTTCACGAAAATATACTCATAAAAAAATGTGATAAAGTGAACACTAAAAACATGGAAATTGATAATTTGTTGCTTAAAAGAAAACCTCACCAAAAAAACCTTCCAATCAGTTGATGATATATAGTAAAAATATTTTATTATTATCAATTTATCTTGTTGTTATTGTTGTTGTTGTTATTGCTTTATAATTTCCAGTTAGTTGGGTTTTTGTCTGCATCCGGATAGTCCCCGGTTTTTTGCGTGTTTTCTTATCCATTTAAATTGCGTATTGAAATGAATTGTATTGAGCGTACGTTGTGTTGCTTCATTTTGAATGCGTAGCGAGGGAATCCATTTAATTCTACTTTTCCGTTTGGTCCTTTCAGAAATGTAAGGATTTTAAGGAAATTTGCAATAATATGTTTTCTTTTAAGTTTTTTTTTTTCTAGTTAGTGTTGGCAAAAGGAAGTTGAATGTGCTCGGATGTAAGCAAAAAGGATGTTTGGCTGTTAAAAAGTTTTGCTTTTGCTTTTATTGTTGTTGCTGTTGGTGTTGTGAAAAAAAATTTATCAAAAGGAATGTTTTATTCAATGGAAATTTCGGCAATTTGCTAAAATAATGTTTTAAAGTATTCAAAAGGGTACAAAAACTGTTAAGGTCTGCTGCCGCCTGTCTAACTGGTTGATTATTGTGCGAGTATGTAGCCATATACTTTATGGTAACTGTATTTGTGTGTTTGTGTTAGTATTTTTACTCTTTTTAGATAGTTGCATGTGCTGTTTTTATATGTATGTCTGCTTTCAATGTAAAAGTTTTTAAACGGGATAATTTAGTTATTCTTCCGGTTCAGAAATGGTGTTTTGTAAGTTATTTAATGATAAAGTTTTGACCACGCTTTATTTCAAGTATATTAATTTCATACGTACCTTTACAAAGTTAATATTTGGAATTTCAAAAGCATTTTATGATCATAATTCTGATGTGTTAATGTAAGTAATATCAAATGTAGAATAAGTGACTTATCCAATAGGTACTTTTATATAATATCTGACTCACTGTGAAAAACAGTATATTTCGATCCGTGCAAAATAATAAAACAATATTATCGGAAAGTTCAGAACACCTAGCGCCATGCAGGCTTGGTCCTGATCTTGCACATTGAGTCTTGGTCTTGGTTTTGATATTGAGTCTTGATATTGATCTTGGGCATTAAGTCTTGGTCTCGATCTTGGTCTAAGTCTTGAAAAAATTTCTAAAGATTATTGGGTATTCAATATTTCCAAACATTATTTTTACAAAGCAGTTGGCTTTTTAAGATACCAAATTTAGAATAGAGAGATGATTTTATTCTTGAAAAGGGTGTGATACATCTATTAACTATAACTATATAAACTATGACTGAAAAGCAGTCTTGATGATGATCGTGACCATCCATAGCAGTCTGGATCTTGGTCTTAAAGTTATATCAGCGTTTTGGTCTCAGTCTCGAAGAGTAACCAAGATCAAGACCAGGACTCAAAACCAAGACTGGTTTTGCTCATCACTAAAAACACCATAAAATAGCACAGAAATACCATGCTCTCATCTCTTTTGGAAGCCTCGAGTTTCCAAAATCAGAGCCTTTCCAAAATTTTCTTAAAATAATTGGGGCTCAGTTAAATTCAAAAGTATCAATTAGATCGATAACGCAGTGCATTAACTCTTCCAGAAATTTCGAATTTTTGAAAGCAAGAATAGATTGTTGCATGCTAGTACCGATTTTCTAGGTTTCCAAAAAATGATAAATTTTAAGAATAGCAGGAAAAAATCATTTTCGAAATGGCTTACATTTTAAAGCATTTATTTTTTTTTAATTCCTTCAATTTCCGAAGTTTTTAAAAAACAATTTTTTACATCTTCTTCTAAACTATAAGGGTTTGAAACAACTCGAAAATTGTTCTAGAGGAAATTTCTGAAAAAAAAAAAAATAAAAACCAGTAAGGGTGTAACATTTTGCCTGGCCAAACATAAAATACCCATGACTCCAGTATCTTGTAAATTTTTCTTATATGGGAGGTGCCACGCCCTCTTGTCTGATTTCACCCAGTTTCTGCTCAGAGCTTGGATTTATAGCTCTTAGTGTCTGATTCAAATTTAGTTCGATTATCTCAAAAAAACGCTTTCATAATAGCGTTTTGAAGCTTTTGCTAATATGGGAGGTGCCACGCCCACTTTTCCGAATTCGCCCAGTTTTTGTTCAGTGCTAGTGCTTACTATTTGTAGTATTTATATGCATTTTGGTTGCATTGTCGTGGAGAATACTCCTAAAGTTGCATTTTGAATATACTTTTTGTATCCCACGAACTAACTTTGACAACGGAGGCAGTGTACCAAATTTCATGGTATTATCTTGCTCTATTTTCCCAAAAGATGTATTTCCATACATAGTCAGCCAGCCACTCAGCCAGCCAGCCACCCAGCCAGCCAGACAGACGGACATGACTATATAAACTCAGGAGGTGACGCTAATCAAGAATATATATACTTTTTTATATCTGCCACACCTCCTTCTCAGCGTTACAAACGGAAGGACAAAGTGAATAAACCCAGGGTGTAGGGTATAAATATGATTTCTAATTTTGATACATTTTCATTAAACAGCTGATTTATTAGTAAAAATTGTTGTATAGAGAATGGTCTAACAACTTTGAGTTGCGTTAGAAGGGTTAACCATAGAAAGCTGCCATTTCTGTCCAGTACATTTTGAATATTCAATATATAAACGAAAGCGGTTCTTAATATGTCTTTTTGGCGAAAGCGGCAAGATATGTCTTCAAAGCTATGTATAAGCCGATCTAAAATTTGACATTATTTGGTGTGGAAAAAAACGCATTGAAAGATTTTCATGATTATCGTTCTTTGAAAATACAAACATAACTAAAGTTCACTAATAAATAATTTTTAAATTTTAGTACTTCAAAATGGTATAGCTCTCTTAAAATATGGATTATTAAATTTTTGCTTTTACTTCAAAAAAAATATAAAAATACGGCGATCCTCAACCAACCTCATCAGCACGTAAAAATCACGCCCCCAATTGCCATATTTATTAGTGACGTTACATTTGAATACAATTCAAACGAGTGCCAAACGAACGTAGGAACAAATCTGAGCCATTTTGTTACACCCTACACCAGGGTTAAATACACTTTGTTGGGTGGTTTGTGACGCTTAGAAGGATACGTGTTAGGCATAAAAGATACATACTTCTATTTATTTGATCTGTTCTACCATCTGAGTCAACTTAGCTATGTCTGTTTCAGTTGAAACATGCCTCCCGCCCATATAAAAATAATCTATATAAACGTTATGGGTTCAGTCCCTGTTTCTATGCCTAAGTCTCATCATATTCGCTTGACTTTTTTTTTTTTGTTCAAAAGGTTGTGAGGAGTGCATAGAAATTTTTTTTTTTTTTTTAAATTAGGTTGAGCCACGCCCCTGAATGGAAAACAACGCTCTCACGACTAAACCACTACATTGATTTTTATAAAATGTTGTATGAAAACAGAGTTAATACTAAGGAACGATGAAGTGGCCATTATATTTTTAAGTGGGCGGTGCTACGCCCCTACATAGAAAAAATGCTCTCACGGCTAAACCGCTGTATCGGTTTTTATAAAATTTGGTTTGTATATAGGGTTAACAATAATGAACGATAATATGACCAATACGGTTTCACTGATGAAAACTTGTTTTCTTGAGCTAATAGTCGGGTGGTCTTTTTAAAGTCAAATCGAAATGGTCGAATTCAGGCCACAAGGCAAACTCAAATTCAAATAAAAGGCCTTATAGAGAGTTTTATTAAAGGTAGTAAAATCAAATTTTACGCAGCTACTAAAAATGGTCTATGCGTATTTTACACAGAAACAAGTTGAGGTCAAAAATTAAGCTGTGGCACTTCCCATAGTAGTAAAAATTTCAAAATGCCAAATTTTGACACCTCAAACCAATATCTACCTAATCCAGAGCAATATATTGAAAAGAGAGATTTGGATAATAACTTAATGTAGGGTTTTAATATTTGGCAAGGCCAAAGATGACACTCTTAATGGATTTTCTTTTCATTTTTATTTTTTTGGAAGCATTCAAAAATTGTAATTTCACAAATTTCCCCACTAACGACGTCATCGTTAAATTTCGTGTGCATTTTCGCGGTGAATGGGTTATTTTCTGTGGTCTTCGAAGAAGTGAAAACGTAGCATATGTATGTTTGTGTGTTAGTGCAAAGCGCACAGTTTTATATGCAGTAATAGCTTCAGTGTGGTGGTGGTGCATTGTGCAATAAAAAATTGCACAGGAAATTGTTTCGTTCACATGTGTTGCTGTTCGCTGTTCACTGTGTGTGTGTGTGCATTTTTGTTGTGTTTTCCTCTGGATTTCTTTTTGGTTGATTTTTGGCGATTTTGTTGCATTTATTTGACTTTTTGTTGCTGTTATTGTTGTTGTTGTTGTTGTAATTATTTATTTAGCGCACACTATTATTACGCTAAACATATCCTTGGCATTTAGTTGTGAACAGCGTTACCATTTGTGAAATATTATGTAGTAGTTGGTAGTAGCAATATGCTGCCTTTTGTTATGTTGCATAAGCTACTTTTAATATTCTCATTTTGTTTGCTGTCAACTACAACTTAGTCATGTGATATTGAAAAATAAAAGAAAATATCGAATGTCTGCTTAGTATACTTGAAAGTCTTGAATATAAAAGAAAATATTCATTTGTGTCAAGTAGCATGCAAAAATCGAGGTGTTTCACTTTGTAACAGTGATTGAAACTAATTTTTTACTGAGAATTTACGTTTAAAACAATAGTTTTTATAAAACTCTATACATTATAGTCATATTTTTTGTCTTCAGAAAGAAAAAGTAGCCTGTTACACATATGTAACAAAGTTTTTCTATAACTTTGTCTTTTAAATTGATATACTCTTTTATGCAATTATTCGAAACTTGTGTCTTAATCAAAATTATTATCAAAAATTATTCAAAACATTAGCTGTTACATGTTTGTAACGCATATATTACCATATAACACTGTTACACTTATGTAACACTGGTATTAATTGATATTTAATCACATTGATAGGTATACTTAGAAGTCTGAAATAAAGAAGAATTTTTTCGTTTATATGAGTGAAGTAGAATAGAAAAACCTTAGTGTTACACTTTGTAACAGTGATTGAAACTAATTTTCTACTATTAATTTACATTTCAAACAAAAGGTTTTATAAAGTACAATACCTTATAATCAAATTTATTGACTTAAGGAAGAAAAACTTGCCTGTTACACATATGTAACAAAGTTTGTTTTTGCTTTGTCTTTTAATTTGATATATTTTACCATGCAGTTATTCGAAACTTGTGGCTTAGTCAAAATTTTTATCAAATATTAAAGAAAACATTAGCTGTTACATTTCTGTAACACATATTACTCCATTAGACTGTTACACTTATGTAACACTGTTATAAATGTATATTTAATTACATTTTTAAACAAGAACTTATTAAGAATTGTAATAACAAGTATATTTTTTCATTTAGGTAACAATATAAAATCAACTAAAGCAAAAAATAACTTTTGTTACATATTGTAACACCAAATAATTGAACTCAAAAGAAAGCCTTTGTAGAGTTTAAAAAGTGATGCATTGAGTTTCAAATTTTTTTTTTAAATATTCTAATTGATTTATTGCAAAGCAATAGTATTTTCAAAAGTATCGCTCATAAAAGTGTTTATCATATTTGCGAAAGAACAACAACCTTGCATCACTAATCATCAAATCCAAATGTTGACTGGGAAATATTGTTACCACTGCAAATGTTGAAAATTTCAAATTGAATACAAAAAATATTCCAAATATTTATTTATATTTATGTAAATTTGTAGTTGTAATTTTGTGTTTTTCTATGGTTAAGCAAATGCACACATGTGCACACATATTCTAATTTGCAAGTGTATGTGGGTGCTGAGTTTATTCATGTGCACGGTGGTTGTTGGTTGGTTATATGCAGTCAGAAAATTTAGCATAAATTTGTGCATAATATTCACAAATATTTGAATTTTCAATGTTAAAATTTTACTAAAATTAATAAGTGAAATAAAAAGCAGAATGTGTAATGAGAGTTTTTAATGCACATGCGAAAATTATTATGTTTTAATTAAATAGTTTGTGAGTTATTTTTTCATTCGAAATTGTTGTGATTAATGAAGGTTTTTATTTTTATTGCAAGTAAATAATGAACTGAGGTCGAGTGTGAAGGCCACTTTTTAAAAGAAGTCATAAATTATTTGTTATTTAAGAATATATATTAAAAATAAATGTTGTAAATCGGAAAATAATGAAAAAATTTATATATCCGATATTTTGCGACATTTTCAACATATATCGATCTTATAAAATTTTTCAATATGTTTGGTTGTTTCCAATATTTTTCGATTTCTTCAATTCTTTTCAATTCACTATCGTCACTTTACTAGTGAAAAACACTAAGTGAGTTCTTTCAAGTTTTAAGTTATTTAGCCATTTTTGTTCTTAACCTTTATAGTTTTTTGACTGATAAGACCCATTATCTGTTCAAATAAACAAAACAAAATTTTCTATACAAAAAAATAAAACTGATTTTTTAAAATTTTAGTATCTCAAAACATAAAAAAATTGTCTAAGTGTTTTTTACTTGTGTGAGGACCATACTTGACTTTTGTAATATTTTTTTTTAAGTTCAAAAATCTTTAAATTTTCAGTTTTTTCCAACTTTCCCAAAATTTTCGAATTGTTTTGGTATCTTCAACATATTTTAAGTTCTCCTATATTTTTTATTTCAATTTCTTCAATATTTTTGGATTTTTCAGCATGCCTAGATTTCTTCAAAGTTTTCCGCCAGAGTTCTCTTTTGCACTATCGACACATTTTGGCATTTTGACTTATGAGTTGTTTTAGGTGATTATCAAAAATATCCCAAAAAAAAAAAAAAAAACATCCAATGAAAAATATTCAAAAAAAAAAAAAAAAAAAAACGTCCAAAAATAAAAACATCTAATAAAAAAAAATATCGAATAAAAAAATGTCCAACATTCATTTTCCATCAAAATGATTAAACTCAATTTAATAAAATCGATGATTTTTTATTTGGATTTTTATTTTTGGACATTTTTTTATTAGAAATTTTTTTTTGGATGTTTTTATTTTTGGATGTTTTTCTTTTGGTTGTTGTTTTTTTGGTTGTTTTTATTTTTGGATGTTTTTATTTTTGGATGTTATTAGTATTGTATGTTTTAATTTGTGGATGTTTTTTGTTCTGGTTTTTTGTTTTCTTGGATGTTTTTTTTATTGGAAGTTTTTATTTTTGGTTGTTTTAATTTTTGGATGCTTTTATTTTTGGATATTTTTTTTTGATGTTTTTTGTTTTGGATGTTTTTTTTCTTGGATGTTTTTTTTATTGGATGTTTTTATACACTACACCCAGGGTATATTCACTTTGTCCTTCCGTTTGTAACGCACAGAAGGAGGCGTAGCAGGTATAGAAAAGTATATATATTCTTGATCAGCATCACCTCCTGAGTCAATATAGCCATGTCCGTCTGTCTGGCTGGCAGGCTGGCTGGCTGGCTGGCTGTGTGTTGAAATACACTTTTTGGGAAAACTGAGCAAGATAATTCAACGAAATTTAGTACACTGCCTCCATCATCAAAGTTAGCTCGGGGGATTGAAAATGAGCGAAAGCGGTTAACGGACACGCCTACCACCCATACAAAAAATATATTCAAAATGCAATTTTAGGAGTATTTTTCACGACAATGCAACCACAATACACGTAAGTACTATGAATTTTAAGCACAAGTTCTGATAAAAAACTGAGCGAATTCGGACAAGAGGGCGTGGCACCTCCCATATAAACAAAATTTTCAAAATACTGCAGTGTAGGGTATTTACTTTTTGGCCAGCCCAAAAGTTACACCCTTACTAGATTTATGTTTGGATGTTTTTTTTTTTGGTTTTTGTTTTTTTGGTTGTTTTTATTTCTGGATGTTTTTTGTTCTGGAGGTTTTTTTTTCTTGGATGGATGTTTTTTTTTTTTTTGGTTGTTTTTATTTTTGGATGCTTTTATTTTTGAATGTTTGTTTTTGATATTTTTGAGTGAAAGCATTTTCCATATATCTTGAAACACGATCTTTATAATGCTCCTGTCAGAAAGCATCTAAATGCTTAAGTTATGGGGATGGATATGTTGATTTTTTGTTTTTTAAAGCCCGTGGCTCCAACAATTAAATCCAAGTCAGTTCATCTATGCATCGTTGCTATATCGACTTCAAGCCCTTAGCAGTAAGGACAAATTATGACTCAACTTGGAGCTACCTTGTTATCGCGGCATAAAGGGTAATAAAATTGCTGATAAAAAGGCAAAATTGTGCGTTCTTTTTGAATGGGAATTGCTATACTCCTGTGATACTTTTATACCTATACTACACCATAATGTCATATTCCAAAAATCACTCTTCTAAGAGGCAAACTTAAAATAGACTAATTCTATATATAAATAGGCAAACGAAATCGGTTCAGTCCCTGTTTCTATACCTAAATCTAAACCGATTTGCTTGACCTTTTATTTTTGTTGGAAAGGTTGTGAGGAGGAGCAGTGCATAGGACTATATCTTTTTTAAAAGTAGGTGGTGCCAGGCCCTAAATGGAAAAAATGCTCTCACGGCTAAGCCACTGCATCGATTTCTATGAAATTTAGTAAGGAGATAGGGCTAGCTCTAAAGAACGATAACATCACTATTAAGTTCTTAAGTGGGTGGTGCTACGCCCCTAAATGGAAAAAATGCTCTCACGGCTAAACCACTACATCGATTTCTATGAAAATTGGTACGGAGATAGGGTTAGCGCTAAAGAACGATAACATGACCATTATGCTTTTCATAGAGCTCATAGGGGCGTGCTAAATGGAAAAAACGCTCTTACGGCTTAACCGCTGCATCGATTTTAACGAAATTTGGTATTGAGATAGGATTAGCACTAAGGAACGATAACATGACCATTATGTTTTCAGTGGGGTATTGAGATAGGATTGGCACTAAGGAACGATAAAATGACCATTATGTTTTCAGTGGGGTATTGAGATAGGATTGGCACTAAGGAACGATAACATGACCATTATGTTTTCAGTGGGCGGTGCCACGCCCCTTAATGCAAAAAAACGCTCTCACAGCTAAACTACTGCATACGATTTGTATGAAATTTGCTATAGATATAGGGTTAGCACCAAGGAACGATAGCATGATCGATTTTTATGAATTTTGATATGGGCATAAAATTAACGGGACAGGAAGATATCAAAAACTGTTTGCTCTTTAGTAGGAGTGACACGCCTCTAAATGGAAAGCATGATATTGCAACTAAGCTGCTGCACCGATGCAGATAATCCGAACCCTAAGGAAGAATATTAAAAGCTTTTCGTGTTTTATTGACTAAGGATGGGTATAAAAACTTTTTGCTTTATTTTATGGTCAAATCGAAATGGTCGAATTTCGGCCACAAGGCAAACTCTAGTACTAACAAAAGGATAAAAAAATTCGATGGTTAGAAAATGGACTGTGGCACTGGTGCGGAAATCTTATTAAACAATCATATTTTTCATGTGAAAATTTTATACCATTTTCATATCTAGTGGAGAATAATATTGGCAGTGCTGTTAAATTGCTGGAAGAATCGAAGTCAAGAATCAATTCGAAAAATAAATTGCTAAAAATTTAAAAGTTAATTAAATTTGCCTTAGGTGTATGTGAAATTTCTCCGAAATGCATCTATGTTGTTATAAAAACTATAACTTAACTTCCAGTACATAAAAGTATGTATCTATTGTTTATGTGACCTGGTCTATGAAAAAGGGGCTTACGTGCGAAAAAAAAAAAATTTTTGTCAAAACAACTGGAAAACAACTTTTAAAGGTCAATTTGTGCGAATCGGCAAAAAATTGGATAATTTTTTTTTTGACACGTAAGCCCCCTTTTCATAGACCAGGTCACATAAAGTCAATGTTCCGACAAAAGTTGCTTGGAAATCAAATGAAAAATCAACAAATAAAGAGTACTATAACAAATTTTGTGTAAATTTTTTTTGGAAACCATTTATTATTTCAACAGTAAAATCTTTTGCCAATTTTAGCTATGATACCATTGCAAACTGCATACAGCTTTGATGGCACTTTGCGATATCCACAAAATATAAAAAAGAGTACATAAGCATCAGGTATATAAGAAAATTTCATATTAGCTTCATTTTATCACAAGATATTGCAATTTTTACGAAACGAAAAAAAAAAATATTCAGATTTGTATTGCAAATTCTCAGTGCATGCAACAATTTGGCAATTGTTCAAAACAATTTCACTTTTTCTGCTCAAAGTACAAGTAGAAGTTGCTCTTATACGCCAAAATACTTTCTACTTATGCAAATGCTCTTGTGCTTTGTAAGTGAATTTATTGCATTCGCTAACAATTTCAATTTACTTAAAAAGGTCGAAAACTTACTGAATGAGAAAACTTACCCAAAAAAGATGTGCAAACGTGCAATAAAATGGGTACTTCAAAACATTATAGCAACTGAAAAAGAGAAAAAAGAAAGAAACAAAAATATAGTAATATCAATTTTAATATGCAAAAAGGAAAAACAAATAAAATATCATAATGAAAGAGAATTCTGAATGGAAAGGTAAGGATTGAAGTTGAATTTTAAGTTCTCTGATTTCTTTAAAATTTATTCTTTTGCTTAAATAAATACTGTTGCGTTAATGTAAAATAGATATAAAAAAAAGTAAATATACATTGCAACATTCTCTGCTAAGCGCCATCTAGTGTAAAGTAAATTAAGCTTGCTAAATGGCTTGTGATCAAAGAAAATTAAACGAAAATTTTATAGACTTAAAAGAAACCTCCTAAGAGGATTCAATGTTACCTAATAATACTGTGACTCAAATAACATCTTTGATTTTCACATAACCACATAATTCGAAATTGCCAACTTTTCAGTAATGTGGCTGAATTTCGTTAATGCAGTGACAATTCTTCTTTTTCTAACCTTTAACCATTAGCTGTCACTTTGTTCCACATTTTTTTTTTTTGGTTGACAAGACTTTACGGTACAAAAAGCATCAAATTTAAATCTTGCGTGAATTATGGGACATTCATATATATCTGCAATTAAAAATCATAGGGACATGTCTTTACTAAAATCAAAAATATTCAAATAAAAACATCCAATGAAAAATATAGAAAAAAAAAAAAAAACATCCAAAATAAGAACATCCATTTTGCATTAAAATAATATAACTCAATTTAATAAAATCGATGATTTTTTATTTGGACATTTTTTTTTGGAAATTTTTTAATTGGATGTTTTTGAGTGAGATATTTTTAAACTATATATTTATGACTTAAGTCCTGAAAAATTGTCTTATCTCGAGTTAGGTTGTTTTGTCAAAAGTCTACAGATTGTAAGGAACAGTGTGTGCAAAAGTATTATAATTAAAGTTTTAAAACAAACAAAACATTTTTAGAAATTGTTAAATAGAAATTATAGTAAAACAAGCTCTATCTAACTAGCTCCACGCTAAGCATATGTATGTTAAAGATTCATAGATTTTTTCATAGATTTTTTCCCATTTATATACCTCCATATTCCTCATTTTGATTAAAAAACCTTCGGGTGGTTATCAAAAACCTTTGGATATCCTAGGATACATTCAATTAAGGCTGTAGTTTACCTCGACATTCTTCATTCAGCCTTTGAATGTCCTTCGGGAATCTTCAAGTGTCCCAAAAAATTCTCACTTAAGGTGTGTTGATAGTGCGCCATCAATGTATACATAAAAATTGTTTGTTTTGACTATGAATCTTTTTAGTGACTTTCGGAAAACTTTGTGTGACCTAGAAACATTCAATTAAACTTGTTGATAACCTAGATATTCTTTGTTTTAACCTTAAAGGTTTCCGGTGACCTTCGGGTACATTCGGGTATCGAAGAAATCTTTCAATTACGGCTTGTTGATAGTTTGCTGTAGATGTTTTCTTTCTAGTATGCCAAAATATTCTTTGTTTTGACTATTAAACCTTCGGGGACCTTCGCTTAAAGCATAAACAACTTTACAAACCTAAGATATACTCACTGCCGAATTTTCAGTTCAATTGGCCGAATAGTTCCTGAGTGATAAGGCTTTCGACCAGTGATATCCAAACTCAATACTAGCGTATTTTTTCAATGCATAAAAGCTCATTGAAAACTTTTATATTTTGCATAAGCTGCAAGCAAGTGACGTATATCTGCACAACTACTGACACAGTTAAACTCTTTTCTGTAAGTGAATACATATACGGAAAGCTTTTAAGCACAAAAGCTCAAATACCTGTGGGCATAGGCAATTAGGCATAGGATTTAACTGGCTTAAACTCACACACAGTCATTATAATGCACATATAGATAAGTTTAGGTGCATCCTGTGAAATGTAGTGGAAAGATACAACGAGAAACGCTGCTAATGTTATGCCAACTAGCTACAACCAAAAGCAACGAAAAGACAAATTTAATATGTGGTCAAAGCAATGTTAAGAAGCATCGGGGTGGCAAAGCAGTATGGAGATTTTCCTTGAAGTATCGCTAGTATAAATGCTCTTTTGCATGGTAAAGCAGTTCAGCATTGATTTGATTGCAGTGCATTAGAGTTCAAGTGTCAACCATTGAATACAAAAATGTTATCTCTGTTAAGGTTATGTTAACAACAATGTGCGCTGAACTATGAATAGGTTTAGAAGCAACTAGTTAAAATCTTTTTCTTTTTAAATATCCATTGGGCTTTTTGACTACTTAGCTCATACCTAACTACTCATATATCTGATTGTCTTTGAAAAGCTGAAAAAATTTAAAAAGCCTTAAAATTGTGATGAATACTTTCTACCGCAGCACAGTAATCAAAAACGAAAAGAAAATACTTGGCGCCAAAAATTTTGCGCCCAAAGTTAACCGTAATTATGGTATAAAACGTGACAGTTTATACGCATGTACATGTACTATATAGTGAAGATGGTTACAAAACATTGTAGCAAAGATAACAAGCAACACGATTTATTTACCTACAAGATCCAAAAAATTTACAAGCAACACGATGCCTTTCTCGTGAACTCAACTGCCTAGAGGCTAAAGTGGGAAAAAATTAATTTTGAATATATTTTAAACGTGGTCAGCATAAAAATGTTGGCGAAGACTGTTCCAAAAAGATTTTGATTGAAATGAAAAATTGATTGATTGATGATTTCCGCTTTTCTATAAATGTTAGTGAATGCAATAGATCAAAATGAATCTTTCTCAAGAATTATGAATACTTTTTTTGAAGATTTGGATTCATTCTATGACTAGTCTTTCTTAAACAAACTTTTCTAAGTGCAAGGTAGATCGACCTGGACCTCTCCTTAAGAAGGTTCTCCACCCTCTCTTTTCGTTCTTCTTCCAATTTATTAAGCTTAAGACCCTATAGAACTGAACTTTTAAAAAGTTATCAACTTTTCCAGCCTTCTTCCTCTTTGGTCGTACTTTACAATCAAAAGCTCCTCGACTTTTATTGGCCTAACTAGAAGTTTCACATAAAATATTTTTTTTTTTGGCAACTGTCGAAATATCTCCCTCCAAACCATTGCAAAATTATGCTAAACACACCGGGTTAATTTGGCTTCATTTGTTGACTTTTATGAGTCTCTGTCGATGTCGCTGTCATTGTTCAGCAATTTTATTTGTTTTTATTTATCAATTCAAAATTTGATTTTCGTTCTTCTTCATTGGTCTTGATATTTTTTTTTTCACTTTTTATTTGTTTTTTTTTTTTTATATTCGTTTTATTTGTGCCACTTTAATGCGATTATCAGAAATCTAAACAATAAAAAAAGCAGCAAAAACAAATACAGAACATGGTTTATAAAGCGCTTTCAAAATAAGGCAAAATCATTGTGCGCTGCTTTTGGCAATAAAGCAAAAGTAGAAGTATTTTAGTAGAAAAAAAAAAAAAAAAACAAAAACGTATTCACCATCATCATCATGCGACGACTTAAATTCTAAACTGACCAGGTCCACCAGGTGACCCACATTATGGCTGCATGCGCTCCGCTACGTCTGCCTGCTTTAGGCCAAATACTGTTTGACTGTCTGACCAGTTGTCTGTCTGCTTATCTCACTCATTGGCGTGACATGAGTGTGTGTGTGACTGTCTATCCTTATCTGCCTCCTTTGTATTGCATATATCTATCTCGTTTCTGCACTGTCCTGTTAGCTGCTGCGTCGCATCGCGTCAAAAAAATATTTAATCGCACAGATTTAAGCCAACAAAAATGAAACTTGCTCTGCAAGAATTTTTATGTTTCATTTTTATTTCGTGTCTTTCGGTTTTGCGTTTTCTTGTTCCTCTTCCTCTGTTTGTGCGTTGTCATTTTTATTTGCGATTTGACTTTATTTGGTTCAGTTTTCTCTTTTTTTTTGTGTCTGCCACTGATGCCGCCACTCCGTGTGCTCTTACTATTCTGACCAATATAAAAACCGATTTTTTAATTTATGTTCTAACAATTCAGACTCAGATGCACAGTAGGCTGAATTGCGCTATATTTGCATATAAAGTTTTTTGTTGTAACTAAAATCGTTTTTGGTATGATGATACATTGGGCTGAAAACATGAGTTTGTTTGTTTATTTTGTTTTTATTTTTTACTATAATGTCTAGCTACTTTGCCCTCTGCTATATGCGGGGGCGTGGCATTGCATTTACTTCTAATGCATGTTTTGTGTCCTGTTGTATAATATATAAATACCAAATTTCATCAATGTGCGTAATATAGTTTCAGAGATATGATGAATTTTATTTTTGAAGGGCGTGGCATCGCCCACTTTTCCAATGAATATTATTTAACCTGGTACCGTTTATCTTGAAAATCACAAGACCAATTTCTATCAATTTTTCACAGTATGTTAGCATAGATCAGCGAAAGGTAATATGGTAGGCTAGAAAAATGGATGGTGCCGCGCCCTAAGAAACATAACTCGACATATCTCAGAACTGGTTCGACGCTTAGGAATAAATTTTGACACATTTGTAAAGGAAACTATACTAAAGTAAATAATACTCAGAAATGTGAGTGGTGCCACGCCAAAAAAAAAAAAAAAAATCGACTTATCTCAGAAACTATTTAGCATATAAGAATGCAATTTGGTATATAAAATAAGCCACATAATAAAGATTAGAAAAATGGGTGGCACCACGCCCCTAAAAATACCTATGTAGAGAGCACTAAGCCAAATGACTTACATTAGAAAAATAGGCGGTGTCAAGCCCCTAAAAAACAAAATTCAAAATAGCATCAGCTAGAAAAATGGGCAACATCACACCCTTTAAAAAATTCATCATAGCCATCAAACTATTCAATGCAGATGAATATAGCTTAGTACATAGATAAAAGCCGCCGGGAAAATGGTGAGGCAACACTCATAGTTAGTATATGTATAAAATCTCATCTAACTGCGTCAAGTTGCTTTAGAGATATGCAGAATTATTTTTTTTAAGGGTGGATCACCGATCAAGTTTCTAACATTGACATTTTGCGAAAATTTCATTCAAATAGATCGGTTAGTTTCCGAGTACATAAGGAACATCTCATTTTTAAATGGTAGATATGAGCGTGTCATCTTTCTTACAAGCAAATTCGTTAGTGGTCTGACAGCTACTCATGTAAGTATTAAATTTTTCAGTAAATATTTTGAAACACTACAACTTATAGCACTTTTTCAGGAAACTGTGATCTCATGAGATAAAAATTTACATAGTATCAAAATTTCATGAGATATAGTTCAAATAAAAATCACTCAAATGTAAGGGGACATGCCATACAGCAAAAATCTTATGAGATAAAAATCACATGACATAAAAATTACATCAAATAAAACTCGCATGATATAAAAATCGCACGTAAAATTAAAAAAAAAAAAATAAAAAATTTTCTAGCAAACTGTGATGCCTAAAACAGAAGACACTTCATCCATCGTTCATGCCATTGCGTTTATGACGATTGCATTCATAAGCGTTGAGTTTGCCATTATTTGATGAATAGAATGGAGGGAATGAAATTCATTTTTAGTTTCGTTACCAAATTTCAGTTCTCCAAACATTTCTACGCTCTTGGCCATAGATTTCGCAGAAGAAGTGAATGCGTTTGGTGAATTTCAATTTTTCACTTTTGTTTTGAAACTCTGCTGCTGCTGTTGATGGTTTTATTTTTGGTAAATTTTATGTGAGCGATTTTGTTTGGTTGAATTTTTTTATTTTCTACTTTTTTTGCTGTGCCTCTTTTATCGTACTAACTACTGTTACTATTGTTTTGCGGTCTGGTATTTGGTTATTTGGTCCAGGCAGCTTTGATGATGATGGCGTGGTATCTGATTGTAGCACCATTGTGTTTTTGATTTTTTTTTTTTCTTTGATAAATTTGTTACGCGTTACGATTATTAAGTGTTCATCGTTAAAGAAAAAAAATATACGGCACCTTAATTCCAGCACCAGACACAATCGGAAGTAAAAGTGTTTGTATTGTGAGTGAGTTTGATTTTGTGTGGAAGCATCAATAAGTACGAAAGTGTCACAATTAAATTTAATTACCGAAAAAAAAAAAGAAATATCTTCATGGTCGTTTACCCCACAGAAAACTCAATCGAAAATCTCAAACACTTAACATGCGTCGCCAAAGAAATTGGCAACAAAAAAACGCAAATGCTACGTGTATGGCATTAAGAGTTTGCCAAATTTCGATTTTTAGGTTGTTGGCTTTGGTTTCACCAGTGTCATGTGTAGTATTTTGTTGTTGTTGTGGTTGCCGTGAGTTCTTTTAACTGTAATCAGCGTGAAAACAAGCATTTTGGATTAAACATAAAAAAAAAAATTTATATCGACTGAATAAAGAACGAATCAGTTCATAACGCATCAAATATTTGTGTTATGTTCACAGAGAAATACTTTTACCATTTCCATCCATTCCTTCTTCCAGTTAGAATTTAAAATGCTTGTCATATTGAATTTTAATTCTATGAAATTTATTTATATTCTATTTAGCATGCTAATTTATGCTTTTATCACAGCTTCAAATCTATGTCAGTATACCAATGTTATTTATTGTATTTATTAGTTATCACATATCACATCGATTTACAACTTGTGAATCAGTTCTTCGTAGCAAAGTTTTCTCTTCTACAATATTATTTAATCTAAAAGAAATTTTATAAATGCATTCTTTCAATAAATGGCTCAGAAAATATTTTCATAATCGATCTCTTATGAGATTAAATTACATTGTTTTCAAAATTGCATGCAACAAAAATCTCATAAGTTGAAGATAACATGATATCGAAATGGCATGAAATAAATGTATCATATAAATCGCACAACAGTTAGATAAAATAAATTTCCAAAGAGATAAAAATATCATGATATAAAAATGTTAGAAAATTTCATACATGATATAAAAATGTAATGAAAATCCCGTTTTATAAAAACCTCATGCAGAAAAAATTTTCATGCAACAAAAATCAATCGAGATACGAATTACATAAGAATCGTTTAAAAATTATATGAAGTTATTTTGTAACTAAAGCCTTATCAGATATTATCATCATGATATAAAAAAAGAGCCTTAAAAACCGCTTCCAACAAAAATCCAAAGTAGAAAAAGATTTCATGCAATAAAAATATCATAAGATGAAAATAACAAGGTATCAAATTCGCATGATATAAAACTCAAACAAAAATAGATCAAAAATCAGTGAAAATGTAGAGAAAAATGTCATGCAACAAATACCCCTTCAGTTAACTGAACTCCTATGAGATAAAGATATGATATAAAAAAGTTATAAAATTCGGTTTTAACAAAAACTCCGTGCAGAAGGAAAATTGCAAGCAACAAAATTCTTTTTATAAAATTGCTCAAATATTTTTGTATATGTAACATTTTTGTAACTGAACTCCTCTGAGTTAATAATATCATGATATAAAAATAGCAAGCCATCAAAATATTAGGCAGAAAAACTTTCGTGCAGAAAAAAATTTTGTGCAATAAAAATCTCATGAGATAAATCGCTCAAAAATCATTGAAAATGTTTTTGTAACTGAATCGATCTCTTACGAGATCAAATTATCTTGTTTTTAAAATTGCATTTTACAAAAACTGCATGCAACAAAAATATCGTTAGCTAAAAACAACATGATATCAAAATGTGATTAATCTCTCATATAAATCATACAAAGATTTGACAAAATAGATTTTCTATAGGACAAAAATATCATGACATTGAAATGTAGTGAGAATCGCATTAAAAAAAATCTGTAGAAAAAATTTCAAATATGTATGATATAAAAGTGTAGTGAAACCAGAGCTTAGCAAAAATATCGCGGAGAAAATAATTTCATGCAATAAATATCTATAAAGATAAAAATTACATAAAAAATGCTCAAATACTATATGAAATATTTTTGTAAAAAAAACTCTTATAAGATAAAATTATCATGATACAAAAATAGCAAGCTATAAAAATCGCATGTATCAAAAAACCGATGTAGAAAATAATTTCATGCACCAAAAACTTCATCAGATAAAAATAACAAGATATCAAAATAGCGTAAGATAAAATTGCTCAAAAATCAGTGAAAATATAGAGAAAAATATCATGGAAAAAATACTTCTTGAGGTAACTGAACTCCTATGAGCTAAAGATATGATATAAAAATGTTATAATTGCAAAATTATTTTTATAAAGTTGCTCAAAAATTATATGAAATATTTTTGTAGCCGAACTCCTGTGAGATAATAGCATCATGATTTAAAAATAGCTCAACATTAAAATTTATGTAACAAAAATCTTATGCAGAAAAAATTCAGTGCAATAAATTTCTCATGAGATAAATCACTCGAAAATCACTGAAAATGCCTTTGTAACTGAACTCTTAATAGGTAAAAATATCATAATATAAAAATTGTTATAAAAATCATATTCCATGCAACAAAAATTGGATCAGATAAAAATGGCGAGACATAAAAAACCAAAAAATTCATAGATAAATATGTTACATGAAATAAAAATTGCAACCAACTAAAATCTTTTGGGATAGAAACAACTTGGTACAAAAATTGTATGAGATAAAAAAAAATTTAATGCAATAAAAATCTTATGATATAAATCGCTCAAAAGTCACGGAAAATGTTTTTGTAACTGAATTCTTATTATAAAAATATCATGATATAAAAATTGTTATAAAAATCATATGCGACTATATCCCATTCAACAAAAGTTGCATCGGATAAAAACAGCGTGAAATAATTTACATAAAAGTTAAATAAATTACACGAAATAAAAATTGCAGCCAACTAAAATCTTTTGAGATAGAAACAGTGTGGTACAAAAATTGCATGACATAAAAAAAATTTAATGCCATAAAATTCTCAAGAGCAAATCACTGAAATCTTATTAGATAAAATATCATGATATAAAAATCAAATGTAGCAGATCATGTTCATGATATAAAAATCAAATGTAACAATACCATATGCAACAAAAATTGCATCAGATAAAAATAGCTTTATATAATAAACATTAAAGTAGATTAGTTAAATAAATTACATGAAATAAAAATTGCAACCAACTTAAATCTCTTGAGGTAGAAACAATATGGTACAAAAATTGCATGACATAGAAATCTGATGAGTAATTGTGTGACATAAATACATTATTAGGAAAAAAAAGTACACTGCGCGAAAGATCAGACCAACTGAACTTTATGTTTTCGGGGTCTCTGAATTCAAATATGGTGCCAGAATTGCGAAGTTTGTTAAGGTTTTTTCAGAAATCGGCAATTACGCTGAAAATTTGAGTTTTTTTTTTTCAGCATTATTTCTGATTTCTGAAAAAACGTGAATCATTTCAGCTATTCTGGCAGCATATTCGGATTCAGCGACCCCGAAAACATAAAGTTCAGGTCTGATCGTTCGCTCATGGAATTTTTTTTTTGTGGTTCTATGCACAGACCAAAAAAAAAAGTACCCTGCGCGAAAGATTAGACCACCGGAACTTTATGTATTCCGGGTCGCTGAACCCGAATATAGTCCCAGATTAGCGAAGTTGGTTCGCGTTTTTTCAGAAACCAGCAAAAATCTGTAGTTTTCAGCAATATTTCTGATTTCTGAAAAAACCCGAACCAACTTCGCTATTCTGGCACCATATTCGGATTCAGCGACTTAAAAAACATAAGGTTCAGGTGGTCTGATCTTTCGCGCAGGGTACTTTTTTTTTGTGGGCCTGTGTAATTAAATAGTTGTGCCATTTTTCTGTCGGTAGTTTCACATTAGATGCTTAAATTTTGAGTATCGTTGATAGTAGTAGTTGATACATCGTCTTAGCGAAGGTTTATTCCACTTTATTGATTTTATCCTGGATATATTATTACATTTTTCAAGTTATAGAAAGTCGTTTAGATAAGTGAGACTACGAGTACTTAAAGGAAAAGAGTTTCAAAGAAATCAGGAAATGAGATACCAAAACAAAGTGCCCTTTTATTTACAGAAATGTAATGATAATTTACATGAAATCAACTAACGTTTTTTTATTTGCATAGCTAAGAAGTTGCTAGGTTAGTACAAATTCAAATAGTCCGGTAAATTCATGGAATATATAACAACAACGTTTAATCAGCTTGTAAGGATTCCGCAGAAAAATCTTTTATCAAAATGATAAGAACAAATGTTTATTTTTCTCCTTTAATATTTTATTTGTTTACAATTCGAATGAAAATTAATTGTGAAAATTGCCATATGCTAAAATTTGCTTTGAATAAAAATTTCTTAGCGAAAAAAAACATGATTACTTTCAGTAAATAACCCAAAGGCATTAAGATCAAAAAGTAAAAATTAAAATTTCAATGAACGCTAAATTTTTGGGTGAAACCAAACAATTCAAAGGCATATCAATGTGAGATAATGAAAACAACTTCAAGTAGGTGCACAGACATAAGATTTTTTGTGTTTTTTTTTTTCACCAAAATAATAAGTGAATCTTCTTAGAGAATTATGTTGTTGTCGCGATGTCTCGGTCAACCGCATTTTTTTTTTTCCTTTTTGCCAGAAAATGAAAGTTCAAATAAAGATGAATCGTAATTTTTGGTCTTATTTCATTTCAATGTAAATTGTCTGTATATATGTATGCATGAAGGTATGTAAGTACTTCAGTATGCTTGGTACATTGCTGCTTTATGTGATTTTTATTTGTATTTATATTACTTACTGTCTTGACGCGCGTGGTCTCAAGGGTATCTCTCTCGTCAGCAGTAGCATTTATTTTTATAAGCAGATTACAAGCATTTTTTACCATTTTAATTTTCAAGTAGATTTTTTTTTCGTTAGCTGCTTTGAGAGTTTTCTTTTTCTTTCGGTGCTATCATTTTTCTTTAAATTATTATTAAATATTTATTTTTTATTGAGAGAATCATGTCATCTTTCTTTTTTTCTTTCAAATTCTTGTAATACAACATTATTTAGTTGATTAAAAAATTTCTTTACTTCAGATTTGCCATATTTTTTGATGGCTTCTTGGCTTCTTGAATGAATGATACAAAATCGCACTGTCATTTTGTATTTATCGTTGGCTTGGTTTTATTTGATATATTTTTTATTGAATTTTTAAGTTGTCTACATACGTATGTAGGTTTCAGGTACCCTTACTTATTCACTTTCTTTCTTATGCAGAGAAAACAATTGATTTTAGATAAATTAAATTCTCTGTATGAAAACTGAAAGTCAGCTTAGATATTAAAAATGAACTTTACTCTTTTAATCTGATAATTTATAATCAATTTTGTGTTAGTTTAGAGTGTTTTTTGAAACCTTATCAACAGTGGTAAGATGTCCAAACTCTTTTTTGATGAAAGTTTATATACTATATATCGCTAGAAGCATTTTCATGAAATTAAAAGTCAATAGAGAAATACGGAAGTATTGATATCGCCATGTCCTTTAGTGATTTCCTTTGTACTGTATTCAAATGCTCATAACTATTAGAATAATTGGCCAAACTAAGCTTTTTCCAGAAAGTTTTTTTGAACGAAGTTTACGTAAAAAGTTCTGAAAAAGTTTATGAATGATAGGTTTGATTATGTTACGTTATCACGGGAGATGATAGGTGCCATCATAACTTAAGCCGCAGCTGTGCCCATTAGCCTGGTTTTAGTGTTGTATGAAAAAAAAAAAAATACTGCGATATTGATAGTTGACACGGGCCAATTTTGTTAGGTTGCGTAAAAAAATTATTGTGTGAAAGTTTGGTCTCGATCGGAGGGAGGTAACACCTGCCCCATCGGGCCCAAAGAGGGGCACCTTAGCGAAAATTTCACGAAAATAATTTATAGCTCCCCCGGGGTGACTCCTAGAGGGGTGAAATGTATGACCAGGTTCCATTATTTTTTCCTTGGCAACATTTTTTCTACGCTCACCTACCCCCTATTTATCACCCTTCGGGGGTCCCCCCTACAAAATCCACATTTTTGAAAATTCGCTGTAAATGTCCCAGGATGACCCCAAGATGGATGAAATGTATGACCAGATCCTATTATTTTTTTATCCCCAACATTTTCATTTGACAGACTTATACCCTATATGCCCCCTTTTGGGGGTCCCCTCCAGGGGGACCTCCAGAACGGTGACAGATAGGAGGTAGATGGGCTTGGGAGAAATGTCGGAAAAAATAATTGAACCTGGTTTTACGTTTTACTCTTCTATGGAATACTCCGGGGAAGCTAAGAATTATTTTTCGATATTTTTCCTAATTTTCTTGCGTTTTTGTAGGCGGGCCCCCAAAAAGGTGGCTTTTAGGGGGTAGGTGTGTCAAAGAAAAATGTTGGGGACAAAAATAATAGGACCTAATCGGATATTTAGCCTGTATTGCGGTCATCCCTGGACAGATGCAGCAAATTTTCAAAAATGTGGATTTTGTAGGGGGGCCCCCAAAAGGATGGCAGATAGGGTGTAGGTGTGTCAAGAGAAAATGTTTGGGAGGAAAAAATAGTAGAACCTGGTCATACATTTTGCCCCTCTAGGGGTCACCACAGGGGAGCTTTGAACTATTTTTAGAAATTTTTCCTAATTTTTTGAGTTTTTTGTAGGAGTACCCCAAAAAGGGGGCATATAGGGTATAAGTCTGTCACATGAAAATGTTGGGGATAAAAAAATAATAGGACCTGGTCATACATTTCTACCATCTTGGGGTCATCCTGGGACATTAACAGCAAATTTTCAAAAATGTGGATTTTGTAGGGGGGACCCCCGAAGGGTGATAAATAGGGGGTAGGTGTGCGTGGAAAAAATGTTGGGAAGGAAAAAAAGTATGGAACCTGGTCATACATTTGACCCCTCTAGGAGTCACCCCGGGGGAGCTATGAATTATTTTCGTGAAATTTTCGCTAAGGTGCCCCTCTTTGGACCCGATGGGGCAGGTGTTACCCCCCTCCGATCGAGACCAAACTTTTACACAATAATTTTTTTACGCAACCTAACAAAACTGGCCCGTGTCAGCTATCAATATCTAAAAAACGCGCACTTAAACCAGGCTAATGCCCATGGCATGCCCAGTTCATAATTTCATTGTCAACCTGAAAGCACCATATCGAAATTTTGGGACTCTTTTGAGCGATATCTTCAAGAGAGTCGAAGAATGGCTTTTGAATACCAATATACTCTGTAGCGTTGGAAAGCCAGCACTGGGCTTTCACAAAGGTAATAAAAATTAACTCTTCCAAGTCAGGACTTTTTCATGTTCTACAATAACTTATTACGTCAGTGAGCAAAAATTTTGAGGCGTGCCTGAACACAAAAGAGTACCGTATAATAACACCAATTAATTCTGAAGCTTTTCCTCTCTGTGATAATTTAACGTGTTCCGTTAGCATCATAAGGTGGTCATATCATTCTCACTGAAAATATGTTGATTTGTTTGACCATATTAAATTTCCCCAGAAAATAAATTTGGAATCAATGTTGGTTTTATAATATAGGTTTCAGAAATTGTGTCAATTGAAGACCTTTACCTGGCAAGTTCGTCTAAACTTTCATAGACACTGAAATTACTGTGTCCGGGAATCCAACTAATTCTAAGATTATATTGCTGCCCTAATTCGCACAGAGATTTACTGCAGCTAAGAGCCAAGCGAGACTAAGTAATGTGTGAACCAAGGGCCTTAAGAATCGCTAACTTTTTTACCTTCCATCCTTTGAATATTTCATAAGGTTGCCTTATGATAACCTTTTTCAGACAAAAAACTATTTTTACATTAACCCATATCGGCCCGGTACCCGATTCCGTTGAAATTTTTTTTCTGAATTTTAGAACACAGACTAATTTGGGCATAATCAAAAAAAAAAAAAAAAAAAAACCGTTGGAAATTTTTGGATATTTCAAACGGTTTACGAGTTAGGTTGGGGTAGATTTCTACCGCTTGGGCAAAAACATATACTCAATGCAGAACAAAACTGGTTATTGTGAAGTTTTTGCAAGTTTATTTGAAAAAATTTTAAAGTTCCATCAATATATCATTTTATATGTTGTTCCATGATCAATGGAATCCACTCACCAGATAACCCTTGAGTTCAATTACACATTCATATTCTAGTGGCCAAGTGCCCACATTGGGTCATTAGTATAAAAAGTCCTTATTTTCAAAGGTAAAATTTTGGTTTTAGGAAGAGAAACTACGATATATTGCTTGAAACACTATTTTATGTTCTATGGATCCTATTTAGCTTCATTAGAATGCATTCATGTTCCAGTGGTCCATTACCAGGTGACCAAGTGGCCATATTGGGTTCTTTGTATGAAAAATCTTTATTTTCGAGGATAAAATTTTGGCTTTAGGAAGCAGAAACTATACCAAACAGATATATTCTTTCTAACACTGTTTTTCTATAGATCCTATTTGATGTCATCGGGATACATTCATGTTCCAGTGGTCCATGGCCAGGTGATTAAGTCTTCCTATTAGGTTCTTAGTATGAAAACTCCTTATTTTCTAGGATAAAACCTAGGCATTAGGAAAAAACTGCAATAAATTTATACATTGTTTTATGTTCCATTAACCCCATTTGGTTTCATTGGAATACATTTATTTTTCAGTGGTCCATAACCATGTGACCAAGTGACCATATTGGGTTCTTGATATGAAAAACCACATTTTCGAGATCAAAATTCCAGCATTAGGAAAAAGAAAGTGAACTAACGTGATGCACTGTTTCTAATATTTTCTTATATTCTATGGATCCCATTTAGTTTCATTGGAATCCATTCATATTTCAGTGGTCCATGGCCAGATAACCAAGTGCTCATATTGTATTCTTCGAGACTTTCGGTTAATGTGAGGGGGCGGTGTGGGCGTGGTGAGCCCATGGTCATAGTGATATACATGTGAATGATAGCCAACATTCCAAAGATAACAAATAATTTTTAGATTTTCTAGTTTCACAAAAATCTCTATTTTCATTTTAGGGGTAGAAAACTACCCCCTGGGCCAGTATGCGTTAAGACTCCAAGATTTGTTTATTTAACTAAATGAGACTTTCAACAATATTTGTCAGAAGAACTGTAATAAATTTATTATATTGTAGAAGTTCGATGTCATTCAGTAGAGAGTCTAATTGAGAATGATTTATTGTGTGTTCAATCATTTATGCAAACATCATATATAAAAGTATATTTTGTTAATATTAATACTCTACAAGAACCACTCGAGATCAATCTTAGATTATTCAAAGACTTCGCAATGACTGCTAGAGTACTTTACAAAATTTGAATGATGTTGGAGTTTAAGACCAATTCTATTCAATTTAAGATGCGTTTACAAAAGGAAAATAATACCATGGTATAATTACCGAAGTCATAAACGATTCAATAATATAAAAGCATTATTCAGAACAGTCTCAAGGTAGAACTATAAGCTACAAAAAGGCGCAACCAATCAATAGATGAGTATAAGATAAGTGGTACAAACCATTTCAAAACGATCAAGATTTTTTTTATGGCATCCGATTTGGCTATAAATTGGCATAAGCAATAGTTGCATAGTGGAAAAAATTACTAACAAATATTTTTTCAAAATTTAAAAAAATGGCGGAGATATGGGACTTCGAAATTTTTAGGTTAGTTTTTTTTGAGAAGCTATAACTTCGGTTGCATTTATCTAATTTTCAATTTTATAGTGTTAAATGATTTGTCTTAAAACAGGCTTTAAAATAAAAACTAGCAAACATTTTTTTTTTTTTTTTTTTGTATAGCTTACACTGAAAAGAAAAATTTAAATTGAGTTTCCCAAAATACGTCCTTTTTAATATTTTTTATTTTTCTTGTAAAAAAAGCTACAAGTGTAACTTACCAGTCCTCCAAAAATTGGAGTGGGCCTCCCAGTGGTTCTCCAGAAAAACAATAAAATGTAGCTTTTGCCGCAATTTTTCAGTACAATTTTTTGGAATTTGAAATTTTTAATTAAACGTTAATTTGAATTTGAAAAAAGTGCGTTGGTACTTATAATAGTACTATACAAGCAAAAAAACAGTCAATAAACTATTTTCAGCATTTGAAAATTTTTTTTAATAAAAATTTTAAATTAAAAAAATGTACTGAAAAATTGGGGAAGATGCTACATTTTATTGTTTTTCTGGAGAACCACTGGCAGGCCCACTCCAATTTTTGGAGGACTGGTAAGTTACACTTGTAGCTTTTTTTACAAGAAAAATAAAAAATATTAAAAAGGACGTATTTTGGGAAACTCAATTTAATTTTTTTTTTTTTCAGTGTAAGCTATATATATAAAAAAAAAAATGTTTGCTAGTTTTTATTTTAAAGCCCGTTTTAAGACAAATCATTTAACACCCTAAATTTGAAAATTGGATAAATGCAACCGAAGTTATAGCTTCTCAAAAAAAACTAACCTAAAAATTTCAAAGTCCCATATCTCCGCCATTTTTTTAAATTTTGAAAAAATATTTGGTAGTAATTTTTTCCACTATGCAACTATTGCTTATGCCAATTTATAGCCAAATCAGATGCCATGAACAAATTTCTTGATCGTTTACACATGGTTTGTACCAAGTATAAAGAATTTAAAGAAAGGATATGGTTTTGGCTTGACTTTGAACTTGCATTAAAAAAAAAATTTTTAGATTTTTATTAGTAGAATCGTTGAAGAAAGTTCATCACTAAATGATTTTAATCGATTTGGTTACCCAAGAGTTTTTTCTGCAAATTTTTCACATTAAGCAGAATAAAATGCATTTGTAATGGGTGTAATTAAACCATATTTACACAAAGAAGAAGAACGCAAAGAAAGTATTTGAAAGGGATATTTAATTTTGAGATAAAAAATTCTTAAAAAAAAAACTCAAATAAATTGAAAACAAAGTACCTACGCCCTTTTACAACAAAGGTGTTGCCAAGAAACATTTCCTTATTATGCCAAAAGGAAAGAGATAGACATCAATGAAATGCTAACGTAACATTTTTATTACTTTATTTTATAATCCATTAGCAAAAGGCGAAAAATTATGATTTATGGCATTTTTTATGAGCAAAAAGAATGGGAGAATGGGTAAAAAAGCACAATATTTCGTAAATTTAGAAAAGAAAATATATAAAGAACTTCAAAAAATTACAGTGGAGGAAAAAAAAATTTTTAAAAAATACAAGAAATAATGGAAATAAAAGTTCTAAAGACAAAAGTGAGAGTGGGTTATGCATGTTGGTGGTATTAAACACACACCTCTAGAAAGGTGAAAAAAGAAAATAAAATTTATACATATAATGGATTTCATTAACGAAAGAAGAAGAAAAAAAGAAACGTTTTTTTTTCCTTCTAAACTTTTTAATGATAAATTATACCATGAAAATTTTGTTAAGATACTCATCATCTTGTAGCTTAGAGATGTTAAACATTTTGTTATTTATGACTTTGAGGTTACGTTTAATTTGGTTTTCTTTTTTTTTTTTCTTTTACAAAGCTGAGTAGAATGTATCAAATTATTATAAGCTTATTGTATGTAATTTGTAGCTTAATCCATTTCTAACATGCTTTAACTCAATTGCAAAATATTTCAAAAATATCAAACTAAATCTTTATAAGGAATCTGTGCAAAAACTCTTCGGCTATACACAATGGGTTAAAATTTTCAAATATAACAGATTATTCTATTATAGCTGCAAAGCGTTTTCCAAGAAAAGCAACCAATAGTCATACTTAATAACTAAAAATAAAAATTTCTTTAACTTAGATATGTTATCCAGTGAGGTTTTGTATCATTTATTTTTGCAAAGTTTCCTCGGCAACGTCCAGGATAGTAAAAAATTAAGAAAAGTTATATTGATTAATTTTTTAATTATCTAAAATTCTTATTGTATACAAATCAATAAAATTTTTCTTCAAGAAAGTAACAATTTATTTAATTATATATTTTCCGGGATACATTGCCGTAGGAACTTCGAAAAAAATATATAGTAGGACTTTACTAGGCAATAAATTCGAAAAAAAAAACTCAAATCAGGTTCTTGGTTCCCGAGATATTAAGAATTTTTAATATCTCGGACAAAGCCGAGGGAACTTTGAAAAAAAAATTGCTACAAAACCTCACTGGGTAATACACGTATATCTACGTATTGAAAAAAATTAAAAAAAATCCCCAAATCGGACCAATAGTTCCCGAGTTATTATGGTTTTCCGGACAAAACCGAGAGAATTGTGAAAAAAAAAAGTTCACAAAATCTCGCCGGATCATTCAAATCGGTTTAGGTGTTTCCGAGTTATTAAGATTTTTTACTTTCTCGAATAAAGCCGATGGATTTTCGAAAAAATAAGTTTCACATGACGTCAATAGGCAAAGTATTTCTATCCTTTAAAAAAATAAAAAAATCATACAAATCGAATGAATGGTTCTCGAGTTGTAGAGTTTTATAAATTTTGCCGTTTTTCGGGTTTAGCACAAAGAAAGTTGGTCAAAACGATTTCTTTTTTAAAAAGCGGTAGCTTGTTTTGTTTTCTGTTCAATTACCAACAGGCCTTCATCATTGAAATCTTTCCGCAATGCATCCCCAAGGTGGCAAAAAACTTTGATATAAAAAACACATTTTGGAATCAAGTTATAGAATTTTCTTTTTCTTCCTTAGAAAACTGCATTCATTTAAAGAATTTTTGGAAGTTTTAGAAGGAAGGAGGATAGCATAGGAGGCTTTATCACCACCAAATAATGACGATAAAGACCTAACTCAGGGGATTAATTCCAATGTATGATGAGAAATATATGAACACAACTGCAATAACCGTTTTGACAAAATGAAACCCCTCCTAAACGAGACAGTCATGCTTTAACAATCCCCCTTCAAAAACATTCATTTGATAAGAGTATTTCGTAAGTCATGGAGCCAATTAATTCAGAAGAGAAAATCCGATCAGGTAGAGGTATTAATTTTAGCTGGTGGATTGTCTTCATTTCTTGATTTAAGCCATTCCAAAGTGGTTAACCTTAACGTACTCTTGAAATCAATGGGGTAGTCACGACATTTGGGACAGTTTGATAAGACTTGTCCCATTCAGAATATATAAGAATTGAAGAAGACATAGAGAGAAAAATTCTTTGCTGTGCTCCTTACAAAAAAAAAGTGACATTCGGAACGTAAACAGCGAAAAGTTTGAAGCTGATCTTTGATTTTCAGCGTTCCAAAAGTCGACAAGGTTTAGTTTTTGTTATTCCTCTAGATTCTATTAAATGGGAAACTAGTCTAAAGGTATGGACATTGATGGAAAAACCATGAACAAATATAATAAAAAATTTTGCATGCATATGTCACTGACGTCCTTCTGAAAGGATGTCCATTTGTGTCGACACTGATGCAAAAAAAAAAAAAATCTAAAATCACCATATTCATTGTCAAACGTCTGAAAAGAACAAGAAATCCCCGAAAAAATGGGTAAATTTTCAACAAAGGCAGATAATTCTGTGCTATTTTGGGTTATTGATGCACAATGTGTTAATTTATTTTGAATTTCTGAGCTTAATCTTTCTTTTTCTACGTATTACTAAATACTGGTGCTTATCGTCTATTAAAATTTGTTTAATTATTCAGGTCATTAATCCGCATACGGTTCGCCCCATCAGTCATGAGCCCGTAACTCATCGAAGCGTAGCATCAATTAAAACGTAATGATTTTCCACGGTTTGTTTTTTTCTTTTTCTTCCCAGCATAATGTGGTTTTAACGTCTTAACGACAAATTATAATCTGTTTGAGCCAAGTTTTTTTTTTTTTTTTTTTTTTTTTTTTGTCAAGAACGTGTTTTCAGCGTGTTTTCTATCATAATACTTTTTTTTCTAATGATATTGCTGCTCTTTTCATGAAGGGGACTACAATTTGTTGACTTAAATGGCATTTAAGTTGTAAGAAATCATGTAATGCTTGGCTTTAAGCTGATATTACATTAATAATAATAACAACAACAAAAATAACAACAACAACACAGCTACAATAACAATAATATTGTCATAACAAATAATGAAACAACAACAAGAAATTTTGATATTTTATTACGTTGGCTACGCTACATTAAATCTAAAGTTGAAGGTCGTCATCGATATTTGGCATCAATTGTCGTCATTGAGAGTCATCGTTGTCATTGTAAGATTTAGTGTTAGTGATTGAGTAGGGGGAGGGTGTCAAACCCCCTCAACCAAAATTTTTTTATCTCTCAATGAAATTTTTGGAGTTCAAATTTTTATGATTTTTCCGCACACACCCTCTTCCTCACCGAAATATTTTCCGACACACGACCTTGTAAGTGATACATTTTTAGGCGCACATGCTTAAGAAATAAAATGTAATGTACTCATAAAGTAAAGTAGCATTAAATATGTATTACATAGCAAGTTAATGACCGTTTAATGTCGATTTATAGCAATTTCTTAAGTTAATAAATTCAATTAAATGTTGTTTCATTTAGTGATGCAATTGAATTTTATATCTTTGATTCGATCTAGCAATTACAAGATGACTTAGTTGTTTTATTTTTTAAGTAGATTGGAGTTTATATTTTGTGACCTTAAGTTTGACATGTGGTATGTGGTTGTATCATGATTATTCGAATGACATTGATTTTAAATTTTCGTAACCATAAGAGCTACAATTCATTTCATACTAAATAGGAGATTTAAGCTTTTTAGAAATTTTTAGAATTGGTACATACGAGCAACTTATATGCGTCCTTTTGAATGCCTTTAATTCGAATAGGTTTCTTGTCAGAAACAGCAAACGTAGGGGAACTAATGCTATTATGGTATAGTTTTTCAATTTGGTATGATCGCATATCTCCGATTTGGGAAAGAACCTGCGAACGTCACTGCTTTTATCTTGTCAGAAAACATAAAAACCAGGGATGTGTGGTTGTCATGGACCAAACAAAATTTTTCCGATGTCAGTTGAACCAAACATAAATTGAGTGTGGTCGATGTAATTTTGCTCATTTTTTGCAAAACAATTTTGTGAAGTTCAATTAATATTCAATTAAGGTAAGTGCTCGGTATTGCGAAGAAATTCACAAAGTTTAGAATTTAATTTTTACAATTTTGAAATTTCTAAAAATTGGCCAATGTGGTATAGTCGGGCTTCGCTAATGTGGTATATGAACATTTCTTGATATTCTGAACATTATTTGATGGCTGTTTATTTTTTAATAAGAACTATGAGTTAAGGAACCAATGTAAATGTTATTATGAACTTATTTCATACCTTTCAAACTTTATATTTAGTTGTATGGTTAAGTATACCACATTACCCTACTTATATGCACCACATTACCCGCCCACTTTACAAGTACTGATCAGTATGTATATTGTTACTAAGTTAACAGACGTCATGCTAAGCATAAACAAATGATCGTATTGGTTCAATCATACCAATATGTTTGTGCATTGGTGTTGCTCAAAATCGGTTACTAAGTAATTAATTGTTATAAATTTTGTGAAATTGTAAAATAAAAATTTTCGCCAATTTTCCCAGTAATCTTTTGCTCTTTCTTCATCAGATTTTTTTTTTCGATTTTGTTTTATATAACTTTTTCTTAGTCTATTTCTTTCAGTTTTCTAATTTTCGTCATTTTTCCGCTTCGTTTAAGGTCCACTTTTAACTTTTTTTACTTTTATTTAAGCTTCTAACCCCTACCCGCCACCCTCAACCCCTCCTTTTCAATCTTCTTCTACTTATATCCGTTTTCTATTTTCTATCCCCTTTCATTACAGGTCTTTCACTCTCTTTTTACTACTTACGTATATACTTCATCATTTTGTTTACTAATTTTTACTATGCTGGTCTAGTTTTTTCCATCTTCAGATTATATCGAATATCTTTCGTCTTCCCTAAAACGACTTCTTTTTTTTTTTAATTTTGGTCATATTCAAATCGTTTTCATCTTTCATTACTCTCATTTTACCTTCTCTTTTTAAATTTTACAACTACCTTCAGCTGTCATCCCCTTATTTTTCTTCCTAGATTCATGTCCGTTTTTTCATTTTCAGGTACCTTCCCTTTCATGTCTTTTTCCCTCTATTATATCTTTTCTGCTTTCAAATTTTTACGTTTTAAAATATTTTACATATTGGCGTTTCCGCCATAAAATTATATTATCATATCTCTGAAAATGAGCAGTGTCATGCCCCTAAAAAAATAAATTTATAATTCACGAGATTTGGTGCACATGTAAAAATGGGAAGGGACAAATGACATTCTTTGGAAAAATTGGTGATGCCACGTGAAAACAACAAGATAACCATCTGGGAAATCCTTGTTTTTTGAAAGATTTTCAGTTTAAAATTTGAAGGATAGAAAAAAAATCCTACATGTGGTGCTTAAAATGTTTGATTTGGAGGAATTTTCGTATACCATCTAAGTATACCTGGAGGTCTAGATGAAGTGCGTTCTCGATCACGGATATCCCTATTTTCCAAGCACTCTTAGATATGAAAGACTTATGTAAAACAAAATAAAATTTTTTTAGCTCCGTTGATCGGGCAGATTTATCAATAACTATGTAAACATATAACAAAGCCATTCGACGGACACCTACGTATGTTAGAATGAAAGCTGTCTTTGATCAAAAAGATATTCATTCTATAGTTTCCCGTTTCGATCAAACTGCAAGAAAATATATTAGGATTCCGTGTTTAAATGTTATTCATGAGAATAAACGTCAAATGGTTCAGGCAGATCAGGCGATACAAATTTTTTTAGAAGATTTCAAAATATTTCAGTCACTTATTTCACCAATTAAATTGATCGATGAATTAACGGTTGAAGCACTACCTAGTCCATGCTCTTTGATCACAATTAGAGTTTTATTCTTCTAGGTTAAGCTTTGGTAGACCCTTTGGAGATAGAAGCATCTGACGTAAGTAAACTCTTTTGTTACGAAAGAATGTTGTCTTCACGGCAAAGGCTGCAAATGGAATCCCTGGAGATAGTCCCATGTCTTAAACAGACGAACCAGCAAGACAGAAAACTGATATAAAGAGTTCTAATCACCTTTACTAAGGGTTCAGATCTCATGAACACTGGGTTCATTTAAGATAATGGATATGGAACAAGCTATCGGTCCTAGAGGTCTTGCATAGTGCCTAAAAAAAGTCGATGCAAAACCGTGGTTTTTCCACGTACATTTTTAACTCTGACTGATAGACGGAGTGCCAATATCCTGATTACATATCTGAAGCACAATTTAAATGCAGAAAAAATAATATACTAGTGGCCTAACGAATATATTTGCCTCCCGTAGTGAACTTCGTGTGACCAACAAAAAAAAAAAAAACACAATATCTATGAATCAAAAACTCATTTTGCGGTCGCCCTGAAAGTTTCCAATTCCTTGAGCGTGCAGCCTGGGGTGGTGGCCCCCATCGATCTTCCTAGCTACGCCAGTTCATACATACATTGTGCGCCTTGTCAATTGGAATGATATTTTTAATTTCGTGACAAAAAACAACATTTTGATCATATATACGGGTATATTTTTATTCACCGATGCTCAAAAATAGTTATTGCATTTAATCAGCTGAAGTGGTTAATCGTTACTTACGTTTGCTTTGAACAAAAATACAAAGATTCCATATAAATCATTTTATATTTTTTTTTTGGCTTACTTGTCCAAGGCGGCCTCTAGGCATGCTACCTTCTACACTCCCTACCACGATTCCTACCGATCTAAAAAAATTTTTCATTAACAAACATTGTTTCTACAACCCAAAACTACCCAGTGTGCCAGACGGTTCATATCTCCGCTTTTTTATCCGTTACGGATCCGTATTGAACCGTCTGACACACTGGGTACCTCCTGTAATTTTTTTAGCTAAAAAAAAAAAAAAAAATTGGGAACTAGAGGGTTAAGGTGACTATATGAACTGCAAATTTTGCCGACGAGTAAAGGATGGGTGTCAAAAAATAAAAAATGTTTCCAAAATGCTCTTTCGATAGAAAAACTTCACATCAATTAAATTTTGTAATAAATCACGATTGTTTTTTTTTTATAGTAAAATTAAAAATCAATTGCGTACAAATTGAATTCATTACAAAAAATCTATTGAACGCTCAAATTAAATTCAAAATCACATGTGTGCAAAATAATAAAAATTATTATAATTAAAGTTAACAAATGATTTTTTTTTTTATTTTTAGCACAATTTGTTTTCAATTTCACTAAATATTGTGCATTGTTGTAAATACTTTTGTCGTTATTATTGTTGGTGTAATTTTCTTTGTACTCTCTACAGTGGAAATTGTTCATTTATTTATTTATTTATTTTAGAAATTCACTTTCACGCGAAATACGAAAGAATTGATTAGTCTTTTTTTTTTTGGCGTATCCGTATTATATGAACTGTAATTTAATTTACGAACAGATATAGATATTGTGTATTTACAAACATAGTTTATTACATACACACATTTTATGGCAATTTTGTAATAAAAAATTTTTCATTGTCATTTTTATCAATCAATTTTGAAAGAGCGGCATAAAATTTATTAGTAACGCCGAAAATTTTAATAAACATTTTTTAGTTTTATTTTGATTTATTTTATTTATATGTAGAGTAGAACGGGGTAATGTCGTGCAGGGGGTAATGTCGTGCACTGGCTGTTTTAGCCCAAGGAATTGAATGATTTACCAACTGTTCGTAAGGTAGGGACATGCTGACCTACTGAGCTTATGCATATAATACTAGCAATTTTCACCAGTTCGTCTCTACAGAGTAACTTTTTTTCAAAAAGTACGCTTTCGGGACGATAAAAGTGTTTTTTCATCGGGTCAGAAAAATAATTTTCCTTGCGGGAAAATATACAAGGTAAGTGGTTTCTGAAACGAAATATCCTGCCAAAGAAAAGAAGTATTTGATTTCCAAAAAAATTTTGGGCTTCACCGAGTTATCGAAGTTGACCTTTAAAACGACCATTGGGGTAATGTCGTGCACATTCACTTATACAAACGCAATTTCTCGCTACAAAAATGTTGTTACACATGGATGTAACCAATGAAATTATCTTTCGATCGGATGCTTACTCGTTGCATTCGCTTGAGATGTACGGCTTTACGAGCATGTCAAAGTTGAATGCACGACATTGCTCCGTTCTACTCTACACAACATATTATGTACTTCACACTTGTATAATAATGAATAAATACATGATAATGCTAAATCTCCTCTAATAGAACCACTACCTATCATTTCTCACACATTTTGGTACCTTTACTATACTTGGAAAACAATGCACGACATAACCCCATAAATTTTGAGGGGGGTAATGTCGTGCACATTTTTTTCTTCTTCACTTACACAAACACAAACACAATTTCTCGCTACACAAATGTTGTTACACATGAATGTAACCAATGAAATTATCTTTCGATCGGATGCTTATTTGTCGCATTCGCTTGAGATGTACGGCTTTACGAGCATGTCAAAGTTGAATGCACGACATTGCCCCGTTCTACTCTATATTTGGAAATTGATATTAAAATCTTCTTTTTAGGATTTAAATACACATATATGGTGTATTGTCATATCATGAAATGCACTTTGACATAAAACATTCATTTGCACAAAACAGGAGGAGTTTTAAAAAGTAATATAGATAAATTTAAAAAAAAAAATTTTCTAGTAATAAGTAGTAGGGTAAGGGAGGGAAATATGGACCACCCATCTTTCTTTTCTAAATAAAACCCAAAATACATTAAACAAAACAATTAATTTTATGTCATTCAGTAAAGGAAACAATTAACCTTTATTCTGATTCACTTTTAGATAAATATCTCATCAGGATAAAGAAAAAAAAAATGAAAAAACTGAAAATACTCAAAATGAAGATAAAAAAAAAGTGTAGTGTAATATGGACCATATAGTCCATTTGGTACAGAAGTTGCATATAAAAATGTCACTTCCACATTCGGCACGTTTTACATGACTCCAAGAACGTCAGATTACACATTCAACCCAAAATTCGCCACGTCGATCTTCTGAGTAAATGGTATTATATGCATTTTTTTATCATTTTTTTCCTTTGTAGTTAACGAATTACATATAATGACAATCAGAATCATCATAAAAACTGCAACTAGATTCCCCATCTGAATAAGATGATAAATACATTTGTTTTTGAGGCTTTTTTCTTTGGTGGTCCATATTACCCACAGCACGTGTTGGTGAAATAAATGGTTTTTTTATCAAAAACTCTTTTGGTTAATAAACTTATTTGTGCTAATAAATTATAAATGGTATTCACTGACTTTATATAATTAGACATTTATTTAAAAACGCGATGTCTTTAAAGTGAAATAATGAAATATACTCACTAGAAAAAAATTATCACTGATCTGGTTTTTAGAAAAATCAACTTTACAGAAACATGCGACTTCACCGAACGCTAAAATCGCCCTACTATATGCTTTAGGTATTAGCGTTAAGTTTGAACATGAATAACGGTAACTCTATGTATGCAGTGGAAAATAACTGTGTGGTCCATATTACCCACGTAGTCCATATTTCCCTCCCTTACGCTACTTATGTATTTTAAATTTGTCAAAAATACCATTTGATATTATAAAAAACTCGAAAGTTTACGAGCTTGTTTTCAGGAACACACATTTCTAAAAACGTGTAAGCAACGTATCAGCTGTCATATAATTCAAAAAATATTTAATTCAAATTCAATTTTCAAAACAAAAAATATTTTTTCAATACATTTATTTGACAACAATCGCTCTCGTACTTTTTCGAGGCTATTTACGCATCGAATTTGCCTCGTAAGTTTTCGAGGCCTGGTAAACTTTTTTTTCATACAAATTTTTAAATTTTCTTTACGAGACTCGAAAGTTTTCGAGGTTTACGTGCTTTTCGAGGCTTTTACGAGTTTAAAGGAATCCCCTTATTTTATTTTGAGGAAAACATAAAATAAGCAAACAAAAAAAAAAAAAAAAAGGGATATTAAAATTTTATTAAAAATATTTTTTTTTCTATTTTTAGAAAGAAATTTAATTTTGCAATTCAAGGTTGCTTAAAAAAAAAAAAATGAAATGCATATCAAAACTACTCAATTGAAATAAAGGGTTTTCAACTCTATTCAATTATATAATTTTTGTATCGATGATAATACGGAAAGCAAAAATCCGAAAATGTATGAAGAGGCTTATGGCTATCGAACGCACTTAGCTAAAATAAATTACATTTTATCCAGGAAGTTATCCGTATAAGCACTATATTACATTTGTATGGAATTGTAACATCTCGTATCTCAGAAAGTGAGAATTCAATTGGAAAAGTAAAAACGCATAGTTTTTGGGGAAGTTCATGGCTATTCAATGCATTTAGCTAAAATAAATAACGATTGAATACAACCCTTTCTACAATTCCAAGCACGGAGGATAACTCAGGATACATGATAGAAAACATCTCATTTAAATTCTTAAATAAAGGATCCCAAGCCTCAACAGCTGAAAAAATCGAAAATGGCAAAAAAAATTGCAAGTTTGCAGGACTGTGTAATTAGAGAATGCTTTATTTTGGAATTTAACAAAATTTATTGTCAATTTCACTAAAAACTGTGAAAATTAGATAAAAAAAATGGTTGCACAAATATTTTTCATCGGAAAAATCTTTATTCAGACACAAATGTCAAAAGCTCTAAAAAACTAGTAATGATTATTTCTTCAGAAAACTGTTCGCTCTCAATGGAGTTTCACAGAAAATTTTCAACAAAAATTTGTGAAAATTGTTATCGTGCCATATGTAGTTCTGAGGTAAGTCAGTTTAACCCTATTGTTTACGCGGGGAAATGCGTAAACTTTAACTCCCAAATTGCAATGTGATTCTTTGTCAAACGGCAACACTACTAATACTACTACTACTACTGTCAGAACTACTAATAAGTATGTATTCTGTATGAATGTTGCCGTCTCGCTCACTCGTATTCAATATATATTGCTGACAATCGCTCAGCACATTTTTCTTAACTTGAAGTTTAAAGTTCAAGTTGGGAAAATTCTTCACTCGTTGATTATAACACACAGCTGAAACAAGTGCAGCTTTTATAACATTCATTTTTATTATAAGTTCTTAATTTTATAACGTCTAAAGTTAAATAAAAGTAAATTTAAAGTAAAATAAAGTATTCGGGTTTATTTTCATTTATGGAAATTTTGCTCACTGCTGTTTAAAGCAGTTTCCTTAGAAGTCTCGCCTTCGCCTGCATCGCTAACTCCTGATCATCATCAGTGACTCCTGGCTTGGAGCACGGACTGATAGTCCGTTGAAGTGACTCATGGTCATCGCTGGAAGCAGTGCTTTCACCACCAGCGCCGTCATCGTGCATGCCCATCATGCTAAAAGTTGACTGATGCAGCAGTAGTCGCAGCAACGTTCCATCAAAATGTAACCCTTTGAAATTTAAAACCTTGTCATAGTGAAAGCTATAAATTTTGGTCCCCGACCAAACACCCATCATGACCAAAGGGACATAAGTATAACTGTCAGATACACACTTTCTTAACGATTGGAGCCAGATGGATATTCATCGATATTTTTGAATATGTTAGACAACCAGAGCTTCATATCTTCAGGAACTTCAAGAAAAAATTCAAATCATTTCACTTATTTTTTTGTAGTTAAAAACAACGAGACAGTATAAGTCCCATAAATTTCACTTTTGGATTAAGAAAAGTTAGTTTTTGAAAAAACACTTGAAAAGAAATATTGTAGCGCCAAGCACTAATCTTTAAAAAAACTACCAATGTTCCAGTTGCTTAGGAGCGGTTCTGAAAGGGTTAAAAGTTGTAAGCATTTGTGGTGTCTTACGTCTTAAATTGCGATTACTTTTCAACAAGCAGTTGTACACAAAAAACTTGTAAGACCGTTTAATTAATAATATAATGTATTTTTTTACAAATTTGATTCTTTTTGAAGCAAAATTTCTTTGGCCGCGACACTTTTTATCCAAACTTTTTTAGCGATTTTGTTACATTCTGTTATATCTGGTAAGCTCTACAATCTAGAACTGAACAGTATACTGATCCGAAAGTGGGCTTGATCAAACTAATTTTGAAAAAATTTTTGTTTTTTAAATTTTGTGCAAAATTATTCAAAGAAAAAAAAAAATTTTTTAACTTTCCAAAAAATTCCCAACAATTTCACACGTATTTCTTAGACGATTCTAAGTATTTTATGCCAAGTAAACTTTTTTCGTAAGATGCCTCCATCTTGAGTAAACAAAGAGTTTTGCCTGCCGCGGGCGTTAAAATGCCAAAAACACTCATCTAGCAACCGAATCCCATCTTGAGTCATACATCATTTTAAAGCTTATAAATTATGCTTCAATTTAAATACTTTTAAAAAAATTTATGGGTGGTTTCTTAAAAAATATTGAAAAGTATTTTTAAGTTTAAGAAATTATGGTTAAAATTTTTTGAAAAAAAAAAAAAAAACACTTAAAAATGAATGAGACCAGTTACTTAGATATATCAATTTACAAATTATGGTGTGAGTTATACATTTTTGAAAAAACACATTTTTTCATAAAAATGACTATAAACGCCAACTTCAACACCCTGTATTTTAACAACAAATGGTACTAGGACCAAATCCTCCCGGATTGTTGTTTTTGCACACGGGATCTACTAACTTCTCTACTACTTCTGCCAAATTTGAGCGAAATCGGAGACCTGGTGTACTTGGCGTGGATTGCTTCATATGTAGATTATTCCGGTGAAAAAAATTCATTTGCAATTATTTCACAGAAAAATCTTTTTTTTCGTGTGATATACTCTTATCAATTTTGTGTGATTTGCTGACTAAATTGTGCGTTTGTTTATTCATTTTAGAAATTCATTTTTATTCATTTTAATAACTCCACACAAGAAAAAAATAAAATTAATCTATTTTCCATCAAATACTTACTCGTAGGTATCATATTAGCTTCAGTTTGAATTCAATAACTGACTTAGTCGCAATGCGTATAATTATAACACATTTTTAGTGGAAATTTTGCAATAAAAATTTTTGATATCAATTTCATCAATCAGTTTGAAAGAGCAGCATTTTTGTTTTAAATATATGCAAATTCATGTTAGGTATTTCATAAAATTTTTTAGTTACGCCGAAAATTTTGATTTATGAAAAAATTTTCAGGAAAAAGGTTACGGTTTTAATTATGTTTGCAAATTTGGTTGAAATGGAAATTGAAATAGTGGGGCTTGCTCGAAAAATCTAAAAGAAATCAAATGAATAAAATCAAATAAAATAGGCATGAATCTTTAAATTTGCTACAGATTTGAGAAGTAGAGTTGTTAAAATGTCAAGGCTCGAACAAAATGTTGAATGTCTTTCAAACAAAGTGACGCCATCTTAAAACAATAATTCTACGGATCGTCAAATAGCAACCCCCATTTTATAATTTTTCCGTCTGTCAAACATTGGCTCAGTTATCATAAGCATGTAGTCATTGACCTGGTTTGCTAATGATGCTTTGATTTCGTAAATATCACAAGTTGTCAAAGATGCTGTTACGAATAATAAAATATTTTGTTTATAACATAAAGAATCTACTACAAATGTTAACCAGACTCCTGAAACATGTTTCTTGCTCCAGAAACGTAGAATTAATTACAACAATTAAGAATCCATAACTAATGACAAAGTAGAAGATTCTTTAAATGACACAAGAAATCACAAAAAACAACTTAAAACAAATGAAAAAATTACTGTTAACAAAACTGTTAACAATATGACAGTAAATTTAAGAGCAAAATTTAAAAAAAAGTCATAACACTACAATATGAAAAAAGCCTCATAATTATAAAATTATACCATAACAGCGAAAAACATTAGCAAAAACAACAACAAAAACAATAATATCATAACAATAACATAAAATGAACCACCACACAGTCTGATAGTCAGACATAACAAAAATATCTACAAAACGAAAAACCAAAGAGTTTCAGTTACGTCGAAAGCAATCAACACATCACTCTTGGTGGTTTGTTAGATAGGAAAAGAAGAAGAATTGACAATAATTATCAACGTGTAAAATCAACAGGCAACAGCAGTAACAACAACAACGACAACAACAACGACAACAACAACAACAACAAATGCTATAAGGTAGTATAATATTACAATTATAACAGCAGCCGCTGTGACAGTTTTATCTGTGATACAAATTCAAAATCTTTCACCACTGCACACACAGATGACAACGGCATTCAAGATAAAATGTGATCGCACATTAATTTCTGTACTACTGACTGAACGTATAGATGATTTTGTTCCAATTTTCTTCTTCTTTTAACATTATTTATGCGTTATATATAAATGTGAGAATTCATTGAGAAACTACAAAAGAATTGATTTAAAGCAGAAATCTATTGGAGCACTAGGTCATAGGTGCACTTTCTTTGAAAGAAAATTTTATATTGAAAAAATTTCTTAATGACACTTAATTAATTAATATTTTTTTCAATATATCAATATAATGATATAAACATAAAGAAGAAATAATTTCTATGACAACCACTGTGCTAAGGACAAAAGGTTTTGCGAGCTATAGCAGATGTTAGAACCTTTGAAAGGCTGCCTACTGCAAAATCTTGTGCAAATATTATATATACAAATTGAATTTCGATACACCCTGTGTCACTATTCAAAGCATTTGCACGAACCAATAAATACTAGGTGAGTTTTGCTTGTGGTGAAACAGCATCTACATACTAAGTAGAATCATGAATAATCATTCTTTCGCTGCACATTCACTTGCTTAAAGAGAATGCTTTAGAAAATCTCTACCTCAATATATTCTCTGGGTGACTTTTGTAGAAGAATTTTCTTGATAAGTTGAGGCATTAATAGGGTAAGGATCTTGCTCAGAGCTAATAGTTATTGACACGTATATATTCAATTCATCGTTATAAACAAATTACTTATTCCTCTCTTATAATGCAATTCACAGTCAAAAATCTTACGGATCACCAGATTTGCACTAATGATGTTAAAATAAAAGATAAATAAATTGACACAATTGAATATTTGACATTCCAAAAATTTGGCACATCCGCATATTAAAGAGAAAAAAAAAAAAATTCTACAAACCTTGCATGTTTAAACTCAAAATTTAATTTTTGACATGATTATTGTAAGATTTATTATTGTAAATTTTTCGTATATCATTCGACATGTCACACCCACCCAGCGGCAATAGGTCTCAAGTCGAACTAACCAAAAGTAGGCCCAACTAACAACACGTAACTCTACTCCTACTTACTTGTCACTTTGCTTTTGCTTATATTGCATTAGCATTAATATAATTAAACTTAATGTTAACATTATGATTAAGTCAATATTTCAAAATTTGCAATGAAAATTAAAATTTTCAATTCTCATCCACCATGGTGGTGGTGAATGCAAAACGCAAACAAGCGAGCAAACAAAAAGTTTTGTTTCCACTCATTTCGAAATTTTACAACATTTTCTCATCAGCATCATCATTTTCATCGAATAAGTGGAGAGAAACAAAAACTATATATACTCGTATATAGATGCATAAAATAAACAGAATTTCATGTGAATTATTCATAAAGTTTCACAGTTATGCGCTTAAATATTAACTTCAATACTCCAACAGATGGCGCTGCTATGTGTACTCCTCGCTCTGTTGGTACTTTTGATGCTCATTAACAACGATATCATTAACTGCAGGTTGTTTTTTATCATCATTATCACAAGAGCGCCTTGGATTCTAGTTGAGTTTGGTAAAAGTAAAGAACTACAATCAACAACACTGCATCGCCGCTAATATCGCTATATAATCAGCAGCAGCACCACTTACAAAAAGGCAAATTTATTTTACTTTATACCGAAAAACTCTCCGTATCTCTTTTTTTCTCTATCTTTTGCATAGTGGGTCTGAAAGAAAAGCTTGATTTTAGCATTGAACGGTTATCTGAAATTAAACATGTGCCATTTTATATTTGAACATGAACATGAACATGAACATGAACATGAACATGAACATGAACATGAACATGAACATGAACATGAACATGAACATGAACATGAACATGAACATGAACATGAACATGAACATGAACATGAACATGAACATGAACATGAACATGAACATGAACATGAACATGAACATGAACATGAACATGAACATGAACATGAACATGAACATGAACATGAACATGAACATGAACATGAACATGAACATGAACATGAACATGAACATGAACATGAACATGAACATGAACATGAACATGAACATGAACATGAACATGAACATGAACATGAACATGAACATGAACATGAACATGAACATGAACATGAACATGAACATGAACATGAACATGAACATGAACATGAACATGAACATGAACATGAACATGAAAGAAAAACTAATTTCCTCTCAAATAATCCACTGTAAGTTGTTCTGTATCGCGGTAGTTCAAAATTTTATCGTAAGATAGTTATGCATAACTGTTTTCTTTTTTCAACAACAAATAGTATTGTAGAAGTTTGGCAGCACTGTTTACCTTGCGATAGGTAAAGAGAGATTATTCTTGCTGTTGTTGTCGGCGAAAAATCTTAACTTTCTTAGCACGTTATTATAGCAACACACCGTCAACAGCACCCGGCACTTGTAGCTGTAAGCTATGTGTATAAGAAATTTCTACTTTGAGTGAGAGAAAACAATGGTATTCCATATCTTTGCATAAAAATCCCGCTGAAACCCTTTAGGCTGCGGGATTACAACTATTGTGGCTTAATTATTTTGCTAATAATGTAGATTATTTAATAAGTTGTAAATCAGTTTGTACATAATTGTTAGGCTTTGATAATATTGTGTGATATGCATGCGGGAGAGAGATTACACGTGAAAAATTATTTAATAGCGTCGATACCATTTACATGAATTTATTAATTGGCACTCTTAAATCAATGAATTAATGAACAGCAGTAATAACATTTAGCTTTTTTAGGTACTTGATGCTTTTAAGTTTTATAATCCTTTGAAGACATAATTAACGTGTTCTTCATATGGAAATTTTAAGTAATATGTAATTTTTCTAATCACATTATACATATAATATTTTTGAGTTGGTAGAAACTGATATGTCACCTTTTAGCCTCAAATAGCTCTGTCTTCCGCATGCTTCTTTTTAGTCGCATACCACTTTTTAAAAGTTTATTCGAAAATGGTCTCTTTATAAACGAACCATTGCTTATAGTTTTCTATTTTGTATGATATTAATCTTTTAGAAACAATTTTATATAACTAAGGTTAGGTTATTACCTATTAAAACTTTTGAAGCTCTTCCAGGTTTTATACTTTTGACCGGTAAGCACCCCTTTAACGATTTTAAACTCATGCATACTTCATTGCAAACAGAGGCATTTTACCTTTTTTATCACAATTGATTAATAAAAAGTATGTCAGATTCTAGACGACCCCATGACTTATGCGACTTTCTTAACTTAAATGGTTTTAGTCGCAGACATCTTTTTACAAAACAATTTTTTTGTTTCTAAGCCACATAAAAAGTTTTATATCTACAAAGAAGTCTCCAAATCTACTTAATAAAACGCCAAAGTAACCTAAAATTTGCAAGGAAAAAACATGAAAATATATTGAATCATTGTAGGTAAATTGCAGGCAAAAATGATTAATTAATTTGTGTCTGTTACTCTTGCTGATGATGATGATGACAGCGAAAAACTGCTGACATTCTCGCTGAAAACCTTTACTTTCACAAAATATTTTTGCTTTTGTCCTCAATCTCAATGTCATTCTTTTGACCGCGTTTACACAATGACTCGACATTCTAGACAACGAAGACGACGACGTCAACAATATAATTAAATTAATTTTTTACAGTGTACAAGTACAACAGCATTGCATCTTCAAATTTAGCGCAATAAAAAAAAAAGACAACACAAAAAAGTTGCCCAATATTTTTCTTAACTGCACAAGCAACACTTGGCCACTTTTGCTCAACTGCTGCTACTGCAGTCTATGGAAGGGGTTTGAAATTTATGCAGCGCTTAATGACTGACTAACTGACTGACTGGCAGTATGACTGACTGATGGAACAATGAATGACGTACGGTACGAGTGAATGTAGTGTTAATTATTAAATACTTAGAAGCGGAGTATACTGTGCATACCCTAGAGCATCGCGACGGTGTGTGTGGATGCGAAGTACCATTTCTTAATAAATTAATTGAATCATTGCAATTTGTTGGCAGCATAAGGTAACAGAAACAACGTTCGTCCGTGTCTTCTCATTGCAATTTGGTTTGGTAAAAAAAAAAATAATTTTTTTTTTAAAACTTACAGCTGAAGCTTAACAATAGCACTGTATTGTATGCTTATGGCTAATTATCTTAAAAGCTTAATTATAACAAGTTGCATGGATTTCTTGTACAAAAAACTTTAATCTGGAAATGTAAAAAATGAGAAAAAATTATTTTGCAATACGCGGCAATGTTTGTTTTAATTAGTCAAATTACAAAATAAAATAAAGCACTATGGATTTAAATGCGAATTAAAAGTATTCACATTTGAACCACCTACTTTGAAGGTATTTCCTCATTTTTTTTTTCGTTAAACGACATCAGAATGTTGGTGAAATTATCCATAATATATGTATGAGGCTATCAGAGCAACAGTGGTCTAACCCTCACTTCGATAAAAAAGCAAATAACTTGTGCTTGTATCGATAGATTTAATGTGCTAATGTGTTGTTCTGATAGGTTATCAAAAATATCCAAAAAAAACTTCCAATGAAAAACATCCAAAAATAAAAACATCCAATAAAAATAATATCCAATAAAAAATGTCCAAAAATAAAAAATCCAAATAAAAAATCATCGATTTAATTGAATTGAGTTAAATTTCTTTATTTTGATGGAAAATAAATGTTGGATATTTTTTTTGGATATTTTTGAGTCACAACGTTCATTTCGATAAAAAAAAAAAATAAACGGATACTCGACAAAGTTTTTGTAAGAAAATCACAGACAATCTAAAAGGAGGTATTGCGCTGTTCACAAATGAACCAAGTAAATATAAAGGGTGTATTGCATAAGGTTGCGAAACTTCAGAGAGGTGATAGAGGAGGCCTTGACCAACCAAAAAATTGCACTTAAAGGGGAGTCTAAAATGTTTCCCTGAAGAGTTACAGTCTTCAAACTGATATTCTGACTTGTTTTACAAAAAAAAATTTCTAAGGCCACCCTAGCGTTTTAGAGAAAACTTTCTTATAGAAAACTTTTTGAAAACTAATTGTATGAGAATGTATGAGAATGTATGAGAACATATTTGGGTAAATCTCCGGAAAATGCATCAAAAGATGCCTTTTTTTGTCCCCATCTATTTTTTTATAACTTGAAGGTATAGAATTTTGGAACATTTAAAAAAAATAAACATAAACTTTCAGGGTTGCCATATATTTTTTTTTAGTTTTGCTTAAGCAATATATTTAGAAAATTAATATAAAATTTTAGTCTCCAAACGCTTAAATAAACTTTAGAAAAATCCAACATAAATTTTAAGCGTTGCCAGAAGGTTGCTTTCGAAAATTTATTTTAAAATTTATTCAAATTATAATTACACACTAAAAAATAATAGTTTAAATCGTCAAAAATTTATCGACGCTTAAATCGTTAAGAACTCATCGAAACTAATAAAAAAAAAATCATGTGGCAACCCTGAAAATTTTTGAACAATTTCAGAAAAGTTTTGTACAAAATCAGAAAAGTTAATCTGAGCGGCTCCGAAACCAAAAAAATTCCAATTTAGTTGAAAAAAAAAGAATTATATAAGATTTTCAAAAAAAACCAGGTGGCAACCCTAAAAATTCATGTTGGATTTTCGAAAAGTTTATTTAAGCGTCTGAAGACTAAATTTAAAATTTTATTTCTTAAATAAATGGTTAAAGCAAAAGTAACACAAAAAAAAAAAACCGGATGGCAACACCTAAAGTTTTGTAAAATTTCAAAAAAGTTTATCTGATCGTTCTCTGAAACCAAAAATTTCAAGTAAGTCGAAAAAGTAAGAATTATATAAGATTTTCGATAATAACCAGGTGGCAACCCTTAAAATTTATGTTGGATTTCCAAATAAATAGTTTAATCAAAACTAACTACAAAAACAACCAGGTGGAGTGTTACTAAAAGGAGAATGATGAAATGTTGCAAAAAAACAACGGAGAATGATGAAACGGAGAATGACAAAATGTTGCAAAAACAGTAAAATCGCAATTCTGATCCAAGAAATTTTTTTTTTGCAAAATAGGTCAGAAAATCAGTTAAACCCTATAACTCCTCAAAGGTACATTTAGACCCACCAAGTGCATTTAATTTTTTATTGGAATTAGCTGCTTCCATCGCTTCCCAGAAACAACGTTACCTTATGCAATACGCCCTATATAATTCATAAGAAGTTTGCCACTCTCATATTTCAAGCCACATCCCATAGAACAGTGATTAAGATATCACTTACCGAAATATTGTCAAAAGTTGCTTTAAGGCGCCTGTTTTCCATAAAAATAAGAAGTGGCAAAGTTGATATTCGGTACGATCACATCGAAATCTATAAAAATGACCACTTTCAAACAACCCGCAAAACTTTCCAGATAGTCTAGTTTTTAAAACCAAATGACTGTTTTATTAGTGCTGCATGTGATAGGGTAGAAAAAATTCGTTTTATTATTTGGCCTCATTTTCCCCAATCCAAAATTAAAAACAATTCCTTATAGATCCTTTCACTGTATACAACCTTTGATGTTCATAGTTTGATGGTCATGATAGTTAATCAAGCTAAAACGTTTATCCTACAATTTTCTCCATTGAGACTCTCATTTTGTTCACCAAACTACTAAACTGAAAAAGAAGCAAAAAACCTTAAGGCTTAAACATTTAAGCACAAACGTACAATACAACATGTTGCATAGTCATTATGATCATCTTACGAATAAGTTGAGCAACAATTGCGCATGCAAACTTCCTGCAATAAAAGTTCAAACCGACAGCAACATAATTTTTTATATCACTTAATGGATTGTTTAGTGAAAAAAAAAAAACATAAAAAAATATCCACAAAAAAAGACATACTTTTTGACATACTTTTACCATATGAAAAAAAAAAAAAAAAAATTATTAAGTAGCTACTACTACTTTTTTCACTTTACCTACTACGACTACTTTAGTTGCTACTTTTGTTTCTGAAAATAAACAAGTTTGTATGGAACTTCTATTTCTTCAACGTACGATGGTACTGATGCTGCTTTTGCTGATACTCTTCCTACAAAGGCCTTTTTTTATGTGCATTATTAGGTCAATGTTTAAATTGAATACATTAAAGTAAAGAAAAATGCATTTCGAATGCACGGTTGCAGACACAAAAATACACACACACACAATTGAACAGACGCAAAGTTATGTCGCAGCTTCTAGTCTCATCTTTAAATTGTTAGAATAAAAGAAATGAAAATACACACAGATAGTAACCCGGTAGTGATTTCAGTTGATTTGTCAAAAAAGAGATTGAAGAATTTTTATTTCTTGAATATCAAGTTATAGCAAATGAAGCAAGATTGCATTTATAGTTTGTGGGAGTCTGCCGGAATGTTTTTAAGATTTTAAATTTGTTTTTTCCCATAATTGCAGTCATTTTATTTCAGTTATATTTATGTTTCTCTACAGGGTGTTGGTATGGCATATATTGTGTGTTTGTGGAAAAAAGTTGCTTCCTATTGTAAGTAAGTAAGTTGACAAGAGTTCTTTTTTGCTGTAAACATATTGTTGTAGAATATTCTATTGATTTTTGCCCAGACAGTCAACTTCAACTCTCTGGTTAGACTAAACTACTTTCTAAACTTAATGCTTGTAAATATGGTTAATAAGCGTTCACATACATAAATATTAAGACGTTAACAGAATGTTCATTGTATTATAAAGAATTCCGTATTCGAAGAACAGTACTTTTTTGTGGAATAAGTTACAATTTTTTATTTAAAAGTAGGATTTTTTTTCATAAAAATTGTTCAGCAGATAGATACCTATTAAAGAAAAAAAACCAAAACACTCAGACCATATCAAAGAGACACCACTTAAGATTAGTCAAAGGACTTCGTTTATCATTTGATTTAGATTAAGAGTCAACTTCGAAAGGTTACATCAGGAAAATATTATATGGGCACGGCCACCATTGGTAACGTTCACACGCACATTTTTGCTCATGTCTCCTCGAAAAATAATAAAACATCATGATTTCTTAAGTGCATATAATAAGGATATCTGAGACCAATATTTCGTACAAACAAAGTTTTTATCTATCACTTATGGCTTTAAAGTTATAAGAGTGTAAGTGCCGTTGGTAACGTTTTTTTTTTTACAAGCAATTTTTGAGGTCAGTGCACATTTTCAGAAAAGTCTACGAATCTAGTTATGTATTTTTCCAAGCACCTTCTATAACTTGCAGATAAAGGATCAAACTTACGATTGGGTTGAAAATTGCACTGAAAAATTATTTTTGGTGAATTCATAGACGTTAAAGCAGCGTTGGTAACGTTATGCATACGAATTTCCATAAATAAATTGAGGGCAAATACAGCCAAATAGTTCAAAAATCAATAAAGATGAAAAATATGTGAAAATTTCATTCCCTGGAAGGTTTCCGTTTACACTGTATAACAATTTTTTTGCTCCAAGACCTCGATACTTCTTTTTTTTTGAAATTACGGTTTCTTCCAAACGGATAAAGCTGCCTGCATGAAACTTGGTACAAATAATACTGAGAGCCATTTTCTGATTAGGATTAAAAATGAGCGTGATCGGTTAATGTACACGCCTACCTCCCATATTGACTAGTTAAAACATTGTATGGGAAGTATGCGTGAAGATTAACCGATCAAGTCCAATTTTAGTCTCGGGCAGCTTAGTGATATTGTCGTTATCTGTACTAAATTCCATACATCTAGCTGAATCCGTCTGGCCAGTCTGGGTTCAACAAAAAAATTTAAGTCGAAAATAAATTTTTAATGGTTTTTTCAGATTTTTATGTTGAGCCCTGACTGGCGGCCGAACGGATTGAGCTAGATGCATGAAATTTGGTACATGTAACAACAATATTACTAGGCTATCTGGGATGCTTCAAAAAACTCGAAAGGAACGAAATATGGTATTAATGATATCCTAAGCACTTGGATAGATCTCAAAATAGCAATTAGCGTGATTTGTGTTCGTAACTCCCCCTTCAATCCCCCAATTGTTATTGATTGATTTAGTTTATTAAAAGGAACTTCTACCCCTTTCAACACAGCTCATCACGTAGATACAAAAGAAATTTTAATAGAAAACTATAACTTATGATTTTTGATTACAAAATGTTGGTAACGTTATACATATTAAGTGGCTATGTACACCATTGTAGATGCTTTATTTAGATTTTTTTAAAATGGATTCAGAAATTAAACTGAAAATACTCGAAAAAAGTGAATGCATTTTAATTCTTTACCCACTAACTTCCGCTACAAGAAACTTCTCAATATATTTCGTTGGTAACGTTATGTTTTTTTTTTGCGGTACATTTCATCGCAAACAAAAATGCAGAAGAAACTGGTTTTCTTTCAATATATCAATGTAAATCTTGACTTTTAATATTTTCTCTCTGAGGGAGTCAAAATTTCATTGATACAATGAAAATAATGCAAATTTTTACCTTTTTTTCGGGACTTGTTTTTTTGGCATTTTTCTTTCTTTTGACAAGCAAAAGTAAGTTTTTATGAAAAAAGCGCCCTTGATATCGACTTATATACTTGAAAATGGTACTTTTTGACAGCATTAGATGTAAACGTATGAATATGGGGAAATGAGTGGGAAATTTAAAGAAAAAAAAAAAGAAAAATTTTTAGCTTCGTATTACGTGACCATGCCCATATTTTCAATTATAAGTACTAAATGAATAATTATTTTCGACAGTGAAATAAATCCATAAAAAGGTAACAGTAATTTCGTGCTAAAGTATTCTCCTGGAACTCCTAGAAGGAGTTTAGTCAAAATGTCTCGATTTATCACTATGCTTTGCGATGACTTTTATCTCTTGCCACTACTATCCCCAGACCTTTGTACTTCCTCTTTTTGGTAATTTTTTTAAGCTTTTTTAAAGCACATTATTTTGAAATTTTTTTTAAAAATTTTTAAAACTATTTATTTCTTAATTTTAAACTATCAAGAGAAAAAGTTATTATTTCTCCATACTACTTAACGAATACCACAGTTGGTTGCATGTACCAATTTCAATTTGCTTTATTTCATATCCCTACAATATTCTTTCTCTCTGTAGTTTCTCTCCATTGAATCCTTTTAATTATTGTGTACTAATTTTGTTGCTGATTTCCCACATGGCTACAATTAAATTTGCTTTGCAGTCAAGTGTGAATCCAATTACTTACAACGCCAGTGTGATTAAAAGACAAGTTAAGAAGAAGATGAAGATAAAGAAGCAAATGAGGAAGTAAATGAAGAAGAAACCGAAGAATGACCACTTGAGCAAACTCTTGACCATTTTCGTTCGCCTATTCATCCATCCCAGTGCAATTTTTTCCCAATTATTGCAGTGTAACAGCAGCATATTGAGTTGATAATGAAGTTGCTGCTGGAAGTCAATGCTGCAGTTAATGATGTATTTATTTATGTAATGAAGTTAATGATGCTGTTGCTGTTCTTATTAATAGTTAGGATATACATATAGTAGGTATATAAGTATTTGATGACATGGGTTGAGATTTTTATTTATAAATATATACTTAGAAATAATAAAATTACAAACGATAAGGCGATATTATTAGTAAAAACGCTTGGAAAATTTGTCGTGCAACAGTTTGGTGGCATCCATTATTTTTCGGAAATAGTTTATTATATTGTCTTCCCCCAAGGTATTAAATTAAATTATAATTACTTATTTCTTTTCAGCTCCACTCCCACAAAGCTTTCTTCAAATGTTCTAATTTCCCAGTCTTCATTATATTTAGCATACTTTCTCATTAAGAAACAAAAGAAAAGTACAAACTTTGCAATATCCGCACCCCTCCCGCTACAATCAAGAGAACAAAATTATGTGAGAAATAACTAAATGAGTTGATGACTATTTGACTGACTGACTGTTGTGCTGTGTGACTGACTGTTTGATTGACAGCTCCGCTAGGATTTATTTTTTGAGAATATCATTTAATTTACAAATTTAATGACATAAGTGCAGATGTGATTTGCTATGTCGGACTTGACTTTAGAGTGACTCATTTCGGGCAATTTTGATTTTTTACAGAATCAGAGCTGCCAAGTTTTCTAAGAAATAGAGTTTTTGAGAAACTTCGATAGACATTTTCACAAACAACTTAACTCAAAATTGGTAACTTTTCAGGAGACCTAAGAAACTGCTTAAAAACTTTTTTTCAATCCAAGTTGTCAAACTTTTTTCTTTTTTTGTCCGGCAACACCTTACCGCACAAATGACGGCAAAAGCAAATATTGCGTCAAATATGGGACATCCGATATCTCTGGAAATAAAAATCATGAAGATATGACGATTATACCAAAAAAAGAGCAGTAAAACTTTATTTATACTTATGTCTGAAACCTTGGAAAATTGTCCTATCTCAAGTTGGGTTGTTTTGTCAAAAGCTCATAAATATGGGCATCTACATGGTGTCGCATGTGACCTTCGAACACATTTGAAGTAAAAAAAAAGTCAATATAAAACAGAATTTTATTTGAAAATGGGCTTCGTTTATAGCTGTTTATTAGCCCTATAATTGGTGCTAAGCTTCATTTTGGACAATTTTTGGTTTTCAAGATAGTTGCAAAAAACCAAGGCGGTTACACGGGACAAAACAGAAGTGGGTTATGTGGTAAAAAATTCAAACGACACTTTCAGAGAAACCTTTGGCAATATTTCAATTTAGCTAATTTTAGAATGTTGTCTTTGATGTCTCTTAAAAATTGGTTTGATTTTACCCATAAATTTAATTTAATTTTAATCAGAATCGCACGGGACATTTTTTTCCACCACACAAATTTTAAATTAAAAATTCTTCAAAAACATAGGATCCAAGAGAATATTGGTTCATTATATTGTTAAATTGACGTGGCATTACCAATTTTTCCAAAGGATGTTATTTATCCTGATCCATTTTATACAGGGTGGCTGATGAAAGCTGCTACCAAAAAAAAATTTTTTAACATTTTTTTTTTAAACAATTAATCTTTGCCATATTTTTTTTATTTTACAGATTAATCTTTAGATTTAACGAAAATGGAGGATTGGCACACTGAGACATGGATTTGGATTGTCCGCCGTTATCACGCATTGCAGTCCGTAGTTTCAGTACATAGAGGATATAGGCGCACGTTTGGGGGCACTCCTCCGAGCAGATGGACTATAATGAGGCTCGTAAACATTTTTTCCGAGTACGGGACAGTTGAAGAAAGCCTTATTATCGAAACGTTTCAGTTCGGACGCAGGAAATTATCGCTTCTGTAGCTGCTGCCGTACAAGCCAATCCCAGAATTTCGACAAGGAGCTTGTCTGCCCAAATGAGTATCAGCAGACAGTCACTGCAGACAATTATGCACAAAGATTTGAGCTTGTTTCCATACAAAATTCAAATGACAAATAAACTGAATGCAGCAGACTTGCCGATTTGCTTGGAATTTTTCCAGTAGATCCTTCAAATGGTGGAAGAGGACGAAAACGTCTTAAACTGTATTTTTATGTCTGACGAGGCTCATTTTGACCTAAATGGCAATGTTAACAAACGAAATTGTTGAATATGGAGTGATTATAGTCCCCAAAACCTCCAAGAGACGGAATTGCATCCACTACGCGTCACAGTGTGGTGTGCAGTTTCATCAAAATGCATTGTCGGGCCTTACTTCTTTGAAGAGAACGGTGCTACTGTAACGGTCACTGCAGACCGTTACTTAAAATGTTAAAAGAATTTTTTTACCCAGAATTACGCCGAAAGAGAATCTCTCTCAACTCTGTTTGGTTTCAACAAGATGGTGCAACTCCTCACATTGCCCGGCCTGTTATAACAGAACTACAGCGAAAATTTTCAAATTAGTTGATTTCCAGAAACTCCCCATTGCGTTGGCCCCCCAGGTCTCCTGACCTTACTGCACCTGATTTTTTCTTATGGGATTTTTTCTTATGAACGACTTAAAGCAATCCATTCGAACAATAATTGAGGCGATTCCTGCTGCAACTCTTCGCACAGTTATGAACAACTTTTTACTAAGATGCCGCACATGCGTCACCGAGCGTGGGGGCCATTTAAACTCTATAATTTTTAAAACTAGTTAATTCAACTAAATAATAATGTATTATCTTTCAAATAAAAAAAGAAAACATTAACTAAATGAATTTAAAAAAAATTTATTTAACTTTCTTTATGTAGCAATATGCATCATCCACCCTGTATGAGTACCAAATCTCAAATTTGGGGCCGTGCACATACTATGTAGCGCAATTTTTGACCAATTTTGACCCCCCTTCTATTTTGGTAATTTGAATATGAATTTTTGTCGCATAAAATTATAAAACCGGCGTTACGTAACGTACTTAATGACCCCTCCTATCCCCATGTAACACTTCGTAACAAATCGTCCGACCCCCTCTCCTCCCTGGCGCCTTACGTTGTATGTGAACGGTTCCTTTTCCCAGTAAACATTATTTGTCCTGACGCCCAGTACACATCTATCAAATCTATTTCATGTGGGTTATATATTTTCAGAGACATGATAAAGTAATTTTTGTGGGGGTGTGATACCCTCATTTTTCCCAACACACATTATTTGTCTTGATGCTTTTTACATATATACCAAATCTCATTCGTGTAAGCTGAAAAGTTTCAGAGTTATGATGATTTAAATCTTTGGCTCACGGTTTACCTTTCTGTGGAAGTACCCACTAAAGAAAAATGTGTTGCGATTTCTTGGTTTTTCGGACACGAGGCAACATTATGCTGTACATCTCGAAACATTTCGGTTTGATTTTTAATTCAGTTGCTCTTAATTGCTGTTAATTTTATCAAATTATAAATTTACTATCTCCCCCTCTCCCTCCCTCTTACTTCCTTTCTAATTCCCGCGTGTTAATTTTATTCTATTCAACAACAACAACAACAAATATATAGTTGCTCATTTTATTACTGCCGTTGTTGTTGTTGTTTGACCCATTTCTGCCGCATCTTAATTATTTAAATTCGAAAAGTTGTGAATCAGAAAAAAAGCAACAAAATCAAAAAAAAAGAAGAAGATGCTGTTGATTTTTAAATTTATTTACACTTCCTTAGCACCAGAATGAAAGTTGGTCGGTCGGTTGGTTTGTTGGTTTGCTCTGGTGTTGCTGACAGCTGGATATCAAATTGTCTTGTTCTTTATTGAAATAATGAAATTTTGTATAAATTATTCATGCTGATATTTAAATGTTATATCCATAGATATGTACCTACATATGTATAGTATGTAGCAATTTCATTTTATATAATGGAATTCAAATACTAAAAAACTTTAGAATTTGTAGTTGTATTAGTCATATACTATGTTATGCAAAATATTGTTATATGATTTTGAAATTGTTAAAAATACAATAAAGTGCCGTACCTACGCATGGTAGAGTTTTCATTTTTGATTACACTCGACTTCAATATTAAAAAAATTTTTTCCATTGAGAAAATTTTAAGTTTCAAAATTAACAAAGTTGTGGTTTTTATGGGAAATTTTTGATCGATCAGTCCATACTGAATGCTTCATACCTCAGGCAGTTATACGATATCACGCACGGACTTCTGGCAGAAAACTTCAACAAAATTAACCTTTCAAAACGAAATTTTCTTGACATCTGCGGGAGTTCTTTTAATCTTCAGACCTGACCTTTTTGGGCCTTTACTTCTTTAAAAGTTAAAAAATAAATACATATGCAAATCACGAATATAAGAATATTTTAATTTTCTGTCCCTTACTAAGTAGAATTATAAATCAAATCTGTATAATAAATTTTTTGTTGTACAGTGTAATCTACGTAGTACTCAAGTTAATGCTATTAACTTTATAATTAAGAACATAACTGTACTAAGGTATGGCAATATGTTTGTACTGCAAATGTTTATTCATTACTATAACATAAATTGGACATTACGTATGTGGGTGTTGTTACCTATAAAAATACTATGTCAAATACAATTAAACACAGTTACATATGTGTTAAATGCAAAGTCAATAACAGCATTTTATGCATATAACCCAATTAGAAATGAAGTCATTGGTAGCATAAAAACTTTGTAAGGGTCTAACTTCTTTTTACAAAACGGAAACCAAGCCAGACTTAAGAAATATGAATGATGGCAAGGATTGATGAAACAAAAAAACTTGACTCTTACTGAATTGGTAGTTAAGGAACCAGTAAGTTCCAACAACTTAGTATTTTATTCTTCTGTAACTCCTATAGAAGTATAGGATTAAAATGTATCGTTTCCAACGAATACGATCTTTTGCGCTGACTTTAAAATTACTTCCCATCGAATGGCATTGAATAGATATAACCCTCCTTATCAAACAATACCTTTAAAATTGGACTAACTTATTTACTTACTCTTAGTTTCCGAGTTATCTAGCATTAAATTAGAGGTTTTTTAGTCATAAATCAGTTTTTCGCTACAAATGTAATAAAGTCCATTGTATGAAGGTCGACATGCATTTTTTTCAAAGGGTAATATATCCGAGAAATAGGGTTCAATTGGAAAACTTTGAAAATATAGTTTGATAAAGAAGATTATGGCTATCTTATCTATATGAAGCAAAACAAGCCAAGCGCACCAGCTGCAAATTTTTTTGTCTCCGATTTCTCTTAAATTTGACATATGGTAGATCCGGTGTGCAAAAACAATAATCAGGGAGGATTTGATTCTAGTAACATTTGTTGTTAAAAAACAGGGTGTTGAAGTTGGCGTTTTTAGTCAATTTCATGAAAAGGGTGTTTTTTTAAAAATTTATAGCTTATTTTTAAGTATTCCTTTTATGAAAAAATATTACTTGGTGAAAAAAAATTTTTTCACCAAAAAATTTTAAACTTAAAAATACTTTTGAATTTTTTTTACAAAAACCCCAACTAAATCTTTTTTAAAAGAACTTTAAAATAAAGCATAATTTATAAGCTTTAAAATGATGCATGACTCAAAATGGGCTTCGGTGGCTAAATGAGAGTTTTTGGCTTTAAAAGAACTGTTTGTTTACTCAAGAGGAAGACATCTTACGAAAAAAGTTAAAATGTTAAAAAAATGGTTTTTTTATCCTTAAAAAATGTTTGAAGAAATTTAAAAAAAAAATTTCAAAAATTATTCAAAGAGAAAAAGTTTAGAAAAATTCCCAAAAATTTCACACGTATATCTTGGATGATTCTAAGCATTTTATGCCTTGTGCTCTTTCGCAAGATGCCTTCCTCTTGAGTAAACAAAGTTTTCGGGTACGGCGCGAGTTTCTGCATCATTATTTTTTCGGTTTTTTTCACACCCAAGGGTCCCCCTAGTATACCTGAAGCAAACATTTTTTTTTTCTTTTTTTCGTGTTTTCTAAGTGTTTCATAACTTTTAACGACATTTTAGTGGAACAATTCTTTTCACCAAACGGTTCCCCTTAGATGGCGGAACCAAGAATTAAAAATTTTTTTTAATTTCGTTTTTTCGTGTTTTCTACGCGTTTCATAATTTTTTAGGACATTTTAGAGGAAAAAAATTTTTTCAGCAAAGGTCTATCTTGGATGTCGGAAACAAAAATTTATAAAAATATTTTTTTCGTATTTTTCGTGTTTCCAAAAAAAAAAAAATAGTTTAATATATCTCTGAATATATTCGGCGGACATGGATAACATGGTATATATATTAAGAGTATCGGGACAAATAATGTCCAAGGGTAAAGTGGGCGGTCCACGTTCTTAAAAAATGTCATATCTCTGAAACTGTTTAACGCATAAAGATGATACTTAGTACGTAAATAAATTCCATCGGGAAAATTTTCATTCTTTGATTTAATTTAATTGGAAATGCTCCGGTCTCTGTACAAGAGATGGTGTATCAACGCACATTGGGAAATGCTAGTACCATTACAAAAATGGAACAACACATTTTCCTAGAACTGCTCTATAGATCTATTTGCCTGAAAACAGTGCTTTCTACAAATACAAGCAACAATATCTCAAATTCTGCAGGTATAAAAGCAATTCTGACCTTGGAGACGGATTAAGCGCCAAAAAATACTTAATACTTAGTATTTTGTGTGCCTGTCCAAGCTTTTTTATTTATTCCACCAGAGCGATATAGGTTTAGTTTTGTCAACATGAACACGAGAAAATATTTTTGTTTCTTTTTCTTCATTAACAGTTCCAGCTACATAGAATGACGTTATGTCAATACGTATAAGTAGGTACGAAAAATGTTTGTTTGTAAACAATTTGTCTATTTAAAAAGCAGTTTAAAAGGTGTGGTAATACAGCACTATGTTAATTTTTGCGATTATATCTATACTTTATTAGTACTGAATGTATAAATTTTTAAATGTTTGAAAGGAAATGGATCATAGTAACAATAATGCATTAATAAATTTATTAAAATTTATATATAATTGTTAAATTTCTAAGAAAGTCTTCAGAAAATTACATAAAATGACATTCTGAGATTTAAATTAACTTGGAATTTTAATTTTCGCATATTTGCGCTCAATTGCTAACTGCACCAAACTTTGCTTAAAATACCTACAGCATCAAGTCCAAAGGCCAGAGAAAGACCAAAATAATGTACCAACAAACGTCTGTGAATGAAGGAAAAAAGCAAAAGAACGTTTAGTCAGAATTTTTACCAAGATGGTATAATACATGAACGAAAGTACTGAAGCAACTGTCTTTAATTAAGAAAAAACCGACAACGCTGGCGACAACACCAACAGAAACAACAACAACGACGACAACAAAATTGACGTTGACGACTAATTGCAGAATGAGATAAAAGACAAAGTGATTAAATAACAGAAGAAGAAAAACATGAAAAATTGAAAGAACAAGTGTAGTAAGTTGAAATAAGAGGAAAAACAATAAAAATTTTACAAAAAAAAAAAAAACGACTTGGCTAATGCCAAAGCACAAAAATTGCAAAAATATTTCAACTTCATTTGGTCGATCGTCGTCGTCGCAAAAGCTACGTTTCGTCGTAAAGAATGCTTACTGTAACGTACTTTTGCGTACCAACAACAAGAGTATTTAGAAAGGCAGTCAACCATACCGTCAGCCAGACAACACATTGGAAGCTGTAAAACAGAAAAATCTAAAAGTTGCACATTTTACAATGGACGTCGTACTAAGTGTAAGCAAGCAATACGAGAGACAACAGCGACAACAGCAAGAAAACAACAACAACAGCAGCAGTAAATACTGGCAACGACAATCTGTGCTGCAGCAATAGAAGACGAAATTGGTCGTATGTTCAGAGTTGGTCGTCGGTTTTGACACTGACATGACCATAACAAGTTCATTGGTTAAATAAAAATGTATCTGGATGTTGTTTGTTAGAGGCGGCGCGCACTATTTAAGTCAAAATCTCGGGTGTGTGCCGCTACTTGCTGTAATGACTGTCAACTGAGAATAACATGAAGTTGTAAAGTATTTATTTTTATAAAGGAAACTATAGAGTTCTTAGCACTGTCAAAGAGTTTGGCATTTATATTGGAAGTAAGTAAGTATGTAGTTGGTTTTTCTAGTAAACAGGTAGAAGCAGCTGGTGGTGAACAGTGGATAGTAAAAGTTGAGAAAAACTTTTTCGTTTAATGATTAATTCGAAAAGTAGTTTATTCTATTTTTAGTTTTTAAGTTTGACAGAGAGATTTTTCCTTTTAACTGTTATTCTTGACGTTTATTTTTAAAACTCAGAAAAATAAGTTTTCTTTTTTAACTTATACCTATTTTGATTATATAAGTGGGCGAGTCTCCAAAGAATGTAACATTCAATGTCCCAAGGCTCAAAACTATATTTAAATTTAAAATTTGATATTTTAACTATTAAATACGAATACTTCATCAGAGCTTCTATACGAATTGCTTGAAAAAAAAAAAAAAAATTTTTAGTATTATAGGTACTATGAAATTATAGCATAAAGCCTTAAAAACTCATTCTCCGTCCTACCCCTAACTGCTTCTTAGTGGATTGAACTTGCCCGTTTCACGTATTACGTTATTTTCTAAAAAAAAAACTTAGATGACATTGTTTGAATAAATATTTCAGCTACTGTTTTTCTGTAAATTTTTTGGAATTTACAACCATGGAAGTTGGTCCCTCCATTTAAACTATTTCCGGTCAGTTTTTCTTATTCTAACTGTAAATTTTTTAAATATTGAGTAAAAAGAAAACTAAAAGTGAAGAGAAAGAGATGATTCAATGTATTTTCAGCTGAGTCAGTTTTGGTTTTTCGACAGTGAATGCTCGAGTGATTTTTTTTTTTTTTAAATTTTAAAAATTTTTGGCATTCTCCGTGTGCATAAAAAAACGAGATTTTTGAGTTAATGATAAAGAATTATTTGTTATATCATGCTTCATACTGTGTGAAAATTTCATGGTAATTTTTTTACAGTCACCGTTTGAGAAAGAAATAACTTTTTCAATTAAAAACTTCAAACGTATTTTCTGCAAAATCGAGTTTTTTTTGACTTGTGTCATTTTTATAGTAAATGAGCGGTATTGTTTAATCTTTATATGAGTTAATCTATAGACAATTGGAAGGGTTATCCACCAGATTGAACTTGAAAAAATAAATTGCTATTTTTGTTGTGATATTACTGTTTTTGCAACATTTCGTCATTCTCTATTCCATCATTCTCCATCGTTTTTTGCCACATTTTATCATTCTCCATTTAGTAACCCTCCAACAGATTTTTTTGTTGTTGTTAGTTTTGCTTAAAAACTTTATTTACAAATAAAAATAAAAAATTTAGTCTTAAAACACTTAGATAAACTTTTTAAAAATCCAACATATATTTTTAGGGTTGCCACCTGGTTATTTTCAAAAACGTTACATAGTTCTTACTTCTTTTGAATAAATTGAAATTTTTGATTTCAGAAACGCTCAGATAAACTTTTTTAAAATTTTACAAAATTTTCGGTGTTGCTATCCGGCTTTTTTTTTGTTACTTTTGCTTAAGCCATTTATTTAAGAATTACAATTTTTAGTTAGTCTTAAGACGCTAAGATAAACTTTTCAAAAATCCAACATAAATTTTTAGGGTTGCCACCGCGATATTTTTGAAAATCTAATATAATTCTTTTTTTTTTTTTGATTAAATTGAATTTTTTGGTTTCAGAGCCGCTCAGATAAACTTTTTTGAAACTGTTTAAAAATTTTCAAAGTTGCCACCCGGTATTTTTGTTAGTTTTGTTTAAACCAAATTTCGGTTCGATAAATTTTTAACGTTTTAAACAATTATTTTTCAGTGTGTAATTAAGTATAATGGCGAACGTAAAAAAAGAAAGATTTAAAATACATTTTTGAAAGCAACCATCTGGCAACCCTAAAAATTTCTGTTGGATTTTTCTAAAATTTATTTAAGCCTTATAAAAGATATGGCAACATTGAAAGTGAATGTTAATTTTTTAAAAATGTTCCAGAAGTTCGGGTCAGCATATTCTATGTATGCCTTCAAGTAATAAAAAAAAGAATTGGTGGGGACAAAAAAAAAGCATGTTTTGGTACATTTTTCGGAGATTTACCCATATAAAAAAGAAATTACTACTGAGCAAAAACTTAAGAACAGAAATAACGATAATGTTTTTTTTGTTTGTTTTTTTAAAAATATTGATTATCTTTAGCTAAACAATATTAATAAAAACAATCTAGTTGTTCTAAGAAAACTATGAGAATTTTTAACTTTCAAAAAAATTTCCCAAGTCTTTCATACTTCCACTGTCTCTCAGTTGTCTTGGATAGCAACTAAGAAATACTATCAGAAGACAGTACTTACATACATAAATACATAAGTAACTGAGTGTTGTGACTGACTTGCACAGTTAGCAATAAATATAAAATTAAAAAACACAACAGAAACATGTTCGTTCGCATGCTGGCTATACATGGCACCACTAACAGTAGCACCATAGAACAGGAAAAGGAATCACTCGCTACACATTAGGTTTCATCGTTGTTAAATTACAGCGTTACCACCTCGCATATCACATATGTGATGGTTTCTTTTAGTTTTTTTTCAATTTTGCTGCTACAGTAAATACTATTGTTATTTTTGTTTTCGTATTTTTACTGATTTCCGCTTGCAACCTGCAGCATGCAGTAGATGGATGCAGCAGCAGCAATCAACATGCAACATGATTTTTTAAAAAGCAAAGGCATTGGGTCGCTCGTCTCTGTCGTTGTATAGAGATGCGATGCGCGTAATTGACATGAAGATTGGTGTAACATTATTTTATTATGGGTTCGCTTACTTACTCCACATCCACGGTTCTTCTTGTTAATGTAGCTGTTGTTTTATTGCTTTCACTGCACTGTTGTTTCTGTGATCTTCTTTTGCTACTGCTTCTTTTTCAGATTTTTCACACACAAACAGAACGGAAGTTTAAAAATTCTAGTCACAAACTGCGCCGATTTGCGATTTCTTCAGGAGCAGAGTAGCCATATACATTTGCTGCCAACAATTGTAACAGCGGTGTATTTTGGAGTAAAGTATGGGGGTTGCAGTTTTAAGATGAAATCGATATAAATCCCATAAGATTAGCATTTTCTTGTACTACAATATATAAATAAAATTGGGCGTATAAACTTCACTTAACATATCCTTCAAGTTATTCAAAAAGAAAGGAATCTAAACTTTTCTATACATCGTCTTTTGCATGTGCAACTACGCCACTGCAATTTGTTGATTTCCAATGCTCTTCTTGTTTACTACCATGATGTTGTTTTGATTTTTCGAAGAAATTGTACAGCTGGTTTCTTTTCCGTTTTCTTGGCACTTGATTGCTACGCGTCTACGCGATACAAATTTTTCTAGGGAAGTGGGAATGGAGTAGCTTAATTGCTTTGAAGTGGCTTTGTTTAGTACTTTTGATTGGTAAATTATGTTGTTTTACTTAAAAAAAAAAATAAAACGTTGCAAATAAGAACTTAGTTGGTCCTGGTGATTTGTCTAAAAAGCTATAACTTTAGCTTTTTCTAATGCTATGTTTCAAATATTTTCTATTCCAACAGTTATTCCTAAGTTATCTTGGGATACACGTATTTTATGCTACCCTGAGAGTTTCATTTCAATGCTCGATGGTGAACTTCTGTTTTTAATTCACCCAATTAGTTTTGCAATTTGATTTGTAGTGAGTATAGAACTTGTCGATATTTTTAACTATTAATCCTATTATTAGGATAAGTGATTAATTTTTGGGCTACCAAATTTCCAGAATTTGTCTAGAAAGGTTGCTTAATAAGATTCTGGTGATTATATGCAATGCAAGGTTTTGCTTTTAAAAATTTTTCCAACCAAACTACAAGTAAGAGAAGGGTGCCTACAAAGAAATGATACTTCACGAAAATTGCGAAATAAAACAATTCGAAATTGATGATATAAACTTAAAATTCTTTATTTAACCGTTTGAGACCGATGGAGTCACATAGCACCCCAAGCATTTTTTGATAAATCACTATTTTAGTTAAAATTATTATCAAGGAGTGCTCGAATGCTATTAACATGTTCTAGAGAATTGTTCAATATAGTCTTGGCTACAATTTTGTTTTAATTGTTTGGCAACATACGGAACGGTTTTAAAGCTATTACCAAAAATGGCACAATTTTTCAACATTTTTGTGATTTTCAGGCCAAAAACCCAATTTTTTTGGGTTAGTTTTTGAAACATTTTCTTTTCTTTAGCCTATATCTACAATACGATTTCGTTAAAGATATGAAAACAAAATCTCAAACGCTTTACGACTTATAGCAGTGGCAACTTTGAAAAAGCAGTTTTGAAGCAATTTTTATAGTACTATAAAACTTGACCTGGAGCCAACCAAGCAAAAAACAGATAGGGTCTTACTAGTAACATCATGTGCTTTCAGGAACAGTATTCAAAAAGTTGTTTGAATTTTTTTTGTTGCACTGTGTTATATGAATCCACCATTTTCAGCTAAAAGAGGATTTTCCGTACCTACTTTTTTTTCTTAATTTAAACACAAGAAAACTGAAGCTGAAGTTCATTTTTCGATATCTACAAGGGTATAAGCTTCGGTGTCAAAGGGTTAAAAGGAATATAATTAGTTAAGCACGGTCAAATGCGGTGTTTTAGGAAAAAAGGACTCTACTTTAAATTTATATCAGAAGTTTGAGTTTTTCTCGTAAGACAAAAGTTTATACCAAAATCTTTTTCATTAATTCTCAACGGCATTTGTATGTATGTATGTATTCTCCTTTAACTCCTAGGAGGAGCATAGGGCCAAACTCAACGGCATTTGCTTGCTTCATAAAGTATATATGGGCAAAATCCCCGATAAAATATCTTCTTGGAAATTGTAAATAGTAGAAAGGGCATGGAAACCGAAAGGAGATTTAATAAACCTTGGAGCCTAAAAGACAAAAGTAGTGATGAGCAAACCAAGACCAAAGTCATAACAGTTTTGGTCTTGATCTTTGACATTGAGTCTTGAACTTGGGTATTAAGTCTTAGTCTCTATCTTGGTATTTGTCTTGAAAAAATTTCTAAAGTTTGTTGAGTATTCAATATTTCCTAATCTTTTTTTCGGCACATCCAATACATGATCTGTCCACCTCAGATCAGCTTGAATCGATGTACCCAGATCGTCAAGAGTTGCTGATCTCATAATGTCTACGCCAGCCATATTGAGGGGTGGAGGGGAACAATCCACTCCTCTGTGAGACAACAGACTGAGTTGGGTTTTACTAGCGTTGAATTCGACCCGATTAGCTCGACCTCACTCGGAGATTGTTTTGAGGTCATTTGTGAGTATGTCATTCATGTACCGGTTTTTTCTCACAACCTTCTCAGAGCTTGGACGCTTTTTGAATCAATATGAATGACAAATACTGCTGCCATCTGCAAAGGAGTTTATTGGGTTAGTGGTCGATGACAGAAGGTCATCGATGAAAACAAGAAAAAGAGACGGGGATAGGACCGAACCTTGGAGAACTCCAGCGTTAATAGAGTATTCGATAGATGTGAAACCGTCTACGACAATACGTATAGAAAATCCACTATAAAAGCTCTCTATCCAACGAGCAAATGAATCACCGACGTCATATGTAGTTAGTTTTTTTACGAGGATGCTATACCGCACACGATCAAAAGCTTTATAAATATCCAGAGCAACAACCATATTTTCAATAAGAAGGTGGACACATTGGTTCTACCTCGCAGTGACAAACGTCATTGAGTCATCAGTAGAGCTCTCCTGAAGCCATACCAATTGGCGATAATTAAGTAATTCGTTGCGCTCCAGATAATTCACAGAGCTTATAACGCTTTCATACTTTTTTTTAGAGTTGATGGCATCGCATTTTTTGGGAACTGGTTGAACATTAGCAATCTTTCAACATGATGGAAATTTGGCACAAGTGTAGGAAATGCTAAATAGATTCCGTAATAGACGAGCCAGTGTTGATGCACACTTTTTCAACACATAAACTGATATGCCATCCGGCCCTGACGCTTTGTTAATATTAGAGAAGCAGTTAGGTTTTCGAGAGCTAATTTTATGCTTGAAAGGGGCGTGACACACATGTTAACTATAAATTACTAAGACTGAGAAGCAGCCATGGTTCTGATGATCATCTTGACCAAGATCAAGAACAAGATCATAGCAGTATTGATCTTGGACCATAGCAGCCTTGATACCAAGACTTGAAATTATATTAGCGCCTTGGTCTTGATTTCGAAAAAATTGCTCATCACTAGTCAAAAGTAGTTTTGTAAATGTATAAACCCATCATAAGACCAATACTACCCTTGCCGAATTCTTGTCTGATGGAAGGCCTTAAGCAATCAAACCTTTGTTGCAAACTTATCAAAAATTCAAAGAATGGCAGGTGTAGAAGTTAGCGATATTGATAATGAAACTGATAACATCACTCTTTCTTTTATCCCTGAAGAAAGCAAAATTGATTCAAAATGAAATTTTTGTGTTAATTTAAGATGGTAAAACTTATTACATGCTCTATGCCGAAGGCAACATGGCCACTTTATGACACTAATAAAACACGAAAAATTATCTCATTAGACAGAAAAACCCTCTTAACTTGTGTCTTACAGGGTACTATAAATTGGCACGACTCAAGCTTAGTTCTTACCAACGATGCAGATCTATGTAAAAGTTGTAATGATACAGAAGTCGAAAAGTCCATTTTGTATTTTCTTTGCAAATGTCTAGCACTAGTAAGCCGATGTTACCAGGTATTCGAAAATTATTTGAAGATATCGCTTATAAAAATTTTTAAATGGTTCATAATTTTGTTGTTTTTTGTTGATGTTAAACAAATTTTTATCAATGAGGGTATTCCTTAAAACGTGTAAATACCTCGAGAACCTTGTAAGCTCGTAATAGTTATCAAAATCAATACGAACTTTGACATTTTTACAAGTTCAAAAACTTTTCAATGCTTTTACACGTTGTAAGGATTACCCTAAATTTATTTAAAAAAAAAGTAATTAAAACGAAAAATGTAATAAAAAATTGGTTTTTTTACGCCATAAAAAACTTATTAACCTTTATGAAGATTCCATCTTTTCTCCTTTTGTGTTCATATATTAAGTATAAAGTTTTACTAAAAAATTTTTCTCAGAAATTATCCAAATCACTCAACTACATTGACCCGCACAGTCTTACAACAAAATAAAAAAACATAAATAAATCGGCTCACAATTTTCATTTCTATAAAACCTCTGTTAAAAGTCACAAGAAAAAATAAAAAAAATATATTTTAAAACAAAAGTTTTTCAGTTCACAACATACAACAAAAGTCTCGAACAAAGCTGTTTGTTTTCCACAATATGTAGTATTTAAAATAAAATATGCCAACACGTCCTTTTAAATCCTTGTCAACACTGTGTTAAAATTTATTTTGTTTTTAGGCTTCCGTTGTTAAAACACATTGCTGGATCTCTGTCCATTTCTCTCGTTTTATTTAATTTTCATATACATAATCCTTTTGGCACACATACCTGTTGTTGTTGATGTTCTTGTTGGTTGGTTGCTGCAGCTGCTGCTACTTTTGCAAGGATTTGGTAAATAGTCAGTCACAATGTAAAATTTCTTAGTTAAAAAATTGTTGAAATTTGATTTTGTTATTCAAGAACTATGCAATATATATCATATACATTTTTTTTGTGCTTTAAAGCACTTGAACTATCCTTAAAACTTTTGCTTTTTGACTACACTGAATCCAACAAAAAATTTTGTTTGAAATTTTAATAAATTAATTTTCTCTTAAAATATTTTACAGACACCGTAGTTTCACACACGATTTTCTGTTTTCATTAAAATGGCACTTTATTCTGGGATTGTACTTTTTATCCTTTAGTTTTTTATTTAAAATGTAAAGTGCAATTTTAGTTTTTTAGTATTTCGTTTATTTTTGTAATTTTTGTATATAGAATTTACTTATGTTTTTCTTTTCTGTATACGAAAAAATATCCTTTTTTAAGCAAGCAGTCCGTACTGCAATATAAATTCCAAAAATTTCTCGGCTGAAAAACACTTCCAAACGGTTGTAGAGTTTAACTCGAACTGTTTCGTCTGTAGTTTATTACATTAAAGTCTTTTAATCACGCGAAATTTGTGTAACCCACAAAACTTGGCCAAGCTTTATAACCATTTGCTGGTTGTTACTGGCGTTGTTGTTGTTGTTGTTGTTGTTGTTGCTGTTGCTGTTACCTTAGACCAAGATCAAGAAAGTGCAATCAAACAACATCATCATCGCACAAGCACAAGAAGTCTGCAAAATAAAAGAGAACCATACCACGACGGTTGGACTTTGAGATCGAGCCAACTATGAGTAGAGTTGGCTTAAAGCATAACACAGTCACGTTTGTTGGTAAAAGTTGCGCGTGCGCTAATGACCAAGAGACAGAGTCAGAGCCAAAGAGCATAAGAAAGCAACTTTTTGGTTTGATCTACCATATCTGTGTGCCTGTGTATTAACAAGAAACTCTTAAGAGAACGGCTAAGCGACGCATGCGCCCCGTTGTTGCTGGTAGAGTGTGCGCTTCGTTTATTTAAGCTTGGCTTAGTTTATGGTAAGAAAACCGGCATTTTTTTTGCTTCTCTGTTTTGAGTAAAATTCTAAGCTTAAACTTGGTATGATGTGTACGGAAACTTGGTTTTGGTTGGCAATGTTGTTTGAGTTAAATTTGAGTTGGAGATTTAAGGTATGAAGTGTTTTTTGTATGAAATCCGCTGAGATGCGTAAGAAAATGTACTCACAAATAATTTTTCCTTGGAATGATATTTATTTATTTATTTAATTTATTAAAAATAAATAATTTTAAGACTATATCTTCTGTAATTGTTACTTATTTAATAACAGAAAAAAAATTTTCTTGGATCACGCTAACGTTTTAGAGAAAACGTTTTTATGGCGAAGTTGTAGATAATTGTAAGAGCTTTCAGATGATGTATATGATTTATAAGGTTTAAAAGAATTTCGCAAAGTTCTGGTCCTTAAAAGTTGATATTTAAATTTTTTTCCCATTTTTTGACTTTGGCGGCCATTTTAGTATGAAAAAAGTCCTATTAATATACCCTTTTATAATTTTTTTAATACATCGTTTAGTTTTCTTTAATGTGGTATGGCACTTGTCTTACCAATTTGATAGTTTGAAGTCAGAAAAAAATACTTTTCAATATTACACATGGGTTACTTGCATGTGTTGCTATGCTTGTGATGTGCGCGCTATACGCGTTGTTATCTACTGAAGCCTACAAATGGATTGTTCTGACCTTAAACTAACAAATTGGTAAAAAAAGTGCTCTACCACATTGAGAAAATTGAACAAAATTTTAAAAAAAAAATACAAAAGTGTATATTAATAGGACTTTTTTTATACTCAAATAGCCGCCAAAGTCAAAAAAATGGGGAAAAAAATTAAAGTATCAACTTTAAAGATCCAGAACTTCGCGAAATCTTTTTAAACCCTATAAACCATATACATTATCTAAAAGCACTTACAATTAACTAAAACTTCATCATAGAAATATTTTCTCAAAAATGTTAGGGTGGCCAAGAAATCTCCTAAATATATCATCAAAAAGTGTCAAAAAATATATAGCTTAAAAATGTCTAAAAATGTCTTTCCAAAAAAATTGTCGCCAAAAAAAGTGTCAAAAAATGTCATGCCAAAAAAAGGGTTGCCATAAATAAAGTGTCGAAAATGCATCGAGAAAAAAAAGTGTTGAAAAATGTGTCGCCAAGAAAATTGTCACCAAAAAAATATATCATTAAAAAAGTGTCTAAAATGTATCGCTAAAAAATTACGAAAAATATCTTTCTATAAAAGTGTCGAAAAATGTGTCGCCACAAATAGTACTATATAAAAAATATTTCGCCAAAAAAGTGTTGAAAAATGTTTCATGAAAAAAGTGTTGAAAAATGTATCGCTCGCTATCAAATGTCGAAAAATGTCTTTCCATAAAAGTGTCTAAAAATGTTTCGCCGCATAAAGTGTCAAAAAATGTGTCACCAATAAAAGTGTTGAAAAATGTTTCATCAAAAAACTGTCCAAAAATATCTTTCCAAAAAAAGTGTCGAAAAATGTTTAGCCTCAAAAAGTTTTGAAAAAAGTGTCGCAAAAAAAGTGTTGAAAAATGTCTCATCAAAAAAAGGTCACAAATATTGCTAAAAAATGTCGAAAAATAGTTTTCCAAAAAAGTGTCGAGAAATGTCATGCCAAAAAAAGTGTCGCCAAAAAAAATGTATCATTAAAAAAGTGTCAAAAATGTATCGCTAAAAAATGACGAAAAATACCTTTCCATAAAAGTGTCTAAAAATGTGTCGCCACAAATAGTATAAAAAAATGTGTCGCCAAAAAAGTGTTGAAAAATGTTTCGCCGCATAAAGTGTCAAAAAATGTGTCACCAAATAAAGTGTTGAAAAATGTTTCATCAAAAAAGAGTCACAAAATATATTGCTAAAATATGTCGAAAAATGGCTTTCCAAAAAAGTGTCGAGAAATGTCATCCCAAAAATGGAGTCGCCACAAAAAATGTATCATTAAAAAAGTGTCAAAAATTTATCTTTAAAAAAAGTGTTGAAAAATCTTTCTTAAAAAAATTGTCAAAAAATGTCTTTCCAAAAAAGTGTCGAAAAATATCTTGCCAAAAAAATGTCTAAAAATGTGTCACCAATAAAAGTGTTGAAAAATGTTTCATCAAAAAACTGTCAAAAAATGTCTTTCCAAAAAAAGTGTCGAAAAATGTTTAGCCTCAAAAAGTTTTGAAAAAAGTGTCGCAAAAAAAGTGTTGAAAAATGTCTCATCAAAAAAGTGTCACAAATATTGCTAAAAAATGTCGAAAAATGTCTTTCCAAAAAAAGGGTCGAAAAATCTTTCGCCTCAAAAAGTTTTGAAAAAAGTGTCGCCAAAAAAGGGTTGAAAATGTCTCATCAAAAAAGTGTCACAAATATTGCTAAAAAATGTCGAAAAATGTTTTTCCAAAAAAGTGTCGAGAAATGTCATGCCAAAAAAAGTATCGCCAAAAAAAATGTATCATTAAAAGGGTGCCAAAAAAGGAGTCGCCACAAAAAATGTATCATTAAAAAAGTGCCAAAAATATATCGCTAAAAAAAGTGTAGTATAAAAAAATGTGTCGCCAAAAAAGTGTTGAAAAATGTTTCATCAAAAAAGTGTCGCAAAATATATTGCTAAAAAATGTCGAAAAATGGCTTTCCACAAAAGTGTCGAGAAATGTCATGCCAAAAAAAGTGTCGTTGAAAAAAAATATATCATTAAAAAAGTGTCAAAAAATGTATTGCTAAAAAAGTGTTGAAAAATGTTTCGCCGCATAAAGTGTCAAAAAATGTGTCACCAAAAAAAAGTGTTGAAAGTTGTTTCATCAAAAAAGTGTCGCAAAATATATTGCTAAAAAATGTCGAAAAATGGTTTTCCACAAAAGTGTCGAGAAATGTCATGCCAAAAAAAGTGTCGCCAAAAAAAAAAAAATGTCATTTAAAAAGTGTCAAAAAATGTGCGCCAAAAAAGTGTTGAAAAATGTTTCGCCGCATAAAGTGTCAAAAAATGTGTCACCAAAAAGAGTGTTGAAAAATGTTTCATCAAAAAAGAGTCACAAAATATATTGCTAAAATATGTCGAAAAATGGCTTTCCAAAAAAGTGTCGAGAAATGTCATGCCAAAAAAAGTGTCGCCAAAAAAAAAAATATATCATTAAAAAAGTGTCAAAAAATTTATCGCTAAAAAAACTGTTGAGAAATCTTTCTTAAAAAAATTGTCAAAAAATGTCTTTCCAAAAAAGTGTCGAAAAATATCTTGCCAAAAAAAAGTGTCGCCAAAAAATGTCTTGCCGAAAAAAGTGTCGAAAAATATTTTGAAAAAAGAAAGTGGCGAAAAATGTGATGCCAAAAATTATTTTGAAATGTGATGCGTAAAAGGTGTGGAAAAAATTAGCACCAAAAAAATAGTCGAAAAATAAAACTCCACAAAAAGGTATTGATAAATGTGTCGAAAACTGTGCCCCAAAAAAAGGGTCTTAAAATGAGACGGCAAAAAAAAACTTCACTTAAAAACAATTTTTCCTCAGAACATTAATTTTAGGTTAATAGGTTGTGCGTAAGTCACGAATGATCTTTCATAAATAAATCCCATCAACAAACTGACCACCGACAAAAAGAGCGCACGACTATTGCGGCCACATCATACGTTTTTCATTTCATTTAAACTTTTATGACGTACGACGACATGGTACATGATCTTTGTTGCTGCTGCTGGCCGCAGACTTCGACACATCGCACATTTGGTGGAAGTGATGGTGGCTGGTGGCTTCATTCAGCACGATCTTTGACACTTTTTCAACCATAGACCATATAGACAGACGGCTGACTACAGGCAACAATGAGGCCTTAAATATCAACTTTTAATTTGACTTTAAATTAACGATGCAGACATTGTGGTGTCACATGGCGTGGAGTTAAAGTCAAATGGCGCATTAGTGGCTGACAGTGTAAACTCTGTACTGCAACGTATATTGGTGTGCTGTTGGTGGTGATTGTACATCAACAATATCATGGTAGATTGTGGTAAATTTAATATATAGGTATTGTTGCTGCATATAGAGATGTCTGCTGCCGTTGACGACGACAACGACATATGCACGTGAAGGTAATTTGTCTGCAATAATTTTGGTGTTTTTTTTTTAGTTGTTTGTTGTTGTTGTTGTTTTTATTATTATTGTTGTTGTTTTTAAATTACGAAAGAGATTTTTTATTTTTTTTTTGTGTGAAGAAGATGCTGCTCCGGCAATTGACTTTAGTTGTGGGCGAGAAGGAAGTTAATGGAAAATTAGCAGTTGTTATACGGTGTTGATGATAATGATGACGGTGATGGTGTTGGCAATAATACCTGCATTGCAATATTTGGCCTTTTTTTGCAAATGCAATTGTGTACGAAATATGTTGCATCTAATGGTAATAAAAAAATTGCAAATATGTTATAAGTACCTACTAAATCAAGAATTATTGCTTTGACACTACTTCCACACAAAAATATTTCTTTGGAAATTCGCCTTCCATGGTGAAATAAAAGTAATGTCATAATGTGAAATGGCTGTCATTTTGTTAAAAATAACAAAATTGGAATACTATTTTCACAAAAAGTTTAGCTTAATATGTGGAATTGAGTTGAAAAAATTAAATCGGTCCAATGGCAACCTCCTAAATTGATGAACATTAGAATGTTCTGAATTGTTGCTTACAAAATATCTACCACCAATTGGTTGGCTTATTGGCAACTTAATCTTAATCTATCTACAATAAAAATGTCATTTGACATTATTCGAAAAATTTTATTCATGGCTCATTCCCATTATGACAGTACTTTTGCCTCACCTGTTGTGCTTTTGCTTTTTTCCGCTCTCCTCAATAAAATCCATTTCGAAAATAAGAAAAAGAAAGAAAAAATCTAAAAAAACCTGCTGAAATCTTCTTTATTTTAGAAATGCAATATGTTGCTCATGCGTGCGGCACAGATTACGTGACAAATATTACACGTTGTGCGCTGCGTCACAAACACTGCGAACACATTAAACTTAAAGATTGACTTTTTCTCATTTGCATACGACAAAAAATGTGGAAGCAACATTTTGATACATTGAATGAATGAACATTTTGAGAAAGAGTTTTACGGTATAACATACATAAAAAAATGGCAAATAAAAAAATAACAAAAAAAAAAAAAGATTTTACTTTCAAAAGAAAGACCAATGTCTGTGACTTTGCTTTGAATTAAATGTGTATTTTGTATTCTAGCGCGTTGCGCATGCGCACTGCACTGCGTGAAAGTTCTCTGCGGATTTTCTTATTTATTTTTATTTGTTATTGTCATTTGTTTTTATCGTAGATTTTAATTTAAATCATCACATTTTGGTGTGAAAAATTTTTGTAGAGAATGAATCTTTTTTGGGGTGATGTTCCCACAATTTCTTTTGAAAGTTGTGTACACCTTAAGCATTTTCATTTGTTGATATTCTTTCTCTAATTCTTCTACTTGTTATTGTTTTCTCCACCTAATGAATTTACTTTATGATTTTCCCATTTATTTCAAAGGTAGAATAATGTTGCTGTGATAAAGTCTATTGATTAGGTCGTAAAAAACATGCTAAAGAGGAAGTTAAAGTCATTCAGCAATATACAAAAAGGAGATGCAATTTTCTTTAAAATGGCTCATAAAAAAAAATTTCTTAGATTAAAAATTGACCGAAATGTGGCCAAAGGAACATGGAAAATTTCTTTATGCGTTCGGAAGTACGGTCTTTACTCAAAACCTAGGCATCTTACGAAATACGTGAGCATTTTTGGAACTTTTATAATTGTTTTTTTTTTTTTTTTTTTTGGGACAAGATTTGAAAAATTATAAAATGTCCTCAAAAATTATGAAAAAAATCACACATATTTCTTGAAAAATTCCAAGCATTTTTTGCCATATACATTTTTCTCGTTAGACGCCTTTGTTTTGAACAAAAACCATTTTTCCGACTGCATAAAAAAAAATTCTATGTTTGAGTGGACATATTTCGGTCAATTTTTAACCTAAGAAATTTTTTTTTATAAGCCATTATAAAGAAAATTGCATCTCCTTTTTTATATTGCTTAATGATTTTACCTTTACCTTTACTTAACAGCGCGGTTAATACCCCAGTTGAACCCCTGGTTAGACATGAAGTTTGGAAGGGTAAATTATTACATAACGCAGCTGCTATCAGGACATGGATATTTTCAGAAATTCCTAAACAAGATAGCAAAGACAGATATACCAGACTGCATATACGGCGACGCAAGACTCGACGATGTGGAACATACGTTCTTCAACTGCAGAAATTGGGCGGAGAGTAGACGGGAGATACAGGATCGCGTTGGTCCATTTACAGCCGAAAACATCATACCAACTATGTTGATAAGCGAAGAAAATTGGTTATTAATAGGACGATATGTAGAAAGCGTACTACGTTTAAAGAAGAGAGATCTTGATACTTATCAAACAGCCAGAAGTCAAGAAATCCTTTGACATTAAAAAACGCTGCCGCTATGCATCATCTTGCCTAGCCGCCGCACAGTGGGGCAAGGAGCTCTCATATGTGGCGTCAAATAAACGGAGCTACGCACTGCAACCAAATTACATATACATACTAAAGGTGGATCACTTAAGCTTTCAACAAAATTTGGTCGAAATTGAACAAGAGGGCGTGGCACCTCCCATACAAGCAAAATCTTAAAAACTCTATGCTGATGGTACTATCTGAGATAATCATACCAAATTTCGCACACTTGCTATTAATAGTATAGGCAAACTCTGGTAGGAAACTTTGCGAATTCGGATAAGAGGGCGTGGTACCACCCATACAAACAGAGTCTTACAAACTATACTGAGGGTACTATCTGAGATAATCAAACCAAATTTCGCACAATGAGGCGTGGTACCTCCCATACAAGCAAAATCTTAAAAACTCTATATTGAGAGTGCTTTCTGAGATAATCGAAGCAAATTTGGTACAATTGCTAAGAATAGTAAAGCTCAGCTCTGATAGAAAAATAAGAGACACGCTTTCAGGTATTTTGACCAATATTGAGACCTGAAATGTGATAATTTCTTACTTAAGTGCTCGTGATGACCACCTGTCCTTTTTTCCATCTGTTTTAACAAAAACCGAATTGCTGTTCAAAATTATCCTGTCCAGAACTATACATAATGTTTATAAGTTCTTGTCTCGTGACAAATAATAAGTTAGAGGCCATTTGTAAAACAAAATTAGAAATTATGAATAATGTCGGCAATGCAAGAAAAAATATTTTATTTTAGGTTACGTTCTAAAAATCGATGTAAATTTTAAAGGAGCAAAAGGGAGCAAAATTTTCTTGTCGCTTCTAGAAGTCAATACTAAACGGAATAGTTTTGAATCATAACTAATGCTTGGAAAGGCTTGGAACCTAATTAAATTATCTATTAATTATTTAATTTCGTAAAATCTCTGATGCAATGCCAAAAACGGTTTCCCAGGGGGAGATCCCGTTGAAGAGGAAGTATTTTTAGTCGGTATGACGCTAAGGAGAGTCCAACACAAATGCTTTTTCACTCCTCATCCGCAAAAAAAAAAAATAAAAATATGTTCATAACTTGGAAATTTTTTTCCGCAAAACTAATAATGAGAGCTTCTCCATACTGAGCACTAAGAAGAACTGTGTAAATTTTTATAAAAATCTGAGAGCCCAACCGCAAATTTCGAAAAATTTGAGCTGGAAAACATAAGATTTACTGAGCATTGTGCTCCGGATTCGAAACCCAATGAGATTGAAAAGTTTTCGTATTAATTTATTTATTTTTTTTTTATTATTATTTTGCGTCTTCGCTACATTGGCATTTTCTGCTACGAAAACTCTTTAGATGAATTATATTTAATTAAAAGAAATTAAAAATAAGAGAGCGTAGGTTTTGAACCTAGATCCCTTTACGCAGCGCAAGTCATGAGACCCATACACGATGAATTCATTATTCTTCATTGCAATGATCGAACTGCAGAACATACAGTGGCCAGTTACGTTATAAAATCACTGACACAATCGTTACTCAATTGAACCACTTTTTGTACTAATGACCGATTATGCATTATATTTGAACCGGTTTTTGATCCAAATGACCTAATTTGCATTACATTTGGATCATTTTTATTACAATTGATATTTTTCTAGGGAATGTAGTCCAGATTTTGGACTTTTTACAAAAAAAATTTGATGGGAATTTTGAGACAAATGTCATCGCCGATCTTACTCATATTTAGTTAACAATGCATTCCTATATTTAATTAGTATCAACTAAATAATGAATTGAAAAAGTTCGGTAACGAACAATAATTCACGTCCAGACATATTCACATAAGAAAACGTAGCTTAAAATCATTGCCTTGAAATCGCAAGAGTTTGTCATTTAAATCAAAGCATCTAAGACTAAAATTTTGAAGATGAACCAAGCCAAGCAATTACTAATTTACAATAATTCCAAAGGACCAAAGTAAAGTATTTATTTAAACTCTAGAGAAAAGTTTGAAATTTAAAAAACGAAGCTTTCATGTACACTAACAATTAAATTTTATTGAAATATTTTAGTTTTTAAGTTTAATACGCGTGCAATGAAAGTTATTTTATGTCACATTTTATTACATTACTTTTGCAAATGGCACTCAAAAAAGTTTAATTTCACTTTCATTGCTGACTTTCCGTCAAACAGACACAGCCCGTACAGAATGGCTGGCACGTTGTCAGTTTTGTTGTTAGTTGTTAATTGTTGGAAACAATTAATTTAGTCACGTTCAAATTATGATGATGTTCACATGTACAAATAATGACAAAATAATACCAACATACAATACACGCGAGTTGATATATAAAATTTCTATAAAGAAAAATATCATCAACTTTATATTCCATTATACTGACGTAGTATATGGATGTGTGTAACAAAAGCAATATATCAGCTTTTCTGTTAGTTAATGGGCGAATGCGTTCTTAATTTTATTAGATATATCAGTGTTATTTAAATGAGCACATCTTACATTTTGTATTAACTTCAAACAGAAATAGAATTTATTTTTTTTTAATTTTTGGGAAAATTTTCTTAAAGAAATCAATCTATGAAACAAAAAAAAAAAAGAAATTTATAAAACATTCACCGAGACTACGTGGCTGTTGAAAGCAAACAATGGGCAATTTTCACAACATTTTCATAAATAATCAAATTAACTGATGAGAATTCAATCAAAAACGAAGATTCTGTCAATAATGTGCAAGATTAAAAAAAGAAAAAATCTGCCAAAGAAAATGATATAGGAACTGCCCCAGAAAAATTTGATACTTTGTTTTTATCAATAAAAAAATACGTAATGAATTTTTTTTAAATGTTGTTTTTTTATTTATTAATTTTACTTTTTTCTTAAGACCATTCATTAAATTTTGTACAGTTGTTTCGTCGACAGTACCGTACGACCTTTGCCACTTATTTTAAAAATCCTTTAAATTTTTTGCAGTACTTTTACTCTTCCAAAGTTCTGATTTCATTAGTGCCCAATATCTCTCAATACGTCGAAGCTCTGGGCAGTTAGATGGATTCGCATTTTTGGGAACAAAATTTACATAATTGCTGTTGTACCATTCTATGGTGGCTCTAGAGTAGTGAGAGGTTGCTAAATCAGGCCAGAACATTACAGTACTCCCGTGCTTACGAATAAATGGCAAAAGACGTTTTTGAAGCCATTCATCAATATAAATTTTCGAGTTTATTGGACGCTGTGTTACAAAAAAACTGCTTCTCAGACCGCAAGTGCATATGGTCTGCCAAACCATATACTGCTTGGGAAATTTTGTAATTTTCTTCTCTTTAAATTTGCTCTGTACCTGCCCCTTCTCCGAACAGGTATAAAATTCGTGTCCTGATAGCTGTTTAAAATCTGCCTTATTGTATGTTTCATCGTCCATTATGCAGCAGTCAAATTTAGTCAGGTAATCGACATATAACTTTCGAGCTCGCTTTTGAGCCTCTAACTGCTTTTCATGGGAATGGTCTGGTACCTTTTGAACTCTGTAGGTCTTTAACTTAATTTTTGTACCCTACACCCAGGGTATATTCACTTTGTCCTTCCGTTTGTAACGCAGAGAAGGAGGCGTGGAAGATATTGAAAAGTATATATATTCTTGATCAGCGTCACCTCCTGAGTCGATATAGCCATGTCCGTCTGTCTGGCTGGCTGGCTGGCTGTGTGTTGAAATACACTTTTTGGGAAAACTGAGCAAGATATTTCAATGAAATTTGGTACACTGCCTTCGTCATCAAAGTTAGCTTGGGGGATTGAAAATGAGCGAAATCGGTCAACGGACACGCCTACCGCCCATACAAAAAATATATTCAAAATGCAATTTTAGGAGTATTTTTCACGACAATGCAACCAAAATACGCATAAATACTAAGAATTGTAAGAGAAAGCTTTGGAAAAAAACTGAGCAAATTCTGGCAAGAGGGCGGGGCTCCTCCCATATGAGCAAAAGCTTCAAAACGCTTTACTGAAAGCGTTTTATGAGATATTAGAACCAAATTTGACTTAGACACTAAGAATCATAAATAAAAGCTCTCAAAAAAAATTGGGTGAAATCGGACAAGGGGGCGTGGCACCTCCCATATGAGCAAAAGCTTCAAAATGCTATACTGAAAGAGTTTTTTGAGATATTCCAACCAAACTTCACTCAAATACTACAGACTATAAATGCACGCTCTAAGCTAAAACTAGAGGAACTCAAACAAGGGGGCGTGGCACCGCCTATATATGCAAAAACGTTAAAACGCTATACTGAAAACGTTTTTCACTCAGACACTAAAATCTATAAATGCATGCTCTGAACAAAAACTGGGTGAACTCGGACAAGAGGGCGTAGCACCTCCCATATGAGCAAAATTTTAAAAATACTGCAGTGTAGGGTATTTAATGTTTGGTCAGGCCAAATTTTACACCCTTACTAGTTTTCTTTAGTCTGCTTATAGAAGATTTTGAGGTTCCTGCTCTGGCAGCCATATCTGGTTCAGAAGAGTTGGGATTCTGCTTAAAAAGGGGCTTCACCTTTTTCACCAAATGTGGGTCTATACTGGCTTTTCTACCTGAACCTTTTTTCTGCGTAATAAGTTGACCCATTCTATAATTCGAAATAACCCTTTCGACAGTGATTTTTGATGCACCTATTTTTTAGCTATGGCTGAATAAGGTAAGGTAAGTGTACAAAATGAGTTTGCGTTTTTTTTTTATTGCTAGACATCTTTATCGTTTAAAGTTCGTTTACCAAGTATTTTATGTTTTTGTAATCGTCATGTTATATAGAAAAAATAGCACCCATACTTCGACCTGCACGATCATCAGGTAAATCATAACCTTAAGGAGTAAAAGTATCAAATTTTTCTGGGGCAGTCCTTAAATATTTCATGGATAATGTTTTGAATTCTAATCATTACAAGAATTATCAACCTATATGTAGATGATAGCAACATAAAAATGTTTGATATTTTAAGCAAAACTTTGACAGCTTCAGACAGACGTGGATGACATTCAACGAAAACTTAAGCAAATCGATAACGTATTTTTGCTAGTGATATTTATTTGGCATTTGAATGGTGTTTGTTTATAAGTTCGGCGTGCAATAGTCGCAACCTAATGAAACTAATTAGGCGATTCGCCAATGTTGCCAACAGTAAAAAATTTGACATAATTATGTGTACTATGTAGAGGGGGGTCAGATAGCGAAAAACCTGTTGAAAACACGTAAATTTTTTAATATTTGCATCAACATTATCCGTCTCGAGTTTTTTTTTAAGATTTTTGCACGAATTTTTAGAATGTTCAATAACGACTGTTTTTATTTCTTTATGATTTCTAACTGAGACTGTCGTTTGTTGTTGTTTTTGTTGTTTATTTATTTTTCATCACACTAAGATTAATATGTGTGTAAAATATGGTGGCGTCGTCAAACGTCCTTCAAGCACAAAACGTCAACAACACAAAAATTGCACAATTCCGCATTTTGGCTAAAAGCATTGAAATTTATTTGGTTAGACAAACATACGAACACAACATCAGTGTAGGTATGTTGCAATATTAAAAATTTAGAATTTTCCATTTAAAATTTAATTCACAAGCGTAGTTTAATAAGCGGTTAGTGGCGTTTTATTGCGTTCGACTACCGCATGCGCTGCATTAAATATCAACAGCAACAGCAGCAGCAGTGTAATGCAGCAGCAGAGGTCATGCACTGTTGTTGCTGCTAGTGATACTGCTGCTGCTGTTGATGACATTTTCACCCAACTGACATTTGTTATCTTTTAATTTGTTTATGTCTTTGTTTAGATTTCAATTAACATTTACGGTTTTTTTTTTAAAAATGTTTGCGATTTGCATAGTTCTGGGTGGGTTAATTGCTGATAATATTGAAGTTGTACATATTACGTAAGTTTCTCTAGACAACCTTAGAGGTGTCATCTTCATTAGTTAGATTTTCTTTGCATTTTTGTGACCTATGTGATTTATGCTAATTCGTTTTCGTTTCATCATTGCCATATTTTGTAATTATTTTTGCAGTGACCATTTAATGAAGATGAAACGAAAAGTTACTGCAAGTGATAGGTCTATCTAAAGAGAGGTTGGAAATCGGTAGAACACCAGATTAAGATTCTGAACAACTTTTCTTAGCTCCATTTTCGAAATTTGCAAAACCAACAAAGTTATTGGAGTAAGTACATAAAGTGACAAAAGTAGTGTCATAATAAGAATTGGCTGACATTTTGTAAGAAATTTTACTCAACGGTGTGAAATTGTTGGTATTAACCCAATCAAAGTGATAGTTCCATATGGAACCATTTGGAATGTTTTAGAAGTGGTATGGCAAAATCCTACAAATATCATTCGAAACGATTGTTAAGCCTTTTTTCTGTGCCTTGGTGGTTCCATATGGGACCATCGCTTCGGCACACTACAAAATCACCCAAAAATTTTTCTTCAATTTTCATGAATTTTGTATGGAAAACATATGTTTTTCGAAATTTCTGTTTATATATTTGTTTGTTTGGAATGTCTATGGAATTGTTTGTTTAGGACTTAGGGTTTTTTTTTTTTTTTGGTAGTATGAAATTGCAGATTATTTGCTGATGAATTGGAAGAAGAAAAGGCACCAAATGCAGGATACGATTCTGCAGAAGGTAATTCAACTGAAGATGAAGGAGACACCATTACTAACTTGCATTACAATCAGCTACAACAATTAGTACAAATCGAGTCTTTCCGGGGCCAACATTATAATGGTACTGGAAAAGAAACAGAGGGTATAGAAATTGTTCAAGATGATGATGCAAATGCCGAAACAAGTTCGACGTCTCCTCATGGGGCATCCACCTGTTTTCATGGCTATATGTTGGCCCAACAATTGACATTCCAACATCTGTTCATCAACTGAGGAAGAAATTTAAATGATCATGGGGTCCATTCTATGGTATCTAATCGGTTTTTCTAGCTCCAAATTATTTAGATTGTTCAGCAGAAGCTCATGTTTTATTTGGACGTTAAACAGGATTCAAAAACTACCATATTTTTTGCGATATTTTAGTTTTTTTTTATCATATTTTTCCTTTATTTTTCAATTTAAATATAATGAAAGAGCTATTTTTCAGTTATTATGAGTCTTTTTTCATAAAATAACAAAAATAAATCAATTTCCGCCAAAAAATATGAAATTTTCATCGATTTCCATACAAAATTTTGGTGTTTTATGTGTAATTTTTGTTTTCAAGTTTTATTAGTGCTTCAAAGCGATATACCATATGAAACCACTACATTTTAGAAAAGTTTCTAGGGTGGCCCAAAAAAACTTTTAAAAGCAGCACAACATCATGAATTAGGTAAAAAAAATAAAAGCAGATTTGTGCAGTCTATTTCGAACTTCAAAAATTGACTTTTTTCGTGTTTTTAAGCTTAAATATCTCAAAATCTCGAGCTGATGGGGCAATTCTGACCTTAAATTTGGACTCTACGCTGAAACTTTCTTCGCATTGTTTCTGTTTCAAATACTAAATCAATAGAAAACTGAGTATGCATTAAGTATCCCATCTGTCTGATTAAGTATATGAGATATAGTAATTTTTGGATTTTTTTTTTAACTTTTTATTCAAAAATTTATGCGATTTTTTTTTTTTTGGTAAATTAGTTAGTCCAAATCCGGCCTCATATGGTTTTTAAGAAATCCTTACCTAAGAGATTGGTTTTTAAGATTTTTGAGCATATATAAGTCATATAATATAACAGAACAAGAAAATCTTTAGACATAAAACCTGATAATGCGGATTGAAGCCCTTGTTTTTTACTTTAAAACTCAGTGTAAACTACACTGATATCTTTTTTCTTCTTTTAAATATCATAAGCTGAAAGTGCAAATGACTCGTGTTCAGTTTGCGTTATGATGAATAACTTTTTAAACAGATTATTTCAATTTTTACTTAAAATGCATAAAGCCACTAAAACATACAAAATAGGTAACGTCATCTTTAGAATCCTCAGAACCAAAAATTATTTTATTAATAACTACCACTGAGCTTCTTTCAGCTTGAATATCTATTTATCTGTCTAATGGTTAGAAATATAACCCAATTTCGGTCGTTGACTTTTGACCAGTATAAATCAATTTTAGCAACATTTTTGTTTTTCTTCGTCCAATTTTGATTATAGTCATTATGACATATCGAATTTACCATAACTGAATGATTATGGGAACATGAGCATTTATGATGATTATATTGATTATGTCAAAAAGATTGAAACGTCGTCATTGTCGTCGAAGAAGACGAGGAAGACGAAGACGCAGAAGAATGACAATAAAGTGGCAATAACAATGATAATGAATGATTAATGTACAACCAGCAGATATTGACAGCGAATGCAACTGTAATACAAAATAACAACAAAAGCAGCAGCAGCAACAAAATCACATGAATGATAGTGACAACAAAATTGTTGAAACTCTGTAGCAGCAGCAGCAACAACATTAACAACAAAATTCTTAATCATTTCTGCTTGAACTCGTATTTCAATCGCTGTCAATTGAGGCTTTTCAAGCATTTAACCAAATTAAGTTGGATGCGCTTGATTAAACGTAACTAAATGGGAGAGATAGAAGAGCAAGAACGAGATCCCATTTGATTTTTACTATAACTGCAAGAATCTAAAGTATATTGACCATGGTGATGATGATGATATTATCGCTGTGATTTTAACCCGTTAGTGGCTCCTGCTAAATTTCTTTAATTTTCAATCTTAGTAAAAATTCAAGCCAGACCAAGCTTATTAAGTTCTAGATTATTTCAAGGAGTTCAGTGACTTAAGAATGTCTGCTTTATCGACTTTTCTAAAACTCTAGAACCTTATCCTTTAAACATTTTGAATACAAACATAAGCCAGACTTTTACTGTTAGTAACTATATAATGGTTTAAGACAAATTGTTTCATAAAAAAGTAACTAATCAACAAAAGTAACATGAAATTAACAACAATTACACCAAAGGGCAGCTTGGCTTAGTTAACTGGTTGTTACTAAGTATTTTTGCTTGTGTTTTTGTTCTTCTTCATTGTTATTGTTATTGACTTGAATTAGTGTTGCCAACTACAACTGTCATCATTGGTTAGTTATTTTCATCTCAAGCGCTTTGTTTCTAAATATTTCATTTAACTATTGCTGTTGTTGATGTTGTTAGTTTTATTGCTGTCTTTAATGTTGTTGCTGTTGCTATTGTTGTTGTAACTATTTAAGTTGCATCATTTTTTGTTGTTGTTTAAAATGCGTTAACTGATATATTTTTAACTGGTTTTTTTATTTTTTTTTTGTGTTCAGTTGCTGCACGATCACCATTTAAGTGGCATCTTAAATGATCGCGCACACAGCTTCAGTGCAACAGTTTCGATTGCATGATTTTCCTCTTAATTGCACCGTTTCAAATTTAAATCATCGTTGGGATACTGCTGCTGTACTTGAACAACAGCAGCAACAAAAACGACGACAGAGTGAAGAAAATCATTTGACCTTAAATTTATTATTAGGTCTATCAAAAGTATCGAACAATAGATTGGGGATAAGAACTGCTGTTATACCGGAAATCTCGAGTGTTATTGTAACTGTTCTTTCTTTATTGTATTTGAAAATATGAATTTGGGTTAAGAGTGTGTTAATTAAAATGAATTAGAGCTTATTTAATGTGATTGAATGTGAATGTGATAATTTTGAATGTTCTTTTTTGATACTCAGATTGTCGTGTTAATCAAAGTAATTTTTTCATTTGGGATTTTTTTTTAAAACGGTTCATATTCACTATTGAAATTTTTATTTAAATAATCAAATAAATTACATTTAATTAAATTTTTCAGCAAAAATTTTAATAAATTGAAATATTACAATTTTTTTATTTTTAACTAAGTAGCATTCCCCGGTGTGCGTTACTACACCTTCTCTTGTATATAAGGGCCATTTGGTGAAATTTATAATTTTTTTTTAGTTTGTTTTATAGAAATCTTTTAAAAAACGAATGGTTTTCATCAACTAATCAAAAGATTTCAGTAAAAAAAATTTTAAGAAAAAAAAAATTTTTTTTTGGGAAAACTAATTTTTAAGATTTTTATTTATTTATTTATTTAAGTTTCATTTACTGAGCTGAATGCCCTTATAAATTAAAATAATGATTTTTTATATAATACAATTCAAAAATATAAACATTAACCCATTCCCCGCCAGCACTTATTTTTTTGAATTTGGTGGTGAATTTTTGTTTGGGGGGTAAAAGAAGGTTCCTGAGTTCAAACCCGGTTAGCTTCTTCAGCGACCACATCCCATTTGTCCATGGTGCCCTGATGCCATATGGCATCACTGGCGGGAACCTCTTAGCAAAAAATCTACTTTGAGTTTTATTTAAAATTCTATTTTTTACACGTATTCATACATATTTTTTGAATAAAAATGGTAAGTTAGCATAATTATCCGCGGTAGTGTGATATTTCATTTGATCTATTCGATTAGTTCCTTCCATACATTTATTATATGGTTTGATTGCATTTAGATTTCGATCATTATAGCTTCCATTCTGTTCTACAAAAGAGCGTAGCTATCGATTTTAGATCTCTTCCATGTAAAGTAGAAGCAACTAAAACGCAATTATTATCATTCCACTTTACAATGACGACGTCAAATTCTTTGTTTTCTGCTAATTTGATATGCCCTCTTGTTTTTTTTTTTTTTCATGATGTCATTCCAGGAAGTGGGCAATTGTGTGGTATGGGATTCCAGTTAATAAATTATCGAAGTAAAAGTGGAATAGGAGGGCACGAACATCGTCAGGAAGGGCGTTGATCATTTGTAATAGAGCTGCCACAAAATGAATACAACAATACTTTCCTCGGTAAATACCAAAGGAGACCAAATACCCTCCAAGAGTGTTCAGACACCATGCAATGTATCTAAACCGAAAATGTTTGGCTCGAATAAACTGTTTGCATGAGAGCAGTCTGAAATACGGTGACATGGACTCATGAAATGATGCTCAGGGTGAAAGGGATCAATGTGTTTTTTCAGTGTAAAGTGAATAAAACGGCTTATTTGATTGAAACTATTTCGAGACATGCCATCAAAAATCGTGGCTTTAATGATCCAATAATCTTCACGATTAACTACAAGCATTGTAACCAAAGATAAGCATAATCCCAATAGTTAAATGCATCCACAATCATTTACAACACATCTTCGTAAAAAAAAGGCTCGCAAAAATTCATATGAAACCTAGGCCCATTCACATGGGGTGGATTTTTTGGTGTTCAAACCCCCCAACGTAGATATTTTCACCATATAAATTATTTATGAATTGAATTATTGAATTAAATGGAAATTAATCTACCTCTAAACTTTACATAAGCGGTTTCCGCCAGTGATGCCATATGGCACACTTAAAATATATTCAGGCCTATCACTTAGAAAGGAACAACTTATGGAAAAATGTAAATGCACTTTAGAAACTACTGTATTACTCTTCAATTTGGCATAATTACTTTTTTCAAAATCGAAATACAAATAAATAATTTTTTGCAACTCGCCGACGTCTCGATGCCATAATCGATTTTTTTCGAATAATTTTCCAATGATCACTTTCACTCCACTCACGCTTGAAATATTTATGGAATATTTACGCGTGGAATGCATTAAATGATAGATTAAACATTTCTACGCACATAAAAAACAACAAGCCTGCGCAAAAAAATTACAAAATGATTTTGGTGAACATTCGAGTAATGCGTTTTATCTGTGCCGTATGGCATCACTGGCGGGGATTGGGTTAAAACAAATGAGCGAGACTAAAAATTACAATTTTGTATAAAAACAGCTCACATTATTGAAATATGCAATTTGAGATATACTCGCAAGAGTTTCCTCAAATTTCTATTCTAAACTCTTTAGCCAGGAACTACGGTACGGCGGAGAATGGTGCTCAAGAATCACCCTAGCGCTAGAAGGACGCTGTACATTGCAACCACTATCTCGACGAAAAGCGCTGGAAGGAGCGGTATGACCACAGCGTTAGATGAAACGCTTTGTAGAAGCTGGTACGATGAATTGCCATCTAAATGAAATTAGTGGATGATGTAACCATGCATGTCATAATAATCGTTGTATTTCTTTGTCGGCTGAAAATGATACCGCAGCTAAGCGATGTAAAGAGTTGACACTGTTATGGACAGTGGATGCTGAAATTCAAAAGAACGCGTGCACAATGGACGCTAAGTTCTTAAAGAAAATAGCCAAGTAGCACTCTGTGACAAGCCGCTGCAATCTTACAGAATGATGTTTTCCAAGTAATCTATAATGTTTTTTTTTAATTTGATGAAAGGATTCATTAGAATCGATTACATTAAAAACAATGTTAAAGTCACTACAAGAGCGTCGAAGTGGCTCTTGAAGCATGTAGTTAGTTCTATGATGACGCAGATGGAAAAATTCAAAATTTCTAGTTGGGCGTTAAGGTACATTAAAGGTAACCATACTTAATAAGTATTCACTAATAATATCACCCTTTATAAGCCTAAGTACAAAACATATGTTAAGCATGGTTCTCCGATTTTTTAGAGTAGGTAAATTAATTAGCTTCAACCAATGTCTATAAGAGAGCAAATTGATGTTAGGATTCCATGGAAGATTTGTTAAAGCAAATAAAAGAAACGGTTTTTGAATTGATTCAATAGAATTGATATGGCATTCATAATGAGGACTCCAAACAACAGAGCCATACTCTAAAATGGGTCGTACGAGCGATGTGAATAATAACTTTGCTACGTAAGGATTAGAAAATTCTTTAGACCAACGTTTCATGAAACCAAGAACACTATTAGCTTTGCTCACAATTTTGGAGATATGTAGATTAAAGCTTAGTTTGGAATCCATGGTTACTCCTAGGTCTTCAAAGGATATAAGACGTTCCAGAATGCTATCATAAACTTTGTAGTTGTAAAGAATTAAAAGTCTGCGTGAGAATGACATTAATTTGCATTTATTTAAATTTAAGGTCATGCAATTAATTTTACACCAAGCAGTAAAATTATCAATATCAAGTTGTAGGCAGAAAAAGTCAAATGCATTTTTGATAGGCTTAAAAAGTTTGACGTCGTCAGCATACATTAGCACGTAACTAGTATTTATGACGGATGGGAAACATGCAAAACATGGCCGCCATTTCATCAATATTCTTATGATTTTTATGAAAAATATTGTTTTTTTTTATACTTTGTTTAATAATAAAGTTAAAAAAATATTCACGGGACTTTTTAGAAAATAAATTCCCGTGGCTGCCACAATCATTTAGCGCAAAACAAATCTTTGCTTTTCATCCACACTACTGTCAAAAAAATAAAATAAATAAAAAAAATGAAAATATTATTTTGAGAGAATCAACTTTTAAGACACACCTGTCCTATCATAAAAAGTGCTTGCACCCAAAATGTTTTTTCTAAAAAATATTAAGAATGACTCTTGGACGAAACATATAATAATATCCCTTTTATAAAAGCGAACAGCACGTTTTCAATCCAGGGCCAAAAAACTTATTTTTTAGCCCTGTGCTCTGTATCAAAACCGATAAAAAAGTTGATACAAAAAATTAGTAGGTATGCAGAAAGTTTTCTGCTTATCTGTAGATTAAAAACCCGTAAACCGAAAAATCCTAAATGATATCATTTACGTGATAGGGTAAGGGAGGGAAATATGGACCACCCATCTTTCTTTTTTAAATAAAACCTAAAATATATAAAACAAAACAATTAATTTTATGTCATTCAGTAGAGGAAACAATTTACCTTCATTCTGCTTCACTTTTAGATAAATATCTCATCAGGATAAAGAAAAAAAATTAAAAAACTGAAAATACTCAAAATGAAGATAAAAAAAAGTGTAGTGTAATATGGACCATATAGTCCATTTGGTACAGAAGTTGCATAAAAAATGTCACTTCCACATTCGGCACATTTTTCATGACTCCAAAAACGTCAGATTACACATTCAACCCAAAATTCGCCACGTCGATCTTCTGGCTAAAGGGTATTACATTAAATGCATTTTTTATAATTTTTTTCCTTTGTAGTTAACGAATTACATATAATGACCATCAGACTCGTCATGAAAACTGCAACTAGATTCCCCATCTGAAAAAGATGATAAATACATTTGTTTTTGAGGCTTATTTCTCTGGTGGTCCATATTACCCACAGCACGTGTTGGTGAAATAAATGGTTTTTTATCAAAAACTCTTTTGGTTAATGAACTTATTTGTGCTAATAAATTATAAATGGTATTCACTGACTTTATATAATTAACCATTTATTTAAAAACGCGATGTCTTTAAAGTGAAATAATGAAATATACTCCCTAGAAAAAAATTATCACTGATCTTTTTTTTAGAAAAACCAACTTTACAGAGACATGCGACTTCACCGAACGCTAAAATCGCCCTATTATTAGCTTTAGGTATTAGCGTTTAGTTTGAACATGAATAACGGTAAATCCTATGTATGCAGTGGGAAATAACCGTGTGGTCCATATTACCCGCGTAGTCCATATTTCCCTCCATTACCCTATTATATGTATTTACGGGAGTGGCACCTCCCATATAAACAAAAGTTTCAAAATGTTATACTTAAAGCGTTTTTTCAGATAACCCAATAAAATTGCACTCGAAGACTCCGATCCACAAATACAAGCTCTGAGAAAAAACTAGACGAACTCGGACAAGAGGGCGTGGCACCTCCCATATAAGCAAAACTTTCAAAATGATATACTGAAAGGGTTTTTTGAGTTAATCCAGCCAAATTTCCCTAAAAGACTAAAAACTTTAATTGCAAACTCTGAGCATAAAGTAGGCGAAGTAGGACTAAAAGGCGTGGCGCGTCTCATATAAGCAAAAATTTCTAAATGCTATGCTGAAAGATTTTTTTATGAAAATCTAACCGAATTTTACCCTCAGAACAGTAAATGCAAGCTCTACGCAAAATCTAGGTAAACTCGGAGACGGGGGCGTGGCACTTTCCATATAAGCAATTTGTTCTTATACTTTCTAGGAGTTGCGGAAGAATAAAACAATTTATTTTAATAAAAATTTGAATGTACTAGAATAATAATATTTATCTTTTTATATTTAATAATATACATACTTGAAAACTAGTGTAGGATATTTAGTTTTTAGCCAGGCCAAAGAGTACCAGCCTTACTAGTTATTTATGTTTTTGACTTTTTATTTAAAAATTGAATTTATGCGTTCTACAAATATAATTTTTAATATATAGAAACAGAAATAGGCAGTTCCAAAGTAGTTTTTGATGCTAAATCTCAATCCGGTCTCGAAATTGCTCTATCACTCCTAGATTTGAGATATTCTAAACTGAAATTTTGACAAGAACAGTATTTTTCCCACTTTTGAGGTTAAATAACAAGACCATGTTAATGTTCGTCAAAAAAGGCGATAGACGAGTGTGAAAATTTGGAAAAAAAAAAAAATTTGAAAAGTTCCATGATACACGATGTCTTTTATAAAAAGACATCTCGATCACTAGCAAACTTCTAACATTGACTGGATTATGCCATTTTAAAATTTCGAAACAAAAAACTGAAGTTCTCAGATTTTGAAGTGCAAAGTTTTAAATTTTAACATATATAGAGCTTTCTTAAAATCTGAGAATTATCTTTACATGATCATCTAAATAAAAAAATTGGTCTGCATTTGATCATATTATTTAGCAACTCAATCAAGTTTTTCCTTTTCGGAGTTCACACGATGGGGGCTCATATCTTAAACTTTTGCTTACAAACTAAAAATTTTATTTTAGTAAAAACCACTTATTAACAATAAGGCGATTCCTGAAAACGTGTAAAAGCCTCGAAAACCTCGTAAACTCGTAAAACTGTCAAATTTCGTATTGACAACTTTTACGAGTTTACGAGGTTTTCGAAGCTTTTACAGGTTTTCAGGAATCCCCTCAATATAAACAAATATATAACATAAAACTGCAGACCAAAAAAAAAAAAAAATAGCTCTTAATAACAAATATGTATTTCCCTTGATATAAGGCATTATTTTGCGCACCGTTATGATAAATTTACTGCCTTACCACTTATTAAAGGGGAAGAGGGGTCATAAAAATGTTGGCCACAGCGTTATTTTAGCAGAATTTTCTTTTATGGCTACCACATGGTGATGTTGGTTCATTTCTAAGCAGTTCATTGTTAAAATGTGTGAGTGTGTGTCTGTTTGCGGCCATCGAAGGCGGACTGAAGACAGTCGTCGAGTGACCCAATGTGCCAGCTAAGAAATAAATTCTATTTGCTGTCGGTAACGAAAGGAAAAAGGATTTTTATGCTCTTCTTTTATTATTTATCTATTTTGTTTTCTTCTCCTTCGTTTCCTTATTCTTCTTTTTTGCGATGTTTTTTATTTGGTAGCATAGAAATCTTTGCAGAAGAATTTATTTATTTCATTTCAGTGTGAAATTTACTGTTGCTACTCGAGAATGTGTTGTTTTCCTGGCGATATGGTAGCTGAGATTGTTGTACAGTAGTGTTGTCTGGTATAAAATACGTCCGCCGCTATGGAAAAAAAGGGAGAAATCAAAAAATCGAACAAAAGTAGGGAACGTCGGGACGAGTGAAAAATTGGAAAAGGAAGGGGGCATTACATAGTATACTTCATTTAGTAGGGAATTTTAAGGAATTCAGACACAGTCGACCAACCAGGGGGAGGATCTGAAATTCCTCAAATAGTGCAGACTTTATATATGGACGACCTCTTATTTTTTGTAGAATTGTTTTTTGCCTCTAAAGCTAAAAATTTTTACTCAGTGTTCTGAAAAAATGATTGTAAAATTAGAACAAAAAGGTTCATGTCACTACTAGTGCAATTTATGAAACAGCACTAGCGCCATCTAAGTAAGTGATAGAAACTACAAAAAGAAATAAAAAACACTGTTTGTTTAGAATATAAGAAGCTTCATTGACTTAAAAAAAAAAATCTTCAAAGAAATCCAATGTCACTCAATGAACGAAAAAATTTAAATAAAAACAGGGGTTTTCTAAAGAATAAATGTATCGATATAACACTGCTCCGTTCTCCCACCGTCACCGTAAGCTTATATGTCCTTTGTTAGAGTTTTCTTCTTACATTGGTTGCTTCCTTTGAATCATTCTACTTGGATTAATGTTTTCCGGGCGTTTTTATTTATTTTACGCTCCCAATGCGTTAAGTTCTGTCGGTCGGTCGAGCCATTCACAACGCATCCTTGAATTTTTGCAATAAAGTGGCCCAGCCAACAACATCAATGGAGAAGCACTTCACTGCTCTTTTATTTATTGTGTTTCACAAGAAATAAAGTTTTAAAGAAAAACTATTTACATTTCTGTTAAAATAATATAGTGGCACCTAAGAGAAAGTTCAAGAATAGGGGGAGGGGGAAGGGAGGGTTGCAGCAACGGTGCGAAAGAACAGTGTGTTGTTGCGTAGAGCACACTTCTTCACACTGGCAAATAAATATGACGTAAACTTTTGCTTAATGAAAATTTATTGTGAAAATTTGCTTAAACTAACTATGGAAAGTTTTACTTAATGGAGCCAAAGCACAAATTTATATAGATTTATTTGAATGGCTTTCAAGTCAAATAAGTTCATAGTCAAAGAGGAATCATAGCTGAGTATGTCTGATTTATATTGTAGTAAAAATAAACGTATATTTTACTAAGTAATTGGAACATTTGCTAAAATATTTTATAAAACAAAGAAAATTATTATTCTGAAAGAAAAAATCTTAGCACACGTTTTACCTAATTTTTTGTGGGTGTAAAATTTAAAAATTTCTTTGATCTAGTTATCTTTGAAAAATATATCAAATATTATTTTTAATGACAAACATGTTGATTTGTTGTGAGTTTGATCAAAATGAGTGAAGAAAAAGAAGTACGTCTCAAAATTATCAAACATTTTCAAAAAATTCAAATTGGTCTGACAAAAAATTGGCCAAAGAATTGAAGGTCTGCCGTCAAACTGTTTCTAATGTTATTAAACAGTTTCAGTTCAGGAAGAAAACAAGGACCACGTGATATTGGGAAAGCCAAGAAAATTGAAAGCATATTGAAAAGATCTCCAAACTGTAATTGTTGAATATATGTGTGTTTTTTTCTCCTCACTGTACTTAGCAAAATACATCTGCTAGAAAAGCTGCCCGGTTAGCCTAGTACGCTGACTATTTGGTGCAAAAAGTTAAAACCAATGCAGGTTTGAAAACATACAAAGTCCAAAAAGTTCCAGACAGGAATGCTGCAAAAACTTTAGACGCCAAAAGTAGGGCTCGGAAATAAAAATCGAACTTCATACAAAAAAATTCATGTTGTATAATGGACGACGAAACGTATGTACTGGCAGATTTTACGCAGCTTCCGGGTCAAAATTTTTATGCTGCTGATGCTCAAAGAAATGTCGAAGAACAATCTAGAATCCAAAAGCAGACAAAATTTCCTAAAAAGTTCCTGGTATAGCAAGCTATATACAGTTGCGGCAAAAGAAGCAAGTCATTTGTTACAGTTGGCTCGATAAATACCGAAAAATACATCAAAGAATGTTTGAAAAAAAGATTTCTTCCTTTTATAAGAGAGCACAATGTGTTCACATATTTTTGGCCCGATTTGGCATCATGTCCGGAGCTAAGACCGGAGAGATATTGGGCTCTTGTGAAAAGAAACTAAAATAGCACAAAAAGTTGTCCCAAAATATCGAAGATTTTAAAAGGAGATGGGCAAACTGTTCCAAAAAGGTGTCTGAAACAACTATCAAATCTCTAATGGAAGGTTTACCAAAAAAGGTCCACGAGTTCATAAAAAGTGAATAGAACTATAAAAGTTATATTTTTCTGTAATTTGCAAAATATTATCAATTGAATAAAAAAGAAAAAAATCAAAATTCTAAGATCAAGCGTTTAAAAATTATTGAAATTTACATATGTTAAGATTTTTTCGATCTCACTCCTTATGCTTGAAGTCAGACATGTCCTGGTATAACTTTCATGTGTTCTTCAATTCCCTTTTCACGAGCGCCCAATGTCGGAGTTCTGGACAGTCGGGTGGGTTTGCCACCCATGGTGCAAAATTTACATTATTTTTTGCATACCACTCAAGGGCCTTTTCTCCATAGTGGCATAGTGCTAAATCGAGCCAGAAATATGTAAGCACTCTGTGCTGTTTTAAGAAAGGCAAAAACCGTTTTTGAAGGAACTACTTTATATACATTTCTGTATTTATCGTTCCTGATGTCACAAATGCTTGGCTTCTTTTGCCACAACTGCAAATGGCTTGCCATACAAGAAACTTATTAGAGAATTTTGTTTGCTTTTTTGTCCGGTAGTGTTCCTGAATATTACCTTTTCCATCAGCCATATAAAAATCTTGACCCGGAAGTTGTGAAAAGTCTGCCAGAACATAGGTTTCATCATCCATCACACAGCACGTACATTTTTTTATAAAATTAGACCTCAATTCTTTTAGCTCGTTTTTTTGCTTCTAAATTCTTTACCGCATTGCGATCTGGAACTCACTGAAGCTTATACGACTTCAGCTCAGCATTAGTTTTGGCTCTGCACACAAAGGAATCAGAGCATTTAACTACACGAGCTGCTTTTTTGACAGAATTGTTTGGAGTTCTTCGAAAGAGTTGTTCGACATCTTGAGATCTGTTGTTATTTTATTGAAAGTCCACAATGGATTTTTTAGAAAATTTTTAATTATTTTTTCACGTACTTTCATTTTGCTGTTCATTTTGAAAGAAATACATATTTATATATTTTCAAAAGCTAACGTGATTAAAATTAAAAAAAATTATTCGTTGTGGACACAGGATAAGTGATGGCTGAAAAAGTGTGCATAAGTTTTTTCGACCAGTGGCGGATCCAGCATTGTCAAGAGGTGGGGCCGATTGACTACATTTCTAGATAATAACAGAATGTTTTCAAAATCTTTACATATAATTTAAGTTTGATAGAGGGGGCGGCCGCCCCATTGCCCCCCTTGGATCCGCCACTGTTTTCGACACACTCTTTTTTTCATTTGATGCCATAATAGATAGTTTTCCGATTTTGAAAAATAGTTGACATAGATCTTTGATAGGTAGGCGTTGACCATAAATACCATTCACTGGTCGAAAAGTGACCGTTATCAGATAAATGTCACGCATTCTTTTCAAATATCAGTTTCATTTCCTTCACGTGAACTGAGTTGAACGCCTATTTTTTTTTTCTTTTAAGTTTTTACTTTACATAAACATATTGTGTTCGAAATTTACTATCTTTTTTTATATTTTTCGATCTTTTCAGAACATTTCGTTAAGTTTCTGATACATTTTGAAACTCCCTAAAAATTTTCGTTGATTTTTGAAAAATCATAACAATAACTCAGATTTTGTAAAACCAATGTACAATAATTGTGTGGGCTGTTATTTTTCATCTGATGGCAAAAGTTTTTAAAAATAACTAAGAGTTTCCCATCTAATACCAGATTTAGAAAAGATTACTCAAGAAAGTAATGGTACTAGATGTGTGCTTACTAATTAAATAAGTAATTAAAGGAAATGGGGTACAAATAAACCAAAAATTATTCATGCTTAAAGATGTTACCGACAGTGAATGTGAAATTGTTTGAAAAATTTGAACAAAAAGACATTAACATTACTGTGACTTTCTCATTTTTGGCCAACATTCAAATGAAAGTGATATATGCAAGTTGAATTTTTCCCATCACATCATTAGTTGGCGCGTAAAATTTAGAACAAACGAGCAAACAAAAGAAACGAGGAAAAAGAAAAAACCAAAAAGGAGAAAAGAAAAATGCAACACGATATGTGCGTCATAAAGGGAAACATGCACCGCAAATGTTCAGTACGTGAGACATGACTAATTTCGCTTTTTATCATTAGTTTACATACTACACCAATGACAAGTATGTAATGCATATGTGTGATATGTAGCCTGCAATTCAAAATTATATTTCAAAAATGCAAAACACGTTTCAAAATTCGAAGCAGCAAAATTGATGCAAAGAGAATGCCATAACAATGTAAAGAAATGTTAATACCTATCACTAATAACATTTTTTTGTATGGAAAAATATTAAAATATTACAATCAATTTATCATTATGCTTTAATATCACTGATTCCTTGACAGATGCATTTATTTTGTACACAATAGTTTTGACCTAAAATTTAGACAAAAATTATGAACTTGAAATTGAATTTAAGCAAAATCCTTAAACAATTGCTTATGATAATTCGCATCGCAATAATGCCAGAAATATCACATGCGGCCTTTGCGTGATGGTTGCGATTTCTTTCAATTTGAGTTTAATTGATAACACATTTAGTAGTGATTTTTTATTGTTCAATGGTTTTTTGTTGCCAATTCAACAACAATAAAATAAGTATTACTAACAACAACAACAACAACAACAACAACAACAACAAAAAACGCTTCGCAAATAATCTGCAGCAAAACAGAGCAGCCTGAATGAGAAATTAAATGAAATATTGCTAATGTAGGAAAAAGCTTTGCGCCACAAACAGAGCCACAAATCCAAGCGTGAACTTGAGCGTATCGCACCACAAAACGTACTACAAAATAAAGTTTATCGTGTATTTAGAGCAAATTTTTGTTTCATGAAATTAGCTCTCGCGCATAAAATCCCATTGTGGAAAATAGGCTTAGTTGCGGTTTTACTCTGCTGCCGATTGTTGTTACTGACAATTTATTTGTCATTATTGCGCTCGATTTTTTTTTTTGTTTAGTTTTGTTCTTTTTTTACAATTATTTCTATTTTGTTTAATTTATTAAAGATTTAACGATTTTATTTTTTCTTTTTATAAAAATAGTGCACAAAATGTGCGATTTTTGACGGATTTCTATAACACTATTACATAGATAAATTTAAGTTGTTGACATTATTATCTCATGACATCTCATATCGCACAGTTGTGTCTTTCCTTATTTTTTTTTAATTATTTTCTACCGAATTCATCCCTTGGGTTACGACATAATTCATGAATAAAAAAATACATTTATTTATAAATTACTTAGTTATGTATTCAAAGCAATATCTTATCAAGTGGTAATGCCCTACTGATAGTTTAGATATCCTGCTTCGATACCATCAACTTCAAATTTGTGGCCGCGAAACGAAACCTTGTGAATTCTTAGTTAAAAAATCCTTTCGCAACAAAAATGGAAATCAGTAATTATCAGCTCAAACCATCATTTAACATTAAACATGTCATCAAGCATTTGAAAAAAAATTTCCAAGGAAACACATAATGCGGCCATTCTTAGTCTTCGTGGAGATTATTGCGGAACAGAGCACTTCTCGACCCAACCAACATTTTTTGATATTAAAAAGTGTGTCAAAAAAAGCTTATGCACGCTTAAAGTGAAATAAAACTTAAACCGTTCAATTTAAAAATTCTTAAAAATATGTGATTTTATTAATATATCATAGAAAATCATAAAACATTAAAACATTGGAACGTTAATCGGAATTAATAAATCTATCCACCTTTTTAGGGAATCCTATCGTTAACAATTTAATAATTGCTTCCGTTACCTTTTTGTAGGAGCCGGTTCATTTACGCTTGAAGTCAGACATGTCCTGAGATAACTTTCATGTGTTCTTCAATGTTCCCAATATCTCTGCACAGGCTGGAGTTCCTAGAAAGTTGGGTCGGGTTGCCTCCCGTCGAACGAAATTTACATTATTATTTGCATACCACTCAAGGGCCTTTTCTCCATAGTGGCATAGTGCTAAATCAAGCCAGAAATATGTACGCACTCTGTGCTGTTTTAGGAAAGCCAAAAGTCGTTCTGTATTTATCGTTCCTGATGTCACAAATGCTTGGCTTCTTTTGCCACAACTGGAAATGGCTTGCCATACAAGAAACTTCTTAGGGAATTTTGTTTGCTTTTTTGTCCGGTAGTGTTTCCTGAATATTACCTTTTCCATCAGCCATATAAAAATCTTGACCCGGAAGTTGTGAAAAGTCTGCCAGAACATAGGTTTCATCATCCATCATACAGCATGTACATTTTTTTATAAAATTAGACCACAATTCTTTTAGCTCGTTTTTTTGCTTCTAAATTCTTTACCGCATTGCGATCTGGAACTCTCTGAAGCTTATACGACTTCAGCTCAGCATTAGTTTTGGCTCTGCACACAAAGGTATCAGAGCATTTAACTACATGAGCTGCTTTTCTGACAGAAGTGTTCGGAGCTCTTCGAAAGAGTTGTTGCAGTTTTTTCTTCCTGATCCAGATTTTTGTGCAATGTTTAAGTCTTCTTTATACTGTTTAATGGCTTTTAAAATAGTTTGCCGATGAACCTTGAGATCTGTTGTTGACAGTCCACAATGGATTTTTTTTGTAAATTTTTAGTTATTTTTCCACGTACTTTTATTTTGCTGTCCATTTTGAAAAAAATATCAATTGAAAATGACACAGCATAAGTTATGGCTGAAAAAGAGTGTACAAATTTTTTTCGACGCACTCTTTAAGTCGACTTCGTAACAGGGCAAATATGGTATAGCGGTCCAACGACTGGACGCTGCGTTTGATGGATTTATCATGGTACAGGTTCAAATCCCGGCTCAACACAAAAAACTTCCAACTTCGCTAGATGATGTGACGTTAGCAGTGTTCTTAATCCGTTACTTAATTTGTCATAGCAATGTAATATGATCCATCTTTCTGTGAAAAAAAAACTAAAAACTAAAAAAAAAATCTATTATTATAAGATTTTTCAAAAAGTGGACGCCATTTTGTAAATTTTAAAAATTTTCCAAAATTTAAAAATTTAAATCAAAATAACATTTAAAATGCTACAAGAATCCGAAAACAAAAATGACAAAAAAAACGGAACCTAGAAAAAAAAAAAACTGCATCGATTTTTTGCAAAAACACTACTTTGACACTCTGATGTTCCATGCCCATAACATGCAAAAAAAAATTTCCTGCAAAGCTAATAATGAGAGGTCTCTATACTGAGCACTTAGAGCAGAGTTTTATGCTGCAATTCATAACAAATATTTCCTCATTGTAACATAAAGTAAAAAAAATTTATAAATATTCTCGACATTCTGGCATTTCCCCACTAATTTTTGGTTCAACACATGATAAAATTAAATCTCAACGGCAACTTTTTTTCATCATCATCATCGCACTGATGTTGAAGTTTCTTGCTGTGATGTTGATGGTGATGATGAACGCTTATGTTTTGTTACGCATGCGCAGTGTAGTGCAGTCTAACTGACTATGGCGCACAGTCATCGAATTGCGCACATGCGCAGCAAATGCATAATTTATGATTTGGTGTTTTTAAAAGTTTCACTCCCTCGCCCCACCCACTTGCACTTCATCATTTGTCTACAGAAGGAATACTCCGCTGCATAGCGAGTGTAACTCGTAGCCGCCTTAGAGTCTAAAGAAATTAAAGAATGCGCCGCCAAAAAAGATAACCGTGTTTTATGTTGCCGGTTTTTTTGTAGTTACCTTGGCTTTTGTTGTTGCTGTTGTAGCGTACAAAACCCTAGAGCCAAAACTGTAAAGTGCGTGATGACGTTTATGATGATGATGATGCGTCTTTCTTTCTTTCTTTCTTTTGTTTTTTCCATTTAGATTTCCTTTGTTTCGTTTTACTTCTTTCACATTTCTGGTTCTTTGAAAGTTCAAGATTCTTTTGACTACAGTTCGGTGTCTGAGTTGTCGTTGTAAACAACTTTTGCTTATTTAACTGTTATTTTTTGAAAACTCTTTAGTTGTTGGTACTGCCAGCATACATACAAACATACAGTATACGTACGTATTACAATAATTGTTTTCTGTCATTAACCATTTATTCTTTCACTCTTCGATTTAATGACTACCATGCAAGTCATAACTATGTTCTGTGTAAAGTGACCAGTTGAAGAAATTTTCGTTATTATTTAAAGTTTATTTTCACAAAAATCAACTGAGCAAAGTTTTAAAAATTTCAGTTTTGGAGAATTTCCCAATCGTTTAGAAAAATATTCTTACCTAATAGCTGAGCGTCGCTAAACTTTTAAGAGACAGAACTTCATGATCAATAAATATGCCGGTTCTTTTTTAATATGTTGGTTGCTACATGCAACTTAGACATTTCTAGATTCTTTCTTTGCATATCAACTTAAGAATCTATGCCGCCAAAATAACCGCCAGACACCTGTTCACCTTGTTCTAAACTCTTGCTACCCCCAGAGGCTTTAGACTCATTCATGTCTTGTCATTGGTTATAGTTTCCTCTGCATTTGCAACTACTTCTGGATAACATACCATCATATTTATGTCCATTCTTTGGTCACTGGTTGCTGCGCCTGCGTAAGTTGTGTTTTTTGTTTTTTGTTGCTTGTGTTCTTTAGAAAGGTGCAAACAATTTCTGGTTAGACGGGCTCTTGGTCTCTCTCATAAACCAGACTGACAGCAACTCTAACTGCGATTTTATTATGATTACATTTGTTATTTGTTATTGCTGTTACATCGACAAGTGGAAAATAAGTTGATTTTCTGCGCTCAAGACAGAAGTGATAATTTTTGTTACTTTTAATAAGAAAAAGCCAAGTGAAACAGAAAAAACAAAAATTCTGAATTTCTTGAAAGTTTTTTGCCAGATAGAAGCTTGGAAGTATACTTGATGGAGCTTAACATTTTTTGAAGCGTTTTTGGAAAGGAGGAAAAACCAAAGTTTGGCAGATGTCTGACCAACACTTTACTTAAATTCAATTCACTTAACAACTTAACACATTTTAGCTCACAACTTCATACTTCACATCTGCTCACTCTACACTTCACTCTCCACACTTTGAGTAAATTTCCAAAATATATACCGAAACATGCCATTTTTCGTCCACAACTATTTTTTTTTTTAACTTGAAGGTATAAAATATGATGAACTGAACCTCTGGAAGATTTTTAAAAAATTAACATAGGCTTTCAGGGCTGCCTTATATTTTTTTTTAAAGTTTCGCCTAAATATTATGTTTAAAAATTAAAAAAAATTTTAGTCTCCAAACGCTTATATCGACGGCTTCTATTCAATACACTCTATCTACAAAAACACAATTTTTCAGGAGAGCAAAAAAACTGTTTTATTCGCTATTTTTTATAGTGTTAATCAAACGAAGTACTACGATATTAATTAAAAAGAGCCACTAGATCCCTCAAATAAAAAAATTAAAAAAAAACCTTGGTTATTCGCCTTATTATAGCAGATAGAGGATATTGCAATTCAAATATAATATAAAATGCGTGTTCAAACAAGCAGATAGAGCCTATTGCACAATAATAAAAACCAATTTTTTTATGAATTATTTATTAATAGAAGATTTTTTAGCAAAAGAAAACTCAAATTAGGTTAGGCATCTGGCGGACTTGAGAATGCAAAATATGAGAACCGAAACCTGAGCTCACATTAATGTAAGTCCCTATTTTCCATAGCCGTTTATTTTGAACTTTGGTCTGCTTATTATAAATCTAAACTTGGTTTTTTTTTTATCATGTAAGGATCCTGAGTTATCCTTGCTTATAGCTTGCTATATAGCTCTAAGTAGGCCTCAAAACAGTGATTTTTGGACTTCTAAGAAAAGATAACTCAAAATTCTTACATGATAGAAAATATCCTAATTAGGATGCGTAATAAGGAAATCCCAGTTAATGATGAGCAAAATTAGTCTTGGTCTTGGTATCTGTATTAGACCAAGACGCTGATATCATTGCTAGACCAAGACTTCTGTGGTCTTGGTCTTGCTAAGGATTATCATCAAGACCAAGACTGCTTTTTAGTCTTTAAAATTTATAGTTCATAGGTGTGTCACGCCCGTTTCAAGCATAAAATCATATCTTAATTCGAAATTTGGCTTCTCTGAGACCAAGACTTAATGACTAAGACACAATATGCAAGCACAAGACCAAGACCAAGACTGCTATGATCTTGGTCTTGGTTTGCTCACCACTAATCCCAGTCCACCATAAACTGCTATAAAAAACTAGGGCGCAAGACTATGGTAGGCCTGGGCGGGGAGTAGGAAATAAAGACCCTTGCTCCTGGGTACATCTACTTTCTAGTAACTTGGGGTACTTCATATAAAAATCTGAGCTCAGATTTCAGATCTCATGTTTTGCATTCACAAGTCCGTCTGGATACCGCTCTAATACCCAGTTTCCTTTGACTCGTATATACAATTGAGGAGTGACCGTACTAGGGGTCTGCACAAGACATCTTGAAATAAAGTGTACTTTTTTTTACACCTACATTTTTCACTGAACTGATGCATTTGATCCAAAAAATTCAAGATTCAAATCATAGTGTACACTGATTTCATTTTGACACTATTTACATTGTCTTGTTTTATCAGTGTGAAAAATAAACTTGGTTCTAAAAAATACATCAGTGTACTCTATTTTATAAAAACAAATACTTCAGGTCGCTGTAAAACGTGCGTGTAGAGAAACTACAATAAAATTTTTGATATGGTAACACTTGCAGAATTGTAGTAGCTTTCATTCATTTTTGCGACAGAGAGAGAGAGAGCGTAAACAAAAAAGAGGCACAAGAAGAGAGCGATAAACTACTCTCATCACACCACTAGCATTTAGTAGTGTACACTACTACTACAGTATGCAACTAAAATAACTGAAACAAATCAAACAAGACAAATTAGCACAGCATTTGTTTATTTTCTTTCAAATTCTAGTTCTGTCAAGACATTTACTCACGACACTGAACTAGAGCATTTGATAAATAAAAAACAGGTACAAAATATAACGTATCTTGAAACGAAATGCCTTAAAACGCAAACAAGACGTCTTGTGCAGACCCCTAGACCGTACCAAAGGGCCGAGGTACCATTTCGAAGCAAAAGTAATCTCATACATATTATGAGCCATAATAATCAGTTATTTGACCGGTATAGTTTTTTTAACATAATGCCATCAATTCCACGCCATCGAGTCAATTTTTCGTAAAAACAGAAAACAATTATTATCATTTCTAACAAAATGTCACCCGATTCATATTATGACACAACTTTTGCCTCAAGTTTAACCGATCACGCCCATTTTTTGATGCCAGATAGTCTAGTAATATTGTTTTCATCTGTGCCAAATTTCATGCGTCTAGCCTTATCTGTTTGTTTACAGAAGGGCCAATCACGACTCAGCAGGGCTATCAAGGTTCAACATACAAAACTGGAAAAATCAAGAAAATTTATTTTCGCCATTTGGAGCCGATTGACGACCGTTTGTCATGACCTTGTATATAAAGGCCACCCAATAAATATAATAAAGTGAAAAATCTTTCATTTTTCATATGTAGATAGAGGATATTGCATTTCACAAAATTTATTGCTGTAGATAGTGAATTTCTTTAAATGGAAAAAAGTAGCTCTGGAAGCAAATTTTTCGTTTGGACCTAATATCATAGATGCCATTTGTCTCAATGAAGGTTTCACCATCAAAAACTAATAACTAATTTTCGTGAAAATTGTAGATAGAGGGTATTGAATATAAGCCGCCGATATAAACTTTAGAAAAATTCAACATAAATTTTAAGGGTTGCTTTCAAAAATTTATTTTAAATCTTCCTTTTTCTTACGTTCGCCATTATAATTACACACTAAGAAACTAAAAAAAAACTAAAAAAAACTAAAAAAAAAAAAAAAAAAAAAGGTTGGCAACCCTCAAAATTTTTGTAAAATTTTAGAATTTTATCTGAGCTAAAAGTTTCAATTTAGTCAGAAATAGTAAGAATTTTAAAAATCACCACGTGGCAACCCTAAAAATTTATGTTGAATTTTTAAAAAGTTTATTTAAGTGTTTTAAGACACCATTTTTTTATTTTATAAACAAATAGTTTAAGCAAAAATAACAAAAAAAAAAAAAAAAACTGGTGGAGGGTTACTAAATGGAGAATGATGAAACGGAGAATGACGAAATGTTGCAAAAACAGTAATATCACAATGAAAATCACAATTTTTTTTTTTAAGTGGAAAATGATGGAAAGGCCCCCTTGTATTGTTTATTGTTTTACTTATATAAAGATAAAATAATATGTTTAGTTATATAAAAAAAACTTACGCGGAGAATGATGCACACTTGCGTTCTTTACAAAATTTTCAAAACTTTTTTAAAAAAAAAAACATACGAACACTCACTGTTGAAAAACCAAAACTGACTGAGCTAAAAATACAATGAATCTCCTCTTTCTCTTCACTTTCTAAGAAGCGGTTAGGGACAGTACGGAAAATGACATCTTAATACTTTATGCTATAATTTCATGTTAAAATACCATATATTATTTTTCTTTTCAAGCAACTCGTATAGAAGTTCTCGCTTAGTGTTTGTATTAAATAGTTAAAATATCAAATTTTAAATTTGTGTGCCACGGGACATTGAATGGTAAATTTTGTGGAGACTTCACCCATTCACACTTCACTATTCACACTTCACTGTTCACCATTTATAACTCACAACTTCTGTATTCACACTTCACTGTTTAAATTTTCCTATTAACCATTCACCCTCAACGCTGAACTTTACTACTCATACTTCACTAATTCATACTTCACTTTTTACACTTCACTTTTCTTATTTTACTATTCACACTTCATTATTCACCTTTCACTGTTCACACATCACACTTTACTTCACTATTCATTTTCACTATTTACCCTTTACTATTCATACACTATTCATACACATTCATTATTCACCCATCACCATTCACACTTCACTATTCGCCCTTCACGGTTCAGACTTCACCCTTCGCACTTTACTTCACTATTTACCCTTCACTATTCATACTTCACTATTCACCCATCACCATTCACATTTTACTATTCACCCTTCATTATTCTTATTTTACTGTTCACACTTCACCCTTCACACTTTACTTCACTTTTCATACTTCATTATTTACCTTTCACTATTCATACTTCACTATTCACCCATCACCATTCGCACTTCAATATTCACACTTCATTTTTCAACCTTCACACGACAAGACTTCAAATTTCACACAGACACAGACTTCTCATTAAACTTAATTTTTGAACTTTTTTCAAATTGCTTTCAATTTTGAGATACTGGAAGTTTGACAATTTTATATAACAAAAATTATCTGAAACCTAAAATCTCCTTCAGAGTAACGTTTATGCTATGGGTAACCTTTTCTTTTCTTTAATTTCAACAATCGAACAAAAACAGCGCTATTTGGGTATATCAGTTTCCTAAATCTATTTTTTGCGTATCTAATAATCTTAAGCTGCTACTGTGAAAAATCAAAAATGACCCACAAATTTACAACAACAACAACAATTTAAGCTTAAAAATATTAACGCAAATTGAATAAAAGTGTAAAACTTAAGACGCTGCCGCACCAGTAATGGCAAATGATGACATAAAATTTCTTGCAAATTGTGCGTCTTCTTTTTTGGTAAATGAAATTCTTTTAAATTTTTTTAAAAGTTTTTCTTTCACCACCATGTCATTCTAATATTCTCGTATATTCTTCTACATTAATTTTATATTTTTTTCTTTTATTACACTGTCAATATAAATGAAAGAGAAAAAAAAGAAAAACCTCATTACATGCATTTAATGGATTTTTTATTTTTCATTTGAGTTATCGCCAGCGGCACAAAGTCACGGCCATCAATGGATGGATGACTTTTTAGCCACTGACAATTGACAGTTGTGAGTTTGATATTTAATACCGTTTTTCTTTAGCGTTTTGACAACAAAAATAACAACTTTGCTGAAGAGTCTTCTTTAATCATTTCCACTTCTACACAATTTCCATTTTTTTTTTCCACTATAAAAGTTCTTGGTGGTGTGCTGCATTAAAATATAAGTAAATTTTGGATTACCATGTGAATAAGATTTTTGTTATGAGCTTTTGCTTAGAATTGACCATTATAGGTAATTTGAACAGATTTCATGGCAAAAAAAAAAAAAAAACAACGCATGAATTTTCAGGTATAAAGGGTTTGTATACCAAGTTGTAGCATATATTTTATACCCAATTTGTTGTGGATTTATATTTATTCCAATTTGGTTTGAACTTTATACCCAAATTATTTGCTATGTAGTTATCAAAGCATATCTACCCTATAGGAAATTCAACTGGTTTAAAAGCGGTTAAAAACTACTTTTTTTTCAACCACAACCGGTTGAAATTCTGACTTTTTTCCTTGCAAGGGACTAGTTTATTTAACATGGCGATGTCATAGGGGTAAGGCAATAGTCCTACTCTGCATATATTTTCAACTGGTTTAAAACCGGTTTATTTTAAATCGGTAAATAGTTAATTGCCCTACATTGCGTATATTTTCAACTGGTTTAAAATTGATATTTTTTCAATTGGTAAATATTCAATTGACCAAATCTGGTTGCAATTCCACAGAACTTCAATAATATATAAGTTTTCAATTTAATTGAAACATTCATTGGGGATTCATATGGGAACTCAAGTTTCAGAGACAAATAATAATAATATTAAATAATAAAAAATATCTTGGAATTAGTATTATTCTATGTTAGAACATTAATGAAAATTAAATAGGAGCTTAAAGAAAAACAATATAAAGAAGACTTAAACATTGCACAAAAATCTGGATCAGGAAGAAAAAACTCCAACAACTCTTTCGAAGAGCTCCGAACACTTCTGTCAGAAAAGCAGCTCATGTAATTAAATGCTCTGATACCTTTGTGTGCAGAGCCAAAACTAATGCTGAGCTGAAGTCGTATAAACTTCAGTGAGTTCCAGATCGCAATGCGATAAAGAATTTAGAAGCAAAAAAAACGAGCTAAAAGAATTGAGGTCTAATTTTATAAAAAAATGTACGTGCTGTGTGATGGATGATGAAACCTATGTTCTGGCAGACTTTTCACAACTTCCGGGTCAAGATTTTTATATGGCTGATGGAAAAGGTAATATTCAGGAAACACTACCGGACAAAAAAGCAAACAAAATTCCCTAAGAAGTTTCTTATATGGCAAGCCATTTCCAGTTGTGGCAAAAGAAGCCAAGCATTTGTAAGTATAAAGTAGTTCCTTCAAAAATGGTTTTTGCCTTTCTTAAAACAGCACAGAGTGCTTACATATTTCTGGCTCGATTTAGCACTATGCCACTATGGAGAAAAGGCCCTTGAGTGGTATGCAAATAATAATGTAAATTTCGTTCGACGGGAGGCAACCCCACCCAACTTTCTAGGAACTCCAGCCTGTGCAGAGATATTGGGAACATTGAAGAACACATGAAAGTTATCTCAGGACATGTCTGACTTCAAGCGTAAATGAACCGGCTCCTACAAAAAGGTAACGGAAGCAATTATTAAATTGTTAACGATAGGATTCCCTGAAAAGGTGGATAGATTTATTAATTCCGATTAACGTTCCAATGTTTTAATGTTTTATGAATTTCTATGATATATTAATAAATTCACATATTTTTAAGAATTTTTAACCCATACGGCACAGTTAAAACGCATTACCCGAATGTACACCAAAATCATTTTGTAACTTTTTCACGCAGGCTTGTTGTTTTTTATGTACGTAGAAATGTTTGATCTATCATTTGATGCATTCCACGCGTAAATATTTCATCAACTTTTCAAGTGTGAGCGGAAAGGAAATGATCATTGAAAAGTTATTCGAAAAAAATCGATTTTGGCATTGGGACATCGGCGAGATGGAAAAAATTATTTATTTAAATTTCGATTTTGAAAAAAGCAATTATGGCAAATTGAAGAGTAATGCAGTAGTTTCTAAAGTGCACTTATAATTTTCCATACATATTTCCTTACTAAGTGATAGACCTGAATAGATTTTAAGTGTGCCATATAGCATCACTGGCGCGAACCGCTTATAAAAGTTATAACGCGTAGAGCAAAGGTGTCATCATCACAGGATTTGCTCTTGAGAAGGGTAGGTAAAGATACGGTTGTTTAATTTCCATTTATTTTAATATTTTCAATTTATATGGGAAACATATCTACCTGAGGGGTGTTTGAATACTAAAAAACCCACCCTGTGTGAATGGGTCTGGGTGTCATATGAATTTTTCGAGCGTTTTTTTTTTTTTTTTTGAAGATGTGCTGTCAATGATTGTAGATAGATTTAAATATTGTGGAACATTCCTATACTGGGACTATGCTTATCTTTGGTTACAATTTTTGTAGTTAATCGTGAAGATTATTGCATCACTAAAAGGCATGATTTCTGCTGGCATGTCTCGAAATAGTCTCAATCAAATAAGCCGTTTTATTCACTTTACACTGAAAAAACACATTGATCCCTTGTACCCGGAGCATTATTTGATGAGTCCATGATACCATATTTCAGACCGCTCTCCTGCAAACAGTTTACTCGAAGCAAACTTCTACGATTTGGACACATTGCATGGTGTCTGAACACCCCTGGAGGGTATTCGGAGTCCTTTGGTATTTACCGAGGGAAGTATTGTTATATTCACTTTGTGGCACCTCTATTAAAAATGATCAACGCCCTTCCTGACGACGTTCGTGCCCTCCTATTTCACTTTTACTTCGATAATTTATTAACTGGAATCCCAGTTTTAAATTATTTGCAAAGCCTATGCTACAATGTAATGGAAACCATAAGAGAACACTGCATACCACACAACTGCCCACTTCCTGGAATGACATCATGAAAAAATAAAAAACAAGAGGGCATATCAAATTTGCAGAAAACAAGGAATTTGGTATCGCCATTGTAAAGTTGAACGATAATAATTGCGATTTAGTTGCTTCTACTTCAGATGGAAGGGATCTAAAATCGATGGGTACGCGCTTTTGTATAACAGAATGGAAGCGTATAATGATCGAACGCCTATAGGCAGTCGAACCATATAATAAATGTATGGAAGGAACTAATCGAATGGATCAAAATTCACGTTTTGATGGAATCACTCATTACGTTGGTGAATGTGATCGACTTCGATGTAAATATAGACCATGTAAAAACCAATTCGAAATAGGTTCATTAGATGCGATGCAGATTTATGCGTAGATGTTTCGCCAAGAGGTTCCCGCCAGTGATGCCATATGGCATCAGGGCACCATGGAAAAATGGGGCATGGTCGCTGAAAAAGCTAACCGGATTTGAACTCAGGGACCTTCTTTTACTTCCCAAACAAAAATTCAAAATCAAATTCAAAAAAATAAGTGCTGGCGGAGAATGGGTTAAGGTAAAAAATTCTGAGTTTTTTTGATCAGTTATATGAGTTCTATCATGGAAGTTTTTCGACAAGTGCGTGGATTTTACACATAAGATGTTAGATACTAGCTTTATTTCAAATTGTTTGCCTCCAAAATAGCACAAATTACTCATTGTGCGCTATATAACTCTTGTTTGATGAATAACAAAGTATATAGCGCAAAAATGTTTTTGATAGTGAGAAAATGTGGCGCATAATCACTTAAATTGTAGAGTTTTAAGTCGTTTTTGTTGTTATTTTTGTTGTTGTTTTTGTTGCTATTATTGTTGTTGTCAAGAACTACTTTCATTCAAAAACAACAGCGTGTGCAGAACAGGTAGAAAATGGCCAAGTGCTTGTGCCAAAGCCATTACCACCATCAATGTCCCAATGAAGTTTTGTGATGTACCTCACTGACAACTTTTTCTTCAACAAAATGACAAAAAAATGAAAAAAAAAAAAATGTCACTTTTATTGCTTCTTTATAAGCGTAACGTGTTAGATTCTTTATTTTAAAAACTGACAGCAACTGACAAAAATAAATTAAAACTTCCAAGTGTCGCACCAAAAAAAAAAAAAAAAAAAAACGTGCACTGCAACTTTCGATTGAATGAAAAGTGCCCACGTAAGAAAGTAAAAAATAAAAAAAATAAAAATACCAAAAAATATAAAAACAAATACATAAATTTAAATTACTTTTTATTTTCAGTTTAATTTCTTTCAGCCACCTTTGTAAATTTCTCACATTTTTTTTTTTTTTTTTTTTTTAATTATGATATTAAGACTTCTTCCACACAAACTTTGATCAAGCCGAAGCTTAGTAAATGTAAAGTTTCCCTTTTTTGGTAGTTCACATTTGAAAATTTTGTTTTTCGACGTGTAAATTGCCTTTGATTGGACTGAGAGTAGAATATTATTCTTCTTGATTCCCCCTAAAATTCCAGTGATAGTTTTAGAATTCTCTCATGTAACTCTTAAGGGGAGCATATGACCAAAATGAAACGTCTGCATCTAATGCAATTTCTTTTAAATCTCTACACAATTTTTTTTGATTCTTGGATTTTCTTCTCCAACAAACTTTACCAGGTTACTGCCTTTTGGTCTACATGTTCCCTACTACTCATTCTCATGCACAAAGATGATTTTTTTTTATAAAACAAATAGAATCATTGAATTACTCAGTTGTGCAGTTGTATTCCTAATAAGCCTGATTAAACCATATGTGTTAAGATAAATCTTCAACTTCCATACATAAAATTTAAGAGCAGCTTAGGCAGTAAATAACTCCAAGCAAATTGAAAATTAATTGCTCAAATTTATTTGCATTGATTGAAAAATACTCGCATTACCTAATAAACACCACATGCAAAATTCAATTTTAATTTATTGGTAACAAGACATTGACCTAATTCAACAAATGATAAATAAAATTATTTTTGTGTATGTAAATAGCTTTGAATTTTGTTTATTGCTAATTAAACTTAGAGATTTACATGTAAATATTTGAACACTTAGAGTGTAATTACTCTTCAGTAGAGAAAAATAAAAGATTTTTGTTTTAGAATAATGCACACTTGCATTAACACTTACTTTTTACTTTACTGGACTGATATGTTTTACACAATTATCAGCACTGTAGTCAAACTCGCATTGAACTGCTTTACCAATTGCAGTCAGTGCGATAATGCCATCTTCATAGCTTTCGGTTATAGCCAGTTGATATAAGAACATCAGCTGTTTTCTGACGCATCTACAGGGTGCACTGAAGTTTATTTTGGTATTACCAAAATTTTATTGCATACTTTTAGGCTTCAATTAATTTTCATTTACATTACAATTTATTTAGACAATATGAACTTAAGTTTATCCTTTTTATACCCTACTTCACCGCACCAAACATTTAAAATCGCAGAAGAATCGCATTTGATTCCCCAAGATGAATCCGCATATGATCCCCAGAAAGCGTCCACAGACGACTCCCCAAGATGTTTTTTAAAGCGAAAAAAAAACCTGAAAAAAAAATATATAAAATATTAAATATAAAATGGCGATATAAAAATAATTTCATAAGAAATTGCCAATTTTTGTGCAATTATCTGTCAAAATTTATGTGCCGCTCAAAATATACCGTGCTTCGTAAAAAAACCGGGCCTCAGAAATATTGAGCTTAAGAAAAAAAAATTAATTATTTTTTCAAAATTTCTCAGCAGCTGATGTCATGTCGTTGTCTGCTATCTTTTATCGTCTAAAACTTATCTGGAAGAGTTGTAGGTTATTCGTGAAGAAGTTTGATTTTATTTATTCGCTTTGGACCGTTTTTTGTGTAATTTTTTTTTGGCACTAAGCGATGGGGAAATGTCGACAATATTTTGGCTATAACCAGAGCTATAACCGGGCCCTCTAAGTGACCGATTTCGGGCCAAATTTTAAAAAAAAGAATGTTATTGCTCTAATCGATGGGGAAAGGTCGAAAATAGATTTTGGACATGACCAGAGGTGCCTTCGACCCCGCTAAGTGACCGATTTCGGCTTATTTTTGAAAAAAAATTTTATTGCTGCAATCGATGGGGAAAGGTCGAAAGTAGATTTTGGTCACGACTAGAGGTGTCTCTGACCACGCTAAGTGACCGATTTGAGCCTGGTTTTAAAAATAAAAAATTTATTGCTCCAATCGATGGGGAAAGGACGAGAAAAGATTTCGGACATGACTAGAGGTGTCTTTGACCACTCTCAGTGACCGCTTTGGGTCCTAAGGGTCCAGAAGAGTGTAAAGAGCGATCGCGCGTTGAAGTTTTGTTGCACAAAACTTTCCTGGAAGAGTTGTATACTCATCGCGAAGATGTTTGATTTGCAATGACCTTCCAGAAGACTGTAAAGAGGAATCTTCGGTTACTCGCGGAAAATTTTTATCGCTCATGGCTCTCGTGGAAAAGTTGTAAATTTAACCCCAAAAAGTTGGAAGATTGTCCGCTGGGACCAGGGTTATATTCACTTTGTCTCTTCTACCGCAGAGTAGGAGGCATGGCAGATATGGAAAAAATGTGACCGGGTCTATGAAAAGGGAGCTAACGTGTCATTTTCCACTTTTTCGCCGATTCGAATAGAGTTTAAGTTTCAAATAGTCCTAATTTGTTGAAAACTTTACTTAAAATTGAAGAGAAAGTACATATGTATATGAAAAAATTTATTTTTCTGAAAATCTGGAATAAGGTGATAGAGATTAGGGGGGTTATCGTGAATAAATATTACCAGGAAATTTTTCTCAGACTTCAGTAGATAACACTGATATCATTTCAAAATTGATCGTTTAGAAATCCAAAACTAGCAACTAAACGCGATTAACTACGATACTATTCCGAGCAGAAACAGATAATGCGGAGGAAATGGAACAACTTACGAGAAACTGGCAAAATGAGTTGTTTATCTTTAATAAATATTTTCGCGAAAACTTGTTTTCACGTGTAAGCCCTCTTTTCATAGCCTAGAGCACGTGTACATAAATTCTCTATCAGTATTACTTCTTGCGTAGATATGGACATATTTTCTGTCTGAAATTTTATACGCTGCTTTCGATAGTTCAAGGTCATTGAAACTGAGGAAAATCAGCCAAAGGACACGCCTACCGCCAATACAAAAAAATTGTTTGAAATGCTATATTAAGAGCAGTATTTACGAGAATGCAATCAACATTTATACTTATGTATACTAGAAACAAAAAAAAAAAAATTAACTGACCGGCGCCGGGATACGAAACTTGGCCCTTCCGAATGGTAGTCAGATACATATCCACTGGGCTGCTTCCGAATATGATGTAGAAGCAAAAAAATTTGTATATCAAGAAAATGTCTGTCCAAAAATATAAATTGTTACTAAAATTATAAAAGTCAAAATGACTCTATATTTTTGTGGTACTTACCTTACTCGCGTAATGTGAAAATTATGATACTCATTTTTGTGCGTGAAAAAAATAAAGTTATTTTGACTAGAATCATAAATTCAAAATGACCACACATTTTTTTTCTGAAAGTGCAAATTACCTTACATATAGTCAAATGTAGGAAATTTGTAGTAAATATTCCTTTATTATTTAACTACATTTGACTTGTAAATGTGACTTTACGGACCCATCAAATAGTTCATACGTAAGGTAATTTATACTTGAAATTTAGTGTTGATTACTTTAATTTTTCGACTAGCCAATATAGTAAAAATTATTATACATATTTTTCTCCGTGTACACTCGAAATAGTTAAACCAAGCTCAGAACAGAAACAAGGTGAACTCAGACAAAAGGGCGTGGCACCTCCCATACAAAATGAAAATGACTGTTTAATATTTACACTTTTAATCTCGTTCTTTGAAAACTTTCTTTCACCTTAATCTTTTCTCTTATATTAACCTACATATCGAAATACGATATATTTATATAATCGATTATCCTTTCCCTTCTCACTTGCTTAATTGTTTTTCAATACTTGACCACAAAATCAAAGATGTAAGATTTGCGTTTATTAGGTTAATGAGATAAACCACAAATTGACTAAATGAATGAGTGACGACTGGAATTTTGTTTTGATTGAAAGGAAATTATTTTAAAAGAGAAATAAAAATTACATAAATAAACCACAAGAACAAAGAGTTTTTCAAAGTGAAAATTAAGGAAAATGAGGAAAAGATTTTTTGACAAATATTTTCGTATAAAAAATCACCACACTTGACATAATTTGTAATAGAGACATACATATAGTATATAGATATATTAAATCACAAAATGTTAATTACAAAAAGAACTATTTTAAAAATGAGCAACATTTTTTCATTTATTTGAAGCTCTAAAGTTCAAAATAAATAAAAAAAAAACAAATAAAAATCTAGCATATGTAAATAGATTAAAAGTGAGCTGTTACGCAAATATGGACACATTTATTTAATTAAACTCTAAAATTAATATGCAAATATGTACAATGCGAAAAAACTCAATAAATGTGCATAAAAAGAAATCACTCATTAATATTTTTGCAAATAAAAGTTGATAAATATTTCAATTTGCAATTTGTGAAATTGAACTAAGTAAAATTGCAAATATTTTCTAATGGAAAATATTTAAAATACGATAAAAAAATATGAAAACTTTTTTTCTATTCCCACATATATATATGTAGTTTTATAAATAAATGCATCCATGACAATTTGTGCAGCAGATGATATTTACATACAAATCACTAAATGAGAAAAAATCACTTCAGTGGCATTGGCAACAAGTTTTAATGCATTCGCCATTTTGCATCACGGCTAAATACAATAAAATACAACAATACAACAATAAAACATCTATGAAGGCACTTCCGCTGCGTTGCTGGATGCCATTATTTTATATTAAAAATCACAATATTTATCTTTGCTTATTTATTATTAACAACAAAAACATAAAAATGAAAAAAGAAGAAGCGCATAAAAATAAAACAAAAGTTAAAACTTTAAACAAACAATAAAACATTTTAAAAAAAGTATAAGCTAACTGAGATATTGTGAAAACATATAAAATTCAATGCTGAATAATATTTGCTTTTGAACTTATTTTTGTTTTACAGCATTTATTAGAGAGAACCTTTAAAATCTTCATTAAGGAATATTCCGTTACTGAAAGTTCATTAAAAAAGATGAACAAAAAAAAAAAAAAAAATGCTTTCAATTTGTAAATTATCATAGTCGGAAAGTTGATTAAAAAAAAAAAAAAAAAACTAGTAAGGGTGTTACCTTTGGCCTGGCCAAACATTAAATACCCTACACTGCAGTATTTTTGAAATTTTGCTCATATGGGAGGTGCCACGCCCTCTTCTCCAAGTTCACCCAGCATTTGCTCAGAGCTTGCATTTATAGTTCTTAGTGTTTGAGTGAAATTTGGTTGGATTATCTCAAAAAAAATTTTCTGTATAGCGTTTTGAAACATTTGCTTATATGGGAGGTGCCACACCCCCTTGTCCGGTTTCAAATAATTTTTGTTGAGAGCTTTTATTTATAATTTGTAGTGTCTGAGTCGAATTTGGTTTGAATATCTCAAGAAACGATTTTAGTGTAGCGTTTTGATGCATTTGGTTATATGAGAGGTGCCACGCCCTCTTGTCCGATTTCGATAAGTTTTTTTTTCAGAACTTGCGCTCACAATTTGTAGTATTTATGTGTATTTTGGTTGCATTGTCGTGAAAAATTTTCCTAAAATTGCATTTTGAATATACTTTTTGTATGGGCGGTAGGCGTGTATGTTGATCGATTTCGCTCATTTTCAAGCCCCCGAGCTAACTTTAACGACGGAGGCAGTGTACCAAATTTCATTGAATTATCTTGCTCAGTTTTCCCAAAAAGTGTATTTCAACACACAGCCAGCCACCCAGCCAGCCAGACAGACGGAAATGACTATATCGACTCAGGAGGTGACGCTGATCAAGAATATATACACTTTTCTATATCTGCCACGCCTCCTTCCCTGCGTTACAAACGGAAGGACAAAGTGAATATACCCTGGGTGTAGGGTATAAAAAGTCACATTTACGCCACGATGATTATATTAACGTTCCTTATCGTTGTGCTCGGTCTATAAATTGTGTTCTAGTTTACGTCGAATATACATTCTTACACCGTTTCAAGAAACCTATGCACTTGGCTGTTTCATTCAATATATCCTCCTCAGATCAGGTTCGATCGATTTGCCCAGAACATCAAGAGTTGTTCATCTCGCAATATCCACGTCAGCGATATTAAGGAAAGTAGATGAGTAATTTATTCGTCTGCATTAAAAGAAACCCAATTAGCAAGACCCCACTCGATTGTTTTAATAATTGCGGCTTTTTTAATGCTATTCGACTGATTCGATAGTATTCAATTCTTTCAACATTTTCCATTTTTCCAATATAGTATTTTCCATATTTTTTGGCATTTTCAGTGTTTCTCGAATTAAACATTTTTTTTAAACAAAAGCATGAAATTTATCAATATTTTTTTATTCAGTTAATATCTTTTTCCTTCTTCGATAGTTCCAATTATTGTATTCAACATTTTTCAACATTTACCATTTTTTTTTCCATTTCTTCTAGGTTTTTCGACCTCTTCAAAACTTTTTGACCTTTTACTAATTTTACGAACTTTAGTCATTATTTGCAAGAATCTAAAATTCTATGCATTTTTCAACTTAGAAAATCATGACAATTAGGATTAGAGAAAAAAACTACTAAGCATGGCCATGGTGACATATGTTTCGGTTAGAAGCCACATGACAAACCGGTATTGATTTCGAAGCCAATGGCTGGACCTTACCAAACAACAACAACAACAAGAGTCATGATAAGGTGGAAAGAGAACAAAAATCTCACTACATGAATATAGGCACTTAAGCTACCAATTATTCTGAGGGTACATAGCGCAGTCCATTGATAAATGCGCTATGTAGGGAGATTGACTCCGAGGTTCATAGTTCAATCCCGGCCTCAGACAAAAAGTTCAAAAAATTTTTCAATTGTTATTTAATTTAATTTAAAATAAATTAAATAAAACAAAAATTGGTCTGATGATGGTTACGTGGCGGAAACCGAAACATATGTCACCATAGCAATGCTTAGTAGTTTTTTTTCTCTAATCCTAATTGTCATGATTTTCTAAGTTGAAAAATGCATAGAATTTTAGATTCTTGCAAATAATGACTAAAATTCGTAAAATTAGTATAATTTTCATATAGTCAACATAAACCATTTTACTTTTTGACCTTTTAATAATTTTCGACTTTTGCAGTTATTGTTGACCTTCCAATATTTTGCAAGTTTTAAATATTCTCGACTGATTTCAAATTTCTCGACATTTCCAACAGCCTTTTACTTTTTGTATGTTTTGCTTATGTTTTTCAGTGCTTTTTGTATTCAAACAACCCAACATTTTCCAATCTCCTTAACATGTGTTCACGATTCTTTCACGTTATTAAATATTTTCAGCTTTTCTACTGACTCAATACTACCTATAATTTTTGACTTTTTCATCATATTGCAAAATTTTAAATTATTATTTATTGTCTCTGTTAACACTTAATTAATTTTAATTTATTTTTTATTTTTTTTTTTTTTTTCAATTTCAGTGTTGAAAATGTTTTAAATGACAACAATGTTTCAAAAAATAAGTTCCATCCAAAAATATCATATTCAAATTTTCAGTATTGTTAAATTGATATGTTAGCTGTCATTTAAAAAGTAAAAACAATACTTTTATTGACAACAACTCCATACTACATACAACCAAAAATATTGATAGAAACTCTCAACACCATCTGCAAACAAACATCCAATGACACTTTGCAACTTCATTAAATATTTATTGCAACTTTAATCGAATTTATTTTATTAGTTTTGACTTTTTAGTTTTTGTTTGTTAACTTTTTAATTCTGATTGAATTTTCATACATTTGCCAAGGTTTTTTGATATTTTTCATAAGTACTGCATTATCTTTCTCATTGACTCTGGACGTATGTATGTATGTATGTATGTATTCTCCTTTAACTCCTAGGAGGAGCATAGGGCCAATACTCTGCACGTATGCTACATGTGAATTGTATAGTCATAAACTGCAATATCGACAAATGTAAGAATAATGTGAATATTGCAAGTGTGGCATACTTTTAGGCATATCATTTTTGTATATTGCTGTGAGTGTTTCGCTTAGCACCGATTTAATTTTATGTAATACCACAAAATTCTATAATTCTTAAAGCTTTCAAAGGCATTTAGTTGCTCTCCTTCGCTAACTAACTTTTGTCATAGTAGCCAACATATTTAGATCTAATGCTAACAATACTGTAAACTGGGACTAATTTGAAAAATGAGAAAAAAGTTATCATCAATTCTTTCTCTAAAAAAATCAGTGGTATTACCTATATCCATTATGTTTTTGACTGGCACGCCCATAAAAAGATAACACAGGCCCACAAAAAAAAAAGTACCCTGCGCGAAAGATCAGACCACCTGAACTTTATGTTTTCGGGGTCGCTGAATCCGAATATGGTGCCAGAATAGCGAAGTTGGTTCGCGTTTTTTCAGAAATCCACAATTATGCTAAAAAATTTGAGATGTTTTTCAGCATTATTTCTGATTTGTGAAAAAACTCGAACCAACTCCGCTATTCTGACACCATATTCGGACTCACCGACCCCGAAAACATAAAGTTCAGGTGGTCTGATCGTTCGCGCAGTGAATTTTTTTTTTTTGTAGTCCTGTGCACAGGCCAAAAAAAAATAAAAGTAAAAAAAGTACCCTGCGCGAAAGATCAGACCACCGGAACTTTATATTTTCGGGGTAGCTGAACCCGAATATAGTGTCAGATTAGCGAAGTTGGTTCGCGTTTTTTCAGAATCCAGGAAAAATCTCTAAACTTCAGCATTATTGTTGATTTCTGAAAAAACGCGAACCAACTTCGCTATTTTGGCACCATATTCAGATTCAGCGAGCCCGAAAACATAAAGTTCAGGTGGTCTGATCTTTCGCGCATGGTACTTTTTTTTTTTTTTTTTGTGGGCCTGTGTAATCAATATGTAGGCAATGTGGTAAGATCTTAATAGATTCGACCTAAAACTTTTACCACCGATTTGTGTTATGAGTGCCATATGGCACTTTCATTTTATTTGCTCGAATATCTGCTTCAAAACTTTTTAATAGGTAGTGTTTTGGAAGTACCTATTACCTATTTAATATTTTTCATCGTCATTCTGGATAAGCCGTTTTTAATGAAAGTCCAAAATAAAAAATTTGGCCAAATAGATGAATAGAAAATTCATTTACGAAGATTTAGAAAAGAAAATTCGTTTCAATCGTTTCAAATGTCTGATTCATGTTTTTTCCAACAATGTATAATTGTTATTACAATCTTTAAAAAAAATTCCATCGAAAATGCGTTTTTTGCGTATTAACTAAACTGCACTTACTTTCTGATCGCTTTTGTTGGCAATGGAAATGCCAAATGCTAACTTTCAGTATATGGCAAATTAGAATGATGCAATATTTAGTACATGAGTCAATCTTTGTGTAATCGATTCAGATTTTGGGGGACACTCCAATCTTTATGAAGATTGGTGAAAAGTTAGAATTTGACATACATATGACTGAGGTAAAAAGATTTTCTGAAATTCGGAAAATATCCAAGATGGTGGCCATATGAATTTCGGTCCAACTTTTGAATACTCAAATATTTGAAAATTCACAGCTCCTCTGCTTTTTATCTGATTTTAATGAAACTTTCAAAGGTAGCGCAAAAAAGCATAAGCTTTTGAAAAAAAAAAAAAAAAAAAAAAATACACTGAAAAAAATTGTTTTTATTTCATTTGGAAAAAAAGCTTTTTTTCTTTTATAAAGCCATTTAGGGGCTTAGAGCATCCTATTAAATTTTATTGTTATTATATTCCGACTTTCAAAATTGTGGTATCTTTTACGGTTATCAAGTTATGAGTTTTTGAAGTTGTTCAATGCCATGTTTATTATGAGTTGTTGGTACACGAGCACTACCATATAAAGTTGCCACCGACCGGACAGTATTTTTTTTTTTTTTTTGGTGACCCCTAGTGTGATTTTTCGTATATTTTTCTAGAATATTTTAACCCATTTTAACCAAATTTTTGGAAAAAGGGCTCAGAAAGACCCATAAATACGGGACATAATGGATTAAATTTTTCTAGAAGACAAATATGAAATCAAGAAGGGTTCAATTTTCTAGAACATCTTATCCCATTATATCCCTTTTTATGGTCTTTTTGACCCCCTTTTCCAAAAACTTGGTTAAAATGGGTTAAAATATTACTTATACAAAAATATTATACGAAAAATCTTAGGTACTATGAGTCACCGAAAAAAAATACCGTCCGGTCGGTTGCAACTCTATTTGGTCCACCAACTACTCATGATAAACACAGCATTGAACAACTTCAAAAACTCATAACTTGAAGGTTGGAAAATAATAAAAATAAAATTTACTTTTTAATTAAAGTATAAAAAAAAGGGTGCTCCAAGCCCCAAAAATGCTTTAAAGAAGAAAAAGGCTTTTTCCCAAAATTTTTTTTCAGTATAATCATTTTTTTTAAAAGCTCATGTTTTTTTGCACTAACCCCAAAAGTTTCATTAAAGATAAAAAGCCGTGAATCTATGAATTTTCAATTATGTGAGTATTCAAAAGTTGGACTACCGATTGATTTTTGGATTTCTTTCACAAAATGAATTTTTCCTAAGATGACTTCTTTTCTGTGTCAAAAAGAAAATAACAGGAAAATTCCTATGTACTCTTTGACGCTGATGCCGACTCCGACATCAGAATATTTTCTTCATGATATTCTTTTCAAAGCATCATAGCTTGAAAAGATAGAGTACTATTGGAAAAGTTTATCTGGCATATCTTAATAAAAGAAATTGTTGCTTTTGAGACTTTAAAAAAAGAGCTTTAATTTATCCAGTAGCTTCGCCATTAGCCTAAAGACGAAGTTTTCTCTTACTTCAAGCAAGGATATCTCAAAAACCTACAAATGAATGACAATTCTGAGGATGGAATTGGACTTAGCGCCAAAAAGTACATAAAACAGCATACGAGAAATGAAAACTTTACTCCATTTTTTTTTGTGTGCCCGCGAAAACAAACATTACGCACATTTTTTTATTTTTATATATTTTTAGAACTAATGCATTCCAGTGCATAAATTTATTTATTTATGTATAGAGATATTTTTATTCACCTTTCGAAATCGTACAATTACAAAACCTTAATAAAATCGCATAAATTCACGCTTTACTTATCTATCCGTTTGATTGCATTTTGTATCCAGTCTCTATAGTAAAACGTACTAGTATATACATCGGGATATCCAAGAGCACATGGCTTACCCCAACTAACGATGCCACGTAAAACTTTATCTTGGGAAATTATTGGTCCACCAGAATCTCCTTTGCACGGTCCTTCACCGTACTTTGTAAATGTACAAATATTACCTTCATACAAAATGTCTGACAAATCTCTTAGCTTTCGCTTGCATTCTGTATAAGAAATATAATTTAAATCAATTTTTTGTAATTTAACAGTAGTTTCACTTCCAAATTCCACTGATCCCCAGCCCGTTACTGTAAGCCGTGCTCCAGGCTTCAGGTTATCCTTGCGGGGAAGCTTTATCTTTTGAGTGTTGTCATCCCATTCGATTGGAGTCTTTAGAAGAATCAAAGCAATATCATGATGATATGCATTGGAATCGTACGAACGATGAATAACGAATTTTTTTACATCATATCTAGCGCCAGACTCATCCAATTGTGTTGTACCTGTTATGATATAGAGGTCTTCAACTCTTTCATCATACAAACAGTGTGCAGCCGTTAGAATATGACGTTCACTGATGATTGCGCCACCACAAAAATGATCTCGATAGTCCGCTTGTATTGATACTTGATAGGGTGCAAAACCTTCTTCAGCATCGACACCATTAACAATGCGTACACGATTTTGAGCTGATATAGTTGGACTGCTAGATAAAATCACTACTATCGACAACAGCAGACTGGTGCTGCATAAGACTGATTTCATGCTCATGCCCCGAATGAAAACGTTAGACTACTCTATTGTACTATCAAATGCCTTGCTTTATATCAATTCGATTTTGCAATGAAATTGTAATTTTAACACAATTATAACACTTATCGGATTGAATATATAATTGTAAATTTCACACAAAGGTCCACTGAATATTGTGGAGTTTCGACTTGTGTATCGAATTTTTGGTGACTATTGTATAAAAAAACAAAATGCGACAGATACTAGACAGATACGAGTATTCACGTGCTTCACCTGGCGCACATATATATCTATGGACTTTTGACAAAACAACCTAACTCGAGATTAGACAATTCTCTAAGATTTCAGTCATAAATATGAAATTTAAATACGCTTCTTTTAGTGTAATCACCATATCTCTTAAGTTTCTAGTTCCAGAGATATAATGGTTACCCAAAACTCACGCAATATTTGAATTAACCAAAAGCAGAAAATGATTTGACAGCTGACAGTTGAAGAATAGTAAAAATGTTTTGAAAGAGAAAATTTAACTCTGGATCAACAAAATTGAGCCACATTATTGAAAAGCTGTTGAATAGTTTTTTAGCTCTCTTGAAAAGTTGCCAATTTCAAGTTAGGTTGTTTTGTCAAAATGCCACAGATATATTTAGATGTTTGTATGAATTTATAGTATATTTTAGAAGTCAGGCAAAAATTTGAGTTTTCCATTTAAAGTCGCCAACTTTATGCAAAAAATGCGATGCCAAGTGAAAGCAACGCGAGTTTATTCAAATAAAAAGCACTGCGCAAGGTAAAGCAGTTCAGTAGTGGTTTGATTGCAGTGCACTAAGGCCAAGTGTTGACTGTTGCAGGTGCGGGTGTATTTTCAATAGACCTCAATACACCTCAATCTTTTAGCTAACCTAATTCAGCTAGCATCCTTCAGGCGAAAGTTTCTCAATTCCTGCTGGCTAGTAGAGGCCACTAATCTTAGCCTTAGACAACTGGTAATCTTCTCTGACAGTCAGGCCGCTATCAAGGCTCTGAGCTCAGTAACAATAAAATCAAAACTGATTGAGGAATGCAGAAAAAATTTAATCGAACTAGGGCGTCAATCTGAATTTACTCTCGTTTAGGTTCCAGGTCATAGGAACATTGAAGGTAACAAAAAGGCTGACTAGCAAGACATGTCTCCTCCCTAAACAGGACACATTCTGATTGTGTAAACACTCTAATTATTTAACAAATCAAAAACATCAGAAATCGTACTGATATTGCAAGAATTGCTGCAGATTGCACTGGGCCATCGGCAAGCGTAACGAAAGGCTGGGTATCCCCTTTAATTCTTTCTGTCGGAGTAAAATGGATGCCAACAAGAAGGAATCTCTAGAGCACTTTTTCTGCTCTAGCTAGATCCAGGCTTAAATCTCTAGGAAAACCCCTTTTCAACGATTTGAGTGAACTTGCCGATATTGAGTTTGGCCCCCTGCTCAGCTTCATCAATACAACCAAATGGATATAAATATCGTTTACAGTTTCCTTTAAAGGATATCTAATCCAGACCCTGACAACTCCTCATCTTTTGAAATTAATGCCGAAACAATAATCAACCAATGACAATATTACATGCTCCATTAGTCATAAAAGCATCGGAAAATAAATATCCATTTGAATGGCTCCATTTGAATGAGCTACGCTTCGAACATTTGCGCAATTTGCAAACTACAACGTGCGCAGTAGAGATTTAGAGGTGGAACAAATTTCGATTTGAACGCGCCTTCCAAAAATGTCTAAGTTCAGTTCTAACTAAGACTGCAATTCAAATGAATTATGTACGTCGAAGAGTAAAAATATTGATTTCTAATAACACGTGTAGGTTCTAAGACAACTGTTTTTATATTAGGGTTGCCAACTGTTTACATTGAGCATTTAAAATTAATTAAAAAATTATGCGGTGTGGCCTTTCAAAAGTATAACGAAATGATTACATCGAAATTTATAGTGCATTAATTTTAAAATGGCAAATCATGTTAAATTTTATAAGTAGGTACTTACATTAGACTCATTCTAAAATGAACCGATGAATACTTCTTTCTCACATTGCATTTTTATCAAACTTTTTACACATCAAGTTTTAAGCATTTCTTTTTATTTTTTGGTGACAATTGGTAAAATTTTCCGTAAAATAGGTTTGTAGACCTCATGTATAAAAAACTAGCATTTTCCGGTGTGGGGTTTCTGCACCTTCTCTTGTACAAGGGGCGGGCATCTGTAATTAAATTATACCACAGGATGTCTTAATTGTCTCATCTAAGTATGTGGGTCAAATAGTTTCAGATATATGACATTTTTTAAGGGCGTGGTACCGCCCATTTTTCCCTTGCACATTATTTGCGCCGAAACTCTTAATACACATACTACATACATATCATCCATGTCCCTTAAATATTTTCAGCAATTTGATATGACTAGAGTTCGCATTGTTGCCGAAATTCGACCATTTCGATTTGACTATAAAGCAAAATGTTTTTATAACCTTCCATGGTCGATAAAACACAAAAAGCTTTTAATATTTTTTCTTAGGGTTCTGGATATCTGCATTCATAAAAATCGGTGCAGCAGCTTAGTTGCAATGGCGTGCTTGGCATTTAGAGGCGTGTTACTTCTACTAAAGATTACGTTATTGTTCCTAAGTTCTAACCTTATTTCTATACCAAATTTCGTAAAAATCGATGCAGTGGTTTAGCCGTGAGAGCGTTTTTTCTATTTAGGGGCGTAGCACCGCCCACTTAAAAAAAAATATAGTCCTATGCACTGCTCCTCCTCACAACCATTCCAACAAAAAAAAAAAATGAAGCGAATCGGTTGAGATTTAGGTATAGAAACAGGAACTGAATCGATTTCGTTTGCCTATTTACATATAGATTACATAGTCCTGCGTTTTTGAAAAAGTTAAAAAAGTATGAAATGAGAGCAAGTAATTTTTACAGATTTTTGATTGCTGATTCCGAATATGAACTCCAATTTACTCCATCACGTCTGAGATCCAAGCTACCCTTGACTTAAAGTGCAAGAAACGCAATTTTCAGACTTTTGAGAGCGGTATTGATTAGCCCTGAGTTTTTTCTTTAAAGCATACTTTTAACTTTTTCAATTGAATCATTAATTTCCGAGATATAATCGATTGAAATAACGGTATCAATTTGAATACCTTTACTTCAATGGATGATATCTCGAAAACTTATGATTCAATTGAAAAAGTTAAAAGCACGCTTTAAAGAAGTAGATCAGGGCTATTCAATGCAGCTGTCAAAAGTGAACTTCAGGACGTACGCCATATGTTTGAAAATAGCGTTTTCTGCACTTTAAATCAAAGATAATTCGGATTTCAGACGTGATGAAGCAAATCGGATTTCATATTCGGATTCAACGAGCAAAAACCTATTAAAATCACTTACTCTGATCTCATACTTTTTTTCATCGCAGGACTGTGTTATCCAAGAGGGGACCCTTGGGTGAAAAAAAATTGTTTCAATTAAAATGTCGTAAAAAGTCATGAAACGCGTTGAAAACACAAAAAAAAAAAAATTTGGTTTCGGCACCCTCGGGGGACCCTTGGGAGAAAAAAAAAAAACTGAAAAAACTAATGATGCAGAAACACGTGCCGTACCCAAAAACCTATAAATGTAAATTTTCATGGTGATCGGTCGAGCCACTTGGGAGTCTATAAAGAACATACAGACTGACATACAGTGGTGTGCAACCAAAAACACTTGAAACTGAATCATTAACTTTTGGCTACTCAAAAAGATGCAAATAAAATACTTGGTATGAGGTTTTATATCATTTATGGCATTTTTGTGACTTGACGATTTGATTGGGTTTAGATCTGGCGACTCCGCGGGGCATTGATGAACATCAGTATTTTGCCATTTTACCCAATCTTTTACCACTTTTGACGAGTGCTTAAGGTTGTTATCATGCAGGAATATCCATTTTAGTGTCATTTTCCAAGTTGCATATGGCATCATAGTATTTTGTAGTATGTCTTTATAATCATTATATTTCATTATGCCTTCAACACTTTGAATTGGACCGATTCTTTGCGCAGAGAAGCATCCCCAGACCATGATACTCCAACTTCTATGCTAGGAAGTTCCTCTTGTATATTTCGGGCTTGGCTTTTCTCTCCTTTAGCTGGATTGCTGATGTTGTTAAAAACTTTAACGTTTTCTCAAGCAAAATTTAACTGGCAGAGTACCGAACTATATGTAATTAAAGCAGTGATAAATAAAACAAAATGCTTGGGGTCATACGAGACCCATCGGTCTGAAGAGGTCAAATAAAACTTTTCGGCGGCAAAATAACAAAATTCCGACCAACTTTAATTTTTGAACCAGCATAAGGTACAATTGTAAGTACTGTAAAAGTGAAAAAAAACAACTTTAAGAAAAAAAAAAGTTTGATATATTTCAGATAAATTATAAAATATGTTTTAACTAAAATATGATATCTTTAAAATATTTTTAATGTACTTATATTTGTTCTGATTAGTTCTATTTAGGAATACAAAAAAAAACCAACTTACACACAAATCATTAAAGCAAATCAGTTACACTTGACAACTACAATTTTCACTTAAATGTGTATTTATCCAATCGGAATAGTAGAGCGTACTAGCGTACGCATCTGGACTTCCAAGAGCGCAGGGCTTACCCCAATTGACGATACCAACCAAATAGTTATCTTTGGTTACTAATGGTCCACCAGAATCTCTATAGCAAGGACCTTCAGCTTTTTTTGTATATGTACAAATTTGATCGATACTTAAATGATGCAATTCATCATCTTTTAACATTTTATTACATTTATCCCATGCAATGTATTTCAATGTGATTTTCTTTAAATTTTCGGTATGACCCTGCCTAGTGTTACCCCAACCAGTGAGTATAACATGTGTTCCGCTTTTCATTGGCTTATATGGACGTTTTATTGGGATTGTATGATAATTAAATGTGATTTTACCTTTGACGCGTATCAATGCAATATCATTATGATATTCATCATGTATATAATTGCAATGTACAATTGCTTTTTCAATATTATGAATTGCACCGGGCATTTTCCATTGATTTGTACCAGTTACGACGACAATATTCGTTAAATTTTTACCATGTACACAGTGTGCTGCAGTTATTACATAGCGTTCATTCAAAATTGCACCACCACAAAAATGATAATTGATATTAATATACTGTAGCGATATCACATAGGGTGCAAATTTTTCTTCGGCTCGAAAACCGCCAACAATGCGTATGGTATTGGTTAGTACTTCTGGAGGCTTTCCTTTAGAGCTCGTTACGATAGTAGCACACAGCAGCAGCAGTAGTAGCAAAAGCGGCGGAAATAGAGCACTCCAAAATTTCTTCATTGTTCGAGAGACGCACGGAAATGACAGACTGAACGTTTGCGACAGTTGAAGTTTCTTTAAATGCAGACCAAACGTATCAATTGCAATTTTTACATCAGCATTACGAGTAATTGGGGAAGATATATGTGAATGCTAATTTGATAAGCCTCATCAAGAAGAGACAACGACAATTCGTTTCAAAGAAATGCGTCAATTTAAATTTATGGCTTAAGTTCTCTGCAAAAAATATGACAAAATGTTTGCATATTTTTAGGCAATACAAAAATAGAGATGGATGTGGTGGGTAAATATCAATATTTTGTGCAATCTTATGCTACGTTTTCACCACAGATTCAGCTGTGGTGAGATCTATAAGTCGTGTCGTTAAATTCTACTCGTTTACACTGGCCGCCAAAGAGGTTTGTTTATGTTGACAGTAAATGTCATAAGCGGGGAAACAAAAGTTGTTTTTGTTTTTCTGTTGGGACATTTAAGAAGAAAAAACCGCTGAGGGCTATTAAATTAGAGAGTGGAAATCGGAGAGGAGGAGAAAAATGCACCCTTTAGAATTTTTTCCATATATCTAGCGAACAAAGTAAAATATCGATACTTTTTTTAGAAAACTTTTTGTAGAAAATTAAATTTGTCATTGAAATGGCTTATTTCAAAAATTTTTAAAAAAATTCGTTAAAAATAAATTATAAAAAAAAATAATCAAGAATTTCGAACTCTTGTGTTTTTTTTTACTCTTTTGTCTATAGCTTTTTATGGCCAGAGATAGGTAAGGACAATGCGAAATATTTAACAAAATTAGATAAAATTTCATATAAAATTACTTATTAAAAAATTTCTTAGGTAAAAAATTGATCCAAATCAAGCGAAATACAATCGTACATGGAAATTTTTTTTATGGATTTTTACACAAAACCAAGGCATCTTACGGAAGAAGTGAATAAGGCAAAAAATGCTTAGAATCATTCAAGAATTGAGCCGTCTATTTTGAAAGTGGCCTAAGTCCACTTCGGAGCAAAAGTAATGTTATAATATGAATTAGCTGGCATTTTGTTCAGAACGAATAAAATTGAATTCTGTCTGTACAAAAAGTTTACCACATTATTTAAAATTAATGGCGTTATGCTGAAAAAATAGTATCGGGCAACAAACCGATTATAACGGCACATAATGTGAATGAAATTACTTTTGCCCTGAAATGGAATTAAGCCACTTTCAAAATAAACGGCTCAAATATGCGAAAGTTTTTTTCAGAATTTTTTTAATTTTTGTTTAAACCAAGTTTTAAAAAATTATAAAATGCCCAAAAATTATGAAAAAAATCATAATTTTAAGCATTTTTTGTCCGAAAAACTTTTTTCGTAAGGAGCCTTAGTTATGAATAAAAACCGTTTTTCCGACCGCATAAGCAAAATTTCTATATTTAAGTGACCATACCTATTTCCATAAATTTTTGACATAAGAAACTTCTAAATAAATCATTTAAAATAAATTTTCGGACTATTTTTGAGATCATGACATGAAAAGATTTTGCATAAAATAACTATGCGATCTCAAAAATACCTTCAAAAAATTTTAAAAGTTTTCAGTTCATTTTTTTTGACAACATTTTTCAGAATTTTTGGGGTTTTCGTGGAGTCTCCCAAAATCGTTTTTTTTTTTTTTGTTGTATCTTTTCTTCTGTGTCTGTCTAATACATATGCATCTGTATTTGTTTATACGCGTATCCAATATAGCTGTCATTAGTTGTAATGACACATAATGACAAGCTCACACGGAAAATTGATGGTAGGCAAGGGTTTTCCTTTTCTACACCTTTAATTTCCTGTTCATTAAAATTAATGGCTTCAACGCATCGTTGAATCATCGTCAAATGTCGTCGTCGTCATAGAGCTTGTAATGGTAGTGTCTACGCATTGCGATTGTATTACAACTTTCCCAACCATACATAGGTACGTCGTCGTCGGTATTTATGTATGGTAAGAATTGCGATTGATTGCATTACGACGTTGGTTGTCTGTCATATACATGCATAGTACTTAGTTGTAGTTATATGGAAAATGTTGCCAACTATTGGTATAAATCATTAAAATTTTAAGTTTTTTTCAAATTTTTTACAATAAATTGCTTCAAAATCCAATAGAAAAATTTAGCCCCTATGAATGTAGGGGAACTGAAACTATTGGGTATAATTTTTCAATGTGGTATGGTCGCATATCTCCGATTTGGGAAAGAACCTGCGAACGTCATTGCTTTTATCCTGTCAGAAAACATGCAAAACCAGGGATGTGTTGCTGTCATGGACAAAACTAAATTTTTCCAATGTCAATTGAACGAAACGTAAATCGCGTTTGGTAGATTTTTTTTCTGGATTTTTTGCAAAAAAATTTTGTGACGAAAAAGTTGCTTTTTGGGGAAGATCAATTTATATTTAATTAAGGTAAGTGAAAAATATTGCGAAGTAAGTGTTTAACTATGTAAATTCACAAAGTTTCCAATTTAATTTTTACATTTTTGTAATTTCTAAAAATTGGTCAGGCCTCGCCAATGTGTTATATGAACATTTCTTGATATTCTTAACATTATTTAATGGCTGTTTATTTTTTAATAAGAACTATGTGTTTGAGAACCAATGTAAATGTTATTATGAACTTATTTCATACCTATCAAACTTTATATTTGGTTGTATGGTTAAGTATACCACATTCCCCTTCTTATATGTACCACATTACCAGCCTACTTCACAAGTACTGATCAGTATATATACCACATTGCGCCACCATATATACCACATTACCTGCCAACTTTTTGAAAACAGCTTTTTTGACTTTTTTCAGATTTTTTTTAATGAAATTGCACACAATTTATTGAGATATATTCTGTAGCCAATACTTCAACGATCAGCATAAAAAAATTTGGCTGAAATTGATCCAACAGTTTTTTTTCAAATTCCACTTAAATATTAGCTATACCACAATAGCATCAGTTCCCCTATATCTTTCTTTAAGGCATAAAGGCTTCAGAAAACGACAACTTTCTCGTATACTTTATCTACTGAAAACATCGCACAATACAGTCAAAAACAGAATTAGAGAAACAAACGACTTTGGCGCACTTACATATCATCTCTATACGTGTACAAGTGAAAAGTACTAAGTCAGTTTTTCAAGTTTTGAGATAAGTATCTGATGTTCAAAAAATTAAATTTTGGATTTTTTTTTATAGAAATCGTTGTTTTGTTTTTATTTTTATGATGAAAATAACCACTTTTTGAAAGAGATATGGCTATCAAACTAAAGACTATAATATTTTAGAACAGAAATCTCAAATCACTAAACATTCGGAGAAACTGACTTAGTACTTTTCTCTTGTATAGGGACGATATATGGATTTAAGAGGGCGCAAAAGTTCTATTAATGAGTAGGTCTTTGTTCCGTTTGAAGCAATTACTATCAGCGATAATCTGGTGAAAGTTTGTGAAATATATCTGAAATATTTTCAATAAATGCAGCAAATAAAATTTTTTAGCACCACAAAAATATTTTCAGTTGCTGCTCTGGCAACTTTGTGAGCCTTTTGTAATAAAATTGATTTATGCTCAAAAGTAAGTTGAAGTTTTCACTGAAGTTTTGTTCAAGTCTTTTGCTTTAAATGCTGTGCTCCGATATTTCTTTAAAGACAATTTTGCCTGTTCTCATACTGAGGGGTACATAATATTCTTACATAACTCATTAAAATACTGCCACATGCAATTAATTGCAATATAACGTGCGCTCTAATTAGTGAAGCAGAAATATTTAATAAATCGTAATTTGCATGAATATTAATTGATTTATCAATTGAAAAAGCAAAAATCAATTAGTGCAAGGTAATGAATATTTTTTTTTTTAAATTTTTGATTTACGAGTATCACGTCTGTAAATTAGTTCGAAAATATATTTAAGTAGGTCAGAAAAAATTAAGAAAGTTCAGCAAGAAATACCAACAGGAATTAGTTTTCTTAAAATAAATGTACATAGAGAATGTTTTGTGGGAAGGAAAGTTGGCGGAGTCGCGTTTTCCTCCTACAAACCATCGCTTTGGAATATTATTACTATACATCAGATTTTTCCATTTATTTATCATTATATTCAGTATTAATTCATATTATTTTTATAAAAACAAATAAATAATTGTTATTGCACTTATCTTATTTTAGAAAAATACCGAAGAATAAATTTTAGCATAAAATCCCCACTACACACCACACCAACAAAAAACCCACAAACGGTCGTTTGATGCCTCCACAAATTTATTTTATATCGATTATTAAATTTATATTGATTTAATATGATTCACATTGTATTTGAAATGTGTTAATTAGTATAATAAGAAATTTGAGGAAAACCAACAAAAGAGTTGGACGATAGTTTAATAGATTAAGTACAATAGTTTTAGTAACATGTCAACAGCCGTTACCGCAATCAGCTGTTCACCACACCAAGGTGAGTTGGGATGATTATAACCTGAGTGTAGGCAGAAAATATTGTCATTCCGGCGGCGACCTGCAGCGAGTAATGGTGGTAAACATAGTAGTTAGTGGCATTAGTTAGCATGGTATTGAGCCAAGCCGATACTGTGAGAGTAGTAAAAATAATAATAATTGGTATTGAGCTTATCCGATACTCTCAAGTTAGGACATTCGAACCAAATTGTAACGCGCGCAAATATGTAAATAAGGTACCGTAATCTTAAGAAATTTAGTTAATAAAAGAAGGAAAACCGATGTTTATGTTCAATTTACACTGAACTAATAATAAATTGTTAACCCTTTCTCCGAAATAAAAATAATTTGTGATGCGAACCTTGGGCACGGGCGAGCCAAGACCTCGGCCATAGCAATAGCTTCGTCACAATTGAAATGTTAAAAAAAAAACATACAGGGTGTCTGAAAAGTCTCTGAACAGAAAAATATTGTGAAAGCTGTACGTTAAATCAAAAAATTAAAATACACGTGTTCAATAATTTGAAGAGTGCTATTCAACGATAGTAATCTTGACACTTATCACCCTCCCCCCGCGGAGAGTGTGCTAAATTTTACAATATATGGGAACCCAAATTTTCATTGCAAATTTGGATTCTATTTTCAAAAATATGACACTTTTGTTTCAAACATAGATGGCGCTGCATGAATTTTAAAATTAAATCAATTCCTTTATGTCATTAATACAAATAAATCACATATATTTATTTTTTTTGCAAGAACTTATCTCTAAAGTACACAGAAAAACTTGTTTTTAATGCAGCGGTAGCATTAACCCATTTAGGAAAACAAATTGCGAAGTATTTATTAAAGAAACTATAGCTATCGGCTGTAAATAGGGCATATGTAAAAGAAAAAAACTTCAACTTTGCATAGAAAGTAAAAACAGTCCTTATACATCCGCAATATACAAAGTTTTTCCATTATCGCAGAGTGGTGTTGTATGCACAACCTATGAAATGTTCTAACAACACATGATAAAAGATATCCATATTCTAATTTATAGCCATTGCTTGAGGGGTCATGAAACGGTCAACAGACCGGAAATGATGAAATATGATAGATAAAACTTTGAAAAGTTAGATAATGTGGCATGGAAAAACTTTTAACCATTGAAAGCCATTAAAATAATGCCAACTTCAAAACAAAAAAGCAGCTACTTCTATGATAAATTTTTTCAAATTGAAATTGTTTTTTCTACAGAATTTTATAGATATACAAAACGTTAACTTAAATTGCTTGATTGTTGCCAAGTGTTGTTGCCTACAACATTAGAGTATACAGTAAGTAGCAACAAAAGCGGCAGCAGCAGCTTTCAAGTTAATCCCCAACAAAGAACATCAATGATGCTACCGCTGCCACAGTACAGATATCGTAAGCGTGAGCACCCTGCCACAATATTGTTGGCCATGGTAACATTTTAATGCTCTTTGATAACACAATCCACAGTTGCACACAAACATACAAACACACACATACACATAACCGCGCACAGAGCTACAGCAATATGGCAGCTTAGAGATTAACAGAACCACAGAAGCTTTTTGCCTCTGCCTCTGTCTGTCTGTCTGTCTGTCTGTCTTTGTACGGAAGTTATAAATACACAATACAATACAACATAACAACAACAACATTAACAACAGCGCATATTGTTTCCCGAATGCTGGAGAATTACCATTTGAAGTGGGTTTTTTTTGTTGGATTTTGCTTGCATATTGAAAGATCCAAATGATGACATGTGGAAAGGAAGCACGATAATTATTTTGAGAGCAGTGGAATTTTGAAGCGCATGATATGTCTAATAAATAGCTTGGAGAATTTAAAAAATTATTGGAAAGTTTAATAAGGATATCAAAAATTCGATCAGAAAATATTGTTTCCTAAGTCTACGGAGTGTAATATTTGAATGGAGAAAAATGTAATATCACAAATTTATTGGACTATTACTAGATATATAGAACTTACACCAAAAGCAAAGTGAAGCTAATATCATGTTGTTCTAAAAACCTCAAAATCTAACTGGATTACAGTTCAAACCTCTAAAGATAAGTTTCCGATTGATGAAGTTGGCAAAAATTTTATAAATTATGGAATGTCTCGTTTGCAAAAAAGAGCTAAAGATATAAATTGAAAAAGGAAATGTTTTACAACACGTAAGCAAACACACACACATACACACACAAAAGCATTAATAGTGCTCATAAATATTAAGTCAACGACATCTAGCGGGAGTAGTGGCAACAATAGCATTGGCATTACCTGGAAATCCGGTATAACGTTTTACAAAATTTAACAGCAACAAACAAGGAGTGGGTGATTGGGTTTTGCTGTTGTGTTGTCAATGTGCTGTTGACAATGTTATCACTGTTGTTGTTGTTATTTTTGTTGTTGTTGGTGATGTTACTACTATCTAACGTCCACTATTCACTAAATATTTATTACCTAAGCTGGCCACACGTACATAGAAGCTCTGTTGAACGTTGGTTGTCACCTTTCAAATGTAGAGCTCTCAGATAGTAACCCATTATTAACTGTAAATGCTATGAGATTTTCCTAACGGAATGTTCTGACTTTTTTTTCTAGGAGGGGAGTCTAGGAAAATTCATTTTATTTTTGAAATGAAACATCTTTGACCGCGTTAAATTTCAAACTTCAAGGCAGCGGCAATTTTTCGGTGACAAATTTTTCGATACTTCTTTGACAATAAATTGGTCGACACTTTCATTGCGACAAATTTTTCGATATTGTTTTTCATCACTTTTTTTGGCTAAATTTTTTTCAATACTTTTTTGGCGACACATTTTTTGATACTTTTTTGTCGATACTTTTTTGGTGACACCTTTTTCGAAACTTTTTTGGCGACACATTTTTTGGCACTCTTTTAGAGACACATTTTTCGACACTTTATTTAGCGATACATTTTTCGAAACTTTTTTGGCGACATATTTTTTGACACTCTTTTTAGGCGACACATTTTTCGATACTTTTTTGACGACACATTTTTTGACACTTTTTTGGCGATATATTGTTTGAAACTTTTTTGACGATATATTGTTCGAAACTTTTTTGGCGACACAGTTCTTGGCACTCTTTTAGAGACACATTTTTCGACACTTTATTTAGCGACACTCTTTTTAGGCGACACACTTTTCGATACTTTTTTGACGACACATTTTTGACACTTTCTTGGCGACATATTTTTCGACACTTTTTTGGCGATATATTGTTCGAAACTTTTTTGGCGACACATTTTTTGGCACTCTTTTAGAGACACATTTTTCGATACTTTACTTAGCGATATATTTCTCGAAACTTTTTTGGCGACACATTTTTTGACACTCTTTTTAGGCGACACATTTTTCGACACTTTATTGACGACACATTTTTTGACACTTTTTTTGGCGACATATTTTTCGACACTTTTTTGGCGATATATTTTTCCATACTTTTATGGCGGCACATTTTTTGACACTTTTTTTGGAGACAAATTTTTCGACACTTGTTTTGGCGATATATTTTTCGATAATTCTTTGGTGACACGTTTTTCAGCACATTTTTCGAAAGTTTTTTGGCGACACATTTTTTTTCACAATTCTTAGCGACATATTTTTCGACACTTTTTTGGCAATATATTTCTCGATACTTCTTTGGTGACACCTTTTTCGACATATTTTTCGAAATTTTTTTGGCGATATATTTTTCGACACTTTTTTAGCGACACATTTTTCGATACTTTTTTTGGCGATATTTCGTTCGATACTTTTTTGGTGACACATTTTTGACATTATTTTTGGAGACACCTTTTTTAGCGATATATTTTCGAAAACTTTTTTGGTGACATATTTTTTGATTTTTTTCAGCGATACACTTTTCGAAACTTTTTTTGTCACATTTTTGGGCGACACGTTTTTTGACACTTTTCGTTATGTACCTTTATGTCTCGCAAACTTTACAGGCTCTTTTGATGAAATTTCCTTTTTTTATCTAAATTGTAACGAAGTTTGCAGTTGTGTTAACATTCCTCTGGGAAATTTCGTTTTCAAATGTAACCAAAAAATGGAAAAAAAAAAATTCGCAACAAAGTATAGAAAAGGTTAATTTGCAACATCACGTGCAACTCTCAAAATGGAACTTGGTTTCCGCTAGTTGCATCTACGTTACACTGCCCCTCATGCTCTCCACTCTGTGCCAATGATAAGGAGCCCATAATTGATGATTCAAATGAATGAAGTGGAAGCTGCACCGATGAAATCTGAAGTTTTGTACACTAAAATGTGTTTGGCTGTCTATGTGTATGTAAGTGATTTCGTATGTCACTGGCACTACTGCACAACTAAGATTGTTGCAATATTCACCAGGGATGGGAGCATGTTTCCTGCGTCGTGCTCTTGCCGTATTTTATGCACCCAATTGATTGCTATAAGCAGCGTTTGGCAGTTAGTATGTGAAGTAATTGTAACAATAACAAAAAATGTAACACAGAAAATGTTTTTTTTTTTTGTGTTAAACATACATACGTATCACTAAAATAAAGGCTATCTCCCAAAATTTATGAAAAATGTTACGAATGTAAGAATTTTCAAAAAGTAGTATAAAAATAAAATTAAATATTAAATGCTAGGTAAAATTTTCAATCGAAAATGTGCCAAACTAAAGATGACCAAAGAGGTATGGTTTCTTTGGCGTTTATCCTTAGAATTGAATGATCTTTTATTTAGCGTTATAACCGAGGTCAGCTTGCAAGTCGATCCACCCTAATATGTACTAAATTGAATTGAAGCAAATCAAACAAGACAAGTCGGTGCAGTATTTGATTTTTCTTTTTTTATATCGTAGTACGGTAAAGACATTTGCATGCGACAGTAAACTGAAGTATTTGGTAAATAAAAATCGGCTACAAGACATAACGCATCTTGAAACAAATTTTTTAAAACTCTAAAGTGTTACCTTTTATATCAATTCAAAAACAATAATTATTTGGAGATTCCAGAATATAACCATTATTAGAGGATCTAAGATAATTTTACTAAAAAAGTATTCAAAACTTGCTTTATTTTTCAGTATTTTCTGACCTCACCAATTTGTGCACCCCTCAAATATCAAATAAGAAAAAAAAAAAAATCGCAAAAAATGTTTTCCCTGATTTTTAGTCTGAAACAAAACTGTACTCGTATATTAAATTTAAGCAAAATCCGAGATGGCCAATCTAAATCCTGTTACGCTAAGTATGTAATTAATTTCTTATAATTTTATTTTTTTTCTCCAAGTATTTTCTGCTGCACTCCATCCACTGTGCACTATTGATGTTTGTCCTTGGATTGTGATGTAGCACAACACGTTCGCAGTAGTAGTTATGCAATAACGTACTGTGCTTGTGTTATTAAATATTATATGTACCTAAGTATGTTTGTATATGTGTTATGATGCTTTTGTGTGCTTCACAGGGAAAGACCTTTATATATTGTGGTTACCCACTACCAAAGTCATGCTAACAAGTTCATTTTGACTTGTGGCTTAATAGTGCAGTGAAGTTAAACAAAAATGAGTAAAAGGGGAGAAAGTCATGTCATGTGTTTGCAGAGTTTGGTTAAATTGAAAATGGCTTAATTATAATGCTTAATTGAAGCATCAATGCGTTTTCAGTTGCTGCGAGTGAGGTTGAAATTTGCGAACAACTGATGTATTTATGCTTTTATTAAATTCACTGGCTGATATCATATATCTCCAATTTAAATTTGTTTGCTGTGCAACACTATCACCTCAATAAGACTCACAAAAAATGTAGAATAACCAAAGCAAAAGTTTTGCTTTACATTTCTTTGTGTTGTTTTTTGCATATTTCTTTGATGTCCTTTCTAAATCAAAAGCTTGAACTCTTCACATCAAAGGACACTTGTAATTTAGTTCATTCTTTAAAATTTCTACTTGTGAGTCTTTATATTTGAGTCAAATACTCTAACATTTACTTTGTGCACAGATTGTTGCTTTAATTGTCAAAATGGCGAAAAAAAGCACCCTCATATTTTTATGCTGAAAAATGTCCTGCCTTTACATGAAAAATACAAAAAAAAAAAAAAAAATCTTCAAATTACTTCAGCGACTCGGCGCTCGACCACTTCTTACTTATGATGTAAAATTATACAAAATGCACTGAATTCCATTACATTATGCAGCAAGGAGTAATGTTGTTGGTGTTGTTGCTTTTGTTGTATGCAAACGAGATGCACAGGATTTTAATAATTTTTTTTTTTTCTTTTGAATTGCATTACAATTTTTTCGTCATCTTCTCAACTGTTTTATTTGTTGCAGTCATCATCGTCGTCGTCGTCGTCGTTGCACAAACGAATTGTTAAGAATCACTTGAGTGTAAAATTACTGTCACTTGAGTGTAAATCAGTAGTAATCCCTTTCGCGCCGGCTGCAGTGTTGCATTTGTTGTGCGAAAATTTTTTTTTTTTATATTTTTCATGTTAAACATGCAATACATCAAGTGTGATGGCGCCACGAACAACTACTTACTTTAAAATTCTGTAAAATTTTCAGTTTATTATTAAGGATGCGTTGAGTTTTTTGGAGAAAAATATTGAATTTTTGTTGAAATAAAAATTTAAAGCACAATTCTACAATGCTCTGCGGAAAATGTTGAAAAATTTCTTTGAAAAATCATCAATGTGTCGCAATTCGTCCAGATATGAAAAAAAAGTCCAATAATTTTTATTACAAGCAAGGCTTATAACATCATTCAATTCAATTAAGAGTAGGTAGAGAGACATCAAACTACCTTTCTAAGTTGAACTGCTGACGAAGGATTGCTTTGGTAATGACGATATTTATGCAAATCTTAAAGTGCTGACTCATAGACTACAAAGGTTCATGGGTATATCTCCGAAAAATTTACCAAAATATGCCTTTTTTTGTCTCCACCTATTTTTTTATTGCTTGAATGTAGAGAATATAATGGCTTTAAATTCAGGAGCGTTTCCAGAAAATAAAAATTAACTTTCAGGGTTGCCATATATTTGTTTTAAATACATATTTTAAGAAATAAAATAAAATTTTAGTCTCAAAATTTAAGCTTAAATAAACTTTTGAAACATCCAACATTAACTTTTAGGGTTGCCACTAGGTTGTTTCCGAAAATTTATTCTAAATCTTAATAAATAAATAAGTAAATTTAAATTTTTTGTTAAATAAATGGCTTAAGCGAAACAAGCAAAAAAAAAAAAAAAAATCGGGTGGCAACACCAAAAGTTTTGTAAAATTTAAAAACAGTTTATCGGAGCGTTTCTGAAACAAAAAATTTCGATTTAGTCAGAACAAGTAAGAGTTACACAAGATTTTCGAAAATAACTAGACGGCAACCCTAAAAAATTTATGTTTGATTTTTTAAAAAGTTTATTTAAGTGCTTGAAGACTAAATTTAAATTTTTATTTTTTAAATAAATAGTTTAAACTAAACTAACAACAACAAAAAAACAGGGGAGGATTACCAAAAGAAAAATGATGAAATGTTGCAAAAAAATGACGGAGAATGACGAAATGTTGCAAAAACAGTAATACCTATCACAATGAAAATAGAATCTCTTTTTCAAAAAATTTTAAACAGGTGGATAGCCCCTCTAATTGTTTATTGATTAACTTACATAAAGATAAATTAATATGTTTAGTTATATTAAAAAAAAACTTACGCGGAGAATGATGCACACTTGCGTTTTTTAAAAAATTTTTTAACTTTTTGAAAAAAAAAAAAAAAACACACGAACACTCATTATCGAAAAACTGAAATTTACTGAGCTGAAAATACACTAAATATCCTTTTTCTCTTCACTTCCAGGTCTCGTTTTGCTCAATATTTAAAAAAACTTACAGTTAGAATAAGAAAAACTGAGCGGAGATTGTCTAAAATAAGGGATCAATTTCTGTGTATGTCAGTTCAGTCAGTTCTATATAAAAAAAAAATTTTCGAAAAGTTAACATAAAAAAACTGTGTCGGAAATATATATACAAACAAAAGTCGTATAAGTTTTTTTAGAAAATAATGAAATATGCGAAACAGGCAAATTAACTGCACTAAGAAGCGGTTAGGGACAGGACGGAGAATGAGCTTTTAATACTTTATGCTATAATTTCATAGAAAAATACTAAAAATAAATTTTTTTTTAGCCAATTCGTATAGAAATTCTAGTTAATATCTGCATTGAATAGTAAGAATATCAAATTTTAAATCTAAGCATGGTTTTGAGCCCCGGGACATTAAATGGTACATTTTTGGAAACTCACCCATATCAAGAATTTAAAGACATGTGAAACTTTTGCTTGATTCTGTTAAACAGAAATGAAGAGAAAAATAGCGAAAGAAAATATGCAAAATACGACAACACTCTTACTACAATATTGTTGCATAAGTGCAAACACATATGCAACAAATATGTATGCGCATGTAGTTGTGCGTTTACATGCGACTTACGTTACAAAAGAAGGCTTAAAATTTAAGTACGCTTCCCTAGCTTAGATTTGTGTGTACTGTTATTGATGTACCTGGTTGGCATTTTACTTTATAATATTTTTTTTTCTTTGCGTCTTTATCACAGCATTTACCCCAGTCAGATTTTATACGTTCTGCTCAAAAAGATTACTGGGAAATTATACTTAAATTAAATGCTCAGTTGAGGAAAATCTACAAAGAACTTTAAATGAGAGAGAAAAAAAGAAGAAAAATGTTAAATTTATAATAACACACGGCACATGCAGAAAGCCAACTATTTTTACCATAAGATACAACCAATTATTGTCATTTGTGCTAATGAAATCCTAAAAATAATATATAAAGCTTCGACACATTTGTCTTAATTTGGAAAAAAATATTTGCTATAAAGGAGTATATCCGAGTAGACACATAAAGAGCTCTGGATAATATTGTAGACTTCCATGGCTCTGGTTAAGCAGTGCTTTGAATCATTGGATGTGGCAAGATAAAACACATTTGTAGCTTTTTAACACAAAAAACATAGAATGTTTCTTTCATTTCATGATAAGTATTTTATTCCTATTATTTTATTTAAAATAAAAATTATAGAAGAAAGTTTCTAGCAAATTCTGTAGAAATTTTCTTTGTGTAGCACTTTATGTTTGTATATAACTAAGACATTCGTTTCTGACCACATGGACTACAAATCCCTAATCCTGCACATACATATGTAAACTGCTCGCTTTTAGCTAAAGACGCAAAGGATGCTTTTATTGTTACATCTGAGACTTTTGTTCTCTTTTCTTTTAGCCCTAGTAAACTGCATCAAAAAGTAAAAGTCCACCATACACCATCGACTCCGAAACATTTTTGCAAGGCAAATTCACGAAAAATATTGCACGAAAAAATTTATGGTATATTGCACAATATATTGCACAATTTATTATACATTTTATTGCTTGATTGATTATGCAATCTATTGCACAATTAATTATGCAACCTATTGCACAATTTATTGCACTATAAAATTTTCCGTGCAATACTTTTCTTTCGTGAAATTGACTTGCAGAAAAAGGTTTTTTTTTTCTGAATTTTCACGAATTTTGGATTTTGATACTTGACATCCCTCAATGTTGTGAGGTTGGGAAAAAAAAGGAGTTTGCTAAAAAATTTTGGGGGTGGGGTGAGGGTAGGGTTGGCGCATCGAGGTCAAAGATGAGAGAAAAGGAGAAACAATTTACTTACAGCACTACAAGAGGGGCCACCTCTAGAGGGTTCAAATTTATGACCGACCCACATTATTTTTTCTCCCCCATTATTTTTACCAAGCATACCTACCTACCTCTTATCTCTAACCCCTAAGGGGGCTTCCATACAAAATTGAAATTTTTTTGGAAATCGACCCAGACCACTTCCAGGGTGCCCCTAGAAGGGTCAATTGTATGACCGACCACCATTATTTTTAGGAAAATTTATAAAAAAAAAAATGTATGGCAGCCCCTTTCAGGGTTGAAAATGGGGGATAAGTATATAGGGGAAAAATATAGGTCGCGAAAAAATAATGGGGGTCAGTTATTCATTTGACCCTTCTAGGAGTACCCGTGTGCCAGTTAGGGCAGTGGGGGCATTTTATATAAAAACAGAAACTTTGTATGGGAGCCCCCTTAAGGATTGGAAATAGGTATGCTGAGAAAAAACTTTGGACGGGGGCTAATGGGGGTCGGTCATATATTTGACTCCTCTAGGAGTGACTTCTGGGTAGTTATGGGCCTATTTGACGATATCCTTTCTAAATTTTTCATGTCTATGACATCTATCTAAAGAGTCAGAGATACAGGTTAAGTAAGCTGAGAAAAAATGTTGGGGAGAGAAAAATATTAGGGACCAGTCATACATTTGACCCTTCTAGGGGCACCCAGGGAGTGATGGGGGTCGATTTCCTAAAAATGTCAATTTTGTATGGGAGCCTCCTTTGGGGTTAGAGATAGGAAGTAAGTATGCTTTGTAAAAATGTTAGGGGGGATAAATAATGTGGGTCGGTCATGCGTTTGACCCCTCTAGAGGTGACCCCTAAACATTTGTAGGGCTGTCTGTAAATGTTTTCTCTTTTTCTCTCACCTTTGACCTCGATGCGCCAACCTTTACACTCACCCCACCCCCAAAATTTTTTTTGCAAACTCATATTTTTTTTCCAACCTCACAATGTTGAGGGGTGTCATGTATCAAAATGTTGTTACTAAGGATCTCCATACATTCTTAAAACACCTATAACGGACATACGTACAGAATTTCCGACTTCAGTCGAATCTTTCAATGTTTTGCTTAGTTGATTGTACACTCTATTACACAGTTCATTGCACAATCAATAGTGCAATCAATTGGATCTTTCAATATTTTACACAGTTGAAAACTCCATTGCACAATATATTGCAAAATTGTTTGCACAATCTATTGCACAATGTATTGCAAATTACGTTGCACAATCTATTGCACTATTTATTGTACAATATTTTTCAGAATAGAGTGATCTAATTTTATAAAATAAATTTTACAAGAAAACTTAAAAACAAGGCACTAACAGCTAAGGTCTTCGTCCTAAAGATGCACAATCTATTGCTTAATAGTTTGCGCAATCTTTAAATAAAAATCAAAAAATTGTGCATATCGAAAGTGAAATCTATTAAGTTATCAAAACTGCCAATAAAAATCGTAACGAATGTAGTATCGAAAATCGTTTATAAAATTTCAATTTCGGAAAAATTTTTCTACTTAAAAAGCAACTTAGCAAAAGCACAAATTCACATAACAATATGATTTTTATGCGAAAAAATCTTTTTCTGCAAATACCACGAAACCAATTTAAAAATATATAAATATCATCATCTTATTATATGCTCGACTTATTTATTGCTGACCCTTGAATTGTTATTATAACCCAATAAACTGTTCATGTGTGTGTGCCTATGTGTATCGGAATCAATCAATCAAAGTACAAAAAACCAAAAAAAAAAACTTCACTAATGTTACCCCATAGTGAGAAAAAACTATTAAAACTGTCATAAAAAACAAAATAAGCCAAAACATCAAAAGTTTTGCACTGATGTTGTTTATTTTTATTATTTTTATTCCACAACAATCATTGTGCCAATTTTAGTGCCCCACCAGCCGTGGACTTGGAGCAAACAACCACAATACATGACAAACACAAATATAACAGACAAACCGACAAACAGTAAAGCGTCAAACGCTTATTAGGAAATCATTTCTCCAACAGAGTAGTGGCAGAACAGAACAGAACAGAACAGTATTGCAATTTATGCGTAATGAACTTTTTTATGACTTTTTCATGACGCTTCTGGGATACCGCTGATGTTTTGTGTGTTGCTGCTACATGCCAGTGTAGCAACAATCTCATGCTCATTCTCGTGCTACTTTAATGTTACCCTGTTACGTTATGTAACATTACATTACATTACGTTACATTACATTACGTTTATGATTTGCACATTGGCCATCATCGTGGTCATTTGAAACGAAAATAAAAGAGAATCTGCTGATGTACCATTTAGCAAAAGTCTCTCTGTGACAAGTTGACTTTAGTGGTGGGAGGTGGTAACAATAACTAATAGTTTATGTTATATGCAAACCAAAAACAAACTGTGAACTGTGTAATTTTCCATTTCAGTTGTTAATTTGAGAGGAGCGTAATGTTTTTATTTTAAGTTCATTTTGTCTATAATTAAGATTACATTGTATCAACCAAAAAGAAAAATCAGAAACCAATACATAGTTATGTAAGGAAAAAATGTATTTACATAATGTCCTTGATTTTCAAAGTAACAGAAACTTTCCCACTGTTATTATAGAAATTTTTATATTTGAAAATCATATGCATTTATGTGAATTTCACAAATTCACACAAAATTTTGTTTGCGCAATATATCGCAAAAAATAAAAAGAACTATCAGTTTCCTTTCATCGATAAAAAAACATCGATTCGCATAAAATCAGTTTTTATTTGGCTTAGTTTCCAGTGCAACGCCTGCTTTATACTCCGAGAAGTAAATTGTTTGAAAATGTTGTAGTGACATTTTGCACACATTGAAAAAAAAAAAAACTCACTGGAGTAAAGGACACACACTTGAGAAATTGACTATATAAATAGCTTTAAGTGTTTTATAAAAAAGTTAAAAATCTAACCTATAGACCGGTTCGATTTTGAATGAAGCAAAAAAGAAAAAAAAAAAGTAGTCCCAAAACCGACTCAAAAGTTAGAAGGACTCTCCGAGAAAAACCAATGGAGCTCTTTTGATTCTACTGAAGGTCCATTTTGTTTAAAAAAAACCATGTTTTTTGGTCATAACTTTTTTTTTCATTATAAAAGGGATACCCAAGAGTGCTTTGGAAATAAATACTATGGTTCTTACAAAAATTTTGGCGTTAAAAATACATCTTTTTTTTTTGCAGTGTAGATACTATTCATGCCCCAAAATCGATTTTTTTTACGTTTTTCAATTAAGAGCTCGGAAAAAGGATGTTTTACTCAAAAGCCAGACATCTTTCGAAAAAAGTTTCTAAGGCAAGAAATGCTTAGAATTATCAAAAGAATACATGTGAACTTCATCAGAATTTTTTGAATTCTTTATATAAAGCAATCCACGCCAAGTGTACCAGCTCAAAATTTTTTTTTCTCCGATTTCGCTCAAATTTAGCAATATGGTAGATCCGGTGTGCAAAAACAACAATACGGGAGAATTCGGTCCTAAAACCATTTGTTGTTATAATACAGGCTGTTGAAGTTAGCGTTTTTAGTCATTTTCATGTAAAGGGTGTTTTTTCAAAAATTTATAGCTTACACTTAAGTTCATTAATTGATAAATCTAAGTTACTGGTCCCATTTATTTCGAAGTGTTCTTTTTGTAAAAAAATAGGGTTTTACACTTAAAAATTCTTTTCAATTTTTTTTAAAAGTACTTTTAATTAAAGCATAATTTATAAGCTTTAAAATGATGTGTGACTCCACATGGGATTCGGACGCTAAATGGGAGTTTTTGGCTTTTGAACGCCAGCGGAAGGCAAAAATCTTTTTTACTCAAGAGAAAAGCATTTTACGAAAAAAGTGTACAAGGCAAAAAATGCTTAGAATCGTCCAATTAATACGTGTATTTTTTTTGGAAACTTTGTTTTTGAATAATTTTTCAAATTTTTTCAGAAAATACTCAAAAAAAAAAATTTTTGTTTTATAACTATCCAAAAAACTCCCAAAAAATTTCACACTTACTTCCTTGATGAGTCTAAGCACTTTATGCCCAGTACACTTTTTTCGTAAGATGCTTTCCTCTTGTGTAAAAAAGATTTTTGCCTTCCGCGGGCGTTCAAAAGCCAAAAGCTCCCATTTAGCGTCCAAATCCTATCTGGAGTCATACATCATTTTAAAGCTTATAAATTATGCCTTAATTAAAAGTACTTTTAAAAAAAATCTAAAGTGGGTTTTTTTAAAAATAATTCAAAAGTATTTTTAAGTGTAAAAAATCTTGGTGAAAAAAAATTATTTTCCTGCCGGCTTATTATTTTTGCATGCCGGATGTACCATATTGCCAAATTTGAGCAGATCAGAGATAAAAAAATTTTCAGCTGATACGCTTGACGTATTTTGCTTCCTATACTAAAAAAAAAAAAAAAAAATGTCCTTACATTATTCTAACTTTCATCCCTCTAGCTCTTCTAGTTTATAAGATATAGCGTTTTTAAACTTATCATCTTTTTTGTCTTTTCATAGTTGTATTGCCCCATATCTAAGACTCATGAATACAAATATGTTTTTCTGCTGTCTGACATCGTTTACAATAGCGTCAACTTCCTCATTCGGTTTGTATCCGTCTGTATACCACAAATGATAATCACCAACGAATTGAGGTTGTTTCTTTTCTCAGACATTTGCGTCGGAGAAAGTTCCCCAGAAGTTGCACTTGGGTGTGCAGTAATCACTGATAGTAATGACAAGGTTCATGCTGTTGTTCAGCTACTTCCCCAATACGTAATGTTTGATTGTTCCTGCCCTCCTTTTTTCAAGGAACGTAAGTTTCGCTACGAATCTCAGCGCTGTCTTCTAAGATGTGAAGGTTATAAATCAAACGCTACTTTCAAGGCAACAGTTGCAGTGGTTTTCAAAGATCCGGTTGCTGAAATTCAAGGCAATTATTTTGTAATTTACAGAGTTTGACTTAAGCCGATATTTGTCGCAACTTTTTGTACCACACGGGTAAGAATTTTAAACTTTTTCTGTGAGATTATAGAGGTCGTGTAATGGTATATTTACCAGATTAGTTAGCATATTAATTTTTGTGTATTGGGTTATTTGTTAAATACTCTTCCTTATGTGCATTTCAACCATTTTCTCTACCGCTTTAAGGAGAAATGAAGTCAAGCTAATAGGGTGGTATGATTTTCGACTATATAGCCATTCCATGTCCAGCGTTATGAGATTTTCATTGGTCATATTGGATTTCGCTGATGTTTAGCATTTTGTGTAGTCGTATTTTGTCATATTTTCTGTCCCCCAAAATGAACAAAAATAAATTTTTTTTACCATTTCTATTGGTTTTGGCCTAAAATGATACCATATACTTAATTTCAGCAAAATTAGAGACAGTCAATGTAAAGCATATTACGCTAGACATGGAATGGCTGTATATCAATATTTTGTGACTTTTTTTAAATTCTTTCACTTTATCAACGTTTGAAACATTTTTCTAAATTCTCTCAATTCCGCAGTTTTAAAATTTTTAAAAATTTTGTGCAAAATGATGCTTTGCTAAGAGCATTTTCCACAATTACAATATTTTTAGATTTCTTAAAAAATTTTTGTTTGTTCTTGGACACAAGCCGATCAATATTTTTCTTTCAGTGCCTACTATCAACATCATCATTATTTCCCAGAAACGGAAATTTACCAAAAACGTAGTCGATTGCGCATTATATTCATCGAATCGTTTGCTTTTGCTATGGCACACATACAATTATGCAAAAGCTTTTGTGTATGTGTGTGTTATGTTTGAATAGTGCATTTTTTTTAAAGAAAAACAAAAAAAAAAACTCCATCTATCTTCATTTTTTGTTCACTTTGAACCGATTTGTGCCACATACAAACAGTTAAGGCTAAATGAAAGGATATATGTATGTTTGCATATAAAAGTCCTTTTCAGTGCATTCGGCGTTTATTCGATGTGGTTTTTATGAGGCAGCAAGGATTTTACAATTTTTCACTTTAACAAATTCAAAGAGTCCATTTCATTTGCTTGGTATTTAATAAAAGAACAACCAGGCGAATGCATGAAATGATCCTGGTTTACAAATGCATGAATGAGTGAGTGAATGAACATGAGTAAGTATGTATAGGTGTAATGAAGCAGCGCGGTGAATATTACACGTACGCAGTATGCAGGAGAGAGAGAATCCTTAATAGCCAGTTACCAATGTCTCCTGTGTTAACCAAATGAAAAGGCATTTTTTTTAGTTTAAACTTTTATGCGTTGCATTCATTCTCTTTTCTTCCTTCAAAAGGATACGCTGATTAGCGCATAAATGCTGCAGTTGCTGCTTTTTTGGTAACATCCGTTCTTGTGATGACTGTTTTGAATATGCATAGGATTAATTGGTTCAAAATAGAGCTTGGATTTCGTTAGTTAGATTTTGTTAAATTTTGGTTTGACACTTTAAAGCTCAATAATCGACCAAAACTATGTACATGAGGTGCAGCATAATCGAAAGTTTCTGTATATAAATCTATAAAAATGAAAATCCAAACATTTTGCCATTGCACATTCTTGTCATTCCTCCAGTATTAGCTGCATCATTTCAAAAATTATTATTTTCATTGAAATTGAAATTGAAACCATAACTTTCAATTCTGTGCAAAAATGAAAATACCAAAGTCGTAAAACATTTGCTCGGGTAGTGCGGGGGAGTTAGAGCACACTACTTTCAGAAGCAACTGCTGCACCAACGGTGATATCGATTCGTTTACTTTAAATGGAAACTAAGCAGAAAGTATGCGATGTTGTGTCGTTATTTTTTCTGTTGTTTTTTTTTTTTTTGGTTTTTTGGGAAAGAAAATCAACTTTTTTCGATAGCAGTGAGAGTTGTTCATTGCAACAGTGATAAAATTGCACTGGGAATTTGGGAGTAGAAAGTAGCTGAAGAAATTTTCATTGACTAAAACGCAACTCAACACTGCGCCGCACAAGGATGTTTCTTACGTATGTACTAGGATATCATCTATGACATCCTTACGAAAACATGCTATACATTTGTTGACTTTTTTTTTTTTTTGTCTTTAGTTTTTTGCCTTAAATTGTTGTTATTTTTAGTAGCCCAATTTCAAACGGTTTTCTTTTTATTTTTCATAAGAAACCAATTTTATGTACATAGTAAGGTAGGTACTTGCATCGGGCTTTCTGAAATATTTCACATGCTCAAGTGGAAAGGTACTTATAATAAAAATTTTCGGGATATACAAAAACTCTTGACAACTTTTTTTTAAATTTGGTTTTATCTATAACACTGTCCGATAAAATAAAACTTTTTGTTGTTGTCATGAGAAATTCCAACATATTCTTAAAATATGTAGACTTACAATTTTTTTAATCGATTGATTTCTTGTGTTAAATTGACATTTTAAATTAAACGATTCTTATAGCTGAGGTCTATTAAGTGTTAAAAAAAACTTATGCAGGATACTACGAGAAATATTGCTGTAGAAAAATTTAACCCTCTTTATCCGCCACATACACGGAAAAAACTAAACCGTAAAGATTCATTGAAAATCTCATTAATTCTTAATATTTTTTTCATTAAATGTGCTCCTGTAAAGAAAAACCGCAATTTTTCCTGATTACACAGTAAATTTTTGTAAAAATATTAAAATGAAAAAAAAAAAATAAAAAAAATTATGTCTATGGTGTAAAACTTAAGAGCTTTGTATTTGTATGCTATGCTCTTACCACTGAGCTACTGTGGCACTTCCGTTTCTGTAGCTAATTGAGGCGTTGCGTGCATTAACGCCCTAAGTCGACTTAGGGCGTTTTTGCGCCTATCGCTTTTTTGAAAAGCTTGGGTCCTCAAATATATGTGTACTTAATTTCAACTTCCAATTACGATCACAGAATGTGGTAGAGCAATATATATATATACTGTTTAAAGAGTTGCGTGCAAGAAGGGCGTAGTGCGACTTGGGGCGTTTTTGCATAAATCAGTTCGCGGTAGGGAAAAAAGGTTTTTACTCAAAACCAAGGTGCCGAGCGAAATAACTATATACGGCAAAAAATGCTTAGAATTGTCCAAAGAGTACGTGTGATTTTATTTTGAATTTTTTTTTTTAGCCAAATTTTGAAAAATTATAAAATGTTCGAAAAAATTCTAAAAAAATTCACACATATTTTTTGGACGATTCCAAGCATTTTCCGCGTAATATACTTTTTTGTCGTAAGGTACCTTGCTTTTGAATTAAATCCATTTTTCCGGCTGGGTAAAAAAATTGCTATGTTTGAGTGACCATATTTCGATAAATTTGTAGCCTAAGAAATTTTTCAATAAAGCATTTTAAAGGAAACTTTATCTCCTTATTTTTTATTAAATTTTGTCTTTTCTTATCTTTGATCTAAAATAAGTTATAGTCAAAAGAGTAAAAAAGACAAGAATTCGAAAATTTTTTTTGATTTCAATATTCTATAAATTCATTAAAATCCATAGCGCCGCTTTTGTGTAATATTGAATCAAAATATTCAAGCCTTTAAAAGTGGGTGTGACACTCTTGCCATTCCATCCACATTTCGCTATTTATAATCAGCATTTGTCTACCAAACTGATCCACCATTTGCGAAATATTGCCCAATAAATTCTAATTTTAAAGAATTTGCTACGTCTTTCTATGAGTATCTACAGGGTTAGAATTTATCCCAGTCTTAATATTATACTAATATAAAACATTGTAACAAATTTCGTTAAAACCTCTATAACCGTTTACAAAAAAAATATTTACCAGGTGCAAAACTTAGATGCAATGTATGCATGCATTTTATAAAATTAAAATTTTAAAGAAATAAACAAAAATGCACATTTAAAAATAATTAAGGTGAAAGTATATTTCATTCCTCTCATTTAAAAAAAAAAAAATCATTAAAATCGGTACAGTTTTGCCGGTTTCCCAAGCAAAATGCTAACGTTACTCTAGTGATAGTCAAATGGATTTATGCAAAAACGCCCTATAATTTAAGTTTTTCCTTCTTCGATAATTCTGTCAATATGCGTTAGTATTATGTGTTAGCGGTAATTATTTACTCATTTTATTAGGTTTAATTGAATAAATTTGTTTTTCAAGGTTTAAATGATGGTTTGCTATTTTTATCAGCATTTAAAAACTTTAAATTGAATTATCTCGAAATGCCATTTTTCGACTTGGGGCGTTATTGCACGCAACGCCTCAATTGTTTTATTTAAATTATATTTCAATAAAGTTTTTTACAATGTCAATCAGTAATAATTGATAATAGTTCTCGGCAAATATTGCACAGCTTACTGGTGTTTTTTCATTCCTGCACTTTTTACTTTTCTATTCAATATTTTTTAATGTTTGTTTCTGTACTTTTTGAATTTTAAGCCAGGGACTAAAATTGATGGATCTTTTACACACTTAGTGTTCTTCTTAATTTAAAATTGCTGCTCATAGGCAAAAATTCGATTCCACAAAAATAATGAGGTGATTCCTGGAAACGTGTAAAAGCCTCGAAAACTTCGTAAACTCGTAAAAGTTGTTAAAATCAATACGAAATTTTAAAGTTTTACGAGTTTATGAGGTTTTCGAGGCTTCTACACATTTTCAGGAATCGCCTTAATATTTATTTTAATTTCCCAACAAAATTATTAGGGGAATGTCGTCAGGGTTGGGCCGCTGTCAGTACCGGTATTTCTCGTATGTTACACGTGCTGCCATCTGTGTTATAGCGTCGAGTTATTGCTCTCGATGCCAGAAAACCTTTTTAAGCATTGCTTGTTACCGAGATTGTCAGTAAAAATTTTTGCGCCTTCGTGTTGTTTTCGATAGTTCAAAAAATTTTGTAATAGCAGTTAAGAACGACTCAAATCTTGGAAAAGAACAATGTCACCGCAATAGTAAGTATATATATCCATTAGGTGATGGACCATTAATAAGTTCCCAAAGGGAAAGTTCGATTCCTTAACCTGTTCGCATGTAGTATTGAGCGATCGAAAAACATGATTGTCGTCAGGGTTGGGCCACTCGTGTAGTCAGATTTGAGCCACTTCAATTTTTATTTCGAATCAGTAAAATAACATTACTTTACCGGTTTTTCGGAACACAGAACATAAGTCCACTCTTTCTACGATGTTGTCATTGGTCGGGCTTCTGCAAGCGGCCGCGTTAAAAGTGAAATCTAATCGGGGGCGCCGCCCGATGAAAAGTACAGCCTTATCCTCCTCAGAGAACCGCAAAGAGTAACGTAAAAAGGAACAGATGCGCGATGCTTCGAAAATGCCGAAAAAGCGTCCGAAATCGCGAAAAAATCGCAAAAACAACACCTGCTAAACGAGGTCGCCCTCTGAAAAAACCACAAAAGATCCTCTTCCGACGAAGATGTGGATCAAGACTTCTGCATTGTATGCTTGAAAGTAAGTATATTTTAGTGAGGTCTCCATGCAAAATCTTGGCAACTTAAGTTGATAACTTATTCACGGGACAAAAATAACAAATTGCGTTGGTAACTTGACTTACAAAGTTATAAGTTAATTTTTCTTTAAAAATCAGTGGATGTAAATCCTACATACCAACGTAATATCCGTAGAATATTTTTTAATGGTAGTTGACAAGTTAAGTTACCAACTTTTCTCATCGAACATTTGGTTGCTGAAAGAGAACATAAGTTGTAACTAGAGTTACAACTCATATGAATTCATTTTATCCAAATTATAAGTTGAAATTGTTAATATCTCTGTAAATCAATTTGAAATAGTGACAACGATTTAATAGTCGAAAGACCTTTATTTGGACCACAAATTTCCAAAGTATTTGTTTAATTTTTGGTTTTGGTTTTCTTGTTTTAACGAAAACGATACAAAAATGATCATAACTAAAAACTACGATTTTCGAGTTACCTACTTTTACGTTGGACGTATGGAATTAAATAATTGCTGGCTCTAATTTTTGTTTTATCAAAACGTCTTATTTTATTGAAGTAATATTTTAATTTTTCATATATTTGGAATTTTTAAAACCATAATTCTTAAAATGTCAAAATATTTTCATATATTTTTAGATGTTTCTAAAATTTAGGAACTGTTTTTTTAATTTTTCTTGAAATTTTCAGCGGCTTATGATTTTTATAAGCTTTTCCGAATGTTTCAAGCGATTAAACTTTAAAATACTATTGGGAAACGTTTGAAATTTTGTTTTTGGAAGCAAAAAATTTTCATAACAAAATGTTATATAACCATGTGAAAAACCATACACAAGGTTAACTCAAGCCAACCAATACCACAAAATAGAAAATAGAAAACACAATACGATAAATTATTTATGTGTAAAGTTGCTCATTAAACCCAAAGGACTACAATAAAAACAATAAAAACAAAACAAAAAAATAAAAAATGAAAAACAAAAATAAACCAAAAAATAACTGCAATTTCAATAGGAACCTTGAAATCCGTGTGAAAATTGCAAAAAAGAAGGGATTTCAGCTTAAAAGCTGCATTTGGTTGACAGCGGTTTGCATTGAGCGCTAAAATGCTGCATACAAAAACGCAGATGCCTATGTATAAAAATACATACAGACAACACATACAAACACTAATGTAGTTTGCCAAAAAGCGTTTAGTGCAAAAAACCAAGCGGACAACCTCAGACTGTCATTCACACACGATTTTTTGTGGTTTAGATTTTGTTGTTTTTATTTTTGTTTAAAATTTCGCACTTATCGAGTGCTTTTTTGGAGCTTTTTATTTTAAATTTTCGTTGTGGTTTTCATAGGATTTTTTCTGGTTCACTGTATGTTATTTAAATAAATTTCAATTGAATTTAAATTAAATGAAATGTAATTTTTGATTATATTTGGTGGAATTTAGCTAATTCAGTAGATCAAATGTAAATTTAATTAAAAATAAGTTTTCAATAAAAATGTAACATTTTGGTATAATCAAAATAATATGGATATGTTTCTTCAGGAAATCGGCATTGCCATTTTAGCTCCCTTTACATACTTTTAACAAAATAAGTCCTAAGTGTTATCCCTTTGCTTAAGTTGCTTTGCGTCCTGATGACTAAATATGTCAATAAAATCTAAAAATGTAAGCTAATTCCCTTAATTGAAATTCTAATATTTTTTTTTCCAGAATTTATTTTTATTTTTACACAAACGCACAATTAACTCACTGTTAATTATCGTAATTAGCTCATTTAGCTAAGCGTCAAACATAAAAAAAGGAAAGAAATCCGGATGATGAAATGAAAATGAACTTCAGCTTAAAGTTGCTATAGTACATTTGCAGCAGCAGCAGCAGCTACATCAGGAGCGGCAACACATCAACCAAACTTCGTACTTCGTTCTTAAGTATTAAGAAGCCTAAATATCCCTGCTGACTCATCTGCGCAATTCATCATCATCTTTTTGTGCGAAATTATGCAACAGCAGTGCCAACAGAAAATGATAGCAACTGTAGCAACAACAGCAACATCTATTCAGAACAATGGTAACAACGGCAACAACAACAACAACAACTTGCGTAAACAACATAAGCAACAAAAACCATTTTATTTATTACCAAGTCGACGAGTGGAGTGCGCATTAAAATAAACTGTTTACGTTCGAGGATTTTTTCTTTTCTTGTGTGTGTTTTTTTTCCTTTTGTTTTATTTTTTATGTACATCCTCCGCTCTGCCAGCCCAGCATTTTACTATTCACAATTTAATACGCTATCCCTCCCTCCCTACCACCTGCACCCAACACACTTCATCGTCATCGTCATCATCACGCAATCATCTTTTGGTATTCTAAGGATGTTGCATAAGAGTAATTCGAACGATTTCCCTCGAGGTTCTCGCAGGCTTGCGGAATTTGCTGACGACGGATCATAGTCATTGAAGTTTTTGGTTAGATGAGTCGTCGTCGTATGAATGACTCGAACTGTTGTTGCTGTTGTTGTGAGTTGCGTTAAGTTGCTACCACTGAATGTCATCGTCTAATAAACTTCACACAAAATTCATTCCGCAAAATGAGAAATTACACACAACAAGCTGAAGCAGAACAGCAAAAAATACCCCGTATTCACAGTCAGAAGAAATGTATGCAATAAAATCTATTCAAGTGGCAAAGCAGAAATACACTGAGAATATCAAAAACATTAGAATTATGACATTTTGAAGCATGAGCCACTGAAGCAAAAGTCAAATGCTGGCTTGGATGAAATGAGATGAGATTAAGGGATATGAAAAGAGATTAAATAAGATGAAATGAGATGAAGTGAGATAAAGTGAGAAGAACTGAGATGAAACGAGACAAAATTAGATCAAACAAGATGAAACAAAATGGAAAGAAACGAGATGAAAATAAGATGAAATGAGATTAAGTGCGATAAAACAAAAAAATCCCACGAATTCCGCTGAAGAGTGTTCTTTATAATATATGTTGCACTTTGGATAAAATGAGAAGATATGAGATGAGTTCAGATAAAATGAGATCAAACAAGATGAAACGAAGTGAGATAAAATAAAAAAAAAAATTTGATGAAATGAGATAAAATGAAAAGAAACAAAATAAAATTAAATGAAATGAGATGACATTTGAAATGAATACAGATATAATGAAATGAGCTAAAAAACCGATATGAAAATTAACAAAGTGAAATTAGATGAAACAATTTGAAAAGAGATGAAGTGAAATGATATAAAATGAAATAAAACAAACAAAAAAAAAAAAAACAAAATGAGTTGAGATTTGATTTTTTTTATTTGAAGACTCTGGATTGCACTGTTACTTAAAAAGATCTTTGTACAGCCTCTTTCTTCATCAAAACAGTTCTAGACTTACTATAAAACTCGTCATTGCCGTGTGACTAATATTAATATTGGATATTCAGATGTAAAATCTCGGCGCAAGTTTTTGAGCCCCTTGACAGAGTCTTCAGGAATCATTGTCTGCCAGACTCATCTGCTTTAGCTGATAATTAGGTTTACAGTAACCTTACATTATTTTACTGTATATTTTCATATCCTTTCTGCTGAGGCTTAATCTTAACATGTTTTGTATTGAGTAATCTTTTCGCATGCCGCATGGCCTTTTTGGATCTCCAGTGGCCGATAAGGCTGTTTCTTCACATTCTCGAATTAAGTTTTTTTTTAAAGCAGTTGTTCAAAAGGGCTTTTGGCTAATGAAAGTATTGAGGGCGTTCCTCTTGTCAAAGTAATTTTCCCTTTCATTGGCTTCATGTCCCTTGTACCCTGTAATCCAGATAATAGCCACGTTATTCCTTTTGGATAAAGCTTGAAGAAGTTCAAAACACTCCCAGACAAGCTTTGAGTGTATTGAAAAAGCTATTAAAGATTTAAGAGTCGTGTGACTGTGCGAATTAATGAATATGTCGGTGCCGGAAGTGCCATGTTCTTGAGCATAACTCTAAAGTGTGGACCTCCGCCTGAAGTAATGGAAGCTGTTTTTCCCATTGCAACTGTATTTTGCAATCTTGGTTCCACAACTCCAGCCCCTGCGCTGCCGTCTTCAATTTCGAACTAATCAATGAACCATAGCTGTGAGCTCTGTTTTATGTTTCAATCATTCTTTTCCGATCAATACGGTCGTTGATGACCACTTTGAAGTTTCTGGAGAAAACAGTCCTTTTACCTATCTTATCAAAAACTGTTTGATATGATGTATCCTAGAATATTGTTAAATTGCCTTCTTTCAGTTGATGTTAGTAAGGTGATCTGAGAGCCGCACAGTCTACTTATTTCTTAACACTAAAACGAAGAGGAGTGAGTTCCATAAACATTGCAAGAGCAACTATCGGAAATGTTTTTAATGCCACTGTGACACCCAAGCAGGCTACTATTATTATTATATGATTATCTTGTTAAGTTCCTTCTGAGCCCTTACTTGGTCTTATTTTGGCCATCAAGCTAATGAAGCAGAGATGATCATTGGCACAATGAGAGTTTTGTAAGACCACGCCATAATTTTTGGTCGTAGCACGCATATTTTACCATACATCAGTGACATCCAAAGCCTATACCTACGCGCACTTTAGCTTTTGTGCTTAAAAGCTTTTCATATAGTAGTTGTGTAAATCTGCGTCACTCGCTTATTGCATATGCAAAATATAAAAAAGCTTTTAGTGAGCTTTTATACATTGACGAAATGGGGTAGTATTGAGTTCGGTTATCACTGCCAAACAGCTTTTGATAAGCATATGTTATCCTTAAAGCTTTTTTTATAATGTAATTTGATGACTATTCCAAGTAAGTTAAAGATTACTCCCAAACATTTCATATCCTCGGAAACCGTTAGAACCGTTTCCTCACGAGCTTAAAGCTCCCTGGTTTAGCTTTCTCCTCCTAATCTTTTTGAGTTTTCCCTTTCTAATTATTGCTTCATCAAAGAAAAAGATAAAATAAGATGAAATGAGGTATAATTGAAAATAAAACTAACTGAAATGAGACAGGATAACTTTGACCAGAGTACATCTTAATTTTTGCAGTGTACACGCAAAAAATTTCATAGAGCATACAACTCTGCCGCTTCTACTGCTGTCAAATTGAAGATGGCGCGCGCAAAAGGACGCCATATTAATTCACAACGTTTTATGTATTTGGCAAAGCGTCAAGTTTTAGCTCAGCTCATTAAATGGCAAAACGAAATTTTGGAATTGTGCCTGAGTGCGCCCACGCCAAAGGTTATAAAGAATAGAAGTAAAAAAAAACCCAAAATCAACTAAATTATATAAAAATAAGGACAGGGAAAAGGAAACAAGTGCTGCTGCAAGAGATGAATAAGTGGTGCTGTTACTCTATAAAAAAAAAATAAAAATTGAAATAGCTACGCGCACAATTTCACTTTTAATCGTAGCCAAGAGCCGCGAGAAATTTAATTTACGAGTGATTGATTACATCAATTCAATGTAATGTCCTTGCCACTTGTTTGTCTGTGTTTCTATTGTATATCGTGTTCTTGTGCTCCTTAGTTCTTGTTACTTACTGCGCTTGCTGCGTTTTGTCGCTTTTATTTTGTTTCATTTTTTTATTCTTGATTCCTTTGCTGTGTGTTTGTTTTCTTTTCAATTTACAGAGTATTCTAGTGAATCTCATTCATTTCATTCATTTGTTTGTCCCTGTTGGTTGCTGCGCTGATGTCCTTGCAAGCATCTTTAGTTACATCTCTTGCTTGGCTTTGCTTGATTCATACTTTGCAAAAGCATTCAATAAGCGAATTCCTTTTGTGCGAAAGAATAACTGGGGCCAACTTTAAAATGAGTGAAAGAAATGGGAGGAAAAAAATATAGCAAAGCATACTTTAGGGCGCAGCATATGAGCAGCGCATTAGAGATGGTAAAAAAAAGTATGAATGGATTTTAGTGCTTAACTTGGATTTAAAATGTGATCAGCTGTAGCACAGACTGAAGAATTACTTTATTGATCAACTTTTTTTGATCAATTGCCTCCAGCGCAACTCTTTTGTCTATAGTTAAGCTGAAATGGTAGGCACACTCAACACTATTATCCAGGAATCCGGGTGTAAGAATGTAGAAGGGAGTAACAAGGCGGACAAATTGGGCTTATTTTGAAGCTTTTCTGCACATATCTATGGAGTTACTGGCTTAGAATTACCCATTGAAGATTCTGCGTAAGTCAACGCTGCGACTTATTCTTGGTGCCACATATTTTGTGACACATTTATTCGACACATTTTTCGACACTTTTTTTTTGCGACTTTTTTCAGTACATTAAGAGCTATTTTCATAAAATTTAATAAGTAGGTAAGTGAGGAACGTGGATACCATATTGATAGTTTTCTGGGACACCCAAAGGTTCCCGAAGATCACCCGATGGCTTGATTTTTAAAATGAAGAATATTTAGGTATACTAGAAAGAAAACATTCATCGCGTACTATCAATTGATAGTTTTCTGGAACACCTGAAAGTTTCCGAAGATCACCCAAAAGCTTCGTACTTAAAACAAAGAGTTTTTAGGTATACTAGAGGAAAAAAATCCATGTAGAACTATCAACTAGAAAAATTTCTAGGTATACTAGAGGAAAAACATTCATGTAGGACTAACAACTAGTCATAACTGATAGTTTTCTGGAACACTCGAAGATCACTTGAAGGTTTTGTATTTAAAACGAAGAATTTCTAAGTATACTAGAGGGAAAACATCCATTTAAGACTATCAACTAGCCTTAACTGATAGTTTTCTGGGCCATTCGAAGGTTTCCAAGGATCAGCCGAAGTCTTTGTACTTGAAAAGAAAAATTTCCAGGCTTTCAAGACGAAAAACTTCCATGTACACCCGAAGGTTTCATAATTAAAACGAAGAATTTCTAACTATACTAGAGGGAAAACATTCATTGCGAACTATCAACTGGCCTTAATTGATAGTTTTATAGGACACTCGAAAGTTCCAGAAGATCACCTGAAGGCTTCATACATAAAACAAAGAATTTCTAGATACACTAGAGTAAAAACGTCCATGTAAGACTATTTACTAGTCTTAATTGATAGTTTTCTGGGTCACCCAAAAGCTCCCGAAGGCTTCATATTTAACACGAGGAGTTTCTAGATATATTAGAGGGAAAACATCTATGGCGGACTATCAATTAGCCTTAACAGATAAGTTTCCGGGACACCCGAAGGTTTCCGAAGATCACCCGAAGGCTTCATAGTCAAAACAAAGAATATCTTGATATACTAGAGGGCAAATGAAAAAATATCAACAAACGTTAATTGATAAATTGCCTGTTGTACCCAATGGTTCCCGAGGGTCATTATTCGAGGCTTCAGATTCAAAAAGAATAATATCTTTGTATACTAGAGGAAAAGCTTTAATTGATTCATTTCCTGCTAAATACGAAGGTTACCGATTGTCACACGAAGGCTTCATGGTCAGAACAAAAAATGTCTAGATATGCTAGAGGAAAAACATTCATAACGGACTTTCAACAAGCTTTAATTGATTCATTTCTTTGGATACCCGAGGATGACCCGAAGACTTCTTAGTTAAAATGAAGATTATCTAGACAATATTTTTATTTGTTCTTCTCTATCTTTAGACAGCTCCTTTATCTTACAGTCCATCCATTCCTTTTGTTCATTATCCTGTCATAAAAGGCCATATTGTCCAGCGCAATTATACGGCAATGACATTTCTTAACAAACAGCATAAGTATCTTTCAAATGGAATAATCGTCGATATCACAGCACAGCACTACGTCTCGTATGTTTATAGTTCCATGCTTTCATTTCCGTTTTATGGCGTTTTTCATTCGATTCTCATGCAAACGGCGAGCGAATATGTTTCGCAAATTAAATCCGTTTTATTTTTCTTTTACTGCTGCCAATTCTCTTTATTTTCCGTTCTTTTTTTCTTTTTGTTTCTTTTGCTTTTTGCTTTTATGCCATATCATCACTTGACGCCTTTGTTTCTTTATTGTCAAATTAAAAGCAAATTCAAATTTGTAAATGCTTTTTTGTGCCTTGGACCTTTTTGAATGATGAAGAAGCAGCAACTGCGCCACCATTTTTTTCTGTTTTTTCTATCATGAGAGAGAGGGGGGAATTCTTGTCTTTTGTTGTGAAATTTTTTTATTAAAAGTTGCCGTGGCATCCAGTTGAAATATGTTTTGTCGTACATTTACAGTTTACGTCCGTATGTCACGTGACGTTGTTGTTGTTATTGTTCTTGTTGTTTAAAGGCTGTCACCTATAAATCACGACATACGGTTTTTTTTTTTTCGAAATGTTGCTCTGCTTTGCTTCTGCAGCGACATAAATTCATCGCATGCAATTCGTTGGCGCAAATTAATTTGGTCATCTTTTATTAAATGCAGAGAGGGTGAGAGAGAAAAAGCGAGGATGAAGTAGACAGAGATGAGCCCAGCAAATTCAGTTAAATGTGCGTTACTCAATAAGTTAAGGAGATGTGCTGCTTTCGTTCAATAAATAAAGTAATGAAATATTTCATTATGTTGCTCTTTTATTGCCTGCATTGCGTCAATGTAATGAAATTTTTTTCTTTTTTATAAAATAATTTATTTATTGTGTTGTGTTGTACTTGTAAGAGAAGTTGAAATAAATGCCGGAATATGATTCTAGTTGTCACTGAAGATTCATGGATAGTTTTAAGCAAATGTTTGAAATGAACCGTGTGTGTTTTTCATATCGAATATTGATATAATGAATTGGAAATATAATTAACGCCTTTTAGATCTACATTACAGCCATTGAAAAGCAAAAATTTTGCATCTTATATAAAGAAATAATCATTCAGTATAGCGAAAAAATCATTCGATATTAGGTACGAACACTTTTCGTTTATGGAATAATTATTGCAATTATGCTAATCTTTCATGTGCGTGAAGTAAGCCCTGCTTTAGTGGAATTTCCCGAAAAAAAAAAAAATTGTGCCGGGGTGTGCTCGACTTGTGCTGCGTTGTACCTTATTGGAAATCAAAATCAGTCGAATAGTATAGATTTTAAGGGGAGGTCCTTTTTTGGTGTATGCGAAGTTAGCCCTGGTAGGACCTCCCCATAAAATCTATTTTTTTCCAATACGGTACAACGTAGCACAAGTGGAGCACACCCCGGCACAACTTTTTTTTCGGGAAATTCCACAAAACTTCGTATTCACCAAAAAAAGGACCTACCCATAAAATCTATACTATTGGACCGATTTTGATTTCCAATACGGCACGACGCAGCACAAGTCGAGCACATCCCGGCACAAGTTTTTTTTCGGGAAATTCTACAAAAGCAGAGCTAACTTCGCACAAAAAAAAGGACCTCACTATAAAAAGTGAACCCTTGGACCGATTTTGATTTCCAATATGGTACAACGCAGCACAAGTGGAGCACACCCCGGAACAACTTTTTTTTTCGGGAAATTCCACAACACTTCGTATTCACCAAAAAATGGACCTCCCCATAAAATCTATACTATAAGACCGATTTTGGTTTCCAATACGGCACAACGCAGCACAAGTCGAGTACATCCCTGCACAACTTTTTTTTTCGGGAAATTCCACAAAAGCAGGGCTAACTTCGCACACAAAAAAAGGACCTCCCCATGAAAAGTGAACCCTTGGATTTCCAATACGGCACAACGCGGCACAAGTGGAGCACACCCCGGCAAAACTTTTTTTTTCAGGAAATTCCACAAAAGCACATTAATCTTTCAACTTATGGCAGAACATCTTCATAAACTGCACAATTCAGTAAGACAATAAGATTCACAATATATTTTTCAATAAATACTTCAAAACAGTGAGTTTTACCTTACAAAATACGATATATTGCGCAATATTTTACACAATATAGTGTGCAATATTTTATAGAATATATTGCACAATATTTAATACAATATATTGCACAATATTTTATACAATATATTGCGCAATATTGAACACAATATAGTGCGCAATATTTTACACAGTATATTGCGCAATAATTTATACAGTATATTGCGCAATATTTTACACACGATACTTAATAAATCAAAATATCTAACGTATATTATCCTAATTCTATAAGCTTGAGAAAATTCGAGAAAAAAGAATTAAAGCTGCCTCTGTGATTTGACTTCTCAAATTTTAGAATCATACACAGATAGTGAAATTGCTCTTGCTGACCAATAGCCCAAAGCGAACTGTTTGTCTTTATGTCGTTCAATTGGAAATCATTTTTCGTCAATAGAGACATAAACGCCGCAGCTCTAATGATGCAGGAAATAATAACATGGGGTATGTGGTCCTACATACATACCCTCTTAAAAAGCTTGCTTTTAACACACTTGGATTACTGAGACTTGCCGACAGGTTCAAAATGGAAGCTTTCACAATAAATTGCGCAATATATTTTCAAACAGCTCGAACAAATGATTTGCTCAGAAAATTGCTCAATTAAATATTGCGCAGTTTTTAATATTAATATTTTTTGATTATTTCTTTAATTTTGCATAAATTGCACATTTTGCAAATATGGCTACCTACTTCTTCACTATATTTGATTCTCATATCAGAAAACCCTATCTCAGAATTGTTATGCCATGCATTTTGTGAAGTTTCAAGTTTGCATTTAATTTTCTTTCTTTTGCAAATAAATCTTTTGACGTTTAAAATTGAAATATTTCCTTAAAGAAGTTTTTTTTTTTTTTCTTTCCTTCACAAACTTAACACTTCATCAAAATCCAAGAAAATTTATGCAAAGCAGCGTTGCAAATTTATGCAGTACCCACATGCCAAGCGAGTATAAGAAAACGTTGCAGCAAAAGTAAATTAACGGTACGTTGCACAGTGTGTGCATTTGAATAAAAGTAAAGCAACATCCGTATATACTTATTTGAAAAAAGAAATTGTTTCCCCACATAATTTTCCAAAAGAACTTCAATAAAATTTTCCATATTATTTTGAAACAATTTGGATTAGCAATTCTATATTTTCTTGAGAATATATTGAGTTCAATAATAAATTAAGATTTTTCCAGTTTAATCCCATTGTCAACTTTTTTGCATTGAATGCACTGAAAAGTCAGTCGAAAGTTGAAAGTTGCCTTAAAATGTCATTGCGCTGGGCAGCGAAGAAGAAAAACAAAAAAAAAAAATGGCCATAAAAAAAGAAAGCAAGAAAAGTAAGTCAAAAATGCTAAGAAAGGTAATAGTTTTCAATGCAACGGTTAAAAATTTCTCAATTATGCAAATTGTAAAGTTTAACACCTTTGGAAAGTTGATGTTCTCCATCCGGCGGCAACGGAACGTCATGGTGTTGGAAAATTGGCATAGAAAATGGCAATAAGAAATTATTATTATTTTTTTATTGTTGTAGCTATTTAAAGATATTAAACTTTAAAGCAGCGATAAAGAAAGCTAGTTCTAAGCAGAAACCGCGAATCAAGATTTCATTATTTGAATTTATAAAAAAATATTTTCGTGAATCAAGAATTTTTGTGCATAAGTAAGTAGAAGTAGAAAATGCTATCCAACATATCCACATATTATTGTTATTCTCTACGCTCTTCAGAAATGAAAAAGGTTGCTTTAGACCACAATTTGAGACTGCTCAAAATTTAGAATATCGAACTCTATTTCCTGGATATCTCGACTACTTAGCAAACTTGAAAAACGTGAAATTTTTTACATTTTTAGGCGATGCATTTTTTTTGTTTCAGTGTTTCCGGAAAAAATTACAGCCAAGCCAATTTACTGAAATAGTTCTTCTGAAACATAAAATATCGGAATCAAAGAATTTTTCATAAATACATGTGCGAACGGAGCTTAATGAACGATTTGGCAGCACTGACAAAACGAATGAGACTTGAACGAAACAAACATGACGAAAAGATTTTGAGAAAACTGAGAACCCAACTGGAAAAGACGTGCTTCAAAAACCCCATTGTGCAAGTGCTTCAAAATTTTTATGGGGACAAGCGCTTTTAAAGTGCTTGGTTCAGAAGCGCTTGAAATTTATCCTTTTGGGAAACAAAAGTTGAGTTAAGTGGTTGTTGAAAAGTTGAAATAGCAAATTTACTATTCGTTTAGTTCTAGGATTAATAAAATGGTCTTCGGCCAAATTTTAAGATATTTTAAGAGATTTTTTCTGGAAAGAAGACATAACGTGTGGATCAAATCAACACCCTCAGAATAATTGTCGAACAATCATGAGAGTGGCGTGCTGCACTTCAACTTGTCTTCGTAGACTATAGCACTGCCTTCGACACGTCTCCCGAGAAAACATCTGGGTTTCACTGTAACGAAGGGGTATTGCCGCAATGGCCATAAACTTAGTACGTGCACAATATGAAGGCTTTAAGTGCAGTGTGTTACACAACGGGTTGTTGTCACCGACATTCACCACTACTTCAGGCGTACGGCAGGGGTGACTACTATCACCATCACTCTTCCCTATCGTTTTTGATGATATCCTAGATAAAGCTCTTAATATGGCCAAAAGGGGTATCCAATGGAACTTTACCGAACATCTGGAAGATCTCGACTACGCTGACGATATCTGCCTCTTATCGTCCAAACATTCAGAGATGCAAAGCAAAATTGAAGACCTTGTCTTGAAATCACAGAAAGGCAGCCTAAAAATCAACGTTTCCAAGACTAAAAGCATGAAGTTAAACGCAAACCGGGATGATATCACGTTTAGAACTGGCAGTGATGACATCGGAAACGTCGATAGCTTCACGTATTTAGGCAGCATTATCTCCATGGATGGTAGAGCAAAAGAGGATATCAACTAAGGAATAGCAAATGCAAAAGGCGCGTTTGCTCAACTGAACAAAATATGGTCTTCTTCCGTTATATCCACCAAAATGAAAGTGCGCATTTTTGATTGGAGTGTGAAATCGGTTTTGTTATATGGCTTGTTACTGAACAACTAACGAACAAGCTCCAAGAATTCGTCATTAAATGCTTAAGGCATATATTTAAGATTTGGTGGCCTCGCACTATATCAAATGCCGAGCTACATCAAAAATGCAATTAGAGGGCTGTAGCAAATGAGGTCAATCTGCGCAAATGGGGATGGATTAGTCACACTCTCCTTAAACCACACAGCGAAGTTTGTCGCCAGGCTCTTGTGTGGAATCCACAAGGCAGTAGAGCACATGGTAGACCCAAAACCTACTGGAAAAGGTCGCTGGAAAAGGAAATCCAAGAATCGGGAAAGTTGTGGCAAGAGATCAAAGTCATTGCAAGGGATCGCAACGAATGGAGATGTTACACATGGCTCTATGCTCCTCCTAGGAGTTAAAGGAGAATACATACATTACATATGAATCCAATAAAAAGATAGTATTTTAACCAGATCTGTAGTTATAGTTTTCTAAATATTTTAAAATATACACCATTTTTACAGTCTTAATTAAAAAAATGGTAAATGTACCATATTTTTATTGAATGCATATGAATGATCGCATTTTTTTCTTTCCAGAAAAAGTATTTTTAAAGATCTAGAAATAACGCCGAGTACCGTTTTTATTAATCTTAGTAAAAGTAGCAAAAACAGTACAACTTGGCAGAAGACTTACTTTGTGCTACGAGCCTGATGCACTACCTTTTTCAAATAGGTCTAAAAATGCAAATTGGTTAAGAAATATTTTTACAATCAACCACTTTTTTGAGTTTTGTGAAGTATTTAGTTTCATTTAATTTCATGTTTGAAAAGTTAAAAATATCATTCTTTCTAAACCGCAAAACATACAATTTTCTACTCTTTTTCAAATGAAAGGTGACTTTTTGCCTTCCCTAAAAAAATATTTTGCAAGGTCAGAAAAGTAGGTAACGGAGCGTTTTTAGTAGTTTGGTACTAAAATAGTAGTAAATTTAGTACTAAAATAGTAGTAGTTTTAGTACTAAAATAGTTGTAATATTAGTACTAACATAGTAGTAATTTTTGTACTAAAATAGTAGTAAATTTGGTACTAAAATAGTAGTCAATTTAGTACTAAAATAGTAGTAAATTTAGTATTTTTTACCCAATGGAAAAAATTAATATAAAGCTGATGGCGTAATTTAAAAATTTTCCAAAAATAATCTGAACAAAAAAATCGGTTAAGAAATGTCAAATTATTGACGACTTTGTGAGGAGAGTTTGTCACAACTTACCAATTTTTTTACTATTCGCACACCTCCACAAGCCACAAAAAAAGTCGCATACATACAAGAAATGAAAGTATGTACCAAATTTCAGTGAAATCGAAATAGATGTGGCAACTCTATAATGCTATTCATGAAAAGAAAATGAATTTTTTTTCTTGAATGAAGAAAAAGGCTTATATTCAATTTTGACAAGATTATGATTTTGAATAAAGAATTTCTTTAAAAAGTTAAAAATTAACAATTCGAAACATTTTACAATTTATAATGCAATTTTCCATTAAAATTCTTTTGCATGCATTTTTTCATGCTCTTATCAAAATGAAGAAATTTTTTTTGAATTTTTTTTCTTCTTCTTGAAATTTAAAAGTTCAATAAAAAATTTATACACTTTCGACACTCCTCAGCAGTCAGTTAGGAAACTACACAACATGCACCATTGCTACTACTCGCTCGTACATGCACCAATCAATTGCACAGTAAAACTTTTGCCAAACATCAATTTAATTTCGAGTTGTTGATAAAACTTTACAAAAAAAAAAAAAAAAAAACAACTTAAAAAAAAAACCCAGCAATGTGTTGTATGGAATAAAAACTGTAAAGCGCCATCGATGAATATCGTAGGAAAAAGCCAAGTTATAGCAGCAGCAGGAGCAGTAGCAACAAAAAAAAAGAGCAGCAACATTGATTGGGCAGCTTTCAATACTCAACAGTTTGTGCTAAACAAACATTGAAAGCGTTGCGGCCAAGTAAGTTTTTCTAGAAAAAACAAGAACCAGAGAAATGAAGAAACAATTTTAGCAGCTCAAAAACGAAAACAAAATTTTTAGCTGAATTTACAAAAAAAAACAAAAGAAGAAAACTTTATAATTTGCTGAAAGGATTTGTTATTTGATAAGAAACGGAGTGAAAAATCAGCAGAGAAAATTGGCCACAAAAGTGTTGAGTGGTTTGAAATATGAACAATATATGAGTTGTTGTTGTTGTGGTAGCAACAATAAGCATGATTAGAAATATTGCGCAATGTTTTGCACAAAACAAATCAATAGCAGAGTTTTAAAATATCCACAAAATTGATTTCCTAATTTGATGTACTTACTCTCTACGTAAAAATCTACTCCAAATCCATATACACTCGACCATAATCACTGAATATCCTTAACTCATGCATATGAAATTATCAATAAATCATAAATTGCTTATGACATAATTCCGAATGAAAAACAGGAAAAAACTATAACCATTGGTATTGTTCTTGTTGTTGTCATTATTACTGTGTAATTTGCTTAACGACCATTGAACAATTTGTCTCGTTTTTTCCCTCCACCACCAACACTTGGCCCTTGGCTCTTGCCAACGCTATTTTCCTTCCCCAATGATTCTTTACTGTGCGACAAGCGACCTTTCCTTGCACTCTCTTGTTTGTCTGTCAATCTTTATTGACTACAAAATGATTTATTGATTGCAGCAGCATGTAAATGATTGCAAACAAATCACAGACGCCATTTTAATACGTTTTCTATTCCTTCTTTTGCTTCTACTTTTACTACTTTTTCTAGCTTTGTGTCAGCAATTTTCCCTTAATTTCTTGAGCATTTGCTGGCACAGCGACCTCATCAAATTATCCCATATATAGCGTCATCTATATTTATAATGTATTCTTCCCCCAACTCTATTTTTATTTCTATTGAATTGTTATGTTTTAGTTGGATTTGAGTGAAACATAATCTTTGCGGAAACAATAATTTTCTCATGTAGTGGAGATTAGTTAACAACTTGTGGTTAATATGGATAAAGAACCTGTAGCAGTGCATTAGAAAATTGAAGAAATTAAGCTTTTTCCGAGCAGTGTAGAGTCATTGTTTCAGAAAGAAGAGACTCATGAAAAGAAATATGAGCGGAATACGGTCCTATACAAGACATCTCGAAAAAAAGTGTACTTTTTGTTACTCGCACATTTTACACAGAACTGAAGTACTACATTCAAAAAATTCAAGATTCAGATCTTCTCAGTACATTGATTTCATATTGACACTGATGTATACTGTCTTGTTTTATCGGAAAAGGAAACCTGTTTCTTACACAAACTTCAGTGTACTGCATTTTATGCAGACAAATAGGTACATCAGGTCAGTGTAAAATATACGAGTAGAAAAACTACAGTACTTACACTTTTTTAAGATATGGAACACATGCAAAATGTAACGCATCGACAACCCAAGATTGTAGTAGCATTCATACAATATCACAAGGGAGAGAGAGAGCGTTAACGAAAAAAGAGGCATTAAAAAGAGCAAGAAAATGCTTTCGTTACTTAAATCGCATTTCGTAGTATATGCTACAACTTAAGCATATGTACTGAACTGAACTAAAGCAAATCACACAAGACGGGGTCTACTCGTTTTTTTCTCTTTTATATCCAAGTACTGTCAAGACATTTTCCTGAGACACTGAACTGAAGTATTTGAAAAATAACTAGTAAGGGTGATACCTTTGGCCTGGCCAAACATAAAATGCCCTACTCTGCAGTATTTTGAAAAATATCTTTGTGCGAGAGGTACCACGACCTCTTGTCCGAATTTAAATAGCTTTGTCTCGGATCTTGAAGCTTAAATGGATTATCTCAAAAAATGTTTTCAGTATATTATTTTGAAGCTTTTGCTTATATGGGAGGTGTCACGTCCTCTTGTCCGAGGTCACCTAGTTTTTGTTAAGGGCTTGTTTTTACTGTTTTTACTGCCAAAATGAAATCTGGTTGGATTGTCTAAAAAAATGTTTTCAGTATAGCACTTTGAAACTTTTGCTTTTATTGGAGGTGTCACGCCCACTTCCCTAATTTTGTCCAGTTTTTGCTCAGAGCTTGCTCTTACTATTCTTAGTGTTATGGTTGCATTGTCATGAAAAATACTCCTAAAGTTGCATTTTGAATATATTTTTTGTATAAGCGGTAATCGGTTTACCGATTTCACTCATTTTCAATGAGTCAATCTAACTTTGACAATGAAGGCAGTAGATCTAATTTCATCGAATTATCTTGCATAGTTTTCCTGTGAAAAATATTTCCACAGACAGTCTACCAGCCAGCCAGCCAGCCAGCCAGCCAGCCAGACAGGCGGGCATGCCTATATCGACTCAAAAGGTGACGCTTATCAAGAATATATATACTTTTCTATACCTACCAAGCTTCCGTATCTGCATTGCAAACAGAAGGACAAAGTGAATGTACCCTAGGTGTAGTGTATAAAAACAGGAATAAGATATAATGTGCTCTTGAAAGCAAATGTCTCCAAGCTCCATCAATGCAGACTCATAATGATTTTCACTGTTTCTTATGATTCGCATATATGGAACAATTTCATATATTTTAGCTGACTGAATTGAGTTGACGATAATTCTTGCTCAAGGAATGTTTTTTCACAACTCTGAAAATTAGTATCCTTGCTCCAACTACAATGCATAACTTCAACTAGTTACTCGATTCATAATAAGCCATTCCGCATACGGTACAGTTTCTAAACCAATCCAAGACAGAATTTTGTGGTTTTTCCTGAGAAATTCGCACTTGGCAATGTGTTCCTACATTCCATAAGAAGTTGCATCGTACATGGTGACGTGGCTTAGACAATCTTGGATAGGCTTGCCTCTCCCAAGAAAGAGCGAGCTTTCCTGAAAGAAAGAATGGAACTAAGTAACGTATTCTTACATGAAAATTGACATATGTCACAAGACCCAGGCTGTTCGGAGCTATACTGGCAGTCGAATTGAGACTACAAAATCAGACGACGGGTCAGGAGCACTTTAGAGAATCCAGTACGCTGGGTCTTCCAACTATTGGTTCAGCTTTTTGACTCAGGAAGCGTGAAAGTAGCTAGATATGGAGTTGCATTGCGATCAAATGCCATGACCCAAAGAATGGCAGAAGCTTTGATAGTAATCATTTCCTAACCATTGAGGTGAACTCGTACTTGACCGCATAGCTTTAAAAATAGTGATCATCATCGGCACATTACCGCATTGAGGGTTGCGCCGTCCGTTGTATTACTAGTTCGCACAAAAAGCACCGTGAAATTAAACTCTCGCAACTGATGTTTTCGATTAGCATACAAGACGTCAGCCAGTTATTGAAAAATACCTATTTCAGTACTAATCAGAGCGAATTAATGAGAACTAAATCGCACAATAGTGAAAATTTTACCACAAATGTATTAAATAATTTTACTACTTTTTTTTGCTATTGTATTTGGTACAGAATAGAAAAACTCATTTATCATCCCTGATACAATGACAAACGTGAAACGAAAAGAAAAAAAAAAAACATGTAGTCAGTGTCAGTCAGCTTTTTTGTCTTTCTCTTTGTAATAAGCTATCGAGCATTGGAGAACAATTGCTAAAGTAAAAAGACTAGGCTGTTCAAAGAAATCTTGGAAAAGATAGCTTAAATCAGGTAGATCTATGCAGAATAGATAGCACTTGCGAGTCATCGCGAATGAAATGATCCAAGTTTCCGCGAGGTTCAAATACGAATAAGGCGTAAAAAAGGCAAACTAAATACAGGACTTTAACTACAAGCAAAATATAGCGGTGCTTAAGATTTTAAAATGAGAAAAATTTTTTGTGCAATAAAATACAAACCTTTTTAAATATAAATTCTCCAAAAAGAAAGCAACAACTTTCCTCAAGCATATATTGCTCTATTGCACGCCAGAAAATATAAAAGAAAATGATTGTGCTTCTTTTTTTGATCCTTTTTTTACAAAATTATAAAGTAGAAAATTTGCTTATTAAATGAAGAAAAAGTTTCGCCCAGTTTTTTCCACCATTTTTTTTTTTCATTTCATTTCTTACTTTAACATGCACTGCAGTTTTCTTTCTTGATTTTCATTTCTCTTCCACGTTCTTTGTAATTTTTGGCGCCGTGAAGTATGCAACGCCCAAGAAAATCATGCAATTATTGTTATCCCTAGCTTTTTTTACCTTTCCTTTTGCTTTGTTGCTTTTCCGGAAAAAGTTTGACGTTTGTTACAAGAATATACGTTAAAATCGAGAGAGAGAAAAAAAATGTTCGTCCTTTTTTTTTTATTTGCTATTGTAAGGAAAACATTTTAATTAAACAAACTGTTGTACTGCACTTTGTTTTTGCTTTGTTATTGTTATTTTGGAAAAATGTTTCTATTGTTGCATTGCATAGTTTTTGGGCTGCTCATTTTAGTGTGTATGTTTTACTTACATGTATATTTACACATGTGTGTATACTTATGTCCATGTTTTGTGTGTGTATATTGGTGTTTTTTTATGATTTTTTAAACACATGCGAACATTTGACTTTACTAACAAAGTGAAGTTTTTTTGTTTCGACAACAACTGTTATTTTGCTCCTTTTTGTTTTTTGGCGTCAGTTCGTCCCTTTTTAAGGCGTCAAATGTAAGTTTCTGCAAATTTTTTCTTTTGTTGTGTGCTTGTGTTTTTAGATTTTAATTAAAAAATCAAGTGAAACTTGTCAGAATTTAAATTAAAAGAAAAATTGCTTTTAGTAAGAGAAATATGATCAACACATTGTACTTGAGCTTGTTGCATAAGTGAAGAAAGAGTTTAATGATACCATCCACATCGGACATATCCTACATAAAGTTTGTCAGCCACTTTCCCATAGAGCACCTTTATTAGTACAATTGAGACGATTTTACTCTATATTTCAGATATTCTGACATGCAAAATAGTTCACAAGTTCATGTCTTGGAATAACAAAACACTGACTTTAATATACTTAGCTGTATTTAAGTCCAGAATTTTGATGCTGAAATCAAACAGGCATGATATTATGCTTGGAACTAGCAATGATAATAATGAAGTCATTACGGTTTTTCTTGTACGGAGACCATTATATACAAAGACCATATGGTGAAAAAAGAAACTGCGCAACTACTAACATTTGAGTAAAATGCACAACGCCTTTGGAAAAGTGGTATTGTTAAAGTCAACTTCAAAGTTTGATGGGTAAAGAAATCCTGAAAATATCAAGAGCGTAGTGTCAAAATTAAAATGATAAAAAACATTTTTTTTACCTTGTTTTTCTGAGAAAAATTGATGAAAACGCAGTAGAAAAACACTAGATGACCTTTTCTTTAACCATTTCCAACCATTTTCGACTGCTTTAATCTTGTTTCAGTTTTGAAGAAGTTCTTGGATCTATATAAAAATTTTCAACACTTCTTGGCTCTGTTTTATAGGACAACAAAGATTTTGTGGTTTGGGGTTTCGAATTTTCTTTCAAGACTAGTATTTCCCGGTGTGCGTTGTTACACCTTCTTTTGTATAAAAGGCGTGGCATCTCTAATTAAATTATACCAAAGAATGTTAATCGTCTCATAAAGGTATGTGTGCTAAATAGTTTCAAAGATGTGAAATTTTTTTTAAGGGCGTGGTACTGGCCATAATACATATACCAAATCTCATCCATGTCCGTTAAATATTTTCAGCGATTTGATATGATATTTTTGGAAACACGAAAAAAAAAACGAACTATTCAAGAGGGGACGCATGTTTGAAAAAAATGTTTTCAACCAAAATGTCGTAAAAAGTCATGAAACGCGTAGAAAACACGAAATTTTTTTTCTTTAATATTTGGTACCGACATCCGAGGAGAACTCCTTGGGTGAGAAAAAATTTTTTCAATTAAAATGTCGTAAAAAGTCTTGAAACGCGTGGAAAAAAAGGAAAAACTATTTGTTTTTAAATTTTTGGTTCCGACATCTTAGGGGGGACCCTTGGGTGAACAAATATTTTTTCCACTAATACGTTGAAAAAATTCATGAAACGCGTAAAAAACACAAAAAAAAAAAAAATAAAAAAAGAAATGTTTGTTCTGGCTTCCTATGGGGGACCCTTGGGTGAGAAAAAAAAACCGAAAAAGCTAATGATGCAGAAATGTTTGGGTGTCTATAAGAAACATACAGACATACGAACATTCATTGTTATGTATGAAGCAAAACACGTCAAGCGTACCAGCTGAAAATTTTGTTGTCTCCGATCTCGCTCAAATTAGGCAATATGGTATGATCTGGTGTGGAAAAAAAATAATCCGGGAGGATATGGTTCTAGTATTATTTGTTGTAAAAATACAGGTTGTTGAAGTTGGCGTTTTTAGTCATTTTTGTGAAAAGCTTTAAAATGATGTATGATTCATGGTGGGACTCGGTCGCTAGATAAGAGTTTTAGGCTTTTGAAAAAGGCAAAACTCTTTGTTTACTCAAGAGGAAGGCATCTTACGAAAAAAGTGTATTAAGCATAAAATGCTTAAAACCGTCTAAGAAATGCGTGTGAAGTTTTGGGAATTTGGGAAAAGATTTCTTCAATCAAATTATGCTTTCGCTTTGTTTCGTATTGTCAGTGACGTAGTTTGGGGGAGAAGAAGAAAATGATGTAATCGACACGGGAAGAATGCTCTACATGGTGGAAAAATCAATCCTTAAAATCGACTTTGAGGTACTTTTTTAGTTTTTTAATTATTTTCTCATCACAACAAAACAGGTGTAGCTTTTTTGGGTACATTTACATAAAAGTAAAAAATTGTTGTCCCTGGACTGTGTTTATTAAAGCTAAAGCAACTCGGCTATTTTTTGCAGGACTTAACCCATCTTTGCCCGCACCAAGAATTCATAAACGGATTTCGATGAAACTTAATACAATGCCTTAAAATTGTCAAATTAAGATATATTTTAAGTTTCATCAAAATGGTATTCGTGGTTTTCGAGTTATGAAATGGTAATTTCACTTACCAGTGGGCTCATATGCATGGAAATTTCGTCTAACTGATAAATTTCAAACTACATATATTTTTATTGAAAATGTCAACTTTTACTTAGAATAACATGGCATACACATGGAAACTAGACATAAAAAGAGGATCCTGCACACGGGCGTATATATATGGTGGATTTTCAGGGGTCCTCCCCCCCCCTAAACTTGTAATCATCATGCAAAAAGACATATGAGTAACGTTTATTTGCTCATATGTGCACAAGAATAACAAAGCTTGTTGACCACTTCTGAATAAAAATACTGCGTTGTCTGTATTTATTCTCCTGTAAATCCTGGAAGGAGCATAGGACCGATTCTTATATATCCTTATCCAGGTGATTCTCAGTCTACCAAAATTTTGACGAGCAATATTGTTTCCAATTATGGACAATACCACATCCGATTTCGCGCTTTGGATAGAGAAGTTTTTTATTTACTAGACTATGTTGATCAATCGATTTTGGATGTTAATTTTTATAAGCTTTCCTTCTTTACGACCATATCTTTTTTCAATACCAAATGGCTCAACTACACCACTTTTAGTGAGTCCTGTTACAATGTTTTTCCAGCGTAAGGTTAATAGTTGATTTGTGTGGTCGAACATAGAATTCTAATCATCTTTTTGAAAAGTTTCTGGCAAGTTAGCACAAAAGATTGTTTTTGCTGCGAATGATACCAAAAACATACAAGGCTTACAATTTTTTCGTTGTCTTTCCAGCTAGTAAAGATAGCGAATTTTTACTAACTGGAAACAGAATATGAAGCCACTTACCACCTAAAAAATATACGAAATGACAAAAATACCGACCAACTGGTACATAAAGTTAATTTGAGTTTGAAAATATGTAAGCAAAACCATTTTTATAGCAAATACTGAACGAATAACTAAGTTAATTGTCAAAACCTCATAAAATGGAGTCAAACGAAACTTACGAAAAGACATAACATATTGGCCCACTGGTAAGTGAAATTACCACACAACTTTTCACCCCTATAAATCATACAAGATGACTTATGGATGATCCCACTAATACACATTTGAAAGATTGAACTAAGCGCTATCTGAAAAATATATAAAATAATAAAAAATATTTTTAAAAACATTTTTTTATTAATAATTATACGATTTTTAGTCCTTCAGGAAAACTCATCTGACAGGTGAGAGGGGGTTGCAAAAAATATTTTCTTCAATTTGTTTTTAGTAAATAGTCCATTTATCATGATTAATTGATAATATAAAAAATATTTCCCATATATGAGCCCATGCGCCAAATTGGAGAGCTGGTAAGTGAAATTACCGTTTGGGCAAAAATGGATTAACTCCGAACAGAACTTACCTTCATATTTTCCGAAAACTAGCAAAAAATAGAAAATGGTTAATGATTTGTTTTAAATTTACTCATTTATTTACTTTTTTTATCGTTTAACTTAATTTAAATTTAAGTTATCAATAAATTAATCAATTTTTTTATTTCAATTATTCTTAAAGACATTAATTAAACTTTAATTGTTTTTTGTTTTGAATTGTTTTTTTTTTTTATTTATTTCCTAATATATGTATATCTTTTATTAATATTTACAAAAAAAAAAAAAAAAAAAAAAATAAATCACCACTAAATAAATGTATTCTGCCTTTTTAAAGTTTAAATTTACAACTATACGCTTATAACAAATTTTTATTTTTTTTATTTTTATATTTTTTTTTTTGTATCAACATTCATATTTTTTGTTGCTATGTAGTAGATAATAATAATATCTAAAATTAGCTAGTTTTTATGTATTATATTTTTGCAACTTTCTCAATATATTATATATGAATTGTTTCAGTTTCAATTAGTTCTTTATCATATGCATTATAATTTATTGATTTTATTTTTGTTTTTTCTGATGTTTTGATGACAATATTTTTAATATATTTTTACAGTTTTTGCATATTTGGTATATTTTTATTTCAATTTGTATACTTTTGTTTCATTTTTGTTTATTTTATTTTATTTTATTTTTTTTTTGTAATTTTTATTTATTTATTTACTTATTTTCAGCTTTTGTTTTTGATGGCTTGTACATGCGAATTAGTTTAAAAAAAATTATTATTAAAAAATTTATTCATATGTTATGGAGATGAAAAATTTTAAAAATCATGAAAGTCGGAAAATTTATTTTTGGATTCCACTCAAAAATATCCAAAAAAAAAAAAAACATCGAAAAAACATGTTTTTCGTTGGATGTTTTTGTTTTGGATATTTTTGATAATAACCTGATTCTTGTATTTTGAGATTTTCCAATAACCCAGACGAAACGGAGGATATTTCGAAAAAAATGTATTCTAAAACCTTGTCATGCAAAATATCTATAAAGGAAAGAAAAAATTATGCAAATCAGAAGAATGGTTCTCGAGCTAAGGAGACACAGATAGACAGAACGACAGACAAACGTATTTAATGTAGTATGGTATGAAAGGCTGCAACAAATGTCCAAATGAAATTCTTTTTGAAAATTGAAGAAAATGCGTCTTAAAGTTTGCAAAATGCTTCAGCTAATAGAAACGAATTCAGAGGCTTCTTTTAACCTAAGTTTTCTAGTTTTATCATGATTCGAAAGTTCGCTATTTAACTAATGTTAATCAAGTAACTCTATTGAGATAAAACGTTTTTTTACTGACCTGATATATCAGTTTGCTAAATTTACAGTACACTGAAGTATTTGTTAGAATCAGTTTTGACACTGATAAAAACAAGAAAGTGCACTTCAATGTGAAAATGAAATCAGTACAAAGTGAAGATTTGAATCTTGAAAGTTTTGGAACAAATACTTCAGTCCAGTGTAATACTTATGTGTGAGTTAACTCTATATTTAAAGATGTTTTGTTTAATCTCCTTCTTCTTTGTTTCAACAGCAATATGCTATCACGATTGAATTTCAGCCATGAGGCGAATTCTAGTATATTTCCTTTTCGTTCACTTTCCACGAACGCACAGTGCGAAATTTGGGAGTTGTAGCGGAACTTTATTCAATTTTTGAAATACATAAAACGCATAAGGTTATTCATTATTTCGGGAGCTTAATATCCCACCTCAAAAACCTCATACTCAGTTTGGTGAATAACCCTGCGAAACAACTGCAAAATGCGCCTGAAACTTGCATTACCTATTCATTCATACTTTTTGACTATAGAAATCTTTTCGATTTGTTTTAGTTTATAGATTGGTACAACACTTTCGGCATTGGCAAAAACAGCAAGTGACAATAGCACCATATAAATTTTAAAATGCAATCCGTGTAATAGCGATGTGACAATGTAGGTACCAATTATAGCCAACGGTACCAATCATAAAAACGGTAAGTCGGCAGAACGCGAAAATTTTTTCTTGTATTTTTTAATAAAATTGTCACTTTTTGTCATTCAAATAATTTCAGAATCTTTTCGTACTCGTGTGTAATTTGTTTGTGAAAATTGTGCTTTTTAAGATGTTCATAAGATTTACATTTTCAACTTCATTGGATACCTTAAAAGGTGTTACCACAAATTGCCATTTCGAAACGTACAAAATTTAAAAGGTTGGTTTATTCTCACGGCTACACGTGTCGACACAAGCTACCGGTTTAACCTCCATTTCTCGGTGTTTTGATTTGAAATCAGCTGTCAAAATTTAATTTTGACACTTGTATCGTGTTCAGCGACCCGAAAACATTAAGATACACATTTGATGGCGAAAAATATTTCAGGCAACGCGATTCCCAGCAAGTTAAAACAAGAAGTATATAAAATCTATGTTAATTTTCATTTAAATTTGAATGTCTTCGTGGCACAGGTTAATTCGTTTAAAAAAACCTGTCGTTTAGGGGATCTCATTTTTTTCTCGAAGTCTTTCGATTCTGTTGGAGCGCGACATTAAATTTTGACTTTTCCCAAATAAGAGACACCCTAATGTATATGTTGTTTTGCTGACACGTTGCCTATGTACCCAATGGGGAATGGAGCGCATCAATAGTGCTTCTGAAGCGCTCTAAAGCAGCAGTGAAGCGCATCTCCCTTGTTTGAAAAGCGGTGAAATTAACATTGGCATGTCATTGGAAGGAAGCTCTTTGTTCTCGCCACCAGAAATGCTCTTTGAATGCGCATTGCTCTCGCATTCAGAAAGGCTGTTTGGATGATAATCGCTCTCGCGTTCGGAAATGCTCTTTGGATGCTTTTCGGATGACAAAAAAATATTTTAAAAATTAATTTTAATTGAAATTTTACGTCTTTCGCCACAAAGGATTTATCATTTTGATTGCAAAATTGCTGGTTGAAAAACTTTTGTGTTTGGTCTGGGCCGGAGTTGAACCGAGGATCTCACGGTTGCTACAACTCTCACTTGCAATGCCAGTCGCTAGACCACTGTTCCATCCTCGCGCTCTTACGAAGCCGACTTATTGATTTATTTTGTTTTGTACGTTAATACGTGACCGAAAGCGCTTCGTTCTCGTTCTTTGGATATTTTTTGGATGACAATAAAAAATATTTAGAAAAGAAAAAAACAAACAAAAAATAAAGCTGCCTATTGCCTTCCCATAGCGCAGAAAATATGCGCATCAACATCAGCTCTTTAGATGCAAGAAGGACGCGCATTGTTGTTGCATCTTGGGGATGCGCATCGAAATTTTCTGTTGGGTATGTACTTTTCTGTTGCACTCCTCTATGTGTATTGCACTCATATTGTGCATTTTGTATACGTCTATGTGTGTTTTAATTTTACCAACTCTCCCCCAACTATAAATTACACGATTAGGCCATTGGGAATTTGCTGTGTAACAATAAACAAATAAACAACAAAAAAAAAACCAACACAACAATATTACAATTTTACATACTTACACCTACAATGCAATGATTATTATTTGTTTAAAATATGTAAAGTTATTATTTTTTTATGATTTGTTGTTGTTGTTGCTGTTGTACTGATAAAATTCAATAATTAATAACTGGGGAATGCGTTGTCTGCAGTAGAGTAATTATCATTTGTATTATGCATATGGGTAGATACTACAATATGATACGAATTTTTTGTAATGTACATACTTACTTATATGATGGGTTTTTTTTCATCAATATTTGTTTTTTTTTTTTAATTTTTAAAAATTTTTCTTGTTTATTTTTCTCTATTTTTTATTATTTTTTAAGTATTTTTTCCATATTTTTTATTATTTCCTCTTTTTATTTTTGCACATCAGTCGCTGGTTTTTTCATATTTTCTTTTTTTGTTTCTGTTTATTTTTTACAAAATAATTAATTATTTACATTTATATTATTGTATGCCAATCGAAAGGTAGTTTTAAATGTGCATATGTTTATGTATAAACTTAGTAGAGTGTCCGATATTTTGACGTTTTCTGACTTTTGAGTGGGCGCGCTCTCCAAAATATTTTAAAATAATAGTTTTTTCGACACGAAAAAAAAAACAATCTTCCCATCTTGCTGGTATGAGTAACACAGTTTACGCATTTGTTGTGCTAGTGCGCTTCAATTTTCATTATCTTATTGCTTGTGCGCTCAAAAAATGGCATCTGCTTATAAATCCTTAGATTTTTTGCTTTCAACACTTTAATTTTTTATTTGAAATAATTTGATTTTGTATTGGCCCGTGAAATCAGTTTTTGGCCCGTGAGAATGACCGCACATACTTTTATCTGCTTTTAAGTATCGCATGTGAAATAACTCAATCAAGGTTAGAGTTTTGAATATATATGGATAAAGTCAAGTTCAAAGTCTTTTCACACCATAGGTTATGTTAGGTTAGCACGGGAGATGACAGTTGCTATCATAACTTAAGCCGTAGCTGAGCCCATGGTATACCTATCTGGCTTATATCTTTATTGACAACATATAAGATCCATTTCAAAATCTTTATAAGCTGCAAAATGAGCGATATTTTCTAGAGAGTTGAAGAAGAGACTTTCTAACACCATATAAACGTTGGTTTGCCAGCGTGGAGCATTCACAAAGGAAATGGACTCTTCGATGTCAGAATCTTTACTACTCCTACAAAAATCAACTACGTCAGTGAGCCCCATTTGTAACGCGTGTCTTTTCTATAAAATAGTGCCTTGTAATGTTAAAAATTCATTTTGAGTCAGTTTTGGTAAGTGGCTTCAGCATATAGGTTTCAGAAACTGTTTCAATTGAAGACCCTTTCCTAGCAAGTTTATCAGCATTTTCATTGCCAACAAAATTGCTGTGTCTGGGAACCCAACTCATTGTAAGTGTCCATAGCTGCCCTGATTCACTCAGGAATTTTCTGCAGCTAAAGTCTAAGCGAGACTTAGTAACGTTGGAACCTGAGTATTTATGAATTCCTATTTTTTTACGTTCATAAATTTTACTAATAGTGGAGTAAAAGAAAGCCTAGCTGCTTGCAACGTCTCAGTGACGTCACAAATCTTATGTCCATCTGCATTGGTATATTCACCTAAATTGAATATTCACTCTTTGCTTCAAGTATACGCACCTCAGTAAAATATTTACCTCAAGTGTAATATTCACATCAAGTGCATCATTCACCTCAGGTAAACAGAAGCGAGACAGTTACAGCCAAGCGTTCGATGCGACAACATCAATTTCTAGGGTAGTTAGTACTTTAAGCTGGGAAGGTTTTTCATACATTTTTAAGGCTCCTGTTCCACATCTGGTGAACAATGCTGTAGTCTGTGCGTGTTATACTAATTACAGCATTCATCAGGCATGCATGTTAGTTTTAGATACTAAATCCTATACTTTTACCTACACAGGTCAAACAACACGACATAGTTTTCATATTCGACACGTAAGCAGCTATAAACTAAAAGGGTCAAAAAGTTCAACATCAGATAATCGAATCCGATATCCCGGCCAAGGAAATCATTTAAGAATATTTGAAATACTAAAGAAATTTTATAGAGAACATTACACATTATTTGTAAATTATTATTAAGGAAAACACCCTGTAAAGAAAAAGAAACCAATTTATCAACTGAAGGAAGCAAACAAATAAAAAAATATTTTTGTAAACTGATAGTTTTGTCTTTTAATCTGATCCTGGACACCACTACAGCTTACCTCAGCCCGAGACCAAAACAATAGTTGCATGCATCACAAATCCTTGGGAAAATCTCCAGTACATTCACTAGACTACATTTTCGAGCCGTCAGTGTTTATTTCTTTGTAATTCAGAATTGGAGTCGAACATTTCCTTTCAGGTATTTTCACTGGTGAAGAATGCTAAAGTGGTATTGATGTAAATAGTTCCACTATCGATATAAGAGCCAGAATATCTTCAAACCATACTGTAAGAAACATCATCATCGACTTACGTTGATGCTCTACTTGGAAAAATCAAGATTTAGAAGAGAAATAGTCCCTTAAGGATATGCAAAGACTCATTGAAAATTGACCATGGGTCGATGTGGACAGTCGCAGTAATAAGTATATTTTCTGAGTTTTTAATCTTAACGAACTATGAGTCACTTTAAGGGTTAAGAATAAGCCAAACCAACGGACACTCTGATGCATACATAAATGATTTTTATTATTACATTTATTTAACAGTGGCAATTAAAGTTATTTCTTTACTTAAATTATTATTTTACTGTAATTAATTATATGCATATAGCTAATGATTTTACATTTTTTATTTTTATTAATGATTGTATTTACAGTCGTTTTACTGAACTAATTATGTAATATGAGAAACATGAAAAAATATATATAACAACATTAATTAATTAATTAATATTTATTACAATATAAGGACTAAAAGCAAAAAAAAAAAAAAAATAAAAAAAAAATACACTCTAAAGATATTTATTAAATAAACAAAACAAATAAAAAAAAATTTATCACTATAAAAATTAACCAAAAACAACAAAAAAAGAACAGAAAACAAAAAAGTTAATTGTGTTAATTATAACTCTCATGAAGTTTTTGCATCCAACTATTTTTTTCTTTAATCCACAATGTGGTTATGATTTTAAAATCTAAGTTTGACAAATTTGATTTGAATCGCAACTAGTCTTTATTACATATTATTTTATTTTACAACAAATTTTCGATTATAATTATTTATTTAATATTGTTATTTAAATTTGTATTTTATTTATGTTTTATTAACAAAATTAATGCTGTACAGAAAAAATCTATTAAATTGAAATACAATACAAATGATGAAATGGATTTATTTATTTATTAACTTACATATTTGATTTAGTAGTTTTTGTTTTATTAATAACGAATTTTATGCTAATATTTGTATTTAAGTATATATCATTTAATTATTTCAATATCTCTTTTGTTTTTTGTTTTGTTTTATTGATTTATTAATTACAGCTAAATTTAACTTAATTATTAATTAAACAGGAATTTCATATAAATAGTTTAAGTCTTAAGTTAAGAAAATGCGCCTGCAATAGAAAGTAAGAAATAAATTTTATATTTACTATGTATTGATGAGTATGAGTGTTTATAATCCTTAAATCGGAGACACATTTGGGAAAAACACATTCTCTTTGAAATTAAACATTTAAGAGCTATTGCAAATTATTCTCTCCCACTACTATTGCTTACCTTAGTACTAGCGTATTCAGCAGAACACATGGAACCAAAAGATTCTCTAATATCGTTGCAATACGATCGGCAGATGATGTTTTTCTTCGTGATATGGCCGCCATGTTATCACCTAAGAGAAAATAGAAAAATGAAGAAAATAATTATGCTAAGAAATTTCTTAATGATTTCAGAAAGAGCTACATATAACGTTTTATCTGCTGTAGACACTCATATAACGTAGAAATTTCATAATGATTCTAGTAAGAGCTGCATTCAATGTCGCAAGATTGCAAAAAAAAAAAAAAAAATATCTGAAAAATTCTAGCTAGCGCAGCAAAAAGTGATTTTCTCCTTAACATCTCTAAAAAAGATGGAAATTTACATATTTTAACAGTTCTTTAGTGTTCTATCTCATAACAGAGCTTTAGTATAGATTTTTTTTTTTATGATTTTATAATGATAATAAGAAGTATATTCCTACTTTTTGTTATATGAATATTGCTAGTTAGCATAGAAGTTTCTCAATGATTTTAGGAAGCGCTACGCATGTACATATCGTCACTCTTAGGCCAGATTCACGAAAGTACAAATTTTTCAGTTTTGCACTAATGTGGTTTTCTTGTACAAAATGGTTCAATAAAGTTGTGCTAGAAGTATGAAAGCTATATCTGAAGTGGTTTAACATCAAATGCAAAGTTTATTACAAAATTTACATATAATTTTCATATATAAATAAATTTCAAATAGCAATTTCTTAAATTCAATCATTTTCACATTCGTGAATCTGGCCCAAGACTGACGGTATAATGTACTCTAGCTTGGTATGCACTAAATTCACCTAATGTTGTTCGGTTTGTGTATTCGCTATACATATTACAAATACTAATTATACATTGAAGACAAGACTGTCAAACTCCCAACTACTTACCCTTTGACACAAATACATATATGCTCGCTGGTTCTGTATTACTGGCCGAGCATGTGTAATTTCCCGAATCGGCAATTTGTGGTTCACGTATAATGAGGCGACTCTGTGTGCGTGTACCGGGTGTTGTTTCTATTGAAATATCACGTCTTGCATCATAGTAATTTATGAGTCGATCATTTTTCTGCCAGTAAACATATTGTGGTGGAGTTGGACTCTGAAAAATCAAAGAAAATATAGAAATGTAATATAAAGAATTTTCATGAAATTTTCACAGTTTATTAATTTAGAGAACACAACAACAGCTTTAAAATTATTATGGAAAAGCTAAGGCACTTGAGATTTTCACCTCAATCTCTGTTTTCACATAAAAAATTCAAATGTCTAATGTACCTTTTAAATAATATTTTTTGCAGTTTAATAATGTGCAGCATATTGTGTGAACTAGAAACTTAAATAGAAGCATCGTGCTGCTGAAAATATGCTTACAGTTTCTACGTAATTTTTATAAACAAAAATTTTAAAATTTCTCTGAACATGATGGTGAACAGAATGCAGTTATGTTAACTGTAAAAAAATTTAGCTACGCACACATGTATGTTAAGTCCAGGCATACAAGTGTACATATACAGATTTCCAATTTAAAATCAAGCCTCTGCATTTTGGAATTTTTACTCAAATAAAAATATGTTTTTTTTTTTTTTATTTAAATTCTTTCATGACTTTATGGACATTTAAATATTTGAAAAATTATAGGTAGACGTTTGCTAAAGTCTATCATATGTGTACTTTATTTATAAAGGAAAATCTAAATATATGTTCATACGTAAGTCCAAATCTTATACATATGTAAGTATATGAATTACGTATTTTTCACTAGTAATGGTTCTATTTGAAAATTTAACTGCAGTAACTTTATTTCTTTGACTTTTCAATTTGTGCATGTTGTATTGAGGTCGACCTTATAATTAAAAATTCAAATATCAGTAAAATTAAAAATTTTTATTTAACTAAAAATTTAATGTTTCAAAAAACACAAGCGTCCATAGTGATACCACAAGCTTTCTTATTGAAGTCTATTCATAAACTCTGGTTCTTTTGTTATGGTGTTTGTCCATACTGCAGAATCCTGTCAGTACAGCGAATCTTTTAATGTGAATTTTTGCGAGTTTCTTTAAGGATTTGAAAAACGGCGGACCAAAGAATTTTAGTCTATGAAGTTCGTTCCGAAGACGGGCAGAGACAAAACAGATGGTCAATTATTTCATTATCTTCTGGCTTGTGACAATTTCTGTACCAATTGGTGGAGACTATGTTTAACCTAAAGAAAATAACCAGTCATAAGGCTAGTAAATATTTAGAACATTCTGCTTTGTAAAAACGAGGTGTAAAAAACTTTGTTATAGCGGAGGGGACCATTTCCAGCAATTATTTGCTACTGCGAATATTTGAGTATCCTTAACCCTTTCGGTTCCGAGACAAAACTAGTTGTACAATAATTTGTTTGAGTAATGACTCTAACTAAGTAGACATATCAAATGTAATTCAAAAAACTTTTTTTCAAACTTTTACTTGAACCCCCTGGAATTTGGGGGATGTACAGTAGATAGTCTTGATCCCAATACAAAAAAAAAAAAAAAGTTCGAATGACCGCCTCCAGTTTGAAAGCTAATATTGAAAGATTTTTAAGGGAAAAACAATTTCTTTTTTTAGGCCCCTAAATTTGATGCAGTTTTGTTTTATCTCCGCCATTTGACGTACAATCAACAAGTACGTAGGCTGCTATATATATTTCTGGCCTAGGCAAGACTAATGCCAATAGCTAAAATCTGACAACACCATAATAAAGTTTGAAATTTTTTAGCATTAACGTACTCAGAACGTTTTGACATACGACCATCATTTGTGTTGTTTACAGTGCTTTGAAAAAATCAATTCGGCAAAAAAATGGAATTAACTCGTGAACATTTTCGTGTGATCATTTTTCACAACTTTCGACATGGATTATCACGACAAGAGTACATCGATGAACTTAAGTCTTTGTATGGCGATAAAGCACCATCCTATAGCACTGTGAAAAACTGGTTTAATGAATTCAATCGTGGCCGACGCTCACTCAAGGACGAATTCCGTGATGGTCGTCCAAAATCAGTTGTTGTGCCACAAAACATCGATTCATTGCGTGAACTGATAGTGCAAGATCGTCATGTGGCATATTGTGAGATAGAAGCATCTTTGCATATAAGTTTCATTCCAATACATTCGATTTTGCATGAACACTTAGTAGCAAAAAACGTTTGTTCTCATTGGAAACCCCATAATTTATCAATCGCTTAAATATCAATGGAAAAATTAATTTTCTTAACTCACTGTAAACAAAACAAATAGCACTTGTACATCAAAACGTTGTGAGTACCTTTATGCTAAAAAATGTCAAACTTTATTATGGTATTGCCAGATTTTAGCTAATGACATTAGTGTTGCCTAGGCCAGAAATATATATAGCAGCCCACGTATAGAATATCGTTGTAAGTGTCTTAACATGGGCTACATTTTATTTTTAGAAGTCATTTATCTCAAATATTTTTTCCGACTAGTTGCACTAATTATCTCAGTTTCCAATACCCTAAGGTATCTAGGGCACGTCATAAAATTAAAGTCCGTATAAAATTATAAAATTTATCTCTATGAAATTTGCTCAAATTGTTGAAATTGAAGAAGTTCTAAAACCTCAGTACAAAATATGAAAAACAGGATGTTTCCAGAAAAAAAATCGCCCCCTAAAACTATGCAAGATTCTTTTTTTTATTTATTTGCATGCTGTTTTAAATGTCAAATGTTACTTATTTCTGTCTTTTAAGTGGCAGGTTTGATTTGTTTGGAGAACGTTTTTCTTGAGAAGCACATAACTCGTAAATTACACAAATTAAACTTTTATCTTTATTAATCGTTATGTTTTTCACTTTTCACTATAAAAATTCCCTTATCTGTTACACTAATAGACAGTTTCTGTTTAATGGCAAATAGCAGTATTTTAATATTTACTGAGAAAAGAACGTTTCATGTTTTTACAGCTGTAATGGCTTCTACAGATATTCTTTTGCATGAAAAATAACCACAATCAGAGTTGCATTTACATTTGCATAAATTTCTGAAAAATTTTTAACTTTGTAACTTATGGAAACATTTGCATTTTCCAGGAAACTATTAGATAGTTAAAATACCTATTCCTCGAAATATTTTCAATGTAACTTACCTTTTCAATTATGCACACCAAGTTGATGGTTGATCCCATATCAACATGTAATTCACCAGAACCGAGAATGAACGCTTCTGGCACAACCACTTGCAGATTAACAAAATGCGAAATAACGCCAGTTGGTGTGGAAACCTGCGAAAAAAAGAGAAATTTGACAAAAAAAGTAAGAAAATTTTAATCTTTCATATGTATTAACTTAAAAATTAAATTATACTTAGTAAATGACAATACACACAAAGGTAATGTCCAAATGTGAATTGGCTAATATTTTGTTGGAAATGAGTAAAATTTGCTTTTGTTTTCATAGAAAGTTTACTTGATGGTATAGAATTGTTATACTAAGTTGAAAAAAAATGTCTGTCAAACTACCGATAATTATTGCACACAATATATATGACATTAAATTTACTTCTTTGTGGGCTTATCCACTTTCAAACAAACCCATTCAAATACATTCCAAAGTTAAGTAGATTTCTATCATAATACTATACTCATTTCCATAATTAAACCAAGTCAAAATTACTTATTTTACAAAAATGACCCTTTGACAAACATTAGACAAATAATTTTGAAAGAAATTCAAACGATATCACAAGTACGAAAAGACACCATTGAAAGACAAAAACTTTAGTATCTCTTACATCTTGAATATTTAGCAACAAATGAAACCAAGGGATGCAGAGAATCGCATCCATGTGACAAAACGTTATAAAACAAAAACCCAACAACAAACAAGCTGACAGACCAAGAGTTGAACAGACAGCATTCAACTTGGGAACTGAACTGAACTTTGTGCAAGTGGCAAGAAATATGATATGAAGTGCAGGAAGATTCAACTCTCACGTGGCTTCAAGAGAAAAATGAAATAAACAAGAGAGCGGAGGTAAGCGGATAAAAAGTGATTTTTATGTTCTTGAGTAAATGGTGTTACAGTTGGAGTTGAAGATAAAATATGTAAAGTTTAACATATTTTGACAGTGCACTCTGGTTGGTTTAAATGATTTCAGAAAAAAAGAGACATTGAGGTTTGTGCATCATAACTTTTTTTACATTTTTTATAAATTTATTCTTCATCATTTTAAAATTGTACACATTTTTCAAAAAAACCTTAAAAGAATTTAATTTCATTTTTATCTCTATCGACTCTACACATTCATTTATGCAGAATTTTTCCTTGCAATCATTACTTTAAAAATCTCTCGCCAGCAAACCGCTGAGTCCAATCTCCTTCGAATGCCATCCAACTCAACCACTCAATAAAATCGAAATTTCAAAATGTTTCGAATGCAAATCCAGACAAATGAAAACATGAATAAAACATTTTTGCCAAATACCAAGCATGAGTGGAATAACAGAAATATATATGTATCACAAATATGCATGTATGTATGTGGTAAGCGGCTATAGCCAGCGAAACTCCCCAGGGGGTAAGTGCAGTTCATACAAGTCCGTTGGCTAAAGGACTTTGGTATCGAACCAACAGAGTTGTAAAAATTTGTTTACGGTTTTTATTCTGAAAAAATAAAAAAAATACTTTCGTATAAAGATTTGCGAAAAATATCAATGGAAATTTAAAATTTCTTCAAATAAACTTACAAAAACTTCACAAAAAACAGTTTTATTCCAAATTGAGTATATGTATTAACCAAAGGGATAGAACGGGATTGGGTACCAGGCCAATGTGGGTTAATTAGCCATTTCGTATTTTTTTCGGCTTTTTCAATGTTTTATGCCCTTGCCAACACTTTTTAACACCCAGAAATTTTTTTTTTCTTAGAATAACCTTCTAATAAAACCTATATGATACTAATATAACAGTTTCCATGCTATCGTTTGTTTAGTCAAGCTTGCTTTGACTTTAAGCATAAAATTTATTCAAAAAGTTTTAAACTTCACCCAAGAGTGTTCATTCTTCTTCTCTTTATTTCTTTGACTCACCTGACATTCGTACATTCCATGATCTCGACGCTGCACAAATTTTATCTGCAATGTCCACGTATTTGAACCCGGTGTATGGAGTATCGCAAAGCGTTCATCGTTCGTATAGAGCTGTGCACCAGATGACAGAATGTGCCAATCACGACGACGTATCCAAGAAATTTGATTCTATAGAAAATCAAAAGAGAAGAGAAAGCATTTGTTTGGTTTATTATGAGAGAAAAATCGAAAACTGGCTAAACAGACAAAGTAACAACTTTATGGTTAAAGTAAATGCTTAAAAAATATAAATAAAATATAGATAAATACACAAATACTTATATACAAATATATCTGGCAAACAGAATCCCACAGTTAAGCATTATAAATACACAATAGTTACATGCAAAAATTACGCATTTTCAAAATTTATACTTACTACTGAACTAAAAAGAACATATTTTATTAAAAATTAAATAAAAATTAATGGTCTAATAAAATGCTTCAAAATAAAGTTGACCCTAACTATGCATTCAAAATAACTAAAGTGTTAATGTGTTAAGCAAAAGTGCAGACAACTTAAGTCACTTTGCTAATTACATGGCCATTCTGCTGACTGGCAGACATTGCAAACTACAGAATATTCGATAAAAAAGTTGCTTGGCTTAGCAAAATAAAAGCAAACAGAAGGGTAGTAAAGTAAAAAGTCACACACACAGCTATAAGTTGAAGCACTAAAGTACTTATATGTTTCTATTAAAATTTAAAAATAAAATAAAATTTTAGCACTTGCCTTGCTGACCTTGAGTTGAAATTATTTCGTTTGTAAATTCTTAAAAAAAACAATTTTTTTTAATATCGTGACACTAATGACTGTGACACTCATTACATTTTACTTTTTATCTCGCGTTTTTGCAAGTAAAGTTTATATATGTATGTAGCTGATCGCATATGAACACAATGAAAACTTTGCATTTATCGAATATTTAAATTTTATAAATATTAACCTTTTCAATGATGTGACACTCATGACAATGATTTAATAAACAGAACACTTTTTTCAGTCGCCTATCTAAAATTTTATGCTTAAGATACATTATTTTATTTTTTTTACTTGTTTCTGATGCAATCTCTTTCTTCAACTTGTCGACAAAATTCTTTGAGTTGAAATAGAGTCCGTGACATTTATGACATTATGCTGGATTAAACTTTTTCCAGCAAAATAAGAGCAACCCTGCCAACAAATGCAAAACACTCGAATGTGATTTTTGTGTTTTTATGACTGAATTTGGTTGTGCCAACAACTCATTAAAACCATTTTTAGTGCGTTGCGGTCATTGACGTTGATGCCCCCGAACCTTCGCAATCCTCTCATGTGGTCTTTTGGCCATTTTTAATAATAATAGAGGGAGCACAATTGTTGACAGCATGCGATAACTAATCGCCCTCAGTTTAGTGCCACATTTTGTGGCCAAATCCTAATGAAATTTGTAATAAAAACAACGACACGAATAATAAAATACCAACACACGCGCATTGGAATTTTCGTTGTGTTGTATGTTTTTTAATACTGTTGCTGTTGTTGCTTTCATGGTTGTAAAATTGTTTGACAGCAAGTTGTTCACACAAAATTCACGCCCCCCGCCCACAATAACCAACATTAACTAATTCCACTACAGCCGGAGCAACAACAGCAAAAAGTGTCAGCTAGTGTAACGTTTTTGTTTTTTTTTTAGGGGGGAGGGGGCGCCGAGGGGTGCTAAGGGTCAAATCCAAGTGACAACGACAGTGTGTGGGCTTAGTTTTTATGTAGTGCAATAAAAACTAATTACAACATTCGCATTTAAATATAAAGTTATAATTAAATTTTAGCGTTTTTTTCGCAAACACTTTAATTTTATTTATAGAGTTTGTTCAAGCGAAAAAAATTTACGAAAAGTTTTTGGGGCAGCGTTTTGCACGTGTGATATTGTGCTGTTTTTTGGCAGTTGGTGAAAAAATGTAAAGCTTTTGGAAGTTTAAAACCTTTTTAGATTTGTATGTTTGAGGAATTGGCGTTAAGGCCTGGACACAAGTTGGTCTAAAATAAACTTGAATTATGACTAGTAATGACTGCATTGTTAACTGTAAAGACAGCGATATGTCCTTGCTTAAAAGCTTAAGATCCACAGCATAAAACCGGTTTTATTATTTGATCCTTATTTTACTTTTCCACCTTAGATTTATGAGGTAATTTACGGCTGTTTTAAGATTTAGCTCTCAAATTCGTTGTAAATCACAAAATTACTTGTATATAAGGATAAATCTACGTCTAGCGAGATTTATTTTAAATTTTCATACAAATCTTAACAGAGCTATAGATTTTGGCTACTTTCAAACAAGTGGCACCCTTTTCTTATAAAGATTAACATTAAATGTCATCAAAATAAATCAAATGAAAAATAAATAGTAAGCAGAAAAAGAAAAACTGTCGTTTTCCCTTTCTCTTACGGCTGGAGGAAATGAATAGGACTTAACAACTTGTCACAGCTAAATTTTTATTAAAACCGTAGTATTAGACATTGAAGGCTTTAGAATCCAACTGCTGACAAGTTCAAATTATTGTCAGAGTATTGTTCGGGAATCATTTATCGAATATTTCTGTGACTGAAATTGGAAACTGATGCCAAGTTCTTCATAGATTAAGAGAAAAATTTTGGTAGAAATTTACTTTTTACCGTTTTTTTGCTCAACATGGGGGGCTTGAATTAAAAAAACATGATAAACAAAGTCGATTTATTTTTCATCAAGGAATTTGCTAGATTTTTTCAGAGTTTTAGGACCCGTTATGTGACCGTAAAGAGCGATTTTAACTTTTAACTCATTCTGTCGCCATTACCCAGATACGATTTATCTTGCTTTATGTGTCACTATGGTGTGCTCGATCGCATCAGTAGGGGGCGCTTAAATTATAAAAACATCATAAACAAAATTGATTTATTTTTTATGAAGAAACTTGCTTGAATTTTTTCAGATTTTTAGGACCTGTAATGTAGCCGTAATGAGTGACTAAGACTTTTCAGCCCATTCTGTCGCCACAACCCACATACGATTTTTCTGAATTTTACTCCAGAATATTTGGAAACGTGCACCGTATCATGTCTACTTCTTCTGAAATATGTGCTCTCCCGTATATTATCGGAAATCTCGATTTTTCCCAAAAATTTTTAGATGAAACAACATCACCTATTGGGAATTTCATTTTATACGTCTAGGAATATATTCCATCACATTTTGTTATTGAACATGAAAAAAAAGTTTTCTTAAAATCTGGGTCATATAAGAGGAGATTATTTTTGGACATGCTCATACATGTTAAAAGAATCGTGTTAGGTAAAGAATAATGAGTTCTTTGCTCCGTTTTGAGCTTTTTGAAAAATAAAATTTTTTGTAATCCATTAATTATACCCTACACACAGGGTTTATTCACTTTGTCCTTCCGCTTGTAACGCAGAGAAAGAGGAGTGCCAGATATGGAAAAGTATATATATATTATTGATCAGTCTGCTGAGAAATATTTCAGTCAGTGAAAATATTTTTCACTGTAAAACGAAGTAAGATAATTTGATGAAATTTAATACACTGCCTTTGCCGTAAATGGTAACTCGTGAGTTTGAAAACAAGAAAAATCGGTTCATGGACACTCCAACCGCCCCACAACGGCTTAAAATCCCTAAAAAGTTGGCCAAAAGTCGAAATCATTAAAGTTTCGAGACGAAATTTTTTACATGGGGGCTTTTGAGGTCGCTGATTACGAATCTGGTGTTAGATTTTTAAAGAAGAAAATTGCGGACTCAAAATGGCGGATGATTTGCATGAATATTCAACCAATAAAAAAATTTACTCTGAGGCTCATGAGGTCACTGATTACGCATCTGATATTAGATTTTTGAAAAACAAAATGGCGGATTCGAAATGGCAAAAAACAACGCTTGCACAATTTTTATATCTTATTTAAAAATTTATTTCAAAACTGTAACTTTAACAGAGTTCTGTGCAACGGTAAATTGATCTACATTAAAATGGCTTTTAGATTCATTTAACATAAAGTATAAGCTGTAAAATAATATAAAAATTTTATCATTTTGGGCGAGCAACACATATTAGAACTTGTAAAGCAATATGAGTGAAATTTTTCTATGGGCGCTTCAGGAAAAATTGCGTCAAACACAAAAGGCAAAAAAAGGCACCTCAATTTTTTTATATGTGTTAGAAAAACTTTCAATCTTTTTAAATCCAAAAAATCTTGGTGGTATGACGTGGTATAAATTAGTTTTGAACTTTTTTCATAACCATTGCAAACAGATTTTTTGAAATAATTTGATTTTAAGGTAATCACAATTATCAAAAATGCATAAATTATTGCAAGTTTTGAATGAAAAGGTTCGATAGTATTTTCTTTTACAAAGAGTTTCCATATTTTAACATTAAAATCGGTTCATTTTTACAGTAACCACATAATTTTTACAGTGAACATTAAGTTTTTACTATTTACTCACAGCATTTTGCGTCTAAGAAGCGTACTTTTGGAAAAATCCCAAGAGAATTGTAGGAATACCTGGATCTTTTTTACAAATGTTTTCAAGAGGGCATGGTACCTCCCACATAAAAAAAAAAGTTTCAAAATGTTATACTGAAAGTGTTTTTAGAGGTAATCCAAGCAAATTGCACTCAGATACTAGGAATAGTGAATGCAAACTCTAAACAGAAATTTAGTTGATTCGGACCATAGAGCGTGGCACCTCCCATACACTAAATGGGAGGTTATGTACAAAATTTCACAAAGATACTAGGAATAGTTATGAAACGCTCTGAACAAATAGCAAGCAAACTCAGACAAGAGGACGTGGCACCTCCAATAGAAGTAACATTTTCAAAATGCTGTTAATCAAACTTTATTTGTGGTAATGGAACCAAAAATATAATAGTGGAAGCTCTGAGCAAAAACTAAATGAATGCCAACAAGGAAGCGTAGCACCTGCCTTACAAGCAAAATTTTTAAAATTCCACAGTACGGGGTATTTAATTTTTGACCAGGCAACAGTAACACCCATACTAGTTTTCCATAATAAATGTTATCAGATAGTGTCGTTTGATGTATTTTTCATAAATTTCAATACAAAAGTAATATGATATGCCAACTTTTAGTTATGTTCACTAACTGTTATGTTCGTGTTGCCGATGTTTTAAATTTAATACAAATAATTAAGCACAAACTAATTATGGCAAATATTTATAGGTAATGCAATAATGTACCAGATACTTTACATGGTTGACTTGGTGTTTTGTTTTCAATAGGTTGGTCAGCATGGCAATAATTTAATTTAATTAAACTGAAATTACAGCATTCATTATGCTCTCATTACACATACTTAAATAATATATAATATATACATGTGTATGGATATGAGGGTTGTGTATCATTCACAACAACATGAAAATTGAAGCAAAAAAAAAAACCTGACACTCTGGGTGGTTCTAAAATTAACACAAAAAAATCAGTTAAATTATTCAATTAAAATTATTAAAATTTTGGATTTATGTAACAAAATTAAGCAAACCATACCTTTTTTTGGGTTAATAAAAGGAAAATCCTGCTCAATTGGGTAATCTTGCGGGATATCGAAATGATAAAAAGGGTTAGTGAAATGATATTGAAAATAAAAATTGCCTGCTTTATGTTTCATTTAATTTTTCGATATAAAGTATATTTCTAGAGTAATTAGCGCCTCCTGATTCCAAATAATTTTATATAGTAGTATGATGTATCAGACATTGCAATTATCAGTCGATATCTTTTTATGGTAGAAAACAAGTAAGTATATTGGAGTCGTGAAAGTTTAGAAGGAAATAAAAGGGAATAAAGTAGTTTATAGAGCTATACGAAAATATATTATTTCTAAAAAATTTTTGAAAATTGCAATATAAATCTATCTTGTTTCAGTTAGAAAGCGCTTTAGTAATTTCATTAGTGCTGTTTACGAAAAAACAGTCAATAAACAAACTTCCTAAATAACTTATGTTTCATATAATTGTCATGTCAGGTTTTATTTCCCAATCTCTTTTATTACATTATTTTTTGTATTTAGTCTGATTTTTTCATTAAATTGATGTAAAGATATTTCTTCGCATGACTTTCTTATCTTATAAATCATATGAATTTTGAGAAATTTCAATTTTGCGTATCGTTTCACTCACTCACTCTGCATGTGTTGCCATCGTCCGTCCTCGTTGTTAGCATTCAACGAATGTATGTCCTGTTCCCATTATTTTTCACTTGCATGTTTATTTTATTTGCATACATTTCTGCACTGGCGCGCGCACACACACACACACACACATACATCTTGCGTTTTCATCATCCGGTGCAGCATCCTTCCGGCAGTCAAGCAGCAGCTAGCAAACGAAGCTGCAGAGCATTTGACTTCCTTCGTCGTGTGTTGTGTACAGTACATACTTACTGTATAAATCGCGTATGTCCTGTGACCTTGCTTGTTTGCATGTATGCAGCACATACACATTTATGCAATTTTTGTGTTGTTGTGTTGACATTTATCATCGCTTGACATAATCTTGTGATTTTGTCAAGTTGATCTTTGTGTGTAGAGAGAGAGAGAGCTAGCGAGAGTAAATCGTGTGTGGCATGCGAAAGGATACGTATTTGTTTTTATTAAATTTAAATTTTGCATATCATCAGTGTGTGAATTTATTTTCCTGTCAGATGTGGAAAATATATATGAAATCCTTACGTGATTTCTTTTGAAATTTTTCTTTGTTGAAGACAAAGTGTTCTTTGAGGTTGAGGTATTTTCCATTACAGAAACCAATGTTCATTCCATTGCCAAGGTTAATTGCTTCCAAAGTCATTGTGCTCCTTGTGCGTGCATTGGCCTTTAAATGATTGGTCTTTATTTCTTTATTTTATTTCCGTATTTGTGGTAAATGATGACAACTTTTGTTATATAAATTTTCCACTAACAATAAAACACACACAAACAAAGTAAGTGACGTAAAAATACTGTACGATATTGCGTATATAACTTTATTATCTAGCCAAACTAAGCACACAAGTAAACGCTTACACACACACACATTGATATTTATGTGTGTTAGTGGTGTATATCACAATTTGTGCGTAAAATGAACTCAGCAGAAAAAGTCGTAATTAAAATTGATATCAAACAGTTTCCAGCTCATGGAATTGCGTTCATTATTTATTGAACTAATTGATTGACATGTGTATCCATATGTTCATATCATTTATGTAAGTATGTGTACTCTGCGTGTGTATTTGCCTTATTTTGAGCAAAATTTTTCTAGTATATTTCGTATGGCTATTATGCACAAAAGGACTTTGTCTAACAAAACTAAGCAAAGCAGCAAAATAGGATGTTCCATCACATTGTGCAAATTTCTCTCTCTGCCTGTGCAAATATAATAAGCTGTATGGCGTCATATACGAATTGCCGCACAGTGCCGTTAAATTAAACTTTCTTGGACAAATTTGATATGGAAGCTCAACACCTGATGATTATTTAGACGAGTCCATTGCCATACAGAAAAAGTGTTTTTATTCGTTGATTTAAATTGAAATAATTCTTTCGGCATATTGTAAGACTTTTCACAAAATATAATGACTTTGGTGAAAACTGGTGTGGGGTAAGAAACTAAATTTTTCTATGGAAATTTTTTTTGTCCGGAAAAAAATTTCACAAAAATAGTACGAAAAAAAATTTTAAGTTCTGTATCAAATGATTCTCAAATAGTACTCTGGTTCTTGTAGTCTATTGATTAGGTCATTTTAAACAAAGTAAGACGTTCACGAGTCTTTATTACAGAAATCTGTCAGTTGGTCATTAAAGATGAAGAAACAGCGGTGTGCTATTAAATAAGAGGTTGGGAATCGGGGAAAATGCACCCTTAACAGTTCTTTCAAAATATATAGCGAACGAAGCAAAACTTCGATATATTTTTTTTGAAAATTTTTTGTAGAAAATTAAATTTTGAATCGAAATAGTTTATTCAAAAAATTTAAAAAAAATTTTTTATGCTAAAAATTTGAAACCAAAAAAATAAGCAAAAAAAAATTAATTAAAAGGTGAGTAAAATTTTCTATAAAATGATTTATTTAAAAATCTCTTATGTCAAATATTTACCGAAATGTGGTCACTCAAACATACAAATTTTGTCTATGCGGTCCAAAAAACGGTTTTTATTAGAAACCAAAGCGTCTTACGAAAAAAATGTAAGAGGCAAAAAATGCTTAAAATCGTTTAAAGACTACATATGAGCTAATCCTGCGTTGCGAACGTTACATTTGTACGCATATTTTTAAATCGTCAAATCGCTCTGAACGTTAAACTCTTAATTTGCCTGCAGTGGTATGTTACCCTTTGAGAGTGCTTTCAAAAGACATTTAAAAATATTTCTTGGCTTGCATCAGTTACAATATAATCGTGCATAAAGTGCTGTTCGATCGTTCCAAAAAACAAAAGTCATTGTAGAGATCAATGTGCAGTTTCAAAATTTTTAGCGAACCTTGCAGTCTAAATAAAAAAAGCAAAATTCTATGAAGAAAGAGGAATATTTGAGCATATCGAAACTGCTTTTGAGGGAATCAAAGAGTCCTTCGCTCGTACAAAAATTTAACTTTTGTGTGTTGCGAACGTTACGTTGCGAACGTTACATTGCGAACGTTACAGTTTTTACTCTACATATATATGTACATAGTGTATTCGCTTTATTTATTTGTGGAAATGGTTGTAAAGAAGTGCAGTGCACACAAAAGTAAATTTTTTTCTTGGCACCGCATCTCACGATAAAAATACGCTGTTGCAGCTCAACCACCAGATCGATTTTTATGAAATTTGGAATGCAACGTTATTAAAGACTTTTAGTTATGTAGCACGCCCTTGGAGGCAAAATGCATTTCCTCCGGTAAGCCGGTGTACCAATTTTAAAGAAACTCGGAAAGCGTATTAAAAACTCCTAGTTATTTAGTGGTCGATACCACTCACTTAATGGCAAAATGCGCTGTTACGGCAACTTTTTAATTTTTCTTTTGGGTGATCTTTTTTCGGATATGCCCATATGATTTTTAACATAGTTTTTGGGAACATTTTTAATTTTTCAAAACTTGGTCAAAAAAAAAAAAAAATAAAAAAAAAATTCTAAAGAAAGTTCTCACGTATTTTCTGGATGATTCTAAGCATTTTTTTCCTTAAACACTTTTTTCGTAAAATGCCGTGTTTTAAGTAATAACCATTGTTCCGACCGCATAAAGAAAATTTCCATGTTCCATCGGCCATATTTCGGTAAAATTTGAAAATTTTAATAAGTCATTTTAAAGAAAATTTTACTTTCTTTTTTTATGTTGAACACCATCTCTGCCCATAAAAAAAAATATAGGCAAAAGAGCAAAAAACACAAAAATTCGTTTATTTTTGCTTTTCTTTTTTCTTTTTTGTTTCAAAATTTTTGGTAGAAGATATTTTTTTTAAATTTTTTGAATAAAATATTTCGATGGTAAATTTAATTTTTTACAAAAAGTTTTCTAAGAAAAATATCGAAATTTTGCTTCGTTCGATAGATATTTTGAAAAAACTGTAAATGGTGCATTTCTGCCCTCTCTCCGATTTCCAGCCTCTAATTTAACTGCACCCCGCGGTTTTTCATCTCTAATGACCAATTAACCGATTTCGGTAATAAAAGCCCGTGAACGTCTTATTTCCTTTTTAGCATGTTTTCTACGACCTATTCAGTAGACTATTTTACAGTATTAATTTTTTGCTATAAACCATTTTACTAGCGATTCTAGATTAGAAGACACATTTCTGTAGGTTGGTACTTTCTTCATAGTGAAACGTCTCAAATCTTATGTCCATATTCACCTAAATTGAATATTCACCCTTGGCTTCAAGTATACGCACCACCATAATATATTCACCTCAACTGAAATATTTATCTCAACTGATATATTCACCTCAAGTGAAATATTCACCTGAAGTGAAATAATTACGTCAACTAAAGAACGAAAAGATCGAAAAAAAATGTTTAAACGTTGAAAGCTTAAAGATAATGTGCAGAGGTCTCGTATCTCTTAGGTATGTCTAGGGTTGTTAGTACTTTAATTTGGAAACGTTTTCCATAACTTCTGAAACCTCCTGCACACCATCTGGTGAACAGTGTCGTAGTCTGTGCGGGTAATACTTATTATAGTATTCATCAAGCTTATATGATAGTGTATTTTTAAGATCTTAGGCTGGGAAGGTTTTTCGTACCTTCTGACGACCCCTGGACGCCATCTGGTGAACAGTGTCGTAGTCTGTGTGTAATATTTATTAAAGTATTCATCAATCGTTCGTGATAGTATAATTTTAAGGTTTTAAGCTGGGAAGGATTTTCATATTTTCTAAAGGCTTCTGGACGCCATATGGTGAACAGTGTCGTAGTCTATGCGCATAATACTTATTATGGTATCCACCAAGTCGAAATTTTCGAATAATAAATCTTGAATTTTACCGACATAGGTTAAACAACACTACATAGTATCCATATTCGACATGTCCACTAAAATGGTCAAGGAGCTTAACATCGGATAATTGAATGCAGAAACCCCGATATATCTCGTCCGAAAAAATCATTTAAAGAATAAATATTGGAGATGTTAAAGAAATTATAAATCAATCTTGAAAAACATAACACACTGTTTGTAAAGTATTATTAAGAAATAGAAAACCCATAGTTTTAAGTAAAAGAAACCAATTTATCTGCTGAAGGAATTCCAGCAAGTAAATAAATAAATATTTTTCTAAACTGAAAGTTTTGGATTGTCTTTTAGTTTGACCCTAGACACCGCTGCAGCTTGCTTCAGCCCTAGACCAAAACAATCGTTGCAATAGGGAAGCTTCAACAATAAGTGTTTCACCATATACATAAGTTCAAGTGGTGCATATTGCCAAAATGGATGGATACTAGATCTGTTTCTGCACTTTTGTTTTGCTTGATTCGCTTTAACTAAATTTAAATTGAGCTTTGCAAAGGGTTACAAAAAAGAAAGAAAATTTTTTCATAACTGACTGCCATAAAAGAACCTCGCTTGATAAATTTCCCCATACTTTAAATTTTTAATTTTCTCGAAATCACTGTGACATAGAAATTTAACTTTGGCAAGTTCCAAATGGTTTCTTATTTAGAATTATTTTAAATTTAAATTGAAAAACTCTCAAGTTTTCCTTCTTCATAAAATAGCAATTTTACTTAATAATCATAATTTAATCTTTGCATTCCTTGCATTTTCTTTATTTATTCGAAACAACTGACCCAAAACATTTAGTTTTGTCTTGTGTCTATGGTCAAACACTTTCGGAAAATCATTAGTTATCTTTTGAAAAAGGAAAAAAAGAAAAGAACAAAATCATGCTTATCTACACTAACAAATACAGACAGACTAATTAGTTTTATGCTTGTAAGTTTTTGCATATATATATATGTAAAGTTTTCTGCCACTTACTGGTTGCGTTTTTTTTTTTTTTTTTTCATTTGATAATTTCACGAGTAATGGTGCGCTGAATAATATGAATGGTAAAGTAAAAGTGCTGGAAAGTGTAGTAAATACATTTATGCAGATATGTTTGTGTAGGTGGCGATTGCAAAAAAAAAAAAACACAAAAATCGCTGAAAAAAACATATTATTGAGAAACACCCAAAGCGACAAAGGACACCATTGCGTGGCGATTTATCATAATTAAAGGACGAGATATACAAACACACGCTAACGTTGGCTGCACGAAAAGTAAACTCTGGACAGTGGACATTCGACGATGTGCCGAGCAGGGAACAAAGTACCAAGCATGTAACGCTTAAGTGAAAAAAGTTGCGAATAATTAATTGAATTGAATTTAAGTATAATGGCAAACAAAAGGAGAAAGAGATAGAGATTGATATGGAGAAAGGAAGGAACTGATATCATTAAGTTAAACACAAAAGTGTGTGCGACTAGGAATGTGTGTTTTTTAAGGTATGGTAACGATTTTAATGTTGATAAAGTGGAAAACAAAAAACGTTCCACCAATTCACATCATTGCAAGTTCACTGTTTTATAAAAGATGGATGCCCACAAAAAACTGATACTTCTCAAAAATCGCAGAAAATAGCATTATAGAATGAATAATATTAACTCATTATTCTTTACTTTAAACGAAATTGGTAATATAAATGAGCCCAAGTACAGCCGAAAATTTTATATCTTGTGCAAATTCATATTTAAGAAAAAATACAGTACAAAAAAAATTTCCAAATGAGGAGTAATTTTTCGAAGGCCATAGTTCAACTTACAAACTTGAACAAACCTAAGAATGCCATCAAAATTATCATGATAAAATAAATAGTCCTTTTCAAAAGTCATCACAAAAAAGTGATATATCTAAGGAAAACTAGTGATTAAATACTGAAAACAGCACTGAAAGATTTTTCTAATTACTGAAATTTTATTTTAAATTTAAATCAGCCCCTTTGAAAAACCACTGCGTATATAACAGATTTTCTCAAAACATTTTTTCCTCAGCTATTTAACTCATAGGATAACCCCGGGAAATGTGGCACCCCCATGTGATATGGCACCCCTTTTTTGTAGCAATTAAGTAAGGACAAATTTATTTCATTTACCCGAAAGACTAAGTGGAAAACAGTTCGTTTAGCTTCAGATGCTATAGTTACTTATTTGAGAGACAAAAAAAAATGTAAACATCTGTGCGGTGAGTACTTAATACATTTGGTGCATATGGGCATTTTCCAGGTGACGAACGTGACCGTTGTACACATTTAAAGTGCAGAAAAAGTGGAAATAAAACATATTTTTATTTTAGTTTTTACTATACATTAAAGTTCCTAGGTAGCACTATAATAAGTGCCAACTTTAATAACAGGTGAAGTCGCGGCTTCAAGATACACATAAAAGAAGACACAAAACGAACGTGACAAAAATAGAAGTAGTTTTGTGCCGATTCAAAGAAAGTTAGAATTCAGCGAATCCAGTCAGAATTTTAAAGTGCGACTAATTTTAAAACCTTATGCAATAATGTTACTTTTTAATGTATTTCCTTATATTCAATATCTTCTGTACTTTTCTTTGTTTTGATCATAATATAATCTGAATCGATACGTGACAACATGACCGTGACATTTTTTTCCACTATGCAAATTTTAAATTGAAAACCTTTCAAAAATCCAGGATTTCCCAGTGAATGTTGGATCACTTTATTTGGAGTTAGGTGGCATCACCAATTTTTGCAAAGGATGTCATTTGTCCCTATCCATTTTACATTTGTACTAAATCTTATGAATTTTATGTACGTTAAACAGTTTTTGAGAAATGATGATTTAGATTTTTGCTCACTGTGGACCTTATGGTGATATAGTTCGGGTGCCATTTCGCCCTTTGCATGTTATGAAATATTAGGGAGTACAAGTATACAGCTTTTAAACGTTCTCTGTCTCCAGAATCGCAGAAAATTGTCAGGTATGTCCTTCAGTGATTCCATTTTGATTTTAACCGGTTTAAATTGAGTTTTTTTATGTTTTAGAAAACTTTCGGAACCTTTGAACACAAGTGATATAACGCCAGAAGTCAAGTAGAAAAATAAAAGTTTGAAGGGGAAAACCTAATCAATGCAACGTATTGTGGTTCCAAAGAAGACGTTTTATAAACGTTCTGTGGTTACAAGTTATGCTTCTTCCGATTAAGGTGAAGAAAATATTTTATTCCAAATTGAGTGTAATGATTAGGTTTTGTTCAGAAAATCACATAATTTGATTCTGCATTGAAATTTTTTCAATTTCATTAAACAGCATCGGCGTAGGTGATGACAAGCATCGGTGTTTACAAGTGCGAACACTGGCCGCTATTCAACATTTTTTTTCTCAGTAAATTTTGTACACCTTTTTCTTCATATTTTAATTTTCTTTTCAATTTCCGCTGGGCAAAGAAATTGGAGACTCCTCAAATTGTTTGCGGAGTTCTTGGGTCGATACTCAAAAGGGCAGGACTACAGCATTTAGGGGCTGTGCATAAACCTTGTGACTCTAAAATTCGACCATTGACACCCATCCCCTATGTGACGGTAGCGTAGAGTAAAAACTTAAAAAATAAACAAATCGTGACTCTTGTGTGGACCCCTTTCCTCCTCTTAGGAGTTTCACGAGGAATATGGACATATCCTTATCAGGTCCTCTTACACTGTTTGGAGACTAACTGCGTACAATTCAGTTACGAAGTCCTCAATACAATTTGGAATAGAATATGCCGATGAATAGATGATCGCCGCTATGCATACTCAGGATGCCTAGCGAGATCTTGTTTAAATATTTCCTTATCCAAGCTCGCGGAACTCCATGTGGATGGACCTCTTCTCGCTTGCCTGCAAAAGCGTTATGAGACCCATGCCGAGAACTGCAGAGGATGGGGGTCAAGATAAATACAATTTTATCGCGTACAGAGCCAACCAGTGAGCTGGCGAGCTCCGGTACTTGATTGCCTTATCGGTATATTTGGGACCACTTCAAATGTGGTTCTTCCATATCTGTATATTATGGGTATAGATTTTTAAAACTTAATTCAAATAAAAAAATGTGGCTATCAAAAATCAAATAAAACTGGCCGGTGGCACTATCCACACCTCTAAAATTCTTGGCAAAAATTTGGCTGCGGGCAAACAAATTGTTCCAGCACAAGAATTTTGTCCAAACTTATGTTGAAATTCTGATACAAAACACCAAACAGGTGAGCTGCAATCAAAGTAATATTTAAAGAACAAATTCTTTTGGAAATGGCTTACTATGTAGTCCCTTTATGTAATACATTGTACTTCCCTTAAAATTATGGAGGAATATGATTATATTTCAAGAAATTGAAGTTTTGTTATATTTTTGGTACAAAAGTATTTTTTTTTTTTTAAATTGATAACACTGATATACAATTATTTCAATTTGTGAAAAAAGACATGCATTTTTTAATTTCTTCTAGGGCTTACAGACTAGTTAGCTTAAATCTGACAACGGATTTGGATTTTCTGACCACAAATTACCCTAGGTAACATAGTTTATTATAAAAAGAAGCAGATTGAATTTTCTTGGCCGAAAATGGGTTAAAATTTTTTATTAGTTCCGGTTTTTTAGCAGTTCAACAAAAAAGGTGCCATTTTTCCGTACTAGCACTCTTCTTTACCATATTTTTTGTTGATTTTATTGTTTTTTGTATTTGATTTAGTACATCTTGTGACTACTCCTAACCTGTTAAGAAACTCCTATATATGTATGTAATAAACAAGTATCGATATTTTGACTCTTCAACTAACCATCTCTATCATGGTCAGCTTGCAGAAATGAAAAAAGGACGCTCACATTTTTCCGTCTAGCAACCAGCATATCATTTGGTTTCCTAATTAGTTTAACTTGTTTTCATAAAAATTTTCATTTGTTTTTTGTTTTTCTTTTTATAGCCATGACAGAAAAAAGAAAAAGGAAAAGTTGATAATTTTAAGGTTGTTAATTTTCATATTTAAAATTGCTTTGCATCATTTTCTTTATTATTTATCTCTCACTCGTGCGATCTGCAATTACATTCGTAATTGCTATGAGAGTAGGTGTGTTGTACGAGCGCGCTAATAAGGATTCTTCGTCGACGTTGTGTTGTTTTGGGATTGTCCTTGAGCAAAAATATTTTTTATTATTAAAAATGTGAGAAAATTATTACTGCAAAATATGAAGGAAAATTTCGTGGAATTGTTTGTTTTTTTTTTTGTTGCATGCAACTGACATTTATAAAAAATAAAAATGTTAATTTTGAAAAACATTCTAATGAAAGGACTTTTTATCTGTTATTATTTTTTTCCATGGAAATTTTGTCATTGACATGCAAAGATAAAATAATACCTTTATAACATAAATCAATTAAAAATTGTAAAGAAAAGTATACCTAATGAGAAGCCAACTTTATGAAAGTGATTTCTTGCACTTTGTGCTGGTACCATACACATATTGTTTTAATGAAACATTTCTACTTTTAAATGAAATTAAATAAAAAGAAGACTGCAACAAACAACAATTTTAAACAACAAACCCAATTTACACCCACTCTGTCCACTCCAGATACTTTGCAAACCAGGAACGCTGTGCCTCCCAGTTGGACGGTCGTATTGTGTGCCATCATCTGTAATGAAAAAGTGAAAGGATAATGAATACATTTATGGTTTTATATTTTCTAAAGTAATTAGAAGTATAATATTTATTAATGTATTTGCGACTAACAGGTTTTAATATGACAAATCTGCAAATAGTAAAAAAGCTGTAATTTATTGCAAATATGAACTAAAATTTCTAACCCAAAACGCATTTTTGTAAAGTTCCTTTGAAATACCTCAATCGGTATTCCAGATAAATCCAGTTTTCTGAAAATGAAGGGTTTTTTTTTTTTTTAAATGGTAAAAAATTCGGAAATTTATGGTGCGAAGTAATGAAATACGGTAAACTGGAGAGAGGTGGCACCTCCAGGTGATATGGGACCCCAAGGTCATATGGCACCCCAAGGTGATATGGCACCCCAAGGTGATATGGCACTCTCAGGTGATATGACACCCCACGATGATTTGGCACCCCAAGGTGATATGGCACCCCAAGGTGATATAGCAGCTCCAGGTGCTATGGCACCCCTTTAATTTTCAGTAATTGCAGCTTTCATAGCATTTAAATATGGTTGCTGTTTAGTTCAGCTGCACCTCAAAACCGACTAGTGTGCTTTATGGAGAGGCTTCGTTGTGAGTAGTTCGTTTAGCTGTAGTTGCAACAATTACTTATGTGTAGGATTTTACAAAATAATTCGGAACTTAAACGACTGACTATTGTTTTTCATACATATATTACGAGAGGCAGCAGAGCGGTGAGTATTTGATACAGCTTAATGGTGCATATATCAAAAAAAACAGAATTGAATTTGATTTCGTTTTTGGATGAATATGAATGAAAATTTTTTAACATTTTCGAAAAGTTTTTGATTGGGGAATTTGTGTAGGTATTAATATAATCAATAAAATTGGAATATAAAAATAAATATTCTCTGTTAAAAGTAGAAAGTTATTTATATTCAAAACTTGTTTTTCCAATAAAAAAACCAAAACTTTTTTTAAAGTTTACTATTTATGGTAAGAGCGAGATTTTAATTTAATTTTTTTATTATGATAATGTTTCTGCGTCACTGGTACGAATTCAACTTTTTGAATTGAAAAATATGTAACAATAATTTCTTTTTCATCAGATAAATAAATTGTTGGCCTTGCAATTTTGCACTGAACAGCAATCGAAAAAACAATAGGAATTCCATATGTTGGCTCTGTTGATTTTCAGTGTTTCCCTGCAGGACTTCGTTGTGTGTGCTTATAACTATATACTCGTACATATATATAAACTCTTATATATATATTTTTAGTAGCTTGATTTGCGTACAATGAACACGCATTCATATGTGAGTACGAGTATAAATACAGAACAATGAAGCATCCTGTTCACTAATTACTGCAACACAAAACATTATTCTCACACTTACATGGCATGCTGCGCACACTGAAAATACGAGGTTGGGCACTAATTATGCTCGCACAAATATATGCACACTAACAAAAAATATAAACAGATACATGCAAATACATTAATAAATATATATGTGTGAATGTTTAGATGTACGGTTTTGTTTTGAGTGGAACCTTATTCATTGGAAAAATCAGAAAAAATTCTCTGAATAAATAAATATATTCAAGTCTTTAATAATTAAGATGAAATAACTTAAATCGAAAATTGTCATATTACACTTTGTAGAGATTAAAATACATGACCTGTTGAAGGAAGACCATAAAGACATATATTTGATGATTATACTATTCACCTCCGGCAGTAAGTATTCTCGCAAAGTCATTTTATGTGACCGTGCAGTAGAAAAAATACATTTACGAGTACAATTTAAAACAACTATATAATTAACTGCATCAAAAATACCAAAATTGTGATTTTGATTGACACTTTGAAATGGTCTGCCTCTCATAAATACGCTGTGGAATGATCTGCCACTTAAATTATAAAATTTTCTAAAATAAACTATTCTTCATCTTATATCGCCACGTCAATGCTACATTCATGGGATAAGTAACCTATGATATTTTTCATGGTTTTGTGCATAATTCTGTTTAACCAGAATTCTCTACAGCGGCACCATTGCAAAGTTATAAGAAAAAATTAACAAAGAAATGTCGAAATTCAGTGTAAGCTCAAATTTTTTAAAATATTGATATTATCTCAAAACTAGAAAATTAGATTTATATAATTGAATCGGTCATTTTTAAAAGGGGATATTAGTACAATCATTTGGGAGAAAAAAATGATGTTACCTGGAAAGTTTTGCGGGATTTCTGCAAATGAGTTATTTTATAGATTTCGATGTGCTCTTTCAGAATTTCAACTTTGCTACCTCGTATCGTGTTCGCTCGAGCCGCCATATTGGAAAAATGGCGTCCAAAATCAGTTTTTTACAAATATCTCTTTAACGGTTATATTTAGAGAAAAATTTTTTAGGACAATGTTGTAGCTTATAAAATTTTCTATAAAAATGACCTTCGAATTGTTTTCGTACGACTTATAACTCAGGAGATATCTTTATTCAAAATTTTAGAAAAATTAGTAAATTGTGAATGCCACTTATGAGAAGGCACAGTGATGTGTCAAGCTTATAATTACGATAACTTATGAACGGTGAGTTGCACGTTTAAAATAAAAACACTTTTTTATAGGGAATAACTTGCGCTACAAGGTACATATTACCTTTTTTTCATATCACGTATAGTTAAGGAGATATTTTCCCCACAAACATAAAATTTTGAAAAATAAAGTTTTTTCAAAATGGCTCCTAAGCGGTTCGTCCTAAAAAAAAATTGTCCATGCATTTTGTAGAACGTTCAATTCCCTATAAGGGTCTCTTTGAGCTGTTTTTTCGTCAGACTTACCCTTCATGAGATATCGCGACTTGAAAATCATTCAAAATTGAACACAGTAGGGCGCATAGAACAATATTCAATTTTGAATGATTTTCAAGACGCTATATCTCATGAAGGGTAAGTCTGACGAAAAAACAGCTCGAAGAGACCCTTATAGGAAATTGAACGTTCTACCAAATGCATAGACAATTTTTTTTTTAGGACGAACCGCTTAGGAGCCATTTTGAAAAAACTTTATTTTTCAAAATTTTATGTTTGTGGGGAAAATATCTCCTTAACTATACGTGATATGAAAAAAAGGTAATATGTACCTTGTAGCGCAAGTTATTCCCTATAAATAAATGTTTTTATTTTAAACGTGCAACTCACCGTTCATAAGTTATCGTAATTATAAGCTTGACACATCACTGTGCCTTCTCATAAGTGGCATTCACAATTTACTAATTTTTCTAAAATTTTGAATAAAGATATCTCCTGAGTTATAAGTCGTACGAAAACAATTCGAAGGCTATTTTTATAGAAAATTTTATAAGCTACAACATTGTCCCAAAAAATTTTTCTCTAAATATAACCGTTAAAGAGATATTTGTAAAAAACTGATTTTGGACGCCATTTTTCCAATATGGCGGCTCGAGCGAACACGATACGAGGTAGCAAAGTTGAAATTCTGAAAGAGCACATCGAAATCTATAAAATAACTCATTTGCAGAAATCCCGGGAAACTTTCCAGGTAAAACTACCAAATGACTGTACTATATGTGACAAAATTTAAGCTTGTGGCAAACTTAATAAAAACTCTCATAAGTTTGGTAAATCTTATTTTAATGCAATTTTAGTGATTGGGCTTAGCTAATATTGATATTAATTACTAATCTGCGTACTTAGAAAACACATAGACCAACCAGCGCCATTGCCACAGTGGCACAAAAGCACAAAAACAATTTTCGGCCGAGCGATACATATCCCCTTTTAAAAATGACAGATTCAATTGTAGCATTGACGCGGCAATATTTAAAAATGATCTGTCACTCCAAACGCAATATTTTATTATAACAGACTAGTCTGCCTCTCAAAAATATTCCCTGAATGGGAATGCTACTTAAAGTATAAAATTTGCTGCCCAAAATTAATAAAATAGTCTCCCTGTGATATTTTGAAATAGTCTGTTTCTTACAAGTAAGTTCCAAAATAGTCTGTTTTTGTTATTATAAACAGACTGCCTCTCAAAGATACGCTGCGAAGTGATCTGGTACTTAAATTATATATTATCTGCATGTCAAAACAGTATACGAGGGGCCTAACAAAAGTTCGCTTAGTAGAGTTGAAAAAAACAAGACACAAAATTTTTGAAATTTATAACTTTATTCTTCATCTGTTTGTATTTTTTCAACGTAGTCGCCATTTATTTTGATATATTTTTGAAGTCGATAGATCCATCTTGAAAAACAGTCTTCAAAATCGGCTTTTTGCAGTTTTGCAATTTCATCATTAACCGCATTTATTATCTCCTCATTGCTGTTGAAGACTCTCCCTCTCAAATTTTTTTTTATTTTTGGAAACAACCAGAAGTCACAAGATCTGGGGAATAAGGTGCGGGACGAATTTCTTCGATGCCTGAAAGCGCAATAAAATCGGTCGTTTTTTCAGCAGTGTGCGCTGGCGCATTATCGTGATGTAGAAAGTAGCGGCATAGCTATTTTTTTTTTTGGGCGTTTCCCAATAAATTTTGGAAGACTTCTGGTAAACAGGTTTCAGTATACCACTTAGCAGTAACTGCCTGACTTTTTCCAAAGGAATAGCAGCTACAACTTTCTCTCTGGTGAAGTAAACTGACATCATTACTTTTGTTGCTGATTTTTTTTTTGCTTTAATTTAACAGGTGGACTTGCACTTTCTGGGCTCCATACCATGGATTGTTGTTTGGTTTCAGAGTCGTACTTCTAAATCCATGCTTTATCACCTGTTACAATTTTTTTGAAGGTGTTAGACTCTCCGTTTTTGAATTTTTCAAGAAAATACCTAGGAAAACGCATATATGCCTCTTTTTGAGCATCACTTAAAATTCTTGGAACCCATCGTGCAGATTTCTCCGCGTATCCAAGATCATTTTTTAATATTTGCGATATAGCCATGGCATTCAAGACCAGTTCCTCAGCAATGATTTCCTGGGTTTATCTTGGATCTTCGTCAATTTTAGACTTAACCAGATCTTCGCATTCATAATCAGTTGAAGATTTTGGGCGGCCTTCTCGAGGTTCGTCCTCTACAGAAAAATTATATGTCTGGAATCTTTGGGACCACTTTGAAATAGTCACGAGGGATGGCGCATTAACTTCAAATGCTATTTGACATTCATTAAATATTTTCATAGGCTTGAGCTTACGTCGAAATCCAAAAAGAATAGCAAACCGAATCTCTTGCTGCGTTGGCACTGGAATATCTGCTGACATTGTTTCACGAATTTTACGTTTTCTTCTCTCCATTTTGACCGATCTTTCTGAAAATTAAAATGATATATCGTAAGACTATAACAAATAATACGCAATTTTTTGATTTACTAAAAATTTATAACATGACGCCAACTAAGCGAACTTTTGTTAGGCCCTACGTAGTGTTCTTTTCTTGTTATCTTAAAAACATCTGCTTCTTAAAAATATCTTGTGAAAAGGTTCACCCTTAGCATTATAAGATTTGCAGCTCCAAAAATAGTATGTTTTTTCCTTGACATTTTGAGATGATCTGCTTTTAAAAGTAAATACTAAAAGTGTTTACTTATGTTATTATGAAATGGTCTGTCACTTCAAAAAAAACACTATGTTATGATCTGCTATACAAATTCGAAAACTGTTAGCTGCTAAAAGTAAAACTTATAATGGTCTGCCTCTTTAAAGTATGTAGTGAAACGTTGAATTTTGTGATTTTATTATAGTCTGCCTCTCAAAAACATACCTTGTAATGGTCTGCCACTCAAGTTATAAGGTTTGCTGCCTCAAAAATTTCATAATGTCCATTCTGTGTCATTTTGAAATGATCGGTCTATCAAAAATATGTAAATGAAATTGAAATGGTCTGCCGTTAAAAATAAATACTACAAAAGTTTACTTTTAAAATTATAATTTGGTCTGCCACTCCAAAAATTACTATTTAATGGTCTGCCATTCAAATTCAAAAACTGTCAGCTTCTAAAAGTAAAATTTATCATGGTCTGCTTCTCAAAGGTATGAAATGAAACATTGTATTTTGGCATTTTAGTATAATCTGTTTCTTAGAAATATAGTATGGAATAGTCTGCCACTCAAATTATAAAACTTAGCACCCCAAAAATGTTAAAATGTTTTTTATGTTGCATTTTAAAATGGTTTGACACTCAAAAATATATATTAAAATATAATTTTTTCTTTTTACGGAATGGTCTGCCGCTCCAAAATATAGTTCTCAATGATCTGCCATTCAAACTAGAAGATTGTTTGATTCTAAAAATGCATTTTTTAATGGTCTGCCTTGCCATTTAAACAAAATCTGTAACTCAGAAATTAAATTAATGATGATCTGAAACTGACATCATAAAATAGTATATCTCTATAAAGCATTTTTTTTTTTTTTTAAATCATTAGGAATATGTAAGAAGCTAAGCATTAGAAAATTGCTTAGAACTACTTTTAACTCTTTATTTTCTTTTCAGAGTAGAGTTTGCCCACGCTTGGAGCCTTATATAAAGTGCTAAAATATTAAATTTGTAAGCATTTAAAGCAAGGCACACCCTAACACAAATGTGTTTATTTGCGTATTTACTAAAATATATACTAGTGTGTATAGCTGTAAATGCAAATGTGTGTGTATGCAGAAAATGCAATAATAATGCTAGCCTTAAACTAATTAAACACATCCTTCCGGGTTGTTGCATTGTAAAACTAATTTAAGTCCTAACAGTGTTTGTATGTATTAGTTACGCTCTCTAAGCGTGCATTTGCACTTTGTGTGTGTGTAGCTTCTCTCTTTGCATGTGTTGGTATTTGTTAAGCAAATAGAAAATGAAATTAAACAATTTATGTATGCAAATATTTACAAGGATTAAACAAATAATTAATTTATACAAACACAAATATAAACAAATAAGCAGAGCAACAGCAGCAACAACAACAATAACTGCAGTTAGTGTAGAAGGCATAAGAATCAGCATCGCGCTTAGCTCACACATACACACACATAGGCTCTACCTCTCTCTCTCTATCTATCGTGCTGTTGCAAAAGAGCCTAGCTGACTGACTGGTTGACTGAAATTAAATTATTTGCTGCATAGTTTGCGGCTGTTTGCATAAGGTAAGAAATTGTGTTTATTTATGAGTATGTAATATAGTAAATTGTATATGTAGCTGTGTAGTTGTGTACTGTTGTATTTGTCTTAATACAAAACATGTAGATACTAAGCTAAAGGATTTACAAATGAAATTGAAAGTTAATCGCATGAAAATGTTCCACACACACACACACAGAGATAAAGAAATTGTGGAAAATAGAAAAACCTTATAAACAACTTGAAAGCTTAATAATGTGGAATAATTAAATGCAATAAAGACCTAAAATTATGCAAGGCTTTTTGTGTGCGTACAATTAAAGCGCAAAGGTAATTTTGATGTTGCAGTTAAAGGATTTGTGTACGAATTCTTGCTTTTTTCGCTTGTTTTTGATGTGGAAGGATAATAATGATATTAATTAGAGAAATAATTGCGATGTTTGTGAAGTAAAAAATGTTTATTCTTTCTGCTTTTTGGCATTTCATTTGCAATGTTGCTTCTACTAAAAAATTCTTTAGCTAAAAATTTGAGCACTTACCTCGCTATCTTCAAACATTGGACTATCACTTGCGTCCAAATTGTTATCGCCTTTTGCATCGGGATTTATGCCGCCTGCCATCCATAATTTCTTCCAATCGTTATCGGTTAATATTGATTTTTGATCTGTAAAACAAAAATTTGTTATCAGTGATGTAGATATAAGCAAATACTAGTGAAAGTAGGGTAAATATAAAATAATAATAGTTAATTCAGTTGTCAACAGCATTGTTGGTAGTACAACATTATCTACAACAACTGAAAATTGATTGCAACTCTTGCTGAGTGCCATGAATAAAATAAATTTTATATGCGCTGTTAAGCGATAGCAAATCTACGCAATGTCACCAAATTAGGTAGCCGCCAGAGTAGCACACACTTTAAAATTTTGAATTTCCTTAACTTTCCACGCTTTGCGCAAAATGGCATTGAATAGAAGTTTCTCTAGGGCTCATTATTTGCATCAATAAGAATCTTTTTCATAAGATTATCAAAAGTCTTTGGACTATCGTCTACACAGAGCTTCACAATTCGGAAGAAAGTAGAAAAAATGGAAAAAATTCATTATCACTCCAATATAAAATTACATACCAAGCAAAAGAAGCCAAATCAGGTAATACCGATAAAGACACAGTCTCTTTAAGAAAAGAATGGACTGATTTAAAGACAACATACTGCAGAGTGAACGGCCAAATCACATCAAAAAATGGTGATTATCAAAAACATCCAAAAAAAAAAAACATCCAAAAAATCATCCAAAAATAAAAACATCCAAAAAAAATCATTTAAAAATAAAAACATCCGAAAAACCTCCAAAACTAAAAACATCCAAAAAAAACATACAAAAATTAAAACATCCAAAAAAACATCCAAAAAAACATCCAAAATTAAAAACATCCAAAAAAGCTCCAAAAATAAAAACACCTAAAAATAAAAAAAAATTCAAAACAAAACATCCGAAATCAAAAACATCCAAAAATAAAAACATCAAAGAAAAAATTATCCGCAAATAAAAACATCCAATCAAAAAATTACCAAAAATAAAAATCTAACTAAAAAATCATCGATTTTATTAAATTCAGTTAAATTATTTTGATGGAAAATGAGTTTTGGACATTTTTTTATTTGATATTTTTTTATTGGATGTTTTTATTTTTGAATTTTTTTCTGTTTTTTGGACGTTTTTATTTTTAGATGTTTTTTTGGATGTGTTTTTCTTGGATTATTTTATTTTTGGATGATTTTCATTGGTTGTTTTTATTTCTGGATGTTTTTATTAGATATTTTTGAATGCGCTTTTCTCAGTATTATAGCTTTCTATTTATACTCTGGTGATTTCCTAATCCTTTACTATATTTTCCAATATCATAAACGATTCAATGAAATATAAACCCTTGAACAACATGAAATGACTGTAGGCAACATGTAGCTACCAATATCAGCGCTACTTCTGAGCTGCATTCTCTGTATTGATGTCGATAAATATGATGACTATGACGATGATGATGGTGATGATGTTGATAAAATGCGGCGTTTTCTTTTTTTTTAATGTTTTATTAAGTTGGTGAAAAATTACAACATCGTGTTGAGAGGTGTAAGCTTTCGAATATTGTGTTTGCTATTTATTAAAAATAAATATTTTGCTTAAAAAAGAATGTAAAATAAAGGACGATAAGCAAAATTTTTTAAGGAATAAGCAGATGATATTAAAAGATTTTTTTAAAGAAACTTTTGCAAACTTTGTCTTATAAATAGATTCGGAGAAAAAACCTTGTTTCTGTTGCAGACTCAAAAGCATTTCACAATTTTGAGTAATTTACCTAAACAAACTATTGATAGTTACATGCTTAAGGCATTGATTTATTTCTTATCAATGTTCACTGGACTCGATAGATTTTGGAATAATGTACAAGGGTGTCGATAGATTTTCAGATAATGTGGCTCACAATCGATAATTTTTTTTGTCCATGTACCCAGAAGTCGATAGAATCAAAAGATTTTTGGATAATTTTTTTTGTCCATGTACCCAGAAGTCGATAGAATCAAAAGATTTTTGGATATGTACCCAGGCATCGAAATATTTTTGAATAATCAGACAAATCAATAGATTTTCGAATAATGTGTAAAGGCATCATGAGATTTTCGGATATTTGCACTTGACTGTCGAAAGGATTTTAGGGGTAATGTATACGGTCATTGAAATATTTTTGAACAATGTACACGGGCCGGGTTAGATTTTTCGATAATGCTCTCTATCAATATATTTTCAGATAGTGCGTACGGGCTTCAATAAATTTTTGGACATATGTGTTTGATCATCGATAGTTTTTCGAATAATGTACCGTACCCGCATATCGAAAGGCTTTTGGACAATTTACCCGATAATAGAAAAAACTGTTGGGTAGGGAAGAGCTATATTTTTGGATAATGTTCGCAGGTACCGATAGACTTTAAGTAGTTGTACCCAGACATCGATAGGTTTTTGGATAAGATACTCGGTAGTATATATATCTTTGAATATTGTGTCCTATCACCGATATACACAAGCATCGAAGATTTTTGGAATTATATGTTTAGGGTTAGATTTTTGAACAATGCTCTATATCAGTAGATTTCGGATAATGTACACGGTCATCAAAAGGATTTTGGACACTGCACTTACCTGGGTAACAAAAGATTTTTGGATAATGTACCCGCGCATCGATAAATTTTTGTACAGTAAACCTAGACAACGATAGACTTCGGATAGTTTACCCGAGCATCAATAGACTTTTGTACAATATACCTGGGCCACTATAGTTTTTTGGAAAATTTTACCGGCTATCAATAGATTTTTGGATAATGTTCCTGAGTATAAATAGGTTTTCGGTTAACGCACCCGAGCATCAGTAGATTTTTGAAAGATGCACCTGCACAACGATATAGACTTGGATAATGTACCCGGATAATGGATTTTTATGATTTGAAGCTGGCCAACAAAAGATTTTTGATAATGTACTCGTACATCAACATATCTTTTATAAAATGTACATGGTTTTTGATAGATTTTTGTACAATATAACTTGGCAGCAATTGAAAAGTGTAACCAAACATCAAAAGATTTTTGTGATTGGAATCTGGGCAATGATCGATTATTGATCCAATCATCGACAGTCTTTTGTGCAGTGAACCTGGGAAGCGCTACATTTTTAGACAATGTACCTTGGCAACGATAGAATTTTGGAAAGTGTATCCGGACATCAATAGAATTTTTTGATTTTAGCCTGGGCAAGGTTAGATTTTTGGATAATCTATCCGGGCATCGACAGATTATCGGATTTTTTAGACGGGCATCAATAAATTTTTTGTACAATTCACCAGGGATAGACTTTTGGATTTTGTATCCGAGCATCGATAGATTTTTGAATAAAATAACTAAAGTAGTTATCGATAGACTTTCGTTTGTTGTAACCAAACATCGATTATATTTTTTACAATATAAGAGCCCAGGAAAAAAGTTTTAATATTCTAGTCCTAGTCCTAATTCATTCCAATTCAATTGGTATGTCTTCACTTTTAATACATAAGTTCACAAAATTTTGAACAATAACAAGCCAAGCAAAACCCTTTTTCCTTGAAAGACATTAAAATATAGCAAAATATCCCTTTCAATGACTTTATTGGAAATGCTTTTATTGCGTTTATTGATATTTCAATGAACTCCAGAAACACACACAAACTCACTTTATAAAGTATTTCTATACATATTTACACATAGGTATACATGTATGGGTAAAACAAGTGGAATAAACAAAATCCAAAATTAAAAGCCTGTCAAAACTCTTATACGTTCGCGTTCTTGTTGAACCAACAAGCCAACATCGAAAACCATACACCAAACCAAGTTGGCCTAAAAGCAAGAACAACAAGGTCAAATGACATAAAATGGTTTCGCAATAAACACACGCACACACATACATGAACAACGCTTCAGAACTCATAAAAATCGTTTTTCTGGTTTTTGGTTCTTTTGTTGATTTTTTTTTTTTGTTTGTAGCATTTTTGCCTACTGGATTTTTACATTTTTTCGTGCGATGTTACTTTGTAAGCCGCTAGAGTCCTTTTTACTCTCACTCCCAAGCGTTCTTATCTCTCCTTCTGGCAATGAATGTACTTAATCCAAAAGGACATCGTTCACATATGCGCAGCATTGTGTGTGTGTGGCTGTGTGTTTAACGTAACCGCAGTATAACTACATATGTGTGCGTGCTCTTTGTTTGTATGTTTTTGTTTATTGGTATTTATGGCACAAGTTATGACCCAGCGTAGCGTACAGCAATACTTTATCGCTTTTATAGCGATTTTTTGTTGTTTTTTTTTTCATTCTTTCTTTTTTTTTCTTTGACTGTATGTATATTTTTAGCTGCACAATAAATTCATAGCAGCATTTTAGGCGTGAGATTATTATTACTAAGCTTAAGGAGCTGCTAAGTGCTAAAAAGCGTGCAATCGAAATTAATTAAAGAAAACAATGTTTGCATGCGCAAATTGAATTAAAACGCAGCCTTAAGAGCCTGAATTTTGGAATTTAAAAAGAAATTCATCATACGACCTGTTGTAAGCGGAGTGCAAAGCAAAACTTGAGTGTCGATTTCTGTTCATGATTTCAAAGATTTATGGTGACAAAGTCAAACAATTTATACACAAAAGCAAATTTCTTTAGAAAATTTTATGTGTTATAGACTTAGCATGTTTGTGACTTTGAAAGTATAAGCTGACATATTGAAATTCAAATTTAATCTGGGCCGTACAGTAATAACGTATGTTTAGGAAAATTTCATACATCTTCGTCTCGCAGTTTCAAAGATATGAAGAATTTTGTACAAAAAGAATGAAAAAGACAGACTGATAATACATTCGATTATATTCTGGGCGAGACCGAAGGAGTTTTGGAGTCAAATATGCCCTAAAGATTTATAGGATAAGATTACAATTACTGGAAAAAAATTAGTTCTCGAGTTACGGACCTTTTAATATCCCAGGCAAGGCCGAAAAAATTTCGAATTAAATTTTTTTCTGGATCCCTACCCGATAAAATACTTTTGATAGAAAAAATTTATGCCAATGATCTTCTTTTGCACGCACAACGCGCAATCTGCGCCCGAAAAAAAAATAGTCCATAGCAACTGCGCAAGAAGCTAAGCAACTATAAATATTCTTTTGTGAAACTTAGTAGTAAGTAGGTACTTAAGTATGATTTATATAGGCTTGAAAATATAATGACACTCTACATAAGGTTACGAAACTTTTAGGAGGTGATAGAAGACACCTAGACTAACAAAAAATTGCATTTGGGGGGGTCTTAAATTTACCCCTAAGAAGTTACCGGGTTAAAACTGATTGTCTGACTTGTTTAGTTTAGTTTAGTTTATTGCTTCTTAACAGTTTTAGCATATAAGAAAACAAAATTCTTTTAAATTCAATCAAATTTGTATATAAATTAATAATTAATTGTTTCAAAATAAATAAATATTAATATTACATTGCTAAATAATTAAATAAAAACATTAAAAGATGTATAATATAGTAAAAGATAAATATTTAAAAATAAGGATAGTGGTAGAAAAAGGCATTTTTAGAGATCCAAAACCCTACAAAACACACACATTATCTGAAAGCTCCTGCAATTAACTAAAACTCTGCCATAAAAATGTTTTCTCTAAAACGTTAGAGTGATCCAAGAAATTTTTTTTTCTGAAACAAGTCAGAAAATCAGTTTTAACCCTATAACTCCTCAGTGGTACATTTTAGACCCCCCCTCCAGGTGCAATTTTTTGTTAGTCTAGGTTTCTTCTATAACCACCCAGAAGCTTTGTAACCTTATTTGATACACTTTTTATAGTACGATCCTCCCAAAAAATATTTTCATATGATTTCGCCGGTTTTCTACCACCCGCAACAAGGCAGCAATGGGCGTCTATACGTACCACCGACATCTGTTGGGAAGAGTTTAGATTTTAGTTGTTTTTCTGTGCAATCTCAACTTGAGAGTTGAATATTTGCGTTTTGCTGTTTGTTGGTTCGAACCAAAAATGGCGACCGACTCGAATTTGAAATATAATTATGGTAATTCTTTATTCGCTGTTTTTCTATTAAGTATGATTTAAATAAAGAATATTATACCTCATTTGTATAAAAATATTGTGAACGATTGGATGGGGAAAAGAAATAATGAAAAATCTTACGGTTTCTTAAGTAGGCGAGGGAAAATATGGGAAAAACTTTTTATGTAATAAATCAATGGCACCTTATCATATAATTGTATTAGGAAAAATTTTGATCGTTTGGTATGCGAAGTGACTGTGTAAATTAGATGTCTTTTTAATCATCATATTTCTGATGACATTAACTCATTACTGCTTAACAGTTAATTACATTTTTTCTGTTTTCTTTTCTTTTTGCACACGAATTCCGTAATAACTTATGCTTTAGCAACTAACGTCCTTCGCTGTCCTGTATGTATTAAATGCGTTACACTTTGTTCATAACCGTTGCGTTCGCAGGAAATTACTTTTTTTTCAAGTTTATTGCAAATTCTATTTTTATCCTTTTATATCTTGCATCGATACTTTTTTTTCGCTTAACATGTCTCCTTTTATTTCCTCTACCTTGATGGTTTAATAACTAGATTTAAAATTTTTGTTGCATTTCAACTTTCTCAGATTTGTCATTAACAAAAGTTTTATAAAGCATCTAGATTATTTTCCCTTTAATCTTTTTGTTTCTGCTTTATACATTAGAAATCATAGGGTGATCTGCATTCTTTTAGGTCAGTTAAAAACTGTGGATCTTCTCTGTAGGAAGGGTATCCAATCAATTTAATTGATTTATTTTTATTCTTAAATTCTTCTTTGTCTTGATTATCAATGCGATTTCTAACCGTTTTAAGGGTTTTTTTTTACAAATACCATTTTTAAGAGATTTCTAATCTTTTTCATCAAAACGCTCAAAACAATCGCATGCTAGTACACACTCAAAAGTTGCGGTAAAAATCAAGCAAAAACAATTGTGATTCAAATCAGTATAATGACGCTATTAGCTACCGTTTCATACACGGTGTACGTATGTATATATGTATAATTGTGTTTGATAGAAAGAAAGAAAAAACGCAAATCACTAGCATATCTTTAGGCGCAATGCCATAAGCTGTCGAAGGAATTTATACATTGCTATAGAAATACGCATACTTGTGCGTGCATGTGTATTGGCATATTAAGAGCGCTTCAACGCTTCGTTAATTTTGATATAAAAAGCTGTCGTTGATGTGCACAAAATACGCATACGCTCGCACAAACACATCAGCATATAGATATGTACAGTACACACGCACGGCAAGCACATACACAATCACAGCAACGAAACAAAAACGAAAACAATTGCGCCGTAGACTTATATGACAACAGCAGCTGATATAGTGTATGTGTGTCGCAGCAACAACTACAAAAACTCACACGAAAGGAATAACAACCATAAATAATATCCTTCCATTATCAGTGATAGCAAGGACGCTTTATTATTTCAACACCAACGCAGCAGAGCACAGAATTAATTTGCGCAGAAACGAAAAAATAAATAAATGGAAATAAAATAAAGAGAGAGAAAATACAAAATCGTTGCATACATTTTGGGGCGCCTGTCTTGTGATATTATTGATATTTTGATTTGGTATTTGCTTTTAGCGGGAAAACTAATAAGGTGATTTTTTGTGCTCGAAAGCAGAGCTCAAATTGTCTCTACACCTTTTTAAGTTCAAAATGAGAAAGTGTAAAATCATAATGAGAAAGTATAAAATCATAATGAGAATGTGTAAAATTATAATGAGAATATTTAAATTGATATTGAGAATTGTAAATTCATATTGAGAAAGTATAAATTGATAATGAGAAATGTTAATTCATATTGAGAACCTATGAATTAATAATGAGAAATGTAAATTCATATTGAGAAAATATAAAATGATAATGGGAACCTGTAAATTGATAATGAGAATTAGATTTTCTTATTGAGAAAATAAAAATTGATAATGAGAAGATATAAATTCATAATGAGAAAATGTAAAAACAAAATGAGAATATTTCTTTAGAGGGGATCATTCACTACCAATACATGTGGTAATTGGGCTGGAATGGTCATAGAGCGATGACAAGAAAGATACAATAATGCACGAGACTTAGTTATACATAGTTTCCAATAACGCCCCAAATCATTAGAACACAGGCGCAGCAGCGGTGGATCATTCGACAGAAGAAGCAACAATTTTGCGTCTGGGTCCTTATTCACATATGCTCATTCCTACTGAGAGCATTTGTGCTTAAGTTAAGATTAATGTCAAATCGAATCTTCATATACCCACTGATAATGCCTTCGGTGTGTGCGAACTGTGGCTGCAATAATGGAGGGCTTTACAACACGCAACCACGTTTTTGAGGATTTGCATTTAACAATATGAGTGCTCGAGAGTAGATATTTTGATGCACTTAATAAAAAAATTTTGCATCTGTTTCACCAAATAACAGCTTCTCATATTGAATTTTTATATTCTAATTTTAATTTTACATATTCTCATTATAAATTTATATCTTCTCATTATTAATTTTTTATTTTTTCAATAAGACTTTCCACTCCTCATTATCAATTTACAGACTCCCATTATCATTTTACTATTTCTCATTATTATTTTATATTTTCTCAATATCAATTTATATACATATTCTCATTATAAATTTACAAATTCTCATTACAATTTTACACTTTCTCATTTTGAAAGATGTAGCAACATTTCACAGATTCAGATTTAGACTTGAGACAGACTTTTTCAAATTATTTATAAAGATGTGATGTCGAACCTCATCTTCTAATGATCTTCTAAGCAATGTTTTTTGAAACACTTTTTTTTAGTTTGACTAAATAACTGCATTTAATAAATAGTCACAACGGGAAGAAAACTGATTATAAAATCAGATTTTTGTATGCCATTTAATGGTTAAATGGAAATGAGTTGAGCAACTTTTTCGTAAGCAATTTAGAAAAAAAATCGTTTTTTATCACGTCACTAACCAGAAACAAAAACAAGAAAAACAAAAAAAAAAAAAAAACGACAAAAAAAGACAAAAGCAACAATAATAAAATAAACAACAGAATTAAAACAAAACTCATGGCCGCAGGTGCACATTTCCGCTTAATACAGAAATTTTACAAAAAAAAAAAAAAAACTCAAAACAGACAACAACAACTGTGTTACAAAACTAAAAAACAACAACAATTTACAATAGTACCCGGAAGCAGCAGCGGCAACATTTTATAAATCTCTGCAAAGAAAGATACTTTCACTGTCACTTTTGGCTAAAGCATCAGTTTGAGTTTAAAGCCAAACGAAGCTGTAAATTATGCGCCAGCTAGAGTGCACCTTTTTTCGTTGGAAGTTTAGTTCTGGCAATAGTTTGAAATTTAGTTTTAACCGCTTATTTTGGCAAATAAAAAAACATGTTATTTGATCATAACTTGTTTTTCTTCACTGAATGGATGCCAAAACTTGCTTGAAAAATAAAGTTTATTTACTTAAAAAAATTTTGGCATTAAACGTTATATTTTTTGTGGTAGCGTAGGTATATTACTACACGGCGTTGCTCGGTTATTTGCAGAAAAAACAATAATTTGCTCTATATCACTTATTCCACAAATATTACACAGGCCCACAAAATAAAAAAAGTACCATGCCCGAAAGATCAGACCTCCTGAACTTTATGTTTTCGGGGTCGCTAAATCCGAATATGGTGCCAGAAAAGCGAAGTTGGTTCGGGTTTTTTCAAAAATCAACAATAATGCTGAAAAAAATCTTAAATTTTCAGCGTAATTGCTGGTTTTTGAAAAAACGCGTACCAACTTCGCTATTTTGATACCATATTCGGATTCAGCGACCCCGAAAACATAAAGTTCAGGTGGTCTGAACTTTCGCGCATGGTACTTTTTTTTTTTGGTGGGCCTGTGCTATTAATAAAAATTTGCTTTTAAGCAAAAAGCACTATAAAAGTTCAAGTACATAAAAAAACTGGTAAAATATTGGTAAAAGTCCATAAGTATCGAAAAACATCTGAAATATCGGGAAAAGTCCAAAATGCCTGAAGCATTGAAAAACATCTTACATATTTGCATAAACGCAAAAATATCGTAAAACTCCAAAAGTATCGAAATATCGTTAAAGTTTCAAAACTGTCGCAAAATCATTGTAAAGCACTTCAGGTGTTCCAGGAAACTATCAATTAAAGATGTTTTTTCTCTAATATACCTAGATATTTTTAACCATGAAGCCTTCGGGTTATCTTCGAGATTTCCCAGAAAACTATCAGTTAAAACTTGTTGTTGATAGTTCGCCATAGATGTTTTTCCTATTATATCTAGATATTCTTTGTTTTGACTACAAAGACTCCGGACGATCTTCGTGAATTTTCGGGTTTCCCAAAAAAATTTTAGTTCAAACTAGTTGACTGTTTGTCATAGAAGCTATCTCCATACTAAATTTCATCTAAATCAATTCAGCGGCATAGACGTGAAAAGTTAACAGACTGACAGACAGAGTTACTTTTGCCTTTATAATACTAGCAAGGATATTCAGTTCCAAAATTAATTCTTTTACATTTTCAATTGCGCAATTGGAACACGCTTTTTTACTCAAAAGCAAGACATTTTGTTTAAAAAATGTATAAGGCAAAAAAGACTAAGAATAGTTTAAGGAATATCTGTGTTTTTCTCAGAATTTTTGGAACCCCTTCAACTTTTTTCTGAGCAATTTTTGAAAAATTATAAAATGTCTCAAAAAATTCTAAAAACATTCTCACGCTTATTTTGGACAATTCTAGGTATTTTGTGCTGAATATATTTTTGTACCAAATTTCACTAAATCATCAGAAACTTTTTAGTTCCATCAAAAATTTGAAGTAACTTTTTTAGTGTTTTATTGTATTATTTAGTCACCCGGGTGACTAGTCAGCCGATACCTGCATGTTGAAAAAATCTTCAGCCGTATTAGGCTAAAATTTCTGTATTTCTTACCAAGTTACACCCAAATGCTTTTATGCCCGCACTACTTCGATGAAATCAACAAAATATGTTTGCTTGCTGTATCAGTTAAGAACCTGTGAAAGTTTCGTTTACTTTCATATTTCTTTTTTACATTCTGAAAATTTTCACCAACAAAGATATCCTTAGCGTAGAAAAACGAAAGCTACCAAGAAAACAGTCTGTCAGTTTCTCGCACTTCCGGCCGGAAGGCGTGCGTGCATTGACAACTTTTTCACACCGGAAGTTGAGCCAATGAAATAAATGTTATTTGCTTAGTTTGTCCAACAACTGGCAGTGGTCTTTTGTTTGTGTGGGAGGTGGGGTAAGATTTTAGTTTAAAGTTTTATGCGAAATATACGCCAAGAATGTTTTCTGTAAATGCGTGTGAATTTGAGAAAGGGGAAAGACAACTGTGATAAATAGCAATAAATTAATTTTCTATTTAGCAAAGATTTTTATTAAAATACATTAGTGTTTGTTTGCAAAGAGTTTTTGTGTACTTTTTGTATACTGACATTTGCTATTTAATAATTTTCTGTAAAACTTTAGAAAATTTTTAAATTTTAGGGGAAAAACTTAAATTCATTGAACTCTTTTAAATAAGTGTATACGTCGGTGCGTCGTATATATGACGTAATTGTTCATGTATCTGTATCGTTTGTTTGTTTGTACTTTTTTTTATTATGATTGCATTTCCAATTACATTCATTTGACCTCAGCAAGTGTTGGTCCAATTGTTTTTTTTGTTTTTATTTTTTTGTTGTACCTTATTCTGTGTAGTAGTAAACGACTAAGCAGATAAATTAAAGGCGGCATTGAAGCATAAAATTTGCCTAGCTTACAGCAATTTTATTACACTTATTTTTGTTGTTGCCGCTGTTGTTGTTGTTGTTGTCGCCATATTAGTGTCACTGAATGTGTGTATGTGTGCTTGCATTAATGTGTGCTGTATTGTTTTTCATATTTGTATGCGTGTGTTAGCATAACTAAGCCCTTGTGTAGTTGCCTACTTTTGTGCTTTCAAAAAGATCATCAACTTTTTTTTTCTTGTACTTTATTTTGACGTTCATTACAGCATTGTTATTGCTGGTTGTTGTATACGTAGCTGTTGTTATTGTAGATATTGAAGTACACATTGCGTTATGTCCGAAAATATGTCATGCAATAAAATATAATGAAGTATGTGAATTTTTGCATAGTTCCAGAAAAAAATATACAACATGACGTATGCTTAACCTTAAACTGTCCTTACTGCCTTTGAGTGGGTACAACGACTTCGAGCCACACAACAACTGTACATTTATTCTATAATTGGTTGATTTATATAGATAATACTGTGTAAATTGTATGTATATTTTGGGTGAATCATCGAAAAATGTAACAAAACATGCTTTTCTTTGTGCGCACCTATTTTTATATATTTTTATTAATTGAAGAAAAAGTCTATGATAGCCTTAATTTCTGTAAACTTTTTGAAATATAAACATAAGCTTTAAGGGTTGCCACTTGGATTTTTTTTTTTTTTGCTTAAGCCATTTTTTTTTAAAAAAAAGTTGAGTCCTTTAACGCTTGAATATACTTTATAAAAATCCAACACAAAGAGTTTTTTAAGTATGTCTATTAGGCCGGGTCAATTCGTTCGGGAGGTAAAAAATTGACAAAGAGTATGGGAGAAGGGGGAGGTTTCGACACCCTAACAAAAAAGTCCTTATATCTTCCAAATGCAATTGTGCATGTTATTTTGAATACACATAGACTATGCATGAATATGTGTGCTTCTTTTATAAATTACAAAAAAATCGATATGTTCGCTATTTTCGGAAATGTGGCCAATAAACCAAAGTTAAAATAAATGACGAAACCTCCCACTTTTGGGGAGGCTTCGTCAGTCATATAAATTCTTGATTCCCTTGATTTTTTGAAACCTTCAACCTTTTGAATGTAGATTGTAAAAGACGAATTGCTTCCGGTGATACAATGAGAGAACGAAAATCAGGGATGTCGTCTTCAATCGGGGCTATATCCAGCAAATCATTCGGACCAGGAAGGTCAGAGCCTTGAACGAGTTCGAGACATGATTCAGGCTGATTCTATATCCATTTGCACATCGGCATAAGTACAGAACTCCATATCTTGTGAAAAATCATATTCATGGAAAATAATTGAATCATATGTATAAATTTCAGTTGTCGAATCCTCCTATTTACACTTGACGAATCCTCCCTTATCTACTTGTTTCCAAATTTCAAAAGTTTCGCAGTTATATTTTATTTATTTTGCAAACCTTAAATGTAGTATTAACAGCAATAATATATTTAAGTATCTTCTCAAAAAAAACGGAAATTTTATATTATATTAACCGAGTTTCACACAAAAAGCAACAAACAAATATTGCATCAACTTGCTACAAAAACACAAAATCACGACTAACTACTCACCCTAGCCGAATTACGCAGAGAAATTTTTATGATAGCTGCGAACCATTAGGAGTAAGACTTTTTGGTTTACACGCGGGAGTAAGTGCGGATAGAAATCGCAAAATTTGGCACTGATGAAGCCTCCCACGTGTCGAAACCTCCCCCTTCTACCCTATAGCAACAAAATAATCTACGAAAAATCCCAAGAAACTTTGCCCAAGAAATCATGGGTCTAAAATCAATATCCAGCCGCCGTAAATTGCGTTGAAGTTTTGTATATAGTACTTTAAAATACAATAAGAAAAATAAAAAATTCAAATTTTTTTTTACTTGTTTCATATAAAATTATTCAAAGTATTTGAATTTTTTGTTTTTTTTTATTGAATTTTAAAGTACTACATACAAAACTTCAACGCAATTTACGGCGGCTCGATATTGATTTTAGACCCATGGTTTCTTGGGCAAAGTTTCTTGGAACTTTTCGTAGATTGTTTTGTTGCTATACTCTTTGCCGCAAAAAAATTTGACCCGGCCTGATGTCTATATATAATTTTTGTGACATTGAAACATTTTGTTTCAGAAACGTTTGGATAAACTTTTAAGTAAAATTTAAAAAACAGGAAGTATGTCACACCCTCGTGTTCTTTATGAAGTTTTTGAACCTAAAAAAAGCATTTGCACTCACTATCGAAGAAGCAAAATCGAATAAGCTGAAAAAAAAAAACTAAGTGTTCTTTAACTCTTCATTTTCAGTTTCCTTTTTACTCAATATTTAAAAAAATTACAGTTATAAAATTATCAAATTTTGTCCTTAACTTGCTATGGCATTGATTGCATGTTATTTAAGTGAACGGCAGACAGTGGACTAGAATGCGATTCTAGCCGGCCATAGGTCTTTCTTGGTTATTTTTAATAAAAAATATCAAAGTATAAGTTTTTAGCCCTTTTGCGACCGCTGGAAAATTTGTATTTTTTTTTTTTGCAGATTTGTGCTAAGCGATATAACATTTCTATTTAAATGTGTTTTCAAAACTTAATTTTTTCAATTCCAAGTGTGAAAAAAATGATGGGTCATATATGTCCCAATGGTCGTGAAAGGTACAAAAATAGTTAAAAATTTGTTTGGGTGGCGTGGGGGTTTGCACAGTTTTTCGGCACCATTTTGAATTTTTCAGTTTTCAAACATCATACTTTCATATGAACTTCTGTATAAAATTTATACAAAAATAGTATAAAAGATTTTTTTATGGTGGAACTATTAAATTTAAGCCAAAATAGTGTAAATTGTGTTAATACTTTATTTGTATAAATTTTATACGTATAGGTCGAAACGGTTTGTATACCAAGTTGTAGCAAAGATTCTACACCAAGATTCGTGTGGATTTTTATCATTTTAATTTGGTTTGAATTTTACAGCCAAACTATTTGCAGTGTATATAAACACTGTTTTCGAAAATAACGCAATATGCAAAACGAGCAAATTTACACTAAGAAGCAATTTCAGACAGTCATGAGAGTGAGTTTTTTACACTTTATGTTATAATTTTATGGTAAAATTTTTAGAATAATTTTGTATTTTAAGCTATTTGTATAGAAGCTTTTCTTGTACATCTGTATTGAATAGTTAAAAATCAAATTTTAAATTCAAACATGATTCTGAGGATCTGGATTTTGAGTGTTGGATTTTTTTGGAGAATCATCATTCTACATGATTCGCTTGACCTTACGTATAGGTATATTCATATAAAATCAGAATTTTGGAAAAAAATTTATGACCGCTCATTTGAATAACGCTTTAATTTTATGCATCTAACTAAAACATTTTTTTAAGCCTTATGGAATATATTTTTCATACATTTACAAAATTAATAACTTTTCGGAAAATATTCACATGTCAATGACTTTTACGTTTGTGTAAACAAAAGAAAAACTTCATAAATAACAATGTCTAGTACATAAATATATATGTTTTTATTTCTAAATAAAACAAAAGAACCCAATAATCCAAATAAAACCAATACAATTTTACCTTGTAAGCATACAAACATACATACATACCCACACATATACGTTCAAATGAATAAACATTCAATTAAGCTAATGAGCTACCAATCAACCAGCTGACAAAAACAAATGCATTAATTTTATGGCGGTTTCATTTATGTGGAATATAAAAGCGAAATACATCGAAGTATGAAATACACGTTAATGAGAAAACGTTGTTCACACAGAAGTATCGTCTAGACATTTGTATGCTGCTTTCATGCTACTAAGTAAGACGATTAAGCTGCCTCTGGGAGCCAATTTATTTCAACTCAACTCAACTTGGTGTAGCAGCATGCAAGAAATGACTTTTAATTAGCATTTGTAATGAAAAATTTAAACTCTCTGCAAAATTGCAACCCTAAGTAAAGATAAATTTTTATACGTTTATAATCGTATTGAATTTTTGTAGCAATTTGTTTTAAAATTTTAGCAAAATGTTGAAGAATTTCGAAATTTTTAGCAAAAATTAATTTTCATATTAATTTACTTTACTTCAAAAATCGATTAAAAAAAAAAATGTGACGTGCTGGGGAAAAGCTACAAGACACGGGTATTTATTTTTAACGTCTACTTTGAGAATTTTTTGGATTTTTTATGTGTTTTTTTTTTTTTTTTTTGTGTCGAACGGTGTTTTAGACGGTCAAGCTTAACTACATGTTCTAGGTCACTGTACGACACTGTACGACGCTAACAAAACACGTAAAATTATTTCATTCGATAGGCAAGATCTTAGAATTTTAACTGGTGTCTTTACAAGTCACTATTTTATAGGCAGACACGCTTCTAGATTGGGCCCACTGACGTAAGAGATCTTTGTAGAAGTTTTAAATAACCTGACGTCTGGAAGATATCGCTCAAAAGCGTCTCAAATACATTTTGGAGTTCACAAAATTTGTAAATAGTTCATTTAGGTTGACAACATATACAGGATAGTTGGAGTTCGTTAAAACACCGGAAAATGTAAGATTCCTGGGGCTGTTCTGAAAAACTTTTCTTAGTTAAGTTTTTTGAATTTTAAAACTGACGGAGTTATAGCCATCGGAAGATCGTGACATAGCTTTACGAAAACCGGTATTAGTTCGGAACCCCTTTATGAATTTAAATAATATTGATGTCATATGAGTAGTACATTAATTGGCTAGAAAATTAGTTCATAAAAGTTTAAAATTCGTGTCATGATTTTCCAGATATGGTGAATTTTTGGAGCTATTGTAACGTTTTGGTAAATTTCATCAAAATTTCTTTGGTTTATTTTAATGTTTTCCTAAAAAAAAATACGCTAATTGCACTTTCAGAATTTGTTACTTAAACTATGTGTTACTAGTACAGTTTTTGGAAAAATACCTAGTGCTTAGAAAAAAAAACACGTCAAAATTTTTGAAAATTTATTATATCTATACATAGAATACCTTTCATATGACACCAATATTATTAAAATACATCAAGGGGTTCCGACTTTCCAGTTCAATTTTCATTAAGCTATATCCCCATCTTCCAATGGCTACAACTCTGTTAGTTTTGCGAATTTCGAAAAACAAAACTAAGAAAAGTTGTTCAGAATAGTCCTAGGAATGTAACTTTTTTAGGTGTTCTACTGATGACCAACCACCCTGTATATCGGGTATACAATGAGCTTAATCGAGGCATAAGTTATGATGACAACGGTCATCTCCTGCACTAGCATAACCTAACCGAACCTAATTTTTGTTACCTTAAATAAAAATATATTAAAAAAAATGTTTTAAGCAAAATCTATAAAATGCAATCTATATATGCAAATTATTCAGATATGGTACATTTTTCAAAAAGGTTCCAGAAACTAAGACCATTTTATTCTATATATTAATTATTAAAAAAAAACGTGAGTACAAAAAAGGCACGTTTTGTTACAAGTTTCGGAGAATGACCCAACTGCACACTTGTGTTCAAAAAAGGTTTTCTACTCAAGCGCGAAGGTTAAAGCTTAATGTTATTTAAAACAATTAAATGTCACTCACACGACATGTTGAAACAAATTTTAGAACAAGCAAATAAAAGAACACAATACGACCGCAAAACAGTAAACGACAAAACATTTCATTAAATCATTTAAAAAAAAAAAAAAACAAAACAAAAAGTATGTCAACCAATCTAATCAGTTAACACGCCCCAAAACAATTACATGTGGTTTCCCTCTGGTGAACGGGCGTCTATTTACAACTCAAAACAAAACAAAGGAAAATAAACAAAAAAGTTCAACTTGTAACACATTTTTCATGTTTTAATCTTTAAATAAACGCCAACGCGCATTTTACTGTATATTTGGGATTTTTGTTCACCCAACTAACCCATGAGGAAATTGCATAAAGATGACTAGAAATACTTTGAATAAGTATATGCAAATCAATGAAAGTTTTACATAACAAGGAGACTAAGGACGACATATTGTTTTTAAAATTTAGTTTCTTCAGTCTAGTCTTTTTGTATTTAAACTATAGATCTCTAATGTATAAAAAAGTTTCTAAAATGTGAATGTGCTTACGTACATTTGTGTTAATACTTTCTTTGTCTACACAAATACACACGTAGCACTTCAACATCGTCAAAGACATGAGACAACACTCCCAATTATGGCGCACGTTGCAAACATTAAACACGTAACGTTCCATAGAGAAATCATAAATAATAAAAAAGTATATAAAATAATAATGAAAAATACGTTAGAGAGTGATAAGTAAAATGAAATGAGAAATGAGAAATGAAATACGAAATAAGAAAAAGAGAGAAAAAATATATAATATTGAAAATGGAAAAAATAAATTCAAATAAAACATAAACTTAGGAAAATTGGTACTCGACACTGTTGTCATCATCACCACGACAAATATCCAGTGTTATCGTAGCAAAAGAAAAGAATAACATATTGAGGGGATTCCTGAAAACGTGTAAAAGCCTCGAAAACCTCGTAAACTCGTAAGAGTTGTCAAAATCAATACGAAATTTGACAGTTTTACGAGTTTACGAGGATTTCGAGGCTTTAAAACGTTTTCAGGAATCGTCTTATTAAGTTATTTTTTCAGAAATTATCTGATATAATAAACATCGAGTATATTACTCAAATAGAATATTGAATTTTGGTGACTCCAAGTATACATATTTTTCGAAAATCAAGAATATTTCAAAAAAAAAGGTTATTGATCCCAAAAATCAGGGTTTTTTTCCTTTGTAGTTTATTTTACAGTATTTGTACTTATTTCAGATAGAGACTTTTGCTACGTTGAAGATACCAAATCGCATTATTATACATTCTTGAACATTTGAGGCGTCCAAAGAACATCTTGTAGATTTACTCCAAAAAATAAGAAAAAAAACAATTATGAAATGTGTTTCAAAGGATTGTGCAAGGTAGTCCACCTTTTTTTCCATCCGTCAACCTTTGGTTCAAAATAAGTTCAAAACTCAAAATTCTGGGGGAAATTATTTGAATTCAACCCAGCGTTGTCATACGAATAGAACGTGTAGACAACAAACATGGACACTCGACGATGGAAACCTAAAGCAACTTTCAATTTTATCAATTTTATGGCACGGATTTACAATCCTGCAGAATTTTATTTTTTGATAGGTTGGACAAACATGGACATTCCTCAGATAATCCTTTGGGAAGTATGTAAATGTTTACTGATTATTGATGCAAAGTTCGCAGTCCATCAAATTTAGTTTCTGAACAATTTTTTTTACAGAAAATTTACACGAATAACAAGTTTGGACAAACATGGATTTTTTTTGGACTTTCCTTAGACAACCACTTGAGACAATTTTCTTGCTTACGGTCCTTCAGAAATACATTTTTGACAAATGTTTGAACAAGTCAAGGCAAATCAAGAAAAATGTTGGACAGATATGGACATTTAATTTTTAAAAGCAATTTGCTTAATTTTTTAGACTTTTGAATTTATTTTCTCAAGATTCCATATGGTTATGGGTGAAACGTATCGAAAACCAACCTACCAACAATTTTTTGGTTTTTTTACCTATGCATTTTGCCTTGTTCTTGTAATGTTGTTGTTTTAACTCAAAAACACAGAACAGTAAGCTCACACCACAGAACCACTTGACACGTGATTTGTTGGTAGCTAATTAATGTAAATCATTATCTGTTCAAAACAACAAAAACACCTCAATTTTATTATTTTTTTTTGTCTGCCCACCTTTGAATCTAAATACATTCAAAACTTTAAGTTCTGAGCTTGGTCATACAAATAGAACGTGTGGATAAACATGGACACTCGATAGAATCCTAAAGCAACTCTCAATTTTCTCAATTTTTTGGCACAGATTCATAATCCTGCAGAAATTTATCTTTTGAATGTTTGGACAAACATGGACATTCCTTAGGCAATCCTTTGGTAAGTGCTTAAATGTTTCCTAATTTTTGATGCAAAGTTTGCAGTCCATCAGAAATTCAGTTTCTGAACAATTTTTTAGCCCAAAAAATTTACACGAATAACAAGTTTGGACAAACATGGACATTTCTTGGACATTACTTAAACAACCACATGAAACAAGTTTATTGCTTACAATTCTTCAGAAATACATTTTTTGACAAATATTTGAATGAAGTCAAGCCAAACGAAGAAAAATGTTGGACGAACATGGGCATTAATTTGATAATTATTTAAAAGCAACTTGTTTTATTTTTTCTGAATTTTAAATTTATATTTTCATTTATTTTTGAATCAATTATAGACACAAAAAAAAAATAATATTGGACAAATATAGACACTTCTTGGACAATATCTTGAATTGATTGTTATGAATTTTTTCTGTCACAGTTCGTTAGAAAATTTTTTTGAAATATTTTTGAACCAAGTCCATACTGAATCAAGTGCATACTGAATCAAGAGCATACAAACGAATCAAAATGTTGTATAAACTTGACTTATTTTTCAGGAACTTACTTGGACATTTTTTGGACAATCACCTGTTACAAGTTTTAAATTTTTTTAATTTTTTCTCACTTTTTGGTATTTTTTGAATAACTTTCAAATCAAAAAAAAAAGAACATTGGACAAACATAGACATTCTTTGGACAATGTAGAAAAGACAAACGGGCAATGCCTTGAACAATCTCCTGAGAGAAGTTAATTTTTCCTGACATAATGCCGCCAGATTCAGAGCCCTTTCGAAATTTATTTTTTGAATAATTTTTGAACAAGGGCGGACAAAAAATGGGAAACATTGGACGAACATGGACATACTGTAGACAATCTCTCGGAATAAGTTTTATAATTATCCCTACTTTTTGGCGACATATCCAAATTCACTCTTAGTTTAAAGTTTTCAATTATTTTTGAATCAAGTTGGACCATAAAAAAGACTGGACAAACGCGGACTTTTTTTGGACATCCACTTAAAAAAGTTTTTTAATTTTTCCTGATATTCTGGTGTCAGATTTACAGTTCCTCAGGAATTTATGTTTTGAATAAATTTTTAACCAAACTTAGAAACAGAAAACAAAAGTTTGGCAATGTCTTGGGACAAGTTTTTGCTTGTTTCCTAAAGTTGACGCCTTTGAAGTAATTTCATTAGATTTATTAGTTAGGTTTGTTACTGAGACTACAATTAACTTTAACATGACTTTGATCCATAAGCTGTCACGACAATATTCCGTTTAATAAATAGTCAGAGATTGGTCTTTGTAAGGCTAGGACGAAATTCACATTAAATTAAAAATTTGATTGTCACTCACCTGGTTCTAATGTCGTTGCTAACAATATTGATGGCAGGCATAGCAGTAATATCCGAATTTCCAGCATATTCAATGGCATTGGAATTGGTAGCATTTGCAGCAGCATACGGGCGCGAACAAATGCAATCTACCACAATCAATGGCTCTCTGAACAAAATTATATAATTTTGTGACTATTTGAGGCTGGTTTCAGGCAGCCAGTAATGCAATTTCATATGCAATTGAATTTGTTGCGTGTTTCAATGTGTCAATTAAATTAAAAATTTGTAGTCAAAATAAAAGCAGCAAAAATGGCGATATGATGTCTCTACACAAATGACAAATGAATTTCGATGTAACGATGTTGTTAGCTCAATGTTCCTTTGATGTTATTGAGCATCATGTCATATGAATATTTTTTTTGCTGGCACCTTTTCGTTTGCTACTATACTACTTTTTTTTGGTATTTTTGGTGAGTTAGTTTTGCAGCCTTTTTCTTAATAGTTTATTTTACTAAATATTTTTTACAAAAAACTTTTATTTTGTATTGCAACTTTTTGCCTATGTTTGCTTTCGAACTGCCAATAGCTTTTTCACAAATTCAGTTTAGTTGAGCATTTTTCATGCAGTTTTTTGTTTGTGATTGTTACATTTTTTCGACTGCATTTTACTTTTTTGTCCGCAGTTTTTGCAAGTTGTGTTGTAGGACACAGCTTTGTTATTGTTTTTTTTTTAACTACTTTTTTCTACTACTTTATTATTGCTACCTTAGAGCTTTTGCCAGTATTGTTTTTTTTCAGCTTTGTTATGTAACACACTTTTTTGCTTGTTACTACTGTTTTTTACTACTTTTTTCTACTACCTTTTCTACTACTTTTTCATTTATTTTCCTGCTAGTTTTGCTATTGTTGTAAGCTACAACACACTTATTATTTGCAGCATTTTATCATTTTTCATTAGATTTTACTTTTTCCGTGAGGCACAACATATCCTTTTTTTTCGTCTCTATTGCATGCCGCATGAAAATATGTTGCTGGTCTTGAATTTAACACGCAAAAATTCTTTTGTGTTGCAGTGAAGAAAAAAAAAAATGATAAATGGACTTTTTCTGCTTGTCTTTTTTCTGAAACACTAATTTGTGTCCTTTTTCGAATACGCAAGCAGTTAGATATTTAAGCTTTAAATTTGTAGCAATTTTGAACAAGAAAAATCAATCCCATTTATATGCACTTTCTTAGTTGTAAGTATATCATTATCTCAATTTGATTTATAACAAAGTTTCTTTTGCATTGAGCTTCATTTGTGCTGCTTTCTTCATGCATTTGTCATTTTCCAGAGATAAGCACATAAAAATCACTTCAATGACATCTTTATGCCATATCCTGCAGCATTGTGTCCTTGTTTCTATTGCGTCGTCTGTAAGTGGAAAATCAAAAATATATAAAATTAGTTTTGCTTGTTTTTCTACTGCAACTACTACTTATATATAAAAAAGTTGCAATAAGTACGAATAAAAATTTATATAAATAGGTAAATCATTTTTCTCAATTGTAGCATTTCTACGCTGTGAGAAAAGTTACTAAATTTTTAAAATTTCTATGCATATAAATCGAATAAATATTTTTCATATGTCATTTTTAGCCAAGTGTGAATACATTTAGTGTAAAATTTTTAAATTTTATTTCAAAGATTTCACAATTTTAAAACAAAGCTCTTTGACTTTTATTTCAAAATTAAAAGTTTTTGATTTTAAACCAAAACTTTTTGTTTCAAGCGTAAAACAGTTTTGTAACAAAATTTACGAAAACTAGAATCGCACAGTGATCAAAATTCGACCAAAAATGTATTAAATAATTTTGGTACATTTGGGACACTTTTAGATCTTTTTTTTGCAATTTGGTACGAAATAGAAAAGCTTATTTATCTCCCTGCTATAATACAAGCAAAATATAAACAAAACAACAACATGAAGTCTTATTTTTCTCTGTGTACCTACTACGTTTTTGGTAGTTTTTTTCCCAAAATGTCGTTGTTTTTTTGTTCTTTACATAATTTTACTTCTCAATAGCATTAGCGTTATTTAAAATTTATTTCTTATGGTTTTACTTTTCTTTTTCGCTTACAAATAATTGATTGTGACTGCAATTTCTTGACTTTTACGAGTTTTTTATTACTACTTTTTTCTAGTTGCTTTAGTTTTTTGCTCTACTTTTCGTGAAAATACTGTTTTTTTCGTACTACAACTAAGCACAATGCATATAATCTATAAATGATACTTGAAAGTTTGTCTTTTTTTATGTTGCAAAACTCTTCTCTATGTCCTTGGTGTTTTTTCAGTTTTATCTCTTTCTTGTCTACAATAAATTTTGCAACATAAGTAGCACGCGTTTTTTTATGTCCCAATAAAATTGCATTGATATTTATTGCATCTTGCAGCTGATGTCACCACCATCATCATCATCATTATCGATATCATCATTAGTGTCCCATCATATTATCATGATTACATATTTACAATGTCGCAAGTGCTAAAATAATTGAGCGTTATTCGATGATTATCGCATCAGAGCTTTGCTTGTACTACTTTTACTTTCATGAGCATATTCACACAATGGTTTAATCATATTAAACACCATTTTTCAGGAATTTTGTTTAGACTTCTTTTTAAGGTCTATAAAGTGAGCTATGCAGGTGTGACGAATTTCGATGTTTTTTGTTTGGGAATTTCGAGCTATTTTCGAGCTTTTCAACAATAATTTCGAGCTGTCTGGGAAATTTTCCATTTTCCGGAAATGCGGAAAAATTGTTCTGCACAGCTGAGTTTATTTTTTCAGCCAGACGAATCCGCGGGAAGAGTTAGCGATGAAATCTTTTTACGCAGGAATTTCGAGCTACTTTCGAGCTAATTTGGAGCTAAAAGCATTTTCCGGAAAACTCCCAATTTTCCCGGAAAATCCCAAAAAAAAATTTTTTATGGCTAACTTTATTTTTTTCAGCCAGGCGAATCCGCGGGAATAGTAAGGGATGAAATCTTTTAATGCAGGAATTTCGAGCTACTTTCGAGCCGACCTTGAATGAAGTGTTTTCCTTAAATTTCCCCGGAAAATCCCCAAAAATTTTTTAAGGGCTTGCTTTATTTTTTTAGTCAGATGAACCCATGAGAATATTTCGTGATCATATCATTTAACACACGAATTTGGAGCTAGTTTCGAGCTCATCAAAAACGTAAAGTGTTTTCCGGAAAACCCCAAACTTTCCCGGAAAACCCCAAAATTTTCCGGAAAATCCCAAAAAATCTTTTTTTATGGCGGTGCCATGACATAATCCCCATTTCGTAAATGGGTGTTATGTCCGGAAATTATTGGATATATTAGCGACTTATCTGCGAAGCCGGTGTTGGATTTTTGGGAGTTTTAAATCCTGAGCTGCGGCCGCAGGCCGCCCACTTACCCCTACTCTTAAGTAAAATTACTGTGACTAGCAAACTAGGTGTGGGATGTATTATAGGCTGATCCGCGAAAAACTTTCAGACATAATAATAATAATATGCGGACATAACACAGGGAAAAAAAAAATTTTTAGTTTTTTGGGATTTTCCGGGGAAATTTAAGGAAAATACCTCATTCAAGATCAGCTCGAAAGTAGCTCGAAATTCCTGCATTAAAAAATTTCATCCCTTACTGTTCCCGCGGATTCGTCTAGCTGAAAAAAATAAAGTTAGCCATAAAAAAATTTTTTTTGGGATTTTCCGAGAAAATTTGGAGTTTTCCGGAAAATGCTTCTAGCTCAAAATTAGCTCGAAAGTAGCTCGAAATTCCTGCGTAAATAGATTTCATCGCTAACTCTTCCCGCGGATTCGTCTGGCTAAAAAAATAAACTTAGCTATGCAGAACAATTTTTCCGCTTTTCCGGAAAATGGAAAATTTCCCAGACAGCTCGAAATTACTGTTGAATAGCTCGAAAATAGCTCGAAATTCCCAACCAAAAAACATCGAAATTCGTCACACCTGCATAGCTCACTTTATGCACCTTTCTTTTTAGCAAATCGTGCTTTTAAGATATTAAGATTTTGTTTTTTTAACAAATCACTAGCTTTAGTTATGCTGTTGCATAAACTTTTTTTCTTGAAAAAAATTACTGTGAAAATCTTTCAATGATATAATTTTTAATTTTACAAATGAATGTATAACCAGCACATTCCTTTCTTGTCATAAAAAGGATTAAAAAAAAACCACAAAAGAAATCATTTCAAATAACCGACTTCACGCCGCTTTCTTTCAACAGGGGGGAATGCTGCTCGCTAATATTGAACATTTCACTTAATTAAATTTTAATTACGTCTTAGTTTTAATGTTTTTAATGGACTTTAAGGCAAACATTCCGACACACGACACACAGACATAGACACAGGAATACAAGTGAATTACATTCACACATACATAAAGACTCAGTGCCTTTAACCGTTGCGGAATTGTTTTAACATTAACTGAAACATTGTCCACTCAGGCGTATTTTTTGCTGCCTGCTTTCTTGTCTGCTTTCTTCTTCTTTTTTGCCGTTGCAATGGCGGCGGTTTTTTATTTTGCAATTCTTCTTCGTTTCTTCGTTTGCTGCAAAAGGATATGCAAGAATGCGTTTGCTATCAGCCGTTGCCATGAAATGGACAATGACGTTGCGTGTTGGTATATGCAACTACATCTGTGTATTTGTATGTGGGTGAGCTTTTACTGTAGAGTATGACATTAAGATGACTGGCGCACAGTGGTTCATAGTTAAGGTTTGTAATCTGAACACTCAAAAAATTTTCCTTATTAAAATCTGACAAGTAGTGAATTTTAAACATTGAACACTGAACATTGAACATTGAGCATTGAATATTGAATATTGAAAATTGAACATTTAAAATTGAACATTAAGCGTTGAACATTAAACATTGAACAATGAAAACTGAATATTGAACATTGAACAATGAATATTGAACATTGATCATTGAGAATTGAATGGACATTGAACATTGAAAATTGAACATTAAGCGTTGAACATTAAACAATGAGAACTGAATATTGAACATTGAACAATGAATATTGAACATAAAACATTGAACATTGAGCACTGAACATTGAACATCAAACATTAAACGTTGAACATTGAACATGGAACATTGAACAATGAGAACTGAACATTGTACATTAAAAATTGAACAATGAATGTTGAACATTGAACATTAAACATTGAACATTTGTCATCGAAAACTAAACATTGAATATTGAACATTGAACATTGAACACTGAACATTGAACATTGAACATTCAACATTGAACATTGAACATTGAACATTGAACATTGAACATTGAACATTGAACATTGAACCTTGAACATTGAACATTGAACATTGAACATTGAACATTGAACAATGAATGTTGAACAATGAATGTTGAACATTGAACATTAAACATTAAACATTTATCATCGAAATTTAAACATTGAATATTAAACATTGAACATTGAACATTGAATATTGAACGTTGAACATTGAACATTGAACATTGAACATTGAACAATGAATGTTGAACATGGAACATTGAACAATGAGAACTGAACATTGAACATTAAACATTGAACATTGAACATTGAACATTGAACATTGAACATTGAACATTGAACATTGAACATTGAACAATGAATGTTGAACAATGAATGTTGAACATTGAACATTAAACATTAAACATTTATCATCGAAATTTAAACATTGAATATTAAACATTGAACATTGAACATTGAATATTGAACATTGAACATTGAACATGGAACATTGAACAATGAGAACTAAACACTGAAAATTGAACATTGAGCATTGAACATTAAACATTGAACACTGAACATTGAACACTGGACATTGAACATTAAACATTGAACATTGAACATTGAACATTGAACATTGAACATTGAACATTGAACATTGAACATTGAACATTGAACATTGAACATTAAACATTGAACATTGAACAATGAACATTGAACATTGAACATTGAACATTGAACATTGAACATTGAACATTGAACATTGAACATTGAACATTGAACATTGAACATTGAACATTGAACATTGAATATTGAACATTGAACATTGAACATTGAACATTGAAAACTGAACACTGAACACTGAACATTGAACATTGAACATTGAACATTGAACATTGTACATTGAACATTGAACATTGAACATTGAACATTGAACATTGAACATTGAACATTGAACATTGAACATTGAACATTGAACATTGAACATTGAACATTGAACATTGAACATGGAACATTGAACACTGAACATTGAACATTGAACATTGAACATTGAACATTGAACATTGAACATTGAACATTGAACACTGAGCATTGAACATTGAACATAAAACATTGAACAGTAGACATTTGACATTGAACACTGGACTTTGAACACTGAACATTAAACATTGAACATTGAACATTGAACATTGAACATTGAACATTGAACATTGAACATTGAACATTGAACATTGAACATTGAACATTGAACATTGAACATTAAACATTGAACATTGAACATTGAACATTGAACATTGAACATTGAACATTGAACATTGAACATTGAACATTGAACATTGAACATTGAACATTGAACATTGAACATTGAACATTGAACATTGAACATTGAACATTGAACATTGAACAATGAAAACTGAATATTGAACATTGAACAATGAATATTGAACATTGATCATTGAGAATTGAATGGACATTGAACATTGAAAATTGAACATTAAGCGTTGAACATTAAACAATGAGAACTGAATATTCAACATTGAACAATGAATATTGAACATAAAACATTGAACATTGAGCACTGAACATTGAACATCAAACATTAAACATTGAACATTGAACATGGAACATTGAACAATGAGAACTGAACATTGTACATTAAACATTGAACAATGAATGTTGAACATTGAACATTAAACATTGAACATTTGTCATCGAAATCTAAACTTTGAATATTGAACATTGAACACTGAACATTGAACATTGAACATTCAACATTGAACATTGAAAATTGAACATTGAACATTGAACATTGAACATTGAACATTGAACATTGAACATTGAACCTTGAACATTGAACATTGAACATTGAACATGGAACATTGAACAATGAGAACTGAACATTGAACATTAAACATTGAACATTGAACATTGAACATTGAACATTGAACAATGAATGTTGAACAATGAATGTTGAACATTGAACATTAAACATTTATCATCGAAATTTAAACATTGAATATTAAACATTGAACATTGAACATTGAATATTGAACATTGAACATTGAACATTGAACATGGAACATTGAACAATGAGAACTAAACACTGAAAATTGAACATTGAGCATTGAACATTAAACATTGAACACTGAACTTTGAACACTGGACATTGAACATTGAACATTAAACATTGAACATTGAACATTGAACATTGAACATTGAACATTGAACATTGAACATTGAACATTGAACATTGAACATTGAACATTGAACATTAAACATTGAACATTGAACATTGAACATTGAACATTGAACATTGAACATTGAACATTGAACATTGAACATTGAACATTGAACATTGAACATTGAACATTGAACATTGAACATTGAACATTGAACATTGAATATTTAACATTGAACATTGAACATTGAACATTGAAAACTGAACACTGAACACTGAACATTGAACATTGAACATTGAACATTGAACATTGAACATTGAACATTGAACATTGAACATTGAACATTGAACATTGAACATTGAACATTGAACATTGAACATTGAACATTGAACATTAAACATTGAACATTAAACATTGAACATTGAACATTGAACATTGAACATTGAACATTGAACATTGAACATTGAACATTGAGCATTGAGCATTGAACATTGAACATTGAACATAAAACATTGAACTGTAGACATTTGACATTGAACACTGGACATTGACTATTGGAAACTAGTCATTGAACAGAGAACATTGTTATTGGTTTTTTTTTAGATGTAGAAAATTAGTAAAACACTTATATTAAACTTTGACATTTAGTTTGTTGCTCAGTCCTTCATTTTTTGAGTTTAGTGCAAAAAAACCCATAGTGTGTTACCGAATTCTTATTGTAAGATTATAAGCAAGTTTTTCCATGCTAATTGTATATATGATAATTTAAGTCTTTGAACAATTTTCATCCACTGTGCTATGCACGCTCCTTGGCAACTGAATAAAAATCTCTTTCATTCATATTTAGTTAAAGGCGTACTTTCTTACGGTATTATCCTTTCCAAGATTTTATCACATTTTTATCATCTCCGTTTCATCGTTTTTTTTTTTTTTTAAATTTTTAATTTTCTGTTTGCTTTTATATTGAAATTACACTGAACAACGTCAATGGTGTTGGAATTGAATTTTAATGTTGCCACGTTATATCCACTTTTGCAAGTGCACTGCAATGAACGCAACTTTATTCATCTGTTGAAAGGATGCGCTGGAAAATATAATGCGCTTTTTTAATTTACTTTCACTTCGGGCGAACTTCTTTCATAAAAGTTTTTCCTGCTTTTTTTTACAATATTATCATAAGCAAAAATTCTAAATCTGTAGGCTTAAACTTTAATTTGGATAGTTTAGAAATAATGCTAGAATATTTAACATATTAAATGCTATAATTTCATATAATTCCCATATGTAATTATACTTGAAAGTAAGATTGATGCAAATAATTTAAAACTTCAAAGTGCATTTCAATTACATATTGAATTATTCATCTTCATCCATAATTTTTTCAAATGTGCCGAAAACCATTTCTTGTACATTTGTGTTGATTTCAGAAATGGCATTAATTAGTAACAAAGAAGAAAGATTCAAATGATGATTGTAAAAATATTGCCTAGCAATTTACATAAATCATTTGTCACATGTTTCTTCCTTTTTTTTGCATATATTTATTTAATTTTGAAACCCTTTTAACAGATGTGTAATTATGATTTAAGTATGCGACAACCTTGCCTTATATATGTGTATGTATGTATATTGTGTCAAAATAACGTTTTATGTGCTGTTATTATGTTGATTTAACTCTTATTCAGTGCCACAGGGACGCTTCTGTCATTTGTTAAATAATTGCAACATTTGCAAAATTATAATTTAGGGATTTTTGTAATGAAATAATAAATCAAATTTACACAAATAAAAAATATAAATAAACGTACAACTTTTTTTCAAATTGCATGCACTTTATAAACATAAAGTGAAGAAATTAATTCATTAGTAATAATTAAATTTCGAAAATATTCCATTGGATGATTTAATGTCAATGTCGCATGTGTTTCTTGGAGACTATGCATTTTATTTGTAAATTACGATGCATATTTTATAAAGAGTTAATGATTTATAATCAAAGTCCTTTTGGCAATATAGCAAAGGTAATATTTTTCAATCTTTCAAACGTAAAAATTTTTGAAAATTTTGCAATTTTGCTTTTATGGCTTCTTATGTCACTAATATGCCCCGTATGTGCTTAGTTTCTTAAAAAAAGTTGTAGTCCTAAAAAAAATCTGTAATATGACATATATATCACTGAGAGCAACAGTGATATATCACTGGCTCTTAGTGATATATCACTGATGATAACATATGATATGCATATCATTTGAAAGGTAATTAAATTTGCAATAATTTTCTCACAGCAAAAGGACTTAAAGGACGCTGTGAATAAAAACACGACTTTTTTTTAATTTTTAGATAAATATGTTTTGGTTAAATAATTTTTTTTTAATTCCTTTGTATACCTAGCTATGACTAAAATTTAATCTTATTTACATTTTTATACTGCACCCTCTTTGTTAAAACATTCAAGCCTATAGTACATGCAATTAATCAATTGATGTCTTCTTTTGTTCCAAGTCACACAAACACAGCAATTTATTTGAAAAGGTAAATATTTGCTTTATATCTTTGTAAACAAAAATTTAAATGTCAGTTGAACATTTTACAAATTCCTTAAATTGTAGTGTGCTCCTTTGTTTTACAAACATTGCAGGCACACAACAGTAGGTGAGCAAAATCTTCATTTAGCAATTAATTTTGTATTATGTCAGTAATATATATTATAAGTATGTTTATAATATGCTCAGTGTTGGTGTAACTGACAGTGACAGTGAGTATGATATAAGTTGTAATTAATATGTAATATAACTATTACATTTACGTATATGGATAATGCTTACTAACTGCATGTACTTGTCATCTCATAGTTTCCGAGATATTTGATATAATTTCAATTGTGTTTTACCTTTGGTTTGACACAACATTTTGATTGAAAATTTTGATTTTGGTTGTCCGGTAAAACTATTTGCATTTAGCATTTTATGAAATTAAATTGGATTGAATTAAATCGTTGGATTCTTTGAGAGAGTTAGATTTATCATACAAAGCAAGAGACACCTGCTTTGTAGCAATAATTCTATAAAAATTTGAAGCTAATCCATCAGGTTTTTAGTTCCTCTTCAGATTGTACTTGGTAATTTATGACACTTTTCTACAGAAATTTTTTTTAATAAAAATTTGCATAATATACATATTTCTTTGAAACAACGTAAAACTAAAAGGATACTTCATAATCTAAAAGATTTTACATAAAATTAAACAAAAAAAATATTTTTTTATTCAGTTTTTTGAGTTATGCACGTAACAGCAGCTGTAGCTCTTAAGCAAATTATATAGCTTTAACCTAAATTATAACTAAAAATATAATTTTTATATTGAAAAATTTTTATTTTTTTGCTTTCATTCAACAATAATAATGCTATTGTGTGCTGCATTAGCAACTCCACCCAACCACTTATTACTGTCTTGTCCAGCAGAAGAGTGCTTACTTACTTATACGCTCATTCGCTTACACACTTATTATTATGCAGCATTTGTAATCGCAGTAGTAGTAGTGGTGGCATTAGTTGTAGTAGTAATGGTAGAACAAAGCAACTACTGCATTGTCCAAACCTATATGCATGTATTTCTAGTAGTGCCGGTTGCCCCCAAACTCATCATACACTGGTTGCCCGCATTTAAAATTCCCAATGCTGCAGTAGCAGCATAACAAACTCTCATGACATCTACGGTTTTCGAGTTATTACGACTGACTACAACAGTGTGTAGAGTCGAGTGTGCAACGACAACAACAACAACAACAATGGCATAAGTTAAATATGCAGGCCAACTCAACTTTATGCAATTCGGTACGTACTGTCCACCTCCATCTCCTTTTCATCCTTTGCAATTTGTATGAATTGTGCTGCTCCTTTGCTTCTTTAAAGCAACTGACGTTGGTTGCTTTAGCTCTGCGCTCTTTGACGCTGTGTTGCTGTTGTTGTTTTTATACGACTGTCCTTCAGTTAGTTTTATGTTACCGCTGTGTCAGGATAATAATAAAAATAATGATATGAATGCATGTTTAGAAAGAAAAAAGGACGAAAAACAAAAAAAAAAAAAAACAGCAACAAAATGAAATAAAATGAAATAGAAATTCTTGCATTGCATGACATTCGACCAAACGACCGGCACACTGACTCGAAAGCTTGAAGAAAGAAAAGCAGCAGCAGCAGCAGTAAAAATGAAAATGAAAAAAAAAACTTTATAAAAATTAAATATATTAAGTCTGAATGTACTTGACAGAATGGAAAATGTTTATCAATTCAAATAAATTGCACTCGAGTGTGTAATAAATTCGCCTAAGTATGCAGACGCTGATGTGCTTTGTGTTTTTCTGACTGCTACTGCCAGTGCTGCCAGTTTGTTGCTATTGTTGTTGTTGTTTTTGGGGTTTTTCTCCCTTAATTAAAAGCGGTTACTTTAGTGATGAAGATGGAAAAATTAAGTTTTATGAATGTGCCCTGTCAGTCACATAAAGAAAGAAGACAAATATAACGAATGAAAATGTTGCTCTGTTGCATTGTGCATTTGCAATTTAGTGGAATTTTCAAAATTACACCAGCAGCACTTGGTTAAAATAAGACTAACATTAAAATCTTGCAAAGTAGCAGATTTTAGAAATGCAAATTTGTATTGTTACTAATTATGAAATTGTGATGTTTTTTGTACTGAGTTATTGTATATAAAAAGTTTAAAAAGGAACTCTCACAACTATGTAAATGATATTTTCTAAAAATTTCATGAGATAAAATATTTAAATCGCATGGGATAAAAATATCATGCGATAAAAGTTTCATGAAATAAAAATCTCATGCGATAAAAATCTCCTTGTGAAGCAAAACACGCCAAGTGAACCAGGTTTAAATTTTTTTGTCTCCGATTTCGCTAAAATTTGGCAGTTCCGGTGTGCAGAAACCATAATCCGGGAGGAGTACTGTTTGTTATTAAAATACAGGGTGTTGAAGTTGGCGTTTTTAGTAATTTTCATGAAAAGAGTGTTTTTTCAAAAATTTATATCTTACACCAAAGTTTATAAATTGATATATATATAAGTAAATGGTCTCATTTATTTTTAAGTGTTCTTTTTATAAAAAAATATTACTTCGTGAAAAAAATTATTTTTCACCAAAATTTTTTACACTTAAAAATACTTTTGAATTTTTTTTTTTAAAAAACCCACCTTAAATTTTTTAAGACTACTTTAAACGAAAGCATAATTTCTAAGCTTTAAAATGATGTATAACTCAAGGTGGAGTTGGTCGCTAGATGAATGTTTTTGACTTATGAACGCCCACGGAAGGCATCTTACGAAAAAAGCGTACTAGGCATAAAATGCTTAGAATCGTCCAAGAAATACGTGTGAAGATTTTGCGAGTTTTTTGGCAAGTAAAAAATACATTTTTTTTTTCCTTTAATAATTTTTGAAAAAATGTAAACAACATTTTTTTTTTAAAAATTATTCAAAAAACAAAATGATTTAAGAAACTCCAAAATTTTTGAAGAGACACCCTTTTCATGAAAGTGACAAAAAACGCCAATTTCAACTCCCTGTATTTTAACAACAAATGGTACTAGAACCAAATCCTCCCGAATTATTGTTCTTACACATTGGATCTACCATATTGCCAAATTTGAGCGAAATCAGAGACAAAAAATTTTCAGCTGGTACTCTTGTCGTGTTTTGCTTCATATATGTAGCAAATCTTACGTAAGCCTCATTTAATTTGATTTTCGTGATATCACGTGAATTTGATTACTTTTTTATTACAGATAATTTTATGTCTTGGAAACTTTCAATGCGATATTTTGCCTTTCAGTCAACTGGCCCATGTAACTGTCAAGTTTGCTACGTTAAAAGTTTACTTTTCAGTGAAGCGCTGCCAAAATGAGCACCAACATTTTCTTTATGACAGCAATCAATTACGGTTTCATTAAAATGATATTAAATTTTTAAAGCTCAAAAAAATTACTAATTAATTAAATTGAACAATTTGCAAGCATATGCAAAAGTATTCTCCTCAAATATATAAAATAAATTCTCGAAATTTCCCTTCCGCCTGCAAGGCCCTTGTTGAATCAAGGCATATATTTGCGCGAATACATAAGTCAACATCAAACTTTTAATTAAATGAAATACGATATGGTAGTAAAATTTTCCAATAATTTTTGTGTTGAGTTCAAGAGGAAAACGGGGGAAAAAAAAAATCAACAGAAGCTACATTTGAACAAATATTTTGCCACGAAGAGGCTGCTCATAAAATTTGAATTTTCGCCTAATTATATGCAATGCAGAAACTCATGCTTTATTTTCTATCTTTGGTAGACGGAGAACTTGCTTTTATAAAATTAATACCGCTAATAAAAAAGCGAAAAAATTTGCAGACATAAAATTCTGTATTTAAAGCTCGAATTAAAGTGACGCTCGTCGTAAATAAGACAGTAATTAGCAACAGCAGCAGCGCCTAAAAGCTGACAGTAAGAAAATCTTTTCTACATTTTTTTTTTTTTTTTTATTTCGCTCGTTTCTTAATCCTTTCATTTGCTGTCCTGAACACATAAAGAGAAAGCGACCGACTGTCGTCGTTGTGGCTGTTTTTATGCCCCAACGTAATCAAATTCTGAGATTCATTTTCAACATGCGTTTGCGGCGGCTGCTTTTTTGTTCTTCTCTACCAAATGATGAAAATTCTTTGCTGCTTTAACTCTCTTTCTCTTTTGGAAACGGAAAATGGCAACGGAAATGGAAATGGTTTAATGTTTGTGTAGACAACCAGCAGCAGCAGCATCAGCTGCGGTTGAGATGGTGACGCGTTACTGCTGAGATAGCGTGAATTTAGGCCACTGGTTATTATAGGCACTTTTACAGCTATGCTTTTGTTGTTCGTATGTATGTAGTATAGGGGAACTGATGCTATTGTGGTATAGGTAATCTTTTTTTGAAATTTGCAAGAGAACCGTTACATCAAATTCAGCCAAATTTTTTATGCTGATCAGTGAAATATTGCCAGCAGAATATTTTTCAATAAAATGTGTACAATTTCATTAAAAAAAGTTATTGAGCAAAATCTGAAAAAAGTCAAAAAAAAGCTGTTTTCAAAGAGTTGGCATGTAATGTGGTATGTATGGTAGAGTAATGTGGTATACTTATACCATGTAACCAAATATAAAGTTTGGAAGGTATGAAATAAGTTCATAATAACATTTACATTGGTTCTCAAACTCATAGTTCTTATTAAAAAATAAACAGCCATCAAATAATGTTAAGAATATCAAGAAATGTTCATATACCACATTAGCCAAGCCCTATACCACAAAAAATGCGAAAAATTACATCGACCACACGCGATTAACGTTTCGTTCAATTGTCATCGGAAAATTTTTGTTTGGTCCATGACAGCAACACATCCCAGGTTTTTTATGTTTTCTGAGTGGATTAAAGCAGTGACGTTCGCAGGTTCTTTCCCAAAGCGGAGATATGCGACCATATCACATTGAAAAACTATGCCACAATAGCATCAGTTCCCCTACTACTTGATAAAATTAAAGTCGTCAAGTCTGACTATTGCATGTCGACTGTAGGCGCAAATTTAACTAAGTATATTGGTATAAAGACAAACAATTTTTTAAATGTGTCAAAAATCGCCCAATAAACATAATTATAAAATTTATGAAAGAAAAATATTTCAGCATGCATAAACCATCAACGGATGCCAGCTACCAATCTTTGTAGTGAAAGCCACTAGGTAGCAAGAAAAGCAATCCTCGAAAGTCGTACTGGAAACGTATGCTAAAAAACAAAGTGTACATGAAGAAATACCTTCTTTTTCTGTCACTTCGGGATTTAAATTTCCTTAAGCTTATGACTTTCTGTTCGCTATCATCTTCTTCAAAATATTTTTATACGTTCCGCATACTTTCTTGGTGATAAAAAAAGTCCCTAAACTTTCTAAAATCTTTAGTTATAATTCGATTGCTGCGGGTTTTTACATATTTCCAAAACTATTGGTTACTTTTCGAAAGATAAGCATATACATTAAACATTACATTTTTATCGTTTTTTTTTTTTTCTGTTTTTTGTACAAAAGTTCTTGCTATATTTGACTGTACTACCACATGGTTGATGTACTTTCCCTCAAACAGCGTAGTGTGCACATGGCGCGCGTAAAAAATTCATTTCATCAAAAACGCATAAAAAACAGCAGCTGTGGACACAGTTTTTTGCATTGAATGTTCCTTCAATACTGTGAAGGATTTTGCTTTGCAAATTTAGTGCCGAGATTGTATGCGGTAGCTTTGTTTGGTCCTTGTCTCTGGCATTAAATCACTAACCAAGGTTTTAAGTACCAATTTTGCAATTGTCGAGAGAAATTGGGTTTTTGCGTTTTGGCTCTTTAACGTATTCTTGTGCGTTTCTTGTGCTTTAATGTTTGCGTTTATTTGTTAATTATTGCGTTGCCGTCATTTCTACAAACTCTGCATGGCATTTAGTTTCTTTTTAATTAAGTTTCAAAAATTTATAGATAAATTTTTCGAGTAAATGAAATTTAAATTTACCCTTTATGTTGACTTAAGAGAACTCGCAATTGCGATATTTAAGCCATGAAATTATCTGATATTTAATCAATTGAGTCCGCGCCATCATTTCTTATTTTAAAACACAAGAAACAGATGATGCAAATAAATAAATAAAACTATCGAGCGATAAGAATATCATGAGATGAAAATATTTTGCAATAAAGTTTTTACAAGATCAAAATGTTATGCGATAAAAGTTGCATGAGATAAAAATAGCATGAGATAAAAAAATTTCCTAAATAGAAACATTTTCGATCGCATACAAAATTAATAGAGAATTTTATTGCATGTTATGTTTGTTCTTTAAATTCTCTTCCGTATTAATAATCTCATGTCAGCTCAATTTAATTTTATTCTTAGAGTATCCTGTTTAAATAATTAATTAAGTTATCATGCGATAAAAACCTCATGAGATAAATATGTTTCGTGATGAAAGTCTAATGAAGAAAAAGTGTCATATGATAAAAGTTGCATGATTTGAAAAATCAAGCGATATTTTTGAAAAAAATTAAAATGTTCACAAGCAAAATGGGTGCCGCATGGCACCGCTGGGCATTAATGAGCTTAACAAAAAACTTCCTAAAGAGAAACCTGTTACATCGTGCATATACTTAATTGTTGGATATTTATAGAGAATTTTGTTGCATGATATTTTCATCCTTAAAAAATATTTTCTGTATGAATAACCTCTAGCTTAAATTAAATTGATTCTCATACGGCCATGCTTAGATTATTATTAAAAATGTTATTCATGAGATACAAATATTCGGAAAATTTTTATTCAACTGAAATATAATGAGCTTAAAAAAAACAAATTTCCTAAGGAGAAACCTATTCTATGTATATAAAATTAATGGATGGCTATAGAGAAATCAGTTGCATGATATGTTTGTCCTTAAAATGATCTCATATATGTAAGCTCATTTTAATTTGACTCTCATAGGGTGATAACTAGATCATTAGTAAAAATGTCATGCAATAAAACTATCATGTCACAAAAATTATGCGCGATGAAAGTTTCATGAGACAAAAATATCATGCGATAAAAGTTGCATGATATTAAAAGAGCATGCAATAAAAATGTCATGACATAAAAGAATTATTTTCTATATGCAGGTTTAATCTAATTCAAGCCACATTTGACTCTCATGTCATCATAACAGTAGTGTTATTGAGGCAGGGATAATAATGGCACTGTATTAACTCTCTTATTTATACTCCAGTTTTGCTTGCACAAGTTTTGAATATATTTAGATGGAGTTTCGATAGGTTTCAAAAAACAGTGTGATCTTTTGAACAATATCACCTTACTGTACTACAGAAGTATCTATGTATATACTCCTGCTACATCCTACTGCAATATTACTACATATTCATATGAATTATTTTATTTTGGTGTAGGTGGTTCACATGTACCTATTAAACGTGTGGGAAATGTAACATCCCAAGGGGAAAAGAAGTGCTTCAAAAACCCTTCTGAAGTGCATCTTTTTTACCAATAAGCGCTTCCGCTCCGTAAGAACATTACTTTCTTTTAACATTGCATGTCATAGGATGTAAGCGAGAACAAGCTTACCGCAGCCTTACCAAAAAAGGGTTTTTGAAGCGCTTATTTGTAATGCTGCGGTAAGCGTTTTTTCAATAAAATTAAAAAAAAAAAAGAAAAGCACTCGGTCACACCATGATTTAAATCCACGACCGTCCGTGTAATTGATAAAACCAAATTATTTTTACTTACATTTACCAACTTTTTTGTCCGCTACACCAATGCCCCTGCGGGTAAGGGGTCAGAATATACCCGAGGTAAGCATGCCTGTCGTAAGAGGCGACTAAAAGCGGGTGACCAGCCAGGGTGTGGAAGGGCGTAGCGTTGGACAGCGTTGCGCCTCGAAAGAAAAACCCACAAGGCCCGTAACTGGCACTGACAAGGCGAGTCGATGTCGCCTTAAAATAAGCATCTTGTCAAAGTCAAAATCCTGAAGCGTCTGACCCAGAGTGGGCGGCTCCCAGGTCAGCGTCTGTTCCACATTGGGCGGCTGAAATTAAAAGTGAATTTGGCCACTATATTTGCAGCGCTTGCCGGATCCAGCTTTAAGCTTATAACTTACTGCGTGGGGCGTTGCCGGGAAGATTATACTAATGAAGCATGGATCGAAAAACGATGGGAAATAACTCTCCAAGTGGTACCCACCAGAGTGTAGTTAATCCATCTGCCTCGGCAGCATGCATATCGGATTTGGAGGTGCAAGAAACATGCATAGTTAGGAATGATTCTCCTATAACTGGAACCAATATGGTTTCTCAAAATTTTAAAATCCTTTCGATGAAAACTCGAACACGCATCGGCTCTTGGAATGTCCGAACTCTAAATATTGGCCCTATGCTCCTCCTAGGAGTTAAAGGAGAATACATACATTAGGGCTGTTCAAAAAAAAAAAAATTTTTCGAATTTTCAAGATATACTTTGGCATCACGATCTACATCATGACAGAATATCCCAAAAAATTTTTCAGATTTTTAAATTCATATTTAAAGGTGGCTCAAAGCAGAAATATATTTTTATTTTTTTTTTTTTAGCATTAATTACAAAATGTTGTCAAACAATTTGAAAAATTTGTTTTAGAGTTATTCAAAAACATTTATTTTGTTTGTTTTTTAATGAACTTTAAAACCTACGCTGTAATTTTGACAAAAAAAAATTTGACACTTCTTAAAAAATGAAAAACTGCTCTAAGAAGGCGAAATTTTACGGTTTTTCAAAGAAAAAAGTCATCGTGTTTTAAACGAAATGAACATTTTTTAATTTACAAGATCTCATTCAAAAGAGCTCTTAAAAACCTTCAAGACCAGATATGTTAAGACATTTTTGGGCCAGCAAGCTCGATGACAGAACGTTTGAAACATAGTAATGCAGCCCTGTGAAAGGCAAAACGCTTTTTACTCAAGAGGGAGGCATCTTACAAAAAAGTGCCCATGGCATAAAATGCTTAAAATCATCCAAGGAACAAGTGTGAGTTGTTTTTTTTTTTTTTTTTTGAGAGTTTATTAGAAATGACGTTAAAAAAATTGTTTTTCTAAAATTAAGTAAAAAAAAAAAAAAACAATTTGCACTTGTTCCTTGGATGATTTTAAGCATTTTATGCTATGGTCACTTTTTTGTAAGATGCCTCCCTCTTGAGTAAAAAGCGTTTTGCCTTTCACAGGGCTGCATTACTATGTTTCAAACGTTCTGTCATCGAGCCTGCTGGCCCAAAAATGTCTTAACATATCTGGTCTTGAAGGTTTTTAAGAGCTCTTTTGAATGAAATCTTGTAAATTAAAAAATGTTCATTTCGTTTAAAGCACGATGACTTTTTTCTTTGAAAAACCGTAAAATTTCGCCTTATTAGGGCAGTTTTTCGTTTTTTAAGAAGTGTAAAATTTTTTTGTCAAAATTACAACGTAGGTTTTAAAGTTCATTAAAAAACAAACAAAATGAATGTTTTTAAATTACTCTAAAACAAATTTTTCAAATTGTTTGACAACATTTTGTAATTAATGCTAAAAAAAAATAATAAAAATATATTTCTGCTTTGAGCCACCTTTAAATATGAATTTAAAAATCTGAAAATTTTTTTGGGATATTCTGTCATGATGTAGATCGTGATGCCAAAGTATATCTTGGAAATTCGAAAAATTTTTTTTTTTTGAACAGCCCTAACATACATACACACCAATGCCCGATGATATGAAGAGGTATTAAATTTGTATATTAAGCAAATGTTGTCCAAACAGAATTTGACATACGAATGCTCCTACAGCCTTACATAGAATAATTGTGAAATTAGTTTCAATTCAATTTAGCAAAAGTAAATAAATGAGAGAAAGGAAAATAGAAAGTGAAATAAAAAAAGGTTGAATAAAAAATATTTTATTAAAAAAAAATTAAAGCAAAAAAAAAAAAAAAGGAAAGAAAAAATCACCCGGGCTAGGTTCGAACCCATGTTGTTCTTACTGCAGCCTTACAAAAAATCGTTGTAGAGTGCTTCTAAATTTCTATGGGGACAAGCACTTTTTGAAGTGCTTGGATCAGAAGCGCTAAAAATTTTTCATCTTGGGGTCTGCAGAGTATTTTTTTTTTTGTCATAATGTTGATTTGTTGTTGTTCGTGCTATTTTTGCTAAGCTGTCTTTTACTAAGTTTTGGCAGAAACATATTTTTACAAAAAAAAAAAAAAATTGGAGCAAATAAAATGAAAGACACAAAATCAAAATGAACTCAATTGTGTAGACAAAACTTATTGCTAAGTTGTTGTTGTAGCTGTTATTATTATTACTATGATTGTTTGTTTCTTTTTGGTTTCTTTGCTCCTTTCGGATATGGTTTTTAATATTCTTTTAGAATAATCCACCGTTACATCAACAACTTTTGCTGGTAACTGGAACCATTAAAAAACACCTACATGCCAATCAAAAAACACAGCGACAGCAGCGCTACAAAAATAACTACAACTACAAAGAAAAACTGTCAAGGAATAAAAATACGTGACGTTTTTTCTGAAAGTTGAATATTTTGCTATAACCCACAAACAACCCTTTTATTTTTGCTCTTTCTATTTAGTTACTTGGGCTAAATAAAGTCAAAATGTATATTTAAGCACAAAAGTAAGTAATCGAAAAAATTGGGACGCAATGCACCATGAGAAGGTTTGAGAGAACACTAAAAGAAGTACAAGTGTGTAAATCTTCGTCCTTTTTTTAAGTTCTCAACCAATCAATGAAACGCTTTAAAAGTACCATACAAATTACCAAAAATGATTTATAACTTTTAACTGAATTTTTGACAAACTTACTTATCGACTTGAAGATTAAAGACCAAATAGTCATAAAAAACCTAAAACTTTTATTTGCAAAAACTACTTTAAAGAGTTGTTTGTTTGTTTTTTTTTTCAACTCACACACAAAAGACGAAGAAGACGAAGTGGTTAAAACCAAAAAGAGCCCTACAAGCGCCTTAAATGTAACACTTAATCTGTGTTTGCAAAGTTGGTTGGACGGACGGACAACACCAACAACTTTGCAAAATTTAACTAAAAATCTTTGATATTTCCATCGTTCTTGTGTAAAATTTCTTATGCAGAAAACGGAAATTTGGAAAATCTTTGGCCAGCAAATTTTATGCAGCACCTGCTGCTTCGTATTCTGCATATTCTGACTGTTGCAGCAACAACAACAGAAACAAATATACTTATTTCATCTCTAAGCCATCTATCTCTTTTTCGCAATTGCAGCCATTTCGTGCCATTTTCTTAAATCACAATTTGTGTGCGATAAACTTTTCCAATTTCCACAGTTTTCCTCGTATTTTACTACAGTGCTGGTGGTGCAAATAAATAAACAAATAATGAAAGTTAAAGGAAATCACAGAAAAACAACAGCAAAAACAAAAACAAATTTGCAACAAATTATAAACTATAAATGGAGTGTGGTGGGGAAAGGAAGGGGGAGGGGTGGCTTTGCATTTATCTTTCGCTTACGTTGTGGTCGATACACTCTTCCGGTAGTAGAGTTTTTTTTTTTTGGTTTTTGGCTTAAAAAGGTGGCAAATAAATACGCAATGAAGTGAAAAGCAGTTTCGGGATAAACAAAAGCACGGAATTATATTGGCAAAAAGTTTTTTGCTCAAATTTGCTAACTTTTTGCATCGCTTTGCTTTGCTCTGAACTAATTGTGTTGATTTGTTGCATTTTAGTTGCAAATTAAATTTTTATTGCATACTTAGTGGGGTGGTTTGTGTATGAAAAGGAAAATTATCATTTATTTTATTGTTAAAAATAAGTTAATTTTTATTATAATGAGTCATGTACTGCACAATGACCTATTGTCCTATGTAATGCACTTAAAGTTCTTCTAGAAGCTTAAACATAAGTGTGCCATAACTAATAAAATAAGAAGAAATCAAACTCGATCTGATATATTTACTTAGTGAACATAGATTGCTTAGATAATACTTCAAGGTTTTAAGCTCAAAGATTACGTTCCCTGTCCCAAAGTACTAAACATGTGGCTAGTGATGCAATCAGTTGGAGGACCAGTATAGTCATATAAATTTAATAACGATCTACCCATCAATCTATCATCGAGGTCATTTGCAGAGTATACTGACAAATCTACAGTCATACGACCTATAACACTTAGTCTACCGATTCATTGACAAGAATCAATAGTATCAAAAAGAGTAATCCAAACTGACGACAAAATTTTATGTTGCGAATCATACCTTCGATTACAGGATTTTGATAGATTTTCTTCATGCAAATGAACGTCCACATTTTAAATTATTGCTTCTCTAATAAAGGGTGATCCAATAAGAGCTTTCTACTTTATTTTCCAAATAAAATACATAAAAATCAATTATTGATGCAAATCTTCATTTGGAATGATAGTTTGGTTCCTACAACTTAATGTTTAAAAATTATTTTGTTCAAATATTGACCACGATTAGCTTTTAAATGGTTCATTCTGTGGGTCTAATTTTTGAAAACTTTTTCAAGCATATCGGCCGATATTCCTTGAATAACACGAATAAAGTTGGTTTCCAAAGCGTCAATAGTTTCGGCTTTGTTGACATAAATAAGTGATTCAACATATCTCCAAAGAAAGTCATATGATCTTGGTGAACAATTAACAGGAGCATTTCTTGAGCTGATGTTTTCATCGAACGTTTCCCTCATCATAGCGATTGTTTCTCCAGCTGTATGGTATATTGCGTCATCCTATTGAAACTAGAGGTTGACTTCACTAATATCCTGAATTTTTGGCAACAAAAATTCATTGATCATTGCTCTGTAGCGAGCACCATTGACCGTAACACGGGCTCGTTCCACATTTTTGAAGAAATATGGTCCGATGATACCTCCTGCCTATAAACCACACCAAACAGTACATTTATCGGTCCAACTTCGCCTAGTTTTTCCTTCGAACTTGCATATAATGTTCTTAGTGTTTGAATGAAATTCGCTTGGGTTATCTCAAAAAACATTTCAAAATCTTTCTTCTATGGGAGTTGCCATGCCCTCTTGTCTAAGTTTTCTTAGTTTTTGTAATTGCTATCCCTACACATTTCGTGAATGGGGATTATGTCCGTGGGGACTATGTCCGGCAACCAGTGTAGTTTGCTTTTGTTATTGCAAATAATGCTCTTATTATTGTATTTTGAATATATATTTTGTATACGCAGTTGGTCTGTCCCTTGACTACTTTCATTCATTTTCCATCCCTCGACTTAACTTTTACGGTAAAGCTACTGTACTAAATTTCATCAAATTACCTTGCTTAGTTTTCCCGTAAAAAATATTTCTACAGACAACCTTCCAGTCAGACAAAGAAACGGATATGGCTCAGGAGGTGACGCTGATCAAGAATTTATATGCGTACTTTTCTATAACTGCCGCGCCTCCTTCTCTGCGTTACAAACGGAAGGAATGAATGAAGGAATATACCTTGAGTGAATGGTAAATAAAATCCCCACATCATTCCACTCTCGGATCTTTTTAGCAATTGTAGCCATCACACTAATTGTTATTGCTTTCTTTGTTAGAGCTTAGCTACAGCAAATAAGCGAAACTCCTAAATTGCAAAAGTTTTATGCACAAAACAATTGTGTGTATGCGTGTGTACTGTTGACGCACACCAGTGCATTAGCGTACGCACTCATGCAGTTCGCACTATCTAAAGCGTGTGTCTTTTTTGTTTCAAATAAACTTGAAAGCTAGTGTGTAAGTGTAATTGTATGTATATGTGTATGTAAGTATAAGTACAAATGTTTTGCAGCAAGTGTGCGTGCGGCTGCAAAGTGCAATTAAGCACGTTTTAATGAAGCTACTTTTGTGGTAAAATATTTTTTTCACATTTTTTTTTCAAATTTTTGTGCACTCGTTAAGCTTTCAAGGTTTTCAAGAGTCGACGAATCTGAAACTGAGTTGCAACAACTCAATTTGTTGCGCTGCACACGTCATCAGCATGGTGGATAAAGTGGATTTTTCAAGTGCTCTGCAGCAACAGCTTTACGATGTTTAAGCGGTTTTTTAAGGATGTGCGCGCGTTTTTATGTTATTTCAAGTGTGTGTGTGTATGTGTGCAATCTGTCAGCCTCTTATGAGTTGAAATCTTGTTATGTACACGCAATAGCAGCAGCAGCAGCACCAAAGGCATTAGCAACGCAACTTGTTGCCACACAGATTTATGAACTTTACTGGCACTAATGAGTTTCGCAGTCAAGAGAAGATTTTTTGCAGGATTTATGAGAATACGAGAAAATATAGAAAAGCGAATTGTGTGCTTAAGAGTTTGAGCAAAAAAAATAGTTGCATACTTTAGGGGCGCAAGAATTGACAGCAAAGCATGAGAATGCTGCAATTTATGGAAAAGTCAGGATTAAATTGGTTAAAAGAGAGCTTTATAGTAATAATTTACAAATTGATTTCATCAGAGAGTTTAGTGCTGCTCTCTCGAATTACTTATTAAAACTCCTTTCAAAGCAAAGCATTTTTTTAATGTTTCTCTAATTCACGGCCAAAATTTTAATAAAAATAATGATATAACTAACGAAAGTATATCACAGGGGCTTACTTACTTAGGCTGACACAATTTTGTGTTGCCTCCTACCATTAACATGCATCCTGTTCCCTTTGGATTTTAAGTGCTGTAAACGTTATGCGCCTATTACTCGTCGTAACTGCAGTGGGCGTTTCACCGCAGGAAAACATTGAAAATTTGCGCTGGTTGAGCGCCGGTCATACGGAATTTTGTGCCACATTGTGTGCGATGTATACCAGAGCCATAAATGTTTTGGAGCCATAAATCATAATCATGCAGCATAGTATGTACGAGTACATGTGTATACACTAGGGCGGTTTCAATTAAGTTTAAGAAAATTAAAGTAATTAAAAAAATGTTGACTGAAGTCAAGCAAAAAATTTATTTAAACCCAGATAAAGCTTGATAAGCTAGTAAAATTAAAATACTTGCAGACATTCTAAAATTTTGATAAAGTGCTGAAAAATGTTGCTGAAATTGTCGAAGAAATGGCAAAATATTGATTAAGTTCAAAAAAGTTGATGAAATTGCAAAATGCTCAAAATATTGCAGAGATTGAGAAATGTTGATAAAGGTGAAAAATGTTGCGGAAGTTGAAAAATGTTGCAGAAACTGCAAAATGCTCAAAAAGTCGAAAAATATTGCAGAAATTGAAAAAAGTTGATCAACTTGAAAAATGTTGCAGAAACAGAAAAATGTTTCTAAAGTCGAAAAATGTTGCAGAAATTGAAAAATGTTGATTAAGTTCCAAAAAGTTTATGAAATTGCAAAATGCTCAAAATATTGCAGAGATTGAGATACGTTGATAAAGTTGAAAAATGTTGCGGAAGTTGAAAAAGGTTGCAGAAACTGCAAAATGCTCAAAAAATCGAAAAATATTGCAGAAATTGAAAAATGTTGATTAAGTCGAAAAATGTTGCAGAAATTGAAAAATGTTGATTAAGTTCAAAAAAGTTGCAGAAATTGAAAAATGTTGATTAAGTTCAAAAAAGTCGATCAGGTCGGAAAATGTTGCAGAAAATGCAAAATGCTCAAAAGTCGAAAAATATTGCAGAAATTGAAAAATGTTGATAAAGTTAAAAAATGTTGCAGAAACTGAAAAATGTTGATAAAGTCGAAAAATATTCAGAAATTGAAAAATATCGTTAAGGTCGCAAAATGTTGATGTCGAAAAATGTTGCAGAATTTGAAAAATGTTGATAAAGTTGAAAAATGTTGCACAAATTTATAAAAATGTTGCAAACATTGCAAAATGGTTATGAAGTCGAAAAATGTTGCTAAAATTGCAAAATATTAATAAAGCCGAAAAATATTCCTAAATAAGAAAATATCGATAAGGTCGCAAAATGTTGCAGACAATGAAAAATGCTGATTATTTCGAAAAATTGTGCGGAAATTAAAAAATGCTCAAAAACTAAAAAAATGTTGCAGAAATTGCAAAATGCTCATAAAGTTGAAACATGTTGCAGATATTAAAAAATTTTGATAAAGTCGAAAAATGTTGCAAAAATCGCCAAATGCTCATAAAGTCGAAAAATGAAAAATGCAAATATAACAAAACGTTGCTAAGGTTGAAAAATATTGCAGAAATAACAAAATGTTGGTTGAGTTCAAAAAGTTGTAGATATTGCAAAATGTTTATAAAATAAAAAATATTGCAAAAAAATTAAAAATGTTTCTAAAATAAACAAATATTGTGTAAATTTTGTTATGTTTTGTAATGTTGATTGAGATAAAAAATATTGGAAATTTCTTAAAAGATGCAATAGAAATCCTAAAATTTGGATTTAGGCAAAAAATGACGCAGAATCAAAAATATTGCATAAGATTTTTGAAACATAGATAATTTCTATTTAATTTGGCCCATTTAATTAATGCAAAAATAGAAAAATACTTTCTCATTCATGGAATTGTTCACTCTAGGAAAATATACCATACTGCACTTCTACATATCCTTATACATTGAATTTTCTCATTTTTCTGCCATTTAAATGTAGAATTTTCAATCATTTTTCACATAAGTTTATAGGCCAACACACATATACTTATGCATGTATTAGTACACACACAATTCCATACATGCATGTGCATAAGTGTAGGCGAAAGCATGTCGTTTGCTGCTATTCACAGGTCAAGTATACCGCAATGTGTTTGTTTGTGTGTGGACTTGTAGGTAAATAAAGTGTTGCCATTAAAAGAAATTCCTTCACCTTCTGCAAATATCTCATAAAAATCTAAAAAATTTACCGCTAAGTTATGGAAGAAAGAAAAAAAAGCGCCATTAAAACTTAAAAGAAAACGGAAACGGAAACTGTTATGGCAAAACCAAAACATAAAGCAAGCGCTGTCGTCACCACTTTTTATGGTGAATGCTATGCAGTGAAGTTGTAAAAATGAAATATTAAAATTTTTCTTTTCAGTTTTATATTTTCTAATCAGCTAAAAATTTCTAATATTTCATTTTTCACAATTCATTTTAACAGGACATATTTGGAATTTTTTTATTCAGCTTTATATCGATTTTTTATACAAAAAAAAGAAACTCAAATTATGGCTTACATTATGGCATGGTTTCGAATAAATTGCAAGCATATACGAAAAAGCAAAAACAAACGTAAACAAATTAAAATTAATGATGTGACGTAATGTATTTAGTGAAACGCAAGTGTTTTCGTAGAAAGACCATATTTACCATTGTTCTGTTTTTGGTATAAAAAGCAAAAATGTAGAACATATTTTTTTTTATAATTTTTATTGTTTATTTGAGTCAAAACACCTACCATGATTGCTGTTATGATACTTTGGAATGTGTGGCGGCAGTATAATTGTCTTCGTTACTACATTTGTACCAAATATTTTACTGCATTTGCTGCACGACCATTCAATTCAGTTAAAAGTTTTTGCAGTGCAATGAAATTTGCGTGATTCAAAATTCATTTAAAAAGAACATGATGGCACGAGAGTAATATTTAATATAGTTTCAAATATTTTTTTTTTCTTGGCATTAGAGTTTGTTTTTGCAGCAATTCTATGCCTATTGTAACAAGATTGACCTCTCAAATTTGACTGAAATTTTAGATATGGTTTCGTTTGATAATAATTTTTTCTTAGTGGCTTTTTGGGATGTTTTAATTTAGATAGCCTTGAAGTCCTTTTAGAAAATTTCGAAATTGTGATTGATATTTTGATGTTTTCTTTTTATAAAAATAAGTTGATGCATTTTAATTGGTTTTTTTATGCTGTTTACGTAGGTACTAATTGTCGTTTAAAAAGTAAACAGTGGAAATTTTTTGTTATTCCTTTTTTTCTCAGAAGTGATAACGCTGTTGATGGCTTAGTACATATACATTTTTTTTTTTTTCATTATTGTCTTGGCCTTCTAATTATCTATCATTGTCTAGCTAGTTGTCTAAAAAGAATAAAATAAAGTTTTTTGCTATTTTCACAATAACCAACATCCATTATTTCGACAATCCTCTTGGAAGGATGCCAGTAGAATCCGAGATATTAAAATAAAACGAAAATTCTATTTTATTTAATCAAAATTTTTTATTGAGACAAATGTATTGAAAGAATACGGAAGATGTTATATTTAATTACTTCGTCACAATTTTAAAGAGGAATCCCAATATTTCATGCAGAAAACTGGCACAGAAAGTAAAGTGTTCCGAGATTTTAGTTCGCAAGGCCAAAAAGGAGGTTGGTTTCAAGACACTAAGGGTACAAAAAGTTTCTGACAGAAATGTTATGAAGAACACGAAGGCAAAACAGCACGCTATAAAATTAAAAATCATGGACGACGAAACGCATGTTTTAGCCGATTTTACATTGTAAGCTCGCGGTGGAATGTGGACGAAAAGCTTAAGTCAAAAAAGCAGTCAAAATTTCTCGTAAGTTCTTGATTTGGCAAGGAATCTGCAGTTGTGGTAAAAGGAGCAATTCTTTTGTAACCACTGGAACAGTAAACTCCAAATTCTATACTAAGAAATGCTTGAAAAAAACTTAAGCCTTTCTTACGAAAGCATGGAATTTCCACTTTCTTTTGGCCAGACCAAGCATCTTGTCATTATAGTAAAATGGCCTTGGAGGAGCACTCAAGAAATATTGTGATTTTGGTACCTAGTGAAGCAGATCCTCTAAACTGTCCAGAACTCTAGCCAATTGAATAAATACTGGGCTTTGGTCAAAAAAGAGATAAAGACAACAAAAAAAATTGCCAATTAGGCTAAAAATTTTCAAGAAAAACTGTGTTCAGCAGCTAGAAAGTTATCAAATAATACCATAAAATCCTTAATGGAAGGAGTGCCTGAGAAGTAACAAAAAAATTTGTAAAAAAAAAATATTAATAAAATTCTAGATACGAAATAAAAAGGTAATAAAATGGCGGTTCAATAATGGGTCTAACTTTTAAAATCGGACTACTGGTTCTAGAGATTTTTTGAATTTTGTATCGGAAAATTTTATCAATTGCAGTCCTTAGTTGTTATTCTTCTAGACTTGATAAAATAGTTAAATATTTATAAGATATGGATACTGATGAGTGAACCATGAACTAAAATGAAAAGAATTTTGCTTGCATATTTTACTGACGCCCTTCTGGAAGAATATCCATTTGTAAAGTCATCGATTCAAGAAAAACAAAAAATTCTAAAATCACCATATTAATTGTGAAACAACTTCTTAAACATGAAATGTACAAAAAAATTTCAACTAAGTATTTTAAATGTTTTTTTAGTAAGAAGGTTACAAACAGTGGCTTAATGGTTCACGTTTCAGATCTTCCAAAATATTTTTTGATTAAAAGGAAACAAAATCACAATTTAAAACCAAGTATATTTGACAGTTAATATTTTTTCGAACATTTCAAAATATCCGAATAGACCGATACTACTTCACAAAATAACGTGGAAATTTCTTAACCGAATTTGATATTCTGACTTATTTGAGAAAGATCGTAAATTAGGCTTAAAGAAATCATGCACAAAAACTTGAGCAAACTAGGAAGAGTCAAGTCAAATTCTGTTTACAAAGGCATATAATTGCTGATTAACAAAAACAAAAGTTACCTCTTAAAATTTATAAAAAATATTTAATTTAATTTTGCAATTTTATGTCTAAGGACCTAAAGAGAAAACTTTGAGCATCCGCCAAGGACCAAACCAAATCCTTAAAGAAAGCATTTCTGTTCATAAATATGATTATATAAAATAAATAAATCGTGGCTTAAACTAAATTGTTTCAACTAAGCCACCTTAACTTAATATGATGATGATTTTTATTTAATATTCTACTTAAAAATTTGTTCTAAAGGACTTGCATTTCGTTTGTTTACAAAATATTCTGCACATTTTGCGCACAAAGACAATAAAGATCTTATAGAGAGAGAAAAAAAAAATTCGAAAAATTCTTAAGAAAAGCAACAACTTTTAATAATAAAATTAATGTTTTTTTTCGGGTGCTCGTTTTTTTATACCGCAGTGTACATTGGCTATATAACATACAGTAAATGGCGACCAACACTACCAAAAAACAAAAAAAACACCAACACCAATGCCGATGGTAATATTAAAGCTAATGACCGTTATAAATAATAATTTATTTATACCTAACGGCGGCGGCGCTGGTGTCGTTCGAAAAATAAACCAAAACAAAAAATTCCGCCCAGAATACGTGGCCAATAAACGAAGCAACAGAGAAAAATTGCTGAGGCAGCGACCGCATAGGAGCAACAGCAACACAAAAGGATATTTTTTGTTGAATAAATTATTAATTGTTTTTGTCTTCAACAAGAACAGCAAACAATAAACGGTGTAGCGCAACCACGCGTACATAATGGTGCTTGTTGTTTTTTTTCCTTTTTTTTTTAATTTAAGCAGCGTGAGGTTTTTAACATTTTATAACAATTGCGATTACAATTATTCAAATTTTACGAAAATAATAAAAACAACATTTAAAAAAGAATCCTTATTATCAGCTATAGATAGGTACAATATTTTGTTGAATTAAAGTTTATTTTCATATCATTTTTCTTAAATCGGAACAATAAAAAGCCTTGAGGCTTTAAATGAATTCACAACATTTTAAAAAATATTACATTCTGATCAATTCTTTATTTTGTTGATAAAATTTTGATAAAATTTGCTTTTATTTCAATTATATCCTTTCTTTATTCAAAATGTTTACCCACTTTGCTCACAATAAATATTTCTCAGCAATATATTACCTGTAAAAAAACCCTTGCCATGAAATTGTTTTTTCATAAATTGAATTAAACTCATTAATAAAATTTAAATGACTTTCTTTTTACAAAAAATAACCATTCATTGCACAATTCCGCTATCAACTTCATACACTGCTCCTCCTCCCCCCTCTTACCTTGCCTATAAATGCTTATCTCAATCTTCTTATGAATAAATTGGTAGGCTGGCTGACAATCCAATGCAATGGGTCATTAAAAGATATTTATTTGTTTGCACTCTTGCCAATGCCACTTTTGTTCCTGCCACCAAAGTGTTTTCCTTAATGTCCTTCTGCTGCCGACACCTGCTTAACTTATTACCTTTTGTGAGCTCATTTAGATAAGATTGTTATGAAAGCGCTGCTTATTATTGCTGTGTAGTAGTAGGTGTGTTGGTTGGCTGATATTTCTTTGTTGGTAATAACAATTACCAAAAATTTTGTGGAACTAAAGCACATTATAATCATTACCTCTAACGGGAGCAAGGTACAGACCAATTCCCCACACTACACACACAGAAACCAAAATGCAAGCGTTTTATTTTATTACATAGCGGAAATTAAACAATTTTAGGTATTTTACCCCAAAAATAAAGCGAAAAAACCATTGGTGAAAACTTATGTGTGTGAGTAGTGTCATTAGCGTTGGTCATTAACTGGCTTGTTGCAGCCAATTTATCCTTCCGCGTAAATCATACAGTTGGGTTAAATAGAACAAAATTAAAAAAAAAATATGTAAAAAATATATCATGCGATAAAAATCTCATGCGATAAAAATCTCATGCGAGAAAAATTATAAACGATTTATAAAATCTAAAAAATTGCATGCGACAAAAACTTTATTTTATTCTCTTCAGATTTTTCAATTGCGTTTTATTTCAAGATTTTACTACTTATAGTTCATTCGAATTGTAAAGTGCTGAACTTAAATCCTTTAAATTGTATTTGTGAAACGTATTATTCTGTGAGATATTTAAATAACTAAAAAATGTTATGAGAAAAGAAAATATAATATTATAGCGCATTAGCTTAAAATATAAAACAAAATACATATCTTTTATAAACCAAAATGTCATGTGAAAAAAATCTCATGATATAAAAATACAAAGGATTTCCTTTATTGAAAAGGAAATTTTCCAACATTGGAAGTATATCATGCGAGAAAAATTATAAGTGAAAAAATAATGTTATAAACATGATATAATAATGTCAAAATCTCGTGCGGTGAAAAACATACTTTTCTGTTTGAAGATTTTCTATCGCATTTTGCTTTCATGATACTAGTATACATATATGGCGGTACTTAAAGATTTAAAAAAACTCATGAGAGTAGAATAGTAAAATATCAATATTTGTCATGTCATTATGTATATGTGAGCAATCATTTTTTTATTTTAGCAAAAATGGCATGTGAGAAAACTCTCATGACATATAAATTAAAAAGATTTTTTATTAAAAGTGGCTATCTAAAAAAAAATAGACATTAAAAATTACATGCGAGAAAAACTTTAATTGAGATTTACTGAAATGCATGATAGTTTCAAAATCTTATGTGATAAAAGCTTAACTCTTGTATTGTAATTTGGCTTCAGGATTTAACCACTCCAATTTCAGACGAATTGTATAATTTCAAGCTTGAATTCAATGAATAAATTCTGCGTTAAGAGTGCAACTCTGTGAGATACTGCTCAGTTCGAAAACAACAAAAAAAAAATACTAAAGAGTTTGAATTCACAAGTTTCAAATATAAGTCTTAACAAATATTTACTTCATATTAATAAAACAATGATGTGAAAAAATGGCATGATATAGATGTGCGGAAAGCTTTTTGTGAGAAAAAAATCTCTCGACATAAAAGTATATTATAGAATAAAAATGTCATGCGAGAAAAATTATTAATGATCTAATAACGTCAAAATCGCATGTGATAAAAAGCAAACTATTCTTTCGTATTTTGGTTCCAGCATGTTTAATCTGCTGTATCATACGATTCCTTTAGTTTTGAGCTTGAATAATATAAACTGATTTTGCTATAAGAAGTATTAATCTGCATATATCGCGGAATTTAAGATATGAAAAAAAAATCTCATGAGAGTAAAACAGTCAAAAATAAAATCCACAAGCTCAAAATACATACATCAATAAACTCACACGATTTTTTTATTGAAAAGATATATCTCATGAAAATAAAAATCTCATGCGAGGGAAATTATTAATGTTATAATAATGATTTTAAACACAGTAAAATAATGATAAAAATGTAATGATAAATAAAACCAATTTTATCTATTTTTTCAGTGTGTGTTTCAGTTTGCCCCACTGTGCACTATACTACTCGAACTAAAACAACAATGACAAAAGCTTTTCATAAGCTTGGCTAATCAAGCATTTAATAGTTAAAGTGATTTCCTTCTAATGTAGGTAGGTGTTGCTGCTTAAGTTCGCGCTGAAAACTTATGATAACGAGACGCGCCACAGCGTAATGCCCCCAACTACTTTACCGCACGGTTTTTAGAGATAATGGTGTGCGATTATTTTTGGTTTTAGCCAGTAAATTAAGCATGATTGTGCCATTAAATATGTATGTGTGTTTAGTGCAAAGCTTGCTTTAATAAGCTTTTTGCCAGTGCAACATTGAAAACAGGATATGCTCTGATTATAATGGTCGCACAAAGAGGAAATACAATTTTAATTGAAAATGTTTTTGGGGAAAATTTGGGCAATTTGAAAGCATTTTAAATTAAAAGTTAATAAAATGAAAATTTCAAAAAATTTAGGGCCAAGCAACAGCCTAATGCAATAAAAAATTCTTTTTAAATGCACAGACATTAGAAAAAAATTAGAAAATTGTTAGGTACCCTTTTCTTTTTGGTACTGCTGTATTATGACCTTCAATAAAATTTTCGCAAAATGAAGTCAAACCTTTTTGGTGAGTTTTTATTTTCTTTTTGTTTTTGCTACTTGAATAGAGCTCCCAATGAAGCTTTTACTTTTTCCTATCGTTTTTGTATCGGTTGGCTGCTGTGTCCTTTTTTCTCTTCTTCTTCCATTGACCTGAAAGTAACTAACAACTCCCAGAGGACTCATATTCTATTTTAACTTATAAACCTTTAGCCTAAAATAACAGCAGCAACAACAACAACAACAACAACATTATAGGCAATTACAACAAAGAAGAAATGGACATAAAAAACTTTTTTGCCATTAGCCCCAACAACAACAACAACAGAAAAAGTATGAAAAACGCTGCCTTTATTGCTTGCAGTCGCGTGGTATCCCTGTTTCACTCGTATTTTATTGTTTTGGCACAATTTTGCGTTGCTGCTGCTGCTGTTGTTGCTGATGGCAGCAACAATTTTTCGTTGCCAAAAAGTATTTTATTGAATTTTAATTGCAGCACATTTTGGCTTTTAGTCAAAAAAGAAAAAATGTAACAAAAACAATAAAAAGTTATATTGCAAAATTTTGCTTTTCATCCTTTGTTCGTTTTTTGCTCTTTGGCGCAGGTTAAAAATTGTAAATTAATTCTAAGGATTTTTCTATTTTTTTTTTTTTTCGTCGGCAATAAAGTTTTGTTATCTTTTTCTTGCGGTTGATAAAATTAAGATGGGGGCCATTTTATTAAAAAACGAAAGAGTTGCATGAAACTGTTGAAATGCTTTTATACCTTTTTTTTGCAAGAAGGGTACCTTTTCGATTTATTTTGTTCGCAAACAAATCACACGACCTAAGTGCAAATGTTAATCCTCTGTATTTTATTTGCATATAAATTGAATACATTTGAAATCGCATATGGACAATTTAAATGCTGCCTAATCAGCGCAAATCCTGCAGCATTGCAATGTTTATGTGTGCGTGTTTGTGTAGTAAAACTTAATATTGCGCATTGTTATGCTACGCAAATACCGCAATGTAATACAATGCTACATCAATGTGTATATGTATGTGTGTAAAAAAAATGTTGCGCAACGCACAACATGTAACGCATAAAATAGAAGACAACAACAAAAAAAAACCGCACAATTTTATGTGTGGTCATAAAAAAGATTTTACGCAAACACTAAAATTTGGGCTGAAAAAAAAAATACCAAAAAATAAATACCAAAAAAAAAGTTCACACACGCCAAATGCTTTTTCCAATAACCCAAGCGAAAAACCACTAAAATATTACCAATACATATGCATACAAAATACACGCTAACCAAAAAGACAGAATAATTATAAGTTCATATGAGCCATTGGGAAGTAAATCACTGAACTAGGTTAGGTTAGGTTAGGTTAGCGCGTGAGATAGCAGTTGCTATCATAACTTAGGCCGCGATTGGGCACATTGTATACTCAAAATATATTTTCGTTGTCAACCTGTATGAACCATTCAGAAATTTTTATAAGCTCCAAAATGGATTTGGGACTCTTCTGAGCGATATCTTCAAGAGAGTCGAAAAAATGACTTTCGAACACCTTGAAACGTCGGTTAGCCAACGCTGGGCATTCACAAAGGAAATGAAAAATGGACTCTTCGACATCAGGATCTTTACAGCTTCTACAAAGATCACCTACGTCGGTAAGCCCCAACCTTGAGGTGTGCCTGCCTACAAAGTAGTGCCCTGTAATGACACCAATTAAGGTTCTGAGGGTTTGCCTTTCTAATGAGATAATTTTTCGTGTTCTATTTGCGTCATAAAGTGGCCATATCGCCCTGGACGTAGAACATGTTTTTAAGTTAGACCATCTAAAACTAGTCCATAAAATACATTTTGAGTCAATATTGGCTCTAATTAATGCAAATGGTTTCATAATATAGGTCTCGGAAATTGTGTCAGTTGAAGACCCTTTCCTAGCAAGTTCGTCAGCATTCTCATTGCCAATGAAATTGCTGTGTCCAGGAACCCAACATATTGTAAGATAACATAGAAGCCCTACTTCACAAAGGGCTTTCCTGCAATCTAAGACTAAGCTAGACTTCGTGGTGTTGGAACTAATAGCCTTAATGGCCGCCTGACTATCAACGTAAATGACAAAAGTGTCATTAGCATCATAAATTTTTGGTTTAATAATTTGGCATGCTTTCCAGACAGCTAGAATTTCCGCTTGAAATACACTGCAGTAGCGAGGTAGAGCAAAAGATTCGCTGCCATGCAAATCCTTAGAATAAACCCCAGCTCCGGTACCAGACTCCATTTTTAAGCCATCAGTGTCTAATCCCTTGGAATTCAGAATCGGAGTCCAACCACTTCTTTCAGGTATTTTCACTTGAAAGTTGGTTGAGAACATGAGAGTGGGAGTGATGTAATCAGTTCCACTATCAATATCGCAGCCAGGGAATTGTGCAAAAATTCTACCATGGCCATAAGGTTTTGAAGTCCAGACGCCAGATTCCTTCAACCTGATAGCACTTTTTGCTGCAACTCCTTTAGCGTAAATATCAAGAGGCTCTAAATGAAGCAAAGCGTCGAGAGCAGCAGAGGGCACAGTGTTAACAGCTCCGCTAACTCCTATACCTGCCATTCTTTGAATTTTTGAAACGATTGCCAAAAAGGTTTGCTTGCTTAAGGCTTTCCACCATGCAAGAATTCCGTAGGTCAGAACTGGTCTTATGGTTGCATTATACATCCACAAAACTACTTTTGGCTTAAGGCCCCAAGATTTATGACACATCCTTTTGCATGTTTAAAAAGCAACACATGCTTTGCGCGCCCTTTCTTCTATATCACTGAACTAGGACCCACAAAATTCAAGAACTGTTGACCAAACAAATTTAGTACACAATATTTCGCGCATAATATATTTCTATATCGAAAGATTTTCCTTTTCAATTATTAAGAAAAATATCATGTGAGAAAAATTTTATGAAACTTTTTTATTGAAAAATACAAAAAATATATCTTGGAACAAAATTATCATGCAAGAAAATTTTTAAATAATATTTAACTATACAATAGTAATATGACATAATAGAATAATTTTAAAATCTCATGCGATAAACATGTTATATTCAGCAAAATTTATAAAATGAAAAAAAACTCATGATGGAAAAGTTATTTTATGTCAAAATTTCTAAGCTTTAAATGTAAATCTGAACCAAATACCATGATCTATAAAAAAAAAAGTTTTTGAAAGTGACAATCTCTAGATAAAAACATATTTTGACATAAAAATCGTATGCGAGAAAAATTATACATGATATTTTATGAAATAGTGCATGATATATTATCAAAATCTGATGCGTAAAAAGAAAAGCTTTTCTTTTTCAAATATTAAGAAAAAATGTCATGTGAGAAAAATCGTATGAAATTTTTTTATTGAAAACAAAAATCTCTCACTGCAAAAAATATATCATGAAACAAAACTATCATGCGAGAAAAATTTAAAATAATTATAATAATTTAATTATACAATAGTGATATGACGTATGATATAATAATATTATTTTCAAATCTCATGCGATAAACATGTTAAATCCAGCAGAATTTGTAAAATGAAAAAAATCTTATGATAGGCTTTCAATGTATTATGGCATAAAAATCGCATGCGAGAGAAAATATAAGTGATATTTTGTGAAATAGTGTATGATATGTCTAATATCAAAATCTGATGCGAAAAAAATTAATTTTTGTATCGTATTTTGGTTTCAAGATTTTGCCACTCCCATAATTTTAAGCCTAAATCCAGTGAACAAATTTTATGCTTTAAGTGTAATTCTGCGAGATATTGATCAATTCAACAAATAAAAAAAAATGTCTCAAGGAAAAACAGTAAAGAATTTAACCCTTTCAGGACCCTAAACTTATGGAAGCTTATGCAACCATTTAAAATATTTAGAAAGGTCTTTTGGGCTATTTAGAATAGTTTATATAGCTCGGAAAGTTCGAGTTCAATTGGAAAAGTTTAAGAGTATAGTTCGCTAGGTAAGATTATGGATATTTGATAAAATTAAAAAAATTATATTACATCACCTCTTGGAACTACACCGTAAGATTGAAAACAGCACTTTCTGCAATTTCAAGCAAGGATATCTCAGAAAACTGCAGTATATGAGCAATTCTAACCTCGGACTCGAGTTTAGTGCAAAAAAGTACATTAGAGTATATACGTCTGCTAACAAGTTCACTAGCTCTGCTGATGCTATTACACTTAAGTGTTCGTTTGACTACAGTGCAAAGTATTGTGCAGTGTTGTGTTGTCCTAATTAATTAATTTTAAATAGAAACATTTAAAAGAATTTGGTTTTATCTTGTGATATTGATTGTGCTTGCTATTTTGATAATGTATTTTTATATCTTGCATTGGTCGAACTCTTAAAAAGTGACAGCAATTATTTCAAGACAAAATTTTGTTGCAGCATTATTTTGGTCAGGAATTTTTTTTAATTCGTTGGACATTGATTTGTTTTAAGAAAACTCCAAATCAATTTTATGCTCAAAATCCAAATGTTTTGCTTTCTCTCTTTACGATTCCCCACAAATCCTCTGTGCACCTTAATAAAAAATGTGAAATTTCTCCTTTAGAAATATTTTACCCTTCTTTCAGCAAATATGTAATCCTGCAGTAAAAACGCAAACTTATGCACTGCTCATCAGCTGCAATGTGTACTTTCACCACATATGACTTTTTACTGATTTTATTTTTAATACTTTTTTTCATCTTCTTTATTTCTCTTTATGCTGCTTTGGTGGAAATTTAAAAATTCCCTTTGTTTGCTGAGCATGACAGCATTTTACTCTGATTCAAAAAAAGTCGCCAGCTGCAGGCGACTGAACTATTTTATTTTTGTCTCTTTTTTATTTTCTTAAAGCTGGCAACTCTATTGACCTCTTGGCTTATGTGAAAGCTGGCTATGTATTTTGAATTTTTTGCGGGCAACTGAAACAGAAAAGTGCTACCATCTGCATTTTTATGTCCAAAACTATTAAATTCTTATCGGTGTATGTGAGGTCTGCATGTGTGTTTATACTCGTATGACAGTGACTGCTTTTGAGGGCGACTGACCGTGTGTATAACTGAGTATGCGTATTATATGTGCCTTTGTCGTAGGACCAAGCAGATAAGGTTTTTGCCAAATTTGCTACTGCTACGTAGAAACTTAATATTTTTGTGTTATATGTAGCATGGCAGAAGATGTCGTGTATCAAAAATTGAGCAGGATAAATAAATTTCTTACAACTCCTAACTCCTTAATACCAATATGAAAAAACTAAAAAGAAAATCAAACAAAATACTAAGTTAAAGTCAAGTAAGTAACCTGAAAGAGAAAAACTCATAGAAATATAAAAAAAAACAAAAAAAATGCACAATCTAAACTTGACAAAACTAATCATTTGAATAAATCATTAATTGCATTAAGAAATAAAATCACTTCAGAGTATAAAGACAATCGCTACATTGCTTGGTAAGCTTCAGAATCAGTTAGACAAACAAATAGACCAGTTATATTTATATGCAAAAAGACGAAAACGAAAAAATCAAACTAGCAAAAAAAAAATTAATTGGACATACAAAAAGCTCAAAAACCTTAAAACGCTGAAAAAGCAATTTGATTGGACAAACAAAAATTTTATCTGTGTAGAACAGAACCATAAATTAGACAAACAAAATTTCATAAAAATTGTTAGTCTTAATAAAAAGAACGAGTTGGACAAACAAACAGAACAAGTTGGACAAATAAAAAGCACGAGTTGGACAAACGAAAAGAACACTTGGACAAGAATATTTTTGTTGAACAAAAACTAAAATTATTTACAAACAAGAAATTAGTATAAAATATGAAAATTTACAAATATCAGTAATAACTGGACAAATCAAAATCAATATGGTTTAAATGACAAAATTAACAGGACAAATAAAAAGATATAGTGGACAAGAGAAACCTTACATAGACAAGCAAATACTCAAGTGAAAAAATTAACTATACACTGGCAAGCATCAAGAGATAAAACAGTTTGGGCAAGCAAAAAAACCATCTGGACGAACACAAATACACGGAAGCAATAAAGTGGTCAACTTTTCAAGGGCATAAGAAGAATCTAAACTTAAATATATAACAATTTATAATCACAAAATTCCGCAAAAGTCACACAATAATTTGAAAATATCATTATTCTTTTATGGACGTACTTAAAAAGCAAATTTTTAATGAGCTGCAGCACTTTGGATAGACCAAATCAAATTTATGATAGCTATAATCATTTTATATTGGGTAGAGACTTTCCCATGCGGCATTTCAAAGCAAAAGAAAAACAAATACACAGATTTAATGCTAATGTCTAACTACATATTTTTCCACAAATATCTCGCATACACACAGCCGCAAACGATTTCAATCCATCCAGTTGATGCAATTTAATTGCACAAAAAAGTACTTGCAATCAATGCTAAAAGCCTACAAAATGCAAGTGAAAACACAAACCGCTCGCGCACATTAGACAACAAATCAAACCCAACCAACCGACCAACCAGAACAGTTCCACACAAAAAGCTGCTTATGCATTCATATGCTGGGGAAAAATCGTTTTGCTTGATGGTGATATATCTATGCATGTACCAAAGTGTTTACTAAAATAGCAAAAAAAAATATGAAATGCTCACGATAGGTTGACGGGATTGAAATTTTAATGTACTGCGCCTAGAGGTCGTTTTAAAAAAATAAACCAAAGTACAAAATGCAAAAGCATTGAATGTGTGCAAAGCGCTTCCGTAAAATGTTTTCGTTATGATGATTATGATGGGATAATGTACCATTCATATTGATGCAAATGTACAGATTGATACTTTTATTTAGTAAACTCTTACCTTTCACCGAGTTGATTACACAGCTTTAAGTTAATTTTTGTCAAATTGGTTTTGCCATACATTGAACTAATTTTGTGATTTTGATTGAGAGCAAAATTTATATATTTATAGTGATTCAGTTTTGGCTTATAACGTTTTTATTTTCTATTTGTTTGTCCAAGTGATTTGTTATGTTTGTCCAAGTGGTTTTTTTGTTTGTCCAAGTAATTTTTTTTGTTTGTCCAAGTGTTTTGTTTGTTTGTCCAAGTGATATTTTTGTTTGTTCAAGTGATTTTTTTGTTTGCTCAAGTAATTTTTTTGTTTGTCCAAGTGTTGTTTGCTTGTTAAAGTGATTTTTTTGTTTGTCCAAATGATTTTTTTTTTTTTCATCCATACAAGTAAATTTTTTGTTTGTCCAAGTGATTTTTTTGTTTGTCCAAGTATTTTTTAAAATTTTATTTTTATTTGTGTACTCAAAAACATAAGTTATATATTATATCGATGGAAATGCATTGTTCGTATAAGGACGTAAGCATACATAAATAGCCAAAAGAAAAAAAAAAAATTATGAACAGCAAAACTTTCAAAGGCTGCAATGGCGGCACTTTCTGTAAATTTAGCGCGGCAACCACAAATATTTTACACACTGCACTTTTGAGCCACATTAAACTCCCAAATGTTATATTGTCCAGTCAAATAACGACCAGCAACGCAATTAAAGTTGAGAAATTTAATTTTCTCGCAAATATTTGTTTCAGAATTTTAAAACCTTTGGTCAAACTCATATGCACATGATCTCATGTCAGAATAAACGAGGTCAAGGGTTACGAAAATCTGTTTTGTTTTTGTAAAAGAAAACTATTTTCTATGAATTTTGACTTCAAATACATTGAAAACCAGCTACGAAATCACTTACGTGGGTTTTCTAATGAATTTTTTAGGATATAAATGCATGGGTTTGTTCGAATAATCAGTTTTCAGAACTTAATCAGAAAGTCAAATTTTTGTTTAAACTTATTTGACTGCAATATAAGTATGCATAATACTGTTTGGATTTCATTTATAAATATTAGTGTTATTATGCAAACCAAATACACACATAAATTTCCAAATTGTTGGTATTATTATTACGTAGTGTGTGTACATATATGACTATGATATATGTAACCTTTTGATTTTTCAATCGTATTTACAATCCGATTTGGTCTTAAAACATAAAAATGTTACGCAATTGTATAAACAAATTCAATCGATTTATGATATTTGTTTTGTGAAATGTCATAGGGGCATGTTATTACCAGAAGTAGGATTGTTAGGTTCGAGACAATAATAATTGCATTATTTTTTTTGGAAATATTTTTAATATGCAAAATACATCATACAAATTATGCAGCAAATTAACAAAATTTTCGTAAAAATTTGACATTATCTGGCATTATAACATATGCTAAAAAAATTCTGACAATATTTGTTTTCACCTTTGTTTCTACTGTAGTATATTAAAGAATAAATCTTACCATGAAAAATCAATTTAGAGTTTAGCCACAAATTCTTACCTGCAAGGATAAAAATAAAATTTATTAAAATATTTATATGAGAAGATAATTTAGGCTTAATTTTAAGTAGATATTTATTTAAGTAAGTATTTTACTTTACAAATAAATTTATAAAGCAGAAAGTGAAAAGCACTTAGTCAGCTCATTTTATTTTTGAGTTACTTGGTATTTCTGGATCAAAATCTTATAGTCTATAATCTAACAAGAATCTTTGCTAAAATGTAGTTATTTTCATCATATACATAGTAAAAGCAAAACATGGATTTCTATACAAAAAACAAAATTTGATATTTTAAACATCAAATATCTCAAAACTTAAAAAATTGACTAAGTTCTTTTCATTTGTGCAGAGCCAATTCAAGTATTATTTACATATAAATATTATATATCAGATATAGATAAGTTATGTTTTGCCAAACATGCTATAATAGTTTTGAAAAAATCTTTTATGCAGCAGTCCAAACATTTTTGAATTGGTTAGTTTTTCTTGAAGCAGGTCATTCAGCTAAGTAATATGTGGTGAGTCTTGAGTGAAGTGGTGCATAGAAAACATTCCATTGGTGTATATCTATCAAATATATGTTAAGTGGTGCACAATGTCTTTCCAATTCATATGAACACACTCTAATATGTGCTTAAAAAGGTGGTTGCAGTGTTCCCTTTCATTTTCTAGATTTACTCTGAATGGTGGAATAACAATTTAACCCATTTTCGATTACAAGAACAGTAAAATTGTCCATTTTCAATCATTTTTTAAACTATGAAAATATTGGATGTACAACCTAAAAACCGGAATTTGACGGTAGATTTCCGTACTAACAAATATCGTGAAAGCTCGAACTTTATATATATGTCATTTTGAAGGTACATTTAACAGCTGTCAAAATCAGTCAACAAAACAATTTTATCTTGTGTGCATCATTATTATTTTTCACGATGAATAACTTCGAAAATTGGAGAAAAAGACAGCATTTGCGGGAGGTTCTGTTGGGTAATTTTTTTTCAAAGAAAACTGCTGCCAAAAGTCATTTTTGCATCGGACCGTGACTGGGGATGAAAAATGGATCCATTAAGACAACCCGAAACGCAAACATTCATATATGAAGCCCGAACAACCAGGACCTTCCCAGCCAAAGGCAAATATACATGGTGCCAAGGTAATGCTCTGTAATGCTCACAGGTGACCTCTATCGAACACAATTAATACGTTTGAAGCGTGCCATCGAACACAATTAATACGTTTGAAGCGTGCCATCATCGAAAATCGCCCGAAAAATGCGACCAGACACGAAGCAATAATTTTTTATCATGACAACGCTCGGACACATATTGCTGCCCCAGTCAAAAATTACCTGGAAAACAACGGATGGGAAATTTTGCCTCACCCGCTTTATAGCTCAGACCTTGCGCCATCAGACTACCATTTGTTCCGATCGATGCAGAATGCCCTATCAGGAATACGCTTCTCTTAAGTTCAAGATATCGAAAATTGGATAGATTCATTTTTTGGCCGCCAAGCCGGCGCAATTTTTTTTGGATGGAATTCATAAATTACCTGAAAGATGGAAAATGTTGAAGCTTCCAATGGACAATACTTTGAATAAAATATATTGTAACATTTTTCCACAATAAAGCATCAAATTTCGCTAAAAAATTCCGGTTTTTAAGTTGTACACCCAATAAATTATGTCAGAAAAATTGTTAGTACTTTTTATTACTTTGATCGTTTGGATGTTTAAAAATACTATTTAGCCCTTCCCCATGTCCATCGAGAAGTTTGAGTTGGGTTATTAAAAAAGATCTTGTCGATAGAACATTATTTCAAATATAAAATAATGACAAAAAATTAATGATGAGGTTTTATAGCCAAAGTTTCAAACTATCATCTGCAATCCAAAAATCACCCCTTTCAATACTTGATAGGCCCAGGTATGAATCAAAGCGAGTGTTCGATTAATCGAACGTTGGTCGTTAGCCCATGCTACAAGATCCCATACAAATACAACCAAATCTTGTTGGTGAACAACTTATAATCCGTCAGTCGGAAGGTAAATATCGTCGATGCTACTTGAATGGGACTGTCCGTAAGCCTCGTGATGCTAAAGTTTGAAAAATTTTCCCCTCCTCCCGCTATAAGAACGCCGGAGGGGAAGTGTGTAAATTTTTGCGATTAATCGAATGCTTGGTTTTTTGACCTAACAGTAAAATGAGTGAGGGTAAAAAATTTTTGATGACGGATTTGGATTCAGAGGGTGCCAATTACTCTGAAAATTCCATTCAATATTCAAAATTATCTTTATTTATCAAAAAATAAAATAATTTTTTCAGCGTGGCCGAGTCTAAGCACGAAGTAACAGCAACTAAAGGCATCTATAAAGCCTCCTTAGCAGCAGAGTTGGCGTATTCATATCCATGAATTCTTATGGGACCTAGAGCCCATTAAAAAATCAAAAAGAGGTTCAAAACATATGGACTTTTTGAGAAAATTAAGGTCAGGAGCTCTTGATGTATGTTTATAATTTCTCCAATCAACTTTTTGGTTACAGCATACATATCATGACGAACATTCAGTGTAAATAAATAATTATGTAAGGAAAAAAACAAAAAAAAAAATTTTTTATATGGGTCTTCTGGAGTTTTTAGTCTGAAAACATACTTAAGATCGTATTGACAAAAAAAGTTTTTAAGTTTTGGCTTACTGCAGAAAGTGGCTTTAGATTTCGGATAGGTGTATTTAATTTAATGGAAAGGCTGATCGTATTCTTAATGCCGAAAAAATTTTTCTTTGTGATTTCACGAATTTGTGTTTTTAAAGTACTTCCCAAAACGCTTCGTGTAGACCTTCTATAATTTAAAATTTATCATTTAGCTGCTAATTTGATCCACCGGTGGTTTTAAACCAATTCGAAATCCTAAAAGCTTTCTTCTACTGCAAGAGCTTCTAAAAGATGCTGATTTGTTTAATTGAATCCATTTGGCTGAAAGACAGCTTCCGAAGTTGATATATGATATAAAATGCTAATCATAAAACAAATTAGCATAGCTACGTAATTTCAAATTTGATTTTCATTGAGCTTGAGATTTATAGAACTCGCCATACTGAGTTCAATGATATAAAAATATCAGTTTTCATAAAAAATGGAATTATTTGGTTAGAAAAATTTGAGAAATTTAAAAATTATTCAAAACTTACTTTAGAGCCACAGGAAGATAAAAGTGACCTTTTTAATGAAATTACCCATTAACATATGTATATATCATTATTATTATTATTTTTGTTTTTGCTTCATTTTTACCCTTAATTTTCGTGCATTATCTATGTCGTATCCTAGTTTTATTCTAATAAAAAACGAGCCAAAATATATAAAAAGTTTATTTGAGCCACTTTTATTGTTACAGTTATGAGACCTTTAACCACATTGTAATTACGTGTTGTTTATATTTATATTTTATCTATTTTTTTAACCTAAATTCCTATTTGGTTTAATTTCTTTATCACTTTTTTTTTTAACATACAATAATATACAAACATGTAAACATTTCTATGTGTGCGTTAAAGGGAGTTTGTAATTTTTTGCCCTCATTAAAATGTTGTTTGTTTATGTTACTTTTGCATATGAAAGTTTTTTTTATTATTATTTTTGTCTAATTGCCTATCATAACATTTAATTTCTTATTCTACTCCTTTGTACACTAACGTATTTTCCTTTTTTTTTCACTTTTCATTCACATTTTCCCATATGCATTAGGTTACTACTAACAGTTTTCCTTTTACAACTTTTTTATGGCTTAATATGAAGCTTAACATTTTCGCAATTGTTAACAACATAGGGAAATTTTAATAAAACCCAATTGTCACAAATACTTGTACACAATAACAAACATTATCAAAGCCAAAGGCCTTACTACCTTCCCAATGGGGAATGGAGCGCATCAATAGCGCATCAAGCGCATCTCTCTCGTGGCCAAAAGCGCTGAAATTAACATTGGCATGTCATTGAAACGAAGCGCTTCGCTCTCGCTACCAGAAATGCTCTTTGGAAGTGCATCGCTCTCGCATTCAGAAATGCTCTTTGGATGCTTTTTGGATGACAATAAAAATATTTAAAAAATTAATTTTTAATTGAAATTTTACGTCTGTCGTCAACAAAGACACATCAGACTATTATTTTTTTTTTTTTGATGTAATTATAATTATTTTTATTTTACTAACTTAATTCTAATTGAAAAATTGCAAGTTGAAAACTTTTGTGTTAGGTCTGGGCCGGAGTTGAACCGAGGACCTCACGGTTGCTACAACTCTCAATCGCAGTGCCAGTCGCTAGACCACTGCTCTATCATCGCGCTCTTACGAAGACGACTTATTGATTTATTTTGTTTTGTACGTTAATACGTGACCGAAACTGCATCGCTCTCGCATTCAGAAATGCTCTTTGGATGCGCTTCGTTCTCGCTACCTATAGCGCAGAAAATCAGCTCTTTGGATGCGAGAAGGACGCGCACCGCTATTGCATCTTGGGGATGCGCATCAAAATTTTCTGTTGGGTTAATACTGGTGCTGCATATATGTATGTACGTGTTGAGGATGATTAGGGTGTTGATTAAATTTGTTGTTTAAGTGTCAAATAGTTGATTGGAAACATTAGATTTAATTTTGTTCAGAGTCGAAGAGATTTTAAATATTGAAATAAAAATAAAATGTTGTTGAATTGTTGCTGAAAGGCTTCGGAAGTATTGTTGACTTAAGTGTTTCTGCAATATGGCCAATGTGTTACTAACTAAAGTGCTGTGAAAGTACCGTTGACGTAATGCAAAAGTTTGCTTAAATTATACTTAAGATTGCTCAGCTATTGCTGAAGTATTGTTCAAATGATGATGAAGTGTTGTCGAAGTAATTCTCTTGTGCGGCAAACTTTTTGCTAAAGTGATGCTGAAGTATTGATGATGTATTGTTGAAGTGATCCGGAAGTATAAGTGAAGTATTGTTGAAGCGTTGCTTGAGTGTTTGTGAAGTATTGGTGAAGTGTTGTTGAACTGTTTCTGGTGTGCTATTGATGTGTTGCTAAAATATGGCTGAAGTGATGCTGAAGTGTTGGTGCAGTATTGTTCAAGTATTACATCAGAATTGGTGAAGTATAGCTAAAGTACTTCTGAAGTTTTGCTGAAGTGTTTCTGGTGTGCTGCTGATGTGTTTGCTAAAATATGGCTGGAGTGATTTTGAAGTATTGGTAAAGTATTGTTCAAGTATTACATAAGAGTTGGTGAAGTGAAGCTGAAGTGCTTCTTGAGTATTGATGAAGTATTTTTTATGTGCTGCTGAAGTATTTCTGGATTGCTGCTCAAGAGTTACTGAAGTTTTGTTTGTTTATAACTGAAATGTAGCTAAAGCGCTGTTGAAATATTTCTGAAGTTTTTATGAAATTTTGATAAAGTAATGCTATATTGTCTCTTAAGTTTTGTTGCAGTATTGATAAAGAGTTTCCAATGTGCAGATGCAATGAAATAAGTTTTTAAAAACGAAAAACAAATTTTACCAAAAACTATGAAGAATTTAAAGAGGAAAGTAAGACTTTTCGTTGAGTGTTTTTTTGTTTGTCTTGTAAGTATTAAATTTTTAAAAATTATGTCATTGAAAATATTTATACAAACCAAAATTTTGATTTTCCTTAAAAAACTAAAGTCAGCTGCTTAGTGTTCAAGAATTGTATTTTGAAAGGCCACCCTTAAAAAACATGCAAATGTACGGTACTAAGCCATAAAACTGCTTGTGTCCCAAAGGTTGTGTATTTAAATAGTCATAACTTTTTATTTGTACCCCCGGAAAACTAACGATTTTCGTACTTTGTAGTAATACTTATTTGCTTTGTGGGAAAACTTTGACAAACTTTGTTTATTTGTTAGTTTTTTTTATACTGTGTATTTTGTTATGTCTTTATTTGTAACATTTTTCGTAAAACTTTATCTTACAAATGAAATATAACTTTCATTAATAACATAAATGTTTAAGTATTCGGGACTAATAAGGATTTGTATATATGATATTTAATTTGATTCAAAGAACCATCCAAATTTCTTTGTATTTTGTCTAAAAAAATGCATTTCAAAAGAATGCAATTAAGTTCTCACAATCATGCATTTAAAACTCAATAGCAAAAATATGACATATTTGTAGAAAAATGCTCTCACCTTGTACCGAATTGTGGTTCTTACAAACTCTGCATTTTTTTGACTCTTATAATTAAAAATATACCACCACAGAGTGACGAAAGTAAAAAATCCACTTTCCAACTTCTATTAAAAACTCATATTAAAGCTACAACTTTGGGTACATAAACAACAATCACTTAAAAAAGCCAAAATGGTGAGGAAAAAAATTTCACCACAAAATTACACGCCCTCAGAGCAACACTTGAGAGTGACAAACACACACACGAGCTTTTACAAAAAAACAGTGTTCACTTAAACTTTTCCTTGCTACAAAAAAAAAAAAAAAATATTCAAACCAAAAAAGCACAGAGAAGATTCACACAACTAGGACTCATCGTGGTCATGTGTAGGTACTTATGTGTGTGTGTTTGAAAAAGCAACAACTGTAACGGAACAAAATCTAGGACAACTTAATTAAAACAAACTGCTCAACATTAATTTAATGAAATTCTGTAGGAGAAGAGGAAAAAAATGGAAAAAATCATATCTTCACAGGATGAATTTAACGCTTCTGTGCACCAACATCAACACGGTGCACTTTCAAGCAACAAAACACACAGCATTTGCTGTGCTTCTTTGCACCACTACAGTCACAAGCGGTGAGTACAATCACACGCTGAGTGACGACACTGTGTTTTGAAGTTTTCAGTTTGGTTTGTGTTGGACTGCTTCAAAGCAACAACAAAATTACAAAAAAAGATAATGGCGGCAACACTGGTTCAGGTGTTGTACACATGTATGTTCAAAATGCTGCAAAAGCATATCTTCTGTGAATGTGTCAAACTGCATGTTTAGAGTTATCTCGTTAGGGTGTTCCAAAAAGTTATCGGCTTTATTATACTTCTCCAATATTTCAACTTAACCTTTTTCCAAGAATTAATTCTACGTTTGAGACGGGAGACAGAAAAAAAAATAGTATGTTGGTAAATCTCCGTAAAATGTAACAAAACATGACTTTTTTATACCAACCTATTTTTTTTAAATTTTTTATAACTTGAAGGTACAGAATATGATGACCTGAACCACTGAAACATTTTTATAAATTGAACATAAAATTTCAGGGTTGCCATATGTTTTTTTTTTAAGTTTAGCTTAAGCAATAGGTATATGTAAAAAATTAAAATAAAGTTTTAGTTCCAAAACGCTGAAATAGAAAAAACCAACATAAATTTTTAGGGTTGCCAGATAGTTACGTGCTAAAATTTATTTAAAATCTTCCTTTTTTTAAGTTCGCCATTATAATAACACATTAAGAAATAATAGTTTAAATCATTAAAACTTGATCCATGATTAAGTCGTTAAAAACTCATCGAACTGAAATTTGGTTTAAATAAAGCTAACAAAAAAAAAAAAAACCGGTGGCAATCCCGAAAATTTTTTGTACAATTTCAGATAAGTTTATCTAAGCGGTTCTGAAACCAAAAATTACAATTTAGTCAAAAAAAGTTGGAATTATACAAGATTTTTAAAAATATCCAGGTGGCAACCCCAAAAAATTTATTTTTAAAAAGTTTATTTAAGCGTCTAAATTTAAATTTTTATTTCTTAATAAAATGGTTTAAGCAAAAGCAACAAAAAAAAACCAGGTGTCAACACCAAAAGTTTTGTAAAATTTTAAAAAAGTTTATCTGAGCGTTTCTGAAACCAAAAATTTCAATTTAGTTAAAAAAAATAAGAATAGTATGAGATTTTCAAAAATAACCAGGTGGCAACCCTAAAAAATTTATGTTGGATTTTTAAAAAGTTGATTTAAGTGCTTTAAGACTAAATTTGTATTTTTATTTTGTAATGGTCACTTGCATTGAAACTACTGTTTAATTTTATATTGTTTAAAAATAAAAAAAAAACACCTAAACTTTTTTTTGGTTGTCAGAAAAATGATTCAAAATTGGGATTGATATAAATTTTTGAGAAGAAAGCAGTCAGAAAAAAAAAATTAAACAAAATTTATTTGAACGATTAATAATTTTTTTTATTGAATTTTACTTGAATTTTTGAACGTCCAATAATTGTTCCTGATACGAAGATAAACAAGGACAAGGACGACGCATATCCGATCGCGGATGTCATGAATTTTGCTTGCAATGTTTTATGCAATTTGAACTTAAATATTTAATTAAACGTCCAATAATTGATCCGGCTACATATTCAAGGACAAGGACGACTCAAATCCGCTAGAATATCTCGGATATTGAGAATTGTGTTTCCTTAGTGAAATTCATAAGGAGCTTTGCAGTTTTCTTCATTGGAGATGAATATATCGTTTTGTTTTTTTATCTTTTCTTTCCTTAAACTTAATTTAAAACTTGTGTTTAATTTATTTAATTAATCAAAAATATTAATTTGAGTTAAATTTAAAATTAAAAAAAAAAAAAGTAGAAACAAACAAACAATTAAATTTTAGAAAAGTGAAAAAAAAAAAAGGACAAAGTGTTGCTTTCAAATATAAAAATTAATCCTTACTGCATCCAGCATCGTTGAGTGTGCACAGTCATCGAGGGCGAAAAGCGGTGAGTAAAAAAAAAAGAGGTCTTTTCATCTTGTTATTTTTGTTGTTGTTTGTTTTCTATTTAACTATTTTAAATTTTTTTTTGTTTAATTATCAACTTAATGTAAATAAAATATTCTGAGTGTTATGATTAACAAGTAATTTTATTTTAAAAACCGAAAAAAATATAAATTTATGTTATAAAACTTAAAATAAAAACAAAATGAAGGTTTAAATATAAATGAGGTAGAGATTGTATAAAGGAAGGATAGCACTTGTTTGGGGGTACTAAATAGGCCAAGAGTACCCAAGGTCGGGTTGGGTTAAGAGGCCATCCAGAAGGGCGCCTCCCACTGGAAATGCGGAATACGGATAATTTTCAGTTCATTATTTAGTTTGTTTAGTTCTTTTGTTCCTTTTATTTTTTTTTCCAAATTTTGTAATTAGTCTGAAGAGACAAGGCCCACAAAACCCACTGAGCTGGAAGCTGGAGGCAAAATTAAAACACCGTCTCATCACCCATTCAGACAATCTTACATGGCGCCCAACGAATGGTTTTTGTTTTGTAATTTCATTAGTAGATTGCGGTTTTTTATAAAAAAAATTATATTCTTGTTTTGGTAGTCCTATTGTTGAAGCTTTAGCTGCTCTTTAGTTGCGCCAAAATCAAGAAAATTGATAGCTGAGTTGCAATTAGTTCGTCCTATTCGAATTGTTCTTTGAAGAATCTATAGTTGCGATTATTGCAATTCTGCATTCAATTCAATTAATTCATCTAATTAGTCCTGTTTGGGTTGACATTTTGTAGCCTTACAGTTGCGATTAGAGAAGGTCAAAAGTTTTTTTTTATTATTCTTTTTGTTATTTATTTATTCCGTGTGACGCGTTTTATTAAATAAAGAAAAAATAAATAATAACAAAATCCTTTCTTTATAAAATCTCGTAAATCCTCTTCTGATATTAAAGTATTAGTCGTTCTTGTTCATTTCTGTAACACATATTATTTTTATTGTTCAAAATGATTCGATCTCCAGTGCATACAAGAAGTCAAGGTCGTCCAGTTTTGGGACATAATAACTCCTTACGTAATTCTACTTTTAATAATAATACAGTAAATACTAATAATCCTAATAATCAACATAACGTTCAAACAAATTTTTTAAATAATACTCAACATAACTTTGGTCAGCCACCTATTTCACCTATTCGCATAAACCAACCTACGAATTTAGTTGATATGTCTGACTTAAATGTCTTAATTTCGAATACTGTTAAAGAAAGTTTAGGTGCTTTAACCGCACAATTACCGACTTTAATTCATAACATTGTTGATAATCGGCTTAACATTCGTAATTATGCTAATCATGAACCAATTCAGATAGAACAACCTTGTCAATCAACAAGAAATCAATTACCTATTTGTGAAAAACGCGAGAACAGTCCAATGTATAAATGGAACTTAAAGTTCGACGGCAGTCCTTCCGGGATTTCAGTTACAGATTTTCTTTTTAGGATTGAGACACTTAAAACTAGACAAGACCTAACGTGGCAGCATATTTGCTCCAACTTTCATCTGCTATTAACAGATAAAGCTGACGAATGGTTTTGGATGTTCCTCAGAAGAAACACCTCTCCTTCGTGGCCTGAATTAAAATGTGCCATAACTAAAGAATTTCGACATCGTAATAGTGATTTTGAAGTACTTAAATCCATTATGGACTTTAAGCAAACAACAGAATCTTTTGATAATTTCCTTTCTAAAATTCTTCATATAAACGGTCAAATGGAATCTCCCTTGGAGGATGGGCAGCTGATTGAGCTGATTAAACCAAATCTAAATATAAGAATTTGGCAATTGATTTTCGCTTCCAATATTAAAACCCTAGACGAACTTCGCGATCAATGTCGTAATGCTGAAAGACAGTTGATAATGCGACAACAGCAAAAACGACAAGTTAATGAAATTTTGTTTAATGACGAAGAAAATAAGACTGGTCCTGTAATTGAAGAACTCCGACGTACTTCAACGAAAAATCTTGTATGTTGGAACTGCGATCAACCTGGTCATGGTTTTCATGAATGCGATAGTCTGCAGCGCAACTTATTTTGTTACAAATGTGGGTTGAAAAATGTTACTTCTCCGAATTGCGCGAAGTGCCAACCAAAGCATTTAAACCGTATGACGAGCAGTCTGCATCCGGAGCAAGATTGTTCGAAATTAACTCCGGATCTCAAAACTTACTCAAATCTTTCCTATTAAATAATACACCTAAAGAAATTTTAAAGTCTGACATTTCGGATCCAAAGTCAAAATTACCTCTGAACAAAACTATTTCACTCGAGGAAAAACAAAGACGTTATCAGGATGTACGAGACAGAATTTTTAATCAAGACGTTCCGGTTTCAAGGAAAATTCAACGGACTCGTATGGTGCACAAAAATTTAAGCGCTAGACATAACGAAGTTGCTACAGTTATTCTGGACAATACAAACATACAAAAAGACGATCCTAGACCTTTTCAAACAGTGACAGTAGCTGGGAAAATTATAAATGGGCTTTTAGACAGCGGTGCATCCATTAGCTGTTTAGGAAATAAATCAGAAGACTTTCTGAAGAGTCTAAATATCGGATATACTAAATTTAATTCGTCTATCAAATGCGCAAATGGTGAAAAACAAAAAGTGCTAGGTTTCATTTCACTTCCAGTTACATTTTTAGGTAAGACTAAGGATTTATTGCTCTACATTGTCCCCGGTTTAGTGCAAGAGCTTTATTTGGGAATAAATTTTTGGAATGAATTTGACATAAAACTAGCTATCATGGAAGAAATTACTTTTAAAAACAACCCAGAAATGCATGAATTAACTTCCGAACAACACCAAATGCTTAATGCTGTCATTGAACAGTTTCCTTCTTCAAAAGTTCTCGGTTTGGGTGAGACAAATCTTCTTGAGCATCATATTGATGTTCAAAACTCTACTCCTGTGAGGAAAAGATATTATCCTGTATCACCACCGATTGAAAAAATTATACACAAGGAAGTAGATAGGATGTTAGAACTAGGAGTGATTGAACGAAGTAATAGCCCTTGGTGTAGTGGCATGAGCTTAGTTCGAAAGGGTGAGAAAAATCGACTTTGTTTGGATGCACGTGAGATTAATAAGTGCACCAAGAAGTGTGCTTATCCCATTCCTCCAGTCGACAGATTACTTTCAAGGTTATCAGATACTGTTTGGATATCTGGAATCGACCTTAAGGATGCGTTTTGGCAAGTTAGTTTAGACAAAGAATCTCGTGAAATTACCGCTTTTGCCGTTCCAGGTAGACCCCTTTATCAATTTAAAAGAATGCCCTTCGGGTTATGTAACGCGTCACAGACTTTTGTTAAGTTGATGGATTTAGTAATTCCTCATGAATATCGTGATTGGTACTCAGTTTATATGGATGACGTTATTGTTATAGCACCAGATTTTAATAACATGATTATTCGATTAAAAATTCTTGCATCTCTGCTGCGAAAGGCTGGTCTCACTGTTAATTTAGATAAATGTAACTTTTGTTTCAAAAGGCTTAAGTATCTTGGGTATATTATAGGCGAAGGAAAACTAATGACAGATCCGGAAAAGGTATCCGCCGTAAAAGATTTTCCGATACCCAAAAATATTAAGGAAGTACGACGGTTTTTAGGTCTTTCAGGGTGGTATCGAAAGTTTATTCCTAACTACTCAATGTTAGCCGCACCACTGACAGACTGCTTAAAACGTCAGAAGACCCTTAAATGGACTGTTGAGGCTCAAGAATCTTTTGAAGCTTTGAAAAAGGCTTTGACTAGTGCTCCTGTGTTGAGTCACCCAGATTACACCCGTCCCTTCATTATCCAATGCGATGCTAGTAAGCTCGGGGTAGGAAGCGTTCTTTCTCAAATGAGCGAAGATGGTGAAGAGAAGGTCATCGCGTATATGTCAAAAAAGCTAGGCGGTGCACAGCGAAATTATACCATTACTGAACTTGAATGTCTTGCGGCTGTCCTTAGTGTAGAAAAATTTCGACCTTATATTGAGATGCTGCCTTTTAAGATCATAACCGATCATGCGTCATTAAAATGGCTAATGAACCAAAAAGACTTAAACGGACGTTTAGCTCGATGGAGTCTTAAGTTGCAGCATTATGATTTTACCATAGAGCACCGCAAAGGTCGTGATAATGTTGTAGCAGACGCGCTCTCTCGCGCAGTTATAGAGGAGGTTGTTGTTCAACAAAATCTTTTAAAAAACGATAGCTTTAGAACAGAAAGTTACTTAAATTTAATACGGACTATTGAGAACGCACCTTTCAAATTTGCAGACGTTAAAATTGTCGATGGAATAATTTTTAAACGTACTCAATTTAACAGATCATCGGACATTGACTTGAACACATTGTGGAGAGTATGGATACCAAAGGATTTGACAAACCAAATTATTTCAGACGAACATAATCAGCGTTGGCAGGACATGATGGGTTTTACAAGACGTTGAAACGCATACAAAGTTTATATTTCTGGCCCAAAATGTCTAAGCAAATTCATGACTACGTGGTTTCATGTGAAATCTGTAAACAAACAAAGGCCCCGAACTATGTATTACGACCACCCATGGGTAACACTTTGCAAGCTGAAAAACCGTTCCAACGTTTGTTTATAGATTTCTTAGGACCATATCCACGATCTTCAAAAGGCAATTGCTATATATTCATAATTGTTGACCAATTTTCTAAATTTACAATTCTAAAGCCTATTAAAACAGCAACGACTAACAAAATTATTGACACACTGGAACATGAAATCTTTCATCTTTTTGGCGTGCCTGAACGAATTCTTTCGGACAATGGAAAACAATTTATTTCGATAGACTTTAAGAACTTTTTAAAATCTTACGGAGTTACGCAACAACTGACTGCAGTCTATTCACCTCAAGCGAATGCCGCAGAAAGAGTTAACCGCAGTGTACTAGCAAAAATACGAGCGTATGTTGGAGCGGAACAGAAAGATTGGGACTTGCACTTAAGTGCCATTGCATGTTCTTTGAGAACAGCAGTTCATGACTCTACTGGCATATCACCCTACTATCTGATTTTTGGCCAAAACTATATAAGCAATGGTTTTCAGTACGAAATGTATCGTCAATTAGAGACGTTAAATGGGGCGGAAACAGAATTTCTTCCAAATGACATTGGACGAGAAATACTTAGAGAGAGGACGAAATCACGTCTGGAGGCAGCAAATAAGAAACATAGGAGTCAGTACAATTTGCGATCGAAAGAGATTATTTTCGAACCCGGAGAAATTGTCTTTAAGCGGAATTTTTTTCAAAGTAGTGCACCGAATCATTTTAACGCCAAGCTAGCGAAAAAGTTCACTAAATGTAAGATCCTTCGAAAGATAGGCAGTTCACTCTATGACATCATTGGACTTGATGACAAGTATTTGGGAACGTATCATGCAAAAGACTTAATGAAGAACGAAGCCCGGCTTTAAATCTCAGGGACATGGTCAGGCCCCACGTGTAATGGTCACTTGCATTGAAACTACTGTTTAATTTTATATTGTTTAAAAATAAAAAAAAACACCTAAACTTTTTTTTGGTTGTCAGAAAAATGATTCAAAATTGGGATTGATATAAATTTTTGAGAAGAAAGCAGTCAGAAAAAAAAAATTAAACAAAATTTATTTGAACGATTAATAATTTTTTTTATTGAATTTTACTTGAATTTTTGAACGTCCAATAATTGTTCCTGATACGAAGATAAACAAGGACAAGGACGACGCATATCCGATCGCGGATGTCATGAATTTTGCTTGCAATGTTTTATGCAATTTGAACTTAAATATTTAATTAAACGTCCAATAATTGATCCGGCTACATATTCAAGGACAAGGACGACTCAAATCCGCTAGAATATCTCGGATATTGAGAATTGTGTTTCCTTAGTGAAATTCATAAGGAGCTTTGCAGTTTTCTTCATTGGAGATGAATATATCGTTTTGTTTTTTTATCTTTTCTTTCCTTAAACTTAATTTAAAACTTGTGTTTAATTTATTTAATTAATCAAAAATATTAATTTGAGTTAAATTTAAAATTAAAAAAAAAAAAAGTAGAAACAAACAAACAATTAAATTTTAGAAAAGTGAAAAAAAAAAAAGGACAAAGTGTTGCTTTCAAATATAAAAATTAATCCTTACTGCATCCAGCATCGTTGAGTGTGCACAGTCATCGAGGGCGAAAAGCGGTGAGTAAAAAAAAAAGAGGTCTTTTCATCTTGTTATTTTTGTTGTTGTTTGTTTTCTATTTAACTATTTTAAATTTTTTTTTGTTTAATTATCAACTTAATGTAAATAAAATATTCTGAGTGTTATGATTAACAAGTAATTTTATTTTAAAAACCGAAAAAAATATAAATTTATGTTATAAAACTTAAAATAAAAACAAAATGAAGGTTTAAATATAAATGAGGTAGAGATTGTATAAAGGAAGGATAGCACTTGTTTGGGGGTACTAAATAGGCCAAGAGTACCCAAGGTCGGGTTGGGTTAAGAGGCCATCCAGAAGGGCGCCTCCCACTGGAAATGCGGAATACGGATAATTTTCAGTTCATTATTTAGTTTGTTTAGTTCTTTTGTTCCTTTTATTTTTTTTTCCAAATTTTGTAATTAGTCTGAAGAGACAAGGCCCACAAAACCCACTGAGCTGGAAGCTGGAGGCAAAATTAAAACACCGTCTCATCACCCATTCAGACAATCTTACAATTTTTAAATGAATAGTTTAAGCAAAACTAACAACAAAAAAACCAGGTGGAGGGTTACTTAACGGGGAATGATGAAATGTTGCAAAAAAACTATGGAGAATGATAAAACAGAGAATGACGAAATGATGCAAAAACAGTTATATCACAATGAAAAGAGGATTTCTTTTTTTAAATGTTGAAACTGGTGGGTAATCACTGTAATTATTTATTATTATTTTATATTAAATGCTTTGTTTAGAAATATAAAAAAAACTTACGCGGAGAATGATGCACACTTGCGTTCTTCACAAAATTTTTCAAATTTAAAAAAAAAAACACACGAACACTCACTGTGAAAAAATCAAAACTGACTGAGCTAAGAATACATTGAATACCCTCTTTCCCTTCATTTTTTAAAATTTAAATTTTTCTATGTGTTGCGTACAGTACAAATTGAATCATTACTTTCCGAGATATCATTCATTGAAGTAAAATTATCTTGACTGTATTTAATCCTTCACATACATTAAATAAAAACAATTTGTACACAGTCAAGGTACCTCTATTTCAAAGAATGATATCTCGGAAAGTAATGATTCAATTGAAAAAGTTAAAAGGTAAGATATAATAAGAAAGATAATAGCTATCCGTTGGCGTTGACAAAAGTCAAATAAGCTACCTCCTGGATCTGCACCATATGTTTAAAAATAGCGCTTTTTGAATTTTAAAGCAAAGACAGCATGAATCACATACATGATGGAGAAAATCAGGTGCCAAATTCAGATTCAGCGACCATAAATTGCCCAAAACAATTATAGAGATCCCATTAAAAATTGTTTTCTTTCAATTTGATGCACTGAGATATCATATTCTATATAAAAAATTTCTGCGCGCCATTTAACAAATATTCATAACATTGTCATTAATGGTTTGCACAAAAATGTTGTTTTGTAGATAAATAAGTGAATGTTTGTCCTACTATACCCTTGTCGTTTTTGTTTTCAAAGCATATGAGAAGCTCAGTTAGCTTGCAATTGCATATTTCAAAATGCATTTTTGATTAATAAAAAAAATTTAAAAAATGTTTATGCCACTAAATTTTGTGCGCGTAGCATTTAAGGATATACTGAGAAAAAAATTTTCCAATTCCATTAAGTATTTACTGAGCAATAGCAAATGCAAGAAAACAACTCACGAAAGTTCTACTGTACGCAACACATAGAAAAATTTAAATTTTGAAAAATTTAAATGCCAAAAAATTTCTGATCCTTAATCTTACCCGATAAGGATAAAAAAAATTTACAATTCGAAAAGTCCGTTTTAGATGGCTCAGTTGAAAAAATTTTACTCTTATATATTTTTATGATATATTTACCTTACTATTAAGTTCAAATATAAAAATTCTACTCAATTCAGATGAGCAAACCTTCCGTGACCTGATGCGGCTTTACTTTTGTATCATTTGTCTTCGTTTAGTATTATAGAACGTTTAAACTCAACTGTTTTTTTGCATGATTAATCACGAAGAAGCAGCGTCAATAGAAGTTCCGCAGAGTTTCAAGAAAAAAAAAAAAAAAAACTTTTTCAGACCACCTTTGCACATGATATGCAGCATAAGAATGTCAAACACTTTTTTTTTTTTGATGAAATTGCGTGCATTTTTCATATTTATTAAGGAATATGGATGGAAAGAAAAGAGCGTTGCTAAATAGTACATCTTCTTATACAAAAACTTCAAAATATTTGGTTCTTTTATATAAATAGATTTTGACATTATAGTTTGGGCAATGCAAAACATACACTTTGTTGATCAAAAACCTAACTTGAGTTATGAAACGTTTACACTACTTATGTTTGGAGTAAAACATCTAAAAAAGAAAACCTTTTCGATTGATGCAAATACCTCGGCACAATCGATACCGACAATTATACTGGAGAAAATCTGCCTATCCCTGAACAACAACCTCTTGATTTATAAGCAAGTCTTAGCTCCAGTCTCGACCTATGTACAATATACAGCTTTAAGGCTGTGCAAAAAACTCTATCATTGAAATCATCCATCTATCATTGAAATCATCCAACGATTTCAAAATAAAGTTAAACATAGCATGGTAAATATGCCATGGTTTATACGGAACGCTGACCTCCACCGCGACCTGCGTATTGACACCGTATCCAATTTAATAAAAAAACATGTCGAAGATTACTACAAGCAGCGCTAACAGCAAACAAACGATGAAGCATTGAGACTTCTTCAAGTATCTCGTCTCGAAAGAAGATTAAACCGTACTAAGCGTCATGACTATATTGGTCCTATGCTCCTCCTAGGAGTTAAAGGAGAATACATACAAGCGTCATGACTGAATAGACTAAACCACATTTCTGGAGTAACCGTTGGGAACACTTCAGATAGCAACAAAAATCACGATGTCCTGACATTTTGCCACTATTCTATTTTTATTATTACCTATCCTATTGATCAAAAATATGCCAAAATATTAGTTTGTTTTTAATGTTCATCAAAAAAATATACATACATTTGTGGTTATTGAAAGACCAAACATTTCGTGATACTCTGAAATCAGATTTATATCTATGTTTCACAAAAAGCTTAAATTCATCGCTTCGCAGCAGGACTTTCACCGCAACGCATTTAAATCACTGCCATTGGCAGCACAAAATAATGCCATACAAACGCAAATTGCTGTGTCACATTTATATGCGTTATAAGTAGTAAAAATAAGAACTAAAAATAAACGAAGTTTTCGTGCAAAAAAATAAATAAATAAATAACTGACAATAAAATTTATATAGTACTCGTATAAGCGTAATACCACGGTTGCTATTTATTTTTACGGAATCGGCAACGCTGGCATTGTTTGCCACCAACTGATATACCGTACGTTAAATTTGCTTTGGCTTCAACTCTCGACAGCCTTTCTCTCGATTTAAGTTTTTTGTTTATTCACGGCTGGTAAAAAAGTGCTCCAGTCTTTTTATTTTTACTTTGATATCATAAAATTCAAAAATAAAGTTATGAAAAATTCCATCAAAGACTCTGAATATTCTCTAATCGCGACTGTTCCGTATACATAAATAGCAATCCTAGTATTCAACTACCAGCAGCAAACGTTACTCATTATTTGTGCTAACAATTCTATTGCTATTTCGTTTGATTTTTCTCTCCCTCTCTCTTTCTTCATTTTAGTCCTTTGGACTGGTAGTACATATTTTGTGTTGTGTTGCTTAGCAATTTTCTTGCCATTTATCCTTGTAAACTTGAAGGACAAAATTATGCGTGCCAATTTTTGCTTTCACAAGATTTGCACAAATTTTACGGGTTATTATAAATGGGAAATTTATACGCCAAAAAAAAAAAAAAAAAAAAATGGAAAACAACCAGCAAAATAAAGCAAAAATATTCGCTTAATGAATTTTATGAATCCCCAAGTAGAGGAAAAAAAAAATAAAAAATTGTGATTTGCATAAAATAAAAAGAGGAAATAAAAGAAGAAAAAGAAGCAAATAAGCGCAAAATTAAGGACATGACATATTTTGCTAATATTTTTTGATAACGTGTTTTGATTTAATAAGAAATATTTTTCTCGTTCTAAAGGATATTTTCTAAATTGAATGTAAAAAAAAAAATTAACTACCATCTATAGAATTTATCGTGCAAAAAAGAAAAACGCGTCAAAAACCGACTAAAAATTTAACGTTGAGAATTTAGTTCTGAAAGTAAGAGCATTTTTCAGGGGAAGATGCATAATTCAAAAAAAAAAAAATTTGGAATTTCTACGACTACGCTTAAAAATCTGAAAGAGGTTATCTAAAAAAAACTCAGATTTTTCAAAATTTCTTCGTAGGTCAAATTATTCAAAAGGACCCCGCACAAAACATATGGAAAAAGACTTTCAGCCGAAATAGCTGATACTTCGTAATAATATAGTTTTCAGCCTGCTGATTAAAAGTCTCAATGGGCACATAGCTCAAAAATGGCTCGTTATTGAGTTATGAAGAGTCGAACGATAGCATTAGACCAAATCGTCAGTGAATTTTTCCGGCATGTTTTCTTCAGCCGTAGTTTACTATATATATTATAAATATATTTATATATATATGTGTGTGTGTGTGTGTGGGTGTGAGTGTGGGTGCGCGTGTTTGTGGGTTTGGGTGGGTGGCACGGAGTATCAACTATTTTGGCTGAAAGTCCTATTCCATATGTTTGTGCGGGGTCCTTTCGACTTGATGCAGTTTTTATTTTAATAGGTGCGATCACAAAAATACTTGGAATGAGTCGTACGATGTTTTGCTTTAAATTAAGGTCTATAAAAAAAATTAGACTTGGTTCGCTAGATCATCGAAATAGTGTTTTTTTTTAACTAAAACACCCTCAAAAAAAACTAAATTTTAATTTTAGATAAAATTTGTTGTTCCGAGGTAATCATGAAATCACGCAAGGAACAATTCTCTAGAGCATCTTAACCCGATGCATGATGTTTTTATTGGTGTTTTTGATCATGTTTTCAACATAAAAAAAAAATGGGTTGAAATAGGTTAAAAGAGTCTTTAAAAATGGCCTATAAAAAAATTCAGTAATAAAGTGATAAAAATGCAACAAATATGAAGGTGAGTCTGCAAAAAAGTTACCATTCAATGTCCCGGGGCTCTGAACTATGTTTGAATTTAAAATTTGATATTCAAACTATTTAATACAGGTACTAACTTCTAACTAAGCTTCTATACGAAATGCTTAGAAAAAAAAGAATAATTTTAAGCATTTTACTATATAATTATTAAATAATTGCTACAAACTCATTTTTCATCCTGCCCTAACTGCTTCTTAGTGCACTTATTTGCCCGTTTCGCATATGACGTTATACGACATTGTTTGTATAAATATTTCTGTGTTAACTCTTCGAAAAAATTTTTCTGTATAAATTTCGACATACGTAGAAGATGGTCTCTCATTTTAGACTTTCTACGCTCAGTTTTTCTTATTCAAACTATTAATTTCTTAAATAATGAGTAAAAAGAGAACTGAAAGTGAAGAGAAAGCGGAGATTTAGTGTATTTTCAGCTCAATCGGTTTTGGTTTTTCGATAGGGGGTGTTCTTTTAAAAAAGTTTAAAAATTTTGTACAGAACGCAAGCGTGCATCATTCTCCGCGTAAGTTTTTTTTTATGTTACTAAACATATTATTTTATCTCTATATAATTGAATCAATAAACAATTAGAGAAGCTATTCTCCAGTTTCAACTTTTTTAAAAATAATTACTATTTTTAGTGTGATATTACTGTTTTCGCAACATTTTGTCATTCTCCGTTTTATCATTCACCGTCATTTTTTTGCAACATTTCATCATTCTCCGTTTAGTAGCCCTCCACCTCGTTTTTTTTTTTTTTTTTTTGTTCCATTTGCTTAAACTATTTATTTAGAAAATAAAATTAAAATTTAGTCTTAAGATGCTTACATAAACTTTTTAAAAATCCAACATAAATTTTCAGGTTGCCACTTGAATTTTTTCGAAAATTTATTTCAAATCTTAATAAATAATTTTTTTTTTAAGTAAATTATTTAAGCGAAACTAACAAAAAAAGCTGGGTGGCAATACTGAAAGTTTTATGATATTTAAAAAAAGTTTATCTGAGCGTTTCATTAACCAAAAATTTCGATTTAGTCAAAAAAAGTAAGAAATATATAAAATTTTCGAAAATAATCAGGTGGCAAGTGTATTTTGAGACAAAATTTTTTTAAGCGTTTTGAGACTAAAATTTTATTTTAACTTTTTATATATATTGTTTAAGCCAAAATTAAAGAAAAAAAACATACGGCAACCCTGAAAGCTTATGTTCATTTTCTAAAAATGTTACAGAAGTTAAAGTCATCATATTCTATACCTTTAACTTATAAATAAACAAAAAAATATGTGGGGACAAAGAAAGGCATGTTTTGGTACATTTTTTGGAGACTTTCCCATATAATTTCTTTTTAAGTGGCATCAGAAAGCCATAATTTTTATTATCATACAACTCTCTAAAACAACGTTCACATTGGAGATTTACTGTGACGAAATTTTATTTTGATAATCGTAGGTGGGAAAATGAGAGTTCCTCTTCCTCTTCTTCTTAATAATTACATTGCATATATTTTTTTTTAATAACATTTAGTACCAATTATAAGAGATAAGAGGCAGCCCTATCGAGATTTACATGAAGATTTAAAATAAATCTTGTTAGAAGTAAATTTATTTTGGTAAGGTAAATCACGTGATTTACAAAGAGATATAGAACTTTATCTCGAAGCAGGTGTAAGTCAACTCATAAATCTTCGATAGATAATATCTATAGTATAAAATTTTCCCAGTTTTTCCGAGTTTCTGATAATCTACCAGTCTTACAGTGAAGCCAACACTATAATATTCTGAATACTCACTTAAATTTTTAAGAAGGAAAATTATGAAAAGCGGTCTAATGAATGTGTCCTTGAAATTGCTGGAAAAGTTTCACTAGGGAATCTCTAACGAAGGTCATGACACAATTTCTTTCTAATAAATATAAAGTTTTAATCTTTAATACAAAATGCCACAAAAAATGCTCAAACAAGATTAATACCATTGGGAAATTTTTTTGTTGTAAAAATTTCCTTCATTTTAAAATTACTTTCCAAGTCATTTGTCGTAAAAGTTTTAAATCTTTATATAACCCTTTTTTATCTAATTCTACAAATGTGTAGCAAACAAAGACACATGTGCTTTCATTTTAAAACCTAAAAGGTCCCAGAATAGTTGTAAAAATGTACACATACACACGCATACACACAAACAAAAGCAATGAAAATGACATAAAGAGTACGTTTGTAGGGTAAAGTGTGGTAGATTTGACTTTGAGGCTTATTTGAGTTTAACGTTTTTAAAAGTTTTAATGAAATTTTATTACATTAGTTTTATTATTGAATAATCATGTTTTAAAAACAGTAATGACTGTAGAGATGGTGCAATAATTTCCAATAAATACAACCCCTCGAAAATTATCTGTCAAATCTACCCCATTTCGCGCTATTTACATGCATAGTTCAACCATTCAAAAAAAGCAAAAGTTTATGTTCTAGCCATAGCAAGAGATAGACATATAAAGAGAGGGTAGGAGGCGGAAATAAACAAAGAAGTAAATGTTGTAATGGGCTCGCTCTCAAAGCCAAAGTTGAGCGAATGCTTTGAAGAAAAATAGTTTTCAATAAATTTAAGCAACTGGCAATGACGCAACACACAGATGCACAGACACAAACACTTTGTCTTTTCTGTGAAAATTAACTTTCAATGAGTGAGCGAAATAGCCTATAAACAGCAAAAGCAGCACACATATACAAAAAGTCAAAAGTCATTAGGGTGTTGCGAAAACTTACAAAAAACTTGTGGCTTTAAAATAAATCAAGCAAACTAGGGAGGTTGCTCTCTTTGCTCTGAGAGGATGGTGCCATGCCTTTTTTCCAAAATTCACCCAGATTGTCCTTAGGACTTGCAACTTCAATTCTTAATGTCGGTGCAAAATTTGTTTAAAATATGTTAAATAACTCTATCTCTGTATTTTTTTGAAAAATTTGCTTGAATGGAACTTACTATGTCCACTATTCTGAATCAGGCTAGCTCTTTGCCGAAGGTTGCATCCACTATTGCATGGAAATGAGTAAAGCAGCAAACGAAACAACAAGCAGATGGTACAAAGCTATTTTCATTCCATAAATCTGTTGCGGGAACCATCGGGAAAATTCCAGTTACGAAATCGTTAGTAAGAAAAAACTACTCAGTAGCTTAATGTACACAAAATTGTAGAAAAATATGTAAAAAATATTTTTCAAATCACTCAAAAAATCATTTGCAAAAAGAGAACACCTAGCCACTGGGCCAGTGAAAGCGTTGGCGCTGGCAAAAAAAAAAACTCAGCACAAATGCGATTTTTTTCTTTACCTTACTTTTTTTTTCCTGCTACTAATTGCACCTGAATGGCAATGAACTATTCACTGGAGAGATTTTACTATTGTGATAGACCTTGGCAAAAGGTAACCAACCAAATAACCAAACCAACCGACTAACCGAACAACCTCTCCTTTACCCAATGCAATTACATTAACCCTCACTTTGTTTTTTTTTTTTTTTTTTGTTCTTTAATGGCGTAAAATTTTACCCTTAAACATTTTTTCGTGGGATTTTTATTTCCCAAGGATATGCGTTGTTTGCAGCAAGCAAGTCTCATAGGAACAATCTGTAAAAATTGTTTTTTTTATACTTCACGCAGTTAAATTTGCGCCATTTCTTTTTTAGGGAGCGGTAACACTGTTTAGTTCCTGGTATGAATTTGAAGCTACGCATGTGTGTGTAAGCTGGGAACTATCTTTTTTACGTTGATGAGATTTCTCTAACTTTCGTATGATATAAAATTACAAAAACAACAACAACAACTAAAATAAAGTCCCTAAGAAATCCTTGTTTGTTAGAAAAGTTTTTACCTTTTTGTTGTTGTTAGTGTTGGTGTTGTTGTTGTTGTTGCCACTCCTCTTTTTTATGTTCATTTGCAGTGCGTAGTAGCAATAGCGTAGATTGTTCGGCATGAGCAGTCACACATACATACATATACATATTCTTTAGGGTGGATTGTATTTATATATCTTTTGCAACTATATTTCATGTATCATACTTTAATGTGCAAAGCGTTGACAAAAGTGTTGAAAAAACAGTTCCAAAGGTGATTCGAAAATTTGTCCAAGTATCAAAAAAAGTGCCATAAAAAAGTAACGAAAAAAGTTTACCAAAAAAATGCCAAAACAGTATAGCAAAAAAGCATCGAAAAAAAGTTTCAAAATGGGTAGCAAACTGTATAGTGAAAAGTGTCGAAAAAACCGTAAAAAAAAAAGTTTCGCGAAGAAGTGTTTTAAAAAGGATTTGAAAAAAAGTATCGAAAAAGGTTTTCGTAAAAAGGCTCGGAAAAAGTGTTAATAAAACAACCAGAAAAAGTTTTGTAAAAAAGAATCGAAAAAAGTTCCACAAAAAAGTGCCAAGATAGTATAGCAAGAAAATTTTGAAAAAAGTGTTGCAAAAAAGTATCGAAAAAAAGTCTCAAAAAGGGAAGCAAAAAGTATTGTAAAAAGTGTCAAAAAAACTATCGCACAAAAGTGTTGCGAAAAAATTTCATAAGAAGGTTTTGCAAAACAGTATTTAAAAAAGGGTGTCGTAAAAAGGCTCGAAAAAATAATAAAAAAAATAACCAAAAAAAGTGCTGTAAAAATGTATCGAAAAAGTTTCAAAACCGTGCCAAAATAATATAGCAAGAAAGTAATGAAAAAAGTGTTTGCAAAAGTATCGAAAAAAAGTATATATTGAAAAAAAGTATTGAAAAAAAGTATTGAAAAAAAGTATCGAATAAAAGTGTCAAAAAGGGTAGCAAAATGTATCGCAAAATGTGTCGAAGAAACAATCACAAAAAAAGTGTCGCGAAAAAGTGTCGTAAAAAGGTTTTACAAAAAACTATGGAAAAAGGGTGTCGTAAAAACGCTCGAAAAAGGGGTCAAAAAATAAACAAAAAAGTGATGTAAAAAAGTATCGAAAAAAGGTTTCCAAAAAGTGCCAAAATAGAATAGCGAGAAAGTATTGAAAAGTGTTACAAAGCAAGAAAATTTCGAATAGGGTCACAAAAAAGTGTTACAAAAAGGTATCGCATAAAAGAATAAAAAGTTTTGGAAAAATGTAGCAAAAAGTCTTACAGAAATATCTCGTAAAAAAGTGTCGAAAAACTATCCAAAAAAAAAGTGTCGCGAAAAAGTGTCGTAAAAAGGAATACAAAAAAGAATCAAAAAAAAAGTGTCCTAAAAATGTGTCAAAAACAAGGTCGCAGAAAGTGTCTAGAAAGGTTACAATAAAGTGTCTTGAAAAAAAATCACATGAAAGTGTAGAAAAAAGTGTCAAAATACCGTCGCAAAAAAGTGTCTTAAAAATGTATCAAAAAAGTTTCGTAAAAATTTCGAAAAATTTAGGTTTCAAAAAAAAGTGTCCTAAAGAAGTGTAAAAAAACGGTTACAAAAAAGTGTCATAAGAAACTGTTGGAAATAGAGTTGAAAAAAGTGTCGATAAAAGGTATCACAAACAAGTACCTACCGAAAAAAAAAGTGTAGCGAAAAAGAATATCAGAAATGTCTGGTGAAAAAGTGTCGAGAAATGTGTCACAAAAAAGTTTTGTTAAAAATTTTAGGAAAAAATTATCGAAAAAAGTGTAAAAAATTTTCGAAAAAGTGTCGCTAAAAAGTGTTGTAGTAAAGACCGCAAAAAGTTGTCAAAAAAAGTTTTTAAAAAGTGTCGCAAGAAAGTGTTGGAAAAAAGTTTCGTAAAAAAGCAATCTTAAAAGTGTCGAAAAAAAGTAACGCAAAAAAGTGACACGTCCATGAAATTTTATCCTGGCCACAGATATTTCACTTCAAAAAATTTAGTCTTTGCTACTTAAATAGAGAAAATGTAAAAAAATACCAATATTAATTCTCCCAAAAGTGCCGCCCTATTACAAGTACAAACATACAATGCATTCGCAGAAAATAATGCCGCATTACTCAACTATAGATGTGTGTTCGCATGCATACACGTGTAGGTGTGTAAGAAGAACGCGCTTAAAGCATTTTATTTGTTACTTTTTGATGGTTTAAATTTATTTAGGGATTAAGTAGTATTAGTGCATGTTGTTGTCGTTCATGTTGTTATTGCTGTAATGCTTAGTTTGTTTTTTGCGCTTGTTCGACAAGTTTTTGTTGTTTAGTTTTTTAGTGTTGCTTTTTAAAAAATCGTATATGACTAGATTACATACATACATACATACACATGAGTGTATACACTTCAGCAATATGAAAGGTTCTGACTTATACACAAACGGAAACGGAAATTACACCATCACAATTAAATGAGCAAGAAAATTGCAAACAAACGAAGGTGCACAACACTTGAAAAGTGGGTAGGCTATAAAATTTTGGGCAAAATGGTAAAATAAATTTCAAAAGCTTTTATCGTAAAAAAGAAAAACTTAAATGGTTGCATCGTTAAATTTATACACGCTCTCTATATACCGTTAAAACTGTAAAGTAATGAAGAATTTGATATAAATTTGTAAATTTATTAAAGACGGGTTCAGTAAGCACTATGGGATATTGAGACTTATTTGCAAAGGTTATTTTACTCATACAAACATTTATATGGGGAAAAAATTGTTTTTTCAGACTTTCTAAAATTTGTTGTGAACTGGAAAAATTTTGGAAACTTCGAAAAATATTGTAAAATGACAAAAAGTTTGACGTATCAGATATTTAATGAAATGAGTGTGTTTTTTTAGTTTCTGAATAATGAGATTGAGTTCTTTTATTTCTTTAATGCCTTGGCGGAATACTGATTACGAAAAAAGAAGCACACAAAAGAAATGAAAAGGAAATATCTTATATAAATAATATTGATTGCATTGTGCAAAATCTGAGAATTCCATCTACTACTATTTTTCGTACTTCTCTTACGATGTTTTTCGTTTGACATAGAGAAAGTATAACTGGGTCAGTCTCTATACATACATATATAAAGATTTATGTATGTACTTAGTTTCATCAGTATTAACCCAACAGGAAATGGAGAAGATGTGTTTCAGGGAAAAAAAATGTTGCTTCCAGTGCCCCATCGATTCAAAGTTGGTAAATTAGAGTAAGGTTAGGCAAGCTAAAACAATCGGCTTGCTTTAGAGATGCCTCGAAAGTATTTCTAAAGGAAGACATGGGTGACTCTCCAAAAAATGTAGGTACCACTTAATGTTCCAATCCATGTTTATATTTAAAAATTGATATTTCAACCACTAAGTGCAGATAATTAACTAGAGCTTCTGTATAATTTGCTGAAAAAAAAAAAAAATAAAAAAATTTTTAATATTTTACTAGGAAATCATATCATATAGTGTTAAAAACTCATTCTCCATCCTGTCCCTAACCGCATCTTTGTGCACTTTATATTACTAAACATATTATTTTATCTTATTTTATCGTTCCATAAGTAAATCATTAGACAATTACAGGGGCTATCCACTAGTTTGAGTTTTTATTTTTTAAAAAAGGTTTTTTTTTTATTGCTATACTACTGTTTTTGCAACATTTCGTCACTCTCATCATTCTCCGGTTTTTTTTTTTTTCAAGCATAGCATCATTCTCCGTTTAGTAACCTTCCACTTTTTTTTTTGGTTAGTTTTGCTAAAAATATTTATTTAAAAAATAAAAAATAAAATTTATTCTTAAAACACTTTAATAAATTTTTAAAAATCCAACATAAATTTTTAGGGTTGCCACATGGCTATTTTTGAAAATCTTTTACAATTCTTACTTTTTTGATTAAATGACTTTTCTAAAATTGCACAAAAATTTTCAGGGTTGCCTCCCGAGTTAGCCACGTATATGTGCCTTTTAAAACTGTGCAGACAGACACCTAACTTATCTTTCATCAAGCAGCTAATTGCAAATTTAATTTTCTCTCTTCAAGTACCATTTATTGGATGAACTTTTGTATTAGAGCTCATTTAATAAGCCTTCGTGTTCCTTTTACTACCCACTTGAAGACTGGTTGCTAAGAGCAATACTTTCTTGACAGTATTTGGTTATGAGACTTCCAAGTCAAAGGAACATAATAAAATACGTAAGCCCAACACAACGAAACTAGTTAGTTGAAATATTTTAAAGATTTTACCAAAGTTTTGGTACTAAATCAACATATTAATACTTACTTACTTAATTACTCCAATTAACTAAAATACGCTGAACTTTTTGGGTCGTTGGATGAAAGAATCGAATGCCAATTATTGAATTTTACAACAAACTTAAGAAGTGCATTCCTTCGTGTAGTCATAGTTCACTGATCATAAGCCGAGTGTTTGAAAAGCTGTTCTGTTTTCCAATATATTTTGCATTCGTGGGTTCGAATCCCAGATTAATTTTTTTATTATCTTCAAACGTCTCTTGATAAATTTTCTTCCAGAAATATTAATAATTATTTTTTCAAAGTGTAGAAATTTTTCAGTTTTTTAAACAAAAGCCAAACAAAATTTTGAATAAAATATTTAGCTGCTAAAGTTGCGCTTCCTTTTCACTCCACTTGCAAGCAGCTACTATAAGTTCCTGTTGGGTATGTTTTTCTCTCCCAGTAAGTGTGTATGCGTGTAAATGTGGTATTGTAAGTGAGCGTCTTTTTTATGTCTGATATCTTTCTTGGAATTTTCTGCGTTGCAGTTTCTTAAAATTTTTATGAGATTTTTTCAACAAATTTTATTACAGCTGCGAGCGATTTTTATTTAATAACCATATGGTTGGTTGAACAGGCATGGATGGCATGGCATGGCATATTTTTTTTTTTTTTTTTAAAGCGGAAAAATTTTAGTAGATAATTTTCAATGAAAAATTGATAAGAAAATGTTACAAAATTGTTATATTCTATTGATTTTAAAGTTTTTTCATTAAAAGATTTCTCATTTGGAAATTGTCTTTGTAGGAATTGCTCACAGCGGTAGTGTCGTAATAAGAAAGACATCTGTATACATAGTGGTATTCAGTTCCTTTGATTTTGCTACAAGTATGCGCACTTCAAAAAAAAAAAAAATACTTTACTCTTTTTGCACTCGCATTCACTTGAATTCACGTAACATTTTTCCTTTTTTTTTTGTTAAAAATTTCCATCAAATTGGAAATAGTCTTTTCTCTATTTGTTAAGCTGTTCATGTACCAAATTCTCTTAAAAAGTGAAAACATTCCAAAAGTTGCAACAGTTTTTCCTTCAAATTGATTTTTCCTTATGTGCATAAGCGTTGTCGTCGTCGTTTTGATTCGATAGTCGTAACAAAAACTTTTCTGTTCAAATTAACCTTTAGCTCTTCAATCCGTCATTGAAAGCCAAAGTTCTCAGTTCAATAGTTCACTCTTTAGCGTCAGTTGCAGTAGCAGGAAATGGAAAAAAAAATCAGTCACTTAACAAACATCGAAGTTCTATGTGAAAGTAAGTTAACATTATTGAAGTTTTATTTTCATCAATATCTTTTCTATGACTATTGAAATTGGCTTGAATTGAACTTTTGTTCAGTTTGCTTGGAAACTTTTGGATTCAATTTCGTAGAAAATTAATCAAAGTTTTATTGCATATAAAATAATTATGAGTTTAGTGGTTGGAGTTTGCGTTTGAAGTAGTAAAACACCAAGATATGTAGGGGAACTGATGCTATTGTGGTATAGCTAATGTTTAGGTGGAATTTGAAAGAGAACCGCTACATCAATTTCAGCCAAATTTTTTTATACTAATCATTGAAGTATTGGCTACAGAATACATTTCAATAAAATGTGTACAATTTCATTAAAAGAAGTTATTAAGCAAAATCTGAAAAAAGTCAAAAAAACTGTTTTCAAAAAGTTGGGAGGTAATGTGGTATATATGGTGGCACAATTTGGTATATATACTGACCAGTACTTGTAAAGTGGACTGGTAATGTGGTACATATAAGTAGGGTAATGTGGTATACTTAACCATACAACCAAATATTAAATTTGAAAGGTATGAAATAAGTTCATAATAACATTAATATTGGTTCTCAAACTCATAGTTTTTATAAAAAATTAAACAGCAATCATATAATGTTAAGAATAACAAGAAATAATCATATACCACATTAGCGAATCCCGACTATACCACACTGGCCAATTTTTAGAAAATACAAAATTCGAAAAATAAAATGGGAAACTTTGTGAATTTACTTAGTTAAACACTTATTTTGCAATGCTTAGCACTTACCTTTATTGAATATAAATAAAACTTCACCAAAAAGCAACCTTTTCTTAACAAAATTTTTTTGCAAAAAATCCGGAAAAAAAAATCAACCACTCGCGACTTAAGTTTCGTTCAACCGACACCGGAAAAATTTTGTTTGGTGCATGACAACAACACATCCCTGGTTTTTCATGTTTTCTGATAGGATAAAAGCAGTGACGTTCGCAGGGTCTTTCCCAATTCGGAGATATGCGACCATACCACATTGAAAAACTATACCACAATAGCATATAAATGTGAACAGTAGTGATGGTTTTGAACCCTGTTCTCGTCTAAAAGTGGACTATCAATAAGCTTTAAGTGATTCGCTTCCTGGACAACTGAGGCATTCATACTCAAAACGTAGAAAGTCTAGATATGCAAGAGATAAACATCCATGGTGGAGTATAAACAAGCCTTAATTGAATAATTTTTCCTGGGACATCCAAAGAGATGTATATTGGTACATGATATTGCAATTTCAATAATTGACATGCTTAGAAAATAATGTTTTGCTTGAAAAAGTTGTACCAAATGAAAAACAGAAACAAACATATTCCCAGCAATGTGGGCAGGGCGAGTTGTTGCTGTGATACATAAAAGTCACAATGTCAAATGCTTCGCCGTGGCAGATAACCCAACGACACAAGGATACCTTAAACAGCAACCTACATAGAACACATGGATTAGCAAACCGTTGTCATAACATGATTTGAGCGAAATCAGAGCGACCTGCTTGTTACCTGCAAATAATGAATAATTCCACATTCAGAACGCAAAGCGGAAAGGTAAAAATTATAAACTGGAAAATCGCTAAATATAATCGCATCAGTCGTGTTTGCATAAATCTTGTTTTCCTTAGAAGACAAGCAGTGGCGTTTAAATGAGGGGATAGAAGGAGTTTTATCCAGTGTTAAAAAAATTAATCTTAGAAAAAGCAAAATAGGATTCTGAAAAACTGTATCTTACCTAAAGCGTCTTTAGCGAACCTGCCTCCCATATTTCGAAGCTACACCACTGGCAGACAAGCAATAGGATAATGTAAAAAAGGATATAACAAAATGTCACTACAAATAATGGGATTGCTGGAGTGTACTGAACTTAAGAATGAAAAAAAAAAAAAAAAAAAAATATCAAATTAAAAATGTAACATGGCAACCCAACAAAAACCAGATTTTAAGCTTTTACAGGCTTTGGAGCAAAAGTAACAAAATGCAAAAGAAAATCCGAAAAAAAGGAGCAAAAGTCAGTCTTTTGCCGCAAAGAAACCCTAATGAACTATACACATTGCACAGGGGCACAAAAAAGCAAAAACATTTGAAAAAAAAAAAAAAATTAAGCTTTAAATATTAAATGAATATGAAAAAATACTCTCGCCTCCCCTACAAATTGCTTTGGCTTCTGCATCGAAGCATTGAAAGATGAATGGAAGGGCTTTGTTTTACTTAGGCCTTTAAGTGCTGCTTGTCATTATGTTGCTAATAATGGCAGCAACATCAACAGCTACAACAAATATGAGCTTTTTCTTACCTCATATTGATGTAGCAGCTTAAGGCAGCCAAAGCAAACAAACAAACAAACAAACAAACAAAGACTGACAGGGAGTGAGAGAAAGAGATAGACGGAAGAACTTACATGCCATACCTAACAGAGTTGGGTCGGAGTTGGGGTCACTTAATGGTTTTATTTTCTAAAGCTTAAAAAAACAAAACTAAAAAAAAAAAAACCCTAAAAGGGTGCATCTAAATGTCAGCACGGCCAAAAGGAAGTAGAGTGTCAAAAAAGGTCTTTTGTGTAAGTAATTGTTATTGTTGTTCTTACCTCTTCTTTGCTTTTTATGCTGCTTCTATCATCATCCTTTTGTAATGCTTTTTATAAGGCCTCCTTGAAAAGCTGTAGTCTTGCTATAGAGTAAGAGGTTTTTTCTTTAAAATTGAAATTATAGCAAATCCGCACTAATTGGCAACGTGTTTTTTTGAGTTTTTTTTCCTTTTCATTGTTTTTGTATACATTTTTACTTTACTTTCTTGCTTCCTTGCTGCTACTGTTACTGTCAGGATTAATTTGAAGTTGATTTGGCTTGTGTGGGCATTGAAGCTTTATAAAAATACGCATTTCTAAAATGGTTTAAGCACTTTTTCTGCGAACTTTCATGCAAATGTTCGGCTGTTTTCAATTCTGAAAAGTACTGATCAAATTTTTATACAGAAAAATTTCCTTTGACCTTGGTTTTTTTTAAGACTTTTCCACACTTTTCGAAAGAAAGTTTTTAAATAAAATAATTGCAATGAAATTTATTGCCATACTAATGCTTTTATTACAAAACGATTTGTCTAGACAGTGTCAACAATCACATTGATAATTTTTGCCGCAATATCTTACTGAAAAATGTCAACTTGAAAGTCTTGTAGTTACCTTTCTTGAAAAACTCATGCTAAATAAAAAATTTTCATAAATATTTTTGATTTTATGATAATAAAATCACAAAAAAAAAATTTTTTTAACTTATATCTCTAGAAGTGTTTTTAAGTTTCTTTCACTTATAGGGGAATAGTGTCACCTGCGGGCATGGAACGAGTGTGGGCACCCCCCGTTACTTTTGACAGAAAACAGATACGTCTGTTCTGACAAAAGTTAAGTGCGTGTTATGGAAGCACGAAGTTTTTGTGCATATACCGGAGCAAACAGACGTATTTTATTAAAAGTCAATACAAAAGTTCTATTCAATTATTTTCCAAGTGAGATAAATCGAAGTGAATCAAACGAAGAGCTGAATGCGATCTATACTTATTCAGTAAATATATTATATTTTGTGATTCAAAACAAAATCCAACCAAAATCTTCACTCAACAGAATTTGCTTATTGCTTTTCAAAGTGGCCGTCAAAGTCGGTTGCGGGCACCCAATAGAGTCGGTTTTGGGCACCCCTATTTTTTTATTTAATGCTTTTGATTTACTGAAATATCATCGTGCATGTCAACATAACAAATTTAAATGGTATTCTTATCCTTTTTTACGCTTTTTTCGTAGAAAGGAAAAAACCAATAGGCTCTTTAAAGATATCGTAGAAAAAAAGGTTGATTTCATTAAGTGTGGGTGGTACGGTGGCATACCACTTTGCGAAAGATCTTGGTATTCAGTTTTCAGACCAATGGACCGAGGAGCAGATGGCAGAAATGGATTAGTACAAAAAAATTATGCTTGGCAATGTCAATAAGAGCTAGAAATAACGTCACCTTACCAGCTTAGTCTGCAAAACTATCGACCTGCCATTGATGCCGAAGACAACGAAGTGTGGTTTTAGGGCAACAGGCATATAGCCATTCGATCCAGACGTTTTCAGTGATGCTGATTTTGTTGAAACCGTTGAGCAGAATTTGTTGAATTTGTGTGAGTCAATGTTTTCAAAATAAATTAGTTTGGCCTTCTCTCATTTGATTGCGTTTAACTTCATATTTTTCCATTTTTAACCGATTTTCTAACGGTGCCCACAACCGACCTAAAATTTTTTTTTTGTCATATATAATCAGTGATCACTTTAATATTTTTTGATATAATATCAATTAACTTTCTTTACCAGTAATCAGCAAAGGTCTCTAGCTTTCTATTGATACTTATATGTCTGCATACTACGCATTTGGTCAACAGATATGAGTCGAAAACCAAATGGTGCCCACACCCGACACTATTCCCCTACTCATATTATTTTATTGCAATATATCCGACATATACTTTTACTTAATTAAAGGTCATCAAAAAAAACCAATAAAAATTTTCCCAATAAAATTTCGCTTTGTTGTTTCCACTAATTGTTTAATTAAATTTTTTTATCAGCAAATCAACAATAATTTTTATGAAAAATTCCGCATTTGAAAACATGCACTTTCGCACCGCAGCTGTCAACAGCAATTTGGTTAACAACAGTGCAAGGGAAAGAACATAAAATCCCAAATAAAAGTACAATATAATGGCAAAAAAAAAACAAACAAAAACACATAAATAATAATTAGTATAGTGGTATTTACTTATTTATGACATAAACACACACACTCAAGCACACAAACTCACACACACACACTCATGCAGGTGAACATGCAAATTAGTTGCAGTGATTAACTTAAAATTTCCGCAATGCATAAATTTTAACAACGCGAACATACCCCAAGAGTGAGTAAACAACAAAAACTACAGAATTGCGGAAAAAAACATGAGAAATTGATATAAAAAACATGACTAATACATGCAAAACATGCGGATAACAACAACTACATGAAGGGATAGTCCACCACTTTAAATGTTGCTTATATGTACATCTGGTAGAGCTACATTAGTATTTTGCATGGATTGAATGTAAATTAAGAAAGATTTTAGCCAAATTTGCTGATGTCTTTCAAGTGGAGAAACATACAACACTCTCAATAAGTAGAACTTTGTGATATCTTATATAAAACTTGGTGGCCCAGAAGTGACTTTGTTCGCCCGCTCCCGATTGTCTTTACAAATGTATCACAATACCTACTTAATATCATTTATGTCGGTCAAACAGTTTTAAAGAAACGAAGATTTAAATCTTCTTGTATAAGTTCTGACCATTTTTTCAGCGAATATTTCTTGTACCAAAGCTCTTTATATCCTTATGTAACAAATCTCAAAGATATGAAAAATTTTGTGCTTGGTAATGATGTATGGTCAGATTACTTCAGAATAGACATTTATGTACCGAGATCGGAAAAATTTAAGATATGCTCTAAAGCTTTATTGAATAAAATATAACAGGTGAGGAATTTCAAAGGAGAGTTTAGCAAGAAATCCATAGCACATCTTTGAGAATAACAAAAAATTCGATAATTGGTTTTTGAGTTGTAAGATTTTCCCAAAAGTCGAGCAAAGCCGGAAGTAATTCGAAATAAAATGTATCCTAAAGCTTTAGTAGGCAAAATATCTATGAGTGAAGAAATGCTCATGCGAATCGCACAAAAGATTGATGAGTTATGAAAACACAGACAGAGAGACGTTTTATTTTGTATAGGCCAACAACTTCTCCATTGAGCCACCTAAGCATTTAAATGTAAAAACATGAAAAAGGATTTCAAGAAAAATTATTTTCAGACTTAGAAAATTTTTTTTTCAAAAATATTAAACATAGACCAGGGACTAAAATACTATTTTTTATTTTTTGGACTAACATTTTTCATGTATTATTAAAAACCCCATTTCAAATAAATAAAAGTTTAAGCAACTTCTTCACCTCTGAGAAAATAATAATAATAATAGTAATATTATCTGAGCACTCTCCATACGTCTAGGAACTATTTTCCAGAAAAAAGTTTGTGGTATTTCATATCGGTTAAAAATTTATTAACAATACCTATTGTGTGCCGTGCAATACTTTTTTTCGTAGTATAGAAAAACAAGACATTTTACGAAAAAAGTGTACGTAGGCTGCTCGATATATTTCTGGCCTAGGCTACACTAAGTGTTGCTAGGTGTAGTCTGACATTTCTATTGGAAAGTTTGATAATTTTTAGCATAAACGTACTCAGAACGTTTTGACGTACGACCATCATTTGTGTTGTTAACAGTGACTTGAAAAAATCAATTTGGCAAAAAAATGGAATTAACTCGTGAACATTTTCGTGCGATAATTTTTCACAACATTCGACGTGGATTATCACGACAAGAGTGCATCGATGAATTTAAATCTTTGTATGGCGATGAAGCACAATCCTATAGTACTGTGAGAAACTGGTTTAATGAATTTAATCGTGGCCGACGCTTGCTCAAAGACGAATTCCGTGAAGGTCGTCCAAAAATGGCCGTTGTGCCAGAGACCATTGATGCCATGCGTGAACTAATAATTCAAGATCGTGATGTGACATACCGTGAGATAGAAGCATTTTTGGGCATTTTTTCGACTAGCATACATTTGATATTGCATGAACACCTGGCCGTCAAAAAGGTTTGTTCTCGTTGGATCCCGCACAGTTTGACAATCGCTCAAAAAAAGGCTCATGTCGATTGGTGCAAAGAAATGTTGAAAAAATACCACCGCGGTGCTTCAAAAGACGTTTATAAGATCGACACAGGTGATGAATTATGGATCTATGCGTATGAGCCCGAAACAAAACAGCAATCGACCGTGTGGGTCTTCGAAGACGGGCCAAATCCAACGAAAGTTGTTCGTGGAAGAAGCACTTCGAAGCAAATGGTCGCCTGTTTCTTCGGCAAAACTGGTCATGTGGCAACTGTTTCTCTTGAGCAACTTAGGGCGGTCAATTCTGAGTGGTACATCACAATTTGTTTGCCTGAAGTCTTCGTAGGAATTCGAAAAAACGAACAAGAGAAGACGAATCATTGTTCACCATGACAATGCGAGTTCTCACACATCGGCTCAAACCAGCGCCTTTTTGACCGGTCAAAACGCCGAATTGATGGATCATCCGCCGTACAGCCCTGACTTGGCACCCAATGACTTCTTTTTGTTCCCAAACATCAATAAAAAAATGCGTGGTCAATGATTTTCGTCGCCAGAAGATGCTGTTGAAGCGTTCAAAAACCATGTTTTTGAGGTGTCTTAATCGGAGTGGAAAAAGTGTTTCGACAATTGGTTTGAGCGCATGCAAAAGTGTATAAATCATGCTGGAGAACACTCTCAAAATCAATAAAATCATTTTTGATGATAAATATTCACATTTTCATTATTAGGCCAGAAATATATCGAGCAGCCCACGTATATGGCATAAAATGCTTAGAATTATCATAGAAATACGTATGAATTTTTCCAGAATTTTCTGAGACATTTTATAATTTTTCAAAAATTGGTCCAAAAAAAAACAAATAAGAAAATTTTCAAAAAAATTTCTTAGACTATTCTTAGCATTTTATGCCTAATGAATTTTTTTCGTAACGTAACTTTTTTTCTCTATTACTGAAAACAGTATTGCATGTCACACTATATTGTTAATAACTTTTGAACCAATATCGATTACCCCAATTTTTTTCCTGGCTATAATTCCTAGAAATGTGGGGAATGCCAAATATTTTTTATAATTTTCTCAGCGACGGAGAAGATGCGTATATTTTTAAGTATGGGAGAAGGGGGAGGTTTCGACACCCTAACAAAAAAGTCCTTATACCTTCCAAATGCAATTGTGCATGTTATTTTGAATACACATAGGCTATGCATGAATATGTGTGCTTCTTTTATAAATTACAAAAAAATTGATATGTGTGCTATTTTCGGAAATGTGACCAATAAGCCAAAGTTAAAATAAATGACGAAACCTCCCACTTTTGGGGAGGCTTCGTCAGCCATATAAATTCTTCTTTCCCTTGATTTTTTGAAACCCTCAACCTTTTGAATGTAGATGGTAAAAGACGAATTACTTCCGGTGATACAATGGGAGAACGAAAATCAGGGATATCGTCTTCAATCGGGGCCATATCCAGCAAATCATTCGAACCGGGAAGGTCAGAGCCTTGAACGAGTTCGAGACATGATTCAGGCTGATTCTCTATCCGTTTGTACATCGGCATTAATACCGAACTCCATAGCTTGTGAAAAATCAGATTCATGGAAAATAATTGAATCATATGTAAAAATTTCAGTTGTCGAATCCTCCCATTTACACTTGACGAATCCTCCCTTATCCACTTGTTTCCAAATTTCCAAAATTTCGCAGTTATCTTTTATTTATTTTGCAAACCTTAAATGTAGTATTAACAGTAATAATATATTTAAGCATCTGCTAAAAAAAACGGAAATTTTATGGTTTATTAACCGACTTTGACACAAAAAGCAACAAGCAAATATTATATCAACTTGCTATAAAAATACAAAATCACGACTAACTACGCACTCTAGCCAAATTGCGCAAAGAAATTTTTGTGATAGCTGCGTACCATTAGGAGTAAGACTTTTTGGTAAGTAAGTGCGAATAGAAATCGCAAAATTTAGCACTGATGAAGCCTCCCACGTGTCGAAACCTCCCCCTTCTACCCTACTTGAAAAAAGGATTTTCAAAATTAAAAATTTTCAAACAAAAAATAACTACGATTTTATTTCCTGTTCTTTCCAAAATCTTCACTAGTTGCCATAAACATTTTTTTTTTTTCTTGAAAGCCTTCTTTTCGCTTTTACGTTTACGTTCTTATTCTCATTTGAGAAATTTTTGGCCTACAGTAGCATGACTATGAGAGTTTGATGTGTAAAATGAGAGCCATGTTTTATTCGGTTTCTGTTTGAAATTTTAAAATGCTAAGAAACTCAAAACTGAATAAACGGAGGACATGTAGATCAAAAACACACAAAAACGGGTCACTATTGTGTTTTTGACTCCACACCCGTGACCAGAATCTGTTCATTTGTTTAAGATTAAGATATATTTGATACCATAAACGGGAAAAATGAGTCTCTAGGCTGCATTTGAGATTGTATGCAAGACTAACAGTGAAATGGTGCTCAACAGATCTACGAGTAGATATGATTTTGACTTAGACTTGCCTAAGTACGTTTGCCTGGATGCTTAGAGTCATTAGTAAATTAAAGTGCTGCTTGTTTTAATGAATTAAAGTAAGTAGCTTTTACTTTCATCTTGAAAGTCAGCTTCCATTTAGATGAATCTTTCATTCATTCATTTGGCTTTTGCACTCAACACTCACACATAGAATTTGTAATTCTTTTGTTTGCTTATGCATTTTTATTTTGTCTTCTTCTTTTTTGTCTATTGTGACCGTTGACACAAATTCCACTGCAAAATAAAACCAACAAAGAGAGTTAAAAACAATAAGGGGATGAAATAAAAATGCTCCAGCACTAAGGGCAATTAAGGTGCCAGCTGTTGAGGTCAGTTGCCATGTGGCGCAAAAATGACACAGCAATGTTGCATGTGACATAAGGCAACCACCACACTAAATAAGTGCGCATGGGGCAAGTGAAAATGTAATATTCAATTTTAGAACTTAAAAGCACAGTTAAAAAAAAAAAATTAAGCAGAAGGAAAGCTTAAAATGGAAGGAAACTTGAGTTCCTTGTTAAATAAAAAAATAAAAAAAATTAAGAAATTCTTGGTATAAGACAGTACACTAAATAAAAGCATTCAGATTGTTCATCTATTGAATATGATAGATATTTGCTTGAAGTTATCCGTAGAAGATAAAATTTTAGAACAAAATTCTATAATATTACGGAAAATTTGCCTTTGATAACTTGACTTTGAATGTAGGGATTAATTTATTTTTTTTTATTTAAAGTAATTTTATTTAAAGAAATTCATAAAGCCATCGGTTTGTGTTTAAAATGTTCTGATATTCTCTTTACTCGTTTAAAGTTTTATTGACATTAAGCAATTATTGTAAGTGCTATTTGCTTTGAAACAAGAAAAAGTCTTCTATTTACTAATGAATGCCTTAATGCTGATGTAAACAGATAATTTCTTTGTAAGCAAATAATTCCTTTATCAAGCCCTTATCAAATATTTAAAAATGTCAATGACATTTTGTAAACTTCACACATTTAACCTTAATTGTATACAGACAGACAAGCGGCCTCGGCAGAGATTCATTTAACTGTACAAAAACATACTTTTAGCTCATTCTTTGATGTACGAATTAACACTAACATGCTTAATTTTTGAGAGCTTGTTAAATGTAGGGTGAAAGATGAAAAATGTTATAGAGATGAAAAATTATTTTGAAGCTGCCCAGGCAAGGCTTGATGGGAAACATTTCAACTCACCAACTTAATAACATATATGAAGTTTTCTGCACTACAGTCAAACAAACACTGAACTGCAATTTTGTAGAAAGTGCCTTAAAAGTACAGGTTTGCAATAGTTTGATCCTTAATTAAAAATCTTCAGACTTCGTATACAATCTAAATGACGAATTCAGTCACATTTCCATGATGCTTTATTGCAGCCTGAGAAAAATTTCTCTAGAATATTTATTTACGATAGCCCCTACTTGATTTTATCATATACACGAAATTTTTTTGGTTTAATTTTCACTCAGATAGAACCTTAATTATTTGCATACTTTTAGCGTTTGATTATTATGCGATTAGGCAACTCGATTTTGTCTTGTGATTAATTTATAAAACTATTCGGGAAGCCAAAATGTTTATGATCGTCAAAGTAAACAAAATGAATGATATCAGAGTGGTAGTATATCAAAAATCAGTAGATATTGACTATAACGCTAGGTGGACTCAGATATGTACCTCTTTTGCAATATATAATAAATAGATTGAATAAAAGGATTACTACCGTTTTGCTATCTATGTTTTGGTGATTTTGAGAGAAAGTTATGTACTTTTACTTTTTTTGAATGATGTTTTATTTGTTTTTATAATTTTGAACCATCCCAGTAGGAGAAAGAGCAATCAAATAGGCATGATATAAGGCCATATTTGAGTGCCAGTAATCTCGCTTTTAAAAGAAGGCAGCAAGGCAGACCTTCTATGATCGCTTTTGATAAAATGGGACAGAAACAGGCATGCTTCCTTCCCTACTTTCTTTATTTTTTGTACACATGGTGTCTTTGGGCATATAAAGAAGGGAGCAATGAAGGCCCTCTACGATTGCTTCTAATATGAAAAGACAATAGGTAGTATGTTTAGAGAATATATAGTACGGAATGAGTTATTCATTCTACTAGTTCTGTCCTTAGAAGGCATCCGAGAATGTTTAAAAGATCATGAAAGAAAGCATGATTATAAGCAGGCATTGAACATTCTCCGACTGGGTTTTTTTGCTAAAAATTCCCAAATAATTCCTTATATTTTGTTAGTTTTGTTACCTTTGACCTTTACGTCTGACGCGAATAGCCACCATTACGCTATAAATGAAATGAGGTTGAGATACATACTTGGAGAATTCAAAGAATAAAACTATTATACTTAAATACCAATTCACAGCCACACGCATACATGCATATTTACCAACCCATTTACACTTAAACACAAAATACACTCTCAAGTGTCATAATGCCTGATGCATGAACACTTTTACGCCTACACTTTATTTATTAAAGGGACGAGGGATGAAAAGATTGAGATTTAAAGAGAAGCAACAAGAAAAAAACCCAAATATGACATAGACACACAAATACATACACAAAATGTGCACAGTTAGAAAAAGCAGTAGCAATTGGAATGAACCATTAAAGAAAATACTTCATCTTTTATTTATTAAGCATTACTTTTGACAACCCTCATACTTTGTTGTTCAAGTGCACAGTGTACACTGGTCGTGCATATATCTATAAATATACTTGAGTATTGGTTTTTCTTTTTCAACATGATTGTGTGTGTGTGTGTGTGTTTGTATGCGTATGCTTCATTGCCAAGGTGTGTTAAAAATTTGAAACAAAAATTACCATAATACTAACACTGTATAACAGATTTAGGTTTTTTTTCCAAAATTACAAGGTTCTGACAATGGATTTTGGTAAAAAGGTAAAAAGAAAAATATACGTGTTTCAGCTTTTTAAAAGTTTATGTCTGAATTTTTTTTTTAGGGGAGGAGGTTAAAGTTTATCCCTTTCTACGCATTCTTGTGTTTAATCGATATACTAAACTATAGGATCCTTACATCAGAGGTATTTCATGTGTTCAGCAAACTTTTGAAGTATATTACGAGGAATACTTCTGTAGACAATTTCGACCCTCTACATCCCCCTCATATGGATAATTTTTACACTTTTCTTAAAAAGATACAATAATTGCACCTATAACAGGGGAACATGGAGTCAGTGTGTACCACAGAAATATTTGCTATAACATCTCATCACTAGTGGCTAAACACTAAAAAGTCGAAATTTCATCGCAAAAGTCAAAAAGTCGTCAAAATCAATTAACCCTTCCTACACTGCAATTTTATTACACTTTTTTATGCTTTATTCTTAAGTTTTAAGCATTTCTTGACTTGGGTAACCCGTAGTGAAATTTTTTGTGCAACATTTTTCCAGAATATTTTAACCCATTATAACCCAGTTTTTAGAAAAGGAGGTCAAATATACCCACAAAAACAGGATATTATGGGTTAGCATGTTCTGTCAAAATGTTTCTTGTGTAATTTTGTTATGACTTTTGGAAAACAAATTTTATCCAAAAGGCAGTGTTTAAAGTGGGGTGAAATTTCAAAAATACGTTTTTCATTTGCGTATTTAAGATAAAAAAACCAAATATGTATATATGTACCTAAGTAACAGATAAACTTTTTTCTGTACCTACACTCAAGGTGAAAACTTTTTTTTTGTTTTTCGTTTTGTACTCGGCATGGAAGGCTTAAATTAAAAAAAAAAAAAAAACATCATAAACAAAATCGAATTACTTTTGTCTAGAAATTTGGTTGAATTTTTTGACCTGTTATAAAGGCTTGGACTTTTTAGTCCATTTTGTCGCCACGACCCACATACGATTTTTCTGAAATTTACTCCTGAATATTTGGAAAGGTGCCCCGAAATCGAATCGAATCGAAAATCTCAATTTTCCCAAAATTTTTAGATAAAACGACACCCTCTCAAGTCGAGTTTTTTTTATACACCTATTGGGAACATCATTTTACACATCTAGGAATATATTCCACCACATTTGGTTACTGAGCATGAAAACAACAATTTTTCTTAGAACCTGGGTTCGAGATTATAGTCAAGTTTGGTCTCTTCTTTGTGGCTCTTTTTGTTTATGCTTGGTCCGGTTTGTTTTAAACTGATAAAACAAGACAGTGTACTTCAGTATCAAAATAAAATCAGGGTACAGTGAAGATTTTTTTCTTGAATTTTCCGGATCAAATCCTTAAGTTCAGTGTATAAATACATAAAAATCATAGCAATATTTTAGCAAAAAACGCTTTTCAGAAGTTCTATGTTTTCCTGTGAAAACTCCAGAAATAATTTTGCAAATTTTGCAGGACATATTCTCATTTGTTCGCATTTGTGAATCTACCAGTTAAAAATTTTTTTGAAACACCCCACTTTGCATCAGTCATATATGATTGCATATGTACATATGGAAAAACTGATTCAGCATGTACATACACACACATACATATGTACCCGCATTATTCAGGCCAAAAAATATGAAAAAAAAGAATGTCTACTGCTTGCACATAATCAAATTTATGACGACGAAGAAACACAAACAGCAATGGCGGCAATTCACTGGTGCGCCTAAATGTATGCTACACAAATATTAAGTGTCAGCATCAGATTTAGTTTGTCAGCAGCAGAAGTTGTTGTTGTTACTTACTCTACTTTTTCTTCTTCAATTTTTGTGTTTCTGTTGCTGTTGTTGTTGTTGTTTATTAATCATAATTCAAACTGGTTGCAATTTTTATGAACACACACATCACAAGATGTTGCCTGCAGGTCATGTGCTTATGTACCCGAAGGCAGAGGCTTCATATCATTTCCCACATATAAGGGAGAGTACGAGAGAGCGAGAGCAAGCTTTGAACCGTAAACCAAGTTGAAGTGGACAACAAATACAACAAAAAATAATTATAAAAATAGTTTATTGTGAATTTGTGCTGCTACTGGCCCTCACCATACATCAACTTGGCGCTGAGTAGAGTTACTGATACTGGTGCTGCTGCTGCTGCTGCTGCTGTTGACTTGACCTGAATGCGAAATTAAAGTGTCGCGCGTTCACTAATATGCAGCTGCCCAACATTTCTCAGTATTTTACTTTTTACCATGGGGACGGTACATACCATATTTGGTATGGTACGCAGAAGGGAACTTTGAAGAGAAAAATGTCCAAAATTATTAATGGATTACGTGATGTGCATATTTTAAGGCGTTAGCGACGACATTTAAGTGTAGTGCATTTGTAATTGGTGGTGGTAATGGTGAGTGCGAACTACTTTTTGCTTTTTCATTAACTCAAAAAAATATGGTGTTTTATCCCCTGCTTTAATTAGATTTTGCTGGCAAATTGTAGAAATTTAATTAGTGTAGATTTATTGAAAATATGTGATTAGGAATTTTTACTCAAGAATGTGCACATTTAAAATTCTAAAAAGACTTTAAAATTTCTACAATTTTTCTTTCGAATTTCTGCAAAAATATACTAAATCAGTATTTGTGAAATATTTTGTTACACGTATAAACAAATTTTTCCGTTTCATCTGGAATGTTGTCTTATTGTGGTTGAAAAATCGTAAGAGTTTTTACGAAAGAAATTCTAATATTTTAGAACTTCGATATATAAATTTCCCACTTGAAATTTATAGGGCCGAATTTAATAATTTTTAAAAAACTTCGAAAAATAGCGAGTGCAACGAAAATTAAGAACACCGGTACGATTCACTTTAACTTGCAGAGTGTTTAATTATTTATATAGTTTCTTACTTTACAGTTCGTAGTTCATTCTTATGTTCTAAGGTTACAGTTTTAGTTCATTTATTTTTTTGTATATAAGAGAAAAGATGGCTTATGGCGCGAAATTCAAATATTAGACCAAATCTTAACATTAGGGTGATTTCAAAAAATTATCTTAAATTAAGTTTAAAAAATTCAACTTAGCTTAAGGGTTTAATACTTATATTGGTTTGAATTGACACCGGCCACGTTGAAATCTCCTTGTCATGTGACGGGTAAGGCAGCCAATTTATGTATAGGCCTTTTAATTGTGCCTGCGTTGGTTTTGATGAGGGCGACCCTCACTTTGCCGTCTCGACCCTTGATGACCTCCGCTACGCGACCGACCACCCATTGCTGAGGCGGATGATTGTCTTCGTGGACTATGACCATTGTGCCCTCGTTGAGGTTGGGTTGGTCTTCCGACCACTTGTCCCGCTGCTGCAGCCCGAGGACGTAATCTCTGGACCAAGCCTGCCAGAATCTCTGCTTGACTGAAGATAGCAGCTGATATCGCCCCAAGGACGTCAATCTGCTCTCTGGCCCGTCGGGCTCTAATCCTTGTGGCAGCGAACGTAGAGGACCGCCTATTAGAAAGTGCGCTGGAGTTAGCGCTTCCCCGTCGTTGGGATCCTGGCTGAGCGGTGCTATAGGCCTCGAGTTGAGCACGGCCTCCACTTGGACCAATACCGTGTTGAGCTCTTCCACCGTTGGTAGCGCGCTGCCTAAGGCTCGAACGAGACGCTGCTTCGCTGATTTCACAGCTGCTTCCCATAGCCCGCCGAAGTGAGGTGCCCTGGGCGGTATGAAGGCAAAGTCTATTCCTTCGTTGGCAGCGAATGATTGAAGCCGGTCTTTCTGGTTCAGAAACGCCTCTCGCAGCTCTTTGAGTCGATTGCTGGCGCCCACGAAATTGGTTGCGTTGTCGCAGCATATTTTCTGGGGGAGTCCACGCCTGCCGATGAACCTTTGTAAAGCAGAAATAAAACAATTAGTAGTTAAATCGCTAACCAATTCTAAATGCACAGCTTTAGAAGTGAAACAAACAAAAACTGCTATGTACATTTTTACGGGTGGTCGACCGCGTATTTTTAAGGTTGTGTATACGGGACCACAAAAATCTATTCCACTTATCAAAAATGGTCGCACTGCTTTTATCCTATCAGATGGCAGGTTTCCCATAATTTGAGTAAGGAGTTTCGGCTTATACCGAAAACAATGTACGCAGTCTCTTACGGTTTTATTACAGGCTTCTCGGGCATTTATCAGCCAGATTTGCTGGCGAAGAAGCGCTACTAGAGCTTTTGCTCCAGCATGGCAGTTAGTAATATGCAGATACCGTAGATATGTCTTTACAAAGCACGAGTTCTTTGGCATAAGGAAGGGGCATTTCGCGTCGTATGGGATAGGTGCGTTTAAAAGACGACCCCCAACACGAATAAGAGTGAAAGATCGATTTCCGTCTTGCACCTCGTCGATAAACGGATTTAATTTTTGAATGTTAGCTGGCAATGCTATTGATCTTTTAAGTTTCTGTATTTCGTTCGCAAATTCATCTTTCTGAACAGTTTCTACTATTTTTAAAAACGCCCAATTCAGCTCTTTTGCAGTGAGTGTAGTTGAACTAAATTCTTCCTCATTTCTGAATTTTTTAGGAAAACGATACATGTATGAAATGATACGGAGTAGTTTTGTATATGAGGATGTTTTTAATATGAGTTCGAGAATACGATTTGGTTCTAGTTCGACTGTAAATAGCACAGTTTTCACTCTTTTCTTTTCCAGAGTTTCTTGCTCTGCCGACAGCTCAAAATGGCGGTTAATTGGCCACTCGGAAGGTTCTCGAAGAAGGAATTGTGGACCTGAGAACCATATAGAACCGTTGAGTTCATCCACATTACATCCTCGCGATACAACATCTGCAGGATTTTGTTTTGTGGGAACGTGTCGCCAGGAGGCAGAATGTGACAATTCTTGAATTTCAGACACTCTGTTTGCGACAAACGTATTCAATGACGATGGATGCGTTTTTATCCAATGTAATGTAATTTCTGAATCTGTCCAGAAAGTTACATTCTCGATTCCACAATTAAGCATAGAGCTAAGTCTGGCGCACAGTTTTGCTAGCAAGTGTGCGGCACACAGCTCAAGCCTTGGCAATGACTTGGTTTTAAGCGGAGCGACTTTTGATTTTGCGGTTAATAATTGCGTTTTAATACCATCGGTTTCATGGCTACGAATATAGATACAGCAACCATACGCTCTTATAGATGCGTCAGAAAAGCCATGAATCTGGCATTTTTGCAAAGGATGCGTATTAACATAGCGAGGAATTGCTATGGTGTCCAATTGCGTCAAATTGGTTTTGAAATTTTGCCAACTTGTATCTAAATGCATAGGGATTGATTCATCCCAGTCAAGATTTTGAAGCCAAAGTTCTTGTAGCAAGATTTTTGCTTTGGTGATAATTGGGCATAAAAGTCCGAGAGGATCGAAAAGTCGAGCAGACACAGAAAGAATATTTCTTTTTGTGGCTCGAAGATTATGGAAATTTTCATCCAAACGAAACGTGAACGTGTCGTTCTTCGGGACCCAATGTATTCCTAGCGCTTTTGTGGAATCGGTATCGTTAAAATTGAGTGACTTTTCTGGTGAGTCACAACTTTCGTAAGTAGGGTGGTTCGAATACCACTTGGCTAATTGAAGACCTGCTGTTTCTAGAACTTGTGAGACTTGTAATCTAATAGTTTCAAGCTCATCGAAGGTATCTGCGCCGGTGAGTAAGTCATCGACATAAAAATCATTACGTATGACTTTAGATCCGATTGGATGCGTACTTTCGTATAAGTCACTCAAGTGAGACAAACACCTAATTGCCAAAAATGGAGCTGGTGAAGTACCGTAAGTCACTGTATTTAATTGGTAAATTTCGATAGGAAGTGACGGATTTTCTCGCCACAATATTAGTTGAAATTTACGACCTGCCTCGTCAATTTGGAATTGACGGTACATTTTCGAAATGTCAGCAGTAATTGCATATTTGTGTAGGCGAAAGCGCAGTAGTGTTACGAAAAGTTCATTTTGAATTGTTGGACCCACCATAAGAATGTCATTCAAAGACACTTGCGTCGATGTTCGACTTGACGCATCAAAGACTACCCGAAGTTTGGTAGAAGTACTTTGTGGTCTTAAAACGCACTGGTGTGGTATGAAATAGTGGTGGTTTTTTGTAACTTCATTACCTGTCAAAGACATGTGGCCTAAACTGAGGTATTCTTTCATGAAGTCCATATACATGGTATGCATTTCAGCATTTTTTGATAACTTGCGTTCAAGTGCAAGAAAACGCCTCTTAGCTGTTTCATATGACAGGCCTAAGGAGCTTGGATCGGACTTAAAAGGCAAAGATACCTGGAAGCGACCAGTGGGTAAGCGTTGCACAGTTTCTAGAAAATTATTTTCACACATTTTTTGTTCATCTGTATATTTTATTGTTTGTGACTCCATGGGAAGTTCTTCTAATTCCCAGAATTTTTGAAGAACAGAGTCAACTGAACAAATTTCTTCGTTTTCAACAGAGCTTATCATGTGGCAAATTTTAGAATGAGTGCTTTCAGTTTGGTTATATTTCCCAGATACTATCCATCCGAGAAGTGTTTTTTGAAGCGTAGGAATGTTTGGACTTTGTTTTATTTGTCCAACTGAAAGCAGTTCGAAAAATGTTTCAGCACCTAGCAGCAAATCTATTTTCTGTGGCTTGAAAAAACTTGGATCTGCAAGTTCTATATTTTCTGGAATTTTCCAGTGCTTCGTATGCACTGTGTGGTCAGGCTGGTAAGTCGAAATTGAGCGCAAAATCCAGAAGTCAGATGAAAACTCGTGAGAGTTAATACGTGACATTACGGATGCATGAAGTTTATGCTTGACTGTAGAATTTGCCTTACCAATGCCAACCACGCTTAAAGTCCTCTCTTCCCTTTTTAATTGCAACCTTTGAGCAAGGTCCTCGGTCATAAAGTTTATTTGTGAACCGGAATCTAACAAAGCTCTGGCTAAATGAAATTCGCCTGATTTGCTTCTTACTTTGACTACTGCTGTAGCCAGTATCACTTGATCTTCAGGCACTGAAGTGTGATTGGAAGAAGCCCTTGAAGTCGAAGGCAATTCAGAGCTAGAGCTTGCACGGATTGGAAGTGCTTGGAGAAGGTCAGTTGCGTATTGATGCAACAAGGTATTGTGCGAGCGATTGCATACGCGACAGCGAGATGACTTGCATTTTGAAACTGTGTGACCCTTTCTGAAGCAATTGATGCACACTGGGACTCCTTTCACAAATTCGAACCGTTGTGATACGGGAATTGAAGCAAATGACGAGCAATTATAGATTGTATGCTCTTTTGATTTGCAGAAAATGCATTTGGTTTCTTGTGGCGAATTTGTTTTTGTGCAAGAAAATGAAGATTTTTGATTCTTTTTGGGTGCAGAATCATATTTTGGACGATTAATAGACTTCGTTTTCGAGTTCGAAGCCTCATCAGCTGATATGTGCTGGTAACGTTTATTTAACGACTTTTCACAATCACTCCATAATGGCAGCTGATCGTAATCTAGCTGTTCTTCCCACTTGGTTTTGGTGATTGGATCGACCTTTGACATCACTAGATGGATTAAAATGGCATTTGTGATTTTTTTATCATCGCCAATCGAAAGTAATGAGTCATAAATTGCTGAAACTGTGTCGATCATTGAACGCAAAGCAGAAGCAGATGGTTTGTTGATCTCTGGTAGATCGAAAAGTTTCGAAATGTTATCGAAGAATATCAGACAATTGTTGTCGTAAACCTTTTTTAAGCTTGCTAAGGCCTTGGGATAATTTTGTTCCGATATTTGAAATGCTTTTACTGTCCCCAAAGCTTCATCAGACAAACAAGATATCAAGTGATTAAACTTTTCGATATCTGTCAGAGTGGAATCGTTATCTACCAGATTTTCAAATAAACTCATAAAATTCTTATAGTCAGCGTATTTGCCACTGAATTTAGGAAGCCGCATGCTTGGAAGTTTTGACTGATGATGAACTGTAAAAGACGTTTCGGGAGCAGTAGCTCTTTTCTGACTCGCCAGTATTTTCATCAGAAGTGATTTCGCAATCACACATACGTCTTCTAGTTCTGCGCGCTTATCGTCATTTGGGTCAATGTTCTCAATTTTATTTTGGTAAGCCATTGCCCGATCAATGTATGTATTTAAAATATCTAATCGACATGAGATTTCAGTCGGATTAAACGAAATACTTTTTTCCTCGACTGCCTTTTTTGTGCGAACGATGTTTGAAATTGCAGTGTCTCTTTGTTGCTTTAAAAGCTCAAGATTCTCGTCACGTGTTGGTGAGGATTGACGTTTTGATTGTCTCATTGATGTATTATGCTTTGGAGCCATCTTGGAAATGTAGTTCAACACTAACGTTATTTACAATAAATTAACGAACAAATGGAAGTATGTTGTTGAACAAGTAACTCTCTGAAGTTTCTTAATGAAAGCTGTTACAGTGGAAGTTGCACTTAGTTTGTGGCTTTAAAATTTATTTTCGAAGTAACTTATCGAATATAAGACTGACTCACAAAGTATTCGGATAGTTGTACGATGATCCGATATCAAGCTGCAGATGACTGCGAAAAAGTTATAAAACTCTTCACCAAGACACGGTTTAGTTCGAAGTAAGTTGCACGACTTGGCAATACTTTGAAAACGTTTTTAGACGAACGATCAGAACAATCGGGATCAAATTCCAGTTGAATTTCTTGAAATTTGTCGTAATCAACGTAAAAGTCGCTTGCGACTGAATATTGGTCGAAAGTTTGATGAAGCACGCTACAAATAAATCGCTGTAGTCGTAATGACGAATAAAATCGCTAGCGACAAAAATGTCTGTTGAAAGTTGAATGGGACCTGCGACAAATAATCGCAGTGGTAGCCCTGAGAATTCACCCGAAAGACCGAACAAAGCAACAAGTAGAAATTAAATGTCATGAAATTCACGATGACGTCACTGGTTAGTGGTCTTTTTGTCGCAAATGTCGCGAATGTCGCAAAATGTAAACAACTTTAATGTTAAATGTATGAATTCGCGCACAACTTTTGCTTTAATTTTAGTGATTTTAATTAGATTGTTGCAGTTTTCTATTTTAAAAATTCGGTTTAAGCGCGTCTAAGTTTTCGAATAGTTAAATCTTTAGCGAGTAAACTTTCAAAAATTAATTTTGCCGGAATATGCGGAATGTCGTCGGCAAACGTCGTCTGCGGTGTCGAATGCCGGTAACTTTTAATTGATGGAATCGAAATTAAATGATTTCACGAGTTTATTTTAAGGACCAAAGCACTTTTATTGATTTTGAAATTCCTTTTTATGATTTTATTTAAACTTAAAGCTTCAAGTTAGACCAATAAATTTACTTTTTATGCCAACTAAGTCACTTGTTTCACTTCTACTGATATGCGTACGTATATAAGTATGTATAAATGCCAAAGACTGATATGCAATTAAACTGTGCGGCGCTTTACTTAGCAGATTTCTTTTGTAGGAATACCTCGCACTTTTAGTTTAATTGCACATTAATACCTGGTTTGGGTTTCCTTCCCTGGTACAAACACAGCAGCGGCAAACCATAGGGATTTCTTCTCTTGTCCAATTAAAAGCAGCACCCACGACTAGTAAATGTCCGTCGTTGATCAGCAAATCAGCAAACACCAGCAACAACAGCAACAGCAATTAAATGACCCGACCGCCACAACTCTATAAGCCGAACGCGATTAAATATTTAATTAAAGAGTTTCTAATTTTTAATTAATGTTTTTTTTTTTATCAAACTATAAAAGTTTGTAGTTATATCAAAGTTTTTTTTTAAATTGACTCCGAAGTCAGCACTTAGGTTTTCACTAAACCACGGAACCGAAAATGCGAACTCGCGTTGGAATTTTTTAGAAAAAATTGAATTAAATTGGTCCCTGCTCGGGCGCCATGAAAAATCGTAAGAGTTTTTACGAAAGAAATTCTAATATTTTAGAACTTCGATATATAAATTTCCCACTTGAAATTTATAGGGCCGAATTTAATAATTTTTAAAAAACTTCGAAAAATAGCGAGTGCAACGAAAATTAAGAACACCGGTACGATTCACTTTAACTTGCAGAGTGTTTAATTATTTATATAGTTTCTTACTTTACAGTTCGTAGTTCATTCTTATGTTCTAAGGTTACAGTTTTAGTTCATTTATTTTTTTGTATATAAGAGAAAAGATGGCTTATGGCGCGAAATTCAAATATTAGACCAAATCTTAACATTAGGGTGATTTCAAAAAATTATCTTAAATTAAGTTTAAAAAATTCAACTTAGCTTAAGGGTTTAATACTTATATTGGTTTGAATTGACAGTGGTGTCTTGTGTTTCGTCCATTGTTCATAAAATTTCATATCAGTGGCAAAATAAAAAGGATTTGTAATTAAATCATTGTCATGAATGTCACGTCATTAAAATGGTAAGCATTCATTTGTAATTAAATCATTGTCATGAATGTCACGTCATTAAAATGGTAAGCATACTTATATTAAACATTTAGTTTACATGAAATTTGCATGTAATTTTGCATTGTTTTTGAATGATCTTTCAAATGTAATTAGTTAAGCTTATTATTATTAATATGTCATATCACGTAACAGTAGTCAAATGTCATGAATGTCACATTATATATCATAATGATAAGTCTATTTCTACCACAATTTTTATTTTTCTAAAATAAAGTTTCATTTTATAAAATTGAAGTGCCGCACAACCTGGTAATCGTCTCATTGTCATGAATGTCACGTCGATAAATATCTAGTATAAGTAAATAATATATTGATTACCTTCGTGCGATCTTTCAAATGCACTGATTATTATGAATACACCATTTTTATATAAGCACCATTTGACAGAAGAGAAAACGTCATGAGTGTCACGTTTTATTTATGAACTATGTTATTATTTTTTTCATAACATAATTAGTCCGCTTCTTCTAAAAGATTCATTTCCCTAAAGTAAAATTTAATTTTCTTTAATTTTTAAGTGCTGCACTGCCTGGCAAATGAATCAACTTCATAAATGTCACGTCACTAAAATAGTAAATATTTATATGAATAATATATTTACCAAATATGCAATTCGTAATGCGTCCAAACGCTCTTTGAAATGCAATCCATCAATTTTGTTATTATAAAGAAAGAAACAAAACGTCATGAGTGTCACGTTATTTATAAGAAAAGTTTTAAAATATAATAAGTACGTTAAATGTAAGTTCGTTTATGGTGCATAACTTTTTATTGCCGCACTGCTTCCCAGTCAATTCGTTGTCATGAATGTCACATTGTTGAAATGGTAAGTATAAACATAAATTATAAACTATACTTATATTCGGTATACTGGCTGGCTTGAATTTGTATGAAAAACAAATTTCAGAGACCATTTAATGCATCCCAAACCATTTTGAAAACCTAAAAGTGGTCTTTTATGAGCTCACATCAAAAGGAACATTTTGGTTTGCTCTTCGAAATAATTTCAAAAAATTTTACAATTTAAAATTGTCTTCGAACGTTCTTTCAAATGCGATAAGTTATGTTACTATAAAGATACGAATCTCTGCAAAAATCACGATAAAAAAATAAACTGTGACGAGTGTCACGTTATTTATAAGAAATTGAGTTTATTCCCACAAAAGAAATTATATACAAGTTTGTATACTGCTCACAATTTTTCGAAAATTTTAAGTGGCGCATCATGTCATGAATGTCACACTGAGAAAAAAATTACTTTTTGTTTTTAATAGCTTATAGTTATAACATGAGAGAAAATATTTATAATAGTTTTTGTTTTTGCAATTAGCAAAATGTTTGGTCTTAGTAAGAAATATTTAGGATTATTTTTACTTTTGATGTTACATAGTATATGAATGGTCCACTCTATTAATTTGTACATACTCGTATTAAGTTATTTACTTATAAACCACACAAAAACTTTACATAGAAAGATTAACATACAAGATAGCAACGTCTTTAGCAGCTTTTAATTTTATCTGTTTTGTTGTTGCTGTTGTTTTCCCCATTGTTTTTGTTTGCTATTTAAATACACTGAGTAAACAACACACACTTAGAGAATGAAATAAGTTAGATCAATTTTCCACTTGACTAATTTTAATGTGGTTTTGCTAAATTTTGCAAAAACAAATGAATTTATGTTCTCTGGCTTAAACTTCAAGCAAAAGCAATTAAGTGTAACCACAAAGTGGCAGCAGCGGTGTTTTCTTCTTTGATTTTATCCCAATGAATAAATTAGTGGCTTTTTCTAAACCACAAGTGTGATTTCGTGCTCATTATAAACGCTTCATATATCCGTTTTTAATGCCTAATTAAAATTTAGTTGTTATGACTGGAAAAGATTCCAAGAAATAAAGAAATAATTACTTATAACCATACTCTAAAGAACTAAAAAAAAAAAAATTTTATTGAAATTTTCTTTAAGTCAGTAATTCTTTTAAGACTGGTGGAAAAATACAATTCCTATCTTAATCGGTTACGAAAAATTCAATTTATGCCGCTCATACCTTCTGTATTAGACGAATCAATCAATTTATATGCAGCAAATGGCATTATAAATTTGTTATGACTTATCTTTGATTTATAAGAAGTTATTGCTCCTTTTCTTATATGAAAAACCCCTTTTGAAATAAAACGTGTCAAAAAAAGGATGTAACATTTCGTTACAGTCATGTTCATTTCATTAAACTTGAAATGAAAAACAATGAATCAAGCAAATCATAGATATTTACTTAGAAAACAATTAACTTTGTAAAAATTAGCTATATGACTAATTTTGGTGATGAAAAGCCACCTAAAGACAAGTTAATGCATAGGGCCAAAACGTTTTTTAAGCAAATAAAATCTCATAGAAATCGCGAAAAAAAACATTTGTGCAATTTGCTGTTATGAAAAAATCTGAAAAAATCTGAAAAAATTACTTAATTGGCAGCATGTGTAATAAATTAAGTTGAAACACGGTGATTTATTTGAAAAATATTTTTAATTTGTTTTACATTTTTTTATTTTAAGATGACAACAGACAGAGCTCAAAATGTTGTTTTTGTTTCAGAAAATTTAGTTGCAAATAGTTGGCTAAAGACAAGCCACATACAGTCAGCGTTTTACCTTCTAAAGGTTGATACTAACAAAGTGCAATCTAACTAATCCAATTAAAGCCGCCAGAATGAACTAAGTTTGGAGTATTTCTCGGTATAAACATACACTAGCCAAAAACCTTATGCACTTAAAGTATCAGATAGAGTTAGACCATCAACAGGATCAAACGTCATGGAGCTGGTATTTGTAATGCGAAACCTTACATCGCTACTGCTGTGTCTTATCATTGCAATGTGGTTATATTGGTTATGGACAAGACGTCAACTATATCGCTTTTCCTTACAAATGCCTGGACTTTGGGGATTACCGCTGATTGGTTTGTTCTATAAAATCACAAGTTTGGAATGTAAGTATTATACGAAAAACCAAAGCTTAAAAAAATAATTGGGAAAAAATTTGGCTTTGCATTTTCCGATTAGAAGTGGTCCGCAAAATTATAAAAAATTATTTAGAAAGTCAATATCATTAAGTCTTAATTAATATCTCTCCAAAATAGCAATTTTTCCCACTTTGGAAGACATTTTCATTAAATGCAAATCCAACACTATATGCCTTTGGGTTGGCATCTACCCCGTGCTGTTCACAAAAGAACCTGAAGTTATTGAGAAAGTCTTAACATCAACGAATTTACTGAATAAAGCAAAAGGATTCTATCAGCCGTTGTATAATGTTTTTGAAGGTGGCATTATAGCAAGTCCTAGTAAGTTTCTTTTAACTATATATGTATTCGCATTTATTATGAACTTTTTTTTTCGACACATTTGCTTTGTATTACAGCTGAAAAGTGGCTGCACAATCGTAAACTGATCAATCCGTCTTTTAATCATAAAGTTCTACAGAGTTTTTTCGCAACATTTAACAAAGCTAAAGGATTAGCTCTTTCGAAATTTAATGATTTAGTCGACGGAGGTGAACACAAGTTGCTTGATATATTACAAAGGATTTCATTGGGCATAAGCGTTGGTAAGTCTAAATGTAATATATATTTATTATATAAAAGAGAATGTTTTTGTGTCTGTATGTTCCTTATAGACTCCAAAATGGCTGGATCGATCATCAGGGAAATTTATTTATATAGGTTTTCGGGCACGCTTTTTTCACCCAAGAGTCCTCCCTCGGATGAATTACGCGTTTCCCTACGCGTTTCATGACATTTTAGGGCAATTTAGTGGAAAAAAATTTTTTCACCCAAGGGTCTCCCCTTGGATTTCGGAACCAAAAATTTTAAAAAAATTATTTTTTTTTTTGTGTTTTTTACGCGTTTCATGACATTTTAGGGCAATTTAGTCGAAACAAATTCTTTTACGCAAGGATCCGTCCTTGGATGTCGGAAGTAAAAATTTTAAAAAATTTATTTATTTAATTTTTTTTTGTGTTTTTTACGTGTTTCATTACATTTTATGCAATTAAGTGGAAAGAAAATTTTTCACCCAAGGGTCCCCCCTTGGATGTCGAAACCAAAAATTTTAAAAAATTTATTTTTATTAATTTTTTTTCGTGTTTTTTACGCTTTTCATGACATTTTAGGGCAAATTTGTCGAAACAAATTCTTTTACCTAAGGATCCGTCCTTGAATGTCGGAAGCAAAAATTTTAAATAAATTAGTTTCTTTTTAAAATCTAATTTTTTTTTGCATTTTTTTCGTGTTTTCTTAGTTTTTCATGATATTTTAGGGCAACTTAGTGGATGTCGGAACCAAAAATACAAACAAAAATTATTTTTTAAACATTTTTCGTGTTTTTTACGCGTTTCATGACATTTTATTGAATTTAGTGAAAAAAAATTTTTTCACCCAAGGGTCCCCCCTTCGATGTCGGAACCAAAAATTTTAAAAAATTTATTTATTTTTTTAATTTTTTTTGTGTTTTTTACGCGTTTTATGATATTTTGGGACAATTTAGTGCTTCTTCCTTGGATGTCGGAACCAAAATTTAAAAAAAAAAAAAAAAATTTTTGGTTTTTCATGTTTCCAAAAAAATTAATTTATCATATCTCTGAAACTATTTAATGCACATGGATGAGATTTGGTACTTATATAAATTGCATCGGAAAAATTTAAAATTTTTTGTTTCAATTTAATTGGTGACAACCCGCCCTCTGTAGGGGAGAAGGTGTAGCAATGCACGCAGGAAAATGATAGGATATTATATATAGAACATATCCAACAAAAAAATATGAATACAACAAATGCTGCACTCAGCGAAAAACTTTACACCAAAATACAAATGTATATCATATAGATTTACTTATTAGAGCATTCATATTCCTTCAAACTTAATATTTTGTATACATTAGTAAAATTCATGTGATAAGCCTTTTTGACTTAATTGTATGTTTGTTTTGTTGAAAATTAAATAAGTATATTTCAACCCAGCGATTTAGTTGTAAGTCGTCTTGATTTAGTAAGCCGTCCTATTAATTTAATGGTATGTCCTATTGATATAATATGTCTTATTAATTTAACACTATGTCCTATTGATAAAATGGTATATCCCTTTACTATAATACATAGAATCTTTTTATTTAGAGACAACAATGGGTAAAGTTATGAAAGAAGGTGATGAAGTGGATGAAGATTTAGCCAGAAAATGGCAATAGTAAGTCGATTATTTTAAAAATGTAACCACAAGGATAAAATTATTAAAAATATAATTTTTTTTTTTTTAAATTAACTCCAGCATCTGCAAGCAATGTATGAAACAAGTAGTTTTTTCATTGCTCAACATAGACAGAGTACTGTACTTTACGTCCTTTCGCTATAGAAAAACGCGACAATCTTTGAGAAACTATACAAATGAGGTATACCTACATTCCTGACATATGAGGCTATTTGGTATTAAAATTTATTTATTTGAAACAAAACTCTCAGCTGTTGCAACAAAAATTGACAAATTCGGAAAAAAATAACAACAATCAAGCAACAACTGATGATGATAATGAAGCAGCCGTGATAGACATAAAGAAAACTTCTAGCATTTTCATAGAGCAAGCAATCAAAATCTACAAAAAACAACAATTTACATGGCATGATATGCAAAGTGAATCTAATACAATAGTGACGGCAGTAAGTAAGATTGTGCTCAAAATGCAACATTTAATAAATACTTAATTTCACTGCAGTCCTTCGAAACTACCGCAAATAGCACTTTTGCAACACTGGTAATGCTGGCCATGCACGCGCATGTACAAGAAAAGTTGTATCAAGAAATTTTGTCGGTTTTTCCAGCGAAAGATTTTGAAATGGAATACGAACATATTGAACATTTGCCATACCTTGATATGGTCATCAATGAAGTGTTGCGTCTCAATCCTTCAGTACCGCTTATAGGAAGGCATGTGGTGAAGGACACCGAATTGAACAAAAGCATTTTATTACCAAAGGATTTACAAATTGTCATATCGATTTTTCATTTACATCGTCGCACGGATATATGGGGTCAAAATGCAGCACAATTTAATCCGGATAATTTTTTGCCCGAAAATTTGCAACAAAAGAATCCATATGCCTTTATACCGTTTTCAAAGGGTATACGAAATTGCATTGGTATGTATTTTGGCTGCTTTTTTTAGTTTTTCATATTTTTTCATTTGATTTTCTTTCAAGGTTGGCGCTATGCTCTTTTTGCCATGAAAGTCTTAATTGCTGGTCTCGTCAGAAATTTTCGTTTCAGCACTACATTTAAATTTGAAAATCTAAGGTATATGGATAAGGTCACATTGTGTTATGTTGATGAGCCACCGATTGAGATTCATCGACGTTGAATGGAGTTTTCTTTTTGTTTTTAAATTTTAAGTGTTAAATGTAATATAAACTTAGTTTGAGAATTATCGACGTTGATTTTAAGTACGGATGTTATTTTAAAGAAAATTAAACGAGATTTTTTTTTAAGTGTTCACTTCGGCAGCTCAGCATCTGTTTCTTTCCTCTAGTGGTTTAAAATTTAAAAAAATAGCCTTAGCGAAAACCCACAACCATTGTCAGTTTTTGTCAAATACGTTTCAGCGATAAAAGAAGTTGTGCTAAAAGTTGTAGCAAACTAAAATGCCAGTTGTTATAAAAAAAGCAATCTCACCGATGGTTACGGTAATGTTATCGAGATAAAGTGTGCCAATTTGCAAATCTAAGCTATAAAGAAAATGATCAACCTTTAGATGAATATGTTAATATTATCAGAAGCATGCTTTGACACCGACAAAATACAAGGAAAGGACTATCTTGTTTCGATAATTAAAATTCTGTCGATGCTTTTTTCATCACATTAGAAAGAGATTATTTTTCGAGGATGAAAATCCCATAAGATTTTTATGTTACGAAATTTTTTTCTCATTGGATTCTTGTCTCATGAGATTTGTGTAGTAAGACATATTTTTTTTATAAAATTCTTATCTGATAACATTTTTATCCCATGAGATTTTTATCTCATATTCGATTTATTCAATAGCACCTTGCTTAACAAAACTTTATGTCATAAAATTTTTGTCTCATAAGATGTTATGCTTGACATTTCTTTTTTATAAGATTTCATATCCATCAGATTTTTTTCCCCAAATTAGTTTATTTTATATACTTACGTATTTCTGTCATGACACTTTTTTCCCACGATACTTTTATAGCATGACATTTTTTCAATAAAATTTCATAACTCATTTCTGGGACAAAAATCTTTTTTTTGTCTTGTTGGATTATTGCTTTATTATATTTTTGTAGTTTAACACACTTTTTCTATGAAATTCGTGTATAATCACATTTTTGACCTATGAGATTTTCATCTCATATTCGGTTTATTTTATACATATATCAAGCCGTTTCTGTTTTATGACATATTTGTCTCATATGAACTCATTCATGATATTTCTTTTTCATAAGATGTTCAGCTCATTTTTGGTTTATTTCATACATTTATTTCCATCGTGACATTTTTGTCTCATTAAATTATTTTTTCAGACATTTATGTATGACATTTTTTTTTCATAAGATTTTAGTTCTCATTTTAGGAATAATTTTTATTGGACTTTAGTCTCATGAGATTTTTGTAAATTTTTTACACATTTTTTATATGAAATTCTTATCTCAGAACATTTGACCCATGAGATTTTCATGTCAATTAAGACAATTTTTGCCACGCCGTTTTTTGTATAGGAAAATTTTTATAGCAATACATTACTGTCTCAAAAGGTTTAATATCGCATTACTTTAATGTCAAATTAGATTTTCATTTCATATTTGGATTATTTCAAACATTTATATACATCACGAAAATTATCGTCGAATAGAATTATTATGCAGAAAAATTTTTTATATCATGATATTTTCGTCTTTTGAAATTTTTATAACATATATATCACAAGATTTATACATGAAGTTTCTTTCTCATATGATTTTCGATCTCATTTCGATTTATCTCATGAGATTTTTATCTCATATTTGCTTTATCTCATACGATTATTTGCATAATGACATTCTCTTATGTTAATACTTTTGTCTGATAAAATTTTTTATCAAAATTTTATTTGTCTCATGAGATTTTTATGTCTCAAATTTAGATTTTTAAACATTTTGCTTCTTTTTCGGTGTTGTGGCTTCGATTCCAGCTAAAGATGGTAGCTACATCCCTCAGTATTTGAAAATGAAATCTCAAAAATTCATTAAACATAAAATACAAAAAAGAACGCTGTTGCATGGCACCAACTAACAAAGCGCTCCCCTAACAACGATAGCTTCATTTATATTCCCCAATGTAGCAGTAGAAAAGTGCGCGTATTGCAATTCGACCCTTTGCTGCTAGGTATTCGAAAGAGTCATTTTTAGTTTGTACACATAATGAAAGGTTGTTTGCTGTTGGCTAAAGGCAGCTTAACACCGGCACCAATTTTCGTAGACAACGAAAGATGATGATAGGGTGGAAGCTGTTGTGTTGCACGTTGATTTGCAGTTTAATGAACCCAAAAAGTATGCAATGATTTGAAGCCACAGATAGTGAGTGAAAAAAAATTCAGGTTAAAGCTTACAAGATTTACTATCAACCGCTAAACATCAGCAATTGCCACATTTTGGACACAATTACGTTGCTAAATAAATCGCTATATAACACCTGGGCGATTTGAATTTTATTTCGTTTTTCTTTTTCACTAAATTGTCTCATGAATAAATTAACTTTTGCTGAAAGTAAAAAAAATGATTATATTATAAGAGCGCAATGGGTTATGCAAATAAATTGGATACAATTTTCAGCAGAGTTGTTAAAAACAATTTTAATTAAATTTTAAAATGTCTCAAAGGTTGGAAACTAGATGAATTTACTTTAAATGTCTTAATTTTGGACAAATATTTTTAAATTGTTGTTAAAAAATTTATTAGGGAAAAAACTCGTCCAGCAAAATTTTAAACATTTGCTTGATTTTTTATTAAAATTCTCCGAATTCTAACGAAGTATTTTACCGAAATTGAATAAAAAAAACTACCAAAATAAAAATATTTCTTAAAATCAACTTTCTTTTCCAGGAATCCAGAAACAAAATAATCGCATAGTCCACTAGTGGGGGTTAGCTAAATATTTACCAAACGTGTTGCATTAAATCAGTTCGTAAAAAAAATCTTGGAATTAGCGTTTTGCCAATCAATAAATTGGCAATGCTGGCCACCGTAACAATATTTTTTGCAAGTTTTTTATATATTTTTTGTAACATTTTTTTGTTTCAATATTTAATTGAAACGTAGTCATAGGAACGTGCATGGAAAATGAATCAACGATGTTGAACAAATACAAAAAATGCAACAGCACAGTGGTCAAACAGAGCTAGATAAAAATGCACCAAAAACATACTTTCCGGTTGAAAAAATAAAAAAATTGATATCAAAAATTTTACTTTAATTAAAAACTTCAATCAAAAAATAAAAATTTTAGTCGAAATAAATGAAAATCATTTCAATAATAAAAACAACTTCAAATCAAAGGATATCTCAAATCATCAAGAGATATTGATAAATTTAAAAAGCATCGAGTAAAAAGCCACAAAATGTTTTTGTGATTCATAAGACTTTGAATAAGCCAAAAAGATTCGATAGCAGTCAAAATAAATATGTAGTTAAATCGTTGGATTAGAAACTATAACTTCACTGGATTAAATCTCTAGAGGTCTGCAGAGAAAGTTCATGTGCAAGAGATGATAGGCAGAAGATAGGCAAGTATAAAAAGAGATAGATAGATGTTTGAGCGCATAATTTTGCTATGGAATGTCGACCACTGTCCTAATCTATAAGTCATATGGAAACAAATCTTGAGACTTAACCAGAAAAAATTTTCTAAGCTATAGAATTTTTGATCAAAATTTCTCTATAAAATTAACGGTAGGTAAGCGATATAAAAGTATTATATTGGAAAAAATTTGATGAAATGAAGAGCAAATGATGTAAAAATCTCATGGGACTAATGAGTCGAAATATAAAAATGTCGAATGTAAGAAAATCTTTAGAGGAAAAATTTCATACATTGGTAAAATAAAAATATCGTGCTTCTAAAATCTCATGAAACAAAAATATCATTTGCAATCATTGCAATAATAAGCAAAAAAATATCATGAAATAAAAATTTTATTGCACAAGAATCGCATATGACGAAAATCAGAACAAAAATGTTGTGAGATCAAAATCTCATGAGACAAAAATGTCATGACATAAAAATTATTAAGAAAAAAATTATATGATAAGAAAATTTTTTTTTGGATAAGAAAGTTCTCATGAGACAAAAATGTCGTGAATTCAAAAAAACTTGTTTGGTGAAAACAACATGAAACAAAAGTATAAGAGGTTAAGCTTTTGCAAAATCTGATTTCCTTGTTATTTGAAGTTGAATAGCTCTTTATGTCGAGTTGTTGTCGATTTTTTGTATTCGTTTTAAGACACTTAAACAAGAGCAATTTCAAAAAATTTAAGATCGTGTTGACTTGAATTTGATTTGATTGGAATTCTATTTGAATTTGGTTTATTTTTGTTTGAAGGCTCTGCATTGCACTGCAACCTGAAAGATCTTTCGTTTAGCCTCTTTCCCTATCAGTACAGTTCCAAACTATCTATAAATCTTGTCACTGCCATGGGAATAATTTTACCTATGTCATTTGGACTTAAAATTTTGGCACCTAAGTACTTACTAATTCTGAGTCTTACCGCAGCAGGGCAAGTACATAGCACATGTTCTGCTGTTTTCAAGTCCTCTAAGCAGAGTCTACAGGAATCATCGTCTACCAAACCCATCTTTTTTAGGTGATAATTGAGTTAACAGTAACCTGTCATTATTTCATTGTTTGTTTTCATAACTTTTCTGCTGAGACTTTAAACAGCTTTTGCCTTAACATGACTTGGATTGATTAACCTCTTTGCTTGTCGCATGTCTTCTTGGGCTCTCCAGCGGTAGATCATGCTGTTCTCTTCCCATTCCCGAATTAGGCTATTTTTAAAGCTGTTGTTCACTCCGCAAAAGGGTTCTGGGCCTATAAAAGTATTGAGTGCTCTCTTCTTTGGCCAAACAATTGGCCCTTTTATTGCCCTCATGTCCTGATATCCATAAAAGAGTAACATTGATTTCTCCTGGATACTATTTGGAAAAGTTCAAAACACTTACAGACAAGCTTTGAGTGCATTTAAAAAGCAATTAATAATTGAAGAGTTGCTTGACTGTCCGAATAAATGTATATGTAGATGCTAAAAGTGCCTCTTCTTAGACATTCTCTGGCGCACAACACTGAAGCGTGGACCTCCGTCTGAAAAATTGAAGAAATTTTTCCCATTGCACTTGCTTTTTGGAATCTTAATCCCACAACACTAGCTCCTGCGCTGCCATCTTCCATTTTGAACCCATCATTAAACAATAACAGCAAGACATGGTGTGTCCTAGAACACATCCAGGATTTTGGCATGTTAGATTGCCATCTTGAGGTTGTTATATTGTAAAAGAGGTAGCCTGAGGAACACACAGGCTGCTTCTTTCATAACCATAAGGTAAAGAGGAGTGAGTGCCGTAAGCATGCCTAAAGATACTGTCGGGCACGTCTTTATAGTCCCTGCAGGCTGTTCTAAAGATCCTGTATAGTTTCTTTTGAGCATTTACTTGGTCTACTTTTGGCCACCATGCTAATGCAGCATAAGTGAACACTCGTATAGTGATGGTTTTTTAGGACCATGCCATCATCTTTTGCAAGCAGATGTTATTCTTAAGGCTTTATTGAGTTTGATTTGGGCTTACATTTGACTTTGATTTAAAATTGATTTGAATTTTATATGAACTTTCTCTGATATTTATCAATATCAAATTGGATGTGGCTTTAATTTGATTTGCTTTTGAATTGATTTGATTTGAGTTTGATTTGAATTTGATTTGAGTTTGTTTTGAATTTGATTTGAATTTGATTTTAATTTGAGTTGAATTTGATTTGAATTTGATTTGAATTTGATTTGAATTTGATTTGAATTTGATTTGAATTTGATTTGAATTTGATTTGAATTTGATTTGAATTTGATTTGAATTTGATTTGAATTTGATTTGAATTAGATTTGAGTTTGATTTGAATTTGATTTGAATTTGATTTGAATTTGATTTGAATTTGATTTGAATTTGATTTGAATTTGATTTGAATTTGATTTGAGTTTGATTTGAATTTGTTTTGAATTTGATTTAAACTTGAATTGAATTTGATTTGAATTTGATTGGAATTTGATTTGAATTTGATTTGAATTTGATTTGAATTTGATTTGAATTTGATTTGAATTTGATTTGAATTTGATTTGAATTTGATTTGAATTTGATTTGAATTTGATTTGAATTTGATTTGAATTTGATTTGAATTTGATTTGAATTTGATTTGAATTTGATTTGAATTTGATTTGAATTTGATTTGAATTTGATTTGAATTTGATTTGAATTTGATTTGAATTTGATTTGAATTTGATTTGACTTTGATTTGAATTTGATTTAAATTTGATTTGAATTTGATTTGAATTTGATTTGAATTTGATTTGAATTTGATTTGAATTTGAGTTGAATTTGATTTGAACGTGATAATAGTTTGGTTTGAAATTGACTTGAATTGGTTTGAAATTGATTTGAATTTGATATGATTTGATTGATATTCGATTGGGTTTAATTAATTTGATTAAAATTTGATTTGAAGTTGATTTGAATTTTATTTGAACCTTATTTATATTTGATTTGAATTTCAATTGAAATCGATAGTGATTAAATTTGAATTGAATTTAATTTGAATTTGTTATGAGATTGATTTGAATTTGATTTGGTTGGATTGAAATTTGATTTGAATTTGGCTTGAAGTTGATTTGAATTTGATTGGAATTTGATTTGAATTTGATTTGAATTTGATTTGAATTTGATTTGAATTTGATTTGAATTTGATTTGAATTGATTTGAATTTGATTTGAGTTTGATTTGAATTTGTTTTGAATTTGATTTAAATTTGAATTGAATTTGATTTGAGTTTGATTTGAATTTGATTTGAATTTGATTTGAATTTGATTTGAATTTGATTTGAGTTTGATTTGATTTTCGTTTGGTTTTATTTTGATTCAAACCTCATTGGAGCTTAGTATGAATTCAAATTTTTGTAAAAATTTTCGATTTCATAACACAGTGCAGAGCAGAGTTTTTTGTAGCTTGCACAAACACGCAAACATAAACATATTTGTATATGTAACTATGCAAATATGTGCAAGTATTTTTGCGTATTGAATGTGCGTCTCAATGACTACCACGTTTGTGTATAGCACATAAAAATAAATTGAAATAAAATCGTATTCGGAAAAATGTTGCCAATAAATTGAAAGCAACGACATGCAGCCAAAAGTGTTTCTGAGAAAAAAAGAATGCATTAAAATCTACATTTATACTCTGCTTCACATGCAGTCCAATATTGGTTAAAATTTCCGGAATTAATATAAAAAGTCGTTGATATTTTTACGTTTGATTTAATGAAGAGTTTTTCAGCGCTTCAATGTATGGGTCAAAAGTTATTCGAGTGGGTTATTTCGTTCATAATGGCTGCGGTAAGATTTCCAAATTAAAGAAATATTTTGCGATTTTTTAATTTTCAGATTTAAGTAACCCAACATACAATTTCTGCAACTTAAATCTTCTCTAGCCAAGCTACCATTTATTATGATAAATTTTTCTTCCAATCAAAACAAAAAAAGCAGCAAATTTTAACACCTAACCTAATGAAAAAAAAAAAAAAAAAATTCCCCGCCTGATTTATTTCATTTTATTGTTATTTTATTAAAACTACGAGTACTTTTTCGTACTTGTACATGACAGGACAATCACTCGCTTACACATTTACTAGAGATCAGCCCTGAGCAGCAGCACTGACAGCTAACAAATGAGGCGTTGAATAAACACTTGACGCTACCTTTACTTAGCTTGGCACAAGACTGGCATATCCTGGCAGTGTCGCATCATCACCATCGTCGTTGTCGTCCATTTGGCGCCACTCGAACACGTACAAACATTTCATTTATATTTTCTTTTTCATTTGGGTGATTTTTTTTTTTTAATGTAACACGTGTGCTTGCTCCTTTCTATGTTTGTATGTATGTGCTGCAGTTGAATTGAATGCATCCCTGGATATACAATGGCTTCCCTGCTAAATGGCACACTAAACAAAACAGACACTGACTGTCAAGATGGATAATAAAAACGAAAGGACTATGAACAGCACCAACAGGACGCTAATGGTATTGAAATTGAATAGAATTGCATGGAAAGAGAACTGAATGGAATAGAAGAGTAGTAGAAAAAATAAAGTAGAAGGAAAGGTAAGCATTGAAACAGCTGAGTGTAGTAGCAACAGTGTAACGAATTGACAAAAGATTGCACAGAAAAATGTTGAATCAAAGAAATTTCCTTGCTATATGCTTGTTGTTATTAGAATTTACAATTTTTTGTAAATCTTGATAAATTCCATCCCACTGTGCATTATGTCTGCATTCAAAGAGCTTAGAGAACAATGGGGCATTACGGCAGCATAACACGGTTGTAAGGTTATAAAGTTTAGTCACTCTACAAGGACATCATCATGCATCATATGCTTGACAGCAGCAGAAGTTGTGCATGTTATTGTTGTTTTTGAGTTTTAAGACACAACGGCTTCTTCTTTCTCTGTCTTTTTCTCTGTGTGTGCGTATGTGTACAGAGTTGAATGCGCTTGTGAAGGTTAAATAGAGTAAGGCTGCTAGCTTTGGACGTTTTATCTATGCAAAGTCTATTAAATGGATAAAGCATTGCTAAGGCTTCAAAAGGACTCTTTTCAACGGAAGCCTTTGGCTTAGTTGGAAATTAAAAAAACATGTGTTTTTAATGTTTTTGAACTGTAGTTTCAGGTTTAATCAATTAAAGTCAAAACTTCTGATCTTCATTCAACATATGTGACGACTTGGTCATTCTCTTGATTAAAACTATAACACGTTTCAACACAAACTATATGACGGTATAATTAAGCACATTCGTTTAACATAAATGATTAAAAAATTACTGCCGAAGGTCTTTTTGTAGTTTGAAAAAATCGAGTTTTTGAGTTAAATAATATATTTTTTTATGCGAAAACTTAATTTTTCTTTCATGATGATTATATCCTTGAAAATTGTTAAAAGCATATCTTGTTCAGTTCTGGAAAAAATGACAGAAACCTGCATTAATTAATTTTGCATTTTACTGTGAGGTCTTATACGGGATTATCAATCTGTGTAGAAGCACAACCAAAGGATTTTGTAAAATTGGGTTCTTTAGCAGCTCTGTAACTCAAAAGTACCCGAAAAAGATTATTCTTTCATTTTCACCCTAGTCTAAACCTTAATTTTGGATAAAACTTATTGCCCCAAGATTTCATTGTGAAATTAACAATTTTTTAGAACACATTAACATATTATATACTATTTTTATGCGCAATTGGATTATTATTTCCAAGAACTGATTCATAATAGGTTAAAGTATCCTACAAAAATATTTAACGAAAAAAATACTATACTAGAATCAATCACAAAAAAAAAAAAAAATAGAAAATGTTGCTATATAGTGTTTTATTATGAGATGAAAACAGCGTGAGCGCCAGTCCCCTGGAGTGTATTTTTAAGAATTTTTCTAATAACTTTGCCGACCTTTTCTGGTTTTCGCTATCATTTGTGCTTATAAAACAGAAAACAGATATTTTGAAATTTCAATACATGGGTGATTCTCCGAAAAGTGTACCGTTAAATGTCCCGAGGGTCACAACCATGTTTAAATTTAAAATTTGATATCAAAGCTATTTGATGCAGATTCTTCCATACAAATAGCTTAAAAAAAAGAAAATTTTACAATAATATTTTACTCTGAAATAATATAATGTTCTAAAGACTCATTCACCATCCTGTCCCTAACCACTTCTTAGTGCACTTAATTTGGCCGTTTCGCATATAAGGTACATTATTTTCTTAAAAAAAACTTATATGACATTTTTTGTTATATATATTTCAGCTACTGTTTTTCTATGTTAGCTCTTCGAAAATTTTTTTTTATACAAAATTATAGAAGTTGGTCCCTCATTTTAGACTTTCTCCGCTCAGTTTTTCTTAATCTAATTGCAAATTCTTTAAATATTGTGTGAAAAATTAACTGAAAGTGAAGAGAACTAAGAGATTCTGTGTATTAGTCAGTAGTGAGTAATCGCGTGGGTTTTTTTTTAAGTTTAAAAATTTTGTAAAGAATGTAAGTATGCATCATTCTCCGCGTAAATTTTTATTTTATTTTATTAAACATATTATTTTATCTTTATATAAGTTAAGCATTAGACAATTACAGGGGCTATCTATCAGTTTTTATTTAAAAAAAATGCTATTTTTATTGTGATATTACGGTTTTTGCAACATTTTGTCATTCTCCCTTTCATCATTCTCCGTCTTTTTTTTGCAACATTTCATCATTTTCCGTTTAGTAACGCTCTACCTGGTTTTTTATTGTTGTAGGTTCTGCTTAAACTATTTATTTAAAAAATATAATTATATAATAACAAAAGTAAACACCACACCACTCGAAAAAGGACACACAAAAGTTGGCCCTTTTTGGTCAAAATATAATACTTTTGCAATAAATGTTACATACAATTACCAAAATCAGGCAAAAACACAAGAAACTCCAACTCAATTGTAATTGCGTCGCCCTACCCCTCCTCTCCACTCTTCCTCTCCTCATGCATATATTTATTGTTGAGCACCAATGTCGTTTGGAAATTCTTATGAAAAGTAAGCAAACGCCACCAGTCTGTATTCAATGGCAATGGCAATGCGTTCGCAACTCAATCCGCAATTAATATGGAAATTGCAAAATAAAAATGATGGGGTAAACGCCCCACTGTTGTTGCTGTAGTTGTTGTCGCCTGCAAATAAGTGTGATTACACGATAAAAAAAATATGAATTGATTGATTTTGTAATTGTGAATAAACGATTTGTTTGATCGAGGAGGAATACTCAAGACTCTGAAAAGCAGAAAACTAAGTGTTATCAACCAAATAAAGAACATACTGAAATTAAAACAATTTGGTATTTTTTCAGTGTATATTGGCGCTTTTGACTGAATTCTTTATTTTACTTAAATATTTCTTGCTAAATACATGTGTCTGTATATTTATTTTTATATACTTACATGTGTGCTTAAGTCGTTGCTCTGTGTGGGCGTGAAGAATTGTAAAAACAATTTATTTTATTCTGTATTTTGTGTGTGCATGTGCGTCTCAGTTATTCAGTGTGTGTACATACATACGTGTATGCGTGTTACTGTCCATTTCATTTGCATATGTTGAGCATTAAAACGCAAATTGGCTCTTTTACAGCAAAAAATTATTAATGCGCAAATAATTTTGAAATATAAAAATATGGCGAAAGAAATTACTGGAAGTGCTTTTTCCGTATATTTCTAATAAAATAATAAAAAAGAAATTACTTCAAGACTTTCGACTAAGAAGTATTTGCCATAATGAATATAAGCTTCCTAAAGAGATACATATTGATGATTAGCACCAGTGAAAGATCATAGCGATAAAAATATATCACTGCTAGTATTTGTGATCGATTTTTCAGGATATATGCTTTCAAAAGTGATGCCTATCAATGATTATCACCAGTGATATATGATGGCGATAGTAACATATCACAGCTGTTATATGTGATGTGAATCTTTTTTTAAATGTTTTCTCTAGTGCAATACATTTTTCTTAGATAATTTTGTATAAATCAAAATATTTCATCAATTTTAATTGACGGAACAATAAAATTTTTTCTTTTCGACTTTTAGGGCTACTTCCACTAGACGCATGTGCCTACTTCTTGAGAAGAAGTTGTAGCGCTGGTCATTAGCTTTCAAAAGAGATACATTTTAATGATTATCACCAGTGATATATCACAGTGATAAAAATATATCACTGCGGCTATCTGTGATATGCTACTCTTTTTAAAGCTTTTAAGTAGTACAACACATTTTTTTTACTTTTTTTTTAAATTCAAATACACATTATTACAATTTTCATAAAGCGAACAATCCAATTTTTTCTTTTTATTTAACAAAGCAATAAATTTGCTAAATTGAATTGAAAATCCTTTTTAAGCAATACTAAATTCTTTGATATTTCTTCGCTTTGTGACAAAATAAAAACATTCAACAAAACCAAAAGAAAACAATACTACACTCATGCTCGTTGAATACCCCCATAGCAAGAATGAAAGTCCAACAGACACTGCTCGCTACGTTGTTTTGTCATTTGCGAAAAATTCAACTAAGATCTGGCACGATGGAACCCATCTAACTGTATTGTGTGCTTGGCGCAAGAGAATGTGGATTTCAAATTCCCCAACAAGTTCGTTATGAATTTATTCCCAAAACGAATTGTGTTTAGATTTCGCATTGAATCCTTCGCTATTTTTGGAAAACAGACTACCAGCTGCTGGCTTTGTTTGTACAATACGACTACAGCGTTATTTTTTTTGTACCGCGCGCAATAGTTGCAGGGCAATGCGAACTCAGCATGGCGATTTCGTAACATTAGGGTGGTTATTTATATGAAAACTTTTCAATTTAATTAGCGTAGACAAAGTTAACACCCAATTTCATTAACTAATATAGCAAAGGCAGTCATAATTTATAAAAACATTTAAATTTCTAAGCTCGAATTGATTTCATAGCACTACAAATAAAATGAAACAAAAAACATAAAATCAAAGCCACCCTTTTTTAACAAAAATCATTTTCTGTGTTGAAGGGGGAGCGAGTAGACTCAAAGGACACTGAGTTTTGCTTGTCATGAAAATGGCAAAATTTGTTTTGTTTTTTCTTTTGCCACTAAAGAAATTTAAAATTTTCAAACTGTCAGCATTTTAGCCTAACATTTTGTATTTAAAGTTTAAGCAAATTTTTCCCTCTACTTCTTAAAATTTTCTTTTTTGTTCTTATTGTGGTATTGTTGTACAAAATATTTTGGCTGTTATTTCAAATGGGGCGCAGGCAACCTTTCGCTACAAATTTTTGTTTTCAAAATTTTCTTGTTTTTATAGTAATTTAAGCTCAGCGTGTTGTGTCAGCTTGAATTTAGACTGTGTCTGATAAACTGACTACATTGAGCGGGTCCCTTTCTTCTAAGGATGTTACTTTTGCTACGTTTCATTTTCAGGCAATTTGTTGCTGGTGCCATTGTTGATTGTTATCATCGCAATTATGCGAATGATTATCTCTCTTTTTTTGGTGAGATTGACATGCCATGGTGATGATGTTTTGCACTTTGGTAAAGTTGCTTGCAAATTGTGTTTAATTTGCTTTTCTTTTTTTTAAATTTTAGAAAATTTTAATCTAAAAAATAAAAATGTCTATTTTTTTTTCATTTAATTTTAGTGAAATTAATTTGTTGGGTTTAGACTTAGCAGAGAAAATTTAAATTTAATGTAAATTTCTTTAGATTGTAAGTTTTGTGCGTACATAGTGTATGTATCTGTAAATATCCTTGAAAAAGAACGTATTACATATTCAATAGCCTTTTGGCAAAAACAATCATTATCGACTTTTTCCAATTTTTAAGACTTAATAAAAACTTGCACTTTCTGCACTTTTATAGTTTTTGTACATCCAATAGTCCCAAAAAAATCATGAAATAAAACTTTTTTTGAAGATCTTGAACAAAGTATGATATGGAATTTGACGAAAAATTTCCTATCATGTTTGAAATTGACAATTGTATACATACATAGATGACCTGTCTGGTGGCTCTTTCAACGCTATTATATTTAGAAAATAGAAATAAAGGTGACAATCTTAATTTCTTTCTTCAATGTGTCTGAAAGTGTTTGATCGCAAAGTATATATCATATATATATATATTAGGGTTGGCCAAATTGTATGGACGAAATTTTATCGACCTCGGCTACCCCCCTATGTGAAGGTTCATTCAATTCTATGAATATTTGCCCAAGGAACTATTCCTCTGCGTTCAACTTTAGTTCGGCGCATTTTTGATCGAAAATTTTACCTTTTATTAATATTTTTTTTATTTTCATACTAAATTTTAAAAATTTTTATTAAGACAAAAGTAATATCATAATATGTTTTGGCTGGTATTCTGTCAGTAATCAATTAAATTGGGTTTTGTTTACATAAAAAGTTTACTTGATGGTGTGGAATTGATGCATTTTGTTTAAAAAAGTGATATGGGTCAAATAGCCGATTATAGTGACCGACTTTAAAAATAAACGATTCATATTTTAGGATGAATTTTTGCAAATATCACACCAACCTAGGCTGAAAGTTCATTCAATTCTATGAATATTTGCCCAAGAAACCATACCTCTACGTTCAACTTTAGTTCGGCGCATTTTCGATTGAAAAATTTACCTTGCGTTTAATATTTATTTTTACGCTTAATTTTCAAAATTCCTATAGAGACAAAAGTAATATCATAATATGTTTTGACTGGTATTCTGTCAGTAATCAATTAAATTGAGTTCTGTTTCTACAAAAAGTTTACTTGATAACGTGGAATTGATTATGTTTATTCCAAAAAATTATATCAGTCAAATAACCGATTTATTATAAACGATTCATATTTTTTCATGGATTTTTTCAATCGAAACACCAACCCAAGTGTTTTTGGATGCTAGGATGCCAAATCTGACACTCATTATTTTCCAAAGCAACATATTGTGGCAGTTTAAGGAAATAAATCAGCCGCTTTTTTTAATTTTACAGAACAATATACCAAAAATCCATGTAAAAATATGAATGTTTATAATAAATATATATAATTTGACCGATATAATTTTTTGGAATAAACATAATCAATTTCACGCTATCAAGCAAACTTTTCGTAAAAACAGAACCCAATTTTATTGACTACTGACCGAATACCAACCAAAACATATTATGATATTACTTTTGTCTCTATAGGAATTTTGAAAATTAAGCGTAAAAATAAATATTAAACGCAAGGTAAATTTTTCAATCGAAAATGCGCCGAACTAAAGTTGAACGTAGAGGTATGGTTCCTTGGGCAAATATTCATAGAATTGAATGAACTTTCAGCCTAGGTTGGTGTGATATTTGCAAAAATTGATCCAAAAATATGAATCGTTTATTTTGAAAGTCGGTCATAATAATTGGCTATTTGACCCATATCACTTTTTTAAATATACAGCATCAATTTCACACTATCAAGTGAAGTTATCGTGTAAACAAAACTTAATTTAATTGATTAGTGATAGAATCCCAGCCAAATCATATAATGACATTACTTTTGTCTTTATAAAAATTTTTAAAATTTTGTATGAAAATAAAAAAAATATTCATAAAAGGTAAAATTTTCGATCAAAAATACGCCGAACTAAAGTTGAACGCAGAGGTATGGTTCCTTGGGCAAATATTCATAGAATTGAATGAACTTTCACATAGGGGGGAGCCGAGATCAGTTTTCAAATCGGCCCACCCTAATATATATATATTTTCTTTTTTTAATTTTTGAAGGTATAGAATATAATGTCCTTAACTTCTCAGGGTTTTCAGGGTATGTTTTTTTTCTTTTTAAAGTTTCGCTGAAACATTTTAAAATAAAATTTTGGTCTCGAAACGCTCAAATTAACTTTAGAAAAATCCAAATTAAATTTTTAGGGTTGCCAGATGGTTGCTATAGAAAATTTATTTTAAATCTTACTTCTTTTCCGTTCGCCATTATAATTACACACTAAAAAATAATAGTTTAAATTGTTAAAATTGATCGTAACTTAAATTGTTAAGAGTTCATCGAACCGAAATTTGGTTTAAGCAAAACTAGCAAAAAAAAAAAACTTTGTGGCAACCCTGAATTTTTTTCTAAAATTTCATAAAAGTTTATCTTAGTAGTTCTGAAACCAAAAACTTCAATTTAGTCGAAAAAAGTACGAATTATATAAGATTTTGAAAAATTTTCATGTGGCAACCCTAAAAATTTATGTTGGATTTTTGAAAAGTTTAGTTAAGCGCCTTAAGTTTAAATTTAAATTTTCATTTCTTAAATAAATGGTTAAAGCGAAAGAAACAAAAAAAAAACCACGTGGCAACACCGCAAATTATGTATTTTTCAACAAAGTTTATCTGAGCGTTTCTGAAAATAAAAATTTCAATTTAGTCAAAAAAAGTAAGAATTATATAGCATTTTCGAAAACAACCAGGTGGCAACCCTAAAAATTTATGTTGGATTTTTAAGAAGTTTATTTAAGTGTTTTAAGACTGAATTTTTATTTTTAAATAAATAGTTTAAGCAAAACTAACAACAACAAAAAAAAAACAGGTGGAGGGTTACTAAATGGGTAGCAACGAAATGTTGCTAAAAACGATTGAGAATGATAAAACGGAGAATGACGAAATGTTTAAAAATCTGTAATATCACAATAAAAATAGTAATTATTTTTAAAAAAGTTGAAACTGATGGATAGCCCCTCTAATTTTTTATTGATTTTATTATATGAAGATAAAATAATATGTTTAGTAGTATAAAAAAGGCTAACGTGGAGAATGATGCACACTTGCTTTCTTTACAAAAGAGGTATAGAAGTACATGTATTCACTGCATTGTGAGAAATAATGAAAAAATATCAGAAGTCACGAAAATGTTTTTTCAATAATTTTGGTTAACAATTCTGCAGCTCAGAAACTTTCCTACCAAAAAAGTCTAAAACTTAATAGTTAAAGAGATATCGCGGTCCACTACTATCCCATATGTAGAACTGAAGCAGACTCTAAGGGAAATCCCCACAAACTACTATAAAGGTGCGTTATTTTTGTATTTATCACAATTGTTATACTTAGTTTAGTATTTAACCTTTGGTAAGTAATTGTAGCGAAAGAGAACGTCCGAAAAAACGACTATATTACGCAGACAAAGTTGGTGTTTGGAATGTTCCGTCCTTCATCAATGTGTAACTAAAAAAGCAAAGCCAACCAACAAGAGCAACACTCCAATTAGTAACATTTTCCGTCAGCACCGAATTATAACTTAAGATGCTAGTTCAATGATATTCGCCTAGAGATGGCAGAGATTAAAAACATAAAATTGATAAAAGTTACAGTGATATATCGATAAGTGATGAAAATTCAAAGGAAAAGCGTTGCATCCTAGCTCAGAGAGTCGCGTTTTGGTAACTCAACTATGTGAACTGCGTCCACTAAGAAATTATGGTATCGCCACTTGAAAACATCGATACAATTTCAAATTTAACACAGATCCACCGGACGATAGCAACAGCAACACATTGCTGGTAACAGCTTTTAGTACAAAAGTTATTAAATGTTGAAAACTAGCAACAACTAAGAAAAACAACAGCAACAACAACAAAGCTGAAGTAGACATAAGCTGAATATAAGCTGATGTTGCTGATGTTTTGTTGCTGCTGTTGTTTCAAAATGTTGCCAACGCAAGAATTTAAAGTAACTTTTAATATCTTTTTTATTTCAGTGTTTTATTTTTGCTATGAATTTTCATTCAACTTCACTGTTGCTTCTACAATATTGTGTTGTTTTGGAGTAGAGCTTCGACGCGTTCCCTCCTCAGATCGTCTATACTAAGCGACCAACTGCTTCATTTGCATTTTGCGTCAATGTGCGAACGGCGCTACAAAACTCCATTTTAAGATGAAATTAAAAAAGTATTTTTAATTAAAATTTCTATAATTATTTTGCAAAAAAATTACAAAAAAAAAAAAAAGCAAAAACACTAAAAGGAGCAAACTTGGCCGTTGCTGTTTCTACTTCACTGTTGCTGGTATTAATGATACCAAGTCATTGGAGATGTTTTGCTTATTGTTGTGTTTGTTTCTGGGATTTTGATTATGTTTGTTGGCAGAGCTCATGTTGTATAGTTCTGGCTTAGGACTGGCATTATATGGAACTCTGAATATGGAAATGAATACGCATCAGTAGGTGTTAAGTTTTTCACCCAAAAAAAAAAAAAAAAAAAAATTTCAGCATTTTACTGACTTTTTTATGAAATTTTCTTCAATTTTTGAACTCAGCAAAACAAGTTTTGCAATTATTGCGCAATTTGTAAAAAATTTGAAAATAATCAAATTTTGGCCTTGACTTGCTATGACATTGATAGCATGTTACTTAAGTGAACGGCAAACAGTGGTCTAGAATCCGATTCAAGCCGGTTATAGGTCTTTCTTGGTTATTCTTTATAAAAAATATCACTCATTATGTTCTTAAGGCTGCTGATTCAAAGTCTGGAAACCATTTTTAAAAAATCAAAATGGCGGAAAATATTCTTCAAGAAGATTATATCAAAGCAAAATTGTTGCTAGTTGGGTTTTTTAAGCCACTGATTCCGAATTCGGTAGCAAATTCTTTGAAGACAAAATGATATATCCGAAATGTCGGACAATTTTCTTAAAGAATGATTATATCAATACAACATTTTTTTAGGGGCGTTTTTGGGGTCGCTGATACCGAATTCGGGAACAGTTCAAAAGAAAAAAAAATTGGATTCAAAATATCGAACAATTTTCTTAGAGCACAACAAAATTGTGGCTAGGGAAGTTTCTGAGAGTGCCAAGTCCGGGGGTTTGGTGAGCAAAGCAAGCAGGGGCAAAGCCCTCTAGTTTGACAAAAAAAAAATGGCGGACAATTTTCTTAGAGAATAATTTGAGCACATCAAAACAGTGGCAAGGCGGGTTTTGAGCATGCTGATTCCATCATCGGGATTAAGTTTTTTGAAAACAAAACGGTGAAGGTGTTTACCAGGAAGCTGATTCCGAATTCGGGATAAATTTTTTTGAAAACAGAATGAATATATCACAACAAAATTGTGGCTAAAAAGGGTTTTTGAAAACCAAATGGTGATTATGAAATGGCCGAAAATTTTTTTAAAGCATGATAATATTACGACAAAATTGTGGCTAGAGGGATTTTTGCAATCGCTGATTCCAAATTCGTGGTCAACATTTTTAAAAACAAAATGGTGGATCCAAAATGGTGAATAATTTTCTGAAAGAATGATTATATCAAGACAAAATTGTGGTTAAGGGGGTTTTTGAGGTCGGTGATTCGAAATTTTGGAAAAAATTTTTCGAAAAGAAATATTGGAAAATTTCGGATTACCTATATGGAATTTGGTCATGTTCTTAATCGGGTCACACTCATTTTGAGCTTTGTTGGAGCTAGATGCTACCAATATTGTTACAAATATCATTGTTGAATTTCGAATATTCACACAGGTCGTTTTCTTGACCCAAAAGATATTATGCTCGAAATTTGTGCAATATCATGTAAATTGTTATTTAGAGACATAAATTTTGGGACTACTGACAGCAATCGCGCTCTGTCTCAGACCACTGTGCAGCACCCCAAGGCTTTTAACAGCTTCTGCAGCCTTTGGCAGCAGCAACTTCAGAATGTAGTTAATAGTATTCGAGATTAAGCGCTGAAGGCGGTTCTTAAATTTTTGCTTTAGAACTTTTACGTCATCATCCAACCAACAAGCCGCAATTAAAAGTCCCATGGGAAAATATCTCAAAAAAGAACGAAAAAATTAACTTTAATTAAAAAAGCCTTTGCATGCTAAAAGAAAAACCCTTAAAAAAATTGACAATTAAATTAGGCGTAAATGGAAAATGAAAGAATAAGAAGAAGAAGGGGAAAAAGCATTAAAAAATTATAAAAAAAGAAAATTAATTTAACCAAATTTTTATCATAATCAAGTCAAAGGAGCTATGCTAGAAGCAGCTGCAAAGGTTGGTGAATTTGCTAACCTTTAGCAATGAATTAAATGAAAAAAAGGATAAAAAAGGAGTAGCAGCCTATAAGCAAAATGCATATTTTATCAAAAGGTCAACATCAAAACATTATAGGGGAATACAAAAGATAAAAGCAAAAAAGTCTGTAGACTATTTAAAATGTTTTCTATAAAAAATACCCTTAGCCAGAGCAGCCATATATCTTCGAAAGGAGCTACCAACTACTGACATTTCTATTAAGTTTAAACAGCTCCACTTCAAAAAAAAAAAAAAAGGTTTAAGAAATTGAGGTGGCAAAAGCATTTCGGCTGTTTACATTTTCAATAAATTTCACTACGCTGAGGATGGGGTTGAATGCTCCACCCAAAAAAAAAAAAACCGTCAGCCTCTTGCAAAAAAATTGTTTGCATAGAAGATATAGTAAGAAACATTTAAAAATTATTAACACTCTCCCATTCTAAGGCCTGTGTAACCTGTTGCCAAATGTTAACACAAAAAAAAAATTATTTGATACTGCGCAGCAGCAGAAAAAAAGGAGCTACTTGTTCATTACAAAAAAAAAAAAAGCCTTTTAAAATTTCAGTCAGCGTATAACGCTGGAGCATTTACTTATTGCTGTGACAACAAGGCAAAACAGCTTGGATCGAGTTAAGACAAATTATGCTAAAGCAAAATTGGTATGACCTCTTGCTGGAGCTTACGTTACATTTTGGAACATCATTAAGACCTGAAGAAGTACTAAAAAAATTACGCAAAATTAAAGTGAGCCAATAACGTTAAAGAACCTCCAACTTCATTTGCCTTAAGTCGACTTAGGCTGTTTTTCTGCAACATTACAAATTTTATGCTGCTAAAAATGCGCTGTGAAAAAAGGAGTAGCATTGAAAGGTACATTACATACTCAAAAAGGACGAATCTGCAAAGAAAGAAAAAAAATACGTTGGGTTACAACAAGTGAAGCCCCAAAAAAGGACGCTCATTATAATGAAGCTATAAATATGCTGCCAGGCAGCCACGTTTTTGGTCATATCTTTTTTGGTGCTGCTGCTATTGCTATGAGATTTGCTTGGAGTTAAGTCGAAAAATAAACGCATGTTAGTTATGCTGCTTGTTATCTACCGGAGAGTTAATAAAATTGTAAGTTTACGGAAACATTTTGAAATTTTTGATGCGTTTTTGGACTTAGGTACTCAAGTTCTTATCATATACTATATGGCTAATGAAATGCTTTTGTTTATATGGGGTCACCTTTTGGTTTTATTTTCTTCAACTAAAATCTGTAGTTCTGAGTAAATTGATAGATAAATTAATTGGATAACAGGAGTATATCGAATGTTGTATCATTAGCTAGAAAACTAGTTTCCATTTACTGAAAAAAGCAGATACTAAATATACGAAATAAATAAGCAAAACATTGTGCGGGTGAGAAAGTATTTTTGTTGAAGCCGTGTACTTCTCGAAAAATTAAAGAAACAATGTGTATGATGATATGATATTTCTATCAAATTTTCGATCTGATTTGGTCTTAAGACATAAAAATTTATCTATTTTTAATATTTCTTTGCTTAATAACATTTTGTTACCAGAAGCGTAATTGTTAAATTCAGTAGAATATCAAACGCATCATGTTTCTTGGAAAATATTTTTAATATAAAAAATATATCATATGTAGCAAATTTGATAATTTTCTTAATAATACTATAAATTAATAATCTTACCACGAAAAATCAATTCCTTAAGAGTTTTGCCATAAACTATTACCTGTAAAGAGAAAAAAAAAAAATTATTTAAATTTTGAATTTAAATTTCTTTATGAATGTTAGTACAAAAAGAATTAAACTACACATATTTTTTACGTATATTTTTGCAAAATTTTTATTTCCAGATTATTCCCGAAATTTTCCCATTTTCACTGAAAAAAAGAGTAGATGCTCACACTAAAAATGTGTCATGATGTTCTGGGAGTTATATCTTAACACGTAAAAACCGTCGAAATCAATTGTTGAGGGTTTTAAACGTTTTGTAGTTTAACGTCCCAAATCGTATGGGTAGCTAGGCACGTGCCTAATTTTTGAGGCCAGGCCCGGCACAAAAAAAAAGCCCGGGCTCGTACAAATATTTTTTGTCGAGGCCTGAGTTAGGCCTGATTCTACCATATTAATACATGTTCACCATTTTTTCATGATTTAAAAAATTTGTAACCAATTAATGAGGAAAAAAAAACCATATGGTCAATCTCAAAATCTGCCACTTGACATTCGTACGCTGTTTTTTGGTCATATCTATGTTAAATAAGTGAAATATTCATGATTTAAGAATTTTATATTATTAAGCTTCTTGAGATACACATTTTCTTCGAACAAAGAATTATTATAAGTTGTGTGGTTTTCGTGTTATTAGCAGTCAAACTTCTGTATCACGTGACACAAATTTGGGAGTCATTTCAGAGGTGCACATACATTTATCGAAAATTCTGCGCTTCTACCCAACCGATCGATCACAAATTTTTATGTGTTGGAAATGAAAGATGAGTTAAGAGAACTGCATTCATGATGGTCTTTTAAGCTTATGTGGAAATGATTTAAGAGCAAAAACATTGTCTCTGCCACGTGACATACAAAATCTGCCACGTTACACCGTCTGAAAAATTGTATAAAAAAATGTATTCATACCCTTGTGAATGTTCGTAACAACAAACAGAATGAAAAAGAGCATTAAATCATGTATACCTACTTCGTTAAACCTCCCTTAAGCTTCATTTTACCCAAGTTTCCCATTAGGTTAGGCGCCAGACGGACTTGAGTATAAAAAATATGAGAACCGCAATCTGAGCCTAGATTCTTTTTGGTAGCAGTCCAAGTTACTAAAAATAGGATGATGCCAGAATCTGCGACGATCCATTTTTTTTAAATCCCCTACCCCCTATCCAGGCCTACCACGGTTTTCCGTCTTAGGTTTTATAACCGTTTATGATGCTTATTACGAATCTGAGTTTGGTTTTTTTTTATCACGTCTGGATCCTCAGTTATCTTTGCTTAAGAATGAAAAAATCACTGTTTTGGGTTCTACTTAAAGCTATATTACAAAAGCAGAAAAGGGTATCATGAATTTTTTTTAATGGATTTGGATAGCCAACTGTATTCACAAGAAGCCATACTGACGTTATTTTCAGGTTGTATTACTTTCTTACGAGATAGAGGCCATTACAAAAAAGGGTTTTTTCAACGCCATACAAAGGATTAATGATTTCATGGTTTTAGATTTTAATAAATATCTCACAAACTATGCGAGCGATTTTGATAAAAATTAATGGAAGGATGGCGAATATAAATACCATACGGTGGGTGGAAAGAAGGTGAAATTAAATAAGTGCCACGCCCACTTTTCCACTTATTAAGTTATACGATCGCATGGCAGCGGCTCTTTTCTTCTTGTATTGCTCAAATGTTACATCTTCTTTGAGCTTTTCGGTGTAATTTTTATTCATTTCAGCCTAGGTGAGGTGATCCTGTGCAACAAATTGGCGATTGAAATCAAAAAACGAAATATAAAATTTACTGTGACAAATCTCTGTCACGTTACACATATATTATGGTCTTTTAGAGAAAGAAGGCTTCTAAAAATTGCTAAAACTTAAGTGCAGTTAAGATGTGTCGATAGTCTGTTCATCAGAAATGCAATTGCCATCAAATTAGATCGTGGTTAAAGTGCCATTAAAAACTTTTTCCTTTTTTGTATCTGCCACGGTACCTTTAAATTGCGGCTGTTTTCATTGCTATAAAATCGGCTTACCAAAACATTTTTTTGCATTTTATTATTTATTTATATATATAATGGTATTACTTTACATAAATAGCTGCAATAAAACACCACATGAATTGAATTTAGCGGTTCTTACCTTTTTTCCAGAGCTCTAAATTTTTTATATTTTTTTTTGTATTTTGTTAAATTGGAAAAAACAATGGAAGTGCCACTTTATTCCCCATATTTAGAAATACCTCCTAACGCTAGTTAGTACAAAACATGATCTTTCGACACATGCAAAAACATTTTTTAAAAACTTGAAACAAAAAATTTTTCCCTGGTTTACTTTTTTGTGATTTTGACCATATATGAAGTATTTATTTCAGTTATTTGGTCGAATCTAATAAAACGATTTGTTTGACTTGACTTACTCCATTGTCATTCTCAGCCTCACATTTTATATAATTTTACATATTTTTATGTAAGAAAAATATTTTTTTCCCAGGTTATGCTTCTCAACCTTCCCATAACTTACGGGCTTTTATGGGCCTCTAATTTTCGGCCTTTTAGGGTTAGGCCTGTGCCCAGCGCTAGTAGCTGCATTGGTATATTCACCTAAATTGAATATTCACCCACGGCTTCAAGTAAATTATTCACTTCAAGTAAAATATTCAGCTTATTTGAATATTAACCCCAAGTGTAATATTAACCTCAACTAAACGAATACTAAAAATCAAACGAAAATCCAGAAGGAAAGCAGTCACAGCCGTGCAATCGATGCGAACATATCAAGATTATTACCTGATATTAGTAGCAAAAAGATCGAAAAACTGTCCTGTTCTGTGTAAAGGCCTCGTAAAACTTAGGTAATTCTAGGATAGTCAGTACTTTAAGCTGGGAAGGTTTTTGTACCTTCTTAAGGTTCCTGAATTTGTGCATGGTAGTCTATTTTCAAGAACCTACAACGGATAATTGGATGCAGAAACCCCAATTAAATCCTATTATATGATAATTAAAAATAAATCCTATACATTTTTGTAAATTATTATCAAGGAAAACATTCTGTACATTAAATGAAACCAATAACACAGCTGAAGGAATTCCAAAAAATAAATAAATAAATATTTTTGTAATCTGAAATTTTTGCCTTGTCTTTTAGTCTGACTCTGGACACCGCTGCAGCTTACCTCAGCCCTAAACCAAAACAATCGTACAGTGGAATATCTTTAATATAAAACGTACATACAACAGTTAAATCATCTTCTCTTTGTAGACATAATAACTACGGATATAAATATTCCTCATGACTTGAAGAAACACATCTAGCAACATAATAGTCACAAATAGTCTAAGTGCTTTTATTCTCAAAACGAATTACTGTAATTATTGATTTCTAAAAGGCAACGACGCGACGATTATAATCACACGATCAAATAATCAAATGAAATGTAATCACTTACTCAAATACCTTTTAATGATTCAATAATAAAAGGCAAATCAAAACTTTTTACATAATGAGTGCTTCCAAGGCTCATTCAACACAACAGCAAAGTCTCTAATGCATAAATTATCCTTTGGTATTGAAAACGAAACGAAGCGAAACGAGACGAATTACAAATACAAATCATTTTATGATGATGGTCATTATATAAAAATGACTTGAAATGACCACCAACAACACAAAACAAAAGCAATTTATGATGTTGATGATGATTATAAAAGCAATAGCAATGAGAAAGTAATTTAGTTAATTTAAATATGGATACAGACGTGAGCAACAGGCAGTGACAGTTAAATATAATATGTATTTATTTTACTGTTTTGACTTATTAGAGTCAACAGAAACTCTTAATAGAATTGCTGTCAAACCGAGATTTTCAATTCATTCAATTGACAGGAATGCAAAATTTTGAAATGCTGACTTTTACTACTAAACAATATTGTTTAATGCACAACAGTGCGTATGATTGTCTTTTGAATGCATTGCAGCTGTGTACATGAACTGTTAACATTTCAAATGGTGTTTGCTTGGTTTCTGATTGTTAAAATCCAATGAATTAAGTACTAAGTATTTAGAAGCATTATTTTAATAAAATGATGTTAGTTATTACAAAACCAATTCAGTAGTTTCTGAGTTTGTTGCTAACAAACAGACAAACATTTACACATTTTGTGAGAATAATTTTTTTTTTTCAAATTTTTTCCGAATTCCTTCCAAATAATCTTATAATTTTTTTCAAGTCAGCTACTTTCTCAAAGAATTTTAAGCAAATTGTTGACTGCATTTCATATTTTTATGCATATTTGTTCAATAATCACCTCATTTCTAATTGATCAGCGTATAAGTGTAGTATATGTCGTAAACAAATTTCCGGTTCCATCAAGAATAACTTAATTTAAGTCGTCGCACGCAACCCTTAAAACCATTAATGTTATAAATAGCTACCTTTTGTTTGTAGTGAGTGCTGCTTTTAGGTTCCCTTAAAAAAAAAAAAAAACACCAAAAGGATACACATGAAAACAGCGAAAATAACACAAAGACCTTGCTTTAATCCTTTAATTGGCACTCAAATTATTTACATGCGAACCACATCAGTTTTAACGCTGCAACACTGAGAACAAATTCTACATTTTTTGTATATAAATGCACGATTCTACATATAACTTGAGTAGAGTCTAAAGTGCTTGGCCAAGAAAAAAAAACAAATCAAATCGAAAATAAGTTGTGCCGATAATATTAATTTATAGAAAAGTTTGCTAAGTACAGTAATTTGATAAGTTTTTAAACTTATAAGTTTGATAAAACTTGACAATTTCTTTCCTAAACCTGGATAAGTTTATTTAAATTTTATGAAATTTTCAAAAGATTAGATTTTTCAAAGAAGGAACTTTCGATATTTATGTCCTTAACACTTTTTTAATGATATAGGCCAGAACTTTCCATGTAAAGACACAAGCACAAACATATGAGTTCTCTCGTAAGCCACTGCTTTTAAATCTTCTTTAAATCGACGTTAATAATATCGGGCGCTTTGTAAAAGGACAGTGGAATGAAATGTAGTGACCACAAAGAAACAAGCACATCCCTCAATCATAAGAACGGCTTTGCCAGTCGAATAAAAGAATATACAAATGAAAAAAAAAAGATACATTTCACAAAAAAAAAAACATGTTTTTTTTAAAGTTATACAACATGTTATTTTTGCAACATATCCTTACAACATAAGCATATGTGTTGGTCATATGCATATGCATAAATTGGCTCTTTTGCATGCGTGTGTATTTTAACAAAATTAAATTTATGTGCTAAAATTTTTTTCAAGGACTTGCTACGCTTATAAAAACCAAAAAAGAAAAAAGAACAACTGACCACACCACACCGTATCTATACCTATATACATATATTATATTTACGCACGACCGCTCTTTTGAAATAAATTTGAAACCATTTTCGTTTGTGGTTTAAACATGGTCAATTAAATTTAGATTGTATATTGGGTTGGTTTGGGGTTGAGGCATTTTTCGTTGTTGTTTTGGTTTTGCATTTCATTGTGGCATTTTCCAAGTCATCTTTTCGTGAGTGTATGTGTCTGGCGTATGTGTGATGCGGTCAATTGGTTGGGTTACTCAAAATAAAATGAATATTTTGATTTTCAATTATTTTGGAATGCGTAAGGAAAATTTTTGACTTTTTTGTGCAGTAGTGATGATATCAATCGATAACAAATGAAAATATTTATTGGCGAAACTTAAAAATTTATTTTATAATGCTCGGACAGCTGATACCAGATAAGCACGAAGTCACAAACTCAATCGCCCATTAAGTAATACTTTCTTTGCGTTACGACACATATCGGTATATTGGTTTGAGAAAAGCAATTTTAGGAGCACTAAATTTCAAAACTCTAATGATGCAGTCTTATAGAAAAATGTTTCGCTAAGAAATTGCCTTTACTATTTTTTCCAAAAAGTTATTTCTTTTCTTCGAAAAATACAGCGAATGTCCCTTTATGGTTCTACGTGTACGAGTTAAACTGATTAACTCCTCATGTAGCCATGCCACTGTGCGGCAAAGAGTATTCTGTTCTATGTGATTTAAGCCTGGGCTTTGAATGATTTATTAGCTAAAGTACTTATCAAAATAATCAAAATTATACATTATCATTTATCTAACTTATCAACTTATCCTCATAGCAAACAAAGAAACTTACTTATTACATTAATCTATTCAAGCTATCAAATTTTTAAGTTATCAAATTTATAACCGTTTTAAATCGATAAGTTATTCAACTGTACCTAGTTATGTCGTCAAATATTTTAACTTTTAAACATATCAATAAAAACTTTTTTTCACCCAGTTTTAGTAATCTTATCATTTCGGAACAGAAAATTGTCGAATTTTATCGTACTAGTTTGCAAAAAAACTTATCAAATCAATCCACTTATCAAATTTTTTTTTATCAAACTTAAGATTTTCGAACAACATCAGTCTTATCAAATTTCAAATTTATAAACTTATCAGATTTATCAATGGGTCAATTGTTGTGAGCTCATCATTTTTGAACTTATCAGTTTATCGCTTAAATCAATCTGGCAATCATTTCACACAATTTTAGAAATTTATCATCCTTGGAGGAAGATATTAGAGTTTTAGCAGACCTGATAATAAGAAACTAATGCACTTTTCAAACTTTTTGACATATCACTCTCATAAGCTTATCCAGTTTTTTAAACTTTGCAGATTTATAAGCTTAACAATTTTTTCAATTGGTCAATAGCTTAAACAAACTTATCATTTTTGGAGGAGAAAATAATAGAATCGTATCAGACCTGTCAGCAAAAAAACTTATCAAATTAATCCACTTATTTTTTCACTTATCACATTCATCCTATCTTTTACTTTATCAAAGTTAAGATTTCCGAATAACGTCAGTCTCATTAAAACTTATCAGATTTATCAGTTGGTAAATTGTTAAAAACTCATCATTTTTGAACTTATCAGCTTATCACTTTTAACAATCTGTAAATCTTTTCACACAATTTCAGAAATTTATCACCTTCGGAGGAAGAAATCAGAGTTTTATCAGACATTATAGCAAGAAAACTTATCAAATTAGTGAACTTAGCAAACTTTTCGATTTATCACTCTCATAGGCTTACCCAATTTTTCGAAATTTTCAAATTTATAAGCTTATTAAATTTATCAATTGGTCAATTGTTTTAGCAAACTTATCATTTTTGGAGGCGGAAATAATCGAGGCGTATCAGACCAGTCAGCAAGAAAACTTATCAAATTAATCCACTTATCAAATTTTTTTACAATTTTTCTTTTATCAAACATAAGATTGTTCGTCACACAATTTTAAAAAACTTATCATCTTCGGAGGAAAAAATTAGAGTTTTATCAGAACTGACTGCAAAAAACTTATCAAATTAATACACTTATTAAACTTTTCCATTTATGATACTTATCAATTTTTCTACTTATCAAATTTATCCAACTTTTCAAATTTATCAATTAATTAATTGTACTTAGCTCATAACTTTTTTCTTCTCTAACAGCTTATCAATCTTAACACAATATTATTTTTGCTTATTTATTGTATTGAACTTGCAGTTGATTCAAGGAAAAAACTTATTGCGCTCTCTAGTCGTTTCAACATAAGAGCATTTAAAGCCAATCCTTTTGTCACACTTATCAAATCATCCAATCTTGCAACTTATCAAGCAATTGCATGAAGTTATCAATCCATTAATCGCATTTTTAAGCTTAGCATACCAACGAAAACATCAATTTTATCAACATCCTGAACTTAACAATTTATAAGTCTTATCATATCTATCATTCCTTGCATATGCTTCTAGCTTCCCAATATTTGCAAATTTGCCAACTTCAATTTCAGAATTACAGTCAAACTGCTAAGTTCCTAAGTTATAAACAAATTTTCTTAAAATTTCTATATATCTAGTACAATCACTGGACATAAATAATTTTAATGGATACAAAAATGGGTAAAAAACAAATGTTTCTTTTTGTAAAGTATGACTTACTAATTTACTTAATGTGACATATTTAACCTTAATGTTGCTGTGGCAGTCCCAAACACTAAGCTGCTATTTTTCAAAAATTTAAAACCGTTCGTGCTTGCAACGCTGTAACACTAAAGTAGCTGCGCTCTACGAAACATACTCACACGCATGCACCACAACGCACACCGCATCACACCGTCATTGTCTATAAACGACAAATACATACGTCGATATTCGAAGCCACCAACTGTAAATAATTGGATTAGAAAAGCTTCTTGTTTACATAAACAACAAGGACCATAGGTAGCAACAACAAAAAACGCACTTTAAACGAAATATTTTCTGTTGATTTACAAAAACAATTTACAGGGTAGAGGCGATATTTCTTTATGTGCAGAGTTGACAAATTTTTCTAAAAAAAATGAATTTAGGCTCACCGTGCAAGAAGCAACTTATTATGAGTCTAAAATGTAGACATTTTTTGAGTATGCAGTATTTTTCTACAGCTATTAACATAGAATTTACTATACTTCATTTTCCAAAATCGTAGCTGATCACTTTCGAAAAGAATACTTTTTTATATGATCAAAATTCCAGAAATGTAGTATTTTTTATACATAAATTTTCTGAAGAAAAAAAAAACTAGTAAAGGTGTAACCTTTGGCCAGGACAATGCATAAATACTCTTCACTTCAGTATTTTAAAAATTTTGCTTGTATGGAAGGTGCCACGCCTTCTTGTTCAAGTTCATCAAGTTTTTGCTCAAACCTTGAATTTATAGTTCTTAGTGTCTGTGTGAAATTATGTTTGGATTATCTCAAAACACGCTTTCAGTATGCATTTTGAAGCTTTTGCTTATATGTGAGGTACCACGCCCTCTTATCTGAATTCGCTCAGTTTTGTTGAAGCTTGCGCTTTCAATTCGTAGTATTTATGTGTATTTTGATTGCATTGTCGTGAAAAATACTTCTAAAGTTGCATTTTGCACATTTTTTTTTTTTTGCATGGGCGGTAGGCATGCTCGTTGACCGATATTGCTCATTTTAAATCCCACTTGGTAGCTTTAATGACGGAAGCAGTGTACTAAATTTCATTATCTTGCTCAGTTTTCTCGTAAAAAGTATTTCCACCCCAGCCAGTCGCCCAGCCAGCCAGCCACCCAGCCAGACAGACAGACAGACGGACATGGCTATATCGGCTCAGGAGGTGACGCTGATCAAGATTATCTAAACTTTTCTATATCTGCCGCGCCTCCTTCTCTACGTTATAAACGGAAGGACAAAGTGAATATACCCTGGGTGTAGGGTATAAAAATGTATCCTTGCAGGAACGGTAGTTTCCATTTATAAAATATTCATTACTTCTAGTGCCTCTTCTCGAGAGGGAGTATATTCTCGAGAATGGAAACTGTCTTCAGATTTACGATAAGGTACATTTATAAGATAAACAATTATATCTATATTATCATGATTTACGGCATGAAGCTATTGGCCTGACATAAAGTTGATAAGCTCATGTAATTGATAAGTTAACAGATTCGCCAGCTAAAAAATTTGATAAACTGATAAAATCATAAAATTTTTAGTCTTACAGGCCAGAAAAGAGGACGATGTTGATAAGCAAAATCATGCGTTTTATTTCCAAATTCCCATTCAATTCTTAAACTAAAATTTTTGATTAAGTTGACTCTTTGCGGGCCCCTATAAGTGATCGACAAATATTAATCGAATTATTTATTTGCACTGATTTATTATAGTAATTTATTGAAAAAGATATATACATTAAAATTTTATCCTTGCAGGACTCGCCGCAAGGATGTGGTATATAAATCATACCACCAGGCGTAATGTGCATGTTTCAGATAAGTCCCATTATCCTTTACATATCTACCGAATTTCATTTATCTGCATCAAACAGCTTTAGAAGCATTATGAATTAGTATTTTAGTGGGTATGTCACCCATCATATTTCCAGGGAACACTATTTGTCCCTTGGCTTTTTAATATTTATCAAAAATATGTTCAAATTTACCTGTAAAAGTGGTTTTTGAAGTATACTTACCAACGCGCATAAAATGTTGGAAAAAATAATTCAATATGTGGTATATTTTTTATACCACCGGCCCGAAAAGAGTTAATTGAATAGATCTTTTAATAGGTCTTTCAATTTGACATATTAGAAAATATTGATAAGTTTATAATTTATATATCTATGTATAAATAGGCAATCAAAATCGGTTCAGTTCCTGTATCCTTGCCAAAATCTCATCATATTTGCTAAATTTTCTTTTTTTTTTTGGAAAGGCTGTAGCAAGGAGCAGTGCATAGAATTTTCTTTTCTTCTCAAGTAGGCGGTGCTACGCCCCTAAATAGAAAAAAGGTTCTCACTGGCTAAGCCACTGCATCGATTATTATGAAATTCAGTATTAAGTTAAGGCTAACGATAAGGAAGGATACTATTAACATTACGTTTTCAATAGGGCGATTCCACGCAACCAAAATGAAGAAACGCCTTAATGACTAAGCCACAAAATGTATTTTTTTGAAATTTGGTATGGAGATAGGGTACTTAAACGCTTAAAATGATAATATCACCATTATGGTTTAAAGTGAGTGGTACCACGCCTCTAAAGAGAAAAAGAGATTTTGTTTTCTTTAGTTAATAGTCAAATCAAAATGTTCGAATTTCGGCCACCAGATAAACTCTAATGTTAGAAAATTTATTATATTGATAAGTTTCGTATAGTAATAAGTATGTTTAGTAACTAAATTAAAATTTATGAAATCGATTAGTTCAATTATAACATCAATAAGCTAATTAATATCTTCGATAAGTTTCTTAAGTCTGAGAATTTTTTATCTTAATAGGTAGGTTGATAAGTTTGACGATAAGTATGATACACTGTTTAGTTTAATAACTGCTTATATATCTTAATATTGACAAATTGCGAAATATTTCTGCCGCACCCTGTTTTATTATTATGTATGTGCGTCTGTTTGTATTCCACCTCAATGTTATTGTTATTCTATTTTGAGTTTTTCCAAGTATAGAGCCAGTCAGCCGAACAGCCATTCTGCTAGCCTGAAGAGCGTGTTTACCTGTTTAATAATGTTATTTCGCCATATATGTATAGGTACTGTGTTGTTGTGGTTACTTTCTTTTTTTGCGTTTTTTTGCACAATGTCCTGTACAAATATGTGTGAGTGTGTGTGAATGAATGTGTGTGCATAAGTATTGTATGTGTATATTGATGTTGGGCTCTTGTGCGCTACCGCACGTTACCAAGATAAGCTTGATTGTTTTTCAATCTTGTTATTGTTGCTGCTGTTGTTGAGATTGTTTTTTCCCATTTTTTTGTGTTTTCATTGAAGCTTTTCTGCTTTTATGTACAACAATGTGGACTTTTTCTATGGTATCAAAATGAAAACTAGATTTTGAAGTAGGAACTAGAAAGAAAACCACAACAAATAGGGTAAATTAAGCAATAGGTGCTTATTTGAAGCAGAATTCAGCTTAGAAAATTGTTTAGTGTGTGTATATCCTTGTCATATTATACAAGGACATTGTGAACAAAAAATTGGTTTGTATTTTCTTTCTTAAATTTATCAAGCTGTTATACTCTTTGCTTCATTTTCCTTAAAAATTCATTTTTTTTTTCCTTTTATTTAGCTATGTAGGTGCAATTTAAGCACGTTTATGGATAACGAAGAAAAAATAAACATGAAATAGGATACAATAGCATATGTTGCTACAGCTGTCCTCGTTGTTACCTACTAGTCCACTGCAGGGCGTGGTTAAACCTCATGGAAGCCTAAAGTGAGCTTTTAATGGCTTCATTTTTTTAAATTATTAACGCTCATTTGGTTCTAGGGGTTGGCTCACAAATGCTTGTCATATGTGGTTTTGTACCTAGCAGTTTGTTTGTTAGCTTGAAAAAGGACACACAATTGAATGGAGTTAGCGGTTAGGAATGGGTTCTTTGATATATTACCGAATTTAAGGATATGTGCTGCAATTTAAAAAAAATATGTTTGTTTCGGAGATTGTAGAATTTGAAAATAAAACAGCCAAAATTTCAATGAGTCTCTTTAATTTTAAAGGAATCCCAAAGTGCTATGAACTTTCATTCAATATTTTAAATGATAAGTAAAAAAAAACCTTAAATATCATTTAGCTTAACAGTCTTAGAATATTCTAAGCTTTTTGGACATTTTAATTATATTGATAAGTTGAATAAGTTTACTTAAATTGCAAAATCTTCTTTTAATTTGATTGTTTTAGCAAAGTTTTGAGTTTTGAATGTTGAATGTTGAAAGTGGATAAATAGTTGATAAGGTAAAATTGATAAGTATAAAAATTTAAATGTTTAATATTTTGCTAAGTTTATCAAAACGTTGAACTTGACAACTTGTAAAGTTTCTGATTATATTGAAATTTTAAAAATTAAACATCATATTAAGAACTTTGATAAGTTGATAAATCTAATAAGTGGATAAGCTCTACTAAGTTCTCTTTGTAAATTTGGTGAGCTATATTTTGTTTAATTTGACAAGTTTGATGCGGTATTAAAATGAAGAAATTTTTTAAGTGAAAATATCAACAGATTTTGAAGTTGATAAGTTTGATAAGTTGGCAAGCTTATTAGTTGCTAAGTGTTGCAAATTGTTGAAACAGAAAACACTTAAAAAATTGATTGTCTTAGCAACACATGAAATTTTCAATGTTGAAAGATGATATATTTAGTCAGTTGATAAGATGGTAAAATTGATAAGTACAAAAATTTAAATGTTTAATATTTTGCTAAGTTTAATAAAATGTTAAATTTGGCAACTTTTAAAGTTTCAAACGACGTATTATATCGAAATTTGAAAATTTGTATGTATATTATATTTAGAAGTTTGATAAGTTGATAAATCTATTAAGTGAACAGGCTCTGCTAAGCTGTGTCGGTAAATTTGTTAATTTTGATGTGGTGTTAAAATGTTTAAATGAAGAAATCGAATAAGTGAAAATTTCATAATATTGAGAAGTTTGATAAGTGCGATAGGTTAAAGCGCTTAACACGCTTCAAGTTTGATAAAATTATATGTTTGATAAGGACCACAAAATTGGTAAGTTTAATAAATTGAAAAGTTACGAAGTGCGATAAATTGCTAAGATTGAAAAGTTTAAAAAATTTGATTGTTTTAGCAACATCTAAAATTTTGAATGTTGAAAACTGATAAAATTAGTTTTTTGATAAGTTGGTAAAATTAGGTAAAAAGTTTTAAAATTTCAATGTTTGATAGCTTGATATAAGTTTTATTAAGTGTCAAATTTGACAACTTGAAAAGTTTAAAATGATTGATTACATTGAAATATGATAAAACTGAAGAAATATTTTGCTTAGAAGTCTGATGAGTTCAAAAATCTAATAAGTGGATAAGCTCTGCTAAGTTTCCTGAGTAAATTTGATGAAACTGTATTTTGTTTAATTTGATAAGTTTGATACAGTATTAAAATAAAGAAATTTTTTAAGTGAAAATTTCAACTATTTGTGAAGTCGATAAGTTTGACAAGTTGAAAAGGATAAAGTGCTACAAGTTCGATAAAATAATTAATTTTGTAGGAACCTCATAATTGGTAAGTTTAATGCATTAATAAGTCAAAAAGCTTGAAAGTATGGTTAGTTGATAAGTTTTGCAAATTACTAAGGCTGAAAAAATTTAAAAATTTGGTTGTCCTAGCAACATCTGAAATTTTGAATATTGAAAATTTATAAATTTGGTTAGTTGATAAGTCGGAAAAATTAGGTAAAAAGTTTTTAAAATTTAAATTTTGATAGTTTGATAAGTTTTAAAAAATGTCAAATTTGACAACTTGAAAAGTTTAATATGATTGATTACATTGAAATATGATAAAATTGTAAGAATATTTTGCTAAGAAGTCTGATAAGTTGTTGAATCTATTAAGTGAATAAGCTCTACTAAGTTCGCTTAGAAAATTTGATGAAACTATATATTGTCAAATGTGATAAGTTTGATACAGTATTAAATGCAGGCACTTTAAAGGTGAAATTTTCAACAGATTGTGAAGTGGATAAATTTGATAAGTTGTAAAGCCTAATCCGCTACAAGTTCGATAAAATAATAGGTTTTATAAAAACTACAAAATTGATAGGTTAAATAAATTGATAAGTCACAAAGTTTGATAAGTTTTGCAAATTACTAAGGCTGAAAAGTTTTTATAACCAAAAATTCTGATGTATTTCTATGTGCTTAACAATCAGAAATTTTTGGCAACTTAATAAGTTAGGATAAGTTATTGATAAGTAGGAAAAATATGAAGTTGAAGTTAACAAGTTGATAAGCTGAATAATTTTATAATTTTAGAAAAGGCGATTTGTTTTAAAATTAGTAACTGTGATTAGGTTGGGAGATATGAATGTGAAAAATATTGATAAAATTTAAAAATTCGATGAAATTGATAAGTTTAATAAATTTAAAAGTTACAGAGTCGAAAAGTTGCTAAGTTTTGCAAATTGCGAAGGCTGAGCAATTTTAAAACTGAAGATTGTGATATATTTCGATGTGTTTACTAATCTGTGATGTTTGATAACTTGATAAGTTAGGATACATTGTTGATAAGTTAGTATAATATGAATAACATGTTGATAAGTTGAATAATTTTATAATTTTGAGAAGGACGATTAGATGTAAAGTTGGTAATTTTGATTAGACTGTAAGTTAAGATTGAGAGTTATGTTGATAAAATTGATGATTTCGACGAAATTGATAAGTTTGCAAAAGTGATAAGTTTGAAGAGCTTGTTTAGATTACTTAATCAACATATTGTCAAAAACTTTATCGGAAAATATTTTAGTTATATTTATACCTAAGGAAAATTTAGAATATTTTTTTTTTTTTTTTAAATTCTTAAGCCAAGCAGAAATGGACAACTTTTGTGCTACAAAAAAATTTTATTTAATGAATGAAATTCCTGACACCTGCCTCAAACCGCAGCCATTCTAGAATGAATTACAACATTAATAAGTGAAAGGCCAAGAGGCGATAAATGTAATTGTGTAGAAAATTGAAAATTAAATTAAAAATTGAAATTGAAAATCGTTGCAATTGATTGATTAATAAGAAACGTAGCGTGGCAACCACAACAGTGCTGGGAGAAAGATGCTGAATAGCAAAATATAAAAATAAAAAACCCAAAGAGAAAACAACAACAACAACGCCACCAACTGTCAATCAATTGACATCAAGTTGGCTAACGCTGGCTGGCTTCTGCTGCGCTACCATTGCTATTTCAGGCAACAGCTCTCTTTCTCTACTCTACATCCTGCAAATCAAACTGATTGAGCGAAAAATAAAACCAATAAAAAAGGAAGAAGCATTGAATTGAAAAAGGGTTTGAGCAAGTCCAAGTCCAAGCAACAACGTACAACGATGTATGAGATCAAAAGTATAAGACAAGCTGTACGAAGGATATGTAAAGGACAACACAAGTTGGCGCTTGGGAGATAATTTAAAATGCCATCAGCTTATTGAATTTGCTCATTGAACGTAAGGAAAATGGGGGCACAATAGACAAAAGCAAGAAAAGCAAAGCAAGCACAGCAAATCGATCAGTGTTGCCAATTGCGTTCGACAGGCAACAAAATATTGCAAAGGCGTAAATTCCATATATGTAAACGTATGTAGCTTTGTATTTAAGGTATTCCAAAAAAAAATTATTAAAAATTTGGAAAATTTTTATACTTGGTTATTGGAATGTCACGAGAAATTTTTGCTAGAAAAACTATGAGTTATTTATGCAAAAAGTATCGAATGATTTCTTCTTTAATTCATTTCCATAAAAAAAAATATTTCCATTTGATATTTTGAACAATCATTTGGGTGATTTGATTTGCCGCGCACTTTGAAAATTTAAGCAATGTGAATTACCTACTCTTAATTGCTTACTTTTTTTTCGCAACACCCTAACAACTTTCCACTTGTGAGTGCTATAAAATACAATTATTCAAGAACCTAAATATAGACAGCAACAAAGTCATTCATATAAATTTTTTAAAAACTTCCAACACGACACACAAAAAGATAAAAAAAAATTTTTTCAAGGGTCAATTCGAAACTACAAAATATTCGTGTATTGGGTGGGAGTGGCGAAAAAGAAGTCAAAAATGTAAGGGTGAATGGTTTTTGCTTAATTTAATTGAAATCACAAAATTGGTCATTCCGGTAAAATGAACAAGTTCAACGAAGCTAAAATGTTGCTTTCTACTGTATTTGTTTCATACATATTTCAGTGTATAGGGAAAATGCACCTTTTGCAGTCACTTTGCCTTTAACAAAAATTCTTATGTACATAAAGTGAAGAAATAAAAAAACAAAAAAAAAAAGTTTTCTAAACCTGTGAAAAACGACATTAGGTACCCTATATAAATAAATATAGGTGCTTGTGGTAATGTGTTAGTAGTGACATTTTCACTGTAGTAAAAATAGTTCACTTAACCCTATTTCTGTGTGTCCTTTATAACAAAATGCACAAGAACACTAACTTTCTTTCTAAGGGTGTGATTAAAAATGTTTTTTACTTAAGCGTCAAACATGCTTACATATACGAGAAAGTGAAAACCAACCAATTTACAGGTCAACCGTCACCAATCGCGCTGAAACGGATATATTTTATTTTGACTGAAAACCAGTTTTTTGTGGGACTTTAGTGTTTTCGTGCTTAAAAAAAATGATGAATGCGAAAAAAAAAAACATTTTTTGCCATGGCCCATAGTTGAAAAAAATCGCGTTCGGGAATATCGAGAATCGTACTATTCTCAAAAATTCCAGCACGATCGATTGGTTGGTTCTCCCTTAGAATCTGTCATATATGTGGGTAAATCTCCGAAAAATGTACCAAAACATGCCTTTTTTTGTCCCAAACTATTTTTCTTGTTTTTTTATAACTTAGAGGTGTAGACTATGATGACCTGAACCTCTGGAACATTTCTAAAAAATAAATATAAGCTTTAAGGGGTGCCATTACACAATATATTTAAAAAATTCAAATAAAATTTTAGTCTCAAAACGCCGAAATAAACTTAAGAAAAATCTAACATGATTTTTTAGGGTTGCCAGATGGTTATTATAATTACAAACTAAGAAATAACTTTTTAAATTGATCGACGCTTAAATCGCAAAAAACTCATCGAAACGAAATTTGGTTTAAGCAAAACTAACGAAAAAGAACAAACAAACGGGGGGCAACCCTGAAAATATTTGCACAATTCCAGAAAAGTGTATCTGAGCGGTTCTGAAAACAAAAATTTCAATACTGAAAAGAAATAAGAACTATATAAATTTTCGTAAACAAATAGGTGGCAACCCTAAAAATTTATGTTGGATTTTTGAAAAGTTTAGTTTAGTTTAGACGCTTAGTCTTAAGACAAGATTTAAATTTTTATCTCTTAAAAAAATGGTTTAAGCAAAAGTGACAAAAAAAAAACCGGGTGGCAACTTCAAAAGTTTTGTAAAAGATTATATGAGCGTTTCTGAAACCAAAAACTTCTATTTAGTCAAAAAAGGAAGAATTATATGATATTTTTGGAAATAACCAGGTGGGAACCCGAAAAATATCTATTGGATTTTTGAAAAGTTTTTTGATTTATAGTTTAAGCAAAACTAATAACAAAAAAAAAAAAAAAAAACAGGTGGAGGGTTACTAAACTGAGAATGATGAAATGTTGCAAAAAAAAAAAGACGGAAAATAATTAAACGGAGAATAACAAAATGTTGCAATAACAGAAATATGACGATATAACAATAATAGGACTGTGGGCCAGCTCGATACATAAAAAAATATTAATTTTTTCATGTAGTACTAACTTCAATTAATACATATACAAAGTTTTATATTTATATGTGAAGCCAACTTTTCTTAATTAATAAAATAAAAACCACCTGAAATTAAAGCGTTTACAGTGTTCATACCCCTTAAGTTGTGTACAAGAAGCTTTACAAGAAAAAAATTTGTGGCACATTATTTATGGTAATCCCGGGAGATGTGGCACCTCCAGCTGATGTTGCGCCCCTTTCAATTTCAATAATTGCATCTCTTATATCATTCATAGTTGAACACAGTTTAATTCAGCAGCGCAAGAGACTTCGTGGTGGATAGTTTGTTAAGCTGTAGTTTGCAATAATTACTTGTCTGTGGGATTTTTAAAAAAATATCTAGAATATATTTTGAGAAGCAACAGAGCCGTAAGTATTTGATACAGCTTTATGGTATAAATGTATATCAAAACAAATGAAATTGAATGTAATTTTGTTTTCGAATGAATACAAGCGCGAGTGAACATGTTCTTTCGTTTTGTGGCATTTTTATTCGTTATATACCGAAAGGGAGAAATGGCACCCAGTTACTGTGGGTGGTATGGTTCAGATGCCGAATGTCCATTTGCATGTGATGAGATAAATTAATTAAAAAATAAATTTGCTGTTAGTTTCCTTAAAAAGTTTTTTTTTTGTAGCAGTCCAAAAATAATGTGCCATATCTCCCGGGTTTTCCAGATAAGTGGACATTACTTTTCGTATTCAAATACTTGTTTTTTTGTCGTTTTTATCATAATAATAGTTTCAACAACAAAAAGAAAAAAAAAAAAAAAAGAAAATTGAATTTGTTATATTAGGACATTCAGGGATGATTAGATTTTTACAAAATTCAAAAAAATCTACTAATTATAATTAATTTGTACAATTGTACTAATTTCTTCAAAACTTTCAAAATCTTGAACACTTCATATTTTTTCATAATGTTTTTCTTATAAACTTTTAGACTAAATAAACGAAATCTTTTAGGTTTACCGTTTTGCACTTTTTATTAACTTTATTTTTTGCATTCACCCTAACATTGTGATGTTATTGCAATAAGCAAGCAAGTTGAGTAAAACAATTTTTGTTAAGTTTTCCACTTGTCTGCATATTTGGCTAAAAGCATTTTAGCCAAAAGCAACACACAACGAAAGCAAAGCATTTTTATCTCGACATAAAAGATAAAACTTTAACGAATATATCTGTGGGAGTATGTACGAGTATGTATTTGCAGAAAAATATAATGGAATATGACAGCTTATTCTCTTTGTATTTGAATTTAATGGCACATATGAAACTTTTTTATTATCATTTTAATAGAAGAATTTGCAACTAGTTTTATCATCTTTATAAGTTAGAAAAAGACAAAGAAACAAACTGATGCCAAAATAGATAATTGCTATCGGTGATATCGTAAATTAAGTTAATTAAATTCTTTTCAGAATTTCTGAATAAATTTTGGAACTAAAACACAATGTTAAACTGTAATATATTTCACTGTGTTAGTGAACTCAAAAGTGACAACAGTTTTGTCAAGGACGATTTTAATGAAAAAAAAAAAAAATAATAATATCTCTAATTTTTCTACTTATTTTTCAGCTTTTCCAGCATTTTTCAATATAAGGTAGTACATAGGCAATCAAACATTTTTTGTGGACATTTTTTTCGAAATTCTCAAATATTTTTTTTTTTTTTTTTGTATCTAATATTCTTTTAAACCTTCTAGCAGTGATTTTTTTGGCCACAAGTTCGAAATTAATTAAAAATCTTTGAACCTTTCCAAAATTTATTTTTTATTGTTTTGGCTAGGAGGGATTTAAACATTAATCCTTCCGCATATGGACTAACAACATTTAATACCAATTTGATAGGTACTTGGTTTGGTGTCGGTGGTGACATTGTTGTTCCTGGTAACATTAATTTCTACGTAAACGTAACACCAAAAGCAAAAACAATGACAGTACACGCGCAAGCACACACACGCACAAATAACATTCATTTGAGAAAACATGGCTAAAACCTTTTTGGCGATCCCTTTTAAGCTGTCAGTATTTCATCGTTAATGACCATTGACAGTGACAATTTGTAGGCTGCTCTTTTGTTGTTTTGGTTGTTGTTGTTGTTTTTGTTGTTGTTTTTGCTTTTTGCTACTTGCGACATTTTAAGTGAACGTGAAGAATGAAAATGGGGAAAAAAACATTTTAACGTGTTGAAATGAGTTTATTTATTATACAGGGTGCACACATATTCCTGACTCCCTTCCACTGAAAAATCCTGTATAAAGTTAAAGTATAAGTAGTTAAAACTACCACCCTTTATGCCTTAGTTTTTTTGTAAGTGTGTAGGTATAAAGTTGACTATATGTATGTGAACGTTTCTTCATAAATAAAATTCTACGTGCTATGGATTTGCACCGCCTTTTGCCTGCCAGTTCAGTTGTATGCCATTTTTTATTGTTTGTCGCTGTTGCGTCCTGCGTTGGTCCTTCCGTTCCATTTTCTTTCAAGCATGTGTGCCCAATGTTGTTGTTGGTGTTTGTTTTTTTTTACTCTGTCCGCTCATATTAACTTGACACTGATTAATATTTGCTGGTTTTTAGCCAAATTGTACATTAATACAACACGTTCATTTTGCTGCTACTAACAATACTTTTACACGGAGAAAATAGTATGGTTTCATGTAAAGAGATATGCTAATTATTGACAAATAGTCCATAAACTAGCAACACATTTCAACAAATTTATTGAATCATATATTTTGTTATAGTTACCAAATCATATTTTGGCTGAAACAAATATTTCTCTATCGAAACATTGTTTTTTTAGAAGTGTTGCATTTGACAAGAATATACAAACTTTTAAATAGTAATCGGTACAAATTGATATCCAAAAATTTGCAAGACAAACAGTTTCTAAGTAACTTAAGTGGGAGAATGATGACACTGAAGGTGGAACAGTACTTTTTACTAACAATTGCTAAAAACGTTCAACTGAGGAGTGAACTCGGGAGAAATGGCACCCCAGGTAAATTGGCACCCCAGTTGGATTGAAACCCTAAGTAAATTAGCACCCCAGGTGAAATGTCACCACAGGTGAAATGGCACCCCTGAAAATTTTAATACTTCCAGCTTTCGTAGTGTTCACATTCAGCTGCGTGAAAGACTCCTTTGTGGAAAGTTCGCTTAGCTGTCGTTGATATAATTTCTTGTGTGTGCGATTTTTGTTTTTTTTTATGTTCTTTTTTTATTGAAATAAGAACATATTTTTCATAATTTTGTTCAATTTAGAGCACTATTTTTTGTTTCAAACTACTTAAGGAATAAATTCGTTTCAAATTCCTTAAAAAATCTGTTTTAGTTGTGGTCTTGTAGCAGCATCCGGGCTTACCCAATATATTTATTTGACAAAAGCAAACACTTTGCTCAGTGTACTACTACCTACACTGCTCTACTGCGACAGGACATTTTACGTCATTAATTTGATGTTTGTTGGTTGTTGTCTTTTTTTTTCACTTTTTTGTTAAATCTTAATTTATTGGCGGCTGTCTTAATTAGGGTTTAAATAAATTGACCATGGTCTAATGCCACCGCTATTGTTACAACGGCTCTGTGATATGCATCAGGCATATGAAGTGGATTTGCAGCAGCAGCAGCTGCTCCTTTCACTCCCACTTAGTGGCTTGTGTATTTATGCTTCAAATTTCGAGGCATCTCTCCACAAGTAAATAAATTGTTATTTTTTATTGCATGCCATAAGGTCTATGAAACTAAGCCCCATTGGTTGACCAAACATATTAAAAATAAAAATGTGGGATGTGGGATACGAAAGAATTTTGTCAAAGACGCAATATTCAAGTCAATTCAAACATTTCACTCAGGAAATTTTTTATACATAGGTTATCTGAGAGAAATATATGTATGAGCCGTTTATTTTGAAAGTGGCCTAAGTCCATTTTGGGGCAAAAGTAATGTCATTCACATTATGTGCTGTAATAATCGGTTTTTTGCCCGATTCTATTTTTTAAACATAACGCTATTAATTTCACATAATGTGGTAAACTTTTTGTAAAGACATAATTCAATTTTATTCGTTCTGAAAAAAATTCCAGCTAATTCATATTATGACATTACTTTTGTTCCGAAATGGACTTAGGCCACTTTCAAAATAAACGGCTCATGTAACACTTAAGCTGAGATATCACTAAAAAAAGACCTCAATCATCAACGTGGGTGTTTTTGTTTTTTTATTTAAAGATTCAAAAATATTTCACTCTACTGTTGTGGCAAACAATGCTCTTTAAAATTATGTTATCTATAAAAAAAAATTAATTTTTATATAATACTTTTCCTCATCATATGTGCGCACAACTGTACCGTAGAACACTTAAAGTATATCGAAGCAGAGAGAAAAAATATTAAAAAGCAATAAAACATCCCCTACTTGACATATGAAAAAGGAACAGCAAAAAACCAGACGCTGTCACAGCGATAAAATTCAGTACGAAAAAAAAGGTGTAAGGATATTAAAGTGTCCTACAGAAGTGTCCTTCCTACCTTTTGGAAATTATTTATTAGTTTTATTATGATTTATGTTATATTGTATTGCACCGTTGTGTGCTGGGCCATATAGGTAGAACTTTGCTAAACGTCCTTGTACAGACAAAGTGCTAAGAAATGTTGTGAAAAAATTATAAGTGATGGCATAGTTGAATTTTGAGTGTAGAGTACAAATAGAGACATTGAGAATATACTTAACACTTCTCCTAAAAATAAATGTTCCCAATGAAGTTTTATCAGGGACCCACAGAAATCCCTCTAATTTCTACAAGCAACGCATTCTGGCAACATTTTTCTACAAAGCTGCAGTAGTTTGATCATGGAAGTTGATTATCTTTTAGACTATCTCCGTTCAGTTTTTCTTATTCTAGCTGTAAATTTTTTAAATATAGAGTAAATAGAGAACTGAAAAGGAAGAGAAAGAGGAGATTCAGTGTATTTTCAGCTCAGTCAGTTTTGGGTTTCGGTAGTGAGTATTTATATGTTTTTTTTTTTTTTTAAAGATTAACTATTTTGTAAAGAACGCAAGTTTGCATCATTCGCCGCGTAAGTTTTTTTTTTATACTAATAAACGTAAGTGACTTAGTCTATGAAAAGAGTGCTTAGGTGTCAAAAAAAAAAAAATTAAAATTTTTTGCCGATTCGCATAAATTGTCCTTTAAAAGTTGTTTTCACGAAAAATTATTTTCGCACGTAAGCCCTGTTTTTATAGATCAGGTCACATGTTATTTTATCTTTATATAATTAAATCAATAAACAGTTAGAGGGGCTTTCCACCAGTTTCAGCTTTTTTTAAAAAAATGCTATTTTCACTGTGATATAAGTGTTTCTGCAACATCTCGTCATTCTCCGTTTCATCATTCTCCGTCATTTTTTTTGCAACATTTCATCATTCTCCATTTAGTTGCCCTCGAACTGGTTTTTCGGTGTTGTTAGTTTTGCTTAAAAATAAAAACTAAAACTTAGTCTTAAGACGCTTATATAAAGTTTTCAAAAGCCTACATTAATTTTTGGGGTTGCCACCTGGTTATTTTTGAAAATCTTATACGATTCTTACTTTTTTTCAGAAAATTGAAATTTTTGGTTTCAGAAACGCTCAGACAAATTTTTTTTAAATTTTGCAAAACTTTCGATGTTGCCACCTGGTTTTTTTTTTTTGTTACTATTTACATATTTATGTATGTATAACCATTTATTTAAGAAATAAAAATTTAAAGTTAGTCTAAAGACGCCTTAATGAATTTTTCAAAAGCCAACATTTTTTTTTAGGGTTGCCACCTGGTTATTTTCGAAAATCTTATATAATTCTTCCTTTTTTTGAGAAAATGCAAATTTTTGGTTTCCAAGCCGTTCAGATAAACTTTTCTTAAGCTATATAAAAATTTTCAGGGTTGCCATCCGGTTTTTTTTTTCTGTTTTTTTTTTTTTTTGTTAGTTTTGTTTAAGCGTCCATCAATTTTTAACGAATTTAACTATTATTTTTTAGTATGTAATTATTGTGGCGAACGTAAAATAAGGAAGATTTAATTATGTTTTCAAAACCAATCATCTGGCAACCTTAAAAATTTATGCTTATATTATTTTGTGCAACGTTATGAAGTTTTATTTAAAACTGTTATGTAGTTAAAAAGCATTTTTTCGTTATTTTTTTTTTTTTTTCAACCATAAGCTACTTCACAACTTCATGGTGACATGTAGAGTATTTTAGCACAACTATCGACATCAATTTATGCAACACTGACGCCGAACGTGACCCAAGCGTAGTTCTTATTGAGCACTATTGCTATTGTGAATTTACAAACTGTAGTTATTTTATATCTTTTATTTTATACGACAAGTGTAAATGCCTTTGTTACAACGTTTAGCACGAAAGGTGAGATTGTTCTGAAAAAAATGAAGCAGCACTAAAAAGCAAAAACGCTGCTAAAGTACGCTACAGAATTTATGAAATATCAACGTATTTATACTACAACTACTACTACTTCTGCTACTACTATTGCTACTACTTTTTTGTGAAACACATATTGTACAATATTATTGTTATATATATGTTATATGTAGTGTGTGTTGTTTTTTGTGATGTTGTAAACCACAAATATGTACATTTGCATTCAGGGATTAATAATGTCCTGAAATTCAATTTTGTTTGCCATGTTTTATGTGTACATTGTTGTTACCTTTTACAACGATGTTTGTTGTCATCGTCATTGCTGTTATGTTGTTGATATTGGATTTTTTTTTCTCTCGTAAAGTGTTTGCTATGTGCAACCCAGTAGGAATATTTTCGTTTTTTTAGTCATAAGAAAATGTTAAAAAAGTGAAAATAATTTTATTAAAATTTAAATATTTATTGCGCTATCTGTGTTATTAGTATGAAAGGTTTTTAAAGGGTGTTACAAAGCAATACTTCTTTTAAAATAAATTACTTAAATTGTATTATGGGTCAATTCAATTTGACAAAACTTACAAAAAGCAACCCAACTTTGTCTTTGTACACAAAATATTAGCTCCACTCCCAATATTTTACTAGTGGGTACTACCCACTTAGTACCTTTATGTATTTGTAACATGTCTTTTTTACTTTTGGAGTAGAATGTACAAGGATACTTGCTTTATTTGTGTTTGCTTCTATTTTTTGTTCCTTGCTGGTGCTTCTACTGCTGCCCTGTGCTGTACATTGCTGTTTGTCTGTATTTATGAGATATTGCAGCAAATATTTATTATTTACACAACAAAATTTATTACACATTCTAACAATATGAATTGTAATTCCTTTAACGTTTTTATACCACATGTATGGTTGCTTTTTTTTATCTGTATGATGGCTCATATACCGTTGTGGTAGAAGGTACCTTCATAGTGACAGTAATAATTTTATATTGTTAGACGTTTTATGTTCTTTTTTTTTTTTTTTAATCGGTCTATCTACCCCTTCTAATGTTTGCTCTAGCAAGTTTGACCTTTCGTATATTATCTTTTCATGATGATTTAATTTAATTTAATTGCTGTTTCGGTAATTTTTTGTATTGTTAAAATGTTCGATGCAACTATAACTAGTATGGGTGTAACCTTTGGCCTGGCCAAACATTATGTACCCTACACAGCAGTATTTTGAAAATTTTACTTTTATGGGAAGTGCCACGCCCTTTTGTTCGAGTTCACCCGTTTTTTGCTCAGAACTTGCATTTATAGTTCTTAGTGTCTGAGTGAAATTTGATTGGATTATCTTGAAAAACTTTGTAAGTATAGCGTTTTGAAGCTTTTACTTATGAGGGAGGTGTCACGCCTTTTGTCCGAGTTCGTCTAGTTTTAGCTCATGGATGAAATTTGATTTTCAACGAACATGTGAGCCACCAACACCGAAAGCAATAAATTTAGATTCAAGTGCAGAATGCCAAACTCGATCGAATGCTTTAGAAATATTCGGAGGAACAACCTTACTTTTAACAAAAATATGAAAACATTGATTTTACATTTCAGTGAGGAATGCTATCAGGTCAACAATATTGGCGATCACTAGCCAATTTGTTGTGATTTAGACAATTCACAAAATGAAAGTTTATAACGCTTTCCATTACTTTGGATAGAGCAGAGCATATTGCAATGGGACGATAGTTGCTTAGGTTTGTTGCCTTGCCTTTTTAAGGGCAGGCTGAATACTTTGCGCAACTTTAGGAAATTTAAATTTTTTGAAGAAAATCTGACATGTCAAACATAATGAAAGTGGAGCAAAAAATAAACAAAAAGCTAAATATATTCGTAATTATTAGGCTGAATCAAGATTTTCCCCAAAAATCTGAAAGGGGTGTCAATAAAGTGGACAGATAATATATTTAAATTTTTTAAAGTTAGTTAGAGTTTGCTCTCGTCGTTTTATGGAAAATTATGACTTGGCACAGCTTATATTTTACTATGACTTAAAGAATGCTAGGAATAAGTAGTGCGATATGTAAAATTTTTTGCTTTGTATAGAGGTATATACAAACATACTACTTCGAATTAAAAATTAACTATTTTGTTAATTTAGCTAAAATACCCTAATGTAAAAAAAAAATCTCTTTTGTTATATGGTAATCATGAATATACGCAAGGAACAATTTTCTGGAATATACTAACCTATTACGTATGTATGTATGTATTCTCTTTTAACTCCTAGGAGGAGCATAGGGCCAATATGAAACATCTCCATTCGTTGCGATCCCTGTCGCTTGCCACGACTTTCCTGATTCTTGGATTTCTTTTCCAGCGACCTTTAAATTTGTGGAGTTCTCTTTCGGCTTGGTGTATTTTGCCTGGTTCATTAAGATTTCTAACATTCCAAAAGCCGATGCGTGTTCGAGTTTTCATGGAAAGGATTTTAGAATTTTGACGAACCATATTGGTTCCAGTTATAGGAGAATCATTCCTAACTATGCATGTTTCTTGCACTTCCAAATCCGTGGGTACTACTTGGAGAGTTATTTTCCATCGTTTTTCGATCCATGCTTCATTAGTATAATCTTCCATGCAACACCACACGCAGTAAGTTATAAGCTTAAAGCTGGATTCGGCAAGCGCTGCAACTATAGTGGCCAAATTCATTTTCAATTTCAGCCGCCCAATTTGGAACAGACGCTGACCTGGAGGCCGCCCACTTTGGGTCAGACGCTTCAGGATTTTGACAAGATGCTTATTTTAAGGCGGCATCGACTGGCCTTGTCAGTGCCATTATAACCAGTTTTTATTGTTCCTTTCGACCGTTTTTATTGCTACTATGTAGAATCGCTCAATGGTCAAAATTTTACAACAAATGCATTAAATAATTTTGGAACTTTTTGGACAGTTTTAGTACTTTTTTTACTATTTGGTACAAAATAGAAAAGCTCATTTAACTATCATCGCTGGTTCAAATGTGAAACGAAAAGAAAACAAAAAACATTTAGTCAGTATCAGTCAGCTTGTTGTCTTTCTCTTTGTGCTGCATCCTCTTTTAAGCTCTGTGTGACCGCGTATTTTGACGTTGTTAATTTTGAAAAATTTGCTTACTTATTGGCAAAATATTAAAATAATTTTAGCTTTGTGCACTTTTTAACACAAACTCTTTTCTAATGGTGTATAATTCGAAGTCGTGCTCCATTTCTAACATAGTAAAAATGGTAGGACAGTTTTTGTCCTTCGTATTAATATGCAGACTAAGAAAAAATCTGCACTATTTATTGCATTATTATATTTTATGCATTGCTAACTTAAAACTAAGTTATTATATTCCTTAACATTCTGAATGAATTCATATCATGTTTTGGTATCAAATAACCCACAGTGCGTCAAATGAGCAACCATGAATTTCATGGAAATGCAAAAATCGAAAAAATCTAGATGAAATTTCTGCACAATCAGCAAAAAAGTAGGTAAACATTCAAGTTTATAATTATAAAAATATAAATTGCAGTGCATATTGCATTTATAATTTCATAGAATTTTTAATTGTGTCAGTGTTTCCATTGTTGCGCACGGAAACAATGAAAACAAAAATTATTTTGATTTAATAGCCAACTTAAAAATCAATTTTCATCATGGCTCGAAATAGAAAAAAATTAACCATTACCACAAGCACCATGCACAACAATGCCAGCACAAATTGCTACAAGCGTTGTGCAGCCCCAAATAAAACTCCGCCCATCACTGCCAACTATAATTACAATTTAACAGTCAACAAATAACCCGCAGCGCTTGGCACATGTAATTTCATTCATTCAGCTGGTTTTTTTCTCCTCATTTTTACCAGGACATTCAGTGTTCCAGTGCCTGGCTAAATGAATAAAAAAAAGTTAAGGAAAAAAGAAAAATATACGAAAAAAAAAGTTGTTTATTAACAAAATTATTTGCTTAAGCGATACAAACAAAACGGTAAAATAAAACAGCAAGGACACATTATAAAAACATTACACAACCAACAAAGCAAATGAAAGGAACTCATCAAAATCGCCAGCAGGCAACATTTGCTTGATGAATGACGTTGCAATTAAAATAACAACAATTAACAAAAGAAAATGGAATGAATGAAAACCTGAAGTCCAATGTTGAAATGCAACAATAATGAAAAAAAAAAAAAAATATATGACAAGAAAAAATTAAGAAAATATATTTGCTTAGTGAAGGCCTAGCTATAGAAATGTAAAAATTTTAAACAAATTTTTCTAACACATGAGAGTTCTGGGATTAAATTTTCTGAGCGCCAAAAAATATGCGATGAATTTTAGTTCTAATTGAAACTACAGTTGATACTATAAAACTTTAATTCTAACATTGCATACTTTTAGGCATGTAATAATAAAAATTGAATTTCCTAGCACTCTGCTAGATTTTCGCTTAGGTTTTAGCGACTATTTGGTATTACTACATATTCAGTACATTTTTGTAGCTTATGAAGTTAAGTTGAATGTTAAAATTTCATTTCAGCGATGTAAAACTAGCGACCTTGTAAAATAAGTTTTAGTATCAACTATCGTGTACTACAACTACAGTACAAGTTTTGTAGTACCACAACCCCTAGGGATATGCTGTACAAAATCATGCATGAAAAATTTACTTTAGTATGTGTAGGTTAGGGTGGGCCGATTTCAAAACTGATCTCGGCTACCCCCGTATGTGAAAGTTCATTCAATTCTATGAATATTTGCCCAAGGAACTATACCTCTGCGTTCAACTTTAGTTCGGCGCATTTTTGATCGAAAATTGTACCTTTCATCAATATTTTTTTTTATTTTCATACTAAATTTTACAAATTTTTATAAAGACAAAATTAATGTCATTATATGATTTGGCTGGTATTCTGTCAGTAATCAATTAAATTGCGTTCTATTTTCATAAAAAGTTTACTTGATAGTGTGGAATTGATGCTATATATTTAAAAAAGTGATTTAAGTCAAATAGCCGATTATTATGACCGACTCTCAAAATAAACGATTCATATTTTTGGATGAATTTTTTCAAACAAAACAAATTTTACATTAATTTTCGAGTGAAAATGCGCCGAACTACAGTTGAACGTATAGGTATGGTTCCTTGGGCAAATATTCATAGAATTGAATGAACTTTCACATAGGGGGGTAGCCGAGGTCGATAAAATTTCCTCCATACAATTTGGCCCACCCTAGTGTAGGTATATTTCATATGCTCAGTTTTACATATGTACATAAAAGTATTTATGGATATATATCTTTATGCGTGTCTTTACTGCTTGTCAGCTGTCAAAATAAATGACAAGCCATGCGTTGCAATAGCTTGTACTATTGTAAGTCCTTTTTTAATACTTTTTGACCTTTTTTCTTAAGAAATTTACATGGTACATAATGCACGCATTTATGGATATCATATTCTGTGGTGGCGAAACTGTGCTACTATGCCCAACACAATTTGATTCATAAAGTTTTCTAAAAAATACGAAAACACAATCGCATTCATCTATTTTTGTCAGACTAAATTATAGCAAGTAGTCCTCACTTAACATAACAACCAACATGGGAAATTTGGACCATTTTGATGGTAATAAATAACACAACTTGGGCCGGGTCACAGTGGGAGGGTATGCATGGAGCCGCGATCATAAATATTAATAATAGACCTAAGCTGCTGAAATCTGGTACAAATATTTCTTAGATTAGGAGACTAAAAATGTGTGAATATTAACGAAATCCGTCTACGGACACGCTTACCTCCAAAGTAAGGGCGTGATCGATAGCCTTTTGTGGGTAAAAATTTCCATTAGCTTCACAACTCTGATTTCAAAAATGTTATAAATTGTGTTTCCAAGTTATGAGAAAAAACTTTATGAATATGAGATTTTATTTGTGTTGTGTAATTGTTCCCTATTAACTCGAATACTATCTGACCAATTTTAAAGGAGTTTTCACATTATTAATTATTAATTAATCATATCTACAAAACTCTTTGCCGCAGATAAATGAAATTTAGTAAATACGTAAAAGTCATTGGGAGAAATGTTGTTCATTAAAAAAGTGGGCGGTGCCATGCCTTCAAAAAAACAAATTTATTATAGCTCTGAAAATATTTAACGCAGATAGATATAATTTGCTACATATGTAAAGACTCTAAGGCCAAATAGTTCTCACTACAAAAATGAACCCAAGGGGCTTAACAGGGGCAACACACCCCTTATCTGCTACACTCTCTTTAATAAAACTATTCATTGAATGTAAGCACACTAAAAGCTTACAATTGATAAAACTATTGTAAAACATAAAAAAATTAAAATATTTTCTCCTCTAAAAACTACAATTGGAAAAAATTCATAAAAAAAAGTTACTCAAAAGTTGCTGCTGTAACTTTAGATTTTGATTAAGCGTGTTTTATCACATATTACATTAAAAAATAACAAAGATCCCGATATATAGGGTTACCTAACTGTTACCTAATCAAATGATCATAACTTTTTGTGTGAAATTAATTTTTATTGATTCAAATGACAAAAATGTGTAGAAATAATCAAAAAACTAGAATCCGGCTACTTTGGCTCGGTATGGGCACCCTTTGCCTTGACTATGGCCGTCAAATGTTCAAAAAACGAGCTGCATGCTGCACAAATGTGATCTTCCGGTATTTTGGCCAATTCCCGTAAATAGCTTTCTTCAGCGCATCCATACTGGCATATTTTTTAGTCCTCACTTTGTTCTCTAAGATGGCCTAGATGAAACAATCCATCGACTTTGAATTTGGTGAATTTGAGAGCCATTGTGTGGACGAAATGAAGTGTGGAGCGTAGTTTTTTAACCATTCTTGGTTCACACGAGCTTTATAAGATGGTGCTGAGTCTTGTTGGAATGTAAATACATGAATGGCATGAATTTGACACAGCTGTCTTTGTCGGTTTGCCAGATGTATCGGTCTGAAGATGGTAACTGTTCATGTGCCTAACCCTGTATATATATATTTTTTTTTGTCAGCTTTCGAAATTTTTCGATTTTTGCTTTTCAAGGATAATTTCTCAAAAAATCACCATAATTTACATATTGCACTTTTTTATATAAATTATTTCGACATATTCCGATGCAAACGAATCCAACATAGCGTTCTATAAGAGTCAATTAATTTTGTCCCTTCAAAAACAACAATGGGAAAAAATTCATAAAAAACAATTTCTCAAGGTAAGGTTAGGTTGACGGTAATTGCATGAGTAAAAACCTCACATAGACTGACTAAGTCCATAGCGTTAAGTTGGTTTAGGTTGTATATTATATTAAAAAATAAAGAAAATCCGGAGGTATATGTTTTTTTAATATCAAAGTTTGCAAATTTTTCGCTGATATTATTTTTTTAGCTTAATGCTTAAAAAGTCCGTATAATTCACATATAATTGAAAAAAAAAAAAACTAAACTGCTTCTTATAAAGAAGAAACAATATATTTTTTCCAATACGTTACATTAGTACATACGTCTTTAAACAAATTAACTAGAGCACTTTTTTCCAGCGGTTGCTAATATGAAAAATTCCATGCAGCATTTTTGGTGTTTAAAGTTTAATTTTGAGCCCACTGTGCTGCTAACCCCAACGGAAATTTTAAACTTTAATAAATTTTTTATGCATATCCAAGTATTATCTGACGATCACCGAAAAAAGTTTTCAAATCCATAGCACTTTCAAATTTCACCCGTGCGGGTACTCAATTCCTTCGAAATTTTTTGTGAATTTCAGAACACAGGCTTTTTTTCGGCTTAATTAAGAAAATCCGTCAGAATTTTTGCACATCTCCAATGGCTTTCGAATGACGGTTGGAGTAGTTTTCTATTCCTTGGCTCGATATACGCGATATGGAACAAAACTTGTTTTTGTACAGTTTTTTAAGTTTATTTGAAAAAATCGAGCCCTAACCGCAAATAAGACGTAACTGACACGATTTCAGATTTGCGTTTTTTGTTAGAAATCGATAATTTGCGTTCATGTGCGTCTTCCCTCTAAATTTCATAACTGCAAAAAGTACCATTACGAAGTTATAGGGTAAGCAATTTTGACTTTTGTACTACAATGTATACAAAGAAAATTCAAAAAAAGCTTCTACTGTAAAATTCGTTTTTTGTCGGTTGAGTCTTTTTGGTGGTTAAGGCTCGAAATTATGAAGTTTCATTGAAATGTCATTTTAAAAGTTGTTCAATGATCAATGGAACTCACTCACCTGGAAACCATTCAGTTCAGGTAGCGAAAATTCGCATTCCAGTTGTTAGTGACCACTTGACAATGTGTTCATTATCCTTAGTATACAAAGATTTTATTTCCAAAGAACAAATTCTAGCCTTAGAAAAAAGACACTGCATTAAGGCAATATGCAATTTTTTGTATCTTAGATAACCCATCCACCAACAGCTTTCTATTACAATACGTTTCGAAAACTTTGTAAGTATTACTTTTTCTCTCTCTAGATTTTATTGAATTTATTGTTAGTTACATTTAATAAAAATACTTTAAAAGCTCCAATAAAGTTTTATTTTTATTTACTTTGATTTTTCTATTATTTCAGAGGATAAAACTAACTACGTATTGTATATTAAACTAAGTACTAACTTTTTATAAATAAAACTAATAATTTACTTTGGGTATACAGTGAGTATTCTTAATATCTCTAAATATATTTGATTGAGGTATATAACACTGTATTAACTTATATCTAGTATGTAAATCAACATATTCATATATCTCCATATAAGAATATGTGCTTATGAATATGATAAAGGTAAGAATGTCATTAATGACATGTTTTCATTTTAAACTCTTAGGACTTGAAGCATTTTATGAAAGAGTAGAGAGTGAGTGAGTGAGTGCAAAAGAAGAAAATGAAAAGAATAAATTCTCAAAATAATCCCCAGGGCAGTGGCTCTAATTTTCCTCCAAAAAAAAAAAAAAAAACAATAGCAAGACTATATATATATATATATATGGGTTGAACAAAACTCCTCTTTAGTAACGAAAAACATTTGCATAATTTTACAAATGTTCTTCTTGATATTTCGATAATTTTGAAATAGAAATCACTGTTTCTTTTAAAAAAAAAATAAAAAATAAATGACTTAGAAGAGGCACAGTCTCCTAAAGCAAGACAGGAACACACTTAAAAATAAAAGATGATATTCTCGCGAACATTTTCAAATTGATAGCAAGTTTTTTTGAGTTTTTTTACTCAAATAAGAGTTCTTTAAAATGAATATATGGACATTTCTCAGAAACTTTTAACCTAGTACTTACATTTGAATGTCAAAAGTGTAAGTTGTAATTACTCAAAATAGTAATGATTTTTTGTGAATATTGGCCCGTCTACATACTTGTTAATGTTTGAACAATATATGCGCGGGCCAATATTCACAACAAATCATTACTACTTTGAGTAATTACAACTTACACTTTTGACATTCAAATGTAAGTATATAGGTTAAAAGTTTCTGAGAAATGCCCATTTATAGTTTAGGAGATAACCCATTTTAAAAAGTTGTTCACAGTTGCTATATGTAAATGCTACGTACAAATTCATATTAAAATATCTTACTTTTAAAATTGAAAATAAACTTTAACCCTTTCGAACCGGTTGGAACAATAAATCGCGAAAAGTTTTGAATAAATACATAACTCAGTTACTAACGTCACTTAAATTGAATGAATTAATAAAATGAATGCAATTTCTAGTAACCACTGTCTGAGGACACCATATCACAAAAACTCAAATCAAAAATATCTGTTGGAGTTTAGACCGGAAACGCCTCTGGCGGTGAAAATATGAATTTAGAGACGGTCAAAGATTTTACTTGAGTTAAGTTTCTAAGGTTAACCTATCACAAATATTGTGTGCCCCACAGTTTCTTTTTGGGTCGAAAGGGTTAACAAGGAGTCGTACAAAAAAAATGTAAATACCGTTCAAAAGATAACACAGGCTTACAAAAAAAAAAAAATGTCATAGCGTTTTGAACAGACTATGTGTTTCCAAAGGACTTTGACGTCCTGAATCTGAATCCGGAGTCCGTTTTTTTTTCAGAACGTCTGACAAAAAAGATTTCAAGATCATATGGAGGTCAAAATGGGGTTAATGTGTTGTTTAGTAATAAATTCGCTAAAATTCTGAAACTAATTTTTTATCATTGAGTTCTTAGTCCTTAAAAGGAATATGTGATCAAAAAGGGTATCTCGGACCTAGTTTCGGAGATATAGCCATCGGAAGATCAGAATGTATATCTTTTATGAAAACCACCATAAGTTGGGAACCCATGGATGGATTTTGAAAATATTGGTGTCATATGAAAAGTGTTTTGTTTTTGTTGTTGTTTTCGTTGTTGTTGATGTTGGTGTTGTTGATTTATTTGTTGTTGTTATAGAAAAATTTTACAAAATTTCAAAAAGGCTCATACCTCAAAAACTATGAATCTAATTGAAAATATGCTCAAAACATTTTTATTGGATGTCAAAATACCTTTCATATGACACCAATATTTTATAAATCCATTCAGGGGTTCCGAACTTATAGCGGTTTTCATTGAAGATATAACTGGATCTTTCGATGGCTATATCTCCGAAACTAGGTCCGAGATACCCTTTTTGATCACATATTCTTTTAAAAAACTAAAGGCACAATGAAAAAAAATTAGTTTCAGAATTTTAGCGAGTTTATCACTAAACGAAACATGAACCTCCATATGACCTTGAAATCTTTTCTCTGACGTTCTGGAAAAAAACGGACCCGGAATTCGGATTCAGGACGTCAAAGTCCCTACGAAACACATAGTCCGGTCAAAACGCCATGACATTTTTTTTTTTTTTTTTTTGTAAACCTGTGTAATTGGATCTCTATGCATCGTATTAAATTTTTTTTTGGAGCGACTCATTATCTAAGCGATAAGGTTTTGAATGTACTGGTTTTTGAAGGATATCTCTGAAACGGTATTTCATACGATAAAAAGTATGCACCAATTTTGTAGAGAATCACAAAATCTACAAAACATAAGCCATATGCGTTCACATTGAAGTAACCTTTTAGAAAATTTTCAAAAAAAGCCTTAACATTTAAAAAAAAAAACCGGTTTTCATTGAATAACTTCTAAACGGTTACTTCAATGTTTACACATTTGGCTTATTTTTTGTAGATCTTGTGATTCTCTACAAAATAAATCCCGTTGCTTTTTATCGTATGACTCACCGTATCAGAGATATCCTTTTAAAACCAGAGTTTTCGAAACCTTATCGGTTTTTGAAGAATATCTCTTAGACCATGAGTCACTCCTAAAAAAATTGAATACAATGTATAGAGAATCCACTTATCTTTTGAACGGTCTTTTAATTTTGTTTGTACGACTCCTTGTTAAAGAATATTCCCAATTTTAAAAGTAAGATATTTCCATATGAACTTATACGTAGCATTTACATAAACAACTATGCACAACTTTTCAAATTGGGTTATCTCCTAAACTATAAGCCACACGAAAATTTTTTTACATCCTTACTCAAGAAATTTCCTGTGTTACAAAATTGTGGACAAAAATTTCCCTGTAAAAGTTAACATTAGCGAAATATTTGCAGAAAACTATTTATCATGCATAAATAAATATAATTTCGGTGAATTTTTTTCGCAGAAAAATTTTAATTTTCCTGGGCAACACGTTATATATCAAACTCTAATTCCCGTAATTATGCATGACAACATATTGCAAAGAAAAAAAAAATGAAATATCAAATCAGAACTGTCCAAATTTAAGTGTTTTGAATCAAAAATCAAATGCCCCCATAATATCAGCAGTAAAAGAAAATTACTTACAATTTTTTTTTGTTTTTTTTTTTTTTTTTTTAAATTCAAATGTTAAATGCAAATTAAGCCAAAAAAAAAAGAAAAGAAAATTTTTGATGTTGAATCATTTGTTATTCTAACGATTTGCCATCGAGCGGCAAGCAAATCACTTATGCAAAAATTGAAAAGTTAAAAATTACAAAGAGAAAATTTTCCACAATGAACAAGGAATGAATGAAAGCCTGAACGGTTGAATGGTTGAATTACGATGAACGACGACAGCGACGTCTATATGGTGTATGAATGTGAAAGGAAAATATAAATTTCCCAGAGAGAAAGGAAGAAGGAGCAGCGGCAGCAAAAAAAAAGAGGAAAAACTTTGACTGCATTTACGATTACATGATGTGGATAATAATGATGATGAGCAGAGCATTAAACGCAGCATGTGAATGCTGCTGGTGGGTGAATGGATGGTTTGATTGGGTGGACAACACCAAGAAGCCGCATTAGAATATTTCAGCTTTTTTTATATAAAAGAAATTAAGAAAAGAATGAAAAAAAAAAGAAAAATTATAGCTAAGAATTTTGATAAAGAACGAAGTTTTTTTTTGTCAGTAAAAAGTTTTTAAATTTAACGCTTGATGAACAGCAGCGGCAGCAGATCAGCAGCGGAAGCATAAGAAAACTAAGAAAAGAACATGTGATGTTGATGATGATGATGATTATGTAGTGCATAAAATTTTACAATATACGGGTCATATTATTTTAACGCTCATAAAATATGCAAAGAGCAGAGAAAATGACAAACTGTGCAAAGTTTTTTTTTTCGTTTGAAATCATTAATGCAGGATATTGCAGTCTGTTTCTTTAATTGCATTCAATTTATATTTTTTGGAATTGTTTTTTGCTTCATATAAAAAACCGCAAAGTTTGCTAACTAGTAGTGTAGAAGATAAACTTCATTAGTTTGATTAGTGTTTTACTCAAATACACTTTTAAATTTTTTTTTTTGAAATTCTTCGAAAATAATTAATTGAGCAATGAACACATTTTCCGGGCGAACTTTAACTTAATTCTGGATATTTCATTACCTTTTGTAAAACAAGTCCCATGTCTTTTAGTTTTATGGACTTAAATTTCTTAAGTGCACTTTTCCATGTTATAATCAAGTTCTAGTTTGTAATTCACGGTATGAAATTTCATGAGATAAAAATGTCATGACACAAAAATCTCATGGGATAAAAATGTGATGACATAAATATCTTTTGAAACGAATTATTACGTAAAAAAAAATCTCATCATATAAATATATCATGTTGTAAAAATAGCATTGGACAAAAAATGACGTGTTTCTAAATATTGAAATTTCTCTCAGTTATCAAATATATTTGGAAAAAAATTTAAAAAAACGTTAAAGATTACATTTTGCAATTTCAAAGCAATAAAATTCTAACAAAAAAAAAATATCATGCGATAAGAAAATGTTGTGAGATAAAAATATCATGCGAGAAAAAATCTCGTGACATAAAAATTTTATACTTAAGAGTTGTTATCGCAAAAATTTAAAAAAAAAAACAGTCTCTAGAATATAACGAAATGTTAAAAATTCGAAAGAAAAAGATTTGATAGTTTAGAAATTTTTCAAGTCTCAAGTTCTAGCTTGTATCTCACAGGATAAAACTTTATTTCCCATTATATAAATTTGTCATGTAATAAAAATATCATAAGACAAAAAATTCCGATATATATTATTTGTTCTCCAGATACTTCTAAGAGAAATATTTACCAAATGAATCGCTTCCAAATAATGAAACTCCGCCCAATTACTTTTATCTTCCTCCATATTTTTTCCAACGTTAGGGTTTGCCACAGTAGGTATCTGTTATCAAAATTATTATGAAACAAAAAAAATCATACAAAAAAAAAATACATTATTCTTATAAAGAAAAAATACCATGCCTTGTAAGAATGTCATGAGACACAACTATAACGCTTTAAAAATTCTCAATTGTTTAAGATGAATTTTTTTTTTAGTAAACTTAAAAAACTTAAGTTCTAGTTTTAACCTCACGGGATAAAATTTCATGAGATAAAAATGCAAGACATAAAATCTCATGAGAAAAAATATTCGGTAAAAAATCTCATTGTGCAAATTTAGCATGCAATAAAAACATCACTAGACAAAAACGTTTGTTATATCTAATTTACGCTCCTAAAACTTCTAAGGCGAATATTAGGCCAAAAATGAAATTCTCCTTAATTACCTCCATCTCCATCACTTTTCTGACTCTAGAGCTTCGATTAACACCCATTAGGAAACAGTGTCTTCTATCAACAAACATTTTGAAGAAAAAATCATAGGTACGTCAAAAAGAGACATTACGAAATTTCATGGTGAGAAAATTATTATAAGAGAAAAATATCAAGCGATAAAAAATATCATGCGATAAAAATAGCATGCGATAAAAATATTATGCAATAAAAATCTCATGAGATAAAAACTTCGTGTTTCAAGGATGTTGTAGAAAAAATTAAAAGAAACAGTTCGTGAAACGAAAAATAAATGTTAAAAAATTCGAAAAAATAAATTTTGAAAATTGGAAATTTATATTCTTAAATCTCAATAGCAAATATTTAGATATTCATATGCATATATCAAAGTTGGTTTATAGAATTTCGTATAAGTTTTAAGCAAATTCTATAACATTTCATCATTTCACGTGATGAACTGAACCAAAAAATCATTACACCTAAACTCAACGCACATAAAATGCAATTTTAATGAATTTTAAATTAACTGCGCAGCACTCTAAGCTTGCTGGTAATTTTTATTAGTGTCAACAGCAGCAACTCGCATAATAATAAAAATTTATTAAAATTGTAGCAGCAGAAAAAAAAAATTTCTTGCAAAACTCTCATTAACTGCAAAAACTTTAAGAAGTTTGCCAAAGCAAAATGTTAGCAGTAGAGCAAATTTACAACAAGACAACCAACCACAACCTAAGCCCGCTGGCGATAGAAAAAATATTTGCATAAATTACTACTGTAAGCATATTAAATTTTAAGCAGCTTATGCCAAGGACCACAAAAAAAAGTCACCAAAAATTTCGAAAAAAAAATAAATTCCACAAAAAAATTGCGCAATTTCATTGATGTTCATCAACATTTCATAAATCGAATATGCCAAAAAGTAAGAGAGGGGAATAATCACATAAACATTCACATGTAGCCTGCATAAAGGTGTGAGAGTGTATTAAATGGTACATGTTGCTGTGGCTGATGTTGCTTCTGCTGGTGCATGTGTGAGTATGTTAAGTTAATCAATATTCATTTTTTCCTTCAACTTCCTGTGAACGAGTAAATCGAGTATTTTATGAAGTTTGCCATGGTATGGGAGAAATTTTGGAATATTTTCTAGAATGCTTATGCTGTGGTTAGGTGGGGTGCTGCTCTATTTCATTTTAGCTTTGAGTGACTGATTTTTATTTTTTTTTTTTAGCAACAAATTCAGCTTTACTTTTATGGCACGTGATATTTTCTTTGGGTTGTGAAAGTGAAAAGTTCCTTCAGGAAAATAACCATTATCGTTGACTTTTTCTAAACTTTGCTCACAACAACAACATCAGTGAAAGTTAGCAGGCATATGTGTGTGTGTATTTGTATTTGATATGAGCTAGAAATATTTCCTAGAAATCTTTTTTGAGGACTTTTTTTTTCCTACATACGAAAGTTTCTGGTATGTGACTTAAAGTATGAAAAATGTTAAGGTAATGGGATTTCTTTGAAGCCCACAGCTTTGTATTATTTTTATCACAATTATAAGTAGACTTTTTCTTCCAAAAGGATGAAAAGTAGATTTATCTTTAAAAGAGTGATGATTTAAAGCGATTATATCTGTTATGCTTTAACTGATAGATATAAAATATATTGCGGAAATATCTTCTCTTCTCATACGAGCTAAAATTGTATATTTGTTTTTTTGTCTTTATGTTTTTTTGTTTGTACTTATTTCTGTGCCAATATTTTTTCCCGGAAACGGCTTTATAGTGGAATAGTGTTAGATATTAGCATATAATGAAGAATGAGCTGGGTTTGAACTTTGAAAACGCTCGCTAGGGGCCGTGGCACTGCCCAAAATTTTAAATTTGATTTAGCCATAACTCGTAAACCGTACAAGTTATTTAAATGAAATTTCGTGAGCGAGTACAAATTAATAATATCTTCTAACGGACAAGAAGTGGTCAGGATCGAAGAAGTGCCACGCCCACTTTTTACCCCTTGAAAATTTTGATTCAATATTACTCGAAAACAACCCCAAAAATTTTAATGAAAATTTAGGAGATCTTACTACTGCAAACAAGAATTAATATGTAATACGCCATTATATTAGGAAAACTCGTGGAAGGGCGTGGCACCGCCCACAAAAATATAAAACGGTATACAAAAATACTGATTAAGCAAACATTTTGAAATTAACTATGAGGAGCCTTATTACTATAAGGCATCTCTGATCAGAAAGTGTCGCCGTTGCGCGTGGAACCTCCCAAACAAGCAAAATACGTTAAATGATATTTTTCGCAAATGTTACAAGCTCTTTAAATAAAATTTGGTATGTAGGTACTGCTTTTCAATGCCTTGTAATAACCAAAAAGTGGGCGGCATCGAAGAAGTGCCACGCCCCTTTTTTAACCATTAAAAATTTTGATTCAATATTACTCGAAAACGACCCCAAAAATTTTAATGAAAATTTAGGAGATCTTACTACTGCAAACAAGAATTAATATGTAATACGCCATTATATTAAGAAAACTCGTTGGAGGGCGTGGCACCGCCCACAAAAATATAATACAAAATAAAATGAAAACTACTAAAGCAATCTTTCTGAATTTAACTGTAGGGAATCTCCTTTTTATTAGGCACCTACGACCTGAAAATGGGCAAAATTTCGCCGGTTAGCGTGGAACCTCTCATACAAGTAAACCAAATTAAATACAATTTCTCGCAAATGGTACAACGTATTTTGATGAAATTTGGTATGCGGATCTGCATCATGAGTATCTAAAGCATTACGAAAAGTGGGCATTGTGCAACAATTTCCGCGCCCACTTTTTACCAAAATAAAAATTTTAGTTAATCACTCAGGAACAAAAAAAAATTTAATGAACTTTTTATTTTTTATATGCAGTCTTATGTACTTTTTGACGCTGAATCCGTTTTCATAAGCGGAACTGTCATAGTGCCAGCAGGAATTTGAAATATCTTTGCTTTAAGTTGAAGAAAACGCTGTGTTCAGTCTTACTGCGTGTCTACAAGAAAAGGTAAAATACTTTTTTATTAATGGCGTTGAATAGCCGCACTCTTCCTTATCAAAACATCTTTGCGGACTTTTCCAATAGGACTCTTACTTTCCGAGGTATGATCTATTGAAGATAAGATGTTTCAGCCCCTATACAAGAGACAAATATTTTGGGCGCGTGGCATATCCCATTTATTTGATTTTTTGATATTTTTCTATACCATTCCATACTTTCCAAATTTTTATACCCTACACCCAGCGTATATTCACTTTGTACTTCCGTTTGTAACGCAGAGAAGGAGACGTGGCAGATATAAAAAAGTATTTATATTCTTGATTAGCGTCACCTCCTGAGTCGATATATCTATGTCCGTCTGTCTGGCTGGCTGGCTGGCTGGCTTTGTGTGGAAATACACTTTTTGGGAAAACTAAGCAAGATAATTCAATGAAATTTGGTGCACAGCCTTTGGCGTCAATGTTAGCACGGGGGATTTAAATGAGCGAAATCGGTCAAAAATATATTCAAAATGCAACTTTTTGAGTTTTTTTCACGATAATGCAACCAAAATACACATAAATACTACGAATTGTAAGCGCAAGCTCTGAAAAAAAACCAGGGGAACTCGGACAAGAGGGCGTGGCACCTCCCATAAAAGCAAAAGGTTCAAAACGCTACACTGAAAACATTTTTTGAGATAATCAAACCAAATTTCATTCAGATGCTAAGTACTATAAATTCAAACTCTGAAAAAAAACTAAGTGAATTTGGACAAGAGAGCGTGGCACCTCCCATATAAGCAAAACTTTGAAAATACTGCTGTGTAGGGTATTAAATGTTTAGCCAGGCCAAAGGTAACACCCTTACTAGTTTCTTATTATTATTCTCATCGGTTAATTTATCATTTTGAAAGCATGAATAAAAAATAGCTATGAATAATAACATCGACTTAAACAATAAGATCAGATTGTTGACCAAGCAGGGATCGGTCTCCTGGTACTATTTAATTTTATAACTTAGAAAATAAATACTTCACCAACCTTAATGCCTTGCGAGGTGTGCAAATTTAAGTTTTAAAATCTGAAATGAAAGGAAGAAAAGTATTATTAGATATAAAGTTAGTTTATCTTAAAAAAATAATTTTCTTTTAAGGCAGTCAGAACTTTTTTAATAAATAGAAAAAGAAAAACATAGTACTTCCATACCTAAAATAACATAAAAAACTCGGTACCTACCCGTAGTGATCTCATCAGATATAAATCTTATAGTATTTTTCTACTCTATATAGGGTGTAACCGGTAACGTAAAAAAGCTTCTGGGAAGTGATAGAAAACATCTAGACTGACAAAATATAGCACCTGAGGGTGGAGTCTTATATATATACTTGGGGATAAAGGAGGAAAAAACTGATTTTGTAACTTGTTATACAAAAAAAAAAATTTATTGGGTCACCCTAACATTTAAAAGAAAAGTTTTTGCAAAAAGCTTTTAGTTAATTGTGTAATGTATGTATAGGGTTTAAACCAAAAACGTTTAACTTTTAAACCAAAATTATTATGAACTATAAATTTTATACCAAAATTGTATAAAAACTTTTCACAAAATATCAAAAACGTCCCGTTACCGAATGCACACAAAATTTAGCTTGTGTGGAAAAATCATTTTGTATAGTAGTTTGGAGTGAAAATTGTTAAAAATAAAAAACTGGAAAGGAACGCTGTGTAAAAAAATAAAGCATTAGTACTTATTATGAGTAAAATAAATAGACAGTGGTATAAAAAAGTGTTAAAGTTAAAAAAGAAAGAAAAATAGTGTATTTTTTCTTTGCCTTCCAAAGTAAATTTTTGATGCATTTGACCATCGTCACCAGATTGCAGCAAGTACTCCATTTTTTTATTATGGAATTTATACCGCTTAAGTATCAATATCATTTTTTAATTCCGAAATATTTATTCGAAAATTATGTAAAATTGGTTTCTGTAGCACAATATGAAATTTATATGAAATGGCTTAAAACACTTTCATATGAACTTCTATGTAAAATTTATACAAAAATAGTATAAAAGATTTTTGAATGGTGATGCTATTAAATTTAAACTAAAATAGTGTAAATTGTATTAATATTTTATTTGTATAAATTTTATATGAATAGGCATAAACGGTTTGTAACTAAGTTGTAGCATAGATTCTGTGCCAAATTTCATGTGGATTTGTTTTCATTCCAATTTAGTTTGAATTTTACACCCAAAATATTTGCTGTGTGAAAAATTTTACTTAATGGAAATCAATTGATGGAATTGAATTGAAAAAAATTATTACGATTATTATGGCACATAATTTGTATGAAATTTCTTTTGCTCTTTTCTTGACTGCCGCCTTTTAAACATTTTCCGATTCAAAAGTGAACTTTTTTTGGTATACGCATTTAAATTATGCTCAGTTTTCATTTCATATGACAGCAAAGAGTGGCTGCTTGGATCGATTTTTGATCGAGAAGCAAATGGGACTTATGTGGTTTTGCCTTGCGACCAAAGATCGTCTGAAGCAGTAAGTGCTTATTACCACATACATGTTTAAAACGTCAAAAATTCAATTATAAGCAACAAAATTTTCACGGATTTTATACATGTGCCGCAAATCAGAATGGAATGTCTCGTGAGTCACAGATTCAAAATATTATATTTTCTTCAACATAATAGCTAGCTTTTGTTAAAAGTCTTCACTTATAGTCACGTATTTCTTCAGTTGCAGAAGAAAAAAAAAAAACAATTCATAAAACAATAGAAATTGGGCTAAAATTTTACCTCAAGCATATAAAAGTAAAGGAGCATTCCTTTTCATGTCCCGTGAGTCACACTTATAAAGATAACATTTTAAGACAGAAGACATTAACTGTTCGAGATTTTCTCTTACTTGGTAGAAGAATTGTTCTTTATTTCTATTGTGAGACAGCATTAACTATTTAAGGGTTTATAATAGCTTAGATATTACTAAAATATTGCCAAATCCTTTAGTAAATTGTCCCGAGAGTCACAATACACAAAATTTTTATGAATAAAAAAGCTTAAAGAACAGCAATTATATAAAGTTAAAAAAAAGTTGCGTGAGATAAAAATTTCATAAGATTATACACTCATAACAAATTTATTACCTACACAGCAATCTCATTAGACCAAAATCTTATATCTTTTTACTCTCGAGGGATGAAAAATCTCAAAGAAACACCATCTTATGTGGTAAAAAAAAAAATTGCATGAGGTAAAAGTTGCATGAGACATGTCTTTGATGTTGTAAGAAATAAAACACAATGATTTTTGATGCAAAATCTTTAAAAGGAAAGATTAACAAAAACCTTAATTCTATTTCGATCAAGAGCATTATGAAATCGTACAGATAATTGACATTTTTCAAGTGTGCTCTTTATTATTGATTCCCGAAATTGTCCAAACCTTACACAAAGCTAATTATTTACAAGTGAACTACTTTCTTTGTGATTCCTCCACTTGCATAAATTCAATTGTTAATTATAAGATTATTCACTAATTTGCATATGAAATGAACTACAACAAACATGTAATTCATGAACATATGACGAGTACAATCAACAAGATTGATTGAGTGATTGATTAATGAATGGATTAATATAATGAGCTAACATGCGTGTTCGATGAAATCTTTCAATTTAGTGCTATGCGCGTGCTTCAGACAATTAAGTATCTCAAAGCTCAATGCTCAATGTACTATCACTGGGCATGTACTACGTAAATATGTTCATTGAAAGTACTTATATTACTTCACTCTCTGTTGAGTTCAAAATTAATGTCACTCAAATCATTTATTAGTTATAAGGAAAAATGCAAAATTGACGGTGATACAAAACATATAGCATGAACATACATTACATAAGAAAAATATGAAGGATAAAAAAAACGTTCCCTAAAATTAACAAAATGTTAAAATTAATATTAGGTACAAATTAATCGCCTTAAATTAAACAAAATATTGTCAAAAAATCAAAACTATTTATTAATACGCAAGACAAAAATTTTTGTCCAACCTTTTTTACTATGTTAGAAATGGAGCACGGCTTTGAATTATACACCATAAGAAAAGTATTTTTGTGAAGATGTGCATAAAGCTAAAATTGTTTTAATATTGAGTCAGGTAAAATTAAATACAAATTTTCAATATTCACAACAACAAAATACACGGTCAAATAAGCCTGAAAAAAGTTTATAGCAGGGATGAAAAATGTGCTTTAATGGAAAGAAAAACTGATATTTTGTAAAAGTGTGTAAGAAAATATAAATCTATGCATATATCAATATGAAAGACAAAAATTTGTCCAACATTTTTTACTATGTTTGAAATGGAGCATGGCTTTGAGTTATATACCATTAGAAAGGTATTCGTGTGTAAATGTGCACAAAGTAAAAATTATTTTGATATTTTGCCATTAAGCAGGGTTAAACTAAATGCAAATTTTTCGATATCAATAACAACAAAATACGCGGTCACACCGAGTTCAAAAAAGAGGATATAGCACAAAGAGAAATAAAAAAAGCTGACAGATACTGACTTTTTTTGTTTTCTTTTCGTTTCACATATGTCATTGTACCAAGAATGATAAATGAGATTTTCTATTTTGTACCGAGTAGCAAAAAAAAGTACTTCAACCGTCCAAAAAGTATCTAAATTTGTTAATAAATTTGTAGTCAAATTTTGACCATTGGGCGATTCTAGCTTATAAAAATTGTCTAGATTTGGTAAAATAGAAAAAACTATCACCAAATTTAAAATTTACCTTAAACTTGTAATTACAACAGAACTTTTTTCGGAATTTCCTTGCAAATTTTTTGCTATTGAAGTTATTTTCGAGCCAAAAAAAGCGAATTTAGAGTAAAATTTCATTTTTGACTCCCTAGAGGGGAGGCTTATGCTGATGCCATATGGCATCGAGAGCGTTGAACAGTACAAAAGTTTTATTAAGGGAAACGGATGCATACGGATGTTTGTGATCGTGAAGTTTTTGAACATATTCATGGATCGAAATTAATTTTAATTCGCTTAATATTAGTTCTTTTTACAAATATGAATAAACACGAAACTTTAAGACATCGCTGCTACAAAAATTTAACTCCAATTTCCGACCGCTAGCACTGAAATAGTAAATTGTCGCTTTCTTCTAACAAGAAAACGCTATTCGTCAACAGTTCTTGGCAGGAAAATACAGTTTAGCGAATGCACTTCAGTTGATGCCATATGGCATCAAAGGCGTTATTGGGTTATGCCAAATTTTTAAAAATAAATTTTGATTTTTTATTAAGAGTTCTTTTGTATAATGCATCTAGGCTTTTTCAAATTTTGCAGATTAAGTTGGAAGCCTACAAGGCGCGGTCAAATGTTCGCATGCCACAGAAATCAGAGTTCTTCTCGGAGAATAAACTATGTATAATTGTGCTATAACTGCATGAAGCAGGTTGAATAGAAATAAGTAATCTAATATGTGCATTGCACGAAATAAACCTTACAGGACAATGATTTCGGCAACAGAACATTCCCAACTTGCCAACTATGTTACAATTTACAGAAAACTATACGAAAATCATCAAAAATGCACTCATTTGAAACTGAACTACGCATATTAAAATTTCGGGAGTCAATATGTTGTTTCTTTGCATCTCACTAACTTTTAGTAAAAACTTTTACAGCACAATAAACTCCATTTTTAAGGCAACATAAAAACTTAACTTAAAATTTTTTTAAGAGTGTGATTTTATAGTTTTTTTTTCTTAACAATGTTCATATAATTTAATTGCAACCTTTTTTCATAAAATCTTGCCCTACTCAATTTAACAACAATCTCTACATGCAGATATTCTACATTTCGCACCATTCCATGCAATCGCTGTCTTGTCACTTAAAGTTTTTTTTTTTTTTGTTTTGACTCCGGCAGATGTGACCCGCGAGCAACTACAACTACAAGAACAACACTTAAATTTCATTGGCCTTTAAATTTTAACTTTTACGCACTGTGAAGCAACACAGTTTCTTCTTTTTCTTCTTTAGTATCTGTGTAGTAGTAGCAATGATAGTAGTAGTAGTTGTAAGCAGTTCGTTACACCATTGTTTTTTCGGTACAGTTGATGACACAATTTTGACTTTTAGTGTTGCCAACTTATTTTATGTTAAACTGCATATTGTTGGTGTTGTTTTTGTTGTCGTTGAATTTAATATTGTGTGCAACGACATACTTACGCAGTCATTTATATACAAACTAGAAAAGCATATAGAAACTTATAAAGTGTTTGGAAACATATTAGGAAACACAATATTAAGTGACCTACTACATACAACAATATGGAGCAAAAGTTGAAGACACTTTTGTGCTCATTTTGCGGCATTTTGAAATGTTTTTTGTTTTAAATCACAATTTTGGCTATTTGTCAACAAAATTGTCCGATATACAAACTATTGAATTTTGTTGATTAGTGCTGTGATTGAAGCCATATCTGTAGAGAATGCTGCACTGAATGATAGAAAATTATTTTCCAAAAATCGCAGAATAAATTTTCACAATTCACTTAAACTAGAAAGATTCAATAAGTAATGGAACTTCTGTTTAGACACTATTCTTTTTGGAAGCTACAGGATAGTAGTAGTTGGTATTGGATTTTCACCCTTAGTTAAACCATTCCCACACCATTTACCATGAATTTGGGCATGTTGCGCTACAGTAATTTCTAGTAATATTTTTCTGTGGTCTTTTATTATCATATATCTTCGATTGATATTTATTTAAAAGAGTTAGTTCTCAGTTGCATCTAACTACTTTATTTGGCGACTTTGTCAGCTTGAGTTGCAATACTATAATGAAAATAAAATTTTTTCAAATTCATATTTAAACTTTACAAAAAAAAAAAAAACGCTTAAACTGATATACCTCTGTACCTTAACAGCTATCGTTATGGAAATTGGTACATATATAGATTGGTATTGCGTCTCCATATTAGTGCAGAGATATATCATTTTAAGTTTGGAAAAAGTTTAAATTGATTTGAAAAAAGTTTAAATTGATTTGGAAAAAGTTTATTTTGATTTAAAAAAAGGTTTTTTTTGATTTGAACAAAGTTCATTTGATTTTTTAAAAAAACAGAAATTGAATTGAGAAACATCAATTTGGTGTGGAAATCATTTATTTTCTTCATTGGTTAGTTTTTTAATGTTGTAGGCGTTGCCTTCCAATATTTATTGCATTCATTATTTTGGATAGTGTATTATTTCCCTACTGGGTTAGCATTCTTTATCTCGTCTCTAAAGTCAATACTACAATGAAAGTACTCGTAGACGCGTGTGTACCCAGCAAACATTTTTGATCGCGAAAGAGTGATGCTGGTTTATTCGTGAGAAACTTCTCAGTTGTGGGAGAGTTAATTATAAAAATCACAAGCGATTCGCCAATATGAAAATAAATTAAATATTAAAAAAATATTCATGGTTCTAAACAACTTCTCGAAGTGTTTGAAGAGAGTAATTTAAAATGTGCTCTCGGGTTTGAAAACCAAACTTCTATATGAGTAATAGATCAAGATTTCAGTAGATATTTTCGATTTGTTTTCTTTTTTGAAATTGGTGAAAATTTAACATCTGACATACATATCGTCGCCTGAATTCTCTTTTGCCCCATACGCATATTTGTTAAAAAATCAAAATCAAATAAATTGTGTTTGTGTCGACACATGTTATGTGATTTTGCTTTTATAACGAATATGCGTATGGGGCAAAAGAGAACTCAGACGACGATATAACTGTGGTAAAATGATGTTTCAAAATACCGAAGATATCCAATATGGCGGCCAAAGGGACTTCATTCGAACTTTAGGATGCCGAAATTTTTGAAAACTCATAGCCCCTCAGTTTCTTATTCGATTTCAATGAAATTTTCAGGTTTAATGTAGAAAAATATGAGCTTTTGAAAAACAAAATAATGTAGAAAAAAACTTTTTATTTTGAGTTTATAAAAGTTTTTTCTTTTTTAAAGTCATCCTGGTAGTTTTATTACAATTATTTTGCAAGTTATGAGTTTTTGAAGTTGTTTAATGTTGTTTCATTCAGCACGAATTCAATTTTTCGTAAAATATTTTAACCTTTTGGGTGTACAACTTAAAAACCGGAATTTTTTAGCGAAATTTGATGCTTTATTGTGGAAAAATGTTACAATATATTTTATACGAAGCATTGTTCATTGGAAGCTACAACATTTCCCCATCTTTCAGGCAATTTATGAATTCCATCCCAAAAAAATTGCGCCGGCTTGGCGGCCAAAAATGAATCGAGCCAATTTTCGATATCTTGAACTTAAGTGAACCGTATTCCTGATAGGGCATTCTGCATTGATCGGAACAAATGGTAGTCTGATGGTGCAATGTCTGGGCTATAAGGCGGGTGAGGCAAAATTTGTATAGATTTCCCATCCGTTGTTTTCCAGGTAATTTTTGACTGGGGCAGCAATATGTGGCCGAGCGTTATCGTGGTGGAAAATGATTGACTCGTGTCTGGTCGCATACGTTGGCCGCTCTGCCTGGATTTTCTGCTTCAATCGGATCAACTGTTGACGATAGAGTTGAGCATTAATGGTTTGGCCACCTGGCAACAGCTCATAATGGATCACACCTAGCTGGTCCTGACCAGGACGTTCTTTGTCTTCGACATCAAAATCACCACTTGTAAACCGTCGAAACCACTCACGAGAGCTTGATTTAGCTGGAGCATAGTCCCCATAAACTTCAACTAGCAAACTATGACTTTCCGCAGCAGTTTTCTTTGCAAAAAAATGACCCAACAGAACCTCCCGCAAATGCTGTCTTTTTCTCCAATTTTCGAAGTTATTCAGCGTGAAAAATAATAATGATGCACACAAGATAAAATTGTTTTGTTGACCGATTTTGACAGGTGTCAAATGTACCTTCAAAATGACATATATATAAAGTTCGAGCTTTCATGATATTTGTTAGTACGGACATCCACCGTCAAATTCCGGTTTTTAAGTTGTACACCCAATATTATAGCCAGGTTTTTGAAACAACAGGCAAAATGTCTTACACAAACGCAATATAATTAGTTAAGATGATGTAAAAGTTAACTGAAATCAAGTAGGAACCATTTTGTCGAGCAAATTAGCCATTTTAATGAGACTCTTTCAAAAACTTGGCTTTAATCGGATAAAATATTCTATAAAAATATATAATATGAATAATTTGAGTAGAAGAACTGATGCTGTTGTGGTATACCTTATGTTTAGGTGGAATATGAAAGAGAACCGTTTCATCAATTTCAGCCAAATTTTTTTTTGCTGATCATTAAAGTATTGGCTACAGAAAATATTTCAATTAAATGTGTGCAATTTCATTAAAAAAGTTATTGAGCAAAATCTGAGAAAGGTCATAAAAGCTGTTTTCAAAAAAATGGCAGGTAATGTGGTATATATGGTGGCGCAATGTGGTACATATACTGATCAGTACTTGTAAAGTGGGCTGTTAATGTAGTACAAATAACTAGGTTAATGTGGTATACTTAACCATACAACCAAATATAAATTTTGAAAGGGGTATGAAATAAGTTTATAATAACATTTATATTGGTTCTCAAACTCATAGTTCTTATTAAGAAAAAAACAGTCATCAAATAATGTTACGAATATCAAGAAATGTTCATATACCACATTAGCGAAGCCCGATTATACCACACTGGCCAATTTTTAGAAAATAAGAAATTGTAAGGACTAAATTGGAAACTTTGTGAATTTACATTATTAAACACTTACCTACTTCGCAATATTTTTCACTTGCCGTATATGAATATAAATTTTACTTCACCAAAAAGCAACTTTTTCTTCAGAAAATTTTTTTGTAAAAAATGCGCAAAGCTACATCGACCACACGCTATTTACGTTTCGTTCAACTGACATCGGAAAAATTTTGTCTGGTCCATAACAGCAACACATCCCTGGTTTTTCATGTTTTCTGACAGAATAAAAGCAGTTACGTTTGCAGGTTCTTTCCCAAATCGGAGAAATACGACCATACCACATTGAAAAACTATACCACAATAGCATCAGTTCCCCTACGGGTCACTGAAAAAAAAATGTTGTCCGGACGGTGGCAACCACATTTGGCAGCGCATGTGCACAAATGACTTAGTTAAATGTACTTCAAGTTATGTATTTAGTTAAAAATGTTTTGAGACTAATATAAATTTAACTTACTCATGTTGTTCTTACTTTCCCCAGGAAGCTAGGCCCTGCACGCAATATAAAATAAGTTGAAATATCCCATTAAATGTTAAATGGGCGGAAGTCAGCAGCGTTGTAACAATTATACCTTCCACAAGAGAATGAAAAATAAATAACAAATTGGTTCGTTTGGATCATTAGGATATTTGCTAAGTTTAAGAACATAAAATTCTCCATTAAACACAAAAATATAGCGTTTTTTTTTTTCAGTTTCCCGAATGTTTATTTGTATTGACTTCTGCCTTTTTAACATTTGCCGATTCAAGTGGAAGGCAAATCATTTAGAAAGATTTTAATTCATTGGTTAAACTTGAAAAACTAAAATGTTTGCTGGGTATATGAAACTAAAAATGACGTTTTGTTTTCAACGCTGTTGTCATTTTTGTTTTAGTTGTTTTACTGTTGCTTTTATTATCATATTGCATAAGTTGTTGGAATGCAAGTTTATTTCATCACCCACATACGCCAAGTTTACACCAACATTCGCCTTGTTGGCAATATAACTTAAGAAATCTTTTTCACTTTTGCGCAAGATTTTTATGAGTGTTGCCAATTTGCCGTCTATATCTTTGTATGCTTTTCATTTTTTTTTTTTTTTTTTTTTTTTAAAGCGACAAATTGTTGCGCTTTACTGAGTTTTCATTGTTGCTTTTTTATAATCAAGTTGTATTCCACATGTTTGCAGATGTAAAAAACTTTTTTTCATGAATTTTTTTGCATAATTTGTGTGAATTAAAAAATACAAATTCAATAAAAATTTTTCGCAGTGTAAAATTATACAGAAAACTTTATCTCATCCTTTCGGTATATAAATTTAATTATTCAAAAAGCTACTTAATTTATGGTCACACAGTTAAGTCTCACATCTCAGCCAGTTAAAACTGCAGGATAATCAGAAAATTGCAGGTGTGCGCATATACATGCACACGGCACACATCATATGGTAGGGAATTAAACATACACATACATACACATGCTTATGTGCATGTGCCAAGTAAGCAATTTAAGTTGGTTTAATGTCATTAAATGACAGTGACAGCAACGCCAACAGCGACATTTCTACTTGTCATAATCATTCCACTTTAGCAATAGTCACGTTGTGATGCACACATACACACACACACACACAGCTTAAGGATATTCAGTCGCCAACCGTCGCGTCGTGGGCAACGACTTATAGTTGAGAGAACCCCTGAAAGATCGACGAACTTGCAATGAACACTCACACACACAAACGTACGACTATTTATATTGAATATAAACAAATTAGTGTCACTTTAAGTGACACTATAAAATTGCTTATACGTATTTATATATGTAAGCGAATATCTGCTTATGTATGCAACTAATATACATATATAAATAGTAACGGGTACGTGACCTGCATTCAAATCTATTATATTCCAAGAAGCGGTGAATTTTGAGTTGAATGTTATCCTGTGAAGTTATCAATCTCATGCATTTTGTATATAAGTACATAAAATGGTTAGAAAAATTTAAGATTTTTCTATGATGAGATTGTTATAAAGAGTTTTATCGAATGAAATATTTATCCCATGCAATTTTTCTTTTCTTACTTCATAAGATTGTTGTCTTGTGAGGTTTTTCATCTCATGAGATTTATATGCATAAAGTAAGTAGAACGATATAAAATTTTGGTCTGATGAGAATGTAATGTACTTAATTTTGTGTGGGGGATTTATCTCATAAAATTTTTATCAAATAAAATTTTCTATTTTTTCACCAAGTACTCACAGTGGGCTCCTACGTGTTTTGAGTTTGACTTTATTGATGACAAAATCGTGGTATGGGGATGAGTTCGTACTCATTTCAGAATTATAAAACTGCTTCAAGTAAAATCGGATCTGATCGGTTTCGAAAGTTACATCCAATTACATGGTTTTTTATTTTCTACTGTACAGTAACAAAAAAGTTTAAGTCAAAATGTCATGGATTCAACAAGAAATCATGTAAAATTACTCGTGAGCACTAACGAAATCTAAAGAACAGGGTTCTGAAATCACACCATTGGTAGTTCTTTTCAATTTTGTAAAAAAATGCGTTTTTTACAAATTGGCTCAAAACCTTTAAAAAGAACAAGAAATTAAGGCAAAAATTGTCATCAATACTATTTATATAAAATTGCTTATATGAAAACCATATGTAACGATTTGGTGCAAAATATACCGAACCGATTTTAATAATTTTTTTTTTAAAATCTTTTACGTGTAATAACAAACGGGAATGTATACTTATTTTTTTGGTTTTTATAAGATAAACCTTCCTTTTTTTAGTATGAAGTTGTTGAAAAAAAAAAACTCAATGCTTGCATGAAAATGATCGTTTGAGTTATGTGTTGCTGTTGTTATTGTTGTCTTTTCCGTCTCTTTCATTTACTGTTTTTTTTATTCTTGATGTGTTGTTGATGAGAGTGATTTCGTCAGTGATGCCAACTCAATATTTTCAATATTTTGGACTTTTAACGATGTTTTACATGTTTTTGAATATTTTTCAATTCTTTTTGACTTTGTTTCGATATTTTGGATGTTTTTCAAAACACTTGGACTTCGGCCAATTTCTTCGATGTACATATTTCACTATTTTTCGAAACTTTTGATTTTGTTTGGATATATTGGATGTTTTGTTTTTAGACTTTTACCGATTTCTTCAATGTGTTTCAATATTTACAAAACTTTTGGGCTTATACCGATATATAGGATGTTTTTCGATTTTTTTTTTTTGTAATTTTACCGATATTTTGGATGTTTTTCGATAAACTTTTGCCGACTTCTTCGATGTGTTTCAATATTTTGCAAAACTTTCGGACCTTTAGCGATATATAGGATGTTTTCCGACGTTTTTGGACTTTAACCGATATTTTGGATGATTTTCTATAAACTTGGACTTCACCGGTTTTTTCGTTGTGCTTCAATATTTTCCGAAATTTTTGGATCCTTTTTCGATATATTGAATATTTTTCGATATATGTATTTGGACTTCACCGATTTCTTCAATGTTTTCCAATAATTTTGGACTTTTACCGATATGTAGGATGTTTTTCGACATTTTTGGACCTTTGCCGATATATTAGATGTTTTTCAATATTTTTCGAAACTTTTGGACTTTAACCGATATTTTGGATGTTTTTCGTTATATTTGGACTGTTACCTGTACTTTAGATGTTCTTCTATACTTTTAGACTTTTGCCGATATTTTTGATGTTTTTCGATATTTTTCGAAACTTTTGGACATTTACCGATATTTGGACGATTTTCCATAAACTTGAACTCTCACCGATTTTTTCAATGTATTTTTTAATATTTTGCGACACTTCTGTTTGTGGCACATTGTTTTAAAAAATAAAAAAAAGTTTTCGTTATTAGCTTTTTTGTGCAATCTGGCTTTTTATTAAAACCCGTGCAACGCCGGGTAAAACAGCTAGTTTTTACATAAATTTTAATTATTTGTCAAAGGTTTTCGATATGCAAATAGCGACTATTGTTCCTCTTTACTGTTTTTTAAGTCCTTGATTCGTAGAATTTGAGGCAAAAACCAGAAAAATCTATATTTAGAAAATGAACTTAGTAGAAAATTAAAGTAAATTTTTACTTTCGGGCATACATTTTTTTCTCCAAATTTTTTATGAAATTGAAAATCAGTAGGCCCGAAAACTTAAAAATTGTCTTTTTATACTTGAGTTAAGGGGTTTCCATAATTTTGCCGATTTAAAAAAATTCCAGCCCACTGTGCGAAGGTAAGCTTAACAGCGGAAAACTCAATTTGATAAATTTTTGAAAAACTATTGTATAAAATATCTCAAAAAATTCTGAAAAAATTTTTACGTATTCTTTTAACAGTTCCGAGCATTTTTTGCCCAATACACAATTTTAGTTAGATGCCTTGCTTTTGGGTTAAAAATTGTTTTTTCGACCGCGTAATTGAAATATGTAAAAAATCGATTTTGCAATACTTATATTACCAATATCCCCAAAAAAAAAAACTTATACCTTATAATTTTTAAACACCAAAATTTTTGTAAGAACATAGTCCTCGTTTTCAAAGTACTCCCGGGTATCCATATCGTAATGAAAAAAGGTTATAAGCAAAAAACATATTTCTTTAGCCAGAATAGGCGTTCAGTAGAATATAAAGCGCTCAGTTGGTTTTTCTCGAAACGGAAAAAAATTATGGAGATATTGTTTTTAGAAGTCCTTTTATTTTTTGAGTCTGCGTCTGGATGATTTTTTTTTGCTTCATATAAAATCGATCCGGTCTAACGTTCAGCCAACAAAATATCACAGTAGCGGCTGTTTTATTTTGTCAGGTGATAGCCAAAATAGCGACTCATAATGTTTTAAGTCCGAACATTCTGAATCTAAGCCTTCTTATATACGAATAGGTATGAATATTGAAAGGTTTTCCTTCTACATAAAATGATTTCTAAAAATCCTACTTTATAAATACCGAACTTGTCCGGCACCCAAACTTTAAATTTCATCCGAATAACTTGCAAATATAAGTTATCAAAAGAAGTCTCTCAAAATGTGTCACCAAAAAAGTGACGATAAAAAGTGAAATGATTGTCGAAAACAAAATTTAAAAAAAAAAAATCCAAAAAATTTGCCACCAAAAAAAGTGGTGAAAATTGTGCGCAAAAAAGTTTCGAAAAATAAGTGTCGAAAAGTGTGTTGCCAAAAAGGTGTCGAAAAATGTGTTCACAAAAATTTGCCAAAAGTATGACTTAGAAAGCAAAGTCAAAAAAATTTCGATGAAATGTGCTTGAAAAAATGTTTCACCAAAAAAATTGTATAAAAACGAGAAGCCAAAACAGTTGTCGAGAAAACCTTCACTTCTCTGAAATTTTAGCACTTTCGCAATCAAATAAGTATTGCTTTGAGTACTCTAAAATATCATCTACCTATTTGAGGGGCAACACGCTAATCAGCCTTAAAAATGACTCAAAAGTTTGCCAACACCATGTTCCCGAGTCGAGTTTGCAGAACTGAGGTAACTTTTCGTTATCTCCAAAAAACGCATTTTTGATTCATTTGTGATATAGATTTTGTTAGATGGGTACAAAACGTGGCTTATTACCGAACGATAAATGACCAAGCTGCAGGTATTCGTCAACAAGTGCTTAAGGCGCATACCAAAGGTTTGATGGCCACGCACCATACCTGGATGGGTTATACAGTGAAGTCTGTCATCAGACCATTGAAAAGACGTCGTAAACCGATAACTGTCTGGAAAAGGTTGCTGGATAAGGAAATATATGTTCAGGGGAATACAATGCATTTCCTAAATACTGTTCACGTACTTTCACTAGTTTTCTAAAGATCATAGAGCCTTGGGCCTCACGGCTTGTATTTGACTCCCTTGGCTCACATTAGTTAATATATGACAATATTTGAAAGTTTGGAAATTAGCAATGAAGATAAATTGCAAACGATACGAGTTGTAGACTCTGAAGATATTGACTATGTTTCATTGCTGACCCAAATCAGGCAGTACAACACCTAGGAAGATTATGATGATTTGACTGAGTGATTCATTGACACATTTCTAGTATCAATGCTCTTTTTCTAAAACATGTATTTTACATTGCCATCCCTAATTTTCGCTAATGAAACACAAATGTTTTGTACAGTTCTTACCTGTTTAGTCAAAATTAACTACCACATCAGCATTCATATTAATTCATTTATTTGTAGTACAATTTTCTTTATAAATTATGCTTACATTCAATGCAAAATAGACATTTCATTTAATGAATGTAAAATAATTTACAACTTTTATTACTTTATGTTAACAACACGACAGATAACAGCTGGTTATTAATTTGCATGTTGACATTAACCATGGCAACGATTCGGCTTAAACTGTTGTTTAGTTCCCTAACAAATAGGGCTTTAATAAATGGGCTTAAATTATAAATTTTAGTTCGGTTTATACGTTTTTTGACATTACTGCAGTCTGTTTTCACTCCAGTCAGACTGTCGTGCGGTTTGTCAATGCCTTTAATGACAGAAAAAAGACAGCAACTACAAAAAAAAAAAAAGAAAGAAACACATGACAGTAGCAAAGTTTTTGGCACGCGTACCCCGAAATGTTCAATGCTGCTGATCAGAAGTTTTTTGGTTTTTTTCTTTTTCTGCTGATTGTCATGAAAAAGAAAAGTTTTCGCAGCAAACAAGAAGTTGTAGCAATGGGGTTACAAACTGTCAAAACATGGCGTACAGGAACGTTGACATAAAGCAGACAGCTGTGTAACAAACGGCAGACATAACCGAAATATGAACTGTTAGACAGCGGGTAGGTATAAGAAGGTGTGGGTAATTCATTAGAGATGCCCACATTCTTTGACAGTTTTAAGTAAATTGGTATCGATATTTTTATAAATACTAAAATCAATTATTACACAAATTCTTTTACTTTTATTGTGCTACTTCAGTAATTGCAATTTAAAAATCAACGTGCAAATCAACACGTGACTATGTTTTGTCACTTTTTAAGTTACAATATCTCCTAAACTGCAAGGCAAATGAAAAAAAATTTTAAAATTTTTTATTGAAAATGTTCTGAACAACAAAAATATTCCTATACACTTTTCTGTAGATGAAATGGTTAACGAGATATTCGAAGAAATTAATATTCGTGAACTTTGACATTAATCAACTTTTTGCGCACACAATTTCGTAATGATCGCTTAAAAATTTATTTTCTACTAGCGGTCCCGACAAACCTTGTTCTGCCCTTTTTCAATAGGTGGCGCGATGAGTTCGACTTGAGCAAAATCTGCTGTAGGTGCAAAGATTTATCATTTAAACTAATTTTTTCCTATAGCGTGCACAACAGCCTCATGTGCGATGCCTGCAAGTTTTTGCAAGGCTACTGGTTGACACTATTTATATTTATGTACCAAGTTTTATAGCAAAAGCTGCTATTCCAACAGAAATATAGCATTTAAAGTCATTTTTTTTTTGTGTGACGGATGCAACACCCCTTTGCTCAATCCACTCTATTTTTTGCAAGTTGATTGGCACTAAGAACATGTATTCACGCATCAAGTTTTATACCAAAATCTGCAATACCTGCAGAGATATAGCATTTAAATATTTTTTTTTTGTATGGGGCTACAGCTCCCTCTCACCAGATCCCCCTTTAACATAGCTATAAGCCACGTGCATTACAAAACAAATACAGAGTGCAAAAATGGAAACGATCGGTTAAGCGGTTTCAAAGTTATAAGGCGAGAAACACACGCACACTACATTTTTATATATGTGACCTCGTCTATGAAAAGGGGGCTTACGTGTCAAAAAAAAGTTTTCCAATTTTTTGCCGATTCGCATAAATTGACTTTTAAAAGTTGTTTTCCAGTTGTTTTAACAAAATTTTTTTTTTTCGCACTTAAACCCCTTTTTCATAGACCAGGTCACATATATAGAAGATAACAAAATTAAAATAGTTCCAATAAAAAAATTTTATTCATCTTTATCTCATGAATATTTGATAACAACAGTCAGGGGACTCCCCTTCTTCGATACGTATAATAACTAGAATCGCCCAGTGGTCAAAACCCGACCACAAATGTATTAAATAATTTTGGCACTTTCTGGACACTTTTGGTACTTTTTTTACTACATGGTACGAAATAGAAAAACTCGGTTGACATCTCATCATAGTTCAAGCAAAAAATAAACAAAACAAGAAACGTGAAGTCTGTGCTATTCTTTTTGTCTTTCTCTTTGTGCTTTATCCTTTTTTTAGCACTGTATGACCGTGTATTTTGTTGTTGTTAATATTGAAAAATTTGTATTTAATTTTTCCTGGCTTAGAGTCAAAATATTAACATAAATTTAACTTTGTGCATATCTACACACAAACACATTTCTAATGGTGTTTAATTTAAAGTCGTACTTCATTTTTAAGATAGTAAAAAAAGGTGGACAAGTTTTTGTCTTGCGTATTAATATACATAGAGATGTCAGAGAACAACGAAAGGTTAGTTACACTGGATGAAAAGAGACAGATATCTGAACATTTGTTTTAAATCATCTAATGTTAAGGTTGCGGCACTACAAAAAAATATATTTCTTACTACATGATCAAATTTAATCCAAAGATCTTAAGAAGGCAAACAGTTCTATTTGCACATTTCTTCCACTTCTAATCATCAGTTCCAGACCGTATTTTCTACAACTTCTCGGTGTCTGTCTGCCTGTCTGTCTGTTTAACAAGAAAGGTAATACGCCTTTTGAAGCTGCGTTTAACATTTTGTTATTGGACTTTAACACGACATGGCGTGTTAGCCGACAATTGTAACAGCAGCGAAAACAAAAACTAGAACATAAACCATTTCTTTCTATTTATTTTCTATCTCCCTCTTTCTCTCTATTTCTGTGGAAAGTAGGATAGTAAAGTCACACTTGACACCACGCATTTGTGGTAGCCACCTTTTTGTTGCCACCTCCTGCTGCTATTTACGCCACAGTCAGCAAGCATTTCTTTTATCCTTTTGCAATCACCTGCTTCTTCTTCGTTTCCACCTACTTTAATGAATTTCCGCCGCTGTTCGCCATTGTCATTTAGGGGTACGTTTATTGTCAATTCTTGTTACAAATGGCAATTATTTCTGGAACTTGGAATTCCTGTGGTGTTGCTGGTTTTTTGGCCATTTAGTGAAAAAGTTTGGTTAAAGCCGTGAAGGAAATTTAAGTGACAGCAAGAGCAGAATATAGTTAATTTAATGAATTTGAGAAATTTGCAAGAAAAATTACTTTAATGCTAGAAAAACTTAATAAAAGTTTTTCTAAAAAACAGTAAGGCCTTGAATTTTGGGAAAAAATATTGCATCTAAATAATTGCAAAATTATTTCTTGATCAAGTGATATTTGTTCGTGAAAAGAATGCAAGAAATGGTTGAAATTCACTTTTTTAATTTCAATGGAGGCTTTAAAAGGTGACTCCACAAGATACTATCTTGAAACGCCCAAATTTTGAAAGCTCGGTTTCTTGTCTATTGGGAACTCAAAATACTTTCTGTGCTAAATTGCAACCTGTTTTAAAATTAAACCTTTTCCAAAATGACTGCAATCTTCATATAACTGCGTTTTCAAAAAAAAGGAAGGAAAAACCTATTTTGGACGCTACCATTGAAATGAAAAAATTGTCATTTTGTTACACGAAAAGTTTCTAAACGTCAAAGCACAATGACACTTGACGTCATTTTCAAAAATTACGACACATTTGCTCTAAGTCATTATTATTGCACCACCAATCAAATTCTTTTGTACCTCCACTTCTTCGTATGAATTTAAACCTCTCAAATATTAAGCGTTCTTCAAAACTTTCTACTTAATTCATGCAAAGTCTTTATGGTTATCCTAAATTCTTCCCTTTTTATTTCTTTCTTTATTTTCTACAAATTATACAAATTATCGTAGCATATCCTTAGAGAGAGAGAGCGATCCCAAAAATATTATCATATTTTCATAGCACTGTTTGTTGCTATTTACTTGTGTTCTTCTTAACTCTTTGTCGTTTAAAAATGAAACGAAATGAAATAAATGCAAAATAGAAAATACAAAAAAAAAAGAAATTACACTTTTGCCACAATAACCAAAGGAGTGGAAATTTTGCACACTTCCGCAACATTCAGCATCCGACAGACAATGAATGCCGGAAATAAAGATAAAACAGAAATTTTTAGCATCCGGCGAGAAATGAGAGAGAAACTTCATGAAATTTTTAGTTATTCAAAAGGATTCATCCTTAAATTTTTATTTTCTTTTTTTTGTAGCTATTGAAATATATATTGTTGTTGTTGATGTTGTTGTTGACTCATGTTATTGCTGGTAATAGTACATAAACAACAAAATGTTTAGCTGGTTTTTTATTGTTAGTTCTACTTATATTTTTCATTTAAATGTAGTGTTGCCATTTTATTTTGAATCGAAATTTTTTTAAAAATTATACTGCAAAACATTAAACTTTATTTTTAAAGCAAAATTAAATTACCAAAAAAATATAGGTAGGTACTATCAAATTTTTTATAGATATGTTGTTTTTTTTTTTTCTTTTAATTTTTTAATACTAGACAGTACCTAGTCAGTTATATAAAATATATAAGATTCAAATAAAGTTCGTATAACATCTAACAACATAAGTTTGATAAACGTTAATAAAATGTTGTTAAATTTTGCAGTAAGTCAGCACGTATTTACATATAACACAAGGTGACGAGAGATAAATGAACAAAGGAGTTTTGAAAAGCCTTTGTTAGACATTATTCTGATACATACATTTGTACTGCATTTTTCGTGTAACACAAAAGTGTGTCTGTATACCACACACTATACGTATATAAGAACATATGCTCTAAACTGTCAGTTAAATTTTAAATACTTTATAAAATACTCTTACAATACATTCTCAAAATCATGCAAACAAATAATTTAATGTACATGTGTGCAGGCAGGCAGTTGTAATTGTTCGAAAGGCACAAAAGCCACAAAATGCTTTTGACAGGCATTGTTGTTACATCTCTACTTGCTATGGCTTTAATTTTAACAAGATGATGTATTGTAGGCATTTGATTAAAATTATTTTTTAGGATTCCTTCCAAGAGAATTGTTAAACCTTTTAAAGACACTTGAAATGAAAATTTCAGCTTTCAAAAATGCGTCAAAAAATAGACATCTGTCAATTTTCTTTGAAAATATGAATATTGAGCTTGATTTGTAATAAGCATAAGTAAGATTTTTTAATGGGTTTGCTATTAAAATAAATTAGTTTTTTTAAACAGCGACAAAAACCTCATGACATAAAAATAACGCAATATTAAAGTTGCATGAGATTAAAGTCACATCAAAGTCGAATAGCATGATATAAAATTCGAATGTGTTGAAAATTCCACGCACTAAATATCATATGAGATAAAAATAGCATGAAATAAAAAAATCGCATGATATAAAAATTAAATGAAGTAAAATTCACACGAAAATCGCAAAAAAAGTATTTTTGTAGTTAAACTCACATGGAATAAAAACTTACTGATATAAAATAGCATGATATAAAATTAGAATGTGTTGAAAATTCTATGTGGTAATATCATAAGAGATTAAAATAGCATGATATAAGAAAAACCATGATATAAAAATTAAGTGAGATAAAATTCATATGAAAGTCACCCAAAAAAGTGTTTTTGTATCTATACTGCCATGAGATAAATCAGATAAAAACAAATTTTCTGATGTAAAATAGCATATATAAAATTCGACTGTGTTGAAAATTCCATGCAGCAAATATTGTATGAGACAAAAATAAAATGATATATTTAAATCGCACGATATAAAATTTGTATAAAATTACATCACTTACAAATCGCTCAAAAAGTATTGTTGTAACTATATTTAACTGAGGTAAAACATTATGAGATAAAATAGCATTAGATAGATTATAGATGTTGAAAACTCCATGCATAATATCATATGAGATAGAAATAGTAGGTACCTATTAGATTAAATGAGATAAAATCATATGAAAATTGCTCAAAAAAGTGTTTTGTAACTTGTAAATTTGTAAATTTTGTCATATCAAATAGCTTGGTATAAAATTTTAATGTGTATGATATTACAAATTAAATGAGGTAAAATTCACATGATATTTGCTCAAAAACTGTTGTTATCTAAAATAGCATGACAAAAAATTAGAATGTGTTGAAAATTCCATGCAGCATGATATAAAAATTAAATGAGAAAAAATTCATATGAAAATGATTAAAAAAAGTTTTTTTATATCCAAATTGCCATGAAATAAAAGATTTCTGACGTAGAATAACATGATATTTAATTCGAATATGTTGAAAATTCTATGCAGCAAATATTGTGTGAGACAAAAATAACATGATATAAAAAAATTGCATGATATAAAATTTTAACTGAGATAAAAACATTTTGAAATAAAATAGCATGAAATAAAATTCAAATGTGTCGAAAATCTCATGCAGTGAAAACTCCATGCAGCAAAATTTGTATGATGTAAAAATGACATGATTTAAAAACAACGTAGTATATAAAAATTACATGAGATATAAATAATATTAAAATCGCCAAAAAAAAAAAAAAAAATTTCATATCTGATAAAAATAACATTCTTATGAAAATCGCTTAAAAAAGTGTTTTTGTAATTATGCTCCTACGAGATAAAAATTTTCTGTCATAAAATGGCACGATATAAAATTTGAATGTGTCAAAAATCGCATGCAATAAAACTTTCATGCGGCAAAAATATAAAAATAACATGATCTAAAAGTAACATTATCTAAAAAAACATACTGTACAAAAATTGCATCAGATAAAAATATTATGAAAACGCTAAGAAATAGAAAACGTATTTCTGTTGCTGAACTTTTTTGAGATTAAAATATCATGCTACAAATGTATCATACGAGATAAATATAAAATGTTAAAAAAAATCACATGATATAAAAATTACTTTTTTTTTCCAAAAAAGAGTTGCAAAACAACGCGAACAATAAAATAAATTAATGATTATTCTTTGCAAATTTCAATACTAATCACTTAAAAAGAAGATTTTTGACGAATTGCGCCCAAAAATTAGATGATGTATTATACAGAGAACTCTTCTCATCTATTCTTATGGTTAAAACTAGGTAATATCTGAGTTGGAGATTACAGTTGCCATCATAATCTAGGTCACATTTAAGCCCATTATATACCCGCTTTATAATTTCATTCATACTTTATATGAAACCTTTCCAAACTTATCATCTAAGTAATTAAACCCTGTCAGATTAGCGCAATTTTCACCATTCACTGTATTGTGCAATCATTAAACGAATCACGACAATTTCAACAAAAGAGACAAAATCATCCTGATTAACAAGAACATTTAATAAATCCTTATCCGAATAAATTAATTTTGTGTAACGTGAAAGGATAAATACGAAGAAGCCTGACACAATATGACGGAAAGACGCCGAAACAACACCAAATTGAAAGTTTTTCCACAAAATTGGATTACTCAGATTTTCATTACTATAACAACAAGTCAACAACAACAGCAAAATAAGGCTAAAAGTAAATACCAAAGTAGCACAACACAATAAATTTCCTCCACACTCTTGTTGTGGGGTTGAAAACGGCCGAAAAAGACCGGAATTCAATTTAAATTGAGGTGTAAACTACTTTACTGAAAACTGATTGCTTAAGTGGCCATTCATCAGTTACAGCTACCAAATACCAACTACCATTCAGTTCCGATTTCAACTTTTCCCATGCAGCGGCAGCATAACCACAACAGCAAAAATAACAAAGAAGTGAGAGAACAGCATCATTACCAGGAACAACTCCATTCAGTTGATCCTTTTTTTCTGGAAGTTTTTGCAGAAAACAACAGCGTACAGCTTTTGTGTGCGAATGATTAAAAGGAATGGAAGTAGAACTAGGAGCAACAAAAGTTGGTGATGTAATATCAAGCAAGGATATTGTTTAAACAAAGTTTCGATACCGCATAGTTATCTAGTACTATAATGAGTGAGCGAACATTTTCCTGTAAAAGACAAAATATTGGAAATATGTATGTTTTCAAAATTTTTCAAGAAATTTTTTCCAAGTTTTTTGCTGTAACAAATTTCCACATATCGATACTATAAATATCGAACCATAACGCTATGCAAAATTAGCGATATTTCAATGAAGCCACTAACAGGTATGCAAAACCTTTTGGTGGGGTTACGAAATGAGCTGCATCAATTCAAGTGGTGTGGACGCAATCGTCAGCAGTAGGCAATAAAGCTTAAGCGTAAAAGCGTAAAAACGATTGACAACAGATACGGCCAACAGGCGTTGAAATTAAACGCAGAATCTTTTCTGCTGACAATCCACCTACCAACCAACTAAGCCAAAACTGAGAAAAGGATGAGCGACATTGACAGGAAACATAAAAGTAGGCGGTTCGCTTCTTGCGTAGCTTTGGCGTTGTCAACGTTACTTTTGCTGTTAACGCATAGCAGCAGCAGCGTAAATGAAGCGAAAGGATGTTTACGTAAAAATAAATCTTAATCTAGGTGTGTCTGTCGTCCTCGATGGTAGTATACTTGTAATGTCGTATTTCAAAAGACAGTAAATATTTGCTAAACACTAAAAATGACGTACTGCCGAATATCGTTATCCCTTTTTTAGGTTTTGCAGTAACTTTGTTGTTGTTGTTGTAATGTTGTTGACAAGGGACAGAGACGCACACATTTTGTGTATTTTTTGCGGTTTAAATATTTCGAAATAAATCACACTCATCACAGAGAAAGTGAAAATTGCGCAGTGGTCAAAATTTAATGTTTGCTTAGTGTAATTTGACAAGAATTTGAAAAAAACCCGGATTTTTAAATATTTTAGCGTTCAAGAAGTACAAAAATGTTGAAAAAGTCGCAAAATGTTGAAAAGTTGGAAAATTTTGAAAATGTTGGGAAAGTATTGAAAAAATCGAAAATTTGTGAAAAAGTCGATAAATACTGGGACAGTCACGAATTGTTGAAAAAGTCGCTAAGTGTTGAGAAAGTCGCAAAATGTAGAAGAAGTCGCAAAATGTTGAAAAGTCCGAAAAATTTTGAAAATGTTGGAAAAATATTGAAAAAATTTAAAAATGGTGCAAAAGTCGTTATATATTGGGACTGTCACGAATTGTTGGAAAAGTCGCGATACGTTAAAAAAGTCGCAAAATGTAGACGAAGTAGCAAAATGTTGAAAAGTCGGAAAAATTTTGAAAATATTGGGAAAATTTTGAAAAAATTTAAAAAGGGTGAAAAAGTCGATAATATATTGAGAAATTGTGAATTGTTGAAAAAGTCGCAATATGTTGAAAAAGTCGCAAAATATAGAAGAAGACGCAAAGTGTTAAAAAGTCGGAAAAATTTTGAAAATATTGGGAAAATATTGAAAAAATCGAAAATTTGTGAAATAGTCGATAAATATTGGGACTGTCGCGAATTGTTGAAAAAGTCGCAATATGTTAAAAAAGCTGTAAAATGTGGAGTAAATCCAAAGAAAAAGTTAAGTGATGATAAAAAGATACAAAAAAGTTAAAAAGTTCAAAAATAGTCAAGATGTCGTATGCTGAAGAAGTCCAGAAGTATCGGAAAATTCCAAAAATGTTAAAAATTATTAGACAAAAATTTCAAAGACCTTAAAAATATTGTGAAATATTGAAAGATATAAAAATATTGTAAAAATTTTAGAAGTTTTAAATTTTTTTAAGTTAAAAAAAGTTAAATTAAAACGGGAATATTTATTCTGAAATTTCAGAAACATTGAAAAGTCTAAGAAAAATACAAAACTTGCTCAAAACTGAGAAAAACTTATAAATTTTAAAAGATGCAAAGTTTTTGAGAACGTCAGGAATTGTCGAAAAGATCCAGAAATCTTGAAAAGGCGAAAAATATTGAAAAAATAGAAGATTCGAAAAATCTTTGAAAATCTCGTTCAGTTCGCTTTGGAAAAACCAACACAAAAATTAAAAAAAAAAAATTTAAGACTGCACTTTTCAGTAAGCGGTTTTCCGAATAGGTAACCAAAAAATAAAATCAACTACTCTGCCGAATAAAAACAAATCAAGCCGCCATTGTGTGTGTTTAAAAGCGATAGCATTAAATGATGAAATCTTTCGTTTGGGCCCAGAGAGAGTGGACTTTATCCCGTTTTTTTGTAGCCTTGTTATATACGCAAGCAAGTAGGTATAAATTTTCCACCTTCCAAACACTCGCATTAGCCTTGGCTAATAAATGTAACGTGATTGATTACGTGTAAAAGTTTTTGACAACAAATTTCTTCTCTTACAAATGGCTACTCTGCTCTGTTTGGCACCTAGAATTTTCCGAGTCCGACTACAATTTCTGCGCTGTTCCTACTCTATTTTGCTTTTTTATAGTATGCTTTTTTGCGTCCTTCGTTAATTCTGTTTACATTTGTAGGTAGGTGAATATTGTAAACGTCCATTTTGGATATTTTATGAGTTGCTTTCAATCTTACGCTCGATAGAGCAGCGTTGAGTAGGGTAACATTTTTTTCGCTTTTTTTTTTTTTGTTTACTTCAAGTTCAAAAGTTTTTACTTTTTCCACAAAAATCAGTTTGTCTTCATCAGTCAAAAGTGCGATAATTTCTCGAACACTTTGAAGGTTCTTTTTTTTGTGGTTTTCCTCCCTTTTTGTTGTTATTGGGTAGCAACATTTATTGTGGTAAGCAGTTGAAACTTAAAACTTTGTTTGTGCGTTGGTTCAGAGAGGTGAGAAATATTGTTCAAGGTTGAATTTCTTAATATTGTGAGCAAACTTTTTTGGAAAAGTTAAATTTGGAGAAGTGAAATATTCATAGTACATTCAACATTAAAACACCTATGAATATTATATTTGACAATTTCACAATTATTTTTTGACATAATGCTACACTCAGAAAAGAGTGTATGTTAGATTTTCAACTCAATTCAGTTCATCTAAACTGAGCTAAATTAAACTCAACTCAACTCAGCTCAACTCAACTCAACTCAACTCAACTCAACTCAACTCAACTCAACTCAACTCAACTCAACTCAACTCAACTCAACTCAACTCAACTCAACTCAACTCAACTCAACTCAACTCAACTCAACTCAACTCAACTCAACTCAACTCAACTCAACTCAACTCAACTCAACTCAACTCAACTCAACTCAACTCAACTCAACTCAACTCAACTCAACTCAACTCAACTCAACTCAACTCAACTCAACTCAACTCAACTCAACTCAACTCAACTCAACTCAACTCAACTCAACTCAACTCAACTCAACTCAACTCAACTCAACTCAACTCAACTCAACTCAACTCAACTCAACTCAACTCAACTCAACTCAACTCAACTCAACTCAACTCAACTCAACTCAACTCAACTCAACTCAACTCAACTCAACTCAACTCAACTCAACTCAACTCAACTCAACTCAACTCAACTCAACTCAACTCAACTCAACTCAACTCAACTCAACTCAACTCAACTCAACTCAACTCAACTCAACTCAACTCAACTCAACTCAACTCAACTCAACTCAACTCAACTCAACTCAACTCAACTCAACTCAACTCAACTCAACTCAACTCAACTCAACTCAACTCAACTCAACTCAACTCAACTCAACTCAACTCAACTCAACTCAACTCAACTCAACTCAACTCAACTCAACTCAACTCAACTCAACTCAACTCAACTCAACTCAACTCAACTCAACTCAACTCAACTCAACTCAACTCAACTCAACTCAACTCAACTCAACTCAACTCAACTCAACTCAACTCAACTCAACTCAACTCAACTCAACTCAACTCAACTTAACTTAACTCAACTCAACTCAACTCAACTCAACTCAACTCAACTCAACTCAACTCAACTCAACTCAACTCAACTCAACTCAACTCAACTCAACTCAACTCAACTCAACTCAACTCAACTCAACTCAACTCAACTCAACTCAACTCAACTCAACTCAACTCAACTCAACTCAACTCAACTCAACTCAACTCAACTCAACTCAACTCAACTCAACTCAACTCAACTCAACTCAACTCAGCTCAAGTAATCAAAACTAAGCTAAAAATCAATTTTCTTCAAGTTTTGGAAAAGAGTAGGCACCTGCATATAAGTACTAAGTTTCAACACTGAGACCTTGAGACAAAGTGGTTTTCAATTACTTTTAAATACAATTGTATTTAAAAGCAATTAATTAATGTTTAAACGAAAAGCAAATCAAATGTCAACGACTTGCCAGCATGATGTCTAGTAATAGCGGCGATAAAAACAACAAGTAGTAGTCCTGGGATTGTACAACATCAACTACAAAAACAACCAGAGTTGGTAACAATAAATGACATCAATAAAACCAGCAGCCAAAAGCAAATGAAACATAACCAAAATAGAATAAAACAACAAACCAACGCAAAGACAGAATGTATCAGACACAAATTATATTAGATACTGAAGTGTCCTGACAGGACAATAGCAATGCAATGCCTATGGCCAACAGTTGTAATGAAATTTTAGCAGCAATAAACCAAAATGAGTAATTTTTCATATTATCGAAGTAATAAGTACATGTGGAGATTTTGTGTTAGTGTGTTAGTAAACTATCACCTAGTAGGAATTGTGTATATTCAAGGTAAGAAGATTTGTTTCATCTGTTATAAAGAGATGGCAAAATGTAAAATGTTAATTTTTATAAAGTTTAATTTGGTGGGACAAATCATATGAAATCTCATGTTCGAACAAACTTATTTTGAATTTAAGAACTCTGAATTGTTTCCAACTCTGAATTGTATTAAGTGTAACAAATTTTTAAATCTAGGAGGAGATTAGTGCGATTTTCATTTATTAAGACTTATGATAGTTTATTTTAGATATTTTCATTTTTATTTCTTTTGTTTTCGAAGCTGATTCCTATATTTTCTTTTGGTGTTGTACAATACTCACAGCTGCATACATTTACATATTTGTTTTATAAACTTCAGCAAATAAGGTACTTAATAATGTTATAGAGAAACGCTGTTAGCACTGTTGTGGCTTGTATAATAAGTGGTCGCTCATATAGATAAAGTTAAGTATACAGTTCCATACAAAATGCTATATACCCAATAAGAAAAATGATTCCAGTTTTATTAAAAATTCAAAACAAAACTTAATAAGCATATGACTTAATTGATACTTAATACTCATATAAAAGTTCATGTCAAGGCAATTTAACTAAAGTGATTCTTATTTGATTGTTACTTGAATTACGAAATAGCTCTGGTTTGAGTCCGACTTGACTCAGAATTGTCTCTGACTTGACTTTGACTAGACTCTGACTAGACTCTGACTTGACTTTGACTAGACTCTGACTTGACTCTGACTTGACTCTAACTTGACTCTGACTTGACTCTGACTTGACTCTGACTTGACGCTAACTTGACTCTGACTTGACTCTCACTTCACTCTGACTTGACTCTGACTTGACTCTGATCTGACTTGACTCTGACTTGACTCTGACCTGGCTCTGACTTGACACTGACTTGACTCTGACTTGAGTCTGACTTGGATCTGACTTGACTCTGACTTGACTTTGACTTGGACTTGACTTTGACTAGACTCTAACTTGACTCTGATTTGACTCTGACCTGAGTCTGACTTAACTTTGACTTGACTTATAGCCATTTTGTTTTGCTTAGTGGCTAAAAATTATTACTAAACTCTGCTTTGACTCTAAATTGACTTTGACTTGATTCTGAATAGACTCTGACTTGACTCTGACCTGATTCAGACTTGACTTTGATTTATCTCCAACTTGACTCTGATTTGATCCTGACTCTGGCTTGACTCTGACAAGACTTTGGATTGAATTGGTCTACTTTAAATATGTTGTAACGTTGTTTTTAGTACATCTGACTTCAAGGCGCACCAATGTTTCTTAGTGGGTACATTTTTCGTTCCGCATAACAATGTAGACTTACAGTAATTTTATTTTAAGCGAAAATAAATTGAATTTGCTTGTAAAATCAATTTATGCTACCATTAGTGAGCTAATACACACTCATAAGTATACATAACCGAAACAGACATTTATTATACTTCAGTAGTGGGAAAATATAATGAGCTCTATTTTTGCTTGTAAAAAGTAGCATGCCAATTTATGTATTCAAGAAATTAAAAGCAAGGATTAACAACAGAATAATAAGTAAATGTGTAAGAAATACTGGCGATATGCAAAGACATAAGACTGAAAATAAAAATATAAAAATTCAAAAACTACATTTATACTGAAAAGCAGCCTTGAATATGTCTTTGACACATTGCGATAAATTTAAAAAAAAAAAAATTAATCCGGAAAAAATCAATGGATACAAAAAACAGAGATAACAAAATTATTTCTGCAATCCATTGTTGTTGAGTAAAGCTCGTTGCACCTTTGTCCTTTTACAAATTCACTATCATCCTGTAAGCGTAGAAAAAACATTGCGCAAATATCGTACATGTTGTATGTAAAAAGAAGAAGCACAAAATAAAAAAATACAAAAATTCCACTGAACTTTAACTTAAAAGCTGCAAGGCATTTCGTTGTATTAGAGAGGAGTAAAACAACAAAATTCTACTACAACGATTGCTGCTTTCAATATTTGACTTTGCGCTTAAAAGTTGATATTTCTCTTTTTGTCCTATATCTTATGGCTGCACATTGGGTTGGCCCAAATTTAAATTTCGAAAAACTAAAACTAGAAAATAATACTCATCCGAACAGTTTTAAAAGTGCAAAGCATTCGAATTTATTCGAATTGCTTGAAAAAAATTTTGTTTATTTATACTTTATTTATTTACTTTTTTTTTTTGAGCCACTCCAATTTACATCTTTCAGTTACACATACAACCATGCATGTGTGTTTTTCTTTTTCTTTCCCATTGTTTATTTAACTTTTCACATTTTGTATAAAAGTCACTTCCTGTCACCATGTTACTGCGCGTCGAACACATCCTGTTCCAGCAAAAATAAGAAAAAACAAATACACACACAAGAACGCACACATTCTGACACAATCTCACACATATGCTTGCACTCATCTATTTAAGTTACACTAAACTTAGTTTGTTGTTACGTGTAAAAATGTCATCTGTAATGTAAACAAAATGAAGAATAGTGGGGCAGCAGCCAACATCTGTGAACGGAGAGAAGATGTTGCCTGCGATGATGCCGTGTTGCATCCTGTTGTGCGTTGCTTTTCGTGAGCTACTCAGGCTGAAAAGAAAATTTTCAAGCTGTCGTTGCTTTAACTAAGAATTTTGTAGTAATTTTTATGACTTAATAAATATAGGGCCGATTTCACAATGTTCAGTTAAGTCGTAACTGGAACTTTAGCTGGCATTTTGACATTAGTTTTCATACAAAATTTTTATTTATTTTAAAGTTAAATTTAAACTAGAAATGGTAAAAACGGCCATTTAAGTTAAATTTTAACTGGATATTGTGAAAACGGCCATTATTCATGAAATTTCATAAGGAATGGGCCTAAAATAAAAATGTTTTAATTTTTGCTCTGCACAAACTTTTTCAGTTAATATTCGCCATTCCTAACAATAGGGTGGCACTCATCTACACACATACTTACAAACATACGTACACAAATGCAAAATAACGCTAAGTTATGGCGCATGCAAAAATAATAAAAGATATTCTTAATTTATTACATCGACAACAGCATTGACGCACAAACTGACTGTGCTAAAAATACAAACATTTTGTTATGGCTAAAAGGCATAAAAGCACTTTAAATTAAAACAAAATGAGCAAAACTGTTACAAGAAAAAAACATTATGCGTATAGAGTGTAAAAAACCGTATCTTTAACCCAGAGGTCCACAAATCTTCAATATAAATGAGAGAAATGTGCCCTTATGCAAATGCATTTCTGTCTAAATAGGATGATGTTTTTAAATTATTATTAAATTTAGTTGCTAATTAGAAGCAAAATGTTCAATGATCAGATGTTTAAAACTATTGAGTACATTAATGTCCTTTAGATTATTAGGCTGTGAGTTCCAAATACCTATAACCTGCATTCAAAGTCTAGCAAAATGGTAGTAATTAAATTTTGGAATGATTAAGTGACGAGATCAATTTAATAAGCTGAATTGTAATTTTTCAAAAAAATAATGCGGGGTTTTAGAATTCATCAGTTAATAGAGGAAAACACAGTTTCTTGCAAAGAGATAATTTTCAAGCGAAGATCTTTTCTTTCCACGAAGAGATATGATCATATCTACGTATTGAGTAAGCATATCGGGTGGCATTATTGAAAGCAATTTGTAGTTTGTGAAATGATTTCGAGTCCAATTTACTGTAAACCACATCAAGCTATGTAATCAAAGGAACTAAGAGACACAAAACAAGTCTTCGCTCAGTTTCAACTGTGGTAAAATCAGCAGGCAAACAAAGGCATCGAAGAGTAGAGTAGATTTTACCAACAACATAATTGATACGATCGCAGCATTAAAGAAACGAATTGAAAACATATCCAAGGCATGTAGCTCTAGTGACCAATTTAATTCGGAAGTTACCAATAAAAAGAGGAGGAATATCGTTTAGATCAGGAATTTTACGGGAAATTGGTAAAACGTGCGATTTGATAGGATTTAAACAAGGTTTATTTTCTGTTGCTCATTTGTTAACAGCAGTCAAGTCCTTATTAAATCGATAACACAAGTCATTAATAAGTCCGATTTGGCGGGAAATATATATTTGTATATCAACAGCTTTGGCGTTAATTTTAACATTGTTGCATACTAATAAATATCATCGATAAATAGGCCAAATAAAACCTAGAACAGAGCCTTGAGCGACCTTAGAATGATATACTTTAGAGTCAGAGTAGGCTTCACCGATTCTGACTTTCTGCAGCCTTTAGATCAAGGGTGTCAGCGTTTTCAAATCACTGAGCCAAGCGCATGCAGTGCAGTCAGAGCAAAATTTTCGCTTTTACAACAACTTTAAATTCGAATTACAACAATCACATAAACAATTTTTTGTTGTTTTTTCATGCCTTCTTTACAACAACAATAATATTTCAAAAATTTCCAAAAATTTCTAAGAACTAGGACACACACAAATTTTTGTTGTTTTTTTTTTACGCTTGTCAAAATTTCGCGTTTTTGTTGCTTTTTTTGCGTACATACAAATCGAACTCGAACCAACATAAAAGAACAACAACGACTACATCGCATCAAATACAACAAACAATTTGGGTATTCACGCGTTGATGCGGAAGTGCGGTTTGCAAAAGTTTGACATTTGTAAAACATCAAACTCATTGCCGAAAATTTCGCACTACTTCTGCAATTTCTCAAGATAGAAATATTCACATTGAACGTTCAGGCGTTAGTGCGTAAAAGACTTGCATTTTCGCAACTGCGCATCAACGCATTAATACCCAAATTGTTTGTTGTATTTGATGCGACGTAGTCGTTGTTGTTCTTTTATGTTGGTTCGAGTTCGATTTGTATGTACGCAAAAAAAGCAACAAAAACGCGAAATTTTGACAAGCGTAAAAAAAAAACAACAAAAATTATTTCTTTGATTGTTATACAGAAATATTGATGTTGTTGGTTGAGCCAACATTGGCTCACTTTTGTTCTACGCTGACACCCTTGCTTTAGATAGCTTTTCATCAATCTCAAAGAACTAGAGTTCGCCTTGTGGCCGAAATTCGACCATTTCGATTTGACCATAAAATAAAGGAAAAAGTTTTAATACCCTTCCTTGGTCAATAAAACAAAAAAAGCTTTAAATATTCTTCCTTAGGGTTCGGGTTATCTGCATCGGTGCAGCAGCTAAGTTCCAATATCGAACTTTCCATTGAGAGGCGTGTAACTCCTACTAAAGAGCAAACAGTTTTTGATATCTTTCTATACCAAAATTCATAAAAATCAATCATGCTATCGTGCTATATAGTGCTAACTCTGTATCTATGCCAAATTTCATCAAAATCGTAAGCAGTATTTTTGCCGTGAGAGCGTTTTTTCCATTTAGAAGCGTGGCACTGCCCACTGAAAACATAATGGTCATGTTATCGTTTCTTAGTGCCAATCCTATCTCCATACCAATTTTCGTTAAAATCGATGCAGCGGTTTAGCTGTGAGAGCGTTTTTTCCATTTAGAGGCGTGGCACCGCCCACTTTAAAAAAAATTTAGTCCTATGCACTGTTCCTCCTCACAACCTTTCCAACAAAAAAGAAATCAAGCAAATCGGTTGAGATTTAGGTATAGAAACAGGGACTGAACCGATTTCGTTTGCCTATTTACATATATCATATATAGATTATCGCAGAATCCATAACAGTATTTTAGTTTGGTACATAATATATCATGATTTACGCAGTCAAATGCCTTTAAAAAGTCTAAGAGGCAAAGTAGGGTTAATTGCTCAAGATCATAAATAATATGGATATCATTCAAGATTTTCAGCATTGCAGTGGAGCAACTGTGACCTGCACAAAAATCTGATGTCGGAAGAGATAGGACTTCGTTACTCGAGACAAAATTATGAATGTGGTTAGGCAAAAGTACCTCAAGGAAAGACAGTAAGCTCATAGGACTGAAATCATTCGGAGTAGAACATGACGATTTTTTAGCAACAGAGAAACCAACAGAAACTTTCCATACTTTAGGGAAATAAGATGTTGCAATGCTAAGATTAATAATGCGTATAATAGGCCCGAGAATGTATGGCAATATTAATTTGAAGAATTTAATTGAAATTGTATCATCTCCAATAGCATTAGACTTAATTTTCATTATTGCCATATATGTTTAACATCAAATTCTTAAACAATATGAAATTCAAAGAAATTCATAAAAGAACAAAAACTATTTCGATTAGTTTCAAACCTCCTGTTATTACTTGCCGGACTTTTCAATATAAAAAAATCATTCAGTAGATTTTTCGGACACGAAGTTGCTTTAAGTTTGTGCACAACTGCTTTGTCGGCAGTGCCGTGTTCAATTTGAGAGCATCATAATCTTTTTTGACGAGCCAATCTACATATATGCCTCCCAACAGTTAGCAGTTGATTTTTTTTTTTTTTTGATAATCGGATGCTTACTGCAGCCTCACAAAAAATCGTTGTGCGAGCGCTTCTAAATTTCTATAAGAACATGCGCTTTAGAAGTGCTCTATCAAGAAGCGCTTGATATTATCCTTGCTAGGTATATGTAAATAATGTCTCAAGTGGAAAATAAGCGCTTCAAAAGGCTTTCTGATGTAATGCTTTTTCAACAATAATCGCTTCCGCTGCATAATACCCATTCTTTCTTTTTAACATTGCATTTAATTGGATATAAGCGTTTTTAATCTAACCGCACGTAAAAAAAACCGTATTTTAAAGCGCTTAGTTGTAGCGCAGCCGCAAACGTTTTAACCCTTAAAAAAAAAAAAAAGAATTTATCACACTAGGATTCGAACCGATGACCGTCCGTGTGATAGATAGAAACATATTTTTACATTACAATCATAAACTTTTTAGACCTCTAGGCCAATGGCCCATGTAATGAAGAGGTGAACAAAAAAAGAACAGGAAAATAGAAAAGTCAAATAAAAAAAAAAGTTAAGAAAGTAGAAAAAATATGAAAAATTTGTGGAAACTGAACCCAGTCACCCACGTATATTAAACAAATTTTTGTTTTTTTTTTTATATGTTTGTTCTCTATTTTTTACTCTCTCCTTAAAAGTACTACCCAAATACTTATTTAAACAAACATATCTCTCCAAATATATTTTGCTAATGAAATGCTTCCTGCAGCCTGAGAAAACATTATTGGGTAAGCGCTTCTAAATTTCTATAGGAACAAGTGGCTTAGAAGACTTTCCTTAAGAAGCGCTTGATATTATTCCCCTTGAAGCCGTAAACAAAGCCAAAACTAAGTGGATTGCTGATAGAGAAAGTAAGTAATTGTTGTTTCCTTTGTACGAAAAATAACAAAGTAACTATTGCTCAGTTATCCTCTTTTGACTTGACTGTTTTACTTTTTTGTTAACAAGCAACAACAAAAAGAGATGAAAATTCAAAAAGATGCAAGTTTTTCCAAGCGTAACTATGTAACAAAAAAAAGGAAAAATCTTTGATATAGTTACGTTGCACTTAGTAAGCAAATTGTTGTAGTTGGGTTGTTCTCATTGCAGTCCACTGTTTAATTCTCTTCAGCAACAAAACAGTGTTGTCAAGGACATTTATAGTTTTTCATAAGATTTATAATCAATAAAAAATATTTAAAAAATACATTTAATTGGAAAGAGATTTTATTTAACCCACGAAAATTTTTTGAGTTTTCACATACAAAGGATGTACAAAAATTAAGCCTTTGCTGCGCACTTTATGTTAATTGGAGAGTACTTCAAGCACTTGAAATCTATTTTCGAAACAGTAACCCGCAAAATCATTTTATAAATAAAATACTTTTAACAAAATCAATATGTCAACTTTAAGCTTAAATTTATGCCCACACGAAATGTGCTACCAAAATGTCAAGGACTTTTTAAGGATATGGAAAATTTCCATACAAATACAGAGAGCATACAGTCGCTGACTTAACTAAATTGCATTTGAACTGTATGTATGTAGGTATGCCAGAAAGAAGAAGAAGAAAAAAATCATTTAATTTATTATTTCACTGGGGTTGTTGTTGTTTTTGTGGTCGCGCTAATCTCAAATTAAAAAACAACAAAAGCATCACGTGACTTGAACTTAATCTCATTATAATTTCGAAAATCTTGAGAGAAAAACAAAGAAAGAAAAGTTTTTGCGTTTTTATTTGATTATCGTTGGCTGTTGTTGATGTTGTTGCTGTTGATGTTGCTGCTGTTGTTGTTGTTGTTGTTGTTGTTGTATGATGTATTACCTCCGCAGGTGTTGTTGACAAAATCCACTTAAAGGCCCACACACACATACACTCTGAGAGCTAAAATTGAAACAAAAACCAAAACCACGGCTCTGTGTCAAAAACACACGGCAGCCTCCGTTTGCTCTGTAGCTTTATGATTTTTGGGGTATGGAATCGTTGATGAGCTCTGCTGGCAAAACAATGTCACTGACGCCTACCCCACCCCTTCCGCCCCACAATATAAATGATGGCGTGCGTATTAATTATGACAGCATAAATTAGAAAAGTTTGCTTTTTTGCTAAATTTATGAGGTGTTTTTTTTTTTTTTCTTATTGTATTTTCGGTGTCCAAGGCTGTGTATTGTTTACGTTTTTTGTTTTTACGCTTTTAGGCTACAGTTTAATTTTCACGAAATTTCAATAAATTTCATGAAGAAAAGCTTTTAGTTTCGCAGAAAAAAAAAATAAACAAAAGTTAGAGATGAATTGGGCAGTGAGCGCGATAAGCGATAAAATTAAAATCAACATTTAAAATTAATGACAAAATTAAAATGAAACAAATATTTACAGAGTATTTAGCGCAAGATACTCTCATGCCACTTAAAATGTTTTAAGTGCTACTTCATGCCAGATTGCTACTTCATGAGAGACTTCCAAAAACTTGGCCTGATTAATAATGTGCTAGAACAAAGAGGGGCAGAGAGGGGCTGCTGCCCCTCTAGCTCAAGCTTTAGTAACAAAATTTTCATCTAAAATTTCCAGGCAAGTAGTTTTTATAAAATAATTTCATTCTTTGAACATTTCGATACCTTAAATAGCTTTAGTCCTATCACCATTTTTACATCTAAAGATAATTTCAACAATCTTCTTCTCAGAAGGGATAGCCAAAGTTGCTTTAAAACTAAAGACTATGTTCTTGCGCAAAATACTGCGTTGAAAAATTGAAACTTTTTTCTCGAGTATAGATAGTATTCGGTTCCAAAAGTCGCTTTTTATGTTTTTCAATAACGTGGTCAGAAAAACGTTCGTTTAAAGGAAGGCTTTTACGAAAAAAGTGTTTAAGGTTTAAAATGCCTAGAATCGTTCAAAGCATAAAAGTATCTTATAAATTTTGTGAGACCTTTTTTAACTTTTCAAAAATTGGTCAAAGAAAGAGAGGAAAAAAATTCCCAAAAATTCTAAAAAAATTCACACGTGTACCTACTTTGTACGATTCTAAGCATTTTATGCATTATACATTTTTTTTTTTTTTGCGTTACACAAATCAGCCCAGTTTATTGTACGTGTTTAGTAACTATGTATTTAAAATTATTTTTTGTCAGTAACTTATTTCATCACAAAAATTTCGAGCCCTTGCAGAACAAAGTCGAGTCATAACTAGTAAGGGTGTAACTTTTGGCCTGGCCAAAAACTAAATACCATAGACTGCAATATTTTGAAAATTTTGCTTATATGGGAGTTGCCACGCCCTCTTGTCCGAGTTCACCCAGTTTTTGCTCAGAGTTGGCATTTATAGTTCTTGGGTGTCTGAGGGAAATTTGGTTGAATTATCTCAAAAATTCAGAATAGCGTTTTGAAGCCTTTGGTTAAATAGGAGGTGTCACGCCCTTTTGTCCGAGTTCGTCTAGTTTTAGTTTAGAGCGTACATTTACATTAAGTTTTCAGTATTTGAGTGAAATTAAGTTGGATTATCTCAAAAATCGCTTTTAGTATAGCGTTTTGAAGCTTTTGCTTAAATGGGAGGTGCCACGCCCCCTTGTCGGATTTCAGTAGTTGAGAGCTTTCATTTATAATTCTGAGTGTCTGAGTCAAAATTGAATTGATTATCTCAAAAAACGCTTTTAGTATTGCGTTTTGAAGCTTTTGCTTATATGGGAGGAGCCACGCCCTCTCGTCCGAATTTGCCCAGTTTTTTTTCAGAGCTTGCGCTTTTGATTCAAAGTATTTGTGTGCATTTTGGTTGCACTGTCGTTAAAACTACTCCTAAAGTTGCATTTTGTATATAATTTTTGTATGGGCGGAAGGCGTGTCCGTTAACCGATTTTGCTCATTTTCAATCCTCCGAGCTAGTTTTAACGGCAGAGGTAGTGTAGCGATTTTCATTGAATTATCTTGCTTAGTTTTCCCATAAAATGTATTTCCACACACTGCCGTTACCTAGCCAGCCACCCAGCCAGCCAGCCAGACAGACGGACATGGCTATATCGACTCAAGAGATGGCGCTGATCAAGAATATATATACTTTTCTATATCTGCCACGCCTCCTTCTCTGCGTTACAAACAGAAGGACAAAGTGAGTCCCTGGGTGTAGGGTATAAAAGGCCGCTCTATTTTAGAGAGGAAGGGGCCTTCGTGATATATCGGATACAAAGGTCAACGAAATCAGTTTTTTCGTCTTCCAATAGTAGGTATGAACATTTGTTCCAGTCAAACCGTGAGAAGTTGTGCCTTCGTGAGAAATCGGGTGCTAAAGGTCAAGAAAATACCTTTGAATAGAATATAAATTGTGCGAAAATAACCTATGCAACTTTTCCATATGAAATTTTGTGAGCTAAAAAATTTTGGATCAAATTATTTGAAAAATTTTGCAAAATATCTACCTCTTGCACCCGATTTCCCACAAAGGCAGATTTTCTCAAGATCTATTCCAGTTAAGGATTATATGAATAATGCAAAATCAGCACTAAGTGTGTTATCTTTGGCCTGAGAAAAACTAAATAGAATATAGTGCTACAAACTGAATATACCCTGATACTTTCGGTTGGACACTAATTATTTTTAATGTAGTGATATGTATTTAAAAGATAACAAACCCAAGCAAATTTTTATTTATTGAGAATAAAAAATAGAAAGTTATCTACCTTCATAAGTTATTTTGAACTTTTATTTAATATTGTAGTGCACAAATATACTACCAATAAATAAAGAACTTGGTTCTTGCTAGCTCTTACATTGAAATTCTCAAAAAAAAAAAACAAAGAAGTTTCACAAAAGTTTGGCGCCCCCCTAGATAAAATCCTGTGTACGCTCTTGTGCTAGAACTATTGAACTTTCCTTGCTCTGACTGAAACGTGGTATATTTGTGAAATGGACTACAGCTATGGCAAAAGTGTTATCATAAAGTGAATGTACAAGAAAAACAATAGAGAATTTGTCACTACTAAACCAATTTTTTTGAAGCCAAATGTTTTGCAAGCAACAATTCCAAATGCCATAAATTAAGCACAAGTTCGATATCATTTTTTCAAATTTACTTTGTCAAATCAAAGATCTTCAGATAAACATTGCTTCAAACCAAAGCTTAATTTTTTTCATTCACTAGCTCACATTAAATATTACTTTTACTCACTTTGCGTTATCGACTCTTAAGTCCCTCAATTTTTTGTAAACTTTTTTCAAATACTAAAACAATAGTGGTCTACACAATAAAAATTATGTTTAGTTTACTTTTCTTATTTGATTCCCTTTTGTATTGATCTTCAACTCATTTAGTCAATTCCCATTTTTTTCTAAAAAAATGTTGGAAATTTATTCCCAAATAGTTTAAAACTTATACTTTTTGTGTCATTGTTCTATATAAGTACTTTTTATACCCTACACCAATGGTATAATCACATTGACCTTTTATTTGTAACGCAGAGAAGAAGGCGCAGCAGATATACAAAAGTATATGCATTATTAATCAGCGTCACCTCCTGAGTCGATATAGCCATGTCCGTCTGGGTGTCTGTCTGTCTGTCTCTCTGTGGAAATATTTGTTACGGAAAAAATAACCAAGATAATTCAATGACATTTAGTATAGTATCTTTGCCGTAAAAGTTAACTCGAGGGATTGAAAATGAGCAAAATCGGCCAACATACACGCCTACCGCTCATACAAAGAATATGTTCATAATGCAACTTTAGGAGTATTTTTCACGACAATGCAATCAAAATACTCATATATAATACTACGAATTGTAAGCGGAAGCTCTGAAAAAAACTGAGTGAATTCAGACAAGCGAACGTGGCACCTCTTGCATATGGAAAATTTTCAAACTACTGCAGTGTAGGGTATATAATGTTTGGCTAGGCCAGAAGTTAAACCCTTACTTGTTGGTTTTAAAATTAAACTAAACTTTTTACAGTTGTGTATACGCCTTGTTGGAGTTTTAAGACACTTCGTTTCATGAAACGTTAAAAATTTTAAAAATTTAAAAGTAAAAAAATTTTGTATGTCCAAAAAAATTCTGACGGCGGGCGTTCAATAGCCGAATATTCTCATTTAACGACCGAGTCCCATATTGTGTGTTTACAAAGATGTATGCATTTTACAGTCTAGTTCAATTTTGCATCAGAAAGTTTTTTTTGAAAAGTTGATATTTTATGAGCTATGGTCGAAAAACTAAAAAAACAGACCGAACATTTTACATCAAAACACCAACTGTATGAAATTTTTTGTCATAATTTGTTAAGAAAAGTTACTTCTTGGACATGTAGCTAGAATTTTAGTAAATAAAAAACCGGTTCTGGTTCCTGAAAAAGTACACCAGCTATTGATTGGAAACTAGGGAGCCTCTGACAAAAATTTTGGAGGTCGATAAAAACCGTTACGCAGCTTAGTTTGCAAAACCCGTCGGGTTTTTTACTCAAGTGTGGTAGGGTTATCGACCTAGTATAGACAAGTCTTATCCCTATCACATTTTTTTTTTTTTAAATTTTGCACAGTGTTATCTGGATCAAACATTACAATTCAGTGTAAATTAAGTGAGTAGAAAAATGTACACTCTATATCAATATGTCTTGTGCAGTCACCTAGTTCTTAATGAAATATCTAATACAAGGAATTTATTTCTTTCAATATGCTCTACTTCAAAAAAAAAATAATAAAGAGAATTGATGGAAACAGTATTTGGCACATTAAGATCTTCCATTGAGTTTTCCATTGAATTGAGAAGGTAGTGCCCACTAAACCGTTGATTTCCAATTTTTGATTACAATGAAGCTTTCCCAGCATAAATAACAACGCCAGAATGTACCTATTCTCGTAATTTGACTCTTTATTAGCAAACAATTGCAGTGTCACTAATTTGATTTAATTTGACTTCCAAGAATTCAACAAAGTTTTCACTTAAAACCACAATTTTCCGCATTCATCAGCAGCATAATTGTGCATTTTGCATGTATTGTGTTGATTGTGTTGTAGGTACAACCCAACAATGGCGCAAGTAGCAACAGGATATGCATGGCGTTAAAGCTTTTGTACAGTAATTTGCACATTGATGTATGTGAGCGAATGCGCAATGCAAAACAATGAAAGTTACTGCAAGCGATATCTTGTGGTAATTTTGATAATTAAACTTAATTATACATGAATTCTTTAAAAACGAATAAACCAGAGAAACTGGATGTTACAAGTCAGATATGATTTCGTTAGCGTAAAGCACTTGCAAAAGAAATATAGACCTAATTAAGTCCTTTACATCAACTTTAAAAAACTGACATCAGCTATCAAAGTTATGGAGAAAATACCACATGGACTTTTTTTCGCGTGGTCCGAGAAAGAGCTGTTTTTGTATAGATATTCTTAATGTAAATATGGGTGGTTATTCAAATTTTTTTAACTACTCAATGTTTAGGTTTATGATTAAAAACTTTGAAAATATATTCTGATATAAAATTCATTGCTGCTCATTATTGTCAATTCTTAAGCAAGACACTCGAGGCTTTTTGCAATGATAAAGGTAATTTTCATAAAGATATAATTCATAGATTAACTATGTTGCGCATTTATTGATAAAGGCGGCACCAAATGGACTTATAACATTTTGCACTATACTTATAAAGCAACAGCAACAACAAATACAAATTTAAATTGCTTTATCCCTTGTGGTTAACTTCTACTAATTTAGGTGAAAAGCGATAAAGGAATTGCTTAGGGGTATAGCACATTAAAACAACAACAACAACAATGTTAATAATATCACTAATAGCCAATAATGTCGCTGATGCGTTGCAAAATCCATTGACACTGACACCATGGAGACAATTTGTGGAAAATTCGTCGATCTCTGTATGTGCGTGTGTATAGATATCGTTAACATTAATGTATATGTTGTGCTAATTTGAAATTAGTGCATATAACGCACACGCTTATAGTGTCATAATATCACAATGTTCAATTTTGCAATGGATAATATGATAAACCATAGTTTACGTTATATTTGACTTCAAGTAATTGACTTTGATAAGTTAAGCAAATTTATGCTTTTAAATGTATTTTTTTTTTTTGTGATATTTTTAAAGGAATTTAATTTTAGTTGCAGCTAAAAAAATCCAACTAAAACATTTACAGATACTACAGCTAAGTATGCTGTCCAAAATTCATATAAGATCAGACAGACGAGGCAGTTTAGATAACTTTTACAACGCAGTTTCTAGTTTATAAGCATACTGATACATTATATACTTCATGTTACTAGTGCTTAAATATAAGATTATTTTTTCTTGTAAGTGCTAAAATTCGTAAATAAATACAAATACGAATACGACAGCGGCCATAACCCATAATCTATATGTCAATACGCAAGACAACAAATTTGTCTTACCTTTTTTACTATGTTATAAATGGAGCACGACTTTGAATAGTAAACCAATAGAAAGATATTTGTGTGTAAATGTGCACAAAATTAAAATTATTTTAATATTTTGCCATTAAGCCAGGTAAAATTAAGTGTACATTTTTCAATATTTACAACAAAATACGCGGACACAGGGCTAAAAAGAGGATACAGCACAAAGTGAAAGACAATTAGCTGACTGACACTGACTTCATGTTTTTTGTTTTCTTTTTGTCTCATATTTGTCATTGTAAGTACCAGCATATAATTGAACTTTTCTATTCTGTACTAAATAGTAAAAAAAGTACTGAAACTGTCCTAGAAGTACCAAAATTATTTTATACATTTGTGGTCAAATTTTGTCCATTTGGTGATTCTACTAAAGATAAATGCATCCAATATTTTTCAAGCATTTGCAGCAAAATATTTGGGTCTAAAACATGATAAAGAGCTTACGTACTTGAAGAATTTGTGCCATCAAAATTAGTAATATATTTTTGGGTTTCCGCCTTCCTTTAAGCGGTAACCAAAAAGGCATAAAGAGGTCTTATGACAAGGTTTATTTCAACTAACTTCGTGAAAGTCCTGGAAGGGGGTGTGGAAAAGGTTATATTTTCGATAAGCCTAAAAATCAAAGTAATATAAAAGTAATATATGGTACTACCTATATTTCCGATATCATTTATCTTCATAGTTTAAAAAATTATTGACAATTTTAATGTTGGATTTTTCAAAAAGTGCCGAAAAATGGGTTGAACAAAGCGTTTTGCGTACAGCGTTTTGAAGCTTTTGCTTATAAGGGAGGTGCCACGCTGTCTTCTCTGAGTTCACCTAGCTTTAGTTCAGAGTGTGCATTTATAGTCCGTACTGTTTGAGTGAAATTTAGTTGAATTATCTCAAAAAACTCTCTCAGTATAGCATTTTTAAACTTTTGCTTATATGGGCGGCGCCACGCCCTCTTGTCCGATTTCACCCAGTTTTTGCACAAAGCTTGCATTTATAGCTTTTAGTTTCTGGGTAAAATTAAGTTCTATAATTTTGAAAAACGCTTTCGGTATAGCGTTTTGAAGCTTTTGCCTATATGGGAGGTGGCACGCCCTCTTGTTCGAATTTGCCCAGTTTTTTATCAGAGCTTGCGCTTTCAATTTTTAGTATTTATATGTATTGTGGTTGCATTTTCGTGAAAAGATACTCCTAAAGTTGAATTTTGAATATATTTTTTGTATGGGCGGTAGGCGTGGCCGTTGACCGATTTCGCTCATTTTCAATCTCACGAGCTAGCTTTGATGACATAGGCAGTGTACCAAATTTTTTTGTGTTATCTTGCTTAGTTTTCCCAAAAAATGTATTTCCACGCACACTCAGCCAGCCAGCCTCCCAGACGGATATGGCTATATCGACTCAGGAGGTGACGTTGATCAAAAATATTATAATTTTCTATATCTGCCACGCCTCCTTCTTCGCGTTACAAACGGAAGAACAAAGTAATTATACCGTGGGTGTGGGGTATAAAAATGTGAAAAACTTTGCTCCCAGTGGCTAAAAAGATTCCTATTAGTATAAGCATCAAAATTGTGGTCTCGATTGAAAAATATTTGACAGTGCTCCCAGGCCGTTGAAGGTCGGAAAAACGTTATTTACGTATATATATGGCTTTAATCGAAAAAATTAATCCTATCTATGAAACTATTTGACATACATAAGTGAATGAAATTTGGTATGTATATCAAAAATACTTGAGTAAATAGCATCCAATAAAAAACTGGTCCGTGCCACGCCCCCTCCATCCCAATTGAAATTGGCACTGGAAAAAATTTTTTTATTAAAAATGGGTGGAGCCACGCCGTTTCTTTAAAAAAAAAACTAAATTTTTCATAACTCTGAAACTATTTTACACACGTGAATAAGAAAATTCCACCAGATAAAGTTCGGCTAATTTCAGATAATTTGTTGGTACATAATCAGTTATTTTTTTTTTTCCTATTTTTGTACCTTTGGCGTAGACACAAAGCAAAAAAATGTTTATCCCGATCGAAACATGCTTGAAAGTCGGATTCACGATTACTCCCAAAAATCTGAAAAATGTATCAAAAAAGTGATCTGAGAATTTTTTTTATTTTTTTGAAGAAACGTCTTTTTCTAGAACGTCTTAAATCGTTATAACATTACTCATTTTTTAAGTATTTTTGAAACTTTTTGCAAAACTCTGGTTATAATTGGTTAGAGTATTGAGAAAAAATAGTTTTCGGAAAACAACACTATGAGTAACCAAATACAGCGCATCCCAAAAACTTATTCGGCTCCATATTGGCGATTTCTTTTTCAATGATAGCTTTCAAGACTTGCATGCTATGTAGTTTTTTGTTAATAAATTCCATCTGCAAAAAAAATGCCAAAGCACAATGCCACTCGACGTCATTTGCATAAATTATGGCACATTTACATTACAAAATTAATTTTGCATTGGGAAAAAAAAAGTGACCAACAACCTCTGCATATTTTGTCAAAAATCTGAAAAATCTCTAAAATTCATGCTACTTTTGTTTTAGCAATTTTCACCTTATGCTGTAAATGGCTAAGGATCATTAATTTATTTATGCTTTGCATATTTTTTAAATAAAAAAAAAACAACAATAATCCCATGAAAATTGAGGTGTAAAAATTTTTCACATTTAACCAACACTCAAATGCAGCTGGTCATTTGTGTTGCGAGAATAAAAAAAAAAAAATCAGGACGCCATTCAAAGCAACCGCGCGCTGCTGTAGACTCTACGCATAAACCACCATATCCGCCATATTGTTCTAAGTAATAGAAATGCTCCTAACAAATTCGCGTAGTATAAACATTTTTTTATGGGTTTTTATGCTTTTTTATGAGGTGCTTTTTTTATGTGTCCGCCATTCACAGAAAAGAACGTCGCCGCCGAAAAAGTGTTTTTTATTTCGTAATTTTAAATTAGCTGTGAAAAATAACAAATTAATGAGTATAAAAAATCACAATGTTGTCAACGCTGCAAAACAAAATAATTAAATTAAAGGACCCTTAAACGCATGGATGTATGTGTCTGTATATGTAAATGGATCAACAGTGCATAGTTGGTAAGTACGCCCACAATTTTGTTTTTGTTTTTCTTTAATTAGCATAATTAAAATTGATGTTTTCCATTTTATTTATTGACTTTGAATTTGGCACTCACTTGCTGGCTGACTGACTGACTGACTGACTGACTGACTGACTGACTGACTGACTGACTGACTGACTGAATGACTGCCTGCCTGCTGTCAGGCATAATATTGATTTGGCATAATGAAGAAATAATATTTGTATTTGTTGTTGTTATTGCTGTTATTATTGTTATTGTACTCTAATGGAAGGTTAAAAGTAGCCGAGTGTAAACTTTTTGAGTGTGCGCCTTACGGCAACATTACTTAAACAAAATCATTGCTTTTGTTAAAAAGTGCTAACAGCGTGATGTTGAAATTTAATTAGTTTTCATAATGGCAGTTTAAGTATAAAATGTACCAAGCCAAAAACTGCTGAGCACTGTTACAATTATACTACCAAATTGATTTCGTAAAAATCATTGGTTGCTATATCTATCTAACGAGTTCATTCATCTGTTTTCAGAAGCATAATTCTGCGAATGATGCTTTCTTATGCTTAAAAACTAGTCACCCGTTTTTATTTGGAAATCCTGTTTTTTCTTTGGTATCAAAATACATTTATTCGATAAACCGAAAAAATGTACGTCATCAAACAAATGAAAAAAGGTAACTTCGCACACACTACAATGTTGATGTACGTAATAAATTCCTTTTTCCCCGCAAAATATAAATTTTTTCACCAAAATTACAATTTAACAAAATTGTTTGGCGGGATTTTTTATGACAAACCTGATTTTTACAAAAAAGTTTGTATTTATTAATTATTTCCTTGTACGAGGGCTGCTATTTAGATATATTTCTGGCCTAATAATGAAAATGCGAATATTTATCGTCAAAAATGGTTTTATTGTGTTTCAAAGTATTCTTACACTTTTGCATGCGCTTAAACCAATTTTCGAAGCACTTTTCCCACTCCGATTGAGACACCTCCAAAACATGGTTTTTGAACGCTTGAGCAGCATCTTCTGACGACGAAAATCGTTGACCACGCATTTTTTTCTTGATGTTGGGGAATAGAAAGAAGTCATTGGGTTCCAAATCAGGGCTGTACGGCGGATGACCCATCAATTCGACGTTTTGGCCGGTCAAAAAGGCGCTGGTTTGAGCCGATGTGTGAGAAATCACATTGTCATGGTGAACAATGATTCGTCTTCTCTTGCTCGTTTTTCGAATTTCTCCGAAGACTTTAGGCAAACAAATTATGGCGTACTACTCAGAATTGACCGTCCTACGTTGCTCAAGCGGAACAGTCGCCAAATGACCAGCTTTGCCGAAGAAACAGGCGACCATTTGCTTCGAAGTGCTTTTCCCATGAACAACTTTCGTTGGATTTGGCTCGTCTTCGAAGACCCACACGGTCGACTGCTGTTTTGTTTCGGGCTCATACGCATACATCCATGATTCATCACCTGTGACGATCTTATAAACGTCTTTTGAAGCACCGCGATCGTATTTTTTCAACATTTTTTTGCACCAATCGACACGAGCCTTTTTTTGGGCGATTGTCAAATTTTGTGGGATCCAACGAGAAAAAACCCATTTTACGGCCAGGTGTTCATGCATTATCAAATGTATTGAAGTGGAACTAATGTGCAAGGATGCCTCTATCTCACGGTATGTCAAATGACGATCTTGCATTATCAGTTCACGCGCAGCATCAATGTTCTCTGGCACAATGGCCATTTTTGGACGACCTTCACGGAATTCGTCTTTGAGCGAGCGTCGGCCACGATTGAATTCATCAAACCAGTTTTTCACAGTGCTATAGGATGGTGCTTCATCGTCATACAAAGATTTAAGTTCATTGATGCACTCTTGTCGTGTTAATCCACGTCGAAAGTTGTGAAAAATGATCGCACGAAAATGTTTGCGAGTTAATTCCATTTTTTTGCCAAATTGATTTTTCAAGTCACTGTAAACAACACAAATGATGGTCGTACGTTAAAACGTTCTGAGTACGTTTATACTAAAAAATGTCAAACTTTCCAATGGCAATGTCAGATTGCACCTAGCAACACTTAGTGTTGCCTAGGCCAGAAATATATCTAGCAGCCTACGTATGTATGTATTCTCCTTTTACTCCTAGAAGGAGCATAGGGCCAATATGAAACATATCCATTCGTCACGATCCCTTGCGATGACTTTGATCTCTTGCCACGACCTTCCCGATTCTTAGATTTCCTTTTCCATTGACCTTTCCAGTTGGTTTTGGGTCTACCACGTGCTCTACTACATTGTGGATTCCACTTAGCTATAGCCCTGTGATTGCATTTTTGATGTAGCTCGGCATTTGATATAGTGCGAGGCCATCAAATCTTTAGTATACGCCTTAAGCATTTGTTGACGAATACTTGCAGCTTGTTCGTTAGTTGTTCAGTAACAAGCCACGTTTCGCACCCATATAACAAAACCGATTTCACATTCGAATCAAAAATGCGCACTCTCGTTTTGATGGATATAACGGATGAAGACCATATTTTGTTCAGTTGAGCAAACGCGCCTTTTGCTTTTGCTACTCTTGAGTTGATATCCTCTTTTGCTTCAGCATCCATGGAGATAATGCTGCCTAAATACGTGAAGCTATCGACGTTTCGAATGTCATCACTGCCAGCTCTAAGCTTGATGTCATTGCTTGCGTTTAGTTTTATGCTTTTAGTCTTGGATACATTGATTTTTAGGCCGGCCTTTTGTGATTCCAAGACAAGGTCTTCAATTTTGCTTTGCATATCTGAATGTTTGGACGATAAGAGGCAGATGTCGTCAGCGTAGTCGAGATCTTCCAGATGTTCGGTAAAGTTCCATTGGATACCCCTTTTGGCCTTATTAAGAGCTTTATCTAGGATATCATCAAGAACGATAAGGAACAGTGATGGTGATAGTAAAAACCCCTGCCGTACGCCTGAATTAGTGGTGAATGTCGGTGACAACAACCCATTGTGTAACACACTGCATTTAAAGCCTTCATATTGTGCACGTACTAAGTTTATGGCCTTTGCGCCAATACCTCGTCCTTGCATTGTCAGAGAAATATTTTTCCAGTGAGCAGTTTTTGTCCTGATGATTTCTACATATTTAGTAAATATCATTTATCTGCGTCAAAGAGTTGCGGAGACATGATAAGTTAATTTTTTTGGAGAGCGTGGCACCGCCCACTTTTTTAGCACATAACTTAGGCTTTTTTTATACTACAATAACACAAAGTAAAAAGATCTTTAGGTCGCTAGTTTCTGAGTCGATAAAGGACAAATACACAAACAAACCAAATCTAGTTTTTATAAAGTTGATTTTCGTTATTTTCTCATAACTTCAAAACCATAGAAGACAACTCAAAATTTGTAACAATTCTGAAATCAGCGTGGTTATTTTAATAGAAATTGATACCCATTTTGAAAACAAGTTTCGACCACGACCTAACTTTGTATGGGAGATAGGCGTGTCCGCCGGCGGATTTTGTTCATATTCACAGATTTTTATTATTTTAATATAAAAAACATCAGTCACAAATTTCAAGAGCCTAGCTCTATTAGTACTACGTATGTATATGACCGCCGTTCCATACAAACCCACTCGCTCGGCCATATATTGCGGCTGCGGTCAAAAACTATTTGGACAAAGGTTGATGGAAAATTCTGCCACAATCGCTTTATAGTCCAGACTTGGGGCCATCTGACAACCACTTATTTCGATCGATGGAGAACACTCTTACCAGAATACGCTTCACTTTAGTCGAGGAACGCAAAAATTGGCTCGATTTCATTGAAACCATTTGTCAGTTTTAGCAGGTTTTCATATTAAAAACAGGCTTTTTGAATTTAAAATTTTTATTTAATGATTGTTTTCAAAAATATATCACATATACGAAAGTTTCGACCAAAAAACGTAAAAAATTTATCAAAAATTGCTATTTGACAGGTTTGTTAGATTTCCATAATAAAAACAGGACTTTTAAAATTACAATTCTATTCCACGATACATTATATAAAATTTTAGACAAAATACCCAGAAAAAAGTATAGTGTGACATGTTTTACAGGCTTTTCTATTACAAAGAATTTTTAAAATAATAGTTTCTATTTATTAAATATAGTTTTGGAAAAAACACTATATATAATTTTTGACCAAAAGCCAGAAAAAGGACCATTTGACATGTTCGATAGAATTTTATACATAAAAGAAGTTTTTTAAAATAAAAGCTTCTATTTATTAATTGTTCCCAAGACTACATCATATATATATTTCTTGAGAAAAACAGGAAATTATTTACCAAAAATCAACGTTGGACAGGATTTCAATTAAAAACGAAACAGGATTTTTGACAGAAAACCTTTTAATTTATTAATTTTTCTAAATAATTAATAAAAACTTTAACCTAATTTGACAATGTAATGATTTCTAATGAAATTATTTGAAAACTTTAATAAAAATGGTATATATATATCAAAAGCAAGCGTTTGTCAACATGAACTAAGTATGAATGTATGTAAGTAGTGGTTGTATGAGAGCAAAGTGAAAAGCAGACTAATTAAATCTTGTAAATGCATAATGGAAAAACAAAAACCAACAACAACAACAACAAAAAGTACACTGATTCATTTAAAATAAACGGAATATGTATATGTCTGTATAAGCGGATATACGCATTATACCACAAGCAAACACTGGTAGTAGGAAGGGGTAAATTGGCATTAAAAGTTCATATAAAAAGAAACCAACATACATAGTGTTGCCATATCATGGCAGCGCTATACTAAAAGTAGCGTTGACGTTGCTGTGTGATGACAATGATGACGATGAAGATGATGATGGTGATGCTACTCATGACTGTAATTAAAAAGTTGTCATTCATAAACATAACAAAAACAGCATACAAATTTTTTGAATAAAAAAAAGGATGTTCACGCATACTACGTACTTACTAGAAACAAATAAACATCAGATATTCTCATGTCTATGTGTACACAGACGAATTGTATAGAGTCACTTGAAACTTTTTTTTTATGTTTTACCTAGACACAAAACTCAATACATTCACAAATCTGTAAAGTAAAACACTTTGTTATTTGTTGTGCATAATACTTAAAATGAAATAAAAATCACGAAACTACGTTTCTTAGCATTAGGGTTGCTCTAAAAGTTTCTAGAGCAATACGAAAAAAGGCCTATATATGTAATAACCAGTCAAAAAAATCAAAAAATATTTTATTCTTTACTTCTAAAAATGAAAGTTCAGTGAAAAAATAAAACTTTTATTTTTGACTTTTGAAAATAAAACTCAGGTGTAAAAGTTGTTCAAATTAAATTCCTGACTTTAAGTAATAAAACCCAATAAACATTTATTGTTTATTTTTAATAAATATATTGTATATATTGTTTTAGTAACTTTTTTCGACTTTTTGATGTATAAGCTACAAAACAAATATTTATTTTTATTTTCAAAAACAAATTTTTGTTGTTTTTTTTTTAATATTTAAGTTATAAAAAACTTTAAAAAATTCTATACAATTAAAGTAAGAAAAATTTACTTAGATAAAAGTTTTTAAAATTATTTTATAATAAACTTTTAAGCAAGAAAGACTTTATTAACTTTTATGTACAGGTGTGATTCTCTAAAAAATGTACCATTCAATGTCCCGGGCCTCAAAACCATGTATATATATAAAATTTGTTATTTTAACTATTTGATATAGATACCTAACCACAGCTTCTATACGAATAGCTTAGAAAAAAAATGAATTTTTAGTATTCTACTATGAAGTTATAACATAACATGTTCAAAACTCATTCTCCGTCCTGTCCTTAACCGCTTCTAAGTACACTTAATTTGCCAGTTTCGCATATTACGTTATTTAAAAGAAAAAAAACTTATACGATATTGTTTATATACAGATATATTTCGGGTACTGTTTTTCTGTGTTAACTCTTCGAAAACTTTTTATATATAGAATTGACATACATAGAAGTTGGTCCCTCATTTTAGACTTTTTCCGCTCAGTTTTTCATACCCTAACTGCAAATTTTTTATGTATGGTGTAAAGTGGGAACTGAAAGTGAAGAGAAAGAGGAGGTTATTTTTTTTTTTTCAGTTTTGGTTTTTCGATAGCGAGTGTTCGTGGATTTTGTTTTTTTTTAATATTGAAAAAAATTTTGTAAAGGACGCAAGTGTGCATCGTTCTCCGCGTAAGTTTTTTTATATTACTAAACATACTATTTTGTCTTTATATAATTGAATCAATAAAAAATTAGAAGCGCTATCCACCAGTTTCAACTTTTTTAAAAACAACTAATATTTTTACAACATTTCGTCATTCTCCGTTTTATCATTCTCCGTCGTTTTTTGCCACATTTCCTCATTCTCCATTTAGTAACCCCGCGCCTGTTTTTTTGTTTTTTTTTTTAGTTTTAGTCTTAAAACACTTTATTAACTTTTTAAAAATCCATTATAAATTTTTAGGGTGACCACCTAATTATTTTCGAAAATCTTACATACTTCTTACTTTTTTTGATTAAAGTGAAATTTTCGGTTTCAGAAACGCTCAGATAACATTTTTTTTTTTTAAATTTTGCAAAGCTTTCGGTGTTGCCACCCGGTTTTTTTTTTTTTGTGTTATATTCGTTTAAACCATTTATATAAAAAAAATTTATTTAATTTATTTTTTTTTTTAATTTAATTTAATTAATTAATTTACTAAGGTTTAAAATAAATTTTCGAAAGGAACCATTTGGCAACCCTAACCCTGTTCGATTTTTCAAAAGTTTTTTTAAGCGTTTTATTTAATTTTTTAATTATATAGCTTAAGTGAAATCTAAAAAAAAAAACATATGGCAACCCTGAAAGCTTACGTTCATTTTCTAAAAATGTTTCAGAAGTTAAAGTCATCATATTTTGTACCTTCTTGTAATAAAAAATTAGTTGGGGGCAAAAAATTCATTTTTTGGGAAATTTTTCGGAGATTTACCCACATTAAAATTCAAGTATTAAGAACTCCACATTGCGGGCGAGAACAGTGAAGAAACTTCCTCAAGAAAGTTTTTTAAGCATATGTACGAAAAAAATTATTTTAATTACTCAAAATATTCATTATAAGAACCACCCTAACAAAAGTAAGTGTTTCATATTTTGTACTTGTCAATGGGCGTTTATTCTCTGGCATTTTTATGCTTTCAACATATACTTACACTTCATGCTAAGAATAATTTTTTAAGGACCTGCTCTATGGACTAATAAACATTATGTGTTTGCTCCTTTTTTTATTTTTTTGTATGCAAAAACACATTTTTATACTTTTTTTTTCGGCAATTTTTTGTTAGCTCCCAGTGTGCCAGACGGTTCAAATCTTCGCTTTTTTATCCGTTACGGATCCGCTACTGATCCGTTGGCGGGAGAGATTCCCAAAAAAAAAAGCGAATCGTTTTTTTTTTTTGGAATTTCTCCCGCAAACGGATCAGTAACGGATCCGTAACGGGTAAAAAAGCGAAGATATGAACCGTCTGGCACACTGGGCTTAAGCAGAAAAAAAATGGTGAAAATTCATTCCTGCAGCACATACAATACATGGTAGCAACTGATATGGCAATTTAGCTTGCAACAGCAATATTATAAAACCTAACTGTAACAAAACTCATGTTTAACTTCAGCTACGACTTTCTGAGTGGGAGCAGTATGAGTACACTTTAAAAAGTACTGTCCAGTACAAAAAGTCATATGTAAGTACTTTTCGTTGTAAAGAATCTACGTTTTAAGTGATAGTACTTAGCATTCGTAGTAGAGAAATTATCTTCCGGAGAATTTCCTCACTCCAGATGTACTTTTGCTTTCAATGCTTTCAAAATCATTTAATCGATGAAAGTAAAATCTACCATTTATTCATCTTTTCCACAATACATAATGAAAAGGGCATACATTTGGTCAACTAATGATCTAGAATAACTTTTTTGTCTGCAATAAAATGTTCCTTTCTAATGCTGACTCCATAAAGGACAAGTCAACCTTAGTTTTTTTGAATCCATAGGATTCTTAGAGCTCTTTTTGGATCAATTTAATAAATTCTACGTTGAGTTCAGTGAATATTTTCAACATTTCGTCAACTTTGTTATCAATAACTTGCTACGTCATTAAATATTTTATTTCCCGCACAATTAATTTTTTTGATGCTCAATTGAATATATTATTACTCAAGCAATATATGTTTCAAATGGAATATCCGCTGTTTTTTAAGCAGTATAGTCTATTTAGTAACTTTTCTCAGTGTTCGTAAGCTAAAAGAAAACAGTTGACTCTTTAGAATGAGTGTGTGTTGACTACATTTTACGCGCTGTTGAATACTGAAAAATTTTTACATTTGCATGCGTTGGCATCCGGTTGCTTGCAGAGTAGGAAGAGCAGTTAGTGACTTTTTTTCTTCTTTTCATTGAATTTTTTTCCTTTTTTTTTTTTTGCAAAACTTTTTACTTTCCTTTCTTCTCTAGTGGCATGCGAATTCCATTAGCAAAAGTCAGTTTGTTTTTTCTCTTTTCAACTGTTTCGCTTTTATTTCTTTTCAATTTCACAGACGCATCATGCATGGTACGCAGGCCAATTGTCATCTTTAGTATGCATTCTTTTTTCTATGTATATGAATATATAATTTGTAAGTTTGTGAGTATGAACTTTGTGTCTGGATAAAAATGCAAATGTTTACAGGCGTGGCTCGTCAACTACGTTGATTTGCATAGAAATGATGTCAGTGGGTGTAGATTTTTGAGTGCGTTAGTTTTCTTTTCCGGAATTGAATATTTTATGGAATCCTACTTTGCTCATACTAAACTTTAAGCTTTGAAAATAGTTTTGATTGGAAAAATAGACGAGGCATGAAAATTTATTCTTGCATGACCTTCTCTAGTTTTGTTTTTATATCAAAGGAAAGAACATATCGATTTCTGAGACAAAAAGTAGGATGTTTTAAGCTAATTTTGACGAAAACTAGTTTGTTTCAATATATATGGCAAAAAATAGGTTTCTGAGATTTCAAAATTATACGATACGACTTTTGGCACTATCAAAAAAAGTAAGATGCCAGATTTTTGTTGGATATACCAGATTTCAAAGTTATCACACAAAGTAAGGTGCCAGATTTTTGTAGACTATTCGTGAAGAGTTTTAGTTTTTTATATAAGGCTTAAAGCAATAGTCGAGTTTTTGTTCTCAGATTTCAAAATTATCACAAAATGTCAAATGCCAGATTTTTGTAGACTATTCGTGAAGAGTCTTGCTTTTATAAATAAGGGTTTTAAGCACTAGTCGAGTTCTGTTCTCAGAGTTCAAAATTATCACAAAATGTCAAATGACAGATTTTTTGTAGAATGTTCGTACATCTTTTTTACTTTTTATATAAGACTTAAGCTCTTAGCACTACTCAAGTCTTTAGATGCCTTAATTTCGAAAAAATTTACCGTGCCAGATATGTGAAGAATGTGCATTATAGTGGCTTTCATTCTAAGAAACATTCTTTTCTATTATTGTATATTCTTCTCTATGGTATTCTATTCTGAATTACAATGTCTGAGCCGCTGTATCAATTTCCTATATTTTTTATAATCCTACAAACTTCCTGTTCCAATGCTTAGATAACAACCATAATATGAATACAAATACGCAAGGACATCATTTTTACAAATTTCTAAGTGCGAAATAAAACAAGTTTATTGACAGGTAACATACTGCCTTAACAATTTTATAATAAAAAGAAACCTGAGGAATGTAAGGGCTACATAAAAAAGCACTTATCCTCAACACTTATAATTAGAACACCATGACTGCCACAGACAGGTGAGTGCCGAAGAGCTTAAGTCATTTATTTAATTCTAAACAGTTTGCTGTAATGCCATACATAGACAAGAATAAGTATTCAGAGCGAAAGTAAACACGAGTCAAGAAATCTAATAAAAATAAAAGAGAAAAAATAACATAAAAAGAATAAAATAAAATGCTGAAAAGCAGCTCATGAATTGTAAATTTTAAGCTTTATTACATTTCTTTACACTTGAAAAATTGTAAAAAACAAAATGAAAGAACGGAAGGAGCCAGCAGCTTTTAAATTTCCGCACAAATACAAATACAAAGTGGCGCAGCATTTCTATGCATTATGAACCAGCTAGTATTGATAGTAGTAGGCTAGCGGAGATAACACTACCATAGCTACGTATGTGTCTGTATTTGTCAGGTATGCTGCAACAGTGTTGCCAACACATGTACATGGTATGTTCTACGTGAACTGGGCTTAGTTTATTAAAAAGAACCGTGTGCTCATACAAGTTTAACAAATCTTATTATTTCCACAAATTGCAATTATAGCTGGCAACTCTACTACCTTTTCGATAGTAATAGTCTAATATTATTGTTTCGTTTATTTTTCCAGCTGCCTGCTACAACAAGACACGTGTCGAAATAACTCATACCGTCTATTCAACACATCGTTATAACAATAAAGCCAATAAAATTGTTGGCAACAGCAGCCGCAGCAGTAGCAGATAAACTGAAGTGTGAAAGTTGAAACGCCTAAAAGCCTACTAAATAAAATGATTCACACAAAAAACGTAAAAGAAAAATACAAAAAAATAAATAAATATTCACAGGAAATAAGCAAAGAAAAAAAAAAACAAAATAAAAAACATGAACATGACTTTGAAATTTATTCATAGCAGCTGTTGTTAACACATATACGCACACTCGCACTCACTCACACTAATAAAAGTTGGATTAAATGTATAAGTCAACATTAAGGACTCAAACCCTTGCAAAGCGCAAGCGAACTTAGTGCGCTGTTTGCACACATTAAAAGCAGTCAAAAGTCATAAAGCAAATATGGCCACACACAAACACAGTCGCAACTGTGCAGGAAATATATGTTTTATATGAAACACAAATAGAACTTTGGGTTTTTTAGGGTTTTACTTGGCCAAGTATATGTTTAATTGTGAGATTGAAGAATATAATGTTTAAAGAAAAATGGCTAGTATTATGCATAATGTATTCAAAGAAAAATTTTACTAAAGCTTGAAGTCAAACATATTATATCTGAGGTCAAACATCATCAAAAGAATTAATATGTGAAAAAACTGATATTTTGTAAGCATTCAACAAAAACTGATTATAAAATATCATTAAAAAGTTATAGGGGAGATGTGTGTACCTTGGTCCGCTTTTTAGTTTTTTCAATGTGCTGGATGTTCCAAAAAAGTTTCTGTAATTTTTTGATTAAGTTATATTTCTACAATGCTTTCAGCATCAAATGACGTGACAATGATAGCTCTATGTCTTACCATTGAGTAGAAATATTACTTTTTCCATTTCAATCTCAAACGGTCCAAGGTACACCATGCAAGTGTACCTTGGACTACAAAAAATAAAAGAGAATATAATGTATATAGGTAATAAATTATGAAAGAACCATTTTTTATGTAATCAAAAGTAACATTTTTTTCAATAAAAAAAATAAAATCAATCATAAACTAAAATTATAACAAAAAAAAGTGCATTTAGAAAAAAGCCATTAATTAAACAAAAATGGTTGCAAATAAATACATTAATCACGGAAATATTAATAATAGTATTATATTGAAAGGCGATTATGGCTTCCTGTTTGCCCGTCGAAAAAGACTCGCTGGTTAATAAGCATAGGTCCAAGGTACACACAGACAGCATGTTTTAAAAACTGTTAGCACACATAACTTATATTAATAAAAACATCTAAAGCACAATAAAAGCTTAAAACAATAACTAAACTTCCTTCCTGATGTTGTAAAACTGAAATATTACAAGTAGGTTTTTCACAAAACGTTGCGTAGTTTACTCCAAAAACTAATTTTTACAAGCCAAAAACACTTTTTCCGTCACTTTTTATACACGCATACAGCTTGATGGTCTGAAGTCTACTAATATCAGTCAGCGGTATGAGTGGAAAATTCCATAGAAGAACATTATCGTACACGTGCAACTGTTAAGTGGCAACCGGCACTTGAACCGAGGTACACTCGGACCAAGGTACACACATCTCCCCTATTAAATGTTTTCAGAGAGCTTAAAGATATGCATATAATGATCTGTTCACCTAAGAATAGATATCTGAGGATCACTTCGACTCCTTGAGATGAAGTATTCCACGCCAAGCCAGCTAACATAAGGTCTCAATACCTTTTTTCAAATGCTTATAACTTTTCCAATAACATACTTAATAGATGAACTTTTATATTAGGAAAGGTTATTTTCAAACAAACTTTTTACAAAAAATATGAAAAAAAATTTTATAAAATTTTCAAGTTTTGTATTTATTTTTGCTAATGATAATACTTCACGATTTTTCCAAAAAAAAATTTAGTAAAAAGTTTCATATGTACATTAGGGCTGTTAAAAAAAAAAATTTTTTTCGAATTTCTTAGATATACTTTGGCATCACGTTCTACGTCATGACAGAATATCCCATAAATTTTTTCAGATTTTTAAATGCATTTTTAAAGGTGGCTCAAAGCAAAAATATATTTTTAATATTTTTTTTTAGCATTAATTATAAAATGTTGGCAAACAATTTGGAAAATTTGTTTTAGAGTAACATAAAAACATTCATTTTGTTTGTTTTTTAATGAACTTTAAAACCTACGTTGTAATTTTGACAAAAAAACATTTTACATCTCTTAAAAAACGAAAAACTGCCTTAAAACGGCGAAGTTTAACGGTTTTTCAAAGAAAAAAGTCATTGTGCTTTAAACGAAATGAACATTTTTTAATTAACAAGATCTCATTTGAAAGAACCTTTAAAAACCTTCAAGACAAGACATGTTAAGACTTTTTTGGGCCAGCAGGCTCGATGATATAACGTTTGAAACATGGTAATGCAGCCCCGTGAAAGGCAAAACGCTTTTTTACTCAGGAGGGAGGCATTTTACAAAAAAGTGCACATGACATAAAATGCTTAGAATCATCCAAGGAACAAGTGTGAAATGTTTTTTTTTTTTTTTTAAATTTATTAAAAATGATGTTAAAAAAAAAATTTTTTCTAGAACAAAATAAAAACAAAAAAAAAAAAACAATTTACGTTTGTTCCTTGGATGATTCTAAGCATTTTATGCCATGTGAACTTTTTTCGTAAGATGCCTCCCTCTTTAGTAAAAAAGCGTTTTGCCTTTCACGGGGCTGCATTACTATGTTTCAAACGTTATATCATCGAGCCTGCTGGTCCAAAAAAGTCTTATCATGTCTTGTCTTGAAGGTTTTTAAAAGTTCTTTTGAATGAGATCTTGTTAGTTAAAAAATGTTCATTTCGTTTAAAGCACGATGACTTTCTTCTTTGAAAAACTGTTAAATTTCGCTTTTTTAAGGCAGTTTTTCGTTTTTTAAGAGGTGTAAAATTTTTTTTTGTCAAAATTACAACGTAGGTTTTAAAGTTCATTAAAAAGCAAACAAAATGAATGTTTTTAAGTTACTCTAAACAAATTTTTCAAAATGTTTGCCAACATTTTATAATTAATGCTAAAAAAAAGTATTAAAAATATATTTTTGCTTTGAGCCACCTTTAAAAATGCATTTAAAAATCTGAAAAAATTTATGGGATATTCTGTCATGATGTAGAACGTGATGCCAAAGTATATCTAAGAAATTCGAAAAAAAATGTATTTTTGAACAGCCCTAATGTACATTTCCATGGAGTCGCACGTGACCGTCGAACACATTTGAATTGAAAAAAAAAGTCAGAATAAAACAGAAGTGGTTTTCATGGCCAACAATTCAAAAGACAATTTCAGGGAAACCTTGAGCAATATTTCAATGTTGCTAATTTCAGAATGTGTAGCATTGATGTCTTTTAAAACTTGTTTTGATTTTACCCAAAAATGATTTATACTTTTTTTTCATTTAATTTTAATACCAATCGCATGGGTTGTGTTGCACGGGACATGTCGCATGGGACATTATTTTTCCACCATACAAATTGCTTTGGCATCACCAATTTTTCCAAGAAATGTCTTTTGTCCCTAAATATTTTACATGTGTACCAAATCTCATAAGTTATGCATTTTTTTAGGGGCGTCCATCGCCCATTTTCCCAGTGAACAATATTTATTTAAAAAATTCAATTAAGTTCCTCGAAAATGAATACCGATCACAATATCTCCAACATATGACTCCCTTTTATCCACTTACTCAGAAAACTTTAATACTCCGATATAAAATTAAGATAAAGCATTCATAGTTGCACGGAGGAGGAACAAATTTTTCACGGACCGCGATTATTTTTCACTCTTTAACATTTTTTTCGAACATTCTGTTCAATTTTTTCCACTTTTTAAGGAAGCTCTCATACAAAATTGATATTATTATCTAAAAAAAAAAGGAATTAATATGTTCGAGAAAAATGTGGAGAAAGGAAAAATAATGTTGGAGCTTTGGAAAAATCGAAGATTCAAATTGCGTTCGGTTTGGTATAGAATTCCTCATATATATTAGTTAAATATAAGAAATATATGAATTTAATCTGTACGTTAATCGCGGATGATACTAAACACAAAAAAAAGGATTTTACTATGCCTTAAGCAAACGGAATCTGCAATTCAAAATATTTACATTCCTTAAGATTTATTAGTAACATCGAAGAATACTTGAAAGCGCACTATCACGAGGTACTGCCAACAAATTCAACAAACCTCAGCCGCTGGCGTCAAAATGTCTAATGAATTTTAATCATGGCGTACATGATTTGCATATGTTAGAGTCCTGCGGCATTACAAGTGTGTGTATGTCTGTGTATGTGTGTGCGCGCATGTAAAATGCATCATTGAGGCAATCAATAGAGAGCGCAAAGAAAGCGCTGCAAGCACGCTTTAAAACGTCGCTGACGCCATCAAGCATACACATTCAATTGACAGACGAGCAAACAGACAGACAACATTCAATTTGAATATCCATGAACTCACTTTTAACTTGCATAAGGATACCCTAAGGACGTGCATTTTTCCTATGTAATTTATTTTTAAGATATTTGTTGCATGTCTCTCTGTGTGTGTATGTATGGACTGACGCAAGTGTCGTTTTTGTCACATTAGAAAGTTTTTGTAAATGAAGTGCATATATTTTGCAAACAAGATGACGTCAACGTTGCTGCCGCTTCCTGTGACGTTGACATAGAAAACAACTTAAGCTGCGCGCTCGAATTTTGTGCTCTGCTTTTTTTGCTGCTGCTTTTTCTTACAACGCCAGTGATGCAAAAGATGGCGGCAACATCAACATGGCGAGATTTGTTGACGACGCGTAAAGCAACAGTAACAGTAACAACAACAACAGCAATAACAACAAGAACAACTAGCACTTATGCCTTAATGCGAAGTCGTGCGCAATGTGATGCGCCTGCTAACTTCGTTGTATTGCATGTGTGTGTTGGTTTCTTAGTTGTTGATTCGCTTTACTCGTTAGTCGTATTTCACATTGCATACTTGCAGGCGTTTTCAAGGTTTTTTTTCTTTTTTTCCAGTGCTGTTTCTTTCGTTTTCTTTTCCTTTCTTTGCTTCTTTCCTTTTGTGCCACTTTAATACTTTTTGACAAATGTTCCGTTGTAGTCACATTGCAATTCGAATGGCTCTAAAATTGCATGACATCAAGAGCACACACACATAAATATATGTGGGTGATTCTCCAAAAAATTTACCATTCAATGTTCCGGGGCTCAAAACCATGTTTAAATTTAAGATTTGATATTTTAACTATTTAAAACAGATACCTAACCTGAGGTTTTATACGAATTGCTTGAAAAAAAAAAAAATTTGTTTTCAATATTTTACTATGAAATTATAACATTAAGTGTTGAAAACTCATTCCCCGTCCTGTTCTGAACCCCTTTTTTGTGTACTTAATTTGACCGTTCCGCATATTACGATATTTCCTGAAAAAAAAACTTACAGGGCATTGTTTGTTTCAACTACTGTTTTTCTGTGTTAACTCTTAGAAAAATTTTGCTTTTTCGATAGTGGGTGTTCGTATGTTTTTTAAAAAAAAAAGTTTTAAAATTTTGTAAAGAACGTATGTGTGCATCATTCTCCGCGTAAGTTTTTTTTATATTACTAAGCATATTATTTCATCTTTATATAATTTAATCAATAAACCATTAGAGGGGCTATACAACAGTTTCAACTTTTTAAAAGAAATACTATTTTCATTCTAATATTACTGTTTTTGCAACATTTCGTCATTCTCCGTTGATTTTTTCCAACATTTCGTCATTCTCCTCTTTTAGTAACCCTCCACGTGCTTGTTTTTTGTTAGTTATGCTCAAACTTTTTGCTTAAAATGTAAAAATTAAAATATAATCTTAAAACACTTAAATAAACTTAAATAAACCTGATTATTTGTAAAAATCTCGTGTACCTTTTACTTTTTTGACTCATTTTTACTTTTTTAGCTTCAGAAACACTTAGGTAAACTTTGTTAAAATATAGCAAAACCTTCGGTGTTGCCATCCGGTTTGTTTCTGTTAATTTCGCTTAAGCCATTTGTTTAAAAAAAAATAAAATTAAGTCTTAAAACACTTAAATAAACTTTTCAAAAATCAAACAAAATTTTTTAGGGTTGCCACCTGGTTACAATCGAAAATCTTATAAAATACTTACTTTTTCTGAATAAATTTAAATTTTTGGGTTTCAGAAACGCTCAAATAATTTGTTTTAAATTTTACAAAACTTCTGGTGTTGCCACCCGGTTTTTTTTTTTTTTGTTACTTTCGCTTAAACCAAGTTTTTTAGAAATAAAAATTTAAAGACGCTTAGATAATTTTTTCAAAAATCCAACGTAAATTTTTAGGGTTGCCACCTGGCTATTTTTGAAAATCTTATATAAGTCTTACTTGTTTTAACCCTTTCATGCCCATTGTTGCCTTTAGGCAACATTGTGTATTTGCGCCCAAAACTCGGTTATTTAATAATTTTTTCGCCAATTACGAATTTGGTTCAATAGTTTGATATATGTTGCTTGCTAATTATAAGATTTACCTTCATAAGCATTAATAGTTATCATTTAATTATGTTCTTTCTATGTCCATACGTGCGAAAAAAAAATATGCAAAAAGTGGATGTATATTTAATATTATTAAAAACCAATATATATATATAAGTTTAGATCAAAAAGGTCATAAAATATCTAAAAACATGTAAGAGAATCAGAAAAATAAAATAATAACACAAAAAATGTCTTAGTTGTTCCTCAGGAATTTTCTAAAGTCAATGTTGCCTATGAGCAACTTTGGGCACTAATGGATATATTTTGAATAATTTTATCTTTTGCATTAGGGATACTTTCCATGGCTAAAAATCATAAAAATATGCAAGTTTGATTGAGAAAACTCCTCTGATAGAGAGTGGACCAGAAAAAAAGCAAAGAATAGTAAATTTTCAGAATATTGAAGAAAACCCACAACAACCCAATACAGAGGTGAAAATATTGAAGTGAGTTTTCTGGAGAGTATATTCACGAAGACATGGAAAATGAATTTGAATCAAAAATATAAAACGAGATTTTTGATAAAATGAACTTTGGAAATTTTAAAATGACTTGGTGTTTCAGGAATTTTATATGAGTTCTGTCTGTAAGTTGGAGAGGAACCACATAAAATATTTTGATTAGGAATATATTCAGGCATTGTTCAACATTCGATCTCCAACATTTCCAAAAATTTCAATTTTAAAGTGTTTTTCTATAATGGTTTTACTTCTAATGATCGAATTATAAGATAAACGTTTCTGAGAAGCACTACCGTGTACAGAATTTGATCTTGGGGGAGGGGTTTTCATATAAAAAGCGAACGGGAACTATACTGAACACTAAATTAGTACAGTTATATTTGGGTAAAAATCCTTCCTGGGGGGTTGAACTTGCAAAACCTCCGTGTGCACAGGCCTGCTTAAGGGTAGGAACAACTTGTAACAATCTTCTAGGAAACTGTTTTCTACGTCGAAAAAGTAGTTATGTAGCTTAAGAGGACGAGGAGCACACTATAAAGCTTTTGGGTAATCCTAGTTCAGCTATTGATAGCTTTAATGACCAAATGGGAGGTTTTGATCTTTCCAATATGTTGCTGGAACTATATGCGATTAACCATCATTTCAAGAAATTCTATCTGCGCATAGTATCTTGGCGCATAAATGTATTGTATGCATTTTATCTCTTACTCTTACTTGAGTATAAGGCCAATATGCAATGAGTTTGATCCTGAATTCTAAGACACTTCCGTTGGAGTTCCTTTTCCAAAGACCTTTTCCCGGTGACTTTTGATATACCACTACCTAAGCCGCCTTGTGGATGCCACTCAAGTGCTGTAAATTTCGCTGTATGGTCTTCGGATCTCTTTTAGGTGTAATTCATATTTTGGGATGGTGCATAAATGTGGCAAAAGTAGATAGCTTTTCAACCACAGAGATATAAAATATGATAAAACAGGAAATTTCAGTTAGATATAGCTGATGAACAACTGCCACGTTGCAAATAAAACAGCACAGTGCAAATTTGTCATCTGCTTCAGCTAAAACCGCTTCAACTTCTATTATAATTTTACACTATGAACTATGCAAAGCTATTGAGGCTTCATCAGATAATATATTGGAAAAAATTCGTATCAAATTCTAAAAAAAAAAATCTATTCAAATTCAATATAAAAACTGGTACAAACCATGTGTAAACGATCAAGAAATTTGTTCATGGCATCCGATTTGGCTATAAATTGGCATAAGCAATAGTTGCATAGTGAAAAAAATTACTACCAAATATTTTTTCAAAATTTAAAAAAATGGCGGAGATATGGGACTTTGAAATTTTTAGGTTAGTTTTTTTTGAGAAGATATAACTTCGGTTGCATTTATCCAATTTTCAATTTTATGGTGTTAAATGATTTGTCTTAAAACAGGCTTTAAAATAAAAACTAGCAAACATTTTTTTTTTTTTTTTATATAGTTTACACTGAAAAAAAAAATTTAAATTGAGTTTCCCAAAATACGTCCTTTTTAATTTTTTTTATTTTTCTTGTAAAAAAAGCTACAAGTGTCACTTACCAGTCCTCCAAAAATTGGAGTGGGCCTCCCAGTGGTTCTCCAGAAAAATAATAAAATGTAGCATCTTCCCCAATTTTTCAGTACATTTTTTTAATTTAAAATTTTTATTAAAAAAAATTTTTAAATGCTGAAAATAGTTTATTGACTGTTTTTTTGCTTGTATAGTACTAATATAAAAACCAACGCACTTTTTTCAAATTCAAATTAACCTTTAATTAAAAATTTCAAATTCAAAAAAAATTGTACTGAAAAATTGCGGCAAAAGCTACATTTTATTGTTTTTCTGGAGAACCACTGGGAGGCCCACTCCAATTTTTGGAGGACTGGTAAGTGACACTTGTAGCTTTTTTTACAAGAAAAATAAAAAATATTAAAAAGGACGTATTTTGGGAAACTCAATTTAATTTTTTTTTTTTCAGTGCAAGCTATATAAAAAAAAAAAAAAAAATGTTTGCTAGTTTTTATTTTAAAGCCTGTTTTAAGACAAATCATTTAACACTATAAAATGGAAAATTGGATAAATGCAACCGAAGTTATAGCATCTTAAAAAAAACTAACCTAAAAATTTCAAAGTCCCATATCTCCGCCATTTTTTTAAATTATGAAAAAATATTTGGTAGTAATTTTTTTCACTATGCAACTATTGCTTATGCCAATTTATAGCCAAATCGGATGCCATAAAAAAAATCTTGATCGTTTTGAAATGGTTTGTACCAACTGTATTGTTCATTAATTTTATTTTATAAAGTTCACTAGCAATGCCCAATGTTGCCTATAGGCAACATCTTCCAGAGAACAAACTAGGATATGGAGGACCTTGAAATTAAAAATATTTGTTCTTTAGGTCTGTACTGGCAACTGTACAGCCTCAAAAAAATTTTAAGTCCCCCCAAATTAATTCGGGCACGAAAGGGTTAATTAATTTAAATTTTTAGTTTCAGATAAACTTTTCTGAAATCGTATAAAAATTTTTAGGGCTGCCACCTATTTTTTGTTTTTTTTTTTTAGTTTTGTTTAAACCAAATTTCGGTTCGATGAGTTTTTAACGATTTAAGCGTCGATAAATTTTTAATGATTTAAACTATTAGTTTTAGTGTGAAATTATAATGACGAACGTAAGAAAATAATAATTTAAAATAAATTTTAGAACGCAGCCATCTGGGAACCCTAAGGATTTATGTTGTATTTTTCTAAAGTTTATTTAAGCGTTTTGAGACTAAAATTTTATATTAAATTTTTTAATAAATATATCGTTTAAGCGAAACTTAAAACAAAAAATAAATATGGCAGCCCTGAAAGTTTATGAAAGCTTAAAAATATTCCACAAGTTCCAATCATCATATCCATTATCTTTAACTAATAAAGAATTAAAAAAAATATGTGGGAACAAAAAACGGAATTTTTTGGTAAATTTTTTGAAGATTTACCCATCACGCCATCATTCAACTCGAAGTTGAAAAGTGTAGCAAATTGAAGTCACAGCGAATGTGACAATGACGAGAAAATGATTTGACAAAGAAAATGCTCTTTGTGCTATTGTGCAGCAGCAGTGAATGTGTGACACTCAAATGTGTGAATTAAAGTGCATTACCATACAGAGTGTTGCTGGAGCTAAGATTTTTTAAACTCAAATTTAACTTTTGTGTGTTGTTAATAAAACACGTAAGCATTGAACCCAGTATTTCTACAAACACATGCATTTTTCTATAGAAATCCCTACGAATCTTCAACATATCAAATGGCAATGTCGTCAGCGTTATATTACAACAAATTTCATTTCAATGTTTGCTTGTATATATGTTCTTATGAAAATTCCAACATCCTTTCGTAGTCAATCTACTCATTTTTCAAAGGATTTTTGCATTTGCAAGAGATTTCATTTTATTTTTCTCATTCTAAGAATTTTCCACTTATTTTGTGCAAATTTTAACACTTCAACTTATTTTGTTTGTTTCACTTTGCTTTTTCAATTTCATTTTACATGTTATTTTTTCTCTCTTTTTCCCTTTTGTAGCATATTTGTGTGACATTTTTTCTAATAGTTTTCATGTCAAACTCATTTTATGCACGTTATCCTTGCTTTGGTTGTGTGACTGCAAAGATGCTTGTGTGATGTTAAATAGTTGCAACACATGTGGCGCTGCATGTATGTTAGTAATCATATGTATGTGTGTAGAGTGAAATGATTTTGTATGCGTGATTGCTGCTTTGTTTGCTAAGGGGTGCATGGGGGGGAGAGAAATTATAGAAAATTGCAACTTATGCAATTTTAAATTCAAAAAAGCATTGCGCAAAGAAAACTTCATTAACAGAGAAAATGACAATTGCGCACTTGATACAAAAAACAGAAATTGTGGCAATTGACACAATGACGCATGAAAAATGTTAACATTCAAGGAATATGATTTCTGTGTATTTTCTTTTAACTCCTTGCAGGAAGAGCAATTTTTCAAGTCCTTGCTATGACTTTGATTTCTTCGCACACACAACTTTCTCTTTCGACGACAAAGCAATGACGCAAATCACTTCATTTCAGTCTTTGATGTCACATTTATTTGTGCGCCGCTAGAATAAGCCATAAGTTATATATGTGAATGACTGACTGACTACTCGTGCAAAAATAGCTGGCATAAATTTGTCCTTTCGTTTGTTCGCAAAAACTGTCTTGGCATAAATTAAGCAGTGCCAACATATAGAGACATCCCATAAACACATACATTTACAAAATAATGGTAATATACTCCGTACATATGCGTATAAAGTTGGATTAAAATGGTACCGCACGCGCGCTTGTGTGAGTGTGTTAACAAAGCATTAATCCTGTGAGCCTTGAATATGGTTTATGTTGTATAAACACGCTGCTTTGTGTGTGTACGTTATATGGGAATATATTGCGCATAGGTTTTATTTAAGGGCAGTAGGGGGGGACGGGATAGAAGGTAGGGGCGTTGGATTAGTTCCGAGATTTGTGTTATTGTATTGCCAACAAGCAACAATAACAATAAATTGAAGCAGATAATGTGTATGCGACGACGACGACCGACGAACGCGTCGTTATTTAGTATGGCAATGTACTGAGATATCTACGTGTTACGGCATGGAGTTAATTGCCTTTGGCACAGATTTTAATTGAAGTTATAATTTAAGCGAATGGTATGTGACACTGAGTATTTTCGGTTGCCCGTGAAAATGGCTGCCACAAATTTAGCCAGTAAGTAGATTTTTTCAGAAACATTTGCACAGTCACTTAGTATGCAATTTATTGTAAAATTGAGTTTTTGGTTTAAAATGAAGAGCTCTCGATAGAGATTGAGATGTCTATTCATATGAATGAAATCTTTTCAATTCCTCTACTCTCATTTTTTATGGTACAGTGGATATTAACTAAGCCAAACGTTCACTAATTCGAAATTATATCAAAAGTATTCATTATACCGAATTGGCAGATAACTTGGCAAAGAGTTGCGCACTCAATACTTTCGTAGGCTTAAAACTTTTCTGCGAAGCGAACAATAGTTTGAAAAATAGCATAATTCGAAAATGGCCACTAGAGAGTCCAGAAGAACATCAGGCAAGCAATCAATTCAAAACGTGTTAACCCTTTCAGGAACATAGGGACATATGTGTCCCAAGACAAAAATAAATTATATTTAAATAAGTAAGAAACCGATATATGTAATTTTGACATTTATCCTAAACGCTTCCTTCAATCCTATTAAATCTGGCAACACCATCAGAAGCACCGTTAATTTTTGTATGATCATTCTTATGTGACAGTTCGTGTGGTGAACTATTGCTCTACTTTACAGCAGAATTTATAGTTGTTTAATTGTTTTTATTCATATTATAGTGTGAAATAATTGTTGACATGTAAATAAATTGTTGTTTTATACATCAATTGAACCATTATTTAGGTTTAGTATATTGATAAATCATAAAATTCAAAATGGGACACCGGTGTCCCTATGGTCGTAAAAAGAAACTTTTCAACTCACTTTTGTACTACAATTTTACCAATTTCACAGGCAATCAAAATAAAAAAATTTAATGAAACTGTTAGTAGACATATCTACTGTAAAGTACTTTTTGACACTGAATTCGTATTCGAGAGGCCAGAATTGCTCATATATTTCAGGATTTTGAGATATCCGTGCTTGAAGCTAAGAAAGCGCTTTTTTTCAATCTTGCGGTGTAGTTCCAGGAGATGGTTTATTTTAATTCTTTTGATGGCATCAAATAGCCCTAATCTTACTTATCAAACCATACCTTCAAATTTTTTCAATTGTACCCTTACTTTCCGAGTTATCACCCTTTGTAATAAGGGCATATTTTCCCCATATAAAAATGTATGGGGAAAAAGTCTCTCTTAGCGACCATAGGGATACATCTGCCCCAGAAAATTCTTCTGGAAAACCTGCTACATACGTTAGCGATTTGTATACAATTTAAGGTGTGTCCTCGACTATATTATGGTTCTTTTGTCGTCTTCTTCTTGTCTGTCTTTTTATTGGATTATACGACACTACGTTTCTGGAAAACCATTGTTTTTAAGTATTTTTAGTATTTTGTTCTAATTGTGTCTATGATAAATGTTGCTAATAATATTAAGTACTTTTTGAATGCAGTTTTTGGCCGTGTTGAAAATTGTATTTTTGGGGTGCTTGGATGTAAAGTTAATTAATCATCTGGTTGTCATAGGCTTTTGGTACCACTCAGTTTAAATCATGTTGTCTTTCCTTATAACAATTGTATCTAAGTAGGGGAGTTTTTGATTCTTGTTCTTTTTCAATCATACATTTTTTTCTTAGTGCATTTAGTGTTCTTTCTATTTCGTCTTTTTTTACTATGGCAAACAAGTCATCTACATATTTTGTGGTCATCCGAAGTTTTAAGTTCAAGATTATCTAAGCATTTGTCTATTAACTTCTCCATAACGATATCAGATATTTCTGGTAATGCCAGTGAACCTATTGGCAAACCTTTCAGCTGTTTATAAACTTTATCATTATATAGTATTTAAAATATCACATGTCTTTTATGCAAAACCTAGTTGCGTCCATAAATATTTTCTTCGTAATCTTTATATATTGTTCAATAATTGTCTTTTTTTGTCAATTGTATTAATAGCAAAATCTACAGGTATGTTGGGGACTAAGGCAATTACGTCAAAAAAAGACTAAGGTTTCATCATCATCTATATGTGAATTGTAAAGTCTGTTTTTGAAGTTAATTGCGTCTTTTACATGATAGGTATATTGAGTTTTTTGTCGAATTATCTAATATTCTAACTAAATACTGGCATAATATGTAGGCTGTTGGGTTGATGGAAAGGCATTATGCATTTTAGGGAGACCGTATATCCTTTGCGCAGTTGCTGTTTTAATTGTGATCTTTAGTTTATCATGGCTTGTGATGACGTTGGCTATACATAATTTATCGAGGATTTTATTGTTAGTTTCCTGCAATGTTCTTTTTTTCGTTATACCAAATTATCAGAATGTTCTTTACATCAAACTGGCAGTTATATCATTATGTTCGTAATATCGTAGACACTTACTCATATTTTGGAAAATGTTGGTAATATCAAAAGTGAAGTGTTCTTTATACCAAATTGCCAGTATTTTCGTTATATCAAAATGTTCGTTATGTCTACGTAAGTGTTCGTAATATCAAGAGATTCGCTAATAATTCACAGAATAGTAGAATATTCTATTATTTTCACTTAGTACCTACCTATGGACATTTTTTTTAAGTTGATAGCTGAATAATAAGCCGGTTCGAGACGACAATGAATGATATCTTAGTATATGTATTTTCCATGATGAAGTGGATATTGTCCAAGCCAAATGTCAATTTGTCTAGTACGGTTCACCAAATCGAATGTGTTTGCCATATTGAAATGGTTCGTTATACTTAATTGCCAAAAAAGTTAATTATTTGTAATTAATCGAAAACGCATATTCGTAATATCAAAAGTGTGCGTAATATAGAGATACGTTTTTTATTAAACTGTCAGTATATTCATAAATTAAAAATATTCGTTATATTCACATATACGTTCGTATTATCCAAAGCACTCATAGAAGTGTTCGTAATATCAAAAAGGGGATTCCTTTAAACTCGTAAAAGCCTCGAAAAGCACGTAAACCTCGAAAACTTTCGAGTCTCGTAAGCAAAATTTAAAAATTTGTATGAAAAGAAAGTTTACCAGGCCTCGAAAACTTACGAGGCATATTTGATGCGTAAATAGCCTCGAAAAAGTACGAGAGCGATTGTTGTCAAATAAATGTATTGAAAAAATATTTTTTGTTTTGAAAATTGAATTTGAATTGAATGTTTTTCGAATTATATGACAGCCGATACGTTGCTTACACGTTTTTAGAAATGTGTGTTCCTGAAAACAAGCTCGTAAACTTTCGAGTTTTTCATGGTTTACGAGTTTACGAGATTAAAGGTATCCCCTTAAAGTTTTTTTGTAGCAACAAATTTGTTTGTAATATCGAAAATATTCGTAATACAAAAATATTTGTAATATCACAAGATTTTTTAATAACGAAATGTTTCTGATATCAAAGGATGTACTGTAGTTTCTTAGAATATTTACTGAAAAATATGCTAATATTTATTTTTGATTTAAATATTCGCTGGTTTTTATTAGAGTTCATTACTTTAAAGTATTTTTAAGCAATAAAACAATACTTTCAACATGCTCGCTTCATGCACAGCCACGTGTAATCAACGGCATGAAACAACGAAATGAATTTTGATTTTGCGATTGTTACTCCTTAAGCGTGTATTCCCGACACATCTATTTAAAAACTTAAAAAAGGCAATTTTGGTATTTTCCAAAAACATTGGTAAATTAAAAATTGCTGATGATTCTTCTTTTCTATAAAAAAAAATGTAATTTCGAACTATCACAAAAAATAAAGCGAACTTAAGATAATTAATTCCATTTCGACACCTAATGCCTCGCTTCTGCAACTTAAGCTACACAATTTTTTCTCTCTTTAATTTTCTTAACATTTAAAACTTAGGTGTCAAAGAAACTTAATATAATTTTTTTTTTTTCTTCTTTTTCAATACGAATTTCCATGTTAAGAAGTTTGAACTTTTAACAGCAGAGAAGAAAATTCAGCCAGAAACTTTTAATTAAACGAACTTCAACAAATTAACCTACTTCAACCTGATGCCTAACCGTTAAGCGTAGAAAAATCTGTTCAAAAAGAGAAGAAAATTTGCCAACGAAAAAAAAAATCGAAAAGTAAAAGCGCCAAAAAAATGTCAGTTAAATTTGAATAAAAATAAAAGGTAGTAAAACGCTACCTTTTACACAAAAGCACGCCACCGCATACATTTTAGATGCCATGCATCTTTAATTAAAGCAGAAAAGTAGTGGTGTAAGCGTTGCCAACTGCCAACGAAAAGTGTTTCACCTTTGCTATAGCTGCACAACATTAATGTGGTACTTGAAATAACCGCAGCTAAAGAGAGCGGTGATATTCTTTTTTTTTTTTGCTTTTTTTAACAATTTCTCCCTCCAAAAAGTAAAAACTTTTCACTTTCGCTGACACAGCGAACTTTGATTGCTATACAAAAGTATAAAAAAGCAAGCTCACATATACGATTTGCCAGAGCTGAAAATGAGGTAGGGTAGGTAGTATAGGCCTATATCATAAAATTTTCCAAAAAAAAAAAAGAAAAATTCCACAGGCATTTTTTAGCATAAAATTTTTCGGTAAAATCTTTTTATACATCCAGTATAAAAAATAGTAAACGTATCTTATTTCAGGGGCTTTTAAAAAAGTGTTCGTTATATCGAATGTTCTCACTAAAACTAAAGTGTTCGCTATATTTCTTATATAAAGAGTGTTCATTATATCGAAGGTGTTCCTTTTATCGAAATTTTTGATTAAATCCAGTATAACGAATGACATACCTATTTTTTCGCCATATTAAAAGTGTTCGTTATATTGATGTGTTGGTTTAAAAGGAAGTGTTCACTATATTGAAAGTGTTTATATAATAGGAATTGTTCGTTGTATCAAAAGTGTGAGTTATATTGAGAATGCTCATCAAACAGGAAATGTTCGTTATATCGAAAGTGTTAATTAAATTGAAATTGGTTGTTGGACAGGAAGTGCTCGTTATGTGAAAAGTCTTCGTTATGACAAAAGTGTTCCTTACACGAAATTTTTGGTTAAATCGAATACTTGTGCAAGTTACACTAGAAGAGTCTTTCTTGCATGACTTGCATTCATTATTCTATTCTAGTGTTATATCAAAAGTGTTCAATATATCAAAAGTGTTCCTTATATCGAAAGTTTTTGTTAAGTCTAGTATAACGAATGACAGATCAAATATAAGTGAGTTTTCAAAAATTGGAGGCGTTTGTTTCATCGAGTTTTTTCGCTAAATGTGAACTGTTCGTTTCATCGAAAGTATTCGTTATATTGAAAGTGTTCGTTAAATCGAAAATGTTGATTTAATAGGAATTGTTTGTTATATTGTATCAAAAGTGTATAGAACAAATAACAGCTGAACTGCTAAAGGCATGCGCCATAACATCAGCTAAAATTCTGCATCCTCTGCTCACCAAATTCTGGAGCGAAGAGCGTTTGTCAGAAGATTGTCTACATGGCATGTTAGTCAAATTGCCGAAAAAAGGTGACCTAAGCGAGTGCCGAAACTATAGAGGCATTACTTTGCTCTCAGTACCATCAAAAGTATTGACGAAAGTGCTTCTGAACCGGGGTAACAAAAAACTTGATTCGGCCATTTGAAAGCAGCAAGCAGGATTCTGGCGAAACAGATCATGCGTGTATCAAATCAACACGCTCAGAATAATTGTCGAACAATCATGCGAGTGGCGTGCTGCACTTCAACTTGCCTTCGTAGACTATAGCACTTCCTTTGACAGTGTCTCCCGAGAAAACATCTGGGTTTCACTGCAACGAAGAGGTATTGCCGCAAAGGCCATAAACTTAGTACGTGCACAATATGAAGGCTTTAAATGCAGTGTGTTACACAACGGGTTGTTGTCACCGACATTCACCACTAATTCAGGCGTACGGCAGGGGTGTTTACTATCACCATCACTCTTCCTTATCGTTCTTGATGATATCCTAGATAAAGCTCTTAATAAGGCCAAAAGGGGTATTCAATGGAACTTTACCGAACATCTGGAAGATCTCGACTACGCTGACGACATCTGCCTCTTATCGTCCAAACATTCAGATATGCAAAGAAAAATTGAAGACCTTGTCTTGGAATCAAAAAAGGCCGGCCTAAAAATCAACGTATCCAAGACTAAAAGCATGAAGCTAAACGCAAGCAATGACATCAAGTTTAGAGCTGGCAGTGATGACATCGGAAACGTCGATAGCTTCACGTATTTAGGCAGCATTATCTCCATGGATGGTGGAGCAAAAGAGGATATCAACTCAAGAATAGCAAAAGCAAAAGGCGCGTTTGCTCAACTGAACAAAATATGGTCTTCACCCGTTATATCCACTAAAACGAGAGTGCGTAATTTTGATTCGAATGTGAAATCGGTTTTGTTATATGGGTGCGAAACGTGGCTTTTTACTGAACAACTAACGAACAAGCTGCAAATATTCGTCAACAAATGTTTAAGGCAAATACTAAAGGTTTGGTGGCCTCGCACTACATCAAAAATGCAATCAGAGGGCTATAGCAATCGAGGTCAAGCTGCGCAAATGGAGATGGATTGGTAACACTCTCCGGAAACCACACAGCAAAGTTTGTCGCCAGGCTCTTGAGTAGAATCCACAAGGTAGTAGAGCACGTGGTAGACCTGAAACCAACTGGAAGAGGTCGCTGGAAAAGGAAATCCAAGTATCGGGAAAGTCGTGGCAAGAGATTAAAGTCATCGCAAGGGATCGTGACAAATGGAGAGATTTCATATTGGCCCTATCCTCCTCCTAGGAGTTGAAGGAGAATACATACATACATACATCAAAAGTGTTCGTTATATTGAAATTGTTCATTAAAAAGAATGTGTTCATTATATCGAAAGTAATCGTTGAATCGAAATATATTGTTATGACGAAAGTGTTATTTATAAAGAAATTTTTTGCGATCGTTAGAAGAGTTTTTCTTGGTAGAATCACATTCATTATTGTACTTAAATGAAAACTTATAAAATCTATAGAAATTGAATAAGGTACCCTCCTTAGTTGTAAAAGGTACTACATATAATTTCCCTCCAAAAGTTTTAAAGATAAAAACCACGAAAATTGCGATGCCTTTGTTTTGCGTTAGTACACTTGTATGTGTGTGTGTACTTACACATTAGGGTGCAAGTATACCTACATAAAAGGCATTTTCATGTGTATGTTAATACGCGTTCGTAGGTGAAAATACCGTTTGTCGACAAACTGAAGAAATTCAAATAATTATCATTTTTATGCATTTGTATGTGTGCTGTTAAATGTGTGTTTAAACAATGACTATAAGGTAAGGTAACTGTAAGTGCGTGTGTGAAAAGCAGCGGTTTTGCTTTATTCTTTGGTTTTTTTTTATTACAACCGTTGCACAGCACGCAAGTGAACCAAAAATTTCCCAAGCGCTCTAAGCAAAAGTAGGCGGAAGTGCGTAATGAAAGTTAAATGTACCAACCCAAGGGGAAAAGTAGTGCTTCAAAAACCCTTCTGAAGTGCATCCTTTTCACCAATAAGCGCTTCCGCTCCGTAAGAACAATACTTTCTTTTTAACATTGCATGTCATAGGATGTAAGCGAGCAAAAGCTTACCGCAGCCTTACCAAAAAAGAGTTTTTAAAGCGCTTATTTGTAATGCTGCGGTAAGCGTTTTTTCAATAAAATTAAAAAAAAGAAAAAAAAAGAAAAAAAAAAAAAAAAACTGGCCGCGCCAGGATTTGAATCCACGACCCTAGATATTTTTTTCTTACATTTACCAACCCTTTAGACCGCTCCACCAACGCCCGATGATATGAAGAGGTATTAAATTTGTATATTAAGCAAATGCTGTCCTGCAGCATTACATAGAATCTTTGTGCAATCAGTTTCAATTCAAGTAAGCAAAAGTAAATAAAAATGAGAAATTAAAATAGAAAAGTGAAATAAAAAAGGTTGAATAAAAAATATTTTAATAAAAAAAAAATAAAGCAAAAACAAATAAAAAAACGGAAAAAAAAAATTCCTGGGCTGGGTTCGAACTCACGTTGTTCTTACTGCAGCCTTATATGGAATCATTGTGTAATCAATTTCAATTCGGTTAAACAAAAGTAAATTAATAAGAGAAAGGAAAATAGAAAAGTGAATTAAAAGATGTTGAATAAAAAATATTTAATTAAAAAAAAAATAAAGCAAAAAAAAATTAAAAAAAAGTAAAAAAAAAAATCTCCCGGGCTGGGTTCGAACTCACGTTGTTCTTACTGCAACCTTATAAAACATCATTGTGATAGTGCTTCTATATTTCTATGGGGACAAGCACTTTTGAAGTGCTTGGATCAGAAGCGCTAGAAATTTTTCCTCTTGGGAAGTGCTGACGAGTTGGTGCGTACGTATGTGTGTGTGAATCTTTAATACGTACGTAAACGGTACGGTATCAGCAGCAGCGATATAGTGCGCGCGTAAAATGCTTGGGAATCCAAAAGTATGCCGAATATTTTTCCACAATTCTACTGACTGTCATTGTAGTAGTAACTGGTACTGCCATGAAACAGAGAAAAAATCCATGAAGAGCGAAATACCAGCCAAATAACCCTCATAAATAATGTGCGCTATGTCAGAGGTTTCATGGCTTTTTGTTTTTTTCTTTTTTTTTTTTTTGTTTCTAATTGAAAACGCAGGTGTTAAAAAGAGTTAAGAACAAAGGTAAATTAGTGTTAAAAGTAAGAAAATTTTCTAGGCGGCATGGAATATTAAATTTTCATTTAAAAGGCGGTCGATGGGTTGTTTAAAAGAGCGCTCCTAATGAATGATTTAATTAATGCGTTAATGTTTAATGCAAAGCACAATTAGTTTCTATTAAATGATTTGTTTGTTTCATTTAAATAAAATTCAAATTAATGGTATTAAAAACTTTAGATACGAAGGTTTTTGAAAAAGGCATTTGATTTTTTTTTTTTTTTTTTTGATACAGAAATCAATAAAATCATTTTAAAAAATCCCCGATATTGATAACACACTGTGCAGAAACATTACCACAAAATGAGTTCAATTTATTATACATTTCAGTGCAATTTACCCATTTGATGTCACATTTTACCCCTTTAATCATGTTGGCACACAACTCTTTCCGCCATCGAGTTATCGCAAATTGAGAGAATGACGACAACTGCATTTATGTATGTACGGTGTACTCGTGTTGAAAGACGTACATGGCACCCTTAGTGTTGCAAATTGAAATTAATGATGCTGTCAGAGAGCGTTGACGAAATTGCAAATGAATGTGCGTGTATGTATGTGTATGTGTAGTAAAAAGAAAGTGCCTTTTACTTATTTTGAATTTACTTGTCAATCGCTTTAACCGTGACGGCGCATTGTACAAAAATCATTATTTTACATACACACAAAGTACAAGCCAACACATCCAGCCAAAGCGCCGATCAAACCCAGACAAATTGCCAAAGTATTGACCTTCAACGAAAGTTGATTGGGATGACCCTTGTTTTGGGAGTTTTTCAACTTACATTGTGTTACACAGTGCACCAGAAAAAAAAAACGAGATATGTTCAATAAAGCGAAAAAATTTGGAACAGTCCACATTTTTTTAAATATTCCAAAAAGTTTCCGAAAAATCTATATATAAATAGGCAAACGAAATCGGTTCAGTCCCTGTTTCTATACCTTAGTCTCAACCGATTTGCTTGAGGAGGAGCAGTGCATAAGACTATACTTCTTTTTAATGTGGGCGGTGCCACGACCCTAAATGGAAAAAACGCTCTCACGTCTAAACCGCTACATCGATTTTAACGAAATTTAGTATGAAGATAGGGTAGTATGGAGATAGGGTTAGCACTAAGGATTGATAATATGACCATTATGTTTTTCAGTGGGCGGTACTACGCCCCTAAATGGAAAAAACGCTCTCACAGCTAAACCGCCGCATCGATTTTAACGAAATTTTATATGGAGATAGGGTTAAAACTAAGGAACGATAATATGACCATTATATTTTTTAGTGGGCAGTGCCACGCCCTTAAATGAAAAAAACGTTCTGACAGCTAAACCGCTGCATCGATTTTAACGAAATTTGGTATGAAGATGGAGGTAGCACTAAGAAACGATAATATGAAAATTATGTTTTTCAGTGGGCGGTGCCACGCCCCTAAATGGAAAAAACGCTCTCACGGCTTAACCGCTGTATCGGTTTCAACAAAATTTGGTATGGATATAGGATTGGCACTAAGGAACAATAACAAGACCACTATGTTTGCAGTGGGTAGTGCCACGCCCCTAAATGGAAATCAACACTCTCATGGTGAAAATACTGCATACGATTTTTATAAAATTTGGTGTAGATATAGAGTTAGCATTTTATAGCACGATAGCATGATTGATTTGTATGAATTTTGGTATAGAAAGATATCAAAAACTATTTGCTCTTTAGTACGAGTTACACTCCTCTAAATGGAAAGTACGATATTGCAACTTAGCTGCTGCACCGATGCAGATAACCCGAACCCAAAGGAAGAATATTAAAAGCTTTTGGTGTTTTGTCGACCAAGGAAGGGTATAAAAACTTTTTCCTTTATTTTATGGTCAAATCGAAATGGTCGAATTTTGGCCACAAGGCGAACTCTAGTAATGATAAATGTTCAAAAACATTATAACAATCTGAAAATTCATGAAATTTTAGAAAATTCACAGAAATGACTTCGAAAAATCTTGAAAATTTCTATAAAACCCGAAATATTAAACAGAAATTTCAAAAATGTTGATATATCGAAAAATATTAAGCTTTTCAAAAAAATGCTGTAAGTTTCAAATATTTTTTTAAAAATTCTCCAAATATGAAAATTTGGAAGAAAAAATATTGAAAAATGCGGTACTAAGGTTAAGATATTCCAGAATGTTAAGTTAATGTTGAATGGTGCTAAAAATTAGTGAAATGAAGGTCATTCATAAAAGACGTTCCCAACCAAAGCTCTTCAAATCGGCTATAAATGGAAAATAAAATAGCCAAATAGGCATCAAGGCTTTTTCAAACATTCATTTTGCTTAAATCTTTGAAAAACAAAAGCAAAAAATATAAAGGATGGATGGTATTTTCTTCCGAGAATGTCTATGCCCGAACAAAATCAAACATTTATGGAAAACTGGAAAAAGAATGTTTAAAAAATGGTAAAACATGTGCATAAAGAAAGGTTAGTGAAGTAAAAGTGGAAGAAGATCGAAAAAAAACAGACAACCATAAAAAGGATAAGGAGAAGTAAGGGTTTAGTATGTGGAAGAAGAAGTATAAAAATGAAAAAATTAAAAACCGAAGCAAAAAGTTGGCAAAAATGGCTTAAAAAAAACCTAGAAAAAAAGAAAAATCAAAAAAACAACTGCAGGAGGTGAAGGAGAGCGGAGAAAGTTAAAAGAGTACGGAAAAAGGGAAAAAAAAAACAAACTGAAAAATAATGGAAAAAATGGGTAAAAATTGGAAATAGAAATGCTTAAAAGCGTCAAACTGACAAAACTTAGAGAAAAATGAGGGAGAATTGAATTAAATGATAAAAATACTAAATAACGTAAGGGATGGTAAAGAATCTGTGGAGGGAAAGGGTTTAAAAATGAAAACCAATTATGGGTATAATAAAGGGGGAAGAGGTTAAAGGTAGAGGATAGAGGTACTGTGCAAAAATAATAGATTTTTGAAGTGAAACTTTTTTAACCGCAATAAATGAAAAATTTTAAGGACTTGAGTCATTTTTGCTATAGGACTACAGGGACGTATTTTGTCGACTAGTGTACATTAAATTTAAGTTGCTAGAGTATTTAGCTTTTGGTAATCTTTCATCGTAATAGAAAAAGTTATTTTTGCATAACGCAGCTTAAATGAGACGACATTTTCGATTACTTGTCCAGTTGACATACAATAATTTCTCTTTTGCTACGTTTTTTTTTTTTCTTTTGTGGAAAATTTATTACATGTTGTTGTTGTTGTTGTCGTTAGAGCAAAAAAAAACCAAAAAAAATTGACAGCAGCTAAAGTCTGACAGTTGGAAAGTCTTTTGTATTTTTTCACCATTCATTTTCATTTTTATTAATGACTTTTTGTTGTCCTTTGACGTATATTTCGGGAGGCATTTTTTGACTACCTTTTTTTTGGCTTGCGCAAATTTGTTTATTACCAAGTTAGTATTTGAAGTAAATTTTTTTCAATTTTTTTTTTTTTTTTTTTCTATATCCCAAAGTTCAAAGTTTTTAGTTAAGCGTGCTGTTTTGCTGATTTTCTTAACATCTGATCTTTGCCATACGCTACTAATTAGTTAATTAGCAGTAGATAATAGCATGAAGTAAGTTTGGGTGAATGCAGTTTACTGCACGTGTAAGAGTTGTGCCTTTTTGGCAAATTAAAGGGTTGCGAAAATTTCTTTATGTTGAAAATCGTGCGTAAAAAAAAGGATAAAGGTTAAAATTAAAAGAAAAAGGCACCAAGCTAAAATATTTGCATATTTTTATGCGAAAATATGTTTCAAAAATGCATTATATTTGAAAATTCACTTATGAAGCAATTTAAGTTAGCCTGACGTATGAGCAACATTAACTTAATAACATATCCTTTTAAAAATGCATGCTTAAAATTGGTAGCACTTAGCGGCCTGTAACTAAATTTGAAATTATTTGAGGTATAGCTAGGCGCCCCTTAGAGACAAGGATCAAGCAGTCTAATAGCATATCGGAGCTGCGATATCAACAAACAAATTGGCGCATCGATAATATAAAAAGCATAATTTTACTATAAATTTTAAAAAACCATAAATAACCTTATCTGAGCAAATGCCATAACGTTTGTGTTAATAATTAAGGTAAATAATTAAAACTCAACATTAATTAAAGCATAAATTTTCTTAACAAAACGATATGCTCAGCTTTAATACGCAAGCAAAACTTGGTCAACATACAGCGATTTGTTTTAACAAAGTGCAACGTTACAAAAAATATGCAGGGTAAAGCAACAAACTTTGAAATGAAATTTATGAATCCTATGCGTGGTAGGGATTTTCCACTCTCTGCTTTTGTTTTATCGTTTTGCTTTTCGCATGACTTCTCCATTTTTCAGCTTCTATTTCTATGTGCTTTACGAAGCGCGAGGAGGACGAACTTGTACGCGATAAGGATTTATTACAACGCTGTGAAATGTAATGAGCAAATGTTAGTAACACGCAACATGCTGTATGCAGTTGCATGTCGCTCTGGCATACAAATATGAAAATATGTATGTGTGCTGCAATTGTATTAGCGTAGAATGCATATGTGCGTGTGTGTGTAAACATATCAATTGCAGTTAGCACACACTTATACAGAGCACTGTAATAAATTTGCTGTTACCTTTTTGCGTTATTTCTTTTGATATGCACATGGTGGACAAAAAAGTAATAGAAGAAGTAGCAAAAAGCAATGTATGAAAAGCAGAAAAATTTAGGAAAGAAGTTTTGAAGAAAATATTTCATATAAAAGCTCGCAGAAAACAATGGTAAAATTTTTGGAAAAACCTGGAGAAGAAACTAAGAAGCATAAATTGTGTGTGAATTGATCTTTTTATTCTCTGAGTAAAGTTTATCTGATAAAATAATATTAAAAGTCAGTATTTCGATCTAAGTGCTCCGCAATCAAACTATTACTGGGCTGCAGGAGCTTATATTTACATCTGCAATTGATGATCGGAATCTTCGAACAGATTTTGACAACAGATATATGTTCTTTATGCTTTTCACCAACGTGCCAAACGTTTCCACTATTTCGTACTGTATAGTACTAGTTTGTTTGCAAATAATACCAAATGTATGGGAATTTTTTTTTTTTTATCATATCTTAAGCTCATCTCATTCTGTTTGATTTCTCATCACAGGGTGCGATGAAGATTTAAAAATATTTTCTTTTTTTGAACTTACGTCACAATATATTTGCACATAAAATAGCGAAATGTGTAACTGAGAAAACGAAAAAAAAAAACAACTTGAAAAAGGTGTTAAGAATGCACAAAAAATACTTAAAAAAAGTAATAAAAAGGAAACGCGAACATAATAGAAAAAATATTCTAAAATATGCCATAAATTATGGCAATATACTCAATAAAATAAATCGACGCAGTGTGAAATGTTCGCTAGCACGCTTAAAAGCGTCAACACGTGGCCAATAGAAGTCAATTAAAGTAGGCATGGCCAGTAACAACAACAGCAGCAGCTACGCAATAACGCTTAAAAAGCCAAGTGACTGAGGGAAAAAAACAGCTTATGAACAACAACATAAAAAGCACACTGCGTGTAAGCAAAAAAAAAAAAATTTTTGAAACCTGCCATTTGGATGCCATTAAGAGCTTTTCAGTGTCCAATACAAATTCGATCCTTCCAATAAGTCAAAGTGATGGCACAGTGTTATTGGTGCAGGTTGAATAAAATATATTGTTTTGATTTCTAAAATTTCAGTATTTCAATATCTACTTTTAATATTATCTCCGGTTTTCCGGAACGGAGTCTAAGTGAAGGATGCAGAAATCCTGATATCCTGATTGCACCAATGACTTACGTTAAACAAAAATTTATAACTTGATAACCGTAAAAAATACCACGAGTTTAAAGGTTTGCAAATAATTATAATATAATTTATTTTTAAGTAAAAATAAAAACTTTTTTAGAGTGCTTTTTTCAAAGCTCATATTTTTCTGCGCTAACCCTGAAAATTCCATCAAAATCGGATCAAAATCTGAGGAACTATGAATTTTCAATATCTAAAAGTTCGTACATCGTATGGCCGCCATCTTGGATATTTTCAGAATTTCGAAAAGTAATTTTCCCACTGTTATACTTATGTCAAATACTAACTTTTAACCAATTTTCATATAAATCGGAGATTTCATTCCAAATCTTAATCGATTACGCACAGATTGACACTAATTCAATATTTCAATGTTTCAATATTTCAATATATCAATATTTCAATATATCAATATTTCAATATTTCAATGTTTCAATATTTTAATATTTCAATATTTCAATATTTCAATATTTCAATATTTAAATTTTTTAATATTTCAATGTTTCAATGTTTCAATATTTCAGTATTTCAATGTTTCAATATTTCAATATTTCAATATTTCAATATTTCATTATTTCATTATTTCATTATTTCAATATTTCAATATTTCAATGTTTCAATATTTCAATATACCAATATTTCAATATATCAATATTTCAATATTTCAATATTTTATTATTTCAATATTTCAATATTTCAATGTTTTGATGCATCAATATTTCAATGTATCAATCTTTCAATATATCAGTGTTTTTTTTTTTCGATACCTCAATGTATCTTTATTTTATTGTAATATTTCAATCTTTCAACACTTCAGTGTTTTAGTATTTGAATATGATGCACTATTTTAAGTTTAAATTTTTCAATATCTCAATATTTCAACACTGCAATATTTTACGGTTTCAATATTTCAATATTTCAATATATCAATATTTCAATGTATCAATATGCCAATATTTCAACATTTCAATATCCCATATTACAATATGTACAGCAAACTAAATTTTCAATGTTTTAATAATTCAAAATTTTAGTATTCCAACCTTGCTATACATCAATACTTCAATGTATCAATATGTCAAATCTTCAATGTTTCAATATCTTTATATTTCAGTATATAAAATTTTAATATTTCAGTTTTTCAATATAATAATATTTGCAATCAAAATTTAAATATTATAAGTATATTTTTATAAAACAATTTACCACTGTGCAATTTTGCACCCTTTTGTGTCCCAGTGCCCACAATACAAATGAAATAAAATCGCTTATAGAAAACTAAAAAGTGCCATAAACGTGGCGTAGCCACAATGAATAAATAAAATACATAGGTGATGGAGGAAATGCTTTACACAAAAGAGCGCGTCGCCGTCTTTAATATTGGCTATTTACACGCACAAGAATACCAATACCAATGCATAACAAAAAATGTTTTTGAATTTTTATTATTGAAGACAAATGCATTGCACAATTGAATCAAAATTGAATTGAATTGAAAGTAGGTTAAAAGGACAAATGGAACGCTCGTACAAACTGAGAATTATAGAAAAAAAAGGTTGCTATGGCTCTGGTGGTAACTGCTTGCATTAATTTGCTAGCAATGCCATTGAAAACAGCCGCGCGCGGCACCACGACTGTCAAATAAAAGGTAATAAAGCAAAAATACAACAGCAACAACAACCGAAGAAGCTACAAAACAACTGACAGCAATTGTTGTCAGTAGGTATACATAGCTAGCCAATGTTGCCTTTAGCTGTTTTATTTGTGGTTGATAGAAAATTATTCTACTTTTGTGTTGCAATAAAAATTTATTTATTACCGATTTATTGCTTGACTTAATGGTGATGGTGTTGGTACTGTTGGTGGTATAGGAATAAATGCTTATTATTGCGGTGGTGTTGCCAACGCATATTAAATTTTGCTTTTTTTTATTTTATTTTCATAGCGATTTATTTTCTTTTTTTTTGCCACCATATTCTCGCTCCTTTGCTTCATTTATAAATTCAAATTCATAGCAGTTGGGAATGGAGAAAAAGGATATTTGTATTGGAAGCTTAGTATCGCGCAAGGTGTTGAGTAATGTGCTGTATTTATTGAATGCCGCAATGAGGTGTTCGAAATGATAAATCACGTTTTGTCAGTTTGAACGGTATGGGAAATTAGGTTACTTCAGTTCAGGTATAAAAGTTCAGCCTTAGGGAACTTTTTTGCTTGTAGAAATTTTTCATGAGCAAAAATTTCTTTGAAATTCTACAGTTGCTGTTTGAATTTTAAAGCAGTTTCTTCAATTTTGCACCACATCAGTTCTCACTTTAAATTGTAACTTTTGCACGTTTTTCGCCAGTCACTTTCAACTGCCAACTCCAAGTGCCATCAAGCAGCGCTACGACAACTTTACAATAGCAGCATATGACAGCTGCAGCTGCTCTCTTGAAAATCCTTACGAAAGGACACCTTTGCTCTGGCAACCAACCAATATTTTCGCAACAGCAACAGGAGCATTTTGTCTTGCTGTTGCTGTTGCTGTTGCTGCTGTCTGGTCTTTGTGCGCCACTAATTGCTTTCAATTTAATGAAATTTTAATAGAAGATTGGTTTTTCAACTAAAGCTGCTGCTGTTGCTGATGCTAGGGCTGCTGCTGCTACTATGGGCTGTCACTTGTTTTCACAATAGCGTGACAGTTTTTATGAAGGAATTTGTCGTAAATGTCATCAACATAGTCATAGTTGCCAAGGATAAGAAACCAAAAAGTAATTTTCATTATGGAGAATGTTGTAGGTGGACAAAAAGTTAACAAGCAGTTGTTTTGCTTTAAAAATTCGTTAGAAATTAAAATCTTAAAGTTTTAAAAAAGTTTTTTGATGTAAAATATTGCTGAAAAAGGTCAAAAATTTCAAAAATCATTAATTTATTAATCACGCTAATATACTGTGGTGTTGTAACTCAAAGTTTTACTGACCGTGTACTCTTTTAATTAACATGCCAACTTTCTAAAGCCATGTAAAAACAACATTTTGTTAAAAAACTTTTTCTAAAGGTTATATTTATGTATGTATGTGTACATGCAAGTATTGCATGTGCTTACATAAGAAACACAAAAATCTTTTGATGACTTTTGCTCTTTATACAAAAAACACAACTTTTGTATAAAAAGAAAAAGCACAGAGCGTTAAAAACCCAGAAAATTTTAAATAAAACTTTTCATAAGGATTTACACAAAAAACCAAAATGTGAATATACTTTTGCCTTTTCTGCACTGCATTTTGTATTTCATAACAGAACATAAGGATTATCTTAAGCAAAGTCTGCATTTAAATGAGTTCATTTTACTTAGGAAGGACGACGACGACTCATTTAAGTTCATCAATATGTGTGAGTGTATATTTGTGTGTGTGTGTGCTACTATATATGCACAAATTACTTATTAGTGTGTATTATACATATTATGATGTAAGCTTTGGCAAAGTTTAATTAGGTTTTCATCAGTGATATCCTTGCTCACGTGTTGTTCATACACATCAGCGTAGTGTAATATTGAAGAGGCAGAGAAAATGCTACTGATTGTGATGTTAATCTTTAAGTATTGCTGCTTTTTACGAAAAGTGCTTTATATTTGTTGACAGTAGAGTGACACATTTTTAAGAAAACAAGTTTAAAGTTTTACGTATACTTTGGCCAATGATATTTATATACCAAAAATCAAATTTTTTGAAAAATCTCAGTTTTTCCAGTATTTTTTCTATATCACAAGACAAAGCAAATACAAAATTTTAATGCAAAAGTAGTGCTAATTTCATAGCGAATGTCAAACTAAAAAGAACATGCAAAGCACTACGTGTTTATAGTTGTCAACTAAACAGAATTAAAGATACCACTGCACTAATACACAGCTTGACACACAGGGCAAAGGACTGTTAACTTTTTTGTAAATAATGAAAGAAATGAGCGCATTTGTATTCCAACAGTGAGACGGCTATAACAAAGATTTCTTCCTTGTCTCGTTACATTTCGTTTTACTATAAGCTAAAGAAGTTCACCAGAGACATAAAGGATTTCATTTTAATGTTGACTAATAAATTGAAAAACATATCCACATATTCAAATGAAAAAAATTTACACAGCACACGTTCTTATGCGACTGATAGCAGCGTGCAAAGTTTGTTACCCTTATAAAAATGGGGCCTGTTAACAATATGACTACACTGAGCAAAAATATTACTATGAAGTTTTTCAGTGATTCATCGAAATTGGAGTGATCAATCAAAATTGGATAAATCAATACTTCTGCACATCAATATATCAATGTGCAATACATCAATATATCAATATGTCAATATATCAAGTTATAAATATATCAATAAATCAATATATCAATATATCAATATGTCAATATATCAATACATCAATGTATCAATATATCAATATATCAATATATCAATACATCAATATATCAATATATCAATACATCAATATATCAATATATCAATATATCAATATATCAATACATCAATATATCAATATATCAATGTATCAATACATCAATATATCAATTGTAACGATTGTTTTGGGTCGAAGGCTGAGGTAGGCGTCAGCGGAGTCCAGAGTCAGACTAAAAGACAATCTAAAACTTTCAGTTTACAAATTTTTTTATTTATTTATGTCTAGTTTTCAATTTCAAATTATTTTTGTATTAATTTATTGATTTATTGGTTCTTATCAACAGAGTTCACAATGGGTTAATTAAGTTTTAGTTATTCAATTTTCTAATTTTTTCCGGTATACTAGCACTGTGGCTGGCTGAATTCCTCTTTTTCGGAATGTTGTCCTGAGCGCGATCCGTGATCCTTTAGCTGGATCCTATCCTTTTATCTTTGGTAAAGTCTTCCAGGTGTTTACGGATTTTTTATGACTACGGGTACTTTAGATGGATACTATAAAGAGCATCCAGCCCCGTTAATAATTCTCTGATCACTTGAGGTACCAAGAGCCTTTGTAGAAGATATACAAGTTCTTTCAGACGACTAAAATCTTATGACTACAAGTACTGCGTGGATACTATATAGAGCATCTAGTACCGTGGATAAATCTTAGGTCACTGAAGGTGCCAGAAGCCTTTGTGGGAGATACACACGATCTTTCAGGCGACTACAATCCTATGACCACGGGTACTGAAATGATATTGAAATCATACTATAATGAGTATCTAGCACCGTGAATAAATCAAATCTCTGGTCACTTAAGGTGACAGGAGTCTTTTTGGGAGATACAATCCTAAGACCACGGGTAGTGCAAGGATACTATAAAGAGCATACAGCCCCGAGAATAATTCTCTGGTCACTTGAGATGCCAAGAGCCTTTGTAGAAGAAATACAAGTTCTTTCAGACGACTAAAATCCTATGACTACGAGTACTGCGTGGATACTATAATGAGCATCTAGTACCGTGGATAAATCTTAGGTCACTGAAGGTGCCAGAAGCCTTTGTGGGAGATATACACGATCTTTCAGGCGACTACAATCCTATGACCACGGGTACTGAAATGATACTGAAATCATACTATAATGAGTATCTAGCACCGTGAATAAATCAAATCTCTGGTCACTTAAGGTGCCAGGAGACTTTGTGGGAGATATACACGATCTTCCAGGTGACTACAATCCTATGACCACGGGTACTGAAATGATGCTGGGCTGAGTATCCAGCACCGTGGATAAATCTCTGATCTCTTAAGGTGCCTGGAGCCTTTGTGGGAGATATACACGATCTTCCAGGCGACTACAATCATACAACCACGGGTACTGAAATGATACTATTATATTATATATGACGTCACTTGGGACGTTATACAATATATCAATATCTCAATATATCAATATATCAATGTATCAATATATCAATATATCAATATATCAATACATCAATATATCAATATATCAATATATCAATATATCAATATATAAATATATCAATATATCAAAATATCAATACATCAATGCATCAATATATCAATATATCAATGTATCAATATATCAATAAATCAATATATCAATATATCAATATATCAATGTATCAATATATCAAAATATCAATATATCAAAATATCAATATATCAATGCATCAATTTATCAATATATCAAAGCAGCAATATATCAATACAAGTACATTTTCGGTCTTCAACAAAAATAATATTTTACCTTTTTTTTTTTTCTATGTTACATACGAGTATTTATATAAATATTTCTTGGTGGGAGTATGAAAATGCGTTACAAATAGTAGCTGCTGCTGCTCCTTCTTAATACACACAATATTGTTTAGTGTCACGTATGCGATCAGAAAATTAAGGATCAAAAAGGTATTTGGGTAAGCATCTGAAGATGTAGTGATTTATTATGGCACGTACATATACATATGTATGTATGTATGTTAACTCCAGCGTTAAGATGTAGCTAAGTGTGTGCAGACTGATACTGATATAAAATATGTATATTCAAATTACTTATATCGCATACCATGCAGCACAATTTTTTATATGTAAAAGTTATTACATATATAGATTTATACATATGTATATAGTAAATTTGCATACATTTACCAACTGGAAAAAAAAGGTTAATAAAATATTTACATAACTTTACCGTTACAGCGTTGCTAAAACTTGCAAACTTTTACGGTATATGCAGCAATGATGCTCGATTTCAATTTAACTGATTTCTGATTTTACGTGCGGATTTTCATTTTACATTTTCTTATTTACGAGCGTACTTACTATGTTGTTGTTGCTGTTGTTATTTTTGTTGGTTTTTCTTTTCCCATTTCATTTTATTCCAATTTATTCAGTTTTTTTTACAGACATATACCAACATATATTCGTATATATTGTAGTAAATATATTAAATTGGTAACGTGCATCACGTAATTACGTTATATGTAAAGTAAATACATTGCAGTTCGGCATTCTTGTTGAACAAAATCCTCATTGTGTGCGCTAACTGTCAGTTATTCAAATAGTCTTTCAGTCAGTTCAGCTAGCTATGCCTTCAGCCATGATAGACAAGTCCAACGCATTTTCATTTGCTGCTCTCTGCAGTATAGAATTTAAATTTTTAAAATTTTTGCAATTTGCATTTGCATTTCAAGTGAATGCTGAATTGTTCTTCATTTATTATTGGCAGGAAAATTGAATTGGTTTTTGTTTTTGCTCTGTACTTTTTGGTTTAAATACGCCTGGTCAAACTTTAACTTTTTCAGTGATGTTCTTTAACAATAAATATGCAGCACATAATGCGCAGTTTACTTACCTGTAATGAAAAAAAAGAAGAAAATATTTTTGGATTATTAACGCTGAATAAATTTCGGAAATTTATCAATATGAATAATTAATTTCTGAAACATATATTAAGATGTGTAAATTAAAGTAGTATAAAAATTTAAAGTTTCTGCGAATTGTGTATTCAGTTCAAAGCCTTTCTTTGATTTTAATGAGTACTATGTAAAATTTGGTCCATTTCAAAGCACACTTGATACATCCCTAACCATTTTAGCCTTTTCTGAACTGCTCTTGAGCCAATGGAAAACTTCGATTCAAATATGTTTTTAAAAATAATTTTTTTTTTAATTCCAATTGTGGAAAAAATGATGGGATACATATGTTGGTCCTTAACCCATTTTCTGCCGCGTTATAAAAATAATTTTATTTTTAAAACCCGCCACCAGATTCCAAATCTGTCATCAAAAAATTTTTATAAATTGTTTTTCTTTCGCAAAAATTTTCCTTTTTGTCATCCCTCCCCCTCACCATCCATTTTTTTTTTTTTTTTTATTCCACCTAACTGTCACATAAGTGAAAACGGAGATAAAGTGCAAAATTTTAGCGAGTTTAAGTGCCACGGGGCTTATGGGCCGCCCTTTTTTAAAAAAAAGTTCGATTAATTGAAGACTAACTTTGATGTGTACCTGTGCCTATCAAGTATCGACAAGTGTCGATTTTGTGATTGCAAATGATAGATTAATTCTTTGACTATAAAACCTCATCATTAGTTTTTTCACTGTCATTGCTTTATGTTTTTGATAATTTCTTAATAAAATTTCTATCAGCGAGGTATTTTTCAACCACCCTCTGTAACTATTGAAGGGGTGTTGGGAAATATTGTCGAACAGTCAAAATGGCCAATTTTAATATTCAAAAACTCAAACGGCGGCAAAAAATTGTTTAAATGTAAAAAATCTGCGAAATTTTTTCTTGGGTGGCGCCAGGGATATGTATAGTTTTCTATCGCCATTTTGAAAAGTACTCCTCAATATGTGAAAGTATAGCATACTGTAGCTTTTGCATATATGGGAGATACTACGACCTCTTGTGCAAATTCACTTTGTTTGCGCTCAGGTCTAGAACCCACAACCATATATTGCATATTCTGTTTGGACGGTAGCCGCGTCCGTTGACTGATTATTCTCATTTTCTGTTATAGTCTAAGATATGAATAAGGAGAGATTTGCACCAATCTGTTTAATGGATGAAAACTATTTTATATGAAAGTAAATACGTTAAGAAACATATTGTGAGTGGGTTGCCCAAAAAAGTCCTGGCAAGGCTATGGTTCATTCCATATTGAAAAGAGCATTTCTTTCAAAAAATGCACTCATCTGTTTAATGACAAAACTACATACCATTCAAAAGTTAAGAGCCTCTTTAATATGTTTAAGTAGGGTTGCCTATTTTTTTCCTGGCAAGGCATAGGGTTGCCGGGCTTTAAAAAGTCGGTGAATATCGCAAATTTGCACTCACCTGTTTAATAAATAAATTTTGTGTTAAAACAAAGATAATTTCATTGCGAACACGGTGATAGAGGGTTGCCAGTGAAAAACCTTTTTTAAGCCAGGGTTGCCGAGCTTTAAGAAATGAAATATTGGTACAAATGAAAATGTGCGACAGAGAGATCCGAGCGAACTATTTGGTTAGGATGCATACTTATCTTGACAATTTTATAACACTAAATTTCAATCATAAATAAACATACGTATAAACATTTTGATGGTTCCGTAAAGTAATATTTATTAATAAAATATAGTCAAATAATAAACTAATATTTTATCTAAATTGCCTACATTTTCCTTTAAGTAGAGTAAATAATACTTTCAGCTAGAAAAATGTATAACCATTTCATCTTTATAATTCTAGAAGAAAAAAAATTTATATTTGGACGGATATTGGCTTAATATTTAAGTTTTATGCCCATTCATCAGCAGCGGTTTGTTGTGTAGAGATCTAACAAGATTGTAATTGCAAGAAAAATAATGAGAGTATTCCTAAAAACGTGTAAATGCCTCGAAAACATCGTAAACTCGCAATAGTTGCCAAAATTGAACTTTGATAGTCTTACGAGTTTGCGAAGTTTTCGAGGCACGTTTTTAGGAATACCCTAATTGTATTTTCATCTATCACATGGAATGACCCCGGTTTGAGTCCTAGTGCAGTCAGTTCGTTTCTTTTTTTGTATTTTTTTTTTTTTTTAACCTTACAGTAAGCCATTTTTACTTTATAATTCTTGTAAAAATATTTATGTTTGGACAGACATTTTCCTAATATACATCTTCATCATATAGGTCAATGGTAATGAAGTCTAAGAAGTTTATAATTGTAGGTAAGAATAATATTCTTCTTTTTATTACACAGATCGATCCCGGTTCGAATCCTAGTGCGGTAAATTTTTTTTTTTTTTTTCTTTACAGTACTGTAAGGTTATTGAAAAAATCCGAATTTACTTAAACAGTAAGGTAAAATGTATTTTATTAGGGAGTCTTCAATATATTTACTAGAAATTCTAGTAAAATTTACTAAAAATAAAGTAAAATAGCAAGACGGAAAGACGGAGGGACATGACTATATCGACCTACACTGCTTATAAAAAATAAACATTTGAAATGGTTTGCTTAGACCGCTAATTACGGTAACTCAACCGAAACGCATACGGGTATCGATGCTAAAACCATAAAGGCAAGTTTTGAAAAAGAAACTGTGTGAGCTCAGACAAGAGAGCGTGGTACCTTCCTTATAAGAAAAATTTTAAAAATTCCTAACCGAATTTCGTATAGACACCATTGATAAAAATGGCAAATACTATGGAAATTTCAAAAAAAGGGCGTGGCATCGCTAAGGTTTTCGAAAATGCTGAAGTTTTGGAAGGGTAATATATGACCAGGTCAAAGACAGCTACCTTGCTCACTAGTTTTTATAAATTTTGTTGACAACAACAAATGCCTACTACTTCTACTGATTATATTGCGTCGTAAGAAAACTGCCAATAACGAAATTGGTACGGGGACAGCTGAGGCAGTTCTGCCTGTATTCACTATGTAATTTAAAGCATGGCTCTATTTGGCAAAAGTTAATATGCTGGAGACATTCCACTTTTATTCAAAAATGGTTTCAAAAGCATATTTTTTTGCACAGAAACAACCAAATGACCTTTGAAATCAAATCTCCCATAGGTTAGCGCAAGAGACGGCAGTTGCCATTATACCTTAGGCCGTGATTAGGCCCATTGTGTACTCCCATAAAACACTTAAAAAAAATTTGGTTTTCTTTTGTTGCACTGTGCAGTAAATACATAAATGAATTGGTATACGTTAGCATTTTTAATATTCACATATAGAAATAAAAGTAGTCCTTGTTTTGCGATTTTTTATTTTTATGCAATTTTTCCCTTCAACTTTCATTGAAATTCCTGCGGGAAATGACACAAAAATTAATCACATATTGGCAAACACAGGGTAATAAATTGAATTTTTATTTTTTTCGATTTTTTTTTTCTTTTTGTCCCCTGTATTCGTAAGTCGCTTGCAGTTATTTAAAGTAATGGTCGTTAAAAATTAATGAGGGCGCATTTTGGGATATCGATCGAACGATTAGTGTGACGAAGCGTAAGAGAATTTAATTTTTACTGCATTGGGGATTGGGTCGATAAAATAAAAAATATAAAGCACCAATAAATGCACAGATTTAAGCCAAACAAGCAACTTTTTTTGGTTTTGCTGATAAAAAAAGGCGCAAAAAAATGCTTTAAAGCAAAAATAGAGCTGAAAACTGACTGAAAAACTTTAACCGTGTCGTAATATTCCGCGTTAGTTTGAAAAATTTTAGAACTTTAAGATTTTTCTTTCACGTATTTATCATATAAATTAATCCCGTCAACCATAAAGTGCACTATTTGAGACGCGTACATAAAACCAACTAAAATCTCTGCAAAAGTCTTTTACTTTTACGCTTTTACGGCGCTGTTTCTGCCGCCGCTAAAAATCAACTTGGTAAAATTTTAATATTTAGTCCACTAAATTCAATGACCCTTATGATGGGGCGCTTAACTGGGTTAGCGCAAACGACGACGCACAAGCACAGCTGGATGTCATAAGCAGAGGATCTATGTTTGCAAAGTTATTTGGCAATGAGCTGTGCAAGTCATTGCGGCGACGTTTCTACTAATTTCTTCTTTTTTTTTTTTTTTTAACGAATTTTTTTAACTTTTTTGAACTTTCGGTAAATTTAGTTGAATTTGCCTGTACTAAGTAAAAGAAAAAAACCACGGAAAGTTGAAAAAAAAAAAAGTTCCTCAGAGAAAAGTTGCTTATACATAATTCCGCTTCTTTGCGGCAAGAGTATCATAACTCAAAAAAATAAAACAGAAAGTTGGGGCTAGGTATACAGAATTTACTGCCAAATAATGTTTTGTTTTGTGTAAAAATATCATAGCTATAACTTATAACTTGTCTTTGTCGGAAGAATTTATGTTAATTTTGACTTGTGGCATTATTGATGAAAAGCAAAGCCAGTGGTATTTTTCATACTAATCATACTGGTCATTCTATTGAACAAACTCGACATATTGTAGTTTTACTATGAACGCACGTAAAATGATAAATTTGCAACATGGTTAGTTTACATGTTTCTTATCAAAGAAATATTTTTTTCTGAGATATGACATCCAAACTATCTACGGTGAAGCCGGAAGATATGGCGCCCCTAATAGTATGGCACCCCTGGTTGTATGGCACCCCTGGTAGAATGGCACCCTTGGTTGTGTGGCACCCTGGTAGAATGGCACCCTTGGTGGTATGGCAACCATGGTTGTATGACATCCCTGGTCAAATGGCACCCCTGGTCAAATGGCACCCCTAGTCAAATGGCACCCCTGCTCGAATGATAACCCTGGTCAAATGACATCCTGGTCGAATGGCACCCCTGGTCAAATGGCACCTCAGGTGGTATGGTACCCTTTCAATTTCAACACTTAAAGCTTACGTACCGTTCAAAAATTGACCAGTTTGATTCAGATATGCGAAAGACTTCGTGGTGATAAGTTTATTTAGCTTCAGTTGCTATAACTACACATAATGGGAATATGGGAATGGCTGAACTTGTTTAATTTTTTGCAATTACTTTGAGAGGCAGTAGTTTTGTGAGTTATGTGGTGCATTAACAGATTTAAATGTGTTTTAATTTTCGAATGAAAACTCTTGTTGAGGTACTTTTAAGTATTTGGTATAAGTATACAAAAAAGGAGAAATGGCAACCCATTACTGAGAGTGATATAGTACCAGTGCCATTTCCAATCTTGCATGTTATTAAATGTTTGGGAATATATGCCAGAATCGCAGAATTTAAGTCAGATGGGACTTTCAATGATTTCTTTTCCATTTTACCTGATTAATTTGAGGTTAATTTTTTAGAAAGTCCTGTGGAAACTTTGAAATCATGTTAAGTGTCATTTTGGCTGTACCAAAGACTACCAAGGACTTCCAAAAACTCTAAGCTGAACTAAAGAAAATACATAGGTCTTCATAATATGGTCCGCAGAAAAAGGAAAACACCGCCCTTGCAATGATTGATGGTTCCAAGGAAGGGAACTTATAAATGTAAGGCGGTAACTAGTTATGCTTCTTCCGTTGAAGGTGAAAAAAATATTTTATTCCAAGATGAATCTGTGCGTTGGATGTAGAGAAGATTATGCACAAACTGCTAGGCCAGATGATTCAAATCATAACATGCTGTATGTGATCACATGTAACTGGTTCATCTCATAAGAAAACATGAAATAATTCTGACAACAAAAGCTTAAAACTAAAAAAAAGTGGGCGGCTTCTAAGAAGCGCCAATCTTGCTTTTTAGCCTTTAAAAAGTTTGATTCAATATTACTCGAAAACTACTCCAAGAACAAGAATTAATTTGTGATATACCATTATACTGGAAAAACTGTTTGAAAGGCTTGGCACCACCCACAAAAAAATATAATAAGCCAAAAAAAGAAAACTATAAAAGCAATCTTTCTGAAATTTACCGTGGGGAGTCCACTTGTTTTTATGCAGCTGTAAGCTCAAAGTGAGCGAAATACGGCTGTTAGGCGAGGCAACTCCCTTATGTGTGAATGACGATAATGGTATGTCCCGCAAACTGTATACGATATTTTGATTAAAACCGGAACATAAATCAATACCATCAATACCATGTAATAAGCAAAAATAAGTGGGGATCTAAAAAGTTTCACGTCTACCCTTCATCAATGAAAAATTTTTACTCAATATTACTCAGAAACGTCTGCTATGATTTTGATGCAAGCTTAGGACGTAAGTGACTTGATATGATTATATTATATTGTATTCCGAGGAGTGATCGGTCTTTAGTTCAGCAAAAAAGTTCAAGCAATTTAGTAAAACTTAATAGTTCACAACAATGCATGTTGGTGTGAACACTGATACAATGCCAATAGATCAATTTTTTTTTACGAAAGATTTTTTTGGTAGTTTTCATTATAGTTTTACCATTTTTCTTATAAAAAATTGCGCAACTAATAGAAAAGTCCAAGAAATTCCATTTGCTCAAATAACATTTATTAAATTTTCTTTTAAAGTTTCAACCAACAAGCAAATTCAATAGTAAAACAATTACTTTTAAAAATAAACTCTCAGTTTCTTCCCACCAGTCAGCCGCCAATAGAAATAGAAAATTTTCAAACAAACGCAAACAGCGGTCAACTACATTACCACCAACTTAGAGCAACACTGCTACTTCAGGAGCAACAGCAGCAGGAGTAGTACTCTTCAAAGAACCGTCTTAAAATACAAGTCAAAATTGCTACGCGCGTGTACGCTGTACAGCAGGATGATGACTCCACCATTTCACACATACAGAAATCTGGAAAAAAATATACAAACCACTTTCGTGCACTCCACGTGACCATGGCTTGTGCTCTCTCTAACAAACAGCAGCAGCAAGATTCTGCTGCTGACTTCGACATTCAAGGACATTCAAAACCGAGTTGTTTGCCCAGATACAACATGAAATTATTAAAATGCCAAAAGGGCGAAAATTTAATAGTATTACTTTTAGATCTTTTTCGCCGTCATCTTCGTCTGCTTTTTCTATGAAAGCAGCAAAAAGTTTAAGTAAAACTTTCAAATACATGCAAACATTTACACCAATATTCATACATATGGGCATTTCCCAGGTAACGAACGTGACCGTTGTACACATTTAAAGTGCAAACAAAGTGGAAGTAAAACATGTTTTTATTTTTGTTTTTACTTTACATTATAGGATTATAGCACTATAGTTAGTGCCATTTTTAGTGGCAGGTGCAGTCCCGGTTCCAAAATACACGCTAAAAAAGACACAAAACGAACTTGACAAAAACAGAAGTAATTTTTGTGCCTATTCAAAGAAATTTGGAACTCAGCGAAACAAGTCAGAATTTTTTAGTGCGACTAATATTAGAATCAATAATGTTACTTTATAATGTATTTTGATTGATTCATATATCTTTTGTACTTTTCTTTGTTTCGATCATCATCTGAAATGATACGTGACAATATGAACGAGACATTTTTTTAACCATACAAATTTTAAATTGAAAATCTTTCAAAAAATCAGGATTTCCCAGTGAATGTTGAATCAACTTCTATTGTTTAATTTTTCCAATTTTTCCGAAGGATGTCACTTGTCGCTTTCCGTTTTACATGTGTATCAAATCTCATAAATTATGAATTTCTTTTTTAAGGGGCATGGTAATGCCCATTTTTTCAAGGATTATTATTTGTCCTGGTGCTCTGCCTACATATCAAATCTCATTCATGTGCGATAAATATATTCGGAGATATGATGAAGCGATTTTTGTGAGAGCCTGATACCCCCATTTTTCCCAGTACACACTATTTGTCTTGGTGTTTTTTACATAAGTACTAACTTTTATCAATGTGTGTCAAATAGTTTCAGAGATATGATGATTTAAATTTTTGGCTCACGGTGGACCTTTTGGCGGAAGTGCCGGTATACATAGTACTTATGGAAATGAATTAAAGTTGCTATGAAATTTTCTTTCTGACAGAATAAAAGATTTCTATTCAACTGTTTTTTCGCCTCAACGTAAGAAAAGATCAAAGTGTTGTAAGTAGGTGGCATTGGTATCTCGTCGTCGTGTAGGTTGTTTGCAATTTAATTTAATTTTAATAAATTTCAAAGCTCAGGCGCGCACTATACGCAGTCATCAACATGCACACTTTGAGCGCTTGTCAAGCTTTCAAGTTAATAAGAATGCGTGTTGTTGTCAATTCATAAATAAAATTCCTTAATCAAAAGATTACTTTGTTATATCCAAGCAATAATCTTAAGTATAATTTTTAAAGGGGTGATGAAAAGTGTACGAAAATATTTACTAAATAACATGAATATTTGAACATTGACTCTGGCAAAAAGAGCCGTTTTTTCAATGTTTACTATCTTCGACTTTGTTAAGATAAGCAGATCATATAAAATGTAGAATTTTGAGTTTATTTCATTAAATTTATGTTGCTATTTTTGCAAATTTCTGTTTTCGTAGCCCACCTCTACTTGAAATATACCACATTTGTTAAAATTTGTATTTTATTAATTATTTGGAAATTCTGAATGGACAAAAACTTAATCGCCAATTAATTCCATAACTGTCCATTCCCTACATTTTTCTCATTTAAAACAACAAAGTATTGAAAGAATAGAAAATAACAGATGCAGTAGCACAAAACCGCTCTCTATATATTTACTATAATTTATTTTAATAAAAACGTTGCTGCTGATGATGAGCGTCATAGAACTCTGTAGTTTCGGTGCATTGTTTTTTCAATGCAATTCTTCTGTCATGCGAGCAATTTGTTGTGTTAACACAGTCTACTGCTTCTATTCTGGATGTCATTGCTGCTGATGTTGTTGCCCGTGATGTAGCAATATCATCAGCGAACGTAGTAACTGCTACAGCTGCATCAACAATGAAACAAAAAGTGGTTGCCACTGTTGCAAACGCCAGCGCACTATGCTAAATAATGATTATATTCATATTGGTGTTGTTGTGCGCAAAAGGGCAATTCACAATGGCAAAATGGTGGCAACGAAATACAAAAGCATCGTGATGACGTCAAATATTGCAATTTGCATATAAAATAAGTGAAAACTGAAAGAGCGTCTTATTAAGAAAGTGGTGGTGTGTCATTTTATATATTAGTAGAATAGTGTAAATAAGGGAGATTCTTGGATTCAGAAGTTGAAAAAAAATATTTATAAAAAATTCTATTTCAATGGTAAAAGTTGGAAGTTAATGATAAAAAATTTTGAAAATATCACAAAATGATCAACAAATCAAAAAATGTTGAATAACTTGAAAAAAGTTGCAGAGATCGAAAATTGTTGAAAAACATTAAAATAAATGTGGAAAAAGTTGATAAAGGTAAGTGTACCGAATTACGGCATGTTGAGGCACTCTCTACTTCCAGAACGATTTCAATTCTTACAATTCAACTTTGAGATCGGATATATGGTGATTACACTGTTCGACAATTTCGAACTTTTTTTAAAACACATTAGAAAATCCAAAATATTCTTAAATTAGACGTTAAAAAAACACCCGTTTCTCATGGTTATCTCCAGCACGTTACATTTTTTTTTAATCGATTTTGAAGTTTTTTTATACACTGTACATGAAAAAACAAAAATACCGCATTCTTGTGTTAAATCGATGAATTTAACTATATGATCCTTACATTTGAGGTGTATCGTAAGTGCGGCAAACTTATGCAGGATATTGCGGGGAATATTTTTGTAGAAAATTTTAACCCTATTTAACCCCCATATGTGGGTCATTTTTGCCCTTTTCTTAAAAAGATGCAAAAATGACGCCCAAAACAGGGAAATATTGAGTCAGTATATACTACAGAAGTATTTGCTATAAAATTTCACTACTAGTTTTTAAGCTCGTTAAGGTCGAAATTTGAGCCCGAAACCAAAAAAATCGTTAAAATCAATTAGGACTTTTTACATTGCATATTAATTACATCCCTGTCGCGCTAACCTTAAGTTTTAAGAATTCTTCGCCTTTGGTAACTCTAAGTGAAACTTCTTGAAGGATATTTTTGTAAAAAAAATTAACCCACTGTGGCTCAGTTTTAGAAAAAGGGTCAAAAAGACCCATGAAAACAGGATATAATAGGTTAATGAACTCTAGGAAAATGATCCTTGTGTGATTTCGTTATGATCTTGTTAGAACGAGTTTTGTCCAAAATGTAGTTTTAGAGTTTTACAGTGGGGTGAAATTTTTAAAATATTGATTGTTAGAAGTGCTTCCTGATTTTAACGATTTTTTTGCTTTCGGAATAAAATTTTGCTTTTTTAGTGCTCAGCAACTAGAAGTGAAATTGTATAGCAAATATTTCTGTAGTACATACTGACTCAATATTCCCTTGTTTTAGGTGTCATGTGGGGGTTGCACAGGGGGTTGTACAGGGTTAAAGTTTTCTACAAAAATATTTCCCGCAATATCCTGCATAAGTTTGCTGAACACATGATACACCTCAAATGTAAGGATCATACAGTTAAATTCATCGATTTAACACAAGAATGAGGTATTTTTGTTTTTTCTTGTACAGTGGATAAAAAAACTTCTAAAATCGATTAAAAAAAAATGCGACGTGCTGCAGAAAAACCACTAGACAGGAGTATTTTTTTTTAACGTCAACTTTAAGAATTTTTTGGATTTTCTCATGTGTTTTTTTTTTTTGTGTCGAACGGCGTTATCAAAAACATTCGAAAAAAAAAACATCCAAAAATTACAACATCCAATAAAAAAAAAAAAACCCAATATAAAAATGTCCAAAAGTAAAAATCCAAATAAAAATTCGTCGATTTTATTAAACTGAGTTAAATTATTTTGATGGAAAATGAATGTTGGTCATTTTTCTTCTGGATATTTTTTTATGGTTTTATCTTGATATTTTTTTTTTATTGGATGTTTTAATTTTGGATATTTTTTTTTGGATGGAAAAAACTGACATTTTGCTGAAGAGGCCAAAATTTGTTTTAAGATCGAAATATGTTTAGAAGCTCAAAAAGGTGTTAAAACATCAATAAAATGTTGAAAGTCGAGAAATTTTGCTATGACAGAATTAAATTGAATGGATAAAAAAATTCTGTAAGGGCATGAAATATGTATGAAAAAGTCAGATCCGCTGACAAATCTGAATAAGTTGAAGATTTCAAAAAATGCTGATAGACTAAGAAACATCTAAACTGATCGGAAAACATTAACAAAAGCAAAAAATTCTGTCAAAAATTGTTGAAAACTGTGATGGCCCCTACTGTTTGTTCTGATATGCTTTTGAATTATTTTGTTTTTTATGTAGGAAAAATATATAGAAAAAAAAAAATATTAATAATTTATATAAAAAATAATTAAATCAAATTATTATGTACCACCCTAATCTGTTACAAAATTAAGATCCGTTTAGTAAATACTAAACAGATTTTTAGTACAATACATGTTATTATTATGTACAACTTCGCTCTAATCTTGAAACTCGTCCATTTCTTTTTGTAATTGGCTGGAGCAACATCCTAAGTACCTCAAGTAAGTTAAAAGTTTGGAAATTTGGTTTTGATTTTAATCTTCTAATTAATAAGACATCTTAAAAATTAATAAGATTTAAAATTTGAGTTTTTAATACTCCTTGCTTAACGCAACTTTCGAATGCATATTTTATAATTATTCAAATTTATAGGAATTTTACTTATCAAAGGGAAACTTTTCATTGGAGTTTTTTTCCAAGAACTCTCATCTAAAGGCATTAAAAACAATTTCAAATTGTATCAAAACCGAACTGAGAAGAAGTCCAAAAAAATTTGGCTATTGAATTGTAAGGAAACATTTTGTTGGGCCAAACAAGTCTGAGCTGTGACACGTATAATTTATTTGATTTTGTCAAATCACCCGGTAAGCATTTGATTAGGTATTTTGTTTTGCTATATCTTTACTAAAGAACAGTTTTCCATTAGATCTTGCAGAGGTGCATATGCTTTGGCATTACACCTCTGTGTCGTCAAGCACGCAACCGTCAGTTATACGGTTTCTATCATAGTGCGTGGTTATTGAAGACCGATCGATTTCGTGTAAGACGCAGGTTTACATATATGACGCTCTTCAAATCGTAATAATCGACAATTTGTGCCATAAAAATGAAAAAAAATTAGTTCGTAATCCAAAAACTCTAAATCTTGAGTAAAATGTATCAGAAAAGTACATATAAATTCTTAAATTTAACTTTAGTTTACACGCGATAAAATATGTATGTAAGAAATTAGTATATATACATATCATATACATATATAGTCCGAATTTTGAAAAGCGAAAAAAAAAATGTTTTAAAATTAAAATGCATAAAAAAAAAGTAAATAGATTTTGAAGTGCAAATCCTAAAATAATCATAAAAAAAAACTTATGTATATATACCTATTGTACATAATTAGTATATACACATAATTTTGCAGAACAGAAACAAAAATTAGTGTTAGTCTGAATTGAAATTAGAGTAAATCAAAAATGAATTTATTTGTCTAAAAATAGTGCTCAAAAATTTACTACTTTTCTTGAATTAAATTTGCTTAAAAATCTAATTTAATAATCTAAATTTTGCTAAAAGAAAGAATAATGTAAAGTAAATTTTAAAATTAAAATAATAATCATATAATTAAACTAATTTTCTAAACATAAATTCTTAAAATTAAATATGCACAATTAAGTATATACTTACAACAACAAAAAACACAATACATAACTACTATACATAATAAAACGAAACAACAACAACAATGTGGACAACACAGTTAGCGCTAACAACGTTGGACTACATCAGTTGCAGAAAAATGTAAGTCGTTTCGCTATATATTTTTATTAATTGCAAAATTTTTCTAAACATAAAATCAGTTTTAATAAGTAAATACTTAATCTAAAAGACATAAAGAAAATGAATTTCGAATTAAAACATATACTGTTCTAATTGGCTAAGCTAAACATAATAATAATTTAAGTGAATACTTAAGTCATGTTCGTGTTAAGGTAATTTTTTTGCATTGGTTGATCCAATGATCCATTTTCCATTCGTTCCTTTATATTTGTAACTAAGAGAGCACAATGAATAAAGTGTAGACTTTTGTTTTGTAATTTGCGGAGTTGATGAAGTAGTATTGGTTGTTACATGGTTGGGTTGGAGAGAGAGCTTTTTGTTATCTCCATATGGTTGGGCAGAGGGGAGATAAAGAAGCAAAATTACATCTATGCTTCTGTTAATGGTGAGTTTTTGATCTTTGTCGGATTTTTGTTTTGATCGGCTATTTCTGCCAAATGTTTTCGGCTCTATTTTGATAGGTTATTAACCCAGTCGTTGCAAACCACATTTTAAATAAATAAAGTATACAAGTGCATGAGTATATTTCATATGTATATTGGGTCTATTATTTTTCACTCATTGGCTAGCAAGATCCCCCCCCCATCCGACGAGCTTAGTCCAGGCTAAAAGCAAGCATGCACGTATGCTGGCCAAGAAGGTAGAACCCGGTCTATTACAAAACTTTTTAAAAAAGTATTGGAAAATTCGAAAAAGAAACACCGTAAAATCTATTTACACATCGTCACTTTGATGTTACTTTCAATGCAAATATTGTTGCTATTGCTGTTGTTGCACGTTTTATTAGCGTTGCAGCTGCATTTAGTGCTTTTAAGAACAATAATAATAATAATAATAATAATAACGACAATAAACAACAACAACAGCAGCACTAACACTGGCAACAAAACAATTTTCACTAATAATTGCAACCCTTCTGTTGAACATTTTCCGCACTTTAACCACTTTATTGACTGCTCAAGAGTAGTCAACTGCCTTGGCACTTTACTAGTTAGTGTGGGCTTTAAACAAAACTTCAATAACCGATATTAGCGTAAAACACACTAATACATAAATGAACATGTTGCCCAATAAACACACACTCACGAATGTATGTGAGTATGGTTATTAATAATTTAAACGCAAGTGTAAGGTTTAAGCAAATGAGTAAAGTTGCATTATCACATGAAGCTATCAGAGTGAAGATTTTTGAAAGTTTGTACCTTTTTTTTAATAAAAGTATTAAGTGATGTATGTAAGTGATTACACAAAAATAAAAAATGAAAAATAAAATAAAAAACTTGAATGAACTTTTTATTTTTTATATGCAATCTTATGTACTTCTCAACGATGAATCTTAAGCATCCTCAAAATTGTCAATATGCTTTCAGAATTTCAAGATGTTCCTACTTGAAGTTAGAGAAAACACCTGTAACTTAACAGGCGTAACTTAAGGAAAAGGTGAAATTCCATTTTTTTTTTTTTAAATATCGAATAGCCATATCCTTTGTTATCAAAATATGTCTCCAAACTTTTCCAATAGTACTATTAATTTCCGAGCTATGAACCTATGAAAAGAAGGTATTTCAGCCCAGATACAAAGTACAAAATGTTTTAGGAGTGTGGCATTGCTCATTTTTCCATCATTATTAGCATAAATTTTATAATTTTTTTTATTACCACCCCTATGATTGTTGGTGTTTTAATGTTCATTTTAGTTTTTATCAGCATCTCGTTTCTTAATTCGGCTTATGGAAGCGACATACCCGTATCATGGCAAAGAATAAAAACAGTTTGATCTTCAAACTAAAAGCTTAATAAACTCAATGTCACCAATGAAAAGATATAAAAAATTGTAGCTCTTAATGTCAGAAACGATAACAGATGGAAAATTATCCCCATTCGAAGTCCGCATCCGTCACAAATGATTTTAAATGATTTCTTGTAGACGCGCTAAGCTGTATAGGTACGAGAGGACCTGCCAAAAATTTCGACTGATGAAAGATATGTGGCTATAATTGAAGGAGATCCACTATTGACACAAAAAATGATCGCTGATGATTTTGAGTTAAGTGCCATGGCTTTTTCACAAATGCTGTTTAATGGCCTGATTTTTAAATACGATACACAAAGAAGCTCAAGCTGCCGTAAAATTTTAAAAAGACGCAACTCGTTTTTCAAAGTTTTGAGAAAATCGAAATTTTATTTTTATTCAGAAAAGGCAGCAACTTCTCTTACTTATAAAATCTATTTCATTTTTCATCTTTTTTGTATGGAGTTACGGCGTTTTATGATTGTAATTATAAACAGGGTGGAATGTATACATTATTTTATTTGCCATTTGCAAGATAAGTGGAAAACGTGAAAAATTGGCGATTGTACCAAAATAAAGATCAAAAATTGCTTAATTCGATGCGAAAATAAAGTTTGAAAGGCCGTAACTTAAGTTGCAGCCTTATATTTTTTGACGGCAGCAAGCACGTTTTGACCATTATTTCCTAAGCTAATTCGAAAGCGGACTCTCTAAAGATTTGAACACAATCATAACACGTGAACAAGCCTATTTATGCTATGGTACCCGTTAGTAGCGAAACCTTCTATTAATACAAGACAAAACTCTGTAGCAAGGGTGTAACCTTTGGCCTGGCCAAACATGAAACACCCTACACTGCAGTATTTTGAAAAATTTGGTTGTGTGAGAGGTCCCACGCCCTCTTGTCCGAGTTCACCTAGTTTTTGCTCAGAACTTGCTTTTATAGTTCTTAGTATGAAATTTAGTTGGATTATCTCAAAAAAACGCTTTCAGTAAAGCGTTTTGAAGCTTTTGCTTATATTGGACGTGCCGCGCTCTCTTGTCCGAATTTGCCCAGTTTTTTCTTAGAGCTTGCGCTTACAAATCGTAGTATTTATGTGTATTTTGGTTGTATTGTAAAATAACTGCATTTTAAATATATTTTTTGTATGGGCAGTGTGTCCGTTGACCGATTTCACCCATTTTCAATTCCACATCAAAAATTGTGGAAAAACAGTAGCTGCAAAATAGTAAGCTTTACCAAAAGATTTCGAAAATTTGTCGAAAGCCAAAAAAAAACGGAATTGCGTCGCTTTTTCTCACATCATACTAATACGTCGGCTCCCATTGCTGAAATATCATGAAGCTTTATTGCAGTCACTGGGGTCCAAGAAAGTTCCACACATTATCCAAAAATTTTAGTGAATAAGCATTCAGTAGCAATGCGGAGATAATGAATGCAGTTAAATCGAGAAGCTTTTGAGGACTATTTAAAGAAGAGGATCGATAGACTAAAAAGTGTGCTAAATAAATAGCGATCATGTACAGAAGATAAAATAATGGAGAATCTATATATAACTAATACCTTTTTTACAATGTTAGAAATTGAACACGACTTTGAATTACATATATACCATAAGAAAAGTATTTGTGTGACGATGTGCATATAGTTAAAATTATTTCAATATTTTGCGACTAAGCCAGGGAAGTCACATCGTAGTTCGGTTCGAAAATAAATCTATTCAGATTCGAAAAATCGTTGCTCTAAAATTGGTTTTTCGCATATAATTTTTGCTTTTTCGGTTTTTTTTTAGACATTTAATAAATTATAATACGTAGGTTGCTTTTATATTTCGGGATTGGGCAACACTAATGACAATAGCTAAAGTCTGGCAACACCATAATAAAGTTTGACATTTTTTAGCATAAACGTAATCAGAACGTTTTGACGTACGACCATCATTTGTGTTGCTTACAGTCACTTGAAAAAATCAATTTGACAAAAAAATGGAATTAACTCGAGAACGTTTTCGTGCGATCATTTTTTACAACTTTCGACGTGGATTACCACGATAAGAGTGCATCGATGAACTTAAACCTTTGTATGGCGATGAAGCACTATCCTATAGCACTGTGAAAAACTGGTTTAATGAATTCAATTGTGGCCGTCGCTCACTCCAAGACGAATTTCGTGAAGGTCGTTCAAAATCAGTTGTTGTTTCAGAAACCATTGATGCTTTGCGCCAACTGATAATGCAAGATCGTCATGTGACCTATCGCGAGATTGAAACAACCTTAGGCATTAGTGGGACCAGCAAACATTCAATATTGCATGAACACCTGGCCATAAAGAAGGTTTGTTCTCGTTGGAAACCCCATAATTTATCAATTGCTTAAATTTTCAATGGAAAAATTGATTTTCTTAACTCACTGTAAACAAAACAAATAACACTTGTACATCAAAACGTTGTGAGTACGTTTATGCTAAAAAATGTCAAACTTTATTATGGTTTTGCCAGATTTTAGCTATTGACATTAGTGTTGCCCAATCCCGAAATATAAAAAGCAACCCTCGCATGTACTGCTTTTCAAACATTTTCACAAAATTTAATTTGAACAAATTAAAAATTATGAACTCTATTTGGTATTCGAATAGAAATGATTTTCAATTCAAACTACAGAGTAAGCCTCCAGGTAAAGTTAAATGCAAATTTTTCAATATTAACAACGACAAAATACGCGGTCACAAAGAGTTGAAAAGAGTACAGAGCACAAAGAAAAGGCTGACTGACACTGACTTCATTTTTTTTTTTTTTTTGTTTTCTTTTTGTTTCACGTTTGTCATTGTACCAGGGATGATAAATTAGCTTTTCTATTTAGTTACAAATAGCAAAAAAAATACTAAAACTATCCAAAAAGTACCAAAATTATTTAATACATTTGTGGTCAAATTTTGACCACTGAGCGATTCTAGTAAAAATAAACAAACCAAAAAATAGAGGATTTGGGGAAAGTCTCAAGACCAGTGTGTACATTTTGTAACAATATTAATAATATTTTTACCTGATTCTAATCAAGACTGTTTCTTTTTACAGGCATTGAAATCCTACCCTCGTATAGGTACGTATAAGTATATTTTATATTAACCACACTCAATATCACAACAATAATATCTACTACATAAAATTGTTACAACTTGACGGTTTCTGCTATCAAATGGGAAATCTAAAATGTTATTTAAAGTAACTTTCATTTGTAGTTTAAAATGTCAAATAATAATGAATAGTTTTCTGTCACGTGACAAATTTATTATACGTAAATATTTTTTTGACATGCAAAATTTAGTTATCAACTCTCTGCCACTACATTTAATTAAAATAATAGCAGAATGGACTTGTTTGTACTGTAACTTGTAACTTTAAATGGAATATGCAAATTAATATGATTTGTTCTTTAGGAAACTTTAGAATTTTTCATTAATTAAGAAATTTACGTTCTAATAATTTTAAATTAAAGGATTTTGTGTCTATTTTTGCTATATTTTTTAAGGATAAAACAAAAAAATGATTAAAACTACAAAAATCATAGATTAAAATTGCAAAGTACCAAAGTACATTTTGGACGACAGATAGCACACGCAGTTGAAACGTTGTAATTCCACAAAATCCATTACACAGATAAAAATTTTAAAACACAAAACGACATGGTTTTATTTTATTAACAAAAAACTTATCGCAAATACGCAATACTGGCAACATCCCTATTGACGGCGATTGACGTTGATCCTGCAACTGCATGCGGGATTTCATTTATAAAATGTTTATGCTGTTGTTGTTGTTGTTGTTGTTATTGTTGTCAATTTTTGTTTACGCGCAGTTCAATTTTTGTTGTTTTTGCTGTTGTTGTTTATTTTTACTGCAGTGAAATCCTGATTGACATTTTTGTTAAAATTTAAATAACGAACAGTACAGAGCATGAAAATCGTTTTAATGAAAATCACACTTTTTTCAAAAATGGGCGCAGGAACAAGAACAAAACGTTGAGTGTAAAAGAGCAAACAATATATCTGCAGATGATTGAGTGAGTGGGAAAGAAGAAGAGACAAACATTTAAACAGTTTATTGTCAATAGGTTTATCAATCGCAATGCAAAGTAACTGAAGAACGATTGAGGGAATAAATGAATGAATGAATGAATGAACGTTGCTGCTCCATTGTTTATTTATTGATTGTTCGAATTCGTATTTGAGGTGCTGCTGCTGCTGCTTCTGCTGGTTGTTGTTTGATTGTCAACAGCATGAAACTGTAAATACACAGGCCCCATGTCCGTTTTGTAACAATCTGAAGTTTTACGTTCCCGCGTGACATGCTGATGATGATGATGATGCTGTTGATAATGCTGGAATGTTGGCAATACCCTCTAGTGTCCAGCATCAAGTGCTGATGTGTCACTTGCTCTTTATTTGACAATAAATTACGCATCAATATACATTCAAGGAGACTTTATTTTATTTTAATTTAATTTATTCGATTTTCTTTTTACTTTTTTTTTTCTTAAAATTTATACAGTAAATGTTTAATGAACTGACACAATGATATGTTGAGACATTTTGCTATTTTTCTTTCTTTTTTATTTTTGCTGATTTTTACAGTTATCACGGAGCATTTCCATACTATTGATACAGTACCATGACAACCCACCCACACGCTGTGTTTCGTTATGTTTACCTCTCGAAAAAATATTTGTATTTTAATAAAAAAATATCATTTAATCAAAAATATTTCAGAATAATGGCAATTTGCACCTGACATCTATAATTATTTTTTTTTTTTATCTTTAAAGTCTTTGAAACATTCAATTCTTAGAAAAAATGTCAAAATTAGGCATAAACTAGACATAAACACCTTCTTATGTGCAGAAGATGCGGCATCTTTAATTAAATAAAACTAAAAGAATATAAAATTGAGCCGATCCATTTTATATACGCACCAAATCTCATCTAAGTATGTTCAGAAAATAGTTCCTAAGGTATGACATTTTTTTCAGCGCATGGTGCCGCTCATTTTTCCTTTGGACATTAATTGTCCTAATGCTCTTAATACATAAACAAAATATCATCCATGACAGTTAAATAAATAAATAAATAATTTTTTTTTTTGAAGACATTTAAAAACGAAAAAAAAAATAAAAAATTTATGGATATTTTTGGATCCGTCATCTAAGCGGACCCTCTGTTGAAAAAATTTTTTTCACTTAAATGTTGTAAAAAGTCATGATACGCGTAGAAAATACGGAAAGAACGAAAAAAACAAACTTTAGTTTTTTGGTTTAGACTTCCAATGGGGGACTCTTGGGTGAAAAAAATTGTTTTCCACCAAAATGTCGTAAGATGTCACAAAACGCCTAGAAAACTCGAAAAAAATTTTCTTCCACCAAAATGTCGTAAAAGGTCATGAAACGCGTAGAAAACACGAAAAAACAAAAAAAAAAATTCTTAAATTTTTGGTTCCCTCATCCAAGGGGGGACCTAGGGGAAAAAATCGCACCGTACCCGAAAACCTATACAGCTGTGTGCGAAATAATAGCAGTAGCATATCAAATACTAAGAAAAGCGTTTTTTCTACTTTTATCAACAAATAAAATTAAAATTTTTCAAAGTTGAAATGTGTGCCATTATAATGACATTTTGAAAAACATATTCGTTTGGTGTAGGATCAGCACATGAAAAAATTAACGCTAAGTTTCCCGCTATACAGCAAGTTTTGATTGTGAAAAATAATAGCAGTGTGATCAAACTTAATTCATTTTACAGATGAAGTGTTAGCAATAAGATCAAAGGTAAATATCATTTGTTGAGGACTATTTTCACTCATCTAAATACGTTAAATTAAAAACGTGAAAACTATGCCTTTTAAAAAATGAGTCGTGCAAAACATTGTTCTTGTGAGAAGCGCGAAATGATAAAAACGCTGCTTTCCGAAGGCAACTCCTACAAATGTATTCAAAATTTATTAAACTGCTCTACAAAAAGGAACTAAATGCCAAGAAATGGGTAGAAAAGCCCGAAACAAGAGGCCGAAAACAATCTCTCTCTAAATGGGAAATGAAAAAGTGGCAGCGTTCGCCAGGGAAAATCCATTTTGGTCTTCACATAAGAATAAAAAAAGACTGATCCTTACCGTAGACTCTTCCACAGTAAGAAAGAAGCTTATTGAAGCCAAGTTCTATGGCAGAAGTCCCAGGAAAGTGCCACTTCTTTAGCCAAGACATGTCCAGGCTAGAATAAAATTTTCGAAAGAGCATATTAATTGGCCAACTTTAAAATGGCGGAACGTGTTATGGTCGAATGAGACGAAGTAATATTGTTCGGCTCTAGAGGACGGAGACAATATGTTCAAAGGCCAGCTGGAGCTCCATATGCCCGAAGATATGTTGTAAGGACCGTGAAGCATGGCGGCGCAAAAATTATTGTTTGGGGCTGTTTTTCGTACTGCGATACAGGCCCTATTTTTTGGATAAAGGACAATATGGATGCACTTTTATATGTGAAAATATTAGAGTCTACTACGCTGCCCTACGCTGAATGGGAAATGCCGCTGAATTCGGTGTACCAGCAAGACAACGACCCAAAACACACCAGCAGATTAGCAAAAAATTTTTTTGTTTCAAATTAAGTTGAGGTCATAAGCTGGCCGGCACAGTCTTCTGACTTAAACCAAACCGAGAACCTTTGGGCCGATGTTAAGGAAGCAGTGGGTAAACAAAATCCCAAAAATGTGTGTGGAGAAATGTCAACGTCTTGTTGATTCTATCAGCTGTACTAGCCAACAAAGGCCATTTAACCATTTAACTTTTTTTTTCTTTAATTTGTGCCGTTTGACAGTATTTTCGATCAAAATTTTAGAGCGCTGCTATTATTTTTCACAAGTAAATTTGGTCGTTTCGTGAGTTTTTGCGTTTTTTAAGGAGCACGAAGCCCAATGTTATGGATATAAGCATAAGTTTCTATTCATTAGACATAAAGCAATTAAATGAATTTGAAAAATTAAATGCATTTGTTTTAATTTACATGTTTTTTTAATACAAAGATTTCGTTACATAGCACTGCTATTATATCGCATGCAGCTGTATATAAGTATATATTAATTTTCATGGTGATCGGTACAGCCATTTGGGAGTCTATAAGGTATATACAGACATTTGCTTTTATATTTATAAGTAGATAGAAACCGTTTCGTTTTTCTTCGGTTTAGTTCGAACATTTTTCGTGTCCCGAGCTCAGTGGTCACAGAAATTTTTACGGCTTTGCTCTGATTTTCGAGTTATGCGTGATAAAAGGTTGATTATACAAGCAAACGAAAAACAAAAAAAAAAAAAGATGAAATTTTGACTTGACATTTGTACTCTTACATATCAGGATCAGGATTTCTAACACACCTCCACCTTTTTGAGATATCCCTGCTTAAAGTTGCAAAAATTTTTATCTTCAGGCTTATGGCGCAGTTCCAGGAAAACTTGTTATTTCATTACTTTAATATCATCGAATAGTCATGACCTTTCTTTCGAAGTATACCTTTGGAGTTTTTCAGCAGGACTCTTACTTTCCGAGTTTTAATATTTCAAAGAGAACGTTACTTCATACAGAGAACGAAATTATATTACCATCAAAAAATCGATTTATGGACGCGCAGCTCTCAAAATGAGTTGAGTGAAAATCAGCTGCAGCATATGATATGTGTTAGTGTCAATAAGAAAAAGGCCCTGAGATAAAATATGGGTGATGCCTTGCCCACAAAATATTTTGTGGCTAAAATACCTTTTCTTGAGAGGATCGTAACTCGAAAAGCAAGAATCCCTTTGGAAAAGTTCGAAGATACATTTTGAAAGGGAATAATTTGACTATTAGAGGGCAGCACTTCTTCGAAAAAATGGGAAAATCAAAGGTTGCATCAGTGATTATCTTAGGATCAGGCTGCATGCTTGGTTTGGATCAAAACATAGGAAAAAATAGGCCGCCCGGGGCTTGAATCAAGGTCTAAACGATAAAAATCAATTTTTTTTGCAAGGTTTTTTAAAACACGAAGTAGCAACTGAGTCCAAATTTTTGAAAAGCGCTTAATTTTCTTTATTTTTAGTTTATTTCTCTTTGCTCTTTGGTAATGTTTAATCACTAAGTGCAGGAAATTTGTTTCTGTTTGCAAATCATTATTCCAAGACTAAATGTTTGCTTGCTTGAGAGCTATTTGTTGAAAACAATTATATATTTTGGAAAAACGATCTTTTATGTTTCACCAAAAATTTTGATTATAAATTAATGAGGAGCTATCAAACATGGTTTTCAGAATAGAAATCTGTCGAAATTTGAGCAATTTCGGGCAGAGAGTATGGAATTTTTTTTTTTTTTTTTGTAACTCTCATTGTGTTTTGATTTTTATGGTGCGTGTTTCTTGCAGCATATTTTTATGCGCAAAATATATTATTAGTTAAAAATTTAATTCAGATTGAGTTAAAATTAATCAATTTACCTTTGTTGAAATCAAAATTTAAATAAATTAACGAAACAATTTTTTTTCAAGCATAATTTCTTCCAAATATATATCATCTATTATGATTTTGAAAGCAACTACAAACAAAATTACATTAAATTTTCTGCTGCTACCTAAAAGTATGCTAGAGGTTTTATTATGGTTGATTAATGGCATGACAGGAAACGTCATGCATACAATTTCCTTGACATCCGCCTCTACGAAGTTGACAAATTAATTTTTGCCAATGTTTTGAGCATTAGGGCACGAGACAAGAGTATAATGCAACAAAATACAATAAACACAACAATAACAACAACAACTCATTTAGAGCATTGCCAACAAACACTAATTTCCTGTAATTAAATAGTTACCATAGTGAAGCCATGTTGCAGTGTTTTTGTTTTCTAATTTTTTTAAGTGGCATCAAAGTTACAACATAAATTTGATCTTAATGAAATACATAGTATACTTTTTGGATATTTGTTGGGAATATATTAAATGGGTTCCTTTTAGTAGAATTAAGTATTGCGCTCTGTTATATGGAATAATTTGGTTTTATAAACAAATTCCTCAGTCTAGGAAATTGAAAGATATAGAAAAATTTCTTCAATTAAGGCTTCTTCAAGAAAGAACACAGTGTATATCTATGTAACCTTCACAGCATTAGTATTTTATAATTGTACATCATTATTAATCATCATTGTCATTATTATTTCTCCTAAATTGATAACAAATCACATTCTTTAAATATCAATCCATAGAAAGTTAATGAAGTGTATCATGGAAAAATTTGCATATTTTTAAAGCCAAACAAAAGCAGAGAAAATAAAATTTCAAAGGCCACCTCAATTATGGTCAATGAAAATTTCACTGCTACAGCAAACGAAGGACAAATGCACATTAAAGAGAAGAAAAAAAAAAAAGAAAAAAATATTGCAAATAATACGGGTACAATGCCAATTATGATTTATCCCAAATAAAGTATGAAAGAACAAAATGCTAAAAAAAGGACAAAAGAAATTTGTACATTTAAAACAGTCGCAGGACACCAAAAAAAGTGAAAACAGTAGCAGCAAAGATAGCGAAAAGAATAAACCTCAAAAGGAAAATGATGTATCGATAATTTTCTATTAATGAATTTTTTTTTTCAGGCATGTACTTGGGAAGATCCCATGGTAATAAAGTCGCTGTCAAATAAAAGAAGTAGATAACCTTTCTTTAAGTATTTATTTTTCAACTGTCATCTATTATTATACATACAAATGTCTTTGAAGATGAGAACAATACTACGAGATCAACTTCTTTTGAAATGAATGGTATCAGGTGCCCATTTTATAGATTTTTTTAAAGAAACGATATGACACTGTATGGTCTCCAAATTATCTATTTCACCTATTTGAGATCCAAGCTAGACTACAACTCCCATATTTGAAATTTAGAGGAAAACAACTGTGCTTTTCAAGCTATTTTAATTTGAAATTTTTTGACTTTTTTCATAATTTTCAAAATACCAACATTTATGTTGAAAATAATGGATTTGGGTGATTCTCTGAAAAATGTACCATTCAATGTCTCGGGGCACAAAACCATGTCTTAATTTAAAATTTGATATTTTATCTATGTAATACAGATACTTAACCAAAGCTTCTACACGAATTGGTTAGAAAAGAAAAAGAGTTAAAATGTCATTCTCCGTCCTGTCCTTAAAGTGAAGTCATATAAATAGAAGATTCAGTGTATTTTCAGCTCAATCAGTTTTGTTTTTTCGACAATGAGTGATCGTGTGTTTGTTTTTTAGAAAAGTTTAAAAAATTTTGCAAAGAACGCAAGTGTGCATCATTCTCCGCGTAAGTTTTTTTACATTACTAAGCATATTGTTTTATCTTTATATACTCGTAAGAGTGTACCAGCTCAAATTTTTTTTCGCCGATTTCACTCAAATTTGGCAATATGGTAGATCCGGTGTGCAAAAACAACAATACAGAAAACTTTGGTCCTAGTACCATTTTTTGTTAAAATACAGGGTGTTGAAGTTGGCGTTTTTAGTCATTTTTATAAATTTTGAAAAAATGCATAGCTTACACTTAAGTTTGTAAATTGATAAATCTAACTTACTGGTCCCATTCACTTTGAAGTACTCTTTGATAAAGATTTTACCATTAAAAACACTTTTGAATTTTTTTTCAAAAAAACCCCGCTTGGATTTTTTTAAAATTACTTTAAATTAAAGCATAATTCATAAGCTTTAATATGATGTATGATTCAAGATGGCGTTCGGACGCTACATGAGAGTTTTTGGCTAATGAACGCCCGCGGCAGGCAAAAATCTTTTTTTACTCAAGAGGATAGCATGGTACACTGCGCGTCACTTGAATAAGGCCAGAAATTGTTTGCTTGATTTTTCCCAGTTATATTTCTTATTGACATTTGGACACATTTTTAGCTTTAAGTTCGATGCAAAAAAAAATTTACTTCGTGAAGCACCTTCAGCGATTTCTATACTTTGTTTACGTTAAGTTCGAAAAAATGCGTTTTTATTTGCGTCATTAGAATAAGGCCACATAAGAAATATGAGAAGAAAACAATTTAAAAATTATTTTGTTCATTTTTTTTGAATTTTTATTTCAAATTTAACATTTTTAGTAATGTGTGGAGCTTCCTTTGTTAGAAATTAGGTACCTCAAAAATACGGTTAGGCATTGAGTTATAGAGTGACTCTAAATAAGTTAAGGATACTGTTGTCTTCCTTAATAGCTACAATATGTGATTCCTTGTCTTCAAATTGCCTTCCGCTTTTAAAAACTTTTCTTACCAACCATCCCCAGACATTTTCCATAATGTTCAAATCTGTCGAGTATGGCGGCCATGATAGAAGTTGAACGTTTTGTTGTCGAATCCATGTCTTAATGAGTATTGCTGTGTGTATTGGGGAATTATCTTGCTGATAAATCTATGGTATTGGTCCAAAAATGTTATTGAATTGTGGAAAAGCCTTTTCCAAAATGGATTTGTATGAGTTTGTGTTCATTTTCGATGTTTCAAAAACCAAGTCAATTGTTCAATAGTAGGAAATGGCTCCCCACGCCATTACGCCACCTTGTCTGTTGTGATGTCTAGCTTTCCTTAGATCATGAAAATAATGGTTGTAACCATTAGGTCCATCAAAAAAAAATTTTTTTTTTGTCAGAGAAAACTACTTTTCTCCACTCATTTGTCCACGTCATTGTTTCTTATTGCAAATTGCAAAGTTTTTCTTTCCTGTTTCGAGATGTTCAGACGATTTTATTACCCGTCTTACTGTTGAAACACTAGCTGCGACTCCAGTTTCAGCCTTTATTTTAGCTGCAGAATTAGATGCAGCTCGCAATATAGAGCGTCTGACTTGGTCGGCAGTAGCCCTACTGGTGCGACCTTTCATATTTTTTCCATAGGTTTCAATGTTTTTTACGAAATTGTCAACCAACGTCTTACTTCTGCAGATTTTTTGGGCAATGGTGTGGCTACTGTGCCCGACCTCCTTCTAAACTTGGATTTTTGCCTTCTCGGTGTCAGTTAAGGCTTTTCCTTTACCCATTTGCAATAAATTTAAAAAAAAACTAATTAATTGCTTCAAACAATTTTTTCACACTTTCACTTTCACTTTTTTTGTTTCGAACTTCTCTCGATAGCATGAAAAGAAGACTGGCCTTTGCAAGAAAAGTATAATATCAACGACTTACAAACAGCGGGGCGATGCATAACAGGGAAAAAACAAAAAAATTAGAACTTTGCATATGCTGCATTGAATTTTTTGCTGTAATTCTCGTCTAATCTATGCAAAAAATGAATAAAACATGCTTGGTCGAGTTCTTGGTTTGTAGGTGAATTCGACTAAAGATCCCATATGGTTATGGGTGAAACGTATCGAAAACCAACCTACCAACAAAATTTTTTGGTTTTTTTACCTATGCATTTTGCCTTGTTTTTGTAATGTTGTTGTTTTTACTCAAAAACACAGAACAGTAAGCTCACACCACAAAACACTTGACACGTGATTTTTTGGTAGCTAGTCAAGGCTGGCCTTATTTCGCAACTAACTCCAATGGAGTATAGAAATACCTAACAGTACTTCCCGAAGTAATTTTTTTTTTTTTTTCATCTATCGATTCGTAACTGATACACTCACCGAACTAAAAAATAAATAATGCCGAAAATGTCAACATTAGCTAAGCTTGGGAAAAATCAAACAAAAAATTTCTGGCCTTATTCAAGTGACGCGCAGTGTACAATTGGCGTCGATTGCTTCATAAGTAAAACAATTACAGGGACTATCCACTCGTTTCAACTTTTAAAAAAAAAATTATTTTCATTGGGATATTACTGTTTTAGCCACTTTTTGACATTCTCCGTTTCATCATTCTCCGTCATTTTTTTGCAACATTTCATCATTCTTCGTTAAGTTACCCTCCACGTGGTTGTTTTTTGTTAGTTTTGCTTAAACTCTTTTTTTAAAAAATTAAAATTAATATTTAGTCTTCAAACACTTGAAAAAACTTTTAAAAAATCCAACATAAGTTTATAATGTTGCCACCTGGTTACTTTCAAAAATCTTATATAATTCTGACTTCTTTTGACTAAATTGAAATTTTTGATTTCAGAACCGCTCAGATAAACTTTTCTGAAATTGAACAAAAAATTTATTTCAGGGATTCCATTAGGTTTTTTTTTTGTTAGTTTTGTTTAAACCAAATTTAGCTTCGATGAGTTTTTAACGATTTAAACTATTATTCCTTAGTGTGTTATTATAATGGTGAACGTGACAAAAGGAATATTGAAATAAACCAACCATCTGGCAACCCAAAAAATTTATGTTGGATTTTTCTAAAGTTTGCTTAAGCTATTTGAGACTAAAATTTTATTTTAATATTGTAAATATATTATTTAAGTGAAACTTAAAAAAAAAACGTATGGCAACCCTGAAACCTTATGTTCAATTTTTAAAAATGTATCAGCGGCTCAGGTCATCATATTCTATACCTTCAATTTATAAAAAAATAAATAAAATAGGTGCGAACTAAAAAATGCATGTTTTGGTTAATTTTCCGGAGCTTTACTCATATATGGGTTTTTGTATACGTTGCGTGTTTGTGCATCATTGGTTTTTTCGGGTATGGCGCATTTTTTTCACCCTTGGATGTCGGATTCAAAAGGTTAAAAAAAAAATTTGTTCGTGTTTCGACGAGTTTCATGACTTTTTACGACATTTTAGTGAAAAAATTGATTTCACCCAATGGTCGCTCTTGGATGACGGAACCAAAAATTTAAAAAAAAAATTTTTGGGTTTTTAAGTGTTCAAAAAAAATTATTTATCATATCTGTGAAAATATATAACAGGAATGAGATTTGGTAACTGCATTAAAAGCATAGGGATATATAATGCCCAAGCTAAAAATTGGTGGTGCCACGCCCTTAAAAAATTTCATGACTCTGAAACTATTTATCGCTCACATATCGTCACTCTTAGGCCAGATTCACGATAGTGCAAATTTTTCAGTTTTCCACTAATATGGTTTTCTTGTACAAAATGGTTTAATAAAATTATGCCAGAAGTATGAAAGCTATATCTGAAGTGTTTTAACAGCAAATGCAAAGTTTATTACACGAAAAAGCAAAATTTACATATAATTTTCATATTTAAAAAAATTTCAAATAGCAATTTCTCAAATTCAATAAATTTCACATTCGTGAATCTGGCCCATGAGTGCCGATATGAGATGGTACGTATATAAACTGCATCGGGACAATTTAAATTCTTTGATTGAATTGGAGATGCCTCGTCCTCTATATAAGAGAAGGTGTAGCAACGAACACCAGGAAGTCTTAGTGAAATCAAAGAAGAAACATTTTTTTTAACATTTTAAACTATTATCTCCGATTATTATTGGCCTTATAGACCACTTCTTGAAAAAACTGTGTGGGCTCAAGAATTCTACAAAAAATTTCTTTATAGATCGTTAAAGGCAAGAAATGCTTATAAATAACTTAAGAAAAAAGCGTAAAAAATGTAATAAAAATGACGAATGTTATTTTCAATATCACTATGTAGTTGAGGCATGTCGTACCAAATTACTTTTAAAGCAGCCCCTAAACACCACGATAATTTGTGACAAGAGGACTGATGGGCAAACAGAAGAAAAAAAAGCAGCGGGATGTAGTGAAATATTTTAAAAAATTTAACACTACATACATCATCATCTGCTCATATTTGTTTTGTTGCACAGGAGCCCAATGTTTAATGAAGCGTACAATCAGGACACACTAAAATAAGCTCACAGGATTCAACTATACAAAGTGTGCTATAAATTGATATAAAAAACATTTACCAGTATTGTCTGCTTGGCGTAACAAAATTGCCCGCAGTGAGTTCGTTTTTTTTTTTACTTGATTTTCTGTATAGAGTCATTATTAACGGCTATAAAATTGATGAAAAATAATTATATTTTGATTTGCCTCTAAACGATGGATGACTACAAATTTCCCAGACTACTTATGATGTGCCAAAAAAAGGAAAAGAAAAAATTATATGCTTTATATAAACTGCAAAAATTTCCACCACAAAAGCTAATTTCCTTTTCGACTGACGGTTTTGTACCCCACAGCCTTTAAGGGAGTTTTTCGATTTTGCTTTGGTTCTTTCTTTATTTTGGATTTTTCTGGTTTGAAGGCTTTAAATCCACTTTCAATAATTGATTATCAAAGCTGCTTTCTTGTGGTTTTCGTGTTTTTTTTTTTTTCTTTCTTTCTTCTTTTAATTTCTTGCTATCTCTTTCGCGCTTCTTTTGCTAGACATAATCGCCAGAGTTTTATTTTGTACGTCCTGTGTGTATTGTGTCAAAGTTAACCTTATGCTTCCGTACCCTGTGGCGAAAATTGATGTGTAAATATTTTTGTTTAGTTGCGATCCATCCATTCCACTAGGTAGGAAGCTTAGGAAGCTGAAAATTTCCAAATCATTAGTTTTCTTGCTGGTGCAAAATTTCTCACTTAATCGCAGAGAACTGGGGGAGAGGTCATGCTGTTTGCAGGAAAATGTGGGAGAATTGGGGACTTTTGTAGACTTTGAAATTTAATGTAAAAAGAATCAATTTTTACATTTTTGCAAATTTAAATCTTTTAAATTTTCTTTTTCTCCATCAAGAAGACAATTTCATTTAATACTTTATATATCAAAGTTATTTATGCTTAACATTTTTTCAACATTTTTTTCTTTTTTCCTACTGTTGGCTTTCATAAAATGTTAATATTATATGCATGCATATGTATTGCGCAATATTTTTTTGTGCTTATTTTAGGCTCCTCTATTTCTCCTACCAGTAACCACCAGTAACAATAAGTCTTTGTTGTCTTTCCGGCTGACATCTTGCCTACTCCATTATGTCAGCGCATACTTTGCTGAGTCTACAACAAACTTTCATACAAAAAAAGGAGGACAACATGGTGTATTTTAGTATTTTATGTAAACAATATAATAATATTGTATAATATTTCCTTGAGATAAATTTTTATTGAGGCAACAAAGAGACAAAACAAAAAATTGTATGAAACTCTTTAAATGAGCCGGAAATATGTCTGCAAAATAAAAAAAGAAAAAACCAGAAAACCCATATGCATTATTAAATGATATTTATGGATGTTTTTAGACATCAAACGAACATATAAATATATTAAAATGTGATAAATGTAATATTTTAGTAGAAAAATGTTCAATTTAATTTAAAAATGTTGGTACTTATTTTTTTAAGAGACGACACACTTAAGTCTTGTGCTCGTCTTATTACTGAAAATAAACGTAATGTTCATGTCTATGAGGTCATTGTAACAATGTCTCTGGGGACAAGTGCTTTTGTGCTGAAATTTTATGAAAAAGGCAATCAAACAATTTGGTTTTACCCACAGTCCCAGTAAAAATTAAACTTTTCTTTCGTAGGAAAAAAAATCAAATTCAAAAATTAAATAACAGCGAAAGACTTCTTGAGCGCTTCTAAGCACTATATGCCTAGTACACTTTTTTCGTAGGATGCCTTCCTTTTGAGCGAACAAAGAGTTTTGCCTGCAGCGGGCGTTCAAAAGCCAAAAACTCTCATCGAGCGACCGAATACCATTTTTTTTTTTTCACCAAGTAATATGTTTTTATAAAACGAACACTTAAAAATGAATGAGACCAGTTTCTTAGATATATCAATTTACAAACTTTGGTGTAAGCTATAAATTTTTGAAAAAACACCCTTTTCATGAAAATGACTTAAAAAGCCAACTTCAACACACTATATTTTAACAACAAATTGTACTAGAACCAAATCCTCCCGGATTATTATTTTTACACACCGGATCTACCATATTGCAAAATTTAAGCGAAATCAGAGACATCTAAATTTTCAGCTGGTACGCTTGGCGTATATAAAACGTAAGTATAAAAGTAACTAATTATTTGGTAGTTACTTGCTTTCATATACTATTATTTTTTAAGACAAACCAACTCAAACACATGATATATAATCTATTTTATTATTTTTAATTAAAATAAGGATTTATTATTGTAAATACGTACTAAGCCAAGAAAAATAAGCTGACATTAAGCTTAAGGTAAAATCCCCACCACACCAGCAAAACCAAACGCAACGGCAACACCGCGCAACAGCTGTTTTTGACACGAAGCTCTCGTTCGATCTTTTTGCTGCCACAGAAACAGAAAATAAATTTAGACACACAGCAGTTGATCGGGATATTCTTTGCGTAGCCGGCGACCGGTGAACAACAGCAGCAGCAAGCTGAAGTAGCAGACAAGGCGGTAAACAGCAACCGAGAAGGAAACATTGTATTTGATAAGTTAAAGTAGTAGTAGTAGTGGGGCATAGTAGCACAGAGACCGCTGCTTTAAACAGAAGTAGCACGATAATAAATCTGTTGCCTGAGATTAGTACAAGGGTGAGGATCACACAAATGACTTAGTTATTCGTGGGTGCGATCTAGTCATATGGAATCGGGTATGCAAACAGCAGCGTAGCAAACGGAGTAAAGAGAATTCAGTCGCGTACAGAATAGCATGTTAGTCAAAAGAGTGAGCGTAATATAGGGGATAGTGGTTGAAACAGAACCACCACATTACACATGGACAGCCCGATAATAAATCAGCTGCTCATGGGGGGAACAACCTTTCGATCAAACCCGAAAATAAAACAGTTTGTCGCAGGTGTGCTGTTCCTCCCTCTCCGAAGTGCAAAGGAGATGCAGAAGGATATATAATAGCATAGGGTGAGAAAAGTAACCCTTACGTTGGGTGTTAGCAGCCCGATACGATATCAGCTACTCACAACTAGAGAGTTACCGTGTAAGAGAATACCATTGCGTTAGATGTGAGCTACTCAAGGCTATAGGGCGTTCAAAAAATTTAGCCATTGCATAAGGTGTGGACAGACCGATACGATATCAGCTACTCACAGTTAGAGAGTACGCGTTCAAGAGAATACCATTGCGATGGTTTGGCCATTGCGTGAGGTGTGAGCGAGGTAACTAACCACTTCTACACTAGGCCGTATCTAGCGGCGGAGAGAGCAACGTACAGGAACAGGGAGAGGTGGGGAGTAGACAGGCGTGTTTTATTTGTTTTATCATTTAAGTATATTGAGAGAAACCAAATGAAGAAATGAAAATGAAGTAAATTAATAAAACTCCAATCCATGACTTTGAATTTAACCGGCCTCTTGGTCCTTTTCTTTAATACATTTTTGAAGCTAAGCCCCTGGCCACCGGCAAGCGAAACCGCTGGCAAAAAGGTTAGTTACAGTGCCTATTAAGTTGCGATTTTGTATTAAACGGCCTTTGGAAAATTTGATAAAATTCGCAAATGGCAAATTCTAGAAATTGCTATTTTTTTTTTTTTTTTTTGAATCAGTCTAATGAACTTTCTTTTATAATATTTTTGGGAATTGCTATCTAAGCCTCTCTACAATGCCATATTTTTTTGGAAAACTCATAAGCCTTAATATGTTATGAGAATGGGGAAATGTAGAATAACTAAGCAGCTCTGGAAAACAACATACCTACTGCAAGTAGCATAGTTTCAATTTTAATTAAAATTTATAGAAACAAATCTACCATAAATTTGTACTAATTGTGTGCAATCAGTATAAAAGTTTTACGGTCATCAAAAAAGCATTTCAAAATTAAAATTTTCAAACAATTCGCATACTGAACAGAAGAATGAAATTCATGGCTATTTGGTTCTTAACAAACATTTTTCCTCTTAAGGCATTTAATATGCATAACACATTTCATTGGAAATCTTAAATATCCTTGAAAAGCAAACATATTTATGCCCAAAAGCATATACATTTATCTCACAGAGACAACTTCCATTCAACTTTCATTACCACTTTCTCTCTCTGGTGCTGGAGCTGGTGCTGCTGCTTTATATGCAAGACCCATATTTAAATTCCATTTTAAGATGGGGCTAAAACCTCAACTGCAATCACAAATAAAACACATAAAAACCTTGAAAGAAGCAGCAAGAAGAAAACAAAAAATACAACAAAAACAACAACAACAATATGGGAAATGAGAAACCGCAAACGCTTTTATAGCCATTTACCCATACTTACTCCCCCCCAACACACATACAACACACTCTCACTTCATCAGCATATGTATGGACGTCGGCATATGAGTTTCTTCTCACAAGTTGGATAAACAATATTGCTTTAGGTCATAGTTCACCACAGAAATGGCAACAATATCCTACATGGGTTTTTTGTGTCCAGTAGAAGGACACAAGTATTCCATATGAAGCAGAGAAAAAAAAACAAGGATTTTATTTTTTCTTAAAGTACTGAGCAGAAGTAGAAGAAAAAAAGTTCCCAACCAAAATAACCCAGTTAACTCGAGAATAAGAAGATGATATGGCATAGTGTAGAAAAATGCAAAGAAAAAGCAAAACGATAACCGATTTTATGGCATTTATGAACCTTCTTTGTGTGCAAAAACCTACAATTTTTATGTCTATGCATTGCATATGAATGAACTGTGGAATGAATGAATCCTGCTGCCGTTGTCGATGATTCGACAGCCATTTAATATTGAGTTTTCTTCGACAATGATATTCAGGATATTCAGACAATTCCGGATGTGTTTATGTTTTGGTCATGCATGGCATTGTGAGGAATGAGTACACGATATACCATACTTAAACCATAAATATATGCAGACATTTATATATACATCAAACGATTATATCCATTGATATGTAAATATGTTTAAGGAAAACTTATGAAAGCTATGGGAAAAGTTAAGAAATGAGAACTTGCTACCGGAAAGATTTACTGAATTTTCAATAAAGGATGCGATTTATTGTCAAGCACAAGGAAAGAGATTTCCGTAAAAAGATGATGAAAGTCCACATTGCAATAATATGAATATATGGGAGATTTCATTTCAAAGGTAATTTCTGCCTACCATAAAATGGTCGTATTGATGATTTTTTATTTTATGATTTGAACTAAAGTGTCATCGATTTGGAGTGACTTTTTAAGCAGGGATGCGTGAATTGTTTTAAACAATTGTGGACTATTGTTTGATACGACATCATACAAATATTTGGATTGTACCTTTTCAGTATCTGTACTTAAAGAACATTCACTGTTTTCTAACAAAATTTTATTTGACGATGAGGTCTACCTTTGGAATTTTTTGTTTTTTTTAGAAAATAACTCTAAGGAAATCACCCGTTACTTTTTTCGCTGCTATGTCAAAAAATGTAAATTTCCACCAATTAGATGGCATATCCCCCGTTTTAGCCCACGAAAAACAATAAAAGTCAAAATGTCATATTTTTAAAACTCAACCACGTCGTACTTTGCCCACCTTTCGAAAATAACCACAGCAGCAGCACATAAAAACTTTAACGCATTTTATTTGTAAGAATTTTACACGGCGTTATTTCATTTGTTCTAATGGCAGGAATAAATACTTCGAAGGTAGCAAGCCGGGGGTAAGCAAGTAAAAAAGTAATAAAAAATAAAAATAAAAAAAATTATGCCAAATAAACGACAATATTAATTTCCGCACTACAGGTGGCAGCACAAAAACATAAAATTGCTATATTAGATTTATTTATTGCAAAGGCGGTGGTAGAGAAGGGGGATTGTCGCGGGGTGTGGTTTCAGTGAAAGTCGCGCAAAAACACAACATCAAACAGCGGCGGAAAAACAAATAAAAATAATTGTAGTCAGTCAATAATAACAATCGAAAATACGCTACAGTCTTTCGAAGGAAACTTTTGTCAACTATGGGAAAATCGGAATGTACTAAAATAATTTCAAAAAAATCGAAAAAAATATAAAAATGTTGAATGATATCGAAAAATTTAGAAAAACAACAAACGTCAAAGAATTTCGACAAATTTCGTTAAACACAAAACATCTGAAAAATCTGATATGTCGGTATATATGGAATGCATTCAAAAGGTGTCAAATAACGCTGAAAAACTTTGAAATAGTTTCAAATTGCCAAATATTGACGAAAAGGTCGATAAATGTCTAAAAAGTTAAACATTCGATAAAGATTTTAATCATTTCGATAAATGTCCCAAAGCTACCAAAAAATTTCGAAAAGTCCATAATTAAAATCAGTAAGGTCAAAATATTCGTTTAATATCACAGAGTTTGGCAAAAATTAAAATCTCAACGAAATTCTTTTTTAATAGTTCCGAATATGCCATTAAATATAAAATTCTGTCAAAAACAGATAGTTTTTGAATACTGTCGTAGGTACCCGTACCTATATATCAAAAATTTTAAAAGTAGTTTAAAAACTTAAAATTTCGAAAATCCTTTTAAAAGGAATATAATTGAGGAGTGGCAGTACCATAGGGCCTATGGCAAAAGTAGTGTCATAATATGAATTGGGTATCATTTTGTTAGGAAAAACCAAAACTGATTTCCGTTTTAGCGAAAAACTTACCTGATAGTGTGGAATCGATAGCATTATGTTTAAAAAACTATGTCGACCAACCAACTGACTATTATGGTATATAATATGTATGACATTACTTTTGCCTTGTAATGGTACTTAGGCCCATTGTTAGGCCTCTTCTCAGTTGGTAAAACAAAATCAATAAATCTATATATAAATACGAAAACGATTTTTTTTTTTGTCCCGAATTATTAAACTTTAAATTTTAATTTCTTTTTTTCTTTATTCTCGGGAAAATTTTCTTCATAAGTTGCCATTAAGACATTTAAAAACTGAATCAAAATATTTTTTCTCTTGTTTATAAAAACCTGTTTCGTTGCACTTGACTTTTACCAAATTCTTCGATATGTTTAAATTTTTTTCGACACCATCGAGATTTTTGAATTTTTTCGATAGTTTTGGACGCTAACCGATAAAAAAAAAGCGCCGTGGTACTTTCATTAGTACTATACAAACAAAAAAACAGTCAATAAAATAACTTCATAATACGATATTTTAAATGTTTTTCGATATATTTGCACTTTTATCGATATATTTGCACTTTTATCCATATATTTATTAGACATTTGTTTTACCGAGAACTTTGGTGCGTTTGGACATTTTCCGACATTTACAAAGTTTTTCGATACTTTTTGACTTTTACCGATATTTTAGAAGTCTTCCGACACTTTTGGACATTACCAATATTTTACATGTTTTTCGATACTTTGGACTTTTACCGATTATGTAGATGTTTACTGATATTTTTCGACTTTTACTAATATTTTCGATGTTTTTCGATACTTTTGGACTTTTAACGATATTTTTGATGTTTTTCGATACTTTTGGAGTAATTCCGATAATTTAAATGTTTCCTTATACTTAAAGACTGATATTATTGATGTTGTTCGGTACGTAGGTACTTTAGGAATTTTACTGATATTTTAAATGTTTTTCGATACTTTAGGACTTTAACTGATATTTTAGATGTTTTTCAATACTTTTGGACCTAAGCCGATGGCTTTTGGAATTTTACCGATATTATAGATTTTTTTCGAAACTTTCAGACTTTTACCGATAACACAGGCTTACAAAAAAAAAAAATGTCATGGCGTTTTGACCAGACTATGTGTTTCCTAGGGACTTTGACGTTCTGAATCCGAATACGGGGTCCGTTTTTTTCCAGAACGTCTGAGAAAAAATATTTCAAGGTCATATGGAAGACATGTGTCGTTTAGTGATAAATTCGCTAAAATTCTGAATCTAATTTTTTATCATTGAGTCCTTAGTCCTTAAAAAGAATATGTGATCAAAAAGGCTATTTCGGAGCTAGTTTCGAAAATATAGCCATAGGAAGACCCGGATATATCTTCTATGAAAACCGCTATAAGTTGGGAACCCCTAGATGGATTTGTAAAATATTGGTGTCATATGAAAGGTATTTTGACTGTCTATAAAAATGTGTTGAGCGAATTTTCAATTGGATTCATAGTTTTCGAGATACAACAACAATTAGAACAACAAATAAATCAACAACAACACCAACAAAATACCTTTCATATGACAACAATATTTTCCAAATCCATTTAGGGGTTCCCAACTTATTACGGTTTTCATAGAAGATATATCCGGATCTTCCAATGGCTATATCTCCGAAACTAGATCCGAGAGACCCTTTTCGATCACATATTCTTTTTAAGGACTAAGAACTCCATGATAAAAAATTAGTTTCAGAGTTTTAGCGAATTTATCACTAAACGACACATGAACCTCATATGACCAACACATGACCTTGAAATCTTTTTTTTTCAGACGTTCTGGAAAAAAACGGAAACAAATAGTCTAGTCAAAACGCCATGACATTTTTTTTTTTTTGTAAACCTGTCTAATTTAGACATTTTTTGATACTTTTGGACTTTAACCAATATTTTAGAAATTTTTGGATTTTTTTCGAAACACTAGATGTTTTTCAATACTTTAAGACTCTAACCGATTGACAAGCGTGAAAAATTCAAACACCTGTATTGATAATTCTTCTGCATACAAAAATCGCTACTACGACTATTGAACTCTGTCAATACTCAATGTTATGGCTTTCTTATATTTTTACAAAACGGCAATCGGAAAATTGTATCTATCTTTAGGTGAATGGCCAAAATTTGGCCAACGGCGATTCTAGTAACAATAATAATTTAAAAAATTAGGGTAAGGTAACCGGCTGTGGGCCGTCACCGGTTGTGGGCCACCCCTTGACGTTTATAAAATATGACAGATCTGAGTATGAAGTTATGTGTACATTGACAATAGATAGTATTAGTGCAAACACTGAAGTGAAAGGACGCATCTGACCCGCAGCTACAACAAAACAAAAAAAATTTACGAAAAAATATTCAATAAAGTAATTTCTGAAGATTTTGCGAGTGTAATAAAGCGAAGTGAAATATTGCAAAGAGGTGAGTGTTATGCATTTTTATGCAGTATTTGAATTAAGTTTTCCGATTTTATATCAAGATTTCTCAAATTTTTTCGCCATGAAAATTTCGGCAGTCACTTAAGAGATGGCTGCCGTTACCGGTTGTGGGCCACCGTTTGTAATCGGTTGTGGGTTACCATAAAATAAATAAATCGACTTCTGTTAGCTGTCTTTTGGATGAACTTGGCCCCCTGCAAGCCGCTTCACCCAAAAAATCATCAAATCGCGGCCGAAAGCCAAATTGCGAATCCGATGAGGATGATTAATAATTTGAAAAAGTCACATTTTCTTGATTTTTTTTCCCCACTAGAGGCTTCATTGATAAATAAATTTTGAAAGTACATATTTCTTTACTGGTTTTTTTTTTTTCATAATTTTGCATTTGAAGTGGATTTTTCAGGGTGGCCCACAACCGGTTATAAAATTTTGTTTGTTCAAAAACAAGCTCTTTACAATATTTTTAAAAAAAAAATTTTTGTTGAAAAATTATAGAAAAATTGTTTTTTTTTTTTTGGTTACCTACTGCCTCTAGCTTTCCATTATTACCCACAAGTCCGAAAAATGTATACTTGAATGCAAGTTACGGGCAAAAAACGAAACTCGGCCCACAACCGTTTACCTTCCCCTACATATGCAGTTTTACCAAAATCTGCGTAGCTATACAAAAGTCAAGCATTTGTGTTTGATTTAACCGACTATAGCGTACCAATTTACAAAGCAAAAATACGAAGTACTTGAACTGCCACTTAGCGGAAATCATTAAGTGATTTATGACTAAAATTGAAGTCAAATATAAGAAACAAAAGTGGAAGTAACATCGAACTAAAAAATTATTACATTAATACATACATAAGAGTATATAAATAAGCAAAACATTGAGAAAAAAACTGTAAAAGAAATGAATAAAACAAAGAAAACAAAAACTTAACAAGTTATATGATCCTTATGAAAAATTTTCAACACTCGTAAATAAAGCCAATCTTTTACTGATAGAATTTATAGATAGGAAATATAGAGATATGTGTACATTTTTGAAGCGATTTCTATTGCAGAAAAATTATAATAAGATAAAATTTGAGACCTTATTAGAGAGATAATCCTTTTTGAAGGAAAAGATGTGTGCAATTTTTATAATATAATGTGATAAGTCAAAAGGATAAAAGTTACATAAAACTTTAACCAGATATACATGATATTATATTAAGGCTTCTTCCTAAACGTCAGTTGGTTTGTATTGCAACAGCACTTTCATAAAAAAAATGTCGCATAGTTTTAGGTGCTCATTTTTACTGCAGCGTTCTTGCATTTCATAACGCCGAACAACAATATGTTCACAATGCATAGCAATCAGCGCATCAGTAACAAAGTTGTTGCTTTTAACTAACTTTGCACTTATTTCAAAAAATTCCTAAAATTATGCAACATTTTGTGCATGAAAATGCTATTGCAATACAAAGCAACTGACGTTAGGGAAGACGGCCTTGGTTTTACATGATGGCTGTAATGGACCTTCCTATTGCCTGGGATTAAACTTGCCGGTGTCCAAGGTTCTTGCAAAATAGAACACAGTAGTTTCAGTTTTACTTTGTTCTTTATTGTTATTTTCTCGTGATGCGTTACAAAATATTTATTTCAAGTCCCTAACAAATTCTTAGTCCCTGGCTAATTCTTGTCCCTAGCTAAACTTCAATGTCCCTAAGGAAAAGTACTAGCCCTAACTTTCACTTATAGGTTAACTAATCCGTTTGACAAGGTCCCCACAGGATCGGGAAGACTTTTTAGGGTCACGTATTCCTGTGAAGCTTGGTCCAACGGTTCTACTGCCTGACTTCACTGTCTTCAAATTAGACTACTCCGTTTGACAAGGTCCCCACATGATCGGGAAGACTTTTTAAGGTCACGTATTCCTGTGAAGCTTGGTCCAACTGTTCTACAGCCTGACTTCACTGTCTTAAATTTAGACTACTCCATTTGACAAGGTCCTCACAGGATCGGAAAGACTTTTTAGGGTCACGTATTTCTGTGAAGCTTGGTCCAACGGTTCTACAACCTATGTTTCCTGACTTAAACTTTGGCTACTCCATTGGACAAGGTCCCCACAAGATCGGAAAGACTTTTTAGGGTCACGAATTCTTGTGAAGCTTGGTCCAACGGTTCTACAACCTACTCTCACTATCTTAGCATTACTATGTCTGTTATTTCTGGGATCATGTCCTGGATCACGCTGGTTCTGGTATTTCGTTGCACATTATACTTCTTGGCACACTGTTGTAACTTAGCAATGCAATACTGTTGTTTAATAACTTTGTATTTGTTGAACCTGTAGCACTTTGTAGTTGCACTGACCCTTGTTGATCTTGTAGAACTTTGCAGTTGCACTAATCCTTGTTGATCCGGTAGTACTTTGTAGATGCTTTGATCTTTGTTGATCCTGTAGCACTTTTTAGTTGCACTGATCCTTGTTGATCCTGTAGCACTTTGTAGTTGCACTGATCCTTGTTGATTCTGTAGCACTTTGTAGTTGCACTGACCCTTGTTGATCATGTAATACTTTGTAGTTGCACTGATCCTTGTTGATTATCCGATGATTAATATTTTTATTCAGTAGCACTTAATTCACTTGTTCTTCACTGGTTGATGGCACTCGCCAGACTGATCTCGATTCACTGGCTGCGCTTGCTTTTATACTTTACACAGTGTTTGTGTAACGGTATGTATTTTTATTCTTGTTTGACTGGTTTTTATGTGTTTGTATTGTTGTTGGATGTTCTATGTGGTTGGTGTTGTTATTGTGTGCTATTGTGATGTTATTGTTGTTGGATGTTCTATGTTGCATCTCAGCTGCTGGTTTGGCTGGGCCGTGGTCTTCCCTTAGGGGGAAATTTTGGGCCTTCACATGGCAAAGTAGCAAAGTTAATGTCATCATCTTGTAAAAAATATAATTTCACAAGAGAAATAATTTACATAAGTTAATCAATAAAAAACCTCGAGATTTCTTAAGACAAAGCTACGACAAAAAGCAATATTATTACGGAAAAAAGTGAGAAAACAAAAAAAAAAACTATAACAATCATGCTTTAACAACAAAAATCTCCAACTGTAGCTATTTTTAAAGAGACCCAATTTTATTAAGAAAGGGTTTCGTTTTTGAATAGAAAGTTATATGCAACATTTTAAATTCAGACAATCACTACCAAAAAATGTATGTCTTCTAATCAAAATTGATTTTTCCATGGCTTTACTACATGTGGTGTAGTTGCGTTGCTGTCATAAGGTGGACGTTCTTTTTTAAGTAAATAACAAAAAAAGGAAGCTAACCGTAGAAAAATAAATAGAAAAGTGGAAAAATACATAAAGAGAAAAAAAAAACAAACCAAAATAGAAACCTCTAAAACAAAATGAAGTTCTTTTTTTGGCATTTATGTTGCTTACAAATTTTCGCAGGGCTTTAACATTTGAATGCAAAAAAATAGACAAAAATGAAAATAAAATAAAACAGAATATATATGTGTTTTAACAAAGCGTAGGTATGCGTTTAAAGCGTAAACGAGTTTTTTTTTTTTATTGTTTTTGGAAAACAATAATCCATTTACATTCACTATGCAAATGGCATTAACATTTTTCATATACGCATTATCAAATTCACTGTGTACAATTGTATATGAATATGTACAGTGGTGAGCACATATTTTGTTTAATAATTTGAAGCCTTGCAAAGGAATTATGACTTATTCTATATCTTCGTGCTTAAGTTGTTTTGCATTTTTCGGAATAAAGAAGTCCATAAAAAGCCACCGTATAAAATTGTTTGAAAAAAATTTTGGCATAAAAGTATTAAAAAGAGCTTTTGTTTTTATGGAGGAAATTTTTTGGGTCCACAGAATGTGGGCTAAGAAGTGGAAAAAAATAAAATTTTGCTTTTATTTTCAATTTATTCTTCTGTTACACTTATATATTTTTCATTTATTTTTTTGGGCTATTCTTTGAGCTAACGTCGACCAAACAAATCAATTGCAAAAAAAATCTCAAATAAGGTGCATATCGACTACCGCGATGCTATAAACTTTCATATCAAGCAAGGAAACTCAGTTCAAACCATATCTATTCCAGTGTCATCCGTTTACGAGAACTATCATCCAAATAAAAGTATAGTAAAATCAGTGGCATTAATTTTTTGTGCGAGGCAGAGACTCCCTTGAAGGCGACCTACGGCCAGGACGACTAATCGAGATGACCACACCAAAAATCATTCAAAAAGTACAAAAATTAATATTGAAAGATGTCCGACTAAAGAAAACAGAGCCAGTAGAAATAGCTGAATGTCTAAATTAGCACAAGAACGGTACCGAAATTGCTGACATAGCCTCGAAATAAAAAAATTGTTCTTTAAATTTTTTGATTTCTGTAGTTTAGACAGAGGTGGAGTATTCGTTTGACTTGTTACTGAATATGCAACATGGGTTCATTATTATAATACTGAGTCATAATAGCAGTCTAGACAGTCGTATAAAAAAGCACATGAACACCTAAGAAATTCAAAGAGGGTTAGAATATCATGGCAACAGTCTTTTGGGGCTCAAAAGGGATCCTGTTGATCGATCTTAGCCGGAAAATAATACGCTTTCATCTTAGTACAGTTCAAGAAAGTTGTCAGAGAAGAAAAGAAGGTGAAAATTGTCTTAACCCATTCGAGGCGGACGCCTAATTTTTCGAATTTCGTAATGAAAATTCACAGATTATATAATTTTGAGCTCCTGAACATGAATATAAAGTTTTTTTTTGGGCCACCCTAAAACCTTTTCTATTATGAAGTGGGTCCATATGGTACCACCACTTCGACCCACTACCAAATATTGAAAAAAAAAATTTCACATAAAATACGAAAATGTATGGAAATCGATAAATATTTTATGTTTTTGTAGAAAAATTTGTTAATTTTTGTTATTTTATGACAAAAAACTTATCCAGGCAAGTTCTGAAATCTGATTTACTTCGCAATCGGAATGAAAGCAATCTTCAAGAGCTCTGTATTGCGACAAATAAGATGGAATCGGAATTATATTTCAACAAATAAAGTTTGCTTATGGTTCCTATTTGATTAACCGAAACATAAATATGATTTTGTGCTAATTATCAAAATGCGGAGCTCTTAAAGATTGCTTTTATTCCGAATCCGAAGTGAATCGGATTTCAGAACATGCCGAACATGAAAAAGTGACTCTTATATTATTTATATATATCAAAAAATTAACGAAAAATGCAATCAGAAAACTCAGATATTGTGAAAAATATGGCTATCTTTGATGCATGGCCAAATGCAAAGGGCCACGTAGCATTTTTCACATTTTACGCGTGAACGACTTTTGCATGATTCTAGCTTGCATCGGTTTTTGGTGCCTTTGCATGGATAGTGATCATCTCCATCATGGTAGTCAGCCAAAGGAATGGACTGTAATGCATCGCCATGGAACAGGAGGAATGGGTGAAACATGAAATGACGTCGAAGGTCTTTTGTTATTTGCATCATTATCCTGATCAACTTCCATATCCTCCGTTTCTATCTCATTAAAATCATCATGTGGGCCCCAATGTAATTCGACTTCAACCAACTGATGCAACTGATTATGATGCAAGTCGGTAATGACGCCTCCTTCATCTTCATTTGCATCGTCTTCTGCAAAATCGTAATTTACATCTAGTGGCTGTATGTATACGGCTACATGTTTTTCTTCTTCTAATTCATCATTCAACAATGACTGTAAATAGTACTTCATGTAATTTCATACTAGCAAAAAACAAAAAATCCCGAATCATTTACAAACAATTCCACAGATATTCAAAACAAACAAATATATGAACAAAAAGTTCGAAAACCATTCAGAATCCACGAAAATATAGGAAAACATTTTTTTGTGATTTTATAGTGTGTCGAAGCGATGGTCCCATATGGACCCACTTTTTTCTTAACACAAAAATCCGCTTACAAGACACTAAAATTTTCACAACTAAAATATATTATTTTGTAGCTTATTGTCTCTATTTTCGTAATATATACACTTTGTTCCGATAAAGATTTTAAAAATATTATAAAAGTGCACTCAAAACTTGCGACCATTCATTTTTTTCACTTTTTTCTGAAAAACAAACTTTGATCACTTTTGGCGTGCTCGCTTAACCACAACTGTAAGTAAACTGAAAAAATCGAAGCAAAGAAAGATAGCGGGAAGTATTCCCTAGCAGAAAAATGACATAGCACCAATTGTGAATAATATTTGTAGGATTTGGCATTACCACTTCTAAAACATTCCAAATGGGTCCATATGGAACCATCGCTTCGATTGGGTTAAGGGGTCTCCTGCTGCAAGATATTGCGCTTGTTTACAAGAAATGTGCTGTTATGGTCGCCCTACAGAAGGATGGCTTCAAAATTTTAGCTTATCTGACATAGTCCCAAGCTTACAAAAACTTCTTCGGAAGAAATTTTGAAGTCATGAAGAAGAGAAGTATTAAGTTTAAGAATTTTTTTCAGATAAAAATTAAATTAACTTCTATTTTTCTAAATCTGTTAGTGCCACTGTACTGAAATATGCGTGAAATTGTTTCTTTTAGTCATGAATATTTCTATTTCTACATTTTCCTTTAAGTTAACTCCATATCTCTGCTACATAGATACCAGTTGGAATATTTGTTTTTATAGAATTGTATATGTTGAGATTGTCTTGCGAGACATTGTAAAGAATTTCAGAAATAAATATCTTAACACATGTAAATGTGCTTGTACCAAGTGTATCTATGTTTCCGTAAGCATCCAAGATAGCAAAGCTTACATTAACGCGCTGCATGTAAAAGTACAATACACTTTAACACTACAGTTTCAAATTTTCTACTCCTATTCTTTAGACTTCCTTTTTTCGTATTTTGTTTTGTTAACTCTTTTCACACACATATGTATGAGTAGCATGTCTTTTATATACATTATCCTTATTTCTGTGATTTCTTAATTTTACTTTGTGTGCGTGCGTAAAACATCCTTGTTTGCCTGTTTATTTCTACAGTCTCAAAATATGTAGCAGAGGCACCCAAATAACAAACGTACTGATCTAGCTATCATAAACACATTCTTTGTAAGAATCAAGGGTTTTTCAGTGTACCCATGTGGTATTGGGTAAAAATACACGGACTACATTTTCTTTGGCAAAAGTTGAATTATTGGGTAGGCCTGCCTATTTTTACGAAATTTACGTCCAAGTCCTTAGATTTTCCTTATCGTTGAGAAGCATACTAAGTTAGTATATGTATTATAAAGATGTTTTTTGTATGTATAAGTATAATATAAAAAATTTTTTTTATTTTAATTTTGTGGTATCAAATTAACTAAATAATATTTTTATTTGTCACTTGGTTATTTTCCTATTGGGATGTACACCTCCTTTCATGTTCATATGTTTTGGATAGCAAAAACATTTTAATGAAATCTGTTTAAATCGCATACTTTTTGGTATGCTTTCGCTTTATATTTATGTTGCGCTTTAAGTTTGTCATACCTTTACCCTTTTTTTGTCAGATTCCGTCCTCAACCGCTTTTTTTGTTAAGAATTTCAAGATTATTCTTGCCAACAATTTTACATCGAAATAATATAAAAGAATTGGATTTAAAACAACACATGTGCTTTATTTTGCTGCAAGCATGTATCAGATGACATGTTGAGCTTTTTTTTTCCAAAATTTTTAACCTCCTACAGAAGAACCACAATTCAACTTAACGATCGATCATTAAGAATTTCCACATCACGGGGTTGGAGGAGCGGTAGCCTCAAATCGATAAAAGCCGAAACTTTTAAAATTTTGTGAACGACACCTTGACGTGGCTTATGTATGAAGCATGTCGAGGGTAAAATGTAAGTTGGATCCTCCCGGGACCCAATATGATACATGAAAGTTAAAAACCGTATGTGGATTCTTAGATGATTTTCCACTCTTTAGTCATTTTCAAATGGCAATGACTTTTTATGGAAAAATCATAAAAGGTGTTCCATTAAGACGTATGATACTTTGATTTTGATTAAAACGCAAACGGTTCGGAATTTTTCCAAATATTTCATTTCGTTTGAAAGGTCACACAATAGGATTTTGTGTGAAAATTATTTCGGGGATATGTTCACCGCAACTAGATATCAAACCCTTTTGGTCATATTTTCAATGACATTTTGCAGTATGGCCTGCAGAGAGGCCCGAATCACCGATGTAACATATCATAGATTTTCAAGTCTGGAATCGTCTTCGAGTCATTTGCATTGACTTTATTCTTCATGTAACGCCACAGAAAAAAGTCTAGCGGCATCAAATCGCATGGTCTATTCGGCCAATTCACATCACGGTGATAAAAAATTACACAATTCGGGAATTTGCGAAGCAAAAAGTCCAAATTGAGGCGAGTTGTGTGTGGTGTAGCACCGTAATGTTGAAACCACATATCGTTCAGACTCTGAGCTTCAACGTCCGGCACAAAATAGTGCTCCAACAAAGTGTGCTACCGCTCAGAGTTGACATTTTTGGTGTTTCCGTCCTCATCTTCGAAAAAAAAACGGTTCGATTCATAAACCGCACCAAACAGTTAATCCCGGTGAATGCATTGGTCTTTCGGAGTTAATTTTTTGGAATTTTGAATTTTTTGGAATTTTGAATTTTTTGGAATGGACTTGGAATTTAAGATCCAAAATCCGACCATTTCAATGCGTTGTTCTTTCGTGTAGCGATCCATAACTAAAGTTCTATACTGTCATGATGAAAATGACGCAAGATATGGCGGATAAGGGTCGATAGTGCAGATTTTAATCGATGTCATTTTTTACTTTTAATGTGTTATGATTATGTTAGATTTTTGGCTAAACCACTTCAAACCAACATATTCAAGCCATGCTTTTACAAATGTATTTCATAATGAGAGCACTGATTTCTACCAATGAAATTATCTATTGTTCAATAAGTAAAAAACAGGCATTATTTATGAGCCATGAAGTAGCACAATCTGTATGCCGGAAAAGAAAAAACAACTTATTATTTTCTACTCGATTCTTTTTTGTTTCCGTTCCAATTTTTCCTCATCATTTTCTACGTCAGTCAGTCAGTTATCTAACATGAAATATTCTTGACGTTATCCACAACGATTAAGTAAAATCAAGAGAGATAGAGGAAAAGAAAAGAAAAAAAAACCATGAGAACTAATAAACATCAAAGCGTTCTATTTGCACTTAAAATAAAATATTCTCCATGGAATTGATTTATTTGTATGCAAGCCTGCACAAATAGCACACACACATACACACAAACATAGCCGCACTCAAACACACAAACTCCTGTACGCTCGCCTTACACATAAAAGCCACATATTTTTATTCTATTGACGGTAGATACGAGCGAGTATCTACTTGCCTATCAGCAAAAGGATATTTCGCTGCTTGCCAACAACAACAACAACAGCAACAACAAGAAGTATATTGAGTCAGTTTTCTATAACATTTCATTTCATATATGACGTTGTTGAAAAATGAAAAAAAAAAAAGTGTATCTACCCTACCAACTTCACCAGTTTGGTTTATCAATACACCCTACACATTGTATGTACATGTTCCGTATCTGCCAACATCTTGTTACATTTTATGCTTAGACTATTGAGAGTCGTTTTGTTATTCGATTAGCGTTCAGTTTTGATGTACCAGTCACCTCGTTGGCACAACAAGCTAACAACTCACACACACACATAATTATATGGTGTACACTCGCTGGGGAGGATGCATAATACACCCACATACTGGGTTATATGAACATTTTCTTTTTTCATTTTTTTATATAAAAAATATGAAACATTGAATGTGAAATTGAATGAGTTTTTGTTGTTGTTGTTGTGCTTGTTGTTACATGAGTGTGTGTTTATATTGGCCAAAACATAATGGGGGCCATGCTGCCATATATACATACATGCATACAAGTGTTGGGGCTTTTTGAATTGGGTCCTTGTGTTTCTTTGCGCTCGCATTTATATTGCATTCACATAAAACACTTTGTGGCAAGCGGATATTGGCGCTTAGGGGAATGCCTAAGGATTTTTTCTGTTTTGCTGACTTTCAGCAGGCCTCTTTTGTTTTTTGTTTTTATTTAAAGAGCACTGGTTACAATGAAAATTTATAGCTTGTGTTATGATCTTTAAATTATGGGGTATTTCTTTTTGTTTTCGGTTTTCTTTATGGTTTGTGATACTAAAGGAATTTTGGTAAAAAATTGTTGCAAAAAATCTCTTTAACTGCGTTTAATCTAGAGAATTTGCATATTTTATGTTTTGAAACTTTTACATATTTTTGAACAAATGCAGCACTAAGTCATTTTGTATATGATTCCACTATGGGTGTGTTTCTAAAAAAATTTTTCATGCTAGAATTGGGCAGGATTAGATGTTTTTGACGCACGCTCCTTCATGGCAACAGCATAAAGAAATGTATATCCTTTATTTGCTATTTGACTTGAATGCCCATATAGAGCAATATAATTCCTCGCAAGTTTCTAAGCACAGGACGATAACTCAGAAACTAATGGTTCGAATAAAAAAGCTATAATGTAAAATTAACTAAAAAAGAATATGGCTATATGATACCATTGACTTAAATGAAATACCTAAGGTACTTTAGATGACAAAAAAAGTAGCTTCAAATAAGCTTTATAGCGTTTTTTGCACTTTGCGGCAAAAATATCTTGAGAGCCAAAGTCATATTATACCCTAAGTAGTAAATGGTCTATAAAAATCATCTCACAAATTGCATTTCAATACACTGTATAGATTGCGAGAAATAACGATACAAAAAGTGTCGAAAAAAGTGTCGCCAAAACGCTGACGAAAAATATATCGCCCAAAATTAAACAAAAAAAAAATATATCGATAAAAAGTGTCGTCAAAAAATCGAAAAACTTGTAAGTGTTGCCAGAAAAATTCCCGAAAAAATTATCCCCAAAAAAATGGCAAAAAAAGTCGAAAAAATGTTTTCATAAAAAAGTTGCCAAAAAAGTGTCGTAAAATGTGTCGCCAAAAAAAAAAAAATTTGTCAAAAAAATATTTCCTTTAAAATTGTCGAAAAATGTGTGAAAAAAATTTGTAACCAAAAGAAGTTTCAAAATGTGTATCGCTAAAAAGGTGTTGAAAAAATGTTTTCATAAAAAAGTGACAAAAAATGTATAGCTAAAAAAAGTCGCCAAAAAAGTGTTGAAAAATGTATCGCCAAAAAAAGTGTCTCAAAAATTCATCCCTACAATGTTTCGCTAAAAAAAGTCGCCAAACAAGAGTCGAAAAATATGTCGCCAAAAAAAAAGTGTCAAAGAAATGTACCCAAAAAAAATGTCAAAATGTACCTATACCTATCGCTAAAAAAGTGTCTAAAATATGTTTCCATGAAAAAAACCAAAAAATGTATCACTAAAAAAAGTCGCCATAAGAAGTATCAAAAACTGTATCTCTATAAAGAGTCCCCAAAAACCGTGTCGAAAAATTTGTCTCCAAAAGAAGAACTGAACAATGTATTCCTAAAAAAGTGTAGCCAAAGAAAAAGTGCCGCCAAAAAACTATCAAAAAAAAGTGTCGCCAAAAAAGTGTCCCAAAAATAAAACGAAAATGTGTCGGCAAAAAGTATCAAATAAAGTGTCACCAAAGAAGTAATGAAAAAAGTTTCGCTAAAAAGTGCCGCCAAAAAAAATATCTAAAAATATGTCGCTATAAAAGTGTCGCCGAAAAACGAGTCGCCAAAAAAGTGTCCCCAAAAAAAAAAAAAAAAAACGAAAACGTGTCGGCAAAAAGTGTCAAAAAAAGAGTCAAAAAGAAGTGTCCCCAAAAGAAGTAATGAAAAATGTTTCTCTAAAAAGTGATCCCAAAAAATAAAAACGAAAACGTGTCGGCAAAAAGTGTCGAAAAAAGTGTCAAAAAAAGAGTCAAAAAAAGTGTCCCCAAAAGAAGTAATGAAAAATTTTTTGCGGAAAGTGCCCCAAAAAAAAAGAAAATGTTTCGGCAAAAAGTGTCGAAAAAAGCTTCAAAAAAAAGTCAAAAAAGTGTCCCCAAAGAAGTAATGAAAAATGTTTCGCTAAAAAGTGTCCCAAAAGAAAAACAAAAATGTGTCGGCAAAAAATGTCGAAAAAAAAGTTAAAGAAAGGGTAAAAAAGTGTCCCCAAAAAAAAAAAAAAAAACGAGAACGTGTCGGCAAAAAGTGTCAAAAAAAGAGTCAAAAAGAAATGTCCCCAAAAGAAGTAATGAAAAATGTTTCGCGGACAAGTGCCCCAAAACAAAAACGAAAATGTGTCGGCAAAAAATGTCGAAAAAAGTGTCCCCAATGTAATGAAAAATGTTTCGCTAAAAAGTGTCCCAAAAAAAAAAAGGAAACGTGTTGGCAAAAAGTATCGAAAAAAATGTCAAAAAAAAGTATCCCCAAAAGAAGTAATGAAGAATATTTCGCTAAAAAGTGATCTCAAAAAATAAAAACGGAAACGTGTCGTCAAAAAGTGTCAAAAAAAAGTCTAAAAAGTGTCCCCAAAAGAAATATTGAAAAATGTTTCGCAAAAAGTGTCGCCAAAAAAATATAGAAAAATGTGTCGCTATAAAAGTGTTGCCGAAAAATTGTCGAAAAATGTGTCTTCAAAAAAAAAACGAAAATGTTTCGCAAAAAAGTTTCAAAAAATGTTTCACCAAAAAAAAAAAAATGGCGAAAAATTTGTTACCGAAAAATGAGTGGTGGTCTTGAAATTTTGCTCCTTGTCTAAACATTAAAACCTATTAAAATTTTAAAAACTAAAGCAATGCGCTGAATAACTTGCACTCAATACTTGTTAGAATAAAAAAAAAGTTTATTTGGCAATTTGTTATTTGAAGTCTGGCAAATAATGACTTTTTCTTTGATGTTTAAAATTTATGCAAAAATTAAATACTGTTGATTTATTATCCGCATTTATTTTTTCCAAGAAAATACTTTCCGCAAAGTTGTTAAAAATTTCACAGCTGTATACCCAAACACGTTTTCTTTTTTTCGATTAGTCCTAAATCAATATTTTCAACAAATGAGTTTCTATCGAAAATTTCACGGTCAATAATTATTAATGAAAAACCAGTAAAAGCAGAAAAACCACTTCTTGTTCTCATCTGTATTCCCAACACATACTACTTCACACTCACTATACATGTAGGAGGTGTGTATGAAGGACTTGTATATCCAAACAACTTTCATCTTCCTTCATTGACGTCATGCCTTGGTGGGCAGGCAAGATCTGCACAAAGACAAAAACAACTCAATCTCTACCACAAAATAATTTACGCTATTTTTATCATGGGAATAGTTGAGAGTCCCAAACCATACGACAAAGACTGAACCCCTAAAAATAAAAAAATAGAAAAAACGGAGATGAAAAAGAAAAGCAAAGAAAAAATAAAATGAATCAAAATAAATAACAGGAAGTTAGTATGAAATTAAAGTAGAAATTACCGCTGTAGGATTAAAATCGAATGGGCAATATCCCAGAAAAGTACTTAAGCTAACATAAGTCTGCCTAATATAAGCTTTGCTTAAGCGCTTGCATGGAATTGTCCAAAAAGAAAATGTAAAAGAATGAAAAGAAAATGTGAGCCCCAAAACGAAAGCAATTACAAACGCTTTTTCTAGCGATTATTCACATTTTTTGATACATATAAGTATAAGCACATATATACACAAACATGCACATATACTTACAGCACATACGTATATGGTTTGCTTTTGTGTGCGTGGGTATGCTTTTTGTTCTTTTTTCTTTCGTTAGTTTGCCTTATTTTTTTGTTTTTGTTTAGTTTTCCTTTCGTTTTTTTTTTTTCTCTATCGTTCATTCCCTTGTTAGCTTAAGTGGCCTAAATCCAATGAAAATACTGCGCCAAAGGCAAAGGTAAAAACGTGAAGAAGAAACGCAGAAAAAAATCTATTGTCATTACATTAAAGTCTTTTTAAAGACGCACACCGACCGCTCTTAACACGCATACATATATCCGTATGTACGTTTCTTTTTCCCTTAAGTTGTTATGTTTCTCATCGTCTATGGACGATTTCGTTGTTGCCAATTCTTAATATCCCATTATGGTTTCAGGCGTCCTCTTCAAATAGAATACTTTTTTGCAATTTTTATTTGCTCCCCAACATCTAATGGTTCTTCACTTATCCGTTGTCCTGTTAGGACATTTGAAAATCAATGTTAGTGTTCCATTTTTGCCAATTTCATTTTGTAAATCATTTTTATTGAGAAAGAAAAATTTTATTGAAAATATATATGTGGAATTGAATGTGACAAACTGACAATACGGTGACCTGCGATCTGTACGGATAAGACGGTTACCTGGGTTTCTTGACTAATGACATAATGGACAGAGACAAACGTATAGACTACACAATAAGAGGTGGACATGACTAGGTATACAGACGCGATCAAACAGAAAGAAGATGGAGTTGGAACAACATTCGAGATCGGACTTATACTCGAGTGCGCATTTTAAGACTTTGATTTTGGAAATGTACTGAATTAAATATTTTTATTTTATTTTAAACAAGTAATAAAAATTATTAAATATAAATTAAGTGTTAAATTTAATTCGAGAGTGTGATCCTACCTATATGTACATAAATGTGGAAAAATTACACAAAAGCATGAGTTGATGGAAAATTGTATGGAGAAAAATTTGGTTGCAGAATGTCAGGAGTGTCACAGATTCGTGAGTGAATTTTTTTAGTATCATGAATCCATGCTGTAAATCTATAAATATATAACTAATAAGTACAATATTTTTTAATGAATAATAAACCTCTATGGAGAAGATTTAAATAATTTCATGGCAGAATGTCATGAGTGCCACGGTTAACTGATTTGAGTCTAAATAAATTTTGCAATTTTACAAATACTTGTTACGACTTTTTTTCACTCAATTACTAGTTATAACTTAGGGAAAAATACTTTCATATTCTGAGCTGAGTTCATTATCCGAGTTCATTTTCTGAAAGCAGAAGATACAGTTTTTCTTCGATGTCAGATTTATTTTTCCGCGTACAAATTTCTACTTCGCCTTCATTAATAACACAGGTTTACAAAAATAAAAAATGTCATGGCGTTTTGACCAGACTATGTGTTTCCTAGAGACTTTAAAACCCTGAATCCAAATCCCGGGGCCGTTTTTTTCCAAAACGTCTGGAGGTCATGTGTCGTTTAGTGATAAATTCGCTAAAATTCTGAAACTAATTTTTTATCATTGAATCCTTAGTCCTTTAAAAGAATGTGTGATCAAAAAGGGTATTTCGCACCTAGTTTCGGAGATATAGCCATCGAAATATCCGGATATATCTTCTATGAAAACCGCTATAAGTTGGGAACCCCTGGATGGATTCGTAAAATATTGGTGTCATATGAAAGGTATTTTGACAGCCTATAAAAATGGTATGAGTATTTTTTCAATTGGGTTCATAGTTTTTGAGATATGACGTTTTTTGAAATTTTGTGAAATTTTTCAATTACAACAACAAATAAATCAACAACACCAGCCACAACAACAAAAATAACAACAAAATAACTTTCATATGACACCAATATTTTACAAATCCATGCAGGGGCTCCAAACTTATAGCGGTTTTCATAGAAGATATATATTCTGATCTTTCGATGGCTATATCTCCGAAAATAGGACCAAGATACACTTTTTGATCACATATTCTTTTTAAGACCTAAGACCTCAATGGTTAAACATTAGTTTCAGAATTTTAGCGAATTTATCACTAAACGACACATGACCTCCATATGACCTTGAAATATTTTTCCTCAGACGTTCTGAAAAAAAAAAACGGAACCGGGATACGAATTCAGGACGTCAAAGTTCCTAGAAAACACATAGTATGGTCAAAACGCCATGACATAAATTTATTTTTTTTTGTAAACCTGTGTAATATACCGCTTAGTTAAAGAAGTTACAATGAAAAGAAATCAAAAAAATTTTGAATTTTGTACCATTGAGCAAATGATTTCATATCGGTGGCAAAAAATAAATAGTGTAATTGTTATGAAATCATTGTCAGGAGTGTCGCGACATAAAAATTTTTAATTTTTAATACCAGTATTCACTAAATATAAAAATTAAAATTCAAATACAATCAACCATTTATCGTGAGTGCCATTGCCATGAGTGTCACGTTATTTGTAAGAACAAATAGTTTTTATTAGCAAATTCACTTGAAAAAAGTATCTTAATTTTTGGCAAACATTGATTCCGTACTTCTGACTAAATAAGGCTCTCTGTGCTTACAGAAGAAATAAGTGTTTCAGTTAAGAAATTCTCGTCAGGAATATCACATCAAAAAAATTTTAAACATTATATCTAAACAAACATGTAATTTTTATTGTTTTCAAATGCAATCAATATTTAACCAGTGTTATTGTCATTAGTGTCACGTAAACTAATTATTGTCGGCAGAATGTTCTTTTGTTTTAAACGTCATTTTTACACTTTTTGTCCTTAGATTTATTATGTAATTGTCAAGATCATCTCTTTCAAATGTACCTATTCCTCTGTTTCGCCGTATCTGCTTTCGTTTTCAAGATAAAGAGTAGATATTTTGCTCTATAAGTAAGCCATGTTTTCAACTTTTTTTAATTTTGTCTACCCTAAACTCAATTTTTCTCTCAATAGGTCAAATTTTGTTTTGCGAATACGGTTTTTTGCTTAAAAACTCTTATTTGCTCCATGTAGCTAGCAATATAATATGGAGGACTTCCTTAATTTTCTTTACTTTTTTGCATCCGCCATCTTGGACTTAAGAGTTTTCGAACTCGGACTTCAGATTCATGAACAATGGCCCCCAAAGCCCCAAGTGATGAAATTTACGCCAAAATATTAAACAAAATAATTTTACGCTCCCTTTTTTTTAACACCACTCGTCTTTCGAAAGCTTTTAGATAACGAAAATTATGACATCCAAAACTTTATGTTTCGTCTACGTAATTTTAGCCGAAGTACTGGTTCAGTTGACGTAAAACATCCCGTATATAAAAATCTTGTGTCACTGTGGTCGAACTCCTTCGAAACGGCTCGACCAATTTTTATGAAATTTTTTATGTGTATTTTTTTGGTATGAGAATCGGTTATGAAGTATATTTGATATCACCAGGGTGCATATTTAGGGTGGCTGGCCCTCACACAAAAATATTTTTCAAATCGTATTTTTTCGATTGGGATTGAAGAAAAAAAAGTTCTAATTAACATGGTTGGTTTGAATCGCTATTCAGAAGTTTTTTTTAAATTTTTTTGACAAAAAATTTTTTTGGCATATTTTTTTTTGATTTGGCATTAATTCTGTAAAAAGTCGATTAAGAAAAATTAATTTTTTTTTTAATTTGAGTCAAAATATTTTATTGATTTTTAGCCATTTATCCAATATGTAATCTTCTGTCACTCAATACTGATATCCTGCCGGGAAATTCTTAAATGAATGCTACAAAAATAAAATACCTACATGCTCACACATTCACGAACACACAATCGTCTTACGCACATGCAAAGCAAATAAAACAAATTGAATTTACCCAAGGGGAAAGAAGTGCTTCAAAAACCCTTCTGAAGTGCATCCTTTTCACCAATAAGCGCTTCCGCTCCGTAAGAACAATACTTTCTTTTTAACATTGCATGTCATAGGATGTAAGCGAGCAAAAGCTTACCGCAGCCTTACCAAAAATAGTTTTTAAAGCGCTTACTTGTAATGCTGCGGTAAGCGTTATTTCAGTAGAATTAAAAAAAAGAAGAAAAGAAAAAAAAAAAAAACTGGCCGCGCCAGGCAGGATTTGAATCCACGACCCTCCGCGTGCTAGATATTTTTTTCTTACATTTACCAACCCTTTAGACCGCTCCACCAACGCCCGATGATATGAAGAGGCATTAAATTTGTATATTAAGCAAATGTTGTCCTGCAGCATTACATAGAATCATTGTGCAATCAGTTTCAATTCAAGTAAGCAAAAGTAAATAAAAATGAGATATTAAAATAGAAAAGTGAAATAAAAAAGGTTGAATAAAAAATATTTTAACAAAAAAAAATAAAAATATAAAGCAAAAACAAATAAAAAAACGGAAAAAAAAAATCACCCGGGCTGGGTTCGAACTCACGTTGTTCTTACTGCAGCCTTATAAAAAAATCATTGTAATAGTGCTTCTAAATTTCTATGGGGACAAGCACTTTTGAAGTGCTTGGATCAGAAGCGCTAGAAATTTTTCCTCTTGGGTATTGTCTTTGCAGTGTTGGAGCAAAAACTACCACTACTACTACAAACTAATTGCCGTATTGTTTCGTTCGTTGTATTGGTGTTTCATTTTGAATGTTTAATGACGTATCTAATCTATGATTAAATAATTTTGTTATACTAAGCGCATCAATCTATACTCTTTATTAGGACATGCTCCCATATGTAACTTATGCTATACATGTATTTGAAGTTATTAAAGGTAAAAAGTTACTTTATACTTTTATACTTACGGCAAAATACGTCTTTTTATGAGAATATATTGACATGTAGGGTAAATAAACAGCTTACTGCAAATTTAGTAGAATTTCTTATTTTTATTTCTCTTTACATTCATACTACACTATGCATCAGCAAAATAAATATGGACTATTGATAGCTTAGCATTTCTTCTTTAGTTCCCCTCTTCCAATTCTTAATTATGATAAAATTACTAACAGTTTATATGTAACTAACTAACAGTAAGACACTAAATTGTCCCACAGTGTTTTCTTACCATTAGTCGCAGTGATTTTTACGATTTCCATTATTCTTTTTAAGTAAAACACTTGCCAATAATTAACCAGTTGCTCAGAGTTTAACATAATTAATATTTAATTATTTCCAAATGGTTAACGCTGCGCGTATGCCCTAAGCATTCTACATATACACGCGAAAAATTGCTTTTAAGTATGCGTAAGTGTGTGTGCAATTTTGGCCCAATTAGCAAAAATCGTACGAGAAAACTTACTCAGTAACTCAGAACGACCAACCGAAGGACCAACTTGATTGATTGTTTGCATTAGACAAACGACATTCCTCACACACACACACACACACACAAACGTAAGCACGCATACGAAAGTTTTGAAGAAAATTGCACAGATTAAGTTATCGATTGCTTATCTTTTGTTGTTCTTGTAGTTTTTGTTTGGCTTGTTAGTGTTGTTGTTACAGCTTTTGTTGCTATTGTTATTGTTAAGGTCGATATTCTTGTGATTTAAATATCTTGACATTAGACTTTGATTTTCGTCTAATCAAAGATTTAAGTGGGCGCACGCACAATTTAAAACCCATAAAAGTGAAATTGATAGACATGAGAGAGAAAATCCCTTATGTTGTATGTACGTGTGTAATACGTATGTAGGTGTTTGTTAAATATTTTATTATTTTAAGCCGAGATTGGGGTAGTTCACAGCGTTAAAATGGCGTAAGCTTAACTGTGATTTAAGCGGCAGGGTAAATATGTAAATAAACAGAAAGTAATAATTGGCAAAAAAAGTTGTTGCTGTGACCTAAACCAATAATTAAGATTTTCGATTTTGATTTTTCCTTTTTTGTGCCAGCAACTTTAAGGAATAAGGAAAACATTATCAAAATCAACAGAGAAGACTCAATGAAATGAATATTAATTAATTTTTAACATTAAATATGCAAAAAGTTTTAATGAGATCTTTTGCGCAATGTTTTTTTTTTTATAATTATAAAAATACGTCAAAGGTCAAGATAAAAAAACCAAATTTTATTAACTTTAAATATTGAAACAGAGAACTTCTGCAGAATTTAAATATTGACACAAGAACAAATATTGAACTACTTACGTATTAGTGAATTTTTAGAATACCGAATTACTGATATAATGATTAATTGAAACAGTGAAATGTTGAGATTTTGATATATTGATATATTGCCAAATTGAAGGATTGATATAATGAAATATTGATGTATTGGAATATTGATATATTGATTTTGGATGAAATATTGATGTACTGACTTTAATATTTAATGACATACGGTAATGTTGACATACGAAAATATTGCCTCATTGAAATATTTATATGTTGATTTATTGAAACATTGACACATTCAAAAATATTTAAACATTGTCCTATTGATGTTTTGAAATATTGATATACTATAAATTGAATATATGGAAACAAAGATATTGTGATACATTGACACATTGATGCATTGAAATATTGATAAGTTGAACTAATGGTGTATTGAAATAATGATATGTTGAAACATAGAATTATTAAAATATCAATGATCAATGTTTTCAGTGGCTCTAATTTTGTTGAAGCCGTTGAGCAGAATTTGTTGAATTTGTGTGAGTCAATGTTTCCAAAATGAATATATTTTGCTTTCTTCTCTATTTGATAGCGTTTTATTTCATATTTTCCCATTTTTAGCCTATTTTCTAAGGATGCCCACAACTGAACCAAACATTTTTTTTTTTTCAAAAATGATCATTTCACTATTTTTTTGATATAATTTTTCCAACTGATGAAATCAATTTACTTCCAGTAGTTAGCTAAAGTCTCTAGCTTTCCATTGATACTTATAGGTCTGCATAATATACAAACCAAATTTTGGTCAAAAGCTATGACTCGAAAACAAAAAGGTGCCTACACCCGGTACTCTTTCCCTACTATATGGGCATTTCTCAGAAACTTTTAACCTATAGTTGTCGTCAAGGTTTGATGTCAAACAAGTGTCATGTCGAACACCTTAGGTGCATTTAATTCAAATAGTAATGATTTTTTGTGAATATTGGCCCGCAAACATATTGTTCAAACATTAACAAGTATGTGCATTAGCTATGGGCTTGTTTGTATGGACATTTTTAAAAGTAAACTTTTAATACCCTGCGGTGGTTTTTATGTGAGTTTTGATAAAAATAAATGAGTGAGCCGAAATTTAAAGGGGGTGGGATGGGTTTAACCCTTGCCGGATTTGAGTCAAAGTTCGTGTTTCGGGGGTTAAAACTCGAAAAAAGCTCCTAGCTGGCAATCAGTTGCACTTACAGGCATTAAATGTATGACCAACCCCCATTAGATTTCCTACTCTAACATTTTCCTCAAACATACTTACCCCCTACCTCCACCCCCTAGGGTCGCTCCCATATAATCCTTAATTTTCATGACATTTTTATAAAATCGACCTCCACCACCCCCATGCTGCCCCTACATTGTTCAAATGTATGACCTACCCCATTATTTTTTCCGCTTTATCATTTTCGCGGAACATACTTACCGACATCTCCACCCCCTAGGGGTGCTCTCAAGCAAAAATACTCACATATATGTTAATTAACAAACATTTTTGCTCTCATCACCTCTACTGCCCCCATAGTGGTACTTAGGGAGGTAAAATGTATTACCGAGCCCTCTTAGTTTTTCCGTTCCAACAATTTTACTTAACATACTTGCCCCCTATCTCTGCCCTCTAGGGGTGCTCTCATATAATCTGGCAAGGGTCGAACCTCACATAAAAAACCACCGCAAGGTATAAAAATTGAAAAATCGTCATTAAGCCCATAGCTAATGTGCATTCACAAAAAATCATTACTATTTGAATTAAATGCATCTAAGTTGTTCGATACGACACGTGTTTGACATCAAAACTTGACTTAAAAGTTTCTGAGAAATGCCCATATGTCAATATTGATATTTTCAAATTATAAAAAATTTATATTTTTTATGCTAAAATATTAGAATAACGTGCCTATTCAAGTGAAAAATACCATTACAGTGTTTTCACTGGAGATTTACAAGGTGATTTACAGATTTTACGAGATCAAGTCCTAAATCTCGATAAATTTCTTTCGGCCGGTAGAAACTGGAAGGATTTAACGACGAGATTTAAACATCCTACGACAGCTTAATTTTTGATGAAAACGTAGTATACGCCTATTTATGGACTGTGTGAGGCCTCGTTTTTAAGTGGTTGTCGCAAGTTTTGCCCTTTTGGTCCAAAAGTGTCAATTTGCCCGGTACCCCTTACATTTGTTCTCTTAGCTCGAACGAAAAGTCAGCTGCTGAATTACAGGGCTACCGCTGATGTATAAATCTAATTCACCTAATCTCTTTCAATAATTTTTTAAGATTTTGCAGTCATTGGTGCTTTGATGTTGTCTGCGAAATCGAGGTGTCCACCAACTTTTGGGTTTAGATTTTGAAATATTGTGATATTGTGTGACTTTTTTATATAGTGAAACTGAACATTTTATACACAGATGTTTTCCAAACTTGTGTTACTGATTACAGATAGCAATACATACCGTTTTGTCTGTTTCACTTAAATGACACAAGAGTGAAAGTTATGCCATCAATTAAATGCGCATTTTGTTTTTCACTCTCTCTCTAAATATTCACAAACTCATACTTGTGAATTTGTTTTGGACCATTTAGAGCACATATTTTCTATTTATTAAATCTTTGCTTTTATTTCTTATATTTTTATTTTCGCCTTCTTATGCTCTTGTACTTGTTTTTTGTTTTTTTTTTATTGCGATATTTCTGCTCCAGTTTCATTTTCACTTAAATTTAAAATTCATTTTTATTCATTTCTTGGCGTTATATGCTGCTGCTGCCTCCAATGCCTGCGATGCTTGTGTTGTATGAATATGGCAACGTTTTCTAGTACTACACATACTCGTCAGAGGATGTACGGATGTACTGCTGGAAAATGTTTGCATATGTATTGTATTTGTTTGGCACGTAACAAAGTATTTTGTTGTTGTGTTTCACAAGTAGGCAGAGTCAAGAAAAAACAAATTGTGTACGACTATTAGACTCGTTGGTTGCTAGAGGTTTGTCTATCTATCTGTGCATGTGTGACTATTTGTGTTTGCTCTCTGAGAGTGGGTCAAAGTTGTTGCTTCATGAATTTTAAGCGTACAATTTTACATTTTATTCAATCTTTAATTTCTTCTTCTTCGGCTACTGCTACGTTTTCATTTCTTTTTATTTGCAACACTTTGTTTTGCACATATTAACATTTCCAAGGAAGTTGCTGGGATTTGTAGAAATTTGCAAAATTTTAAAGCTTTAAATTATAATTTGAGCTGATTTATGTTTTACATCAATTTGCTGTGATATCTTCAAAACAACGTGTTTATGCAAATATTTGTTATATAGCATATTTTAGTGACAATATGCACTATTACTCTGCAAATATTTTGAGCTGCATTGAAATTTTAGTCAGTTTTGCATTTAATCTAAAGTTATATGCATATATGCAAAAATAAGCAAATAAGCAAAATCACTATTGACATGAAAAAAAAATGAGTTTAAACCTTTAAATGTGCATATTTTGGAAAATAGTTGAAAGTGTATAATTTAAACAGTTTCAGTTGTGAAACCAGTCTTATTGAAACGCAATAACATGCAAACAAGCAAAACCTTAACTTTATCCAAAATTTTGTTTGCCAAAGGTTAGTTTGGACTTTGGCAAAATTTCGTTAAAAGTTATATATAGTATAAACAAATCGATAGTCGTTAATTTAACGATTTTTGCTTTTAATGTTATTTCCACAAGCTTTACCTTTGTAGCGTTAAATTAACAATTCACTTAAGTCCAGAACATCACTATTATCCATAGTTCAATTAAATTTTAAGTATTATAATAAAATTTGTCGTCTATGCAGTTAAAAGTTATTTACGAGCAAAGCTTCATTTTCATCAAGTGAGAAAGTTTTCTGTACAATTTTGTTTTCTATTTTGTATTCTTTTTATTTGTTTTCAACAATAAAATTTTAGCAAATCTACCTAATAAAATATTGCCTTCTATGAAAAAAAAACACAGAGAAAACTTTTGCAACACATTAAAAGAGTGTAAAGTTTGAGATTTTACTTACTAAATACCTACAAAGTTTTGGTTGAGTATATAAAATTTATAGAACTTGTAAAACTTTGTTTCATTTGATGTGGTTAAAACGTTTCCTGAATAAATACTAATATGTTTTGATCTAGACTTCAGACAATATACCAACTAATCTTTTGGCTAGGTATATTACTAAGGTTTGTTTTCTAATTATTCATTTATTGAATTTTACATAAATGAAGAATTTCATGGGATAAACTATCATGTAGAAAAAAACCTCGAACGATAGAAATATGTTATCACGAAATAAAAATCAAATGACTTGAAACTTTTTCAAAAAAGCAATATGATTCTCATAAACTTGAAATAGATTGCTTGAAAAACGCAGTTAAAAAATGACATGACGTAAATTGTAATGAGTAAAAAAATTTCAGATTAAAAAAAATATCGTGCAAAAACATTACTACCTATTCTCATTAAATGAATATACCATGCTATTATAAAATGTGATGAAGAAAATTTCTTGAGACAAAAATATCATGGAATAAAAATCTTATGGTTTGAAGGCATTTTTTGAGATTCATGTCATGCGATCAAATTTCTTATGGAAATTTTTATCTATGAAAATATGGTAAATAAAAGATATCATGTGAGAAAAATTTCATAAAATAGCACTTGCTATTAAAAATGTTTTTATAAAAATCTCATGAGAAACTATCGTTTAACTAAAATCTTACTGTTTAAAATAATTTTTCTTAAGATAGATCTCATGCGGTAAAAATTCTAAAAAATGCTTAATAGAAACTGTCATGAGATATTGTAATTTATCGGTAAGAAAAATTTAACAAGACAAAAATATTTGGAATACAAACCTTAAGACTTTAAATATTTATTTATTTATTTATAAAAACTGCAATGAGATTCTACTGAAGAGACAAATATTTTTATAAAAATCTGAGGAGATTATATGTCATGTTATAAAAATCCCATGTTATAAAAATATCATGGAACTTAAATCTTTCTGCTTGAAATCATTTTTTGAGAATGAACGCATGCGACAAAAACTCTCATGAGATAGAAATTCTTTTATATTGCAAAATGCTAAATTAAAAATGTCATGGGAGGAATATCTCATGAGATAATATTATTTGAAACAAAAATATGTCGACTTAAAATTTTATTTATTCATTCACAAAAAAAGCAACTAGATTCTACAGTGCTACTAAGAAAATATTTTTATAAAAATATCATGTTAGAAAAATTTCATATGAAAAAAATTTCATGGAACAAAAATTTTCTGATTGAAATCATTTTTTGAGCATAAAAAATTCTCATGAAATAGAAATTCCTTATGATTAAAAAATGCTGAATAAAAAATTTCGAGAGACAATATGTCATGAGAGAAAAATTTCATGATATAATATTATTTGAAACAATAATATATCGACTTGAAATTTTAGCTATTCATTCACAAAAAAAGCAATAAGATTCTATTGCAAAGGTAGACCTTGCTAATAAGAAAATCTTTTTATAAAAATCTCATGAGGTATAATGTTAGAAAAATCTCATAAGATAAAAAAATCATGAAATAAAAATTTACGGCTTGTAATAATTATTTTTGAGAATGATCGCATGAGATGAGATGGAAATTTTTATTTATTAAAAAATGCTAAACAAAAACGGTCATGAGTTAATAAGTCATGTGAAAGGAATCTCAAGATATAAAAATATTTGCAAGCTGAAATATGTATAATTTTTTCATAAAAACCAATGAGATTCTATTGGAAAAAATATGCCATGCTATAGCAAAAATTTTTTTATAAAAATCTCATTAAATAATATCGTCGGGTTAAAACTACAACTAGACATCTACAGATATTGATATTTTGAGTTAGGTATACAAAAACATACAGAAAAAACGGCTCTATGACCATGTTTAATTGTTTTTTAAAATCTAGTCCACATTCAATTTTATATAATAAATAAAAAGCAAAAAACTGCAAAATCCCATACAAAAAACGAATTTCAAAAAACTTTAAACGATTTTTTCTCAAAACATGACAAATGCAGATGTCTAGTTGTAGTTTTAACCCGACGATATAACATGTTAGAAAAATCGCATAAGATAAAAACATCATGGCATAAAAATCTTATGGCTTAAGTAAATAATTTTTTTGAGAATGATCATATGCGAAAAAAAGTTCTCATAAGCACTGTCATGATATAAAAGCAGAAGTGAGTAAAATATCATGAAATATGTATCTAACGATATGCAATAATTTTTGAAAAATAGTCCCTTGCGATAAAATTGCCAAGTGAGCAAAACCGTACACCTGATATTCTTCAACAGTTAAAAAATATTGCATGACAGCAGTATTTCAAAAAAAAAATCTCAGTCACTTTATTTGGAATTGCCCGTTTGTAGCTTTTTTCCGCATAATTTTTGTGTATTCGTTGTGAGATTTTTTGCATTATTGCAAAGTAGTTACAAAAAACTGATGAAAATCAATTAACTTTCCGTAAATATTGTATTGTAAAGTCACTTAAATTCATCATTTCATAAAAGTTTCAATATTATTTTGTTCTCATGGCCTTAAAATAACCAAAAGATTCTATATCTAATGAATATTAATTTTATCAAAATTTAAAAAGATCCAACGTAATTAACAGTCTCAAGGATCATCTTTAATTTTACCACAGCTAGTCGTCTTTATTTTCGTTTTTGTTTTATTAACAAATTTACTACAACTTTCTGGCTAACCCCAGACAATCAGCAACATTAATTAGTTAACAAAAGCGAACAGAAACTAAACCAACAACAATGAAGAACTTCTATTGTATTCTGATGCCTTATACCGCTTTTCCTTCACTACTTTCTTTGCTATCACTTTTTATCGTACGCTCCGTTCCGTTCCGTTCAGTCAGTCAGTCTCACTCAGTGAGTGTTGGAAATCTCTTGACCAATAAATTTTTAAACTTGACTGCACAGTGAAAATGTTTTCATTTTTAGCAATGATTTGAGACGCTTGTGTGAAGCAGCTATTTTGAGGATTTTCTAGGGATATCAACAATAAAAATGGTAGCAGCAGCAACAACAACAAAACAAACACAGCAGCAGCTATAACAATACAACTTGATATATAGCGTGTACATTAAATAGAGGCCTTAGCCCCGAATTATGCTTTGGCCATAAAAACTGCTGCTTTGCGCTTCGATAATTATGATCCTGGATTTTGTAAGGATTTTTTTTTTTTTTTTCTTGCGCCTTTGTATTTTTCCTTGGAAGATTTGTACAAATTGACAACAAAAATGAGACATAAAAATAAAGATGTGTAGAAAAAGAAAAGAAAATAAAAGCGTTTTATTAAGTTTTATGCAAACCCTCGAAACTTATGTTAAGTCATGTGTGGTGCTGTTGTCTTAAAGAACAAAAAAAAAAGATTATTCTTAAAAAAGTTAAATAAAAATGTGTTAGAAACTCGCATGTCCTTTAGTGTAAAAAGTTTGGCAATTTTTTGTTTTCTTTGTGGACTGGCTGCTTGTTTGGAAAACAGACGTTGTTAACGTTTATGATTTCTTAAAGTGGCTTTTTGGCGATAAACCACAACTTTCAAGTTTTCTATGTTTTACACAAATTTCCTTACAATCTCACGTGTTCTCTTTTGAATTAGTTACTGAAAACCTTCTGTAGTCAAAATATGTTTGACGAAAAACCTTTGATGCAATCGTTATCGTGAAATTCAGAAGTCAAAGATTAAGTTAAAAAATTTTTTGCAAAAAAAAATTTATTTTATCTACGACGTAAGAGAACTGAGGAACACAAAACCCCCCAGAAAAATAATGGTCAGATAAAAAAGACCATGCATTACGAAATCTTAGCATAAAATGTTTTATTGTCATAAGAGCACTATTGCTTTCTTCTTTGAACTAAATGTATGAAATCTTCAACTGTACGCCGCACAGTGGTCTAGAATGCTATTCTAGCTGATTTTTTATAAAAAAAAAAAATATCAATTTCTATGTTTTGGAGGTTGCTGACTCTAAATCTGGAAACAATTTTTTAAAAATCAAAATGCCGGATCCAATATGGCGGACAATTTTCTTAAAAATTATTTGTATCATGACAAAATTGTGATTAAGGGGGTTTTTGAGGTTGCTGATTTCGAATTTGGTATCATCTTTTTTGTAAACAAAATGGCGGATTCAAAATGCCAGACAATTTTCTAAAAAGTTGATTATATCACAACAAAACTGTGGCTAAACGGGTTCTTGAGGTCGCTGATTACGAATTCGGTAATAACAAAATCACTGCCGAATTGATAAAACTCGCTCGTTTTTTGATTGACGGACAAAGTAATTGCCTACTTACTTAACATGATTTAACGCAATGCAATTTTGCCTAAGTTTTTAAATTAGCAACAAAAATAGTAAATAGATATTTGTTACTGATAATATCTCAGATATAAGACACAATTTTTGTAATCGAAATATTCGCGAAGTTATGGCAATTTAAAATGTTGGTCCCTTAGGTAGGCATGTCCTTGAGCCAAAAACGCCCATTTTCACCAAATGACTTAATGCTATCAATACTAACTCAGATATTAAATATTATTGTTGTACCTGAAATAATCACGAAGTTATGGCGATTTCCAATTTTTGGTTATATATGAGGTGGGCGTGTCCTTAACCCGATCACGTTAAATTTCGCGAAGTGACCTAATGCTATCTATACTAACTCAGATATTAAATATTATTTTTGTACTTAAAATAATTACGAAGTTATAGTGATTTTAAATTTTTGTTTATATAGGAGGCGGGCGTGTCCTTGACCCGAACACGCCCATTTTCAACAAATAAATAGATGCTGCTTATAATATATCAGAAATCGAATTTTATTGTTTTACCTCTAACACTTTGGCTGTTATTAGTTTTACGAAACTGGAGCATTGCAAGAATACAGAAAAGTCGCTGAAGAAAAGATCACCGTAGTGCATGAAGGGGAGTGATAAGGGAGTCAAATAAATGCGTAAAACCGTCAAAAAACCTGATATTACACACTTAAATGATTGAGCCGTTGCAACTCCATGAAACATATTAGTTATAGTCCACAGAGTGCAAAATTCGTAAATTTGCGAAATGAAATTAGAGATTTTTTGTGATGAACCGGATATTCTTTTTGTATTAAAAAAAACTAACTTCTAAGTACGCAAATCTGTAGCAAACAAATCAAATTATGCTCACAATAAGTTTTATGAGGTAAAACTACTTAGTTTAAAAGATACACTCATTTAAACTTTCACATATTTTAAGAGATTTTTGGAAAAATTACCATTTTCTGAATTCATCAAGTTTAAGTCGCGAAAACTCAGAAATGGTATTATTTCTTGGTATTTTGGTACTTGAAATATTTTATATAGATATTAAACTTTAAATTTGTGTAAAAAAAATATTACTTTTAATACACAAATTTCCGGAGTTATGACCGGCTAGCGCTCTCTTATAGACCACTGTGCGGCATTTAAAAGATTAAGGGTCATACTTTAAGTTGATGTATACAGGTTTTGGAGTAAAACTCGATAGGCGATGATATATAAGCGTAAATATAGGCCATAACAGTGTTTTTAGCACTTTCAGGTTAGGATATCTCGGAGACCTGAGCTAATAGAGCAATTCTGACACCGAATTTGGATTCAGCACGTCAAAATAAATCGAAAAAGTATAGTCTAGTTTCTGTTAAAATTTTTTGTAGGCCTGTGTTATATAATGGATCGATTAATATACGTACTGAATAAGAACTTTTTTTTCAATCTTCTGCAAATATAGTCATCAGACTGCTCCGCGAGTTGTCTCGATTTCAAAACTTTAAAGTCTATTGTGATAATTTTTACACCACAGTGCAGTATAGTATATTATTATAGTATATTAATATAGTTGCTGCAGGCTTCCTGATGAGAAATTAATAATGAAATATGAGCGGGGAACTAGTAACGATATTATTTCCAGCATATATGGAGTCAATGTAACATTGTACGCATGTACGTATTCTCCTTTAACTCCTAGGAAGAGTATAGGGCCAATATGAAATCTCTCCATTTGTCACGATCCCTTGCGATGACTTTAATCTCTTGCCACGACTTTCCCGATCCTTGGATTTCCTTTTCCAGCGACCTCTTCCAGTTGGTTTTGGGTCTACCAATGTAACCATACTGTCATGGAAAGACAACCAAATTTTCAAGTTAGTATCTTCCTATGTTGGCACTAAGCCAATATCAGACACTAATAATTTGGAGACACAACAGTGAAGCGATTTGACAAAAAAGATAAATCTGTTACAAATATTTCTTGTAAACAAATCATAAAAGATTATAACTGTCACATGGGCGGTGTTGATGTAATGGACAGCTCAATGGGTCACCACGAAATAATGATGAAGAGTCGTAAGTGGACAAACAGAGTATTTTACCATCTTCTTAATATGAAAATGCCTCGTTACTATGAATACAAGAGAATAAATAAAGGACGTCCAGGATTCAAGGAAATAAGATTAGTGAACTTCAAGTTGAAAGTCGTTTACGAATTATTTTCGTTTAACACAAAAGCAGCTCCCGAGAAAAACGAATTCTTGAAAAAAGTCGAAGACCGAATGCACAACCGATTCCTTCTAGAGATACCAGATTAGACTTGTCTGATCATTGGATAACGATGGACAATAAAGGAAGATGTCGAATTGCTTAGAACAAACAAAAATATTTTCAACAAAATATAAGATAAATTTTTCTGTAACCTCGGAAAAAAGTTGTATCGGTCAAACGCCCGCCTGTTGACTTAAGTCTTGTTTTACAGCATTCGTTGGAAATTATTTCTTGATCTGTTCTCAATCCAATTGTTACCACACAATGACATTTAATATCATTTGCATATATTATGGTCCACTGGTATTATGACAATAATTTTGCTCAAACTTATACACATTTGATATGGTATATTGTAATTACCTTTTTGTAGAATAATGATGATATATGTAGTCTCTTTTTGATGAAAGTAATTTGAAGCTCAAGCCGGATGTTGTTGTTTAATAAGTTTTCGTTTTTGTTTGGTATTTTTCTATTTATTCAAGTTAAATTTTAAACATTTCTTGAAATATACATGTATGAATAAAACATTTTCATTTCGTTACTAACATTTGTTTCAAAAAACTTTTGTAAAAATTTTTGCTTTGATATTGCAGGAAAAATTCCGATTTTTTTTAACTTTGCACTGTTTTTATTTTAGTTTTTGTTAAAACTGCTGGAATAATAAACAATTTCTTTGTTTTTCGTGTTGTTATTTTTTCGCAGAACAATTTTTGCACAAAAAAAAAAATTATTTTTGTTTTTACTTTTTAAAAACACTGCTTTGTATTTAGTTTATTTATATTTTTAATTTTAAATTAAAATTTCGTACAACGAGTACTTTCTTTGGAAATGAGCGTAATATGTATTTTTTGTTTTGTTTTTGGAAGCGTTAGTGATTTCTTCTGAAAAGATAAAATAGAAAAATTAATTTAATTTTGAAATTTTATTTACAATTTAATAAAATGCAGTATTCACTTTAAGAATAAATATTTAATTTTCTTAAGGTTTAATAAAAAAGAAACATCATAATGCCAAAATATAACAAAATACATGAGAAATTTAAACAAATTTTGATATCTCAAAAGAAAGATAACATAAATCCCTTTGTGAAAATGTTAAGATAATACAAATTTAAGTGATTGCCATTCAGATGAAACCTTTTCAAAAAATATTTTCAACAGAATTTCTTCATACCCCCCAGCATTAAAAGCATTTTCATTACAAATTAGCATAAATTTGAAGAATTTCAAATTAAAATTCCAAGAATTTTTATTACAAGAATAATGGTACACAAACAACAACAACAACAACAACGACGACGAGAAACAGTGCACTTCAATCTACTTGAAATTCATGCTGCCTAAAGGCTTGAAAATCAGCGTTACGAACTGTCAACTGAAACCTTTTGACTGGTATTCATTACAATAATATAACGATTTATAATTACGCACACTGCTACTCGATTCAACGAACAAATACTTATGTACGTAGCGTGTATGTACTTAGCTGAGCGCTGAGAAAATTTTGACATCAATTATCTGCTAAAAAATAACAGTGAAATTAATTGCGTCAAAACAACTGAAAGCAAAAACCATTAATTTAATCAGAGTTTATGTCCCTGACAACGCATTAAAGATACGTCGAACAAAATAAAGAGAAAGAAATTCACAGTACCTTAAGATATAACTTTCAGCGTGAAATTAACAATTTATAGTAAACAGTAGTTAAAACCTAATAAGCATGTTGACGAAAATCCTACCTCAATCTGATGTCAAACACAGTTTTGGTGGAGCAACAGACATTCAGTCAGCCAGCGAAATGTTGTCATCAAAAAATACACAAACTTTGTATCACAAGAGATTTTCCCAAATGTTATGAGATAAAAGAATTATTGATTTTCAGCATTTTTTCAAATGGTAACATTATTTTGGCGTTAAATAAGATGCCCTTCTAGTCAATCACATATCTAACCCAGTGAGAAATCTAGCACGTAGCAGCAGAAGTAAATATTCAATTCAATCCTGTCTCCTTGAAGGTGCCCAATATTTATATTTTTTGCCAACAAGTACATAAAGAGCATAGTAGCCTGCTTAAGTTCTACGGTGTCCACTTATGTGGACATTAGTTTTTTCAGTTCAATATTATTGTTTTCTACTTCATTTATACCCTACACCCAGGGTATATTCACTTTGTTCTTCCGTTTATAACGCAGAGAGGGAGGCGTGGCAGATATAGAAAAGTATATATATTCTTGATCAGCGTCACCTCTTGTGTTGATAGAGCCATGTCCGTCTATCTGGCTGGCTGGCTGGGTGGCTGGCTGGCTGGGTAGCTGGGTGGCTGGGTATCGGCTGTGTGTGGAAATACATTTTTTGGGAAAACTAAGCAAGATAATTCAATGAAATTTAGTACACAGCCTTCGTCGTCAAAGCTAGCTCGGGGGATTGAAAATGAGCGAAATCTGTCAATGAACACGCCTACCGCCCATACAAAAAATATTTTCAAAATGCAAATTTTGGAGTATATTTCACAACAATGCAACCAAAATACACATAAATACTACGAATAGTCAGCGCAAGCTCTGATAAAAAGCTGGTCGAATTCGGACAAGAGGGCGTGGCACCTCTCATATAAGCAAAAGCTTCAAAACGCTCATATACTTCAGGATTTTGAGATATCCGTGCTTGAAGCTGAGAAAGCGCTGTTTTCAATCTTGAGATGTAGTTCCAGGAGATGGTTTATTTTAATTCTTTTGATGGCATCGAATAGCCCTAATCTAACCTATCAAACCATACTTTTAAATTTTTTCAATTGGACCCTTACTTTCCGAGTTATCACCCTTTGAAATAAGGGCATATTTTACCCATGTAAAAATGTTTGGGGAAAAAGTCTCCCTTAACGACCATAGGGACACATATGTCCCAGAAAATTCCAGAAAAAACGTTAAAATTTTTTGAATTTTTATTTTAAAATATGTTTTCTGGACGCCCAATAGACCATTATAAATAGCTATCATGGTTGCATAAGCTCCCAAATCCTTACGGTCCTGAAAGGGTTAAGCCTGTTATTTTAAAATTTTTTTTTCCAGAAATGCTCTTCTTGGCTTCAATTTAATAAAAAAAATTGCCACTCATAAAGTTTTTTTTTGTTTTCACTTTTTGAGAAGTAGCCAAATTCTCAATGGGTCGCTTTTCTTATTCCATCTAAATGACATATCAAACAGCAGAGCCAGCTGCCGCCACAACAGGAAATAAAGTAAACATCCGTCTGGAATACGCTTCCGTCAGCAAACTTATTAATATGTAAAAGTATATCGTTTGAAACAGAGCAACGAACAACGAACAACAACGAAAACAGCAACACCATCATTTTTATAACAAAAACACAAATATAAATAATAACGGTGCGTGTGCATAAAGTAAGAAAAATATCACCAAAATAGAAAAGTAGGCGGGAAAAGGTTGTGCACTCCACCGCCGCGGCTTGATGTCGCTACAAACTGCGCCATTTGCTGTCATTGCTGCTGCTGCTGCTGCTGCCGCTGTCGCTGCTGTTCTTCGTAACGCAGCAAAACGAAGACAAATGATTACTGCCGGAAGTGTTGACAAAGAAGCATGAGAGTGCGTACATATAAAACAAAAACAACAACATCGAAATTGAGGGGCGGGGCAGTAGAAAAAAATTGCACACGACCTCGTTAAGAAGCATTTGACAGTTGAAAGGACAATATGTTGACGTCTATAAACGCAATGACAATCGCATTCGGCAAGCGAAACGATGACAGTGACAGTGACAGTGTAACGTAGCGACATCGCCGCGCACGTGACAGCGCTCAAATGTCAAATTTACATTAATTTTGACAGCACATACACCAAAATGTGAAAGGGAAAAATTTAATTTGATTTTTTTCTTTTCGTTCGTTTCTCCGCCATCTTTACGTTTCATCATTTTTTATTTGTATATTTCATTCATTTATTTCTTTTCGTTTCTTGTTTTAGGCCTTAAATAGTTCGTGGCAATGTGTGTGTGTAGGCGTTTGTGATTTATGTTGTACTTTGTCTAATTATTTTTTGATTAAACGTTATGTTGGTATGTAATTTACTTTTCTTTTTTTGTATTTTGGTTTTGTTTTTGTTGGAAAGTGTAACTTTAATAATGATGGTAGTTGCTAATGGGAATCGCAGGTGTGTCTCTGCTTAAAAGGTGCTAGTTACATACTAGAATGGTTATTAAGAAATTTTTTAAAAAAAAAAGAGTGGAATTTCAGAAATATTTATAGTGAATTTAGGGAAAGTTAATGTCCATTCAATATGCAAATTGTTAATTTGACATGTCAGATGTTCATTAAACTTTATAGAAAACATTCGTTTAAATTAGAATACACTTTCGTTTAAAAAGAAAAATTATAAGTGCACTAGACTTTTTCAGATTTGTCTGGCAAAAATTTGAAATACTTGGAATTTCAGAGAACATTTGTTGAACCCAAATTCAAAACCGAAAAATGCCACTTCCGAAAATAACGCCTGAAATTTTTTTTGAAATAAGGCCCGAAATTTTTTTGACATAAATTTTTTTGACATAAATTTTTTGAAATAAAGCTACAATAAAAGCTGACTAAGACATAATCCAAGTACTTTCGAAAATAATTCCATAGAAAATAGAGCCGAAAAGTGATACTAAGTACTGTCCGAGAAAAATTTGATACTTACTTTTTCATCAATAAAAATATACCCAATGAAATTATTTTTTTTTTTTATTTTGAATGTGTTGTATAACAAATATAAATAACCGATTTCAGCAAATATTTATCTTCTTTAAAAATATTTCACTTTTTTCTTAAGACCTTTGACTAATTTTTTTACTGTTGTTTTGTCGACAGAGCCGTACGATCTTCGCCACTTATTCCAGAAATCTTGTAAAATTTTTGCAGCATTATTACTCGTTCGAAGATCCAATTTCATTAAAGCCCAATGTCTCTCAAAAGGTTGAGACTCTGGGCAGTTATTTGGATTCGCATTTATGTCGGCTCTAGAGTAGCCAGAGGGTGTCAAATCAGGCCAGAACACTACAGTATCCTCGTGCCCACGAATAAATGGCAAAAGACGTTTTTTAAGGCAATTTTCAAAATAAGTTTTCGAGTTAATTGTGCCCTGTGTTTCAAAAAAAACTGCATATCCGAACACAGGTGCATATGGCCTGCTAAACTAAGTACATACTCACATACTGCGTGGGAAATTTTGTGATTTTTTTCTTTTTAAAATTGCTCTTTACCTTCTCCAAACAGGTATAAAATTCACATCCTAGTAGCTGTTTGAAATGTGCCTTAAAGCATTTTTCATCGTTTATTATGCAGCAGTCAAATTAAGTCAAGTTGAAGTTTACTTTCGAGCCTCAAACTGTTTTTCATTGGAACGGTCTTACTTTTTTCGTTAGTCTTTGTATGAGAAATTTTGAGGTAACTGCTCTGGCAGCTTTATCCTTTACTAAAGTGTTTGGATTCTCTTTAGAAAGGTGCTTCACTTTTTTCACCAACTGTTGGTCTAACCGGATTTTCTACCTGAACCCTTTTTTCGCATAATTCAAACATCGACATTTTCTTTAATTCAAAATAACTTTTTAGACAGTGATTTTTGTTGCATCTATTCTCTTTACCTATAGCTGAATATTTTAATTCCGATTTTTCAGCTAAGATGACAAAATGACTTCGTGCCTTTTTTGCATTTCATTTACTCCTAAGTTCTCTTGTTTTTGGAGATATTGTTTAAGTAGAAAAATAACAAAAAATAGCAAATTATCGGTTTTTTACATGGGTTTTGGGTTCAATAAATATTCTTTGAAATGGATAAAAATTTTCATGCTTTGCATTTTCAAAAAAAAAAAGTTGTCAAATGAATTAAAAAATGTTTGTATCATTGACGAAATTTATTGCCTATATCCATATAGAATTGAAGACCTTGTCTTGGAATCACAAAAGGCCGGCCTAAAAATCAACGTATCCAAGACTAAAAGCATGAAGCTAAACGCAAGCAATGACATCACGTTTAAAGCTGGCAGTGATGACATCGGAAACGTCGATAGCTTCACGTATCTAGGCAGCATTATCTCCATGGATGGTGGAGCAAAAGAGGATATCAACTCAAGAATAGCAAAAACAAAAGGCGCGTTTGCTCAACTGAACAAAATATGGTTCATCCGTTATATCCACCAAAACGAGAGTGCGCATTTTTGATTCGAATGTGAAATCGGTTTTGTTATATGGGTGCGAAACGTGGCTTGTTACTGAACAACTAACGAACAAGCTGCAAGTATTCGTCAACAAATGCTTAAGGCGTATACTAAAGGTTTGGTGGCCTCGCACTATATCAAATGCCGAGCTACATCAAAAATGCAAACAGAAGGCTATAGCAAACGAGATCAAGCTGCGCAAATGGGGATGGATTGGTCACACTCTCCGGAAACCACACAGCGAAGTTTGTCGCCAGGCCCTTGAGTGGAACCCACAAGGCAGTAGAGGACGTGGTAGACCCAAAACCAACTGGAAAAGGTCGTTGGAAAAGGAAATCCAAGAATCGGGAAAATCGTGGCAAGAGATCAAAGTCATCGCAAAGGATCGTGACAAATGGAGAGATTTCATATTGGCCCTATGCTCCTCCTAGGAGTTAAAGGAGAATACATACATACATACATATAGACTACAATACTTAATTTAATATTTGTATTTCTCAAAGCATGGTTTTCAGATAAAAGTTTCGAATTTTCCGTAAAAGAATTTTTTAACCCAAAATTGAACAATTTTTTTTTTTTTTCTTTTTTTTATGAATTTTGTGGAGTTTTATGATGTTCAAGCGATATGAATGAATCAAAACCGATAAATAACTCGATAGCAAAATAGTAAATTTCTGCAAAAAACCGGAAATCGTTAATCATTCATAGGTAAGATGTTTTCTCCCTCAATTTTCCCCAGTACACGTATAAGTTTTATACCCAAAATTTTTCAATTTAAGTTTGTTTCTGATCAAAACCACACTAATTACTCTTCATAAATTTATATTTCTATTTATCTGAAATTGGGCAATTATATAGGGTGTATCGCATAAATTTACGAAGCTATTAAGAGTTTATAGAGAAAGCCTGGACTAACAAAAAATTGCAGCTGAGGGGGGTTTAAAGTGTACCCCTGAGGAGCCTTAGGGTTAAAACTGATTTATTGACTTATTTTAGAAACATATTTCCCAATAATTTCTTAAAGGTACATATTATAACCTTTTCAGGTGCATTTTTTTGTTAGTCTTGGCCTTCTCTATCACTCTCCGTGCGATAAACGCGCTATATTTATGCTAAAATCTACACCCAAATGTAAGAGCACAATGTTAACTTAATCACTACCAGAAGAAGTTAGACCATTTATGTGACGATTCTTTTCATGCAGTCAAGTCAATATCAGAACATGTATTTTATACCTGCTCTGCCATCCAAAAAAATCTAGTTAAGAATCAACTTCTTACTGACTGAGTTTTCAAATTGTTATCCTTTTAAAATTATGAACACAATTTAAAAGAATTTTTTATTACAAAGATGTGCCAAATATTCCATATTAACAAAAAGTCACGAATTTTAAGTATCAAACCATTCGTGCATCACACCATTTGTGCCTGCATGAAATTTCAAACTTTTAATGAAAAAAGTTATAATACCGGCTATGAATTATAAAGGAATACATTTTTATATAAAATTTACATATTACCCAAATAAAAACCTGATTTTAAAAGACCTTTCAATATAACTTGTACTTAACGCAGTTAAAGCTGAACATTGGCCGAAGGAATGGTAAAATAAAAGTCTTTTAAAGGTTCACGAACTTTCGTCCTTTGGCATTGATATAAACAAGGTACGACTACGACGACATATAGTTGTAAAAATAAAGCCCTCATGCACATTATACATTTTGCTTAATTTGTTTTGAGAAAATCATAATGGACATTTTCTAAAATTAATAATGACGTCAAAGTAAACAAAACAAAAAAAAAATATATAAATACAAGAAAACAGGAAAACTTTTAACAAAAGGAAAAACCAACAAAAAGTTACTTACTTAAGCTGTCAATAAGTTTGACACTTGTTACCAGCAGCGTAGTTCATGCGCATTTTTTGGGGCCACTAAAGCAAAAATAGAATTTGCATGTGAAATGAGCAAATGTACGACGACGAGCTACTTGCCTTCAGTAGCGTTGCCTTCAATAACTTGAAGAATGACTGAGTACTGAGATGGATGTCTAACGTGCTGCTCAAGACATTGACACAAATGCTAACGGCTGCCTGGTAGGAAGTGGGGCTATGTGTGTCTGTTGGTTGATGGTACCCGCATGCATGTAAATGACGTATATCCAGTGTCAAACAAATGTGATGCGGGGCTATATACTTGAAGCAGTCGCTTTAAATTTGTAGGAGCAAGTGTCAAAGTGGCCTTGTTCTTGGGAACAACAACAAAAACTCTGCTGCTGCTTCTTTTAAAGGCAGCCAAGAGGGCACTTTAGTTGTGTTAATGACTTTTGTTAGCGCGCGCTTTTGTTTTTAGAATTTGACACAATTCTAGCGCATCTTTTATGCTATGCTACTCTTCCTTTTTTATCTCTATGACTTGTTTGTGTGTAAAATTTTTCACTTTTCACTTGCTATAGTATAACAAACGGCAACACTGACACGCGCTGACTGACACTATGCACACTAAAGCAATGTTGCACAATACAAAGAACTTTATGTCAAAGCATTTGGGTTAATTGAAAGTGTTGCTTTGTTGCTTGAAATGTTGCACAAAAACAACAACAGCAACAACAAACACACGCACACACTGCTGTTTATGTGAACTTACACTACATACACACTTGTGTGTGTGTAAGTCACGTTGTGAACTTTCTTTTTTTGAGGGTTTTCTTTATTTTGCTTTTTTCTGGGCAAATTTCTTTTTGAGCCGTTTTTAATGTAGCCTATTTTAAGGAGCTTCTATTTAATAGCACCATACAGCACAGCACTATGGTACGTGCGCTGTTTTATGTCAAGAAAATTGGCAAAGAAGAACCGACAAAAAGTAGCTACAAATAAGAGGCGAAAAAAAACGTGTGAAATTAAGGATACACGTCTCACACGCACGCACACACACACACACGGAGAAACAAACACAAATTGACACAACGGCGACGACGACAACGACGAAAACACCGACAGCGTTACAAACCGACACGCACTCAATAATTCACAGCCTCAATTTGTTAGCTGCCTGCTGCTGTAAACACGTATCAAGGATATGCAATGATAAACGTTGCCTACTTTTTTGGCGGCGCGTACAAGTGAGATTGTATTTTGTTTGTGCACTTTAAATTTTGTGCTTTATTTAATTTTAATTTATTTGGAAATTAATTTGTGGTACGCAATGCTCTTTCGCGAGCACACGAAAAAAAAACGTTGCCTACTGTTATGCGCTGTTTATAATTTGCGCTTTTTACTTTTGTTTCATTGAATTTTTATGTCAACACAGTTCTCGCAATACTTTGCACGCTGTTTTCCACGAATAGAAAAATCGTTGCCTACTTTTGGGCGCTAGCACAAATTTTGCTTATTTTTATAATTTACTCAATTCGCACTTTTGCTATATGTATGTAGTTTCTGATTTATGCCAAAAGAAATAATCATTGCACACTTTTAGGCATTTACGCAACTCTGTATCAATTTAGCGCACAAAAGCGTATTATATATTTTGCATTTCGGTTGATTTCGCTTATTTTATTTGTTACCATATTAAAATATTTTGAGTTTTCCGAAAACTTAATACCGCACGCCCGTCATTTGTATTCTCGTGTCGACATACGAAATTCCACTACTCTATGTACTACTCTACGTAGTGTTTATCCTTTTTCGTTTTCATACACGATGATCAGCTTTCAACGAGTATTCAGCGTAGACTGGTGCACGCCCGTTAAACTTTAACGTTATGGAATTTTAACATCGAAAAACTTTGACCAAAATTTTGAACATATCGCCCCCTGCGCCCGTGGCCGCTCAACTCGTACACCGTCATCGTCGATTTTGTGTGTCAACGTAAAGCCCAAGACTGACAGCTGGAATTTTATGTGCTTTAAATCATGTGGCCTCAGTATGCGCATGCCACGGAGTGCTTGCATCTGTGTGTGTGTGCTTATTGGTGAGAGCTTTTCTTTCCACTAACTCCGAAAAGTATAACTCCGAATATTTTGTCCTAGCTTCGTCTGTGCTCGTTTATTGCTCGTATTGTGTGGTTTTTTATCAAACTTTTACAGCTTTCCCTTAATTAGCATGCGCAATGGAAATAATCTTAGGATATTGAATATTTTCGCTCTTTTACTCTTATGCATTGGAAATTGACAAGGTCCTTCTTTCTTTTTATGATTTGAGCTTTTTCGTATGTTATTCCAGTGTGTTTTTAGTATTGAGTCCATGTGATTTTTTCGCAAATACAAAACTTAGTACTAAATAATCGTCTTTCTTCTTTTTAAGCATCTTTTACACTTGAAGTAAGCAGCCATGAATCATAATTTCCGTTTAAAACATTTATAAAGGGTATTCATATCCTAATGTATTTTTTATATAAGAACATACACAAAAATTGCTACAAGTGGAAAACTTTTGGAGTTTACTTATATATAATTATGTATATAATTATGATAGTAGTGTCATATAGTACTTAGGGAATAATTAAATGTGAAACTTCACAAATGTTAAAATTTTAAAATTTTTAATCACCACAAATGTTAATCATAACTAATAAAGATCAATAAAATTTGTAAAGATATACTCTGTATTAATAACAAAAAGATTGTCATCTTTCGACTGGCACAGCTGAAGTAAATAAACACAAGAATATTAAACTTCACAAATGCTTTCACTGAAATTTCAAAATAAGTTGTCCAAAAACTAATTAAAACCAACTGAAACAAAGTTAAATTAAACCTATTCTTAAAACTCATTTCTAATTGTATTACATAAATCAGCTAAAACCGATAGTGAAACACTACAAATGTCGACAGTAAAAAATTTGCGAAAGCACTTTAATTTAAAATCATAGGATAACCATTTAAATCATAAAGTGGTAGGGAAAAAAAAGTAAACTAAAACATTACAAATGTTTTGATTGAAAATCTAAAAAATCAACCAAAAAATCAAACAAATCTTAATGCAACAAATGAAAAACAAAAATATACTCCTAAATAAACTTTTCATGGGAAATACATGCATGAACTAGCAAAAATTTATAGTGAAACTGTAGAAATGTCGAAAACTAACAATATCGCTCATTTACTCCAAGAACGGAACAGCTCAAAAAACGCGAATTTTGAATCAATGATGCAGAATTATTTCTTATGTCATGCTTCATATTGTGTAAAATTTTCATATTAAATTCTTTTGCGGTCACTGTTCGACAACAGAATAACTTTATCAATGGAAAACTTTGAACGTATTTTCTGCAAAATCGAGATTTTTGACTTGTGCCGTTCTTGCAGTAAATGAGCGATATAATGAAAACAATTTAAAATCAAAAGCCCATCTATAACTTCTATTTGCTTATGAAAACTCTCTCACAACATTGCCTACAAGTTTGTAAATGAACAATTTCTATGGGAAATGCAAAACAAAAGTTTTCTTTGAATCAGTAAAAATCCAAATGAATAAAGAAGCAAAATTACTTAAAGAACTTAATTGAACTGTAAGAAAACTTTTGATTGGTTATAATTAAAAATAGGATCGAAAGCCAAAGAGATGTTCCAATATATCACAGTACATTATGCTTTTGAAATGCTTTACACCTATCATCGATGTTTTGTGCAATTTTCTTTAAATTACATAATATACTCGAACTATGCCGGAACACATAAATGTGTGGCGGTCTTCGTAATACTTAGTATTCAATTATTAAAATATCACTTCTGATAACAACGATCTAAATAGTATCTGGAATGCATCGAAATGTAAAAGGATTTAGCTCGTGTTTAGCATATTTGCATTTGAAATCACCTGCAACACAAGCATTCACGCGTCAAAAATCAAACTTTCTTACATATTTTCTTCAACTAAAACTGTAACTCACTTTTTATAAGATTTTACACTTAAGCTCAGAGCTTTTTTTTCTAATTTTACTCAAACTTTTACTCTCTACTCTTTCATATCATTTTTATTTTTTTTTTTTTTTTTTTTTTTTTTTTTTTCAACAGCTAAATTCCTTTTTGAAATTTTTTTACGTTTTTCATGATAAAAGCTCCTTTTTGCTCTGTCCGAAAATTTCAAATCTGTTATTATTTGTTTTCGCTTTGTGCCTTTCTTTTGTTGTTGTTGTTGTTGTTGTTGTTGCTGTTGTTTGTTCGCATTGTTCTGTTATTTGTTTTAGCTTTGACTTTTGCCTGTGCTCTTTATTTGTTGTTGTTGGAATTTTGAAAAATGAAAAATATGATTTTATTGGGCATTCTTTTAACAACCGACCTGTCTTTCGGCTAAAACTTGGCACTTAGAATATTGTGCCGTAGATCTTTAGATCAAGTCTTAATTCTTTCTTAAATAAAAGTAGAGCAGGGCGTAAAATCTCTCAAAAATATCAGGGAAGCGAATCCTTATGACACTAGCTACCGAAATATTTAAAGGATTTCCGAAGTACACCACTTCTACGTTGGAAACATACCTATACTTTGATGATTTTAAAATGCCAAAAAATAGAAGAAAAAACAAATTAAAGTTTTGATATATTCCAACTACAAAAATTTTCTTTAAATTTTATTTGTCATTGGGTTAATACATCAGCTCTATATTAAAATCACATCAGCTTACCTCTATAGTATGTGTTACCAATTGTTATTTGTCTTTTCTGCTTCTTTATTACTAAACGTATGTATTTTAAAAGCTTTTGTGAAGACCTCTTTCATTGATGCTGCTGCTGCTGCACTTTACACAAGTGTGTTTGTATTTTGTTTGCCAATTTGACTACAAGGCATTTGTGGCAATGACTTTGTGTCTTTTATAAAAATATTGTATGTCGTTCATAGTTTTTCATTACTTTTTCATTGTGTGTGTACTTTGGTTGCAGGGCGTTCTTTCGTCATTGATTTGACAAAAGAGGAATTAAATTTTTTTACAAAATTCATTCATTGCTATTGAACAATTTATTTTATTGTCCTTGAATGTTTTAAAAGTTTTATTGTTTTATTTTTTGTAATAAACTCAAGCTTTTCAATTAGATTTAAATAAAAGGCAACTAAAAATTTTGAAGAATTTCATAAGCCACTACCCTTTAGACGACAGCTTACCAAAAAAATGGCTCCATACACTGCATGCTTTTGTGGCTGTTGAGCAATATCTTAACTTGGTAGCAGTAACACAAAATGGGAAATTATCGTTGCTTTTCATCGATCAATGTGTTTAATTTGAACAAGTTTTATAAGACCTTCTTCTTTCTGACGTTAGAATATCAGATGAAAAGGAGTATTTTTGTTTTCAACAAGACTTTGCACTTTCCCATAAAGCAAAGGGCACTCAAGACAGGTATCGAACAATTTTTTGCTGATTTTATTTTTGTCAGAGAATGGCCGACACCTTCACCGGATCGCAATCATTTAGATTTCTGAGTAAGACGATATAAATTTAGTCAAAGTGGGTCAATAATAGACTTACTACCTGTGACGAACTAGGCGAGAATATAGTGCGTGTCCCCCATAAATCATTTATCGAACGATAAACTTTTTTTTTACTTACAGTTACTATTTATTGGACACATTGTAAATAGCAATTCCCAAAAACTCGAACATAAATGCAAAACAATCAGAAAAAAATAACTTTTACAAACTAATGCCCTAGACAGATGGCAGCTCTAATGCACACTACAGACCCAATGATGTGAAACTTTTTATTGCATGATTTAAGGCATGTTTTAAATATATATTTTATAGACATTGACTAAAATAAAATTTCCCAATTCAGGGTCCAAAAAATTCTAATTAGCTTTTCTGATGCTTAACTCACTATTAATCTGGTTTTTGATGTTATAGAACTTTTTCGACCCTGAATTGGGAAATTTTATTTTAGTCAATGTCTATAAAATATGTATTTAAAAAATGCCTTAAATCATGCAATAAAAAGTTTCACATTATTGGGTCTGTAGTGTGCATTAGAGCTGCCGTCTGTCTGGGGCATAACATAACAAAGTAAACCTTAAATCATGCAGGTAATATTAAACATAACAAAAACCATTGACATTCTATTATGTATTTACAACGAAAATGTTTCGCCATCTAGTTGATACAGGAACCAACGAAACGTAAGAATTTTTTTGGTAGCTTATGATACTTACATAAAGTACTGCATCCCCAGTATTTGTTTGATTGCAGTGCAACGATAAATTACTTAGTTAAATTCACTGCTGAAACACTATAAATATCCGAAAAAAACACCACTTAAAACACATTGAGTACAACTGCAACTAAAGTAATATGACCAAATATCTAACAAACACAGAAATGCCAAGCTCTATAAATGTTTTTACTGAAATTTCAAAATAACTCAAAACTTAATAAACAACCCACAGAAACAAAGCGAAATTTAAATATATCTTATACCAAATCATACACCGCAATTTCATAAACTAGCAAAAAACCATAACGAAACACTACAAATGTCGAAACTAAAAAAACTTCGTAATTCAACTTATGAATTGGGTGAAAGTTGCCAGTAGAAGCTTAAAAATACAAGGAAAATATTCGCAAAGTTTAAGCACAATGGATTAAAGAAAGAAATATTGATCTGAAACTCTTACCGCTAGAAGATGATATGTGGGTAATTCTCCGAAACATGTATCAAAACACGTCTTTTTTCGTCCCCACCTATTTTTTTTATTTTTTTATTCCTTGAAGGTATAAGATATGGTGACTTGAACTCCAGGAATTTTTTAACAAATAAACATAAACTTTCGGTGTTGCCATATGTGTTTTTCTAAGCTTCGCCTTAGCAATAGTTATAAATATTTAAGAAATAAAATTTTAGTCTCAAAACGCTTAAATAAACTTTAAACATAAATTTTTAGGGTTTGCCAGATCGTTACTTTCGAAAATTAATTTTAAACATTTCTTTTTGTACGATCGCCAGTACAATTACAAACTAAAAAATAATTGCTCAAATCGTTAAAAACTTATCGTACCAAAATTTGGCTTAAGCAAAACTAGCACAAAAAAAAACCGGGCGGCAACCCTGAAAATTTTTGAGCAATTTCAGAAAAGTTTATCTGAGCAAAAATTTCCATTAAATCAAAAAACGTAAGAACTATATAAGTGTTTCAAAATAAACAGGTGGTAGCCTTAAAAATATTTGTTGGATTTTTGAAAAGTTAATAGTTTAAGCAAAACTAACCACAAAACAAACCAAGCTACTGAACGGAGAAAGATGAAATGTTGTAAAAATTACGGAGAATTATGAAACGGAGAATGACGAAATGTTGCAAAAACAATAATATCGCAATGAAAATAGTAATTATTTTTAAAAAGGTTGAAACTGGTGGATAGCCCCTGTAACCGTTTATTGATTTAACTATATAAAAATAAAATAATATGTTTAGCAATACAAGAAAGTCTTAGCTGGAGAATGATGCACACTTGCGTTCTTTACAAACATTTTTAAACTTTAAAAAAAAAACAAAAAAAAAACACGAACACTCACTCTCGAAAAACCAAAACTGACTGAGCTGAAATAAAACTGCGTCACCTCTTTTTCTTCACTTTTAGATCTCTATTTACTCAATATTAAATAAATTTACAGTTAAATAAGAAAAACTGAGCGGAAATAGTATGAATTCCATGGTTGTCAATTCTATAGAAAAAAAAATTTTTCGAAGAGATAACACAAACAAAATAGTAACTGAAATATTTATATAGACAATGTCGTCTTAGTAGTTTTTCGAAAAAAACGTAATATGCAAAACGGGAAACTAAGTGGACTAAGAGGCGGTTTGATTCAGGACGGAGAATGACATTTTAACACTTTATGTTACAATTTCATAAAAAAATATTTAAAATTATTTTTTTTTTTAAGCAATTCGTATAAAAGCTCTGTATTAAATAGTTGGAATATCAAATTTTAAATTTAAACATGGTTTTAAGCCCCGGGACATTAAATGGTACATTTTTCGAGACTCACCAATGTAGATTATGTGCTGCTTATGTTCACAAGCTTCAGTTTTTACATTTTTGGAGTTTTTTTGAAATTTTCTACATTTTCAAAATATGAAAATATTTTCAAAGCCTTTCAAAATTTTTTTAGTACTTACTTAATTTTTTCCCATTTTCATTATTTACTGTTTTCTTTTTTTATTGAGAAATCAATATTTTTCGCAGGTTTTTTTGAGTTATTTTATTCCACATTCTTCATATTCATAACTCTATATTTTTTGGCTTTCAAAGATTTTTCGATTTTCTTAAAGAATTTTTGGGTTTTTCCAAAATTTTTCGACATTCCCAATATTTTCAACATTCTTCAACTTTATCATAATTTTTCGACTTTTTGGACTATTCATTCCCATAATATTATATGAAATTTTATTTGAAAAACAAGAGTTTGAAGATTTCATCCAATAAAGCGGAAGCCAGGTTGATACAAAATTGATTGCAGCAATTTAATAATCTGACTGTCACGTTATTTCAATGTCACAGGCATCCATTATGTCATAAAGAAAAAACCGACCAATATCACATACCGAATACTAAAAATTCTTAAGCAATAAAACGAAATTTTAAATTCCTCAACATACAGTCAGCAAGAAGGACATGTAATAATGGTGGCGGTTGGTCAGTTATATATTGCCTGCCTGGCTCCCTGCCTTTTGGGGGTAGTACAGAACGGATTTGGCTAAAAGCAAAATCAAACGCATGATTGCACGAAAGGACTGCTGCTGCTGCTGGTCAGTTGAAGCAAAAATGGAAGAAAAGGCAAAATGAAAAGCAGAGAACTTGCAAGTTCGTACACTCACGCAATTTTTGCATGACCTAGAAAGATTGTGGAGGAGAGGGAAAGGGGTGATGTTCTGCCATCATACGCAATATAATTTTTCTTACGTACATTTTGCTCATTTGTGTGTTCCAAGTGTTCAATGTGTTGGCTCCAATTAAGTTTACGCTCTTTCTTCCTCTAGCTCTCTTCTCAGTTTTCAATACTTTTACGTTAACTCTCCACGCTCTTGGTGCTAACGTCCTGCTGTCAACTCTCTCTTCGCTACGCGTTTTTCATCATTTTGTGCTTTTTTTTCCCCATTTGGTATTTTGTTTGTGCGCTCATGCAAAAAGCATTTCCTTCTCAATTTCTCGATTTTTGTATGCAAGGAAGTTTCCATCCTGATGTTACATCGTTGATTTCGTCGCTTCTGTGACGTTGCCATAGTCCCAATAGTCCTGCTGCTGGCTGGCCCATCTTGTGTGTAAGGTGTACGCTACTCAAGGAAATATAGATTGAGGTTGGTTTTTTCTTGGTGCATTTGGTACTGATAGAAAATGACATCATGTACAATGCAAAGGATATGCTGTAATTTTGATTATCCTTTTAGTCATTTTAATTCCAATTTAAAAAAAAAATGTCCTATCCCTCTGTGCAATATTTTCCCGTTTTTTTTTTTTTTTTTGTTTTTCAGTTTAGTTTGTTGCCTGCTTATTTTGGTCAAAATGCAACACTGCTGCCAACTTTTGTTGTTGCTTTTGCTATTTTGTATTACAGTTATTCCACACTGCTTTTTGCTCCTTGTCTGTTTAGTCCTTGTTTCACTATTTCCATTGTTGCTGTTTTTGTTTTTGTACTTTTACAAAATGTGGTTATTAAAGTCATTTGCTTTGATTGAATGCTCCAAAGCCTGCCAACTGCCACATGGTAGGTAAATGTTTCAGTCAGTCATTGTGTTGGTATGTTTGTGTGTTTTTGTATTACTATGGCTTATGCTTTGTTACTAGTATGTGTGTGTGTGTGTGGGTGTAAGTGTGTTGTGTGTTGCACTTCATTTGAGGCTTCTCAAATATTAATCACTTGATTTTTGCAAACATTTTTGCTCTTTTGCTTGAAAAATTTTTGGAATTCTAATCGAATTTTAAATGAAGGTTTATTGTGTATATCAGTGTGTGTGTTAGAAGTTTGAAGTTAATGAATGAATTTTGTTGCAAAAAATTATATTCTTAAGCACTATGTCGTCTGGCATGAGTATCAGTGAGTATATAATTGATCTTTTGAATATTTTATGCTGCATCGATAAATTAATTAAAAAACATGTTATAGTGCCTGTTGAAAGATCAATTTGCTAATAAAACATACGTGTGTATTGTTTTTTGTGCGATTTTAAAATATGGCTATGTTTTTCCATACAAAATAAAATGTTGACGTCTTTAAGCAATTTAGTTAGGTTATGCATTATTAGTTTAGTAGATGGTAACAATTTATTTTCACAGGTAAAGTTGAGCGAAATTTGCAGTTTCAAACTAAATGTATCTATTATAAAGCATACATAAGTTTAATAAGATTGATTAGAAAGAACCATTTTTGAAAAGGCCACAATATAAGGGTAGGTCTCCAAAAAATGTACCAAAGCATGCCATTTTTGTCCCACCTTTTTTTTATTTTTTTATTATTTGAAGGCAAAGAATATGATGACCTGAACTTCTGGAACATTTTTAAAAAATGAACATATGCTTTCAGGATTGCCATATGTTTCTTTTTTAAGATTTGCTTAAACAATATATTTAAAAAATTAAAATAAAATTTTAGTCTCAAAAAGCTTAAATAAAGTTTAGAAAAATCCAACATAAGTTTTTAGGGTTGCTATCGAAAATTTATTTTAAATCTTCCTTTTTTGACTTTCGCCATTATAATTACACACTAAAAAATAATAGTTTATATCGTTATAAATTCCTCGATGCTTAAGTCGTTAAAAATCATCGAACCGAAATTCGGTTTAAGCAAAACTAACAAAAGAATAATCGGGTGGCAAGCCTGAAAATTTTTGTACGATTTCAGAAAAGTTTACCTAAGCTGTTTTGAAACCAAAAATTTCTATTTAGCCAAAAAAAAATGTAAGAATCGTATATGATTTTGAAAATAACCAAGTGGCAACCCTAAAAATTGATGCCAGATTTTTGAAAAGATTATTTAAGCGTCTCAGGACTAAATTTAAATTTTTATTTCTTAAAAAAATAGTTTAAGCAAAAGTAAAAAAAGCCAGGTGGCAACACCAAAACTTTTGAAAAATTTAAAAAAAAGTTTATCTGAGCGTTTCTGAAACAAAAAATTTAAATTTAGTCAAAAAAGTAAAAATTATAAAAGATTTTCGAAAATAACCAGGTGGCAACATTAAAAATTGGATTTGTAAAAAGTTTATTTAAGGGTTTTAAGACTAAATTTTAATTTTTTATCTTAAATAAATAGTTTAAGCAAAACTAAAAACAAAAAAGACCAAGTGGGGGATTACTTAACGGAGAATGATAAAATGTTGCAAAAAAAGGACGGAAAATGATGAAACGGAGAATGACAAAATGTTGCAAAAACAGTAATATTGCAATGAAAATAGCATTTTTTTTTAAAGTTGAACTGGTGGATAGTTACTGTAATTTTTTATTGATTTACTTATATAAAGATGAAATAATATGTTGAGTAATATAAAAAGAAACTCACGCGGAGAATGACGAACACTCACTGGTGAAAAACAAAAACTGACTAAGCTGAAAATACACTGAATCTCCTCTTTCTTTTCACTTTCAGTTCTCTTTCTACTTAAACAAAAAAGTTTACAGTTAGAATAAGAAAAACTGAGCGGATATAGTCTAAATTGAGGGATCAACTTCCATGGCTGTCAATTCTATATAAAAAAGATTTTTCGAAAAGTTAACACGGAAAAAGAGTAGCCGAAATATTAATACAAACAATATCGCATAAGTTTTTTTCTAGAAAATAGCATAATATGTGAAACAGACAAATTAAGTGCTCAAAGAAGAGGTTAGAGACAGGACGGCGAATGAGTTTTTAACATTTTATGCTATAATTTCATAGTAAAATACTAAAAAAGTAAGTTAAGTATCTGTATTTAATAGCTAAAATATCAAGTTTTAAATTTAAACATGGTTTTGAGCCCCAAGACATTGAATGAATGGTACATTTTTTGGAGACTCACCCTCAGATACATTTCAATAATATGTCAAAAATATGTCTTGATTTAAGGCATCTACATACAGGGTAGCTGATTCGAAGTGTTGCCAATTCAAAAGACTATATTTTTAGTTTCCATGCACAGATTTTATTGATCAAACGCTATAATTGTTGGGAAATGTTCAAATTTGAAGAATCTACTTGAGATTTTCGATAAGGCCACCTTTGGCCTTAACTATGGCCCGTAGACGGTCGAAGAACGAGTCGCATGCTGCACGAATTTGATTTTGTGGAAGTTTGCGCCAATCTCGTTGAAGGGCCGCTTTTAGCGCATCAACGCTCTGGTATTTTTTAGTCAAGACCTTCCTGTCCAACATACCCCAGATTGAAAGATCCAGCGGATTCGCATCAGGCGAATTTGAGAGCCATTGTTGAGCAGAAATGAAGCTAGGAACGTTTTTTTCTAACCATTCTTGATTCACACGAGCTTTGTGACGGTGCCGAGTCTTGTTGGAATGTCCATGGCTTGCGACCGAAATGTTTGCGTGCCCACGATAGTAAAGCACCCTCCAACACTGATTCACGATACACCTGGGCGTTTACTTTGACGCCAGCGGCCAAAAAAACGAGTGGTGAGCGCCCATCAGCAGTCACTGCAGCCCAAACCATCACATGCGGTGGTGCCTGCGTCCTGGTGGCCAAACGAACATTCAAATTTTCGTAGGACCTCTCTGTCAAGTAAACCCGATCATTTTGTTTGTGTACATACTGCTGGATACAGTAATTTTTCTCATCAGAGAAGACAATTTGTGACAGATTTCCGGCGGCGTGCAAGCGCAACAACTCCTTGGCTCTATCGAGCCTAACTTTTTTTTGAGCAGGAGTGAGATCATGCGCCTTTTGGAACTTGAGGGCCTTTAGTCCGAGCTTGTTTGACAATATGTGTTGCATTCGTTCACGCGATATTTTCAGCTCGGCAGCCATTTGTCTGCCACTGCGTCTCGGATTTCGCTCAATTATGGCCTTCACCTTTCGAACCATTTCTGGTGATGTTGCAGTTATTTTCCGCCCACCACCATGTCGTTTGGCAACGCTGCCGGTACCATTGTAACGTGTTATGGTCCGATACACAAACATTTTATTCACTTTTAAATGTTTCAGCTCACGAACAATTGCTGGTTGCGATTTTCCAGCCAAATAAAGAGCAATCACACTAGTACGTTTGAATTCCATTTCGAAAATTTTTTATTTTCAATAAATTGACGCGCAAATGCTTTTGGTTACTTGTTGACAATAGAATGAACTAACATCATGCCAATTTTTAGACAGCTGTCATGTTCCATCTGTCAGATAAGTCTATCTGAAGTTGGTAACAGTTCGAATCAGCCACCCTGTATATATGACGCTCCACAGAAAAAGAGACAATAACTTCTCAATTCCAAAAATTTACTGAATTATTGTGTTTAGAAATCGTAAAATGACAACCTCAAGTTTGTAAATATATGTACTCGTATAGTGGGCTCCAAACAGACTTGAGTATGTAAAATACGAGTACCGAAAGCTGAGCTCAAATACTTGTACAAACGACCCCACCAAGTAATGAAAAAAGTATGTTACCAGGCTCTGTGGTAGTCAATTTGCTTTTAAGCCCACGTCTAGACCAAACATGGCATTCTATTTTTCTCGATATTTATAGCCATTTCTGGTAAAATGGTTTCACTTATTTACGAATCAAAAAATTTCAGCTGCTTTCACGACTTCCATAGGGCAAATTTTCCACTCTAAAAAGTCTCAAAATTTTTAAAACTAACTTCATTCAAAAGTTTGAACTGAATTACATACAATCATTTCGTGGTGTTTGAGATACCTAAGTCAAAAAACTTAAAAAAAAAAACATTGATTTTTATCGCTTAAACCTTCATTCAGGCCTCATGCGGGCCATCTTTTTAGGAATTTTGATCCAAGCCAAGTGCGCCATCTTTGTCATAAGGCCTGCGCCTAAGATAATATTTTTGCATTATTTCGAAAAAGTGCTGTACTCTTTTATGCACAATACATACGACAATTGTTTCCTCGAAAAGGTACCAAGCACCATCCCCATCAATTTGATTTATTTAGCACTACCAAATGTCATCCATTCATTTCGCTGCAAAGTACAAAGTCTAATTGAAACATTTTATTTTCTATTAACAATTCTTTCAAGACCTTTTGGCGGCATTTCCATTTAACTTACTTGAATGTATGGGACAAAGTGCAAAAAGTGCGCTTTAGGGGGCTTTTTCCAACTAAAACAAGTAAAATGCATCGTTTTATTTTTTCTTTCTATAACCTAAGAGTTTCAGACAATGATTGTCCTAAAAGTATTTTATTTGTAGCAATTTTCTGTTTTTGTGCTCTTTATTATGCTACCTCAAAGTATGCAGCAGTTAAAGTTGCATTTGTTCGCCGTGCTGCTGTTGTGTTTGTATTTTTTGTAGTGATATGCAAATAGTTTTGTCCTAAGAACACAATTGCAACATTGTAGTTTTGAATTTTTTTTTGCAGGAGCGTTTTGTTTTTTATTCAGAAATTGTATTTTTTCTTCAGTCAGTTCTTGCTGTTTTTTTCTAAACGATTGCATATATACATATATATTTCTATGAGTCTGTTAAATATTGTGGGTGTAAGAATATTTGGTGAAAACTTTGTGAGGAATGTAACTAAATTTCTTAGTAGACATATTTCAGGATCCGCACTTTTAAAACATCCTCCATTTTCTTATTAAATTAATAATTGTGAATTGTGTGACGAAGCTTTTGCTAGAGCCGAGGTCTTGGTTCACCGGTGGCCAAGTTTCGCGTCACAAAATATTTTTATTTTGGAGAAAGGCTTAACAATTATTATTAGTTCCGTTTAAATTGAATATTAACACCGGTTTTCGATCTTTTATTTCTTTTATTTACAAATTTCTTAAAATTACGGTACTTTATTTACAGATCTGAGCGCGTTACAATTTGATTCGAACGTCCGGCTTACACATTATCGGCTCGGCTCAATACCGTTACAACGGAATATCCCTGGTGATTATGCTATCTCACTCTCACCGTGTCAGCTTGACTTAATACCGTTATAACTGGAAACTCCTAGTGATTATGCTGTCTCACTCTCACAGTATCGGCTTGGCTCAATACTGTTCTAACTAAAGGCTACTAGTGACTATGCTGTCTCACTCTCACCGTATCGTCTTGGCTCAATACAGTTATATCTGAATACTCCTAGTGATTATGCTGTCTCACTCTCGCAGTATCGGCTTGGCTCAATACTTGTTCTGACTAAAGGCTTCTATTGGCTATGCTGTCTCACTCTCACCGTATCGGCTTAATACCGTTATAGCTGAAAACTCCTAGTGATTATCGTGTCTCACTCTTGCAGTATCGGCTTGGCTCAATACTGTTCTAACTAAAAGCTACTAGTGACTATGCTGTCTCGCTCTCACAGTATCGTCTTGGCTCAAGACGGTTCTATCTGAATACTCTTAGTGATTATGCTGTCTCACTCACTCAGTATCGGCTTAGCTCAATACCGTTCTAACTAAATGGCACTATGTATTACGATTTCTCACTCTCACAGTATCTAACACTACGTATTACGATTTCTCACTCTAGCAGTATCGTCTTGGCTCAATACTGTTCTTACTTTATGCCACTACGTATTACGATTTCTCACTCTAGCAGTATCGTCTTGGCTCAATACTGTTCTAACTAAATGCCACTAATTGCTAGGTTCACAGTATCGGCTTGGCTCAATACCATGCTAACTAATGCCACTAACTACTATGCTCACCACCTTTACTCGCTGCCGGTCGCCGCTCGAATGACAATATTTTCTTCCTACACTGAGGTAATAATCATCCCAACTCACCTCGGTGTGGTGAGTGAACAGCTGATTGCGGTAACAGCTATTGACTGGTGTTGCCATATGTTACTAAACTATTGTACTAAATGTATTAATCTGTCGTCCTACTATTTTCCTCAAATTTCTTATTAATACTAATTAACACATTTCAAATGCACTGTTAATCATTTTAAATCAATTTAAATGTTACATATGTTACTAAAACTATAGTACTTAATCTATTAAACTATCGTACAACTATTTTGTTGGTTTTTTCCTCAAATTTCTTATTATACTAATTCACATATTTCAAATACAATGCTAATCATATTAATACAGTTCAAATTAAATGTTCGATGTAAAATAAATATGCGGAGGCATCAAACGAGCGCCCAGCGACTTGTTACCTCACAATTGTATTTGAAAATCTGTCCATTCCAAGTCGTAACCCACAATCTACGTAACTGTGACATTATCATCATTATTATCCCATAATTTGCTGGAAAATCGATTTCTTTGCTAAACGAAATCCATCACAACAAGAACTATCATGTACCACTTACAATTCGCACTATTGTGCTTACGTCAAAGTACTTAAAGTCACGTTCAAAAACTGAAGGATTTGTTATACAAAGTGATTCTCTTCGCTTCGCTTAAGTATCCCGAACGACAAAGTACATAGTTGCACAAAAATGAGGACATGATGCCATGAATTTGCGCAGCTGTAACCTAAACCAGGCTAATACAAAGATGATGCACAGTGGTTTAGAATTGTTCTTCATTAAAAACAATTTGTTATGCCCTCCAAACTTGAAGCCAACTGATGGTACTTTTTGTTAAAGCTAGTTTTTTTGAGTTAAAGATGACAATTCGATGACAATTCGAAGGCAAAGACTTGAGCCCACTAAAATCAGGCAATCTGGATCTGTTTTAGTTTTGAACTTGCAAAAATTTTGAGATAACGTCTCAAATTCTTCATTCATATGCTGAGTTGGGTCTTTCAAAGATATATATAAGTAAAAGGTCAAAGTTCAACTTTCCTCAAAAACAAAAAATTTATTTTTCACCACTTTGAACCATTGTGCGACAACGCACTTTACTGACATAAAAGAAATTTCATGTTTTTTGTAAAATAACAACAGCAACAAAAACCCAAGAAAAAAATATATTGTTTATCCTTGAAATCCTAGCGTATAAATTATAATATTCAGTAGATTGCTTGCTGCAATATATATATACTCTTGGATATGAAATATCGTTTGAAGTTCACAGGAATACTGACTGCCCTCAAGCGACATTGGTGGTGGCACACAAAGACAAAAACCACAATATACTTAGAGCAAGAAAGTGCGAGTGTATGGGTTGATAAATAAATTTGAGAAATTTGTATTTAAGATATTTATGCAACAAAAAAAAAAAACCGGAAAGGAAAACACTAAAAACCAAAATGTATTGAGTTGAAGGCTGTCAAAGATTTGAGTTTAAATTCTTGTAAAGTGGGCAAAGATGTCAGATAATATAAAATGAGAACTTTTTTAGCAAGATATACATATAACTGCTTATTAAATTTGACATTTAATTGCTTACTTTTGAAATTTAATGTTTAAAATTTTTTATGACATGCAAATTGAGTATTGAAAAAGAATTTCAATTTAATCCTTAAGACTCCACTGCTTCATCTTCATTGACGTCATAATCTATGTCCTTTATGGTATTGGGATCAATACTTACCTATCTTTTTTACTTCTGTTTAAAAAACAGAAACAGAGCTATTGGTGATTTAAATATTTTAAAGTTTTAACAGTAAAATCTAAAATTTTGTCGAGAATATATATTTCTCAAAACTGGGTGTGTTGCCACTATACGAGGGTTGCCTTTTATATTTCGGGATTGGGCAACACTAATGTCAATACCTGAAATCTGGCAACACCATAATAAAGTTTGACATTTTTTAGCATAAACGGACTCACAACGTTTTGATGTACAAGTGCTATTTGTTTTGTTTACAGTGAGTTAAGAAAATCAATTTTTGCATTTGATAATTTAAGCGATTGATAAATTATGGGGTATCCAACGAGAACAAACCTTTTTTACGGCCAGGTGTTCATGCAATATTGAATATATGCTGGTCCCACTAATGCCTAGGATTGTCTCAATCTCACGATAGGTCACATGACGATCTTGCAATATCAGTTGGCGCATAGCATCAATGGTTTCCGGAACAACAACTGATTTTGGACGACCTTCACGAAATTCGTCTTGGAGTGAACTACGACCTCGGTTGAATTCACCATACCATCGATAAACAATGTTCCATAAACAATCCCACGAAAATTTTCACGATTTAATTCCATTTTTTGGGCGAGATAAATCTTTAAACTAACTGCAAACAACACAAATAGCGCTCGTATGTCAAAATGTTCTGATTACGTATAACCTCAAAAATGTCAAACTTTACGATAGAGCTGGCAGTTGCCAGATTGCAATACTAGGGTTGCCCAATCCCGAAATATTAAAGGCAACCTACGTATTACACAGTTGCTTCTTTACTGTCGGTACTGTAGGTAATTAGTGGGCATGTTAGGAGTACAACTTTTTACTTTAAAACAAAAGCTTAATGTTTCTCTTGACTTATGCTTTAAAGAGAAAAAGCAAATTTAAAAAAAAAACTAGTAAAGGTGTAAAATTTGGCCTGGCCAAACATTAAATACCCTACACTGCAGTATTTTTAAAATTTTGCTCATATGGGAGGTGCTACGCCCTCTTGTCCGAGTTCACCAAGTTTTTGTTCAGAGCTTGCATTTATAGATTTTAGTGTCTGAGTGAAAAACGTTTTCAGCATAGTGTTTTGACGTTTTTGCATATATAGGAGGTGCCACGCCTCCTTGTCCGAGTTCCTCTAGTTTTAGCTTAGAGCGTGCATTTATAGTCTGTAGTATTTGAGTAAAGTTTGGTTCGATTATCTCAAAAAACTCTTTCAGTATAGCATTTTGAAGCTTTTGCTCATATGGGAGGTGCCACGCCCTCTTGTCCGATTTCACCAAATTTTTGTTGAGAGCTTTCATTTATGAATATTAGTGTCTAAGTCAAATTTGGTTCTAATATCTCGTAAAACGCTTTCAGTATAGTGTTTTGAAGTTTTTGCTTATATGGGAGGCGCCACGCCCTCTTGTCCGAATTCTCCTGGTTTTTATTCAAAGATTTCGCTTACAATTTGTAGTGTTTATGTGTATTTTGGTTGCATTATCGTGAAAAAAACTCAAAAAGTTGCATTTTGAATATATTTTTTGTATGGGCGGTAGGCGTGTCCGCTGACCGATTTCGCTCATTTTCAATCCTCCGAGCTAACTTTGATGACGGAGGCAGTGTACCACATTTCATTGAAATATCTTGCTCAGTTTTCCCAAAAAGTGTATTTCAACACACAGCCAGCCACCCAGCCAGCCAGCCAGCCAGACAGACGGACAAGGCTATATCGACTCAGGAGGTGACGCTGATCAAGAATATATATACTTTTCTATATCTGCCACGCCTCCTTCTCTGCGTTACAAACGGAAGGACAAAGTGAATATACCCTGGGTGTAGGGTATAAAAACACTTAAAAATTAATAAATAATGAAAATGAAAAACTTTTATTTTAAAAGTCTTAAAATTTTTAAAACTCAAAAAGTTTTAAAAAAACTTTTATTTTTAAAAGAAAAAAAATGTTATGAAAAATTTTAAAAAGTTATTTTCAAAATTTTTTCTGGCTTTCTTGTTTTTTAAAACTTTTCATAAAAGTCTTTCTCAGCTTCGTATCTAAATGGGTAATTGAAATTAGTACCTGGAGACCGGTCAACAGTGGTCCCAAAGTGTGTTTTTTATTTCAACATTTTGTTTGCCCCCTTGGGGACGCACTGTAGAAAGATTTCAATAATGAGGACTTATAGGTAATTGAACAAGGAAAAAATTAAGTCACCGCTTTTTGGAAAAAGATCGTTTCGACTCTGTGGGCTCAAACCTGAAAAATCGAAAGCGGAAAATTTTCAGAATTCTACTGTTCGAAAACCTGATTTTAATGATTTTTTTGAATGCCCTTTATATTCATAAATATCAGATGATTGGTTTTTGAATAGTAGAATTCTGAAAATTTTCGGTTTTGGATTTTTCGAGTTTGATCCCACAGAAAAGAGGTCGAAATAATTTTTTTCCAATAAGCGGTGGCTTAGTTTTTCCTTGTTCAATTACTTATAAGCCCCCATCACTGAAATCTTTCTACAATGCGTCCCCAAACAGGCAAACAATTTTGAAATAAAAAACACACTTTGGGACCACTGTGCGACAACAAACTGATCTCATTATTTTAGTCGAAGTTTTTATTCGTAGCTATTTTTGTGATGAAACTCGCATCTTTGCGCCTCCAATTTTTTTGCTTTCCAAATGAAAAGTTACCAAATAAGAATAAGAAAAAACTCGGAAAGTATCTTATGGCATAGGAAACAATAGAAAAATATCAAAACTCAAAAATTTTTTTTTTTTTTTGGTGAAATAGAATGCCCTTAAATAAATAAATGGGAAATGTCACGCGCCCAAAATATTTCGCTTTTTGTATGGGGGCTGAAATATCTTATCTTCAAAGGATCATAACTCGGAAAGCAAGAGTTCTATTGGAAAAGTGCGAAGGGATATTTTCATAAGGAAGATTGTAGCTATCCGATGCCATTAATAAAAAAGAATTTCACCTTTTCTAGTAGCTACGCTGTAAAACTGAACGCAGCGTTTTCTTCAACTTCAAGCAAGGATATTTCAAAGGCATAATGACAGTACTGATGATGAAGACGGACTCAGCGTCGAAAAGAACATAAGATTGCATATAAGAAATAAAAATTTCATTCCATTTTTTTTTTTTTGTCTGTAATTAATGAAAAATTTTATGTTGGTAAAAATTGGGCGTGGCAACGTGAACAACGCCTTCTTATCGTTACGCTTTAGATACTCATGAACCAGATCTGCATACCAAATTTCATAAAAAAATGTTACAACATTTGCGAGAAATAGCGTTTAGTGTGTTTTACTTGTATGGGAGGTTCCACGCCCAACGGCGATATTTTGTCCACTTTTAGTTGAGAGGTGCTTGATAGCAAGTGTTCTCCCTACAGGTAGTTTCAGAAAGATTGCTTTAGTAGTTTTATTTTTATAGCTTATTATATTTTTGTGGGCGGTGCCACGCCTTTCTACGAGTTTTTCCAACTTAACGGCATTTCACATATTAATTCTTGGGGCACTTTCTCGATGCCGCCCATTTTCGTTTGTTACAAGGTATTGTTAAGCGGTAGCCATCTACAAAATTTCATCCAAACACCTTGTATGGTTTGCGAGCTATGACCAAATTTATTTTAAAATTTTGGGGCGGTGCCACGACTCTTCGTGAATATCTACAGAGTCAAAACTCAAATCTCGTTCTTCATTCCATGTTAATATCTATCACTATCTTAAGTTTCATTAAAGTCGCTGCAGCCGTTTTCGTACGAGTATATAGAAACAAATATACAATTTTAGCTCGTGTAAGAAGAGAAGATAAGCTAACTGTATAGATTTTCAAATTTTTTTAAGCCACAAGCATAGAATTTGGAATAATCTTAGTGAGACAGCATATTTGAGTAACGATTCAAGACAAGAACTGAGAATTATTTCCAAACGGAGGGAAACAGATGTAGTTGAAGAAAGGTATAGCTCTGAAACACTTGCTACACATGATATTGGTTAGGAAAGAAGGAGTTAAACACCAACAGGAACTTTGTCTTAACTATCAGTGATTATTGCTTACACAAGTTGAGTTTTCTACATAACTTCCAAGTTGCATTCACCGACAGAATTGCCTGGAAAAAGATACCCGAAATCCGGCGGAAATTTTGTAGATTCTGTAATAAAAAAGAGAGAGCATCATAACATATTTCATATTACTGTGACTGTTTTGAAAGACACAGACTTCGTGACTCTCCATCGCAGATCCTTTAATAGAAAGCACATGCTCCTTAGAAAACCACCAACAAAATACTATCGTTTAATCACTTTAAAGAGTTGCTTTAAAATAATTAATTTTTTTATCACTCTCGATATCATGCTGTTATGTTTTCTATTTATTTGGCAATTGCTTTCAGTTTTAAATCCACTTATTTTTTGACAGCCGTTAATTGCGACACAAATTGCCAGTAAAACGATTTTAACTGATGTTCGGTGGCAACACACAAAACGCCCGCCCACTTGCAACGCCCACAAAAAATTTCACATTCCCGTTAAGTAGTGCGATGGAAGTTGAGGGAGTTCAAAGGACCACGACAGATTTTCAGTGGATATACGATTTCAACTAAATATTTGCAAATTGCAAATAAAAAAATTAAATAACAAATCCCAAAATAAAAAACGTTAAAAATAAATGAATTTTTTATTATACGGGATTCACAGCTGGCAATAACCCGAGCAAACGAGCGAGTGGGTAAGTGCGCCGCTAACTGTAAATCTAAGTGATATGTGGCACGTGGTGTCAACAACAAAAAACAACAACTACATATCGCACAAAGCATAGATGTAGTATGTTGCCATTGCAAATTATTTGCTAGCGTTGCCAGCTTTTTTCACAGCGCAGTTTGAAATTTTCATGCGTTCTGTTTGGCGATTTTTTGTTATTTTTTATTTTACTTTATTTCAGTTTCGTGATTTTTTCAATTTTATTTTGCTCTGGTTTTGCTGCTGATGAATGACGATTTATCAAATTGTTAAGTGTTTCGTTTTGGGCCAAAAGTTTAATGCCCTACAGACAGGCAATTAGATATTGAAGAATACCTTACGAAAGTAATTCAGTGGAATAAATAAGAAAAACTTGGATACGATGAATTTCGTTTTATCACAATATCGAAAATTATTGAGAAAATTATTAAATATATAAATTGACATAGAACTCCTTATCAAATTAATGCGAAGAAGTTAATAATGTGGCTGTTTTTATGGGTTTTGCTGGTGTTTTTGTTATTGTTGTTGTTGTTGTTGTTGTTGTTGTTGTTGTTGCTTTTGTTGTTGTTGTTGCTGTTGTTGTTGTTGTTGCTGTTGTTGTTGTTGTTATTGTTGTTGTTGTTGCTGTTGCTGTTGCTGTTGCTGTTGCTGTTGCTGTTGCTGTTGCTGTTGCTGTTGCTGTTGCTGTTGCTATTTCTGTTGCTGTTGCTAATGCTGTTGCTGTTGATGCTATAATACTTATTTGCTAAAATTCGAGAAACTTCATGTGTTATTTTTTTTTTTTTCTTTTTCTATAAAGCACTGTGTCTGGAACATATGACTAAATTGTGCTTCGTTATTTTGTTACTGAAACAATGGGTTAATAGTGATTTTTTTTTGGAAAAGTAGCGGTTCTTTAAAAAAAAATGGTTTTAGTTTTGGAAAAATCGTTGTTCCTGTTTTTGTTGGTATTGGTGTTATTGTTGTTTTTGTTGTTGTTGTTGTTGTTGCCATTGTTTTTGTTGCCATTGTTGTTTTTGTTGTTTTTGTTGTTGTTGCTGAAATAAATTCTCAGAGCCATAAAAAACAATCGGACAGGTGTCTCTTAATTAAATTTGTTCCAAATATGTATTCAATCGTCACTCAAATCATAGACCAAGAAGCCATCATGCTTGAAATACCTGACGCTCTTTGAAGAACTGCTCAAAATTACCAAAAAGTGACTTATCGCCCTATTAGAATGAGCTCAGACGAAAATCCCTTTCTCACCAGAGTCAGAGGAAGGCTAAAACCTCTTACTCAAAAACAACAGTTGGACTTTTGACTTTCAAAATCATAATCGAGTAATCTATATATTAATACGCAAGACTTAACCTTGTCCATCTTTTTTTACTACGTTAGAAATGGAGTACGACTTTAAATTATACACCATTAGAAAGGTATTTGTGTGTAGACATGCACAAAGTTAAAACTATATAAATATTTTGACTTTAAGCCAGTTAAAATTAATTACAAATTTTTCAATATTAACAACAACAGAATACACGGTCACACAGAGCTGAAAAATTATAAGCACAAAAAGAATTAAAAAAGCATAGCACTGACTTCATGTTTTGTGTTTTGTTTATATACCAGGGATGATAAATGAGCTTTTCTATTTTGTACCAAATAGCAAAAAACAAGTACCGAAAATGTCCAAAAAGTATCAAAATTATTTAATACGCTTTTTTCAAATTTTGATTATTGGGCTATTCCAGTTTTCATTATCATACAAGCCGTAACTGTGGCGTACATAGTCCATGTTATAGGGTATAATTTCCGACGATGTGTTCACTCTCCTCGAGTGGGATATTGCGAATGACGGAGAGACATGATACAAAAGTATTCCCCAAGAAATATATTTCTTCTGTTTAGCATGATTTCATCACCTTAGTCACCAAAGCTTCTATAGTTTAAAAAGCCAATAAGCAAATTGCCTTCTCCAATTCGATGCTTTTATATCGAATTTGATGCTACTTCAAAAATGCCTAAAACGACATGAACGGCCGCCCGGCACTTAGCATCTAAGTTATGAAAAATTTAAAAGAGGAGACCTACGTTCGTCAAAAAGAATTGGAAATATTTGTTAAAATACTTAGTTCTAATGGAATGATCGAAATTCTTTCCAAGAAAAAGTTGAATAACTTTTTGCGAGCTTTTATCTTCTGATGTAGTGGTACATTTTGGTGGTAGAAACTTACATCTGGTTGGTAAGTATTCACAGGAATGTGATTCTTGATATCAATAACTTTTGAAGCAAAAAATTGGTGTTCAGGAGACAAAATCATTGATATAAGATCGGACTTTAAGTATGACAAAAAATATAAAACCCCTACATATTTTCGGTCAAACTTGCAGAAATGCTGCGGAATCGAAGTTGGTACGGTCAAGCATGTAAAGTACCAAAGAGATGCTGGTGCAACAATTCAGCAGCAACATATTTTCTAGTTTCAACATTTTTAATTGTTTATATATTTTATAGTTTCTTTCATTAGTATATATATTCCAGTATTTGTACTCCTGCGGGCACATGTACCGCACTCAAACTCCAGCGTTCAGTTCAAAATCAGTCTTTTTTGTTCACATTTGCGCACTAAACCATGTTAAACGAGGTCAAAATTAATGGACATTTAGATGAAAAAATGTACATATCCAGACATACAGAGTGAATATACATGATATCAACTTGGTGATGGTGGTGCCTATTTGGAACCCCCTTCCTTAGCATGTGTAGTATGTTACAGATGGTAGCGGAGATGAGAAACAAAAGGCAAAAAAATAAAATAACCGTTGACAATGACAACAGCAACAATGACAACAACAAAAGCAAACAGTCAACATGAAATGTTAAATGATGACCCACAGACATAGACATGTTCACTGGCGCATTAAGCTGACCATATGTGAATGTGAAATGCTTAGAAAAAAAATGAAGTGCTGAACACTTAAACTTTTTTACTTTAGAAAAATCTGACGCATAAAACCTAGATAACTTACATTACATAGGCAAAAAAAAAAAGTACAAAAAGTGAAAAAAGTACAAAAAGTACAAAAAGTAAAAATAAGTAAAAATTTTAAATTTTCAGCATTATTGCTGATTTCTAAAAAAAACGCAAACCAACTTTGCTATTCTGGCACTATATTTGGATTCAGAGACCCTTTAAACATAAAATTCAGGTGGTCTGATCTTTCGCACAATGTACTTTTTTTTGTGGGACTGTGTTATCAAAGTATTAAAAGTTTGAAATTATGTCCTTAAAACTTAACTTATCTTAGATTGGTTGTACTTACACTTTCAATTTTATAAATAATAAAAATCATATGGTCACCCTCACACATATGCACTGACATAACGACAATGCCATAAATACATACATACACACATATACACTACACTAAAATTGCAGTAGAACGCGCTGCGTTTGCAGATTCTTCGCTGATGTTGATATGTCCTGCGAATTGCGAGAAATGCATTTAATATTTGCAGAGCTAAATCAAATTGTTTTTTCCCCTCTTTTTATGTTTTTTTTTTTTGTACTGTTGCTTTCTTTTTTTTATTGTTATTGCTCTTTATTTGCTATTGCTTTAGTGTGTTGTTGCAATTTGAATTAGATTAAAAACAAACAAACAAAGGACTTTTAAACCTTTAGGATGTATGACGATGAGTTGCACATAAACATCAGTTTTTTTCCTACACAACATGACAGTATGCAATTCCACTGTTTGTGAAATTTATTTGCGAAGGGAACCACTGTGTTGTATCTGTATGCTTTTTATGCAGACAATTCTACTTCTTTTGAGTCTTTTATCTCCTGTGGTAGCATGGGCATTGACAAAACTCTTTCCTCGACCAAGGTTACTAACTAGTGCCTACAATTGTCTTAAGTGATGAGTAGAATCAGTCTTGGTCTTGACTTTTGCTAATTTTTCGAGACCCAACTCAAATCGATGACGTACTTCTAAGGCCAAGACTTATTGTCTAAGACGATAAGGCAGACCAAGACTGCTATTCTGTTTTGTTCATTTACTATATAGTTATGTATGTGCTTTATCCGGCGTTGCTCGGGTGTTTGTTTAAATTTTCGCTCGGAGTTATACGCAAAAAAAAAAAACATAAAATTACAAATTGCTTTATATCATTTATCCCACAGAAATGAATAATAAAAATGCGTTCTTTAAGCAAGAATTTTTTTATTAATGTGCCACAAACAGATGCTCCAATATATTTACATTATTTATATTCATAAAATTATCACATCTAAAATATGAGCATAAGTCCAAATGTACCTATTAAAATATATTGAAATACATCGGAGAAATCGTTAAAAATCCAAAAGCATCGAAAAATATTGAAAAGTAAGGGTAAAATTCCAAAAGTATCGAAAAATATTGGAAAACATCGGAAAAATCGGTGAAAGTCCAAAAGTAAGGAAAATTGAAAAATATCGGTAAAGTTCCAAAAGTATCGAAAAATATTGAAATACATCGGTGAAATCGGTAAAAATTCAAAAGTATTGAAAAATATCGAAATACATCGGAAAAATCGGTGAAAGTCCAAAAGTATGGAAAATTGAAAAATATCGGTAAAGTTCCAAAAGTATCGAAAAATATTGAAATACATCGGCGAAATAAGTAAAAGTTCAAAAGTATCGAAAAATATTGAAATACATCGGAAAAATCGGTGAAAGTCCAAAAGTATGGAAAATTGAAAAATATCGGTAAAGTTCCAAAAGTATCGAAAAATATTGAAATACATCGGAAAAATCGGTGAAAGTCCAAAAGTAAGGAAAATCGAAAAATATCGGTAAAGTTCCAAAAGTATCGAAAAATATTGAAAAATATCGGTTTAAATTCCAAAAGAATCGAAAAATATTGAAATACTTCGGAAAAATCGATGAAAGTCCAAAAGTAAAAAATATCTTAAAAATATAGGCGGGGTTCCTAAAGTATCGAAAATTATAGAAATACACCGGAGAAATCGGTAAAGTCCAAAAGTATTGAAAAATATCGGTTTAAATTCTAAAAGTTTCGAAAAATATTGAAGTACTTCGGAGAAATCGGTGAAAGTCCTAAAGTAAAAAATATCTTAAAAATATAGGCGGGGTTCCTAAAGTATCGAAAATTATAGAACTACATCGGAGAAATCGGTATAGTCAAAAAGTTTTGAAAAATATCGGTTTAAATTCAAAAAGTTTCGAAAAATATTGAAATACGTCGGCGAAATAGGTAAAAGTTCAAAAGTATCGAAAAATATTGAAATACATCGGAAAAATCGGTGAAAGTCCAAAAGTATGGAAAATTGAAAAATATCGGTAAAGGTCCAAAAGTATTGAAAAATATCGGTTAAAATCCAAAAAAAATCAGTACAAGTTCTAATGTAGGTGTAAATCATGTCAAAATGATCAAGAAATTTGTTCATGGAATACTACCAAATATTTTTTCAAAATTGAAAGAAATGGCGGACATATGGGACTTTGAAATTTTTAGGTTAGCTTTCTTTGATAAGCTATAACTTTAGTTGCATATATCCAATTCTCAATTTTATGGTGTCAAATGATTTGTCTTGAAACTGGCTTTAAAATTAAAACTAGCAAAAACAATATTTTGTTTACATAGTTTACACTGAAAAAAAAATTTTAAATTTAGTTTCCCAAAATATGTCATTTTTGATATTTTTTATTTTTCTTGCAAAAAAGCTACAGGTGTAACTTACCAGTTCTTCAAAAATTGGAGTGGGCCTGCCAGTGGTTCTCCAGAAAAACAATAAAATGTAGTATCTTCCGCAATTTTTCAGTACATTTTTTCAATTCAAAATTCTTATTAAATAAAATTTTCAAATGCTGAAGTAAGTTTATTGACTGCTTTTTTGCTTGTATAGTACTAATGAAAGTACCAACGCACTTTTTTCAAATTCAAATTATCGCTTAATTAAAAATTTCAAATTCAAAAAAATTGTATTGAAAAATTGCGGTAGAAGCCACTTTTTATTGTTTTTCTGGAGAACCACTGGCAGGCCCACTCCAATTTTTGGAGGACTGGTAAGTTGCATCTATGGCTTTTTTACAAGAAAAATAAAAAATATCAAAAATTACGTATTTTGCGAAACTCAATTTAAAATTTTTTTTTTAGTGTTAACTATATAAAAAAAAATTATTTTTGCTAGTTTTTATTTTAAAGTCTGTTTCGAGACAAATCATTTGACACCATAAAATTGAGAATTGGATCAATGCAACTAAAGTTATAGCTTCTCAAATAAAGCTAACCTAAACACTTCAAAATCTTAATCTCCGCCATTTTTTTAAATTTTGAAAAAATATTAGGTAGTAATTTTTCTCACTATGCTACTATTGCTTATGCCAATTTGTAGCCAAATCGGGTGCCTTCAAAAAAGCCTTGATCGTTTTGCAACGGTTTAAGCCTGTATCCAAAAACATCCAAAATAAAAAATGTTGCAATTTTTTCTGTCATTTTTTATTTTTAAGGTCAATACCCAGACCGAACGACGAAGACAAAGATCAAAATCAAGACCAAGACTGCAATGGCTCAGCTCAGTACTCACTGCCTTAAAAATATTTTCGGATTCACATATTTCACAATCACTGCTTGCTACATTGAGGGTTCTTATAGAATTTGATCTTAGACTGCCGCAGTAAGTATGTGGCTTTTTCATTTCCTTTTTTATCAAGTGATTTATGCAGAGATCGACTTTTGTCGGCGTCTGATATCGGAAAAATTGTAAGTAATAATGCATATTTTCAACAGTCTATCAAATAAATTGAACACCACATGCATACTAAATCAACACTCTGATTCCGCCACTGTCAAAGCACATAAACGCAGAAAGTCAAACCTCACGATACGCAAACCAATGCGATTTTGATACATAAAACGGAAATTTGGTCAATAAGCGGTTAACAGCATCACTGCAATATGGCTGGGTTTTGTATTTAACAGCAGGAGCCAACAATAATGTTTACTCACGCAAAACAAAACTTTCGACTTTTAGGGTAGATCTGGTAGATTTTAAAAATTTCTTAAAGCAATTATGAACTTTTTAGGATAAAAAAAATATACGGAGTAACTTTTTTCATTAATTACAATATACTCAATTTAAATACTCGTACTGTAAAGCACTGTAAAAGATGGGTGGCCTCATCCTTTATCAAATGCCGACTTACAACCAAAAAAGCAATAGCAGCAAATGAGATAAAGATATTTAAATTGGAAATGGATAAAACACATCCTTGAAAAACTAATCCACGAAGCTTAATTCAGAAGACAGTAGAAGGCAGTAGAAGAAGCTGGAAAAGGCAATCCAAGAGCTTAAGAAATCGCGGAGAGAAATTGCAATGACTTTGATTTGATCTCATTATATCGTTTTCTGCACTTTAACTCAACTTAAATCTGAGACATGCTAGGATAAAACGGTTATCAGATTTAGAATCAGCGAACCTAAATTAGTCAAAAAAAAAAAATATCGGCATCAAATTCAGAGTTTTATGTTGCACAGTGTAATCAAAGACTTGCAAATACATTAAGATCAAGAAAGAGTTCCTACAGTACAATACAAAAAAGAAATGTCAATTTCAAAATATGAGAAACGGTCTATTAAGGTTCACTCTAGTCAGATAAATATACTTAGTCAGATATAAGTATATACTTACTTAGCTGTGTGCATAAATAACACTTACATATACGTAAACAGCAGTGAAACACAAACATTGATAGCTTACGGCGGGAGGCTTAAGGTGCATGTCATATTGGTGTGGTTTGATGCAATAACACTTTGGCTGAATTTGGCAAGGTCAACGCCACATTTAACATTTGCATTGCGTTTCTAAAATAAACACAAGTGATTTCAGGTTTCAAGCGAAGTGCAGGGCACTTTTGGTGATTTCACAGTAAAGTTCAAGCACTGAAAAATTTTTTTAGGGAAAATGTTTAGAATTTTTCGAGGCTGAAAAACACAATGATCCTTTTCAAAAGTCAATAACATTTTTCCAATCATGTGCCAATAAATCCCAGGGTTAAACATCCACAAAAAAAAAAAAACAATTATTATAATAATAATTTTAATATGTTTTACAGCACACACAGTACGACTACTTAGATATTTAGAAAATTTGTGAGTTAACGTTTTACACTTTTCCTAAGCTCTTGAACCCTTGATTTTTTAACTATGACGTTGAATATTATGCAAATAAAGGGTTTTTTTAATAGGGACGCTACAAAAGTAGACCGATAGAAACAGCAAACGACGCCATAGTTTTTTCCGTTTTCTTAACATTTCTCTTCAGTGGGGTTTGCCATTTCATCATCAAAAGATAAACGAGCCAACAACGAGTAGAAATTATTAAAATTTACTACCGAAATTCGGAGTCAGTGGCCTCAACTTTAAGAGAGCTACATCATCTTCAGCGATGTGGCTCATTTCTGGCTGAATGGCTTCATCAATAAGCAAAATATGCGTTATTGGTCAGGCAGCAATCCACACGTACTCCATGAGTCACCATTGCATCTCGAAAATATTACGGTTTGGTGCGGTTTATAGGCCGGCGGCGTCATTGGGCCGTACTTCTTCTGTGATGATCAAGACCGGCACGTTACTGTGGTGAATAGGAATTGCTACCGCTCAATGATAACCGAATATTTTTGGCCCGAATTGGATGATATGGATTTTGACAATATGTTGTTTCAACAGGACGGCGCCACAAGCCACACAGCGAATGTCACAATCAATTTATTGAAAACCAAGTTTGGTGAACGTGTTATCTCACGAAATGGCCCAGTCGATTGGTCGTGCGATTTGACTCCGTTAGACTATTTCCTGTGAAGTTACGTCAAGTCTATAGTCTATGCCAACAAGCCAGCGACGATTGATGAACTTTGCACGAATATCGATCGTGAAATTGCAGCAGTATCGGCCGATTTATGCTTGAAAACCGTCGAAAATTAAATTCAGCGTCTGGACTTCTGCAAGCGTGCCCGTGGTGGCCATGCAAAAGAAGTTGAGTTCCATACATAATGGCATTAAATGTACTTTCACAGGAATAAAGCATTTCATTGATTTCTAATCCCATTTTTGTTTTATTTAAAAAAACTTTTGTAGCGCTCTTATTCAAAAACCCTTTATTTGGTTCTAATTTATTTAAGTTTTCTTGCATATAATTGTTTGTTTTACAATAAACAATTTTGTTTGTTATACAAAAAACGTGCATTGATAAAATATACAGATTTCTTGGCTAACATTTTTCCAACTGGGTGCATATTTTTATACCAACAATTAAATTTTAATTTAATTTTTATGCATAGGATATGATTCGTGTGTTGTTCGACTTAAACATAACACTATCATAAATTTCGCTCATCCTTTCAAATGCATATACATATAAGTACGTATATATTGTCAATCAATATATTGTCTATCCATTGTGGAAACACAAAAGTTAATGACTTTAATATCTAAAAGTGCACACTATGCTTGATCGGTCTCCATGCAAAGAAAAGTTTGGAAAAACTGCCCTCTATTTGAAAGCTTACCTTGAAAAAATATAGGAAACATAAAAAAAAATTAATCTTGGACAAATCTAAAAGCAGCCAAAATAATATTTTTATATTACTTCGGCAGGTGATGTTCAATGTTTAAAAGCTATATATCATTGTAACCAAATTTTCTGAATTTTTCTGAATTCAGACTTTAACGGAAAAATTTCGAAGCTGCTTAGAGATTTCGTTACGAACTCGTATCTGTAACGAATTTGTTCAGAAATTTCGTTACAAATTCTTTAACCAATATCATCCCGGTACCCGATCCCGTCGAAATTTTTTTGTGATTTTTAAAACACATGCTACTTTGGGCCAGATCAAGAAAATTGCGCTGGAATTTTTTGGATATCTCAAACGGATTTCGGGTAATGATTGGAACAATTTTTTACCCCTTGCGCCAATACATTCCTATACTCAATTCGGAGCAAAATTGGTTTTCGTAAAGTTTTTGAAAGTTTATTTGAAAAAAACTGTAAAATTTCATTGATATGTCGTTTTAAATGTTGTTCTTTAATCAATGGAGTCCACTCACTCGATAACCACTCAGTTTAATTGACGCACATTCATATTCTAGTAGCCAGTGAGCACGGGACCAAGTCCTTATTTTAAAAGATAAAATTCTGGTCTTAGCAGAAGAAAAAACTACACTTAACCGATATTTGGTTCAAACACTGTTTCATGTTCTATTGGTCCTATTTGGTTTCCACTCATTTTTCAGTGGTCCATGGTCAGTGGCCATATTGGGTTCTTAGTATGAAAAGTTCTTATTTTCATGGATAAAATTCTGGCATAAGAAAAGAGAAACTACAATAAACTGATACACTCTTACAAACACTATTTTATGTTCTATGGATGCCATTTAGTTTCATTTTAATCTACTCATGTTTCAGCGGTCCATAGCCAGGTGACCTAATGGCCATATTGGGTTCTTACTTAGTATGAAGTCCTTATTTTCAAGCATAAAATCCTTGCATAAGGAAAAAAAAACTACGCTTAATGGATTTAGTGTTTCAAAATTCTTCTACCCATTTAGTTTTATCGATACCCATGTATGTTCCTTTAATCCATGACCAGGTGACCAATTGGCCATATTGCACACTTTAGGCCCAATGGCTATCCTTGTACATTATTGCTTCAAATCAAATACAGATTTTGTAATTTTATGAGACAAAAATTAACCATAGGTATCTATTTCAAGCTGAAGTTTTTTCATATACAATACTCATCAAAATAACTTTTTCCTGCTGGGTAGTTGCACAGGTAAATATAACATATACGTTTATCTGCATTTGACTGTGATTAATGCCATGCAACTGTCAGCGTGGTACGTGCAAATGATTTAAATTACAAACAAATATTTAATGTCACCTTTCTTGTATGTGTGTGTGTGTGTGTGTGTGTGTGTGTGTGTGTGTGAATGTGTACGTGCATAGGCATAGATGTGTTTGTAAATGTGAGTACTTTGTGGCAACAAAAGCAATTTCGTTATTGCAACCCAAATTGGTCAGCTTTGGTTGATAAAGTGAAGATATAAATGATGATGATGATGATGATGGTTGCGTTGGTGGTGGTGGTGTTGGTGGTGCTGGCAATGAATTAATTACTAATGAGATCGGCAGCAAACATTTTGGATTGAATTTATGGCATTGACTTTTCAGCTGCAACTAACTCGCGCATCCCAAAATATCCAGACAGAGCTTTTTCGTTGAAAATTAATTAGGTATCGTATTATATTACATACTTTCTAATGAGCTGCTCAATAAATATGCAATTTTTACAAGATTTTGATGAATTCAAATCAAAACCACACAAAAGATAGGTATTCTCAGATTCCAAAAAAAAATGTCTTTTATTAAATTTTTTATTCAAAAGCCGCAAATATGCAACTCCTTTCAAATATAACACTTTTATTAAACATTTTTTGATCTCTTTTTGCTTTCTTCATTTCATTTTAAGAAAAATGTTCACTACGCATTTATGTAAATACACTGTTGACATACGACCGCGACATGTTAACCTTGAAGATTATGAAGAAAAAAATAGAAAAAATAAATGAAAAGAAATAAATAATATTCAGTAAAGAAGATTAGAAAAGATTAAAAATGCAAAAAATGAAAAAAGTATCGCAGAGAAATAAAAAATGACAGTAGATATAATGTATGTATGTGTGCTAGGCCCCCTCCTTTGAACATAAAACATGTCATTCATGTTTGAACAATGGCATGAGCACAAAAAAAAGTTCAGTTTTTTTTATGAATGTTGCAGTAAAGTAAAAAAGATTTAAGACTTTTTGTAATACATATAGAAAAGAATTTAATTTTGCAACATTTTTCGCGTATGATGTCTCACTGACATAATAAATGGCAACATGTTTCCCCAACAAAAATATTTGAGTGTAATAACAGCAACGGAGAAGAACAAATTTAAACCTGGTACACTTGGTATGGAGTGCTTCATATGTAAATGTAAGCAACGAACATCATTTGTGTTATGTATTATATGAAAGGTCATGGTTCCTGTACTACGTAAAGTCATAAAAAAAAAAAATTATTTTGTAATTTTTTGCTATTTTTCTTGTAAAATATAAATAAGTTGAAATAAAAATTTGTATTTTTGAAAGTTTATCTTATAACAAGTCATTCAGTAAGTCCGTAGGATGACACATAGATAGCGTTACTAGAATTTTTTCTATACAATTTTTATTTAGTACTAACCTTCGAACAATACGTGTATAAATTTGACAGCAATCTGACTATTGATTCGTGAGTTATAGCATTTTGTGTGAAGCAACTTTTGTTAGTGAAAAAAAAAAAATGGAAAAAAGTGAACTTCGAGCTTTGATAAAGCATTGCTTTTTGATGACAAAAAATGCAGTGGAAACCAAACAATTCTTTCATAAACATTATCTGAACCCTGCTACAGCAAAGTGGATTGGTAGCAAAGTGGATTGCTGAATTTAAACGTGGCTGTACCAGCACAAATGATGCAAAGCGCAGTTGACTCAAATTAGGCTGTTATTCCAGAAAGCATAAAAAAAATCCACAAATTGGTTACAAACGATCGCAAATTGAAGGTGCACGAGCTAGCTAAAATTGTAAAGATATCAAATGGTAGTTTTTTTACCATTTTGCATGAACATTTGGGTATGCAAAAGCTCTGTGCAAAGTGGCTACCACGTGAGCTCACAGTAGACCAAAAACAATATCGAATTGATGTTTCAGAGGAGTTTTTGGCGCTGTTAAGCCGCAATAAAATCGAATTTTATCATTGATATATAACAATGGATGAAACATGACTTCACTATTACACACCAAAATCCAAAATACAGTCAGCTGAGTAGACAGCAGTCGACGAACTGAATTCAAAGCGAGCAAAGACGCAACAGTCGGCCAGTAAGGTAATGGCGTCTGTATTTTGGGATGCGAAGGGAATAATATTCATCGACTATCTCCAAAAAGGAACCGCCATCAACAGCGACTATAACTGTGCACTTTTGGATCGATTGAAGGCTGAAATCGCAAAAAATCGGCCACATTTGCAAAATAAAAAAGTGTTGTTTCATCAAGACAATGCACCGTGTCACAAATCGATGAAAACGAATTGGGCTTCAAATTGCTTCAATTGCACCCACCGTTTTCTCCAGATTTAGCCCCCAGCGACTTTTTCCTGTTTTCAGATTTCAAGAGAATGCTTGCTGGAAAGAAATTTAAGTGCAATGATGAAGTAATCTCTGTAACTGAAGCCTATTTGGACGAGAAAGAGAAATCGTACTATAAAAGTGGTATCGGAAAGTTGGAAAATCGCTATACTCGTTGTATCGCCCTCGAAGGCAACTATGTTGAATAATAAAATCGAGTTTTGTCAAAATTTTGTTTTTTTCTTACTTATGTATCCTACGGACTTATTGAATGACCTGTTAAATAGTATTGTGTTCACTGTACTTATTTAATAATATATGCATATCTTAAAGTGTAAAAAATGTATGGCAGACAAAGAAACAAAAAAGAGTTTTTTTTTTTTGACAACAGCGTGTTACTTGATGCGCGAGATATGAAATTTATGCGTGAGAACGCAAATATCCTTCATATCATTTAAATATGCCACAAGGCGACAAAGCGCTTTATTCAACAAACAACTTAATGACCTTCAACTTTTGCATTGAAATATAACCTTTTAGCGATAGTGTTTCAAAGAAACAACAGGGTAATTTTAATAAAATCGCAAAAATGCACAAATATTTCAAGAAAATTAAGTGAACTGTTCTATTTTTTTTTAATACTTTTATGTATATAGTAATTTAGTTCATGAATATACCCCCAACTACTATAAAAAGGCATTCTTTAATATGCTTCCCTTACCTTTCTTCAATTTGATTTAATCCTCTATTGAAAGGATATCAACATGCTGCATTGAAGTATCATTGTATGCTTTGGCATATCATTTCTTTAAGCATAAGAAAAGAAAACGCATATATCTACTTAAAAGAAATCCAAAATCACTGCAATGAAAATATGTTCATTCTCATACACACATTATGTCTATTAGAAAGCAATATAATAATGAACACACAGGATTAATATCGAAAATAGGGAATGGCGGCATAATATACACTGGAAATGACATGAAAATCCTTTGATACTCATATTAATGACCAAAACAGAAGGCACATATAAAAGGACATTTTGACACACACTCATACACAGACAATATATGTACATAAAGGAACTAAAGTTAGAAACAGTAACAGTGTGTATAGGAAGATTAACTCGAGTGATACTTAAGAAGTAAGGAAGCATAAGAGAAAATACAAATAAAGGAGAATAAAGCAAAAAGCAAACAAAGAACTGCTGACCTCTGTCTTTCTATCTATTAAGGATTAGTTACTTTTTAAGGAAATAAAAACGGCATAGAAATATATAAATAAATGTCATCATGTCGTGGCCAAACATTAAATCGCCCAAATCATTTCACTTAAGTTCAGTGTGCAAACGTAAGTGACTTTAGACTTATTTACTGCACTGTAATGCCAACAACAATTACACAACATATCACACGCATTGTACAATAACTATGACAGTCGAGATATTTTAGGAGATTTTTCTTTTTGGAGTCTGTTTGAACTTGAACTACGGAAGTCAACAAAAGTGTCTATGCGGAAAAATTCAATTTGAAATTTCTGTTCAAAGGTTAATAACTTTTGGTTTTTCTTTTTTCGGACACACCACTAAGTTATTTATACAACTCATTTGTTGAAATTGTGGTGTTGGTTTGGGGTAAGAATAACTTTTTGCATGTCACAGGCAGTTTTTGGAGTGGCCTAAGAAATATATAGCCCTCAAAGGAATAGTTTTCGTTCATTATTATAATTCATTAATAGGCAAAAGTAATGTCATACATATAATGTGCAATAATAACCATCAAGTAAACTGCTCGTGAAAACAAAGCTCAATTTCATTCATTTCTTATAATATCTCATCCAATTCATATTATGCCATTACTTTTGCCTTTACTTGAATGGTTGTATGCCACTATTATTATAAACGACACATATTAAAATGTAAGAAAATAATGATAATTCAGGTAAATTTAACCCAATTCAAATTGCCGTTCGATTAATCGAACAGTAAAATCGTTCTTTTCAATAATTTTTTAAACTATGAAACTAAATGATATCAAAAAGATAGATAGTTTTATATTACTTTAGTTTTTTGGCTATTCAAAAATATATCATTGTTCGAAATTTATTTATCAATACCTGAATAAGTCAAAATTATTGTCCGATTAATCGAACGTTGGCAATTATCTCACACTACAAAATCCTTTACAAATAAGACCAAACATAGTTAGTTAGCCTTTGATTAAAAATAGTCTATGCGAGTTGGAAAATAATTTTTCTCTATGTAATGGTATTTCTTTTTACACCATGCTACCGTCATATATTTATGAAAGACATTCATTCACCGAAACTCAATGATTTTTGAGCAAAAATTTTACATTAAAATTTTTCATTTTATGAACGATTCATTAAAAGTAAAAAAAAATCAATTAAAAATATTTCGGCCTTTGTATGGAATTGAAATACCTTCTCCTTTAATGTTCATAATGTAAGAGTTCTATTGGAAAATTTCGAAAGTAAGTATATTTCGATAAGGAAAAGTGTGGCTTTTTAATGCCACTTAAAAAAAATAGTTTCAACTTTTCCTTCAGCTATGCCATAAGCCTGTAAACAGCGTTTTCTCCAACTTCAAGTAAGGATATTTCGATATCCTGCAGGTATACTGAAAATTGTGAATACGCAGTTGGATTCAGCGTCTAAAAGTTCATCAGACTGCTCATAAAAAATAAAAAGTTCAATCCATTTTTTTTGAGTGTCTGTGTAATTTTTATTTTTGTTAAAAAGGGTACAAGAAAAAGAAGAATTCAGAATTTCAGAATTCTTTGAGGCATTTTATAATTTTTCAAAAAATGGTCAAAAAAAAATAAAAAAAATTTCCAAAGATTCTGGAAAAAAGTTTTTTTCGTAACTTAAAAAAATTATGCAGTTTATGACTTTTATATTTAAAAATTGTTTTTCTTTTAATCAAAGATATCTCAGAATCCTGACATGATAGAAAAAACTAATTTCAGATTTACGATCAATTCAAAAATTTTATTAAGAGTCTCAAACTAAATGTTGATACAAAGACAAGCATTATTCTTTATGCAAAGCATTTGCTTTAACTCAAAATTTGAAAAATTCTGTATTCTATTGTTTAAAGGATATTTTTTTTTTTCTTAAATTTACTTTGTGTTGTATCACTTTCAGTTGAAAAATTTGATTTTTTTTTTTTTGATTTCAAGAAGGATTTTTTTCAAATATTTCAGTTTTTTTTATCTAATTTTTTTTTTAATTCTTTAGAAATGTGTTCAAACTTTAGTAGTACATTATATTGACTATGCTGTCATAACATTTCAATATTTTCCTTTATAAATTTTGGTTTTTACGAATTGTATTCTTTAGCTTTTTGTTGCGTATTTGTTACTTTGACAATCTCATTGCTTCACACATTTCGAATTTATTTTTCAATTTTCATTGTTTGTGTGCTTTTGTCCTTTTTTTTTTGTGTGTATCCTTGCTATCAATTTCTATACGATTAAATTGGTTTGTATTGTATTGTAGCGCTTGGGGTAGATTTTCTAGTTATATAACTTCTTCTTATGGCAATTCGGGGAAGAAGTTTAGTTTTGCTATCAATTTTTTATTTTTTGTTTTCTTATTTGAAACGTTTTGTCAAAAAAAAAAACAACTTTGGAATTATACGCGGAAAAGTCACATTATACTTGTTGAGCTGTAAACAATTTTTGGGAAAAAATAAAAAAGTTCCATTTGTAATATACGATAAGCCTTTAAATAAATTTAAAATAAAATCCTACTTTTAATACATCACTTAAAAGTAATTTATCTATTTCTGGTTTACAAATGATCACACAAACGTTTCAAAAACTATTTTGCATTTGAAAACTTTCAAACTTTATTCATTCAGGTGAGTACAAAAGTGAAGGAGTTATGAACCATTCAAATAAATGCATGTTTTATGCACCACATACACCATATAGCGTTGGCTTTATGTTTAGTTTTCTCTTGTCCAATTTGTTCATCTTTTATGTTCACATTTCTTCATAGCTTGGTCCATTTATGAGTATTTATATGAACAAATCAGCACATGTCCATCTACAAAGGTACTTTCCAAAACCAAAAGCTGCATTTACTGACGCGTTTGCATGTGTACGTATGTGTAAATGACATACTTTGGTGTCTCTATCATACATATAAAAGTCGAGATGAAATTTGATGGACAATTCCATGTTATAGCTACGTAGTTTTTGCAGTTTTTATGACTGTAACTAGAATGCCTTGCAATTAAACTATAACTTAACTGCAATAAGTATATCATTATATCAATATACTTATTTATCAACAGATTAACACATTATTATATCAATATATCAATGAATTAATATATCAATAGATCAATACACCAATGTATTACTCAATCAATATAACAATGTATCAATACATCAATATATAAATATGTCAATATATCAATAGGTCAATATATCAATATATCAATATATAAATATATCAATATATCAATCTATAAATATGTCAATATATAAATATATCAATATATCAATATGTCAATATATCAATATATCAATAAATCAATATATCAATATATCAATATATCAATATATCAATATATCAATATATCAATATATCAATATATCAATATGTCAATATATCAATATATCAATATGTCAATATATCAATATATCAATATATCAATATATCAATATATCAATATATCAGTATATCAATATATCAATATATCAATATATCAATATATCAATATATCAATATATCAATGTATCAATATATCAATATATATATATATAAATATATCAATATATCAATACACATCAATACGCCAATGTATTACTCAATCAATATAACAATGTATCAATGCATCAATAAAATAATGTCCCAGTATAAACATACACCAATATATCACTTTTTCAGTAACACAAAATTTTGATGCATTAATATAGCAAACAATATATCAATATATCAACACATGATCATATCATCACATCAATGTATCAATATTCAATTCTTCAATACATAAATGCATCAATATATCAATGCATCAATAATCATGAGATCAACACATTATCATATCAATATATCAATACATCAATGTATCATTATATTAATACAGCAATACATCAATGTGTCAGAATATCGATGCATCAGTGTATAAATATATCAATACACCAATATATCAACATATCAACGTTTCGATATAACAATCGTTTCGTTATCAATATTTCAAGATATCGACAAATAAATAGATCATTATATCAATATGACAACCCTTCAATACTTCAATATATCAACATACCCATCTTTTATGAAATGTGCACTGATAGAAATTTTTTACTTAGTTTAGTTGCATATGTCGAATAAAATGACTTTAGCAATTGTTTGAATGTAGGTTTTTAGTTTTTTTTTTTTACTCAGTAGCATCAGCAGTAAAAATCCTCTTAACAATCTACTTCAAAATTTCAACCCCCTTAAGTGGTAGAACATATCGACGCAAACAATTCAAAACTTATGCAACACATGTGCAACCAAGCAACCCATCAACAGAGACGTGCAAAAACAATTTAAAGCGATTTTTCGTTTGAGCAATAAAACCAGAGATTGAATGCAATTCAAAAGTCATCAATTGTCAAAAATTATTTGTTGAGTTTTAGGAGTTGATCGGTTTGTATTGCAGCAGTAGGAAAAACACTCGAGGGTAATCAATTTCAAGTGTCACTTTTTTATAGAAAATACTATGAATGCGAACTATACATACGTAAGTGCATGGATCTATATGACTATGTGTGAAAATTTGTTATAAGAATGACGCAATATTAGTAGTACATAGTACTGAAAGTATACAAAGTCTCAAGTTGTATGGTGTTATGATTGTAATTTTTATAAGAAATTAGATATTTTTTTTTTTAGTTTAAGAGAAAATACTTTTTTGAAATTTAGGTAGATATACTCGTACAAATAATATTGAAAGTTATCATATTTAGCAAATTGAAACAAACAAAGTGTATTGTTTTTAGATTATAAAACTGTTAAAATTAAAATCCTAGCTGATCGTCTTCGGAAGTTATGCACATTTTTGTGTTCATGGTATGCACTTGCATGAAAACCATATAAAATTAAAAAAATGAAGAAAAAAAAAACAGAACAAACAAATATAAAAACAGTTATATCTAATGTATTTTGCAATGTTGAATCCGAATCCAGCCTTAAAATTGCTGTATCTGATGCGGTTTTTGAGATATCTTAGCTTAAACAAGGAAAAAAGACCATTTTGCTATATTTTGACGCTATACAGCTTGAACACGGAACATTTATACGTAAAATTCGATACAGTTACTCAAAGCTCTAATTTTTGGCTTTAAAACTTAATTTAAATTATGTTGATATCTTTATTTTTCTCGGAGATATCCTAACCTAAAATGTTGAAAAAGTGCAAAAAACAAGTTTATTCATTATTTCAGTCTACTATATATCGGATAAACATAAAGCTATTGACATAATTTAAATGAAGTTTTAAAGAATAAAAATTAGAGTTTTGAGTACTTGTATCGGATTCTACGTATAAATGTTCCGTGTTCAAGCTATATAGCGTCAAAATATAGCAAAAACGGTATTTTTTCCTTGTTTAAGCTAAGATATCTCAAAAACCATATAAGATACAGCAATTTTAAGGCTGGATTCGGATTTAGCATTGCAAAATACATTAAATATATTTGTCTTTATATTTGTTTGCTCTGTTTTTTTTTTCTTTATTTTTTAATTTTATATGATTTTCACGCAAGTGCATACCATGATCACAAAAATGTGCATAACTTCTGAAGACGATCAGCTAGGATTTTAAATTTAACAGTTTTATAATTTAGAAACAATACAGAAACTTTCTGCATTAGCCGATTTTGGATCCATTTTAGCTCCACATACCCCCTTTTCAAGCTCACCGTGTCTTGGAATGAAAAAAAAAAAAATTAATGCAGACACCGTTCTTTGGATGATTTTATTTTGCTTTGTACAAAATCGACCCGGTCTGTATGTATTGAAAAAATTTTTTAACAAAAATATCGCTCCAAACAGAACTTGATATTCGAGTGCTTCCTGCAGCCTTATAAAGCAAAATACTTAGTCAGCACCACTGAATTGCCCGTACCCGAATTAGGTAAGAATGACCGTTTTCCAGTCAGAACAAAAAAAAATTGTAATCTAAAGAATGGAATTTAGACATTGTATTAGACTGATGATTTTAAGCTTAAGCTTAAAGTGGTTGATTTTGAATGTTATATCAGCTCCTTAGTAATATATAAATGTCATCGACGATAGAAATTCCTACCTTCAACGTTTAAGTTAAGTTCAGATATCAAAATATCATCCAGAAAACGTTAATTGTTTTTTCAACAAAAAATCAATAATTTTAATTAAAAAGTGAATTGATTTGAAGTGGAAGGGCCTGTCTAACATCAATAGACAATGAAGTTTAATATAACAATTAATCAAATGCTACGTTAAATAGAACAACTCTTATCGCGTATCGTAAGTAAATAAATACGATATGATTTTTTCTTACGAGTACCATAAAAACATCATTTTTTCAAGTGTCATAATTTTGTTAAAAAAACAAATAACAATGTTGAGTTGATCATGGTTTTTTAATTACATATATAATATGATTGATAGGAAAAATGCTTAAAATGAATGGGTTTGATCTAATAAATAGTTTGATTATATTACAATTTTATTTAGTCTTCCATGTCGTATACGAAAATCGGTTGATAGAATTTTTAACGAGATCTGATTAATAAATTTGAAAATGTTAGGATCCTTAACATTAGTACTATGCTGCTTTTTTTGCTTTGGCAGCTTATACGCTAAAGATTGGTGGGAAAATGGCAATTTCTATCAGATATATCCGCGTTCTTTTCGCGACAGTAATGGTGATGGTATTGGTGACTTGAATGGTAAAAAATTAAATATCCAAACGAAATTTATAAAAACTATTTGCATTTTTAAAATCTATTTGTGAAAAACTTAATGGACAACAGTTGAAATATAAATATAATGAGTTTCACTCTCTTCACTAATGTGTAACTGAAAAACTGCAATATCTCAAAAATATCAGCTTCACTGCTGTCTGGCTGTCGCCAATTTTTAAATCACCAATGGTAGATTTTGGTTATGACATCTCTGACTTCTATACAATACACCCAGAATATGGCATTATGGAAGATTTCGAAATTTTAATTTAAAAAGCCAAACAAATAGGGATTAAAGTTATTCTTGATTTTGTGCCGAATCATGCGAGCGATGAATGCGAATGGTTTGAAATGTCAATAAACCGCACAGCCGGCTAAGAAGACTTTTACGTTTGGCATAATGGCACAGTCGTCGCAAATGGTAAGAGACAATCACCAAATAATTGGATAAGTGCCTTTCGCTATAGCGCCTGGGAGTGGAATGAACAACGCCAGCAATACTATTTGCATCAATTCTCCATTAAACAGGCTGATCTAAATGTTCGCAATCCCTTAGTTATTGCACAGATGAAAGAAGCAATGAAATATTGGTTGGATAAGGGTATATCTGGTTTTCGCATTGATGCATTGCCTTTTATGTTCGAAGCTGAGGGACTACCTGACGAGCCTGTTATCAGCGATGTTAGTGTTTGTCCTGATCCAGATGATTGGTGTTACTTAAATCATACTGCTACACAAGATCAGCCTGAGTCCATTGAGATGGTCTATCAGTGGCGTGAATTGACTGATCAATATAAGCGGGAGCATGGCGGTGAAACGCGCATATTGCTGACAAAAGCTTATACAACAATCATGATAATCCACGTTTCTCAACTCGCTTGAATCCAGAGCGCTTAGATTTGTTCAATATTTTGTTGCAAACTTTGCCTGGCAATGCTGTCACTTATTATTGTATGTAAGTAATTAGATCTTCTGGAATCTAAATGTTATAATTTCTACTGATTCTACATTACATTAAATTAGAAGCAAAATGAGAATATTCTTTCAATTCAAGGGCAAAGAGCTGGGCATGGTCGACGGCAAAGTTACTTGGGAACTGACTGTCGATCCATCAGGTTTTAATGCAAACCCAAACAATTATGAAAGTTACTCACGGGACCCATGTAGAACTCCGTATCAGTGGGATTCATCAAATAATGCAGGTCAGTATCAAAGTGATTCAGGAAATCTACAATTGGTGTGAAATTTATACACAGATGGAAAACTGAAACCATAGCAAAATGCAATATTCTTTTGAGGAAACAAACAGAAATGAAGAAATAAGGAAATGAAGAAATGAAGAAATGAAGAAATGAAGAAATGAAGAAATGAAGAAATGAAGAAATGAAGAAATGAAGAAATGAAGAAATGAAGAAATGAAGAAATGAAGAAATGAAGAAATGAAGAAATGAAGAAATGAAGAAATATAAAATTTAATTTTTAAGTTAAGTTTTTTTGGTTGTAAATGTAATCAAATGTTTTGTTCAAATGTATACAGGATTTACAACTGGTGATACAACATGGTTGCCAGTGGCCAGCAACTATAAGAGTAAAAATGTTTTAGCGCAAATGCGTGCACCAAAGAGTCATCTGCAAATCTTTAAGAAATTAATTCGCCTGCGAAAGGAGCCGTCAATGCAAAGTGGACAATTGCAAATTCAAGCAATAGATAATGATATTGTCATTTATTCAAGGTATTTATGTAGCAGAAAAAATATGTTTATTTTAAATTGAAACCAAATAACTTAATTTGCAATATTTTAGACAAACGACTGGTAATGCCTGGTATGTCATTGTACTAAACTTGGGCACAAAGAATGGAACCTTCAATTTAAATCAATATTATAACATGGGTCAAAGAGTGGAAATTATAACTGCTTCCATGCAGTCTATGTACAGTGATGAGTATGTTGTGGACGGATCTTATAATGGATATTGAAATTAAAAAAAATTTTCTATCGCAGTGATATTATAAATCCAATGAAATTTGAAGCAGAACCACAAGTGGGCGTTGTTTTGGGCACAGCACCATAAGCATTGTGTTTAATCAAATTGAATGCAACCACAAGGCTTGATGTTAAATCCTCAAGCTGTTGAAATATAATTCAAAAACCTCACTCAATTTCTTAAATATCAATAAATTCACCGGAAATAAAAAAACTTCCCTTGAGATTTTGCATTTTATATAATATTTTATGGAAAAAATTGTTCATATGATAAAATCAATTAGTCATAACAAGGGTAAGACACAAAGTGACATTACTACATTGGAAAAAAATTCCATTAGTATCTATTTATCTACATACATAACTATGTATCAACAAACATGTCAATCTGATTTTACTCTCAAAGTGAAAAGTGTTTGAAATACCAGCAACAAACTGTCAGGTATTCGGTATGCTAAATGTCTGTACAAATCAACCTGATACCAAAGCTGCAACGATTGATTGGTGCGTATGGTGGTAGTATGGTTGTTGTATTAGTGATGGTGGCGGCGATGGTAGTATCAACGCACTTCATATACACATCAACAATCGTACGATCGTTGGCAGCTCTCAGGGGGCTTAAGCGAAATTGTCAACAATAATGTAGCATCAATTTCGATGTTGCCATCATTTGATTTGGGAATTATAACGATTACAGTCAGCTGTATGGGTGAATGAGGGAGGGTTGGGCAGATGAAAAATAAGTGAACAAATTGATATGCGTGTGGCATGACCTGACGACACATTTTTACTTAAATTTAATACAAATTGATTTAAGTGCTTTTTTGAAAATTTACATATTGCCATTATTAAACTGGGTTTGAAGCAAAAAATTGTTTTTAATATTTGAGCTTAAAGCTGGAAAATTTTGATTCAAAAGGAGGAGAGACTGCATCAGCTAAGGCGATAAAAATTGGAAAAATAAATTAATTTTGAAAAACATTCAAAAATGTGTTAAGAGTGGAAAAATTTTTACTCAAATTCAAAGGACAAAACGACTTTTAAATTTTTTGACTTTTGCAACATTTTTCGATTTCAACATTTTGGATCATTTTCAATATTATTCTATTTGTTTTCTGACTTCTCAACATTTTTCCACTTTCGCAAAATGTTTTAGTTTTTTGTAATAGTTTGCAACTTTATCAACATTATTCAAGTTTTTAATGCCGTTCGCCTTTTTAATATTTTTTTCTGCTTTTCAACATTTTTGACTTTTGTTTTTTTGAATTCGTCAACACTTTTAAGCTTTTTTTAATAAAATTTTTTTGTTTCCAATTTAGTCGACTTTTTTTTCGACATCTGAATATTATTTGACTTTGGCGATGTTTCCTAACTTCTGCAACATTTTTCGGCTTTTTATTACTGTTTCCGACTTCACAATATTTTCTGACTTTTGCAACATTTCTTCAACAATTTTGAGCATTTCTAACATTGCTCAACGTTTCCAATGTTTTTTGTTTTTGACCTTTAAACATTTTTCGGCTTTTGCAACATTTTTCAACTTTTCCAATATTTTTCAGCTTTAGCAACATTATTCGAGTTTTCAATGTAGTTCGTCTTTTTAATAATTTTTAAGTTTTTTTTTTAATTCTTTAACACTTGCAACATTTATTGGCTTTTGCAACACTTCTAAACTTTAGCAACATTTCTCTTACTTTTGCAACATGTATCAACTTTTTAAAAATTTCTTAATTTTTTCAATCTACTCGACTTTCTATTTTTTTATTTTCGAGTTCTGAATATTTTTTTGACTCTGGTGACATTTCCTGACTTCCGCAACATTTTTCGTCTTTTTTTTATTATTGTTTCGACATCTCAATATTTTCTGAATTTTGCAACATTTCTTCAACAATTTTGAGCTTTTTTAACATTGTTCAACGGTTTCAATGTTTTTTATTGTTTTTTTTTTTCGACCTTTAAACATTTTTCGGCTTTTGCAACAGTTTTCTACACTTGCAACATTTTCAACTTTTGCAATATCTTTGAATGTGTTCAAAATTATTCGACCTTTACAATGTTTTTCAACATTTAATTACTTTTTTTCGGCTTTTCTACATTTTCTTATTTTTGCAACATTTTTCGATTTCCTCAACAATTTTAAGCCTTTTCAACATTATTCAACTTTTTCAATGTTAACGGTATTTTTAATATTTTTTACGACTTTTCAACATTTTTCGGCTTTTGCAACATTTGCAACATATCTCAACATTTGGAAACATTTGTCAACATTTTCAATGTTATTTGAAGTTTTGAAGTTTTTCGACTTTTTTGTTATTTTCTTCGACTTCTCAATATTTTTCAATATTATCGGATTTCTTTCTTTTTCTTGTCGATATTTCAAAATTTTTCGACTATTACATTAATTTACGATTTCTTCAACACCATTTGACCGACTTTAGGATTTCCAAAATTAAATTTTCAGTTATTTCAGCAAAAACGTTGTTATATATACCTTTACGTAGGTATTTTTCTTAAAAAAGTTTGTCCCGTACCAAAACTTACAAATCATTATTACCTAAAACTATGAGTGCAAACTTTTGTAAGATTTTTCACTTATCTCTCACTCTATAGTGTATGTGTTTGCCAAACAATTCTCCAAAAGTTTTCAAATTATCTAAATGTTTATCATTTTTTTAACTATTAACAACTGTCAAGTTTCATACTTCTGTCCAATTTTTTATTTTCTTTATGAATTTGACTTTAATTTACATTCATTGTTGGGTGCTCCATTTCACTTTATTCAAGATTTGACTTGCTTCCAAAAAGTCAAATGCTACGTAAAGCGCTTTAGACCAAAAGCAACAAACCAAACCAAAGCTTAATAAACACACACACAACTATATATACAGCCAGCTAAACATACATACTTACACTTGTACATATAGACATAAATATATGAAAAGCCAACGCACACAATGCAAAATGTCGGAATGCACCTAAAGCATGTTTTCAATGAGTTACCCAATTCAGGAGTAGCCCACTTTTTATAAAAGCATCCTGTGCAGCACTCTACTGAATTTCCACAATTCCTAACCCAAACAGCATTAGCCAACTTCACATTCAAATGGACAAGAGAGCGTAACACTCAAATAAGCCAACTACGTTGTAGTAGTGAATACAAAAGCTGCCAAAGGAGAGCAAGTGTGAAAGAGAGAGAGATATATACATACATATATAACTAGATGGACTGACTGACTGACCATTAGACAGTCAGACTGATAGCCAACGACCAAATGATGTTGGTCTTAGGGGACAGGGCCGTTGCCGCCGCCGCCGCTTAGAACTGTAACTGCATTGGAGCATTACAGCATTGAACAGAGAGTACAGGAGTCAGGCGGCGTAGAATGGAAACCGACCGACACGCACGTAACAATGAACAAAACGTACCGGAATTTTTGAAAATAAAAAGCACTACACCAAGTGCACATGGGAGCAATTCATGAATAAGAAATTTCCATTGTGACATTCAATGGGTACGTCCTCGGAGTTGCAGCAAATGTCGTCGTCGGTCGTCGTAGCACAGTCATACGCTTGCATACTTAAAGATATTAATGTCAAAAAACTTGAAAAACTCGAAAAAAATTTAATACTCAAAAATCTCTTGGAAAAGTCGAAAAATGTTGCAAGAGCCGAAAATTGTTGAAATGTCGAAAAATGTTGCAAAATTCAAATATGTATTTGTGAAAAAATTCAAAACGTTAAAGAAATCGAAAAATGTTGCAAAAGTCGAAATATGTTGCAAGAGCCAAAAAATGTTGGAAAGTCGAAAAACATTGCAAAAATCAAATATTTTTGAAAAAATCTAAAATGTTGAAGAAATTGAAAAATGTTGTAGAAGTTCAAGAATGTTGCACGAGTAGAAATATACAGAAAAGTCAAAAAAAAAAAATAAAACTAAAATAGTCTAAAAACGGCGCAAAAGTCGAATAAAATTTAAAAAATTTTGAAGAATTCAAAAAATGTTGCAAAAGTCCAAACATGTTGCAAGAGCAAAAAATTGTTGGAAAGTCGAATAACATTGCAAAATCGAGAATTTTAGAAAAAGTTCTAAAATGTTTAAGAAATTGAAAAATGTTGCAGAAACTCAGAAATGTTGCACGAGTGGAAAAATTTTAAAAAGTCGACCAAAAAGAAATTTAAAGTCTAAAAACGTAGCAAAAGTCGAATATAATTGAAAAAGTTCAAAAAAGGTGGAGATATGGGAAAATGTTGCAAATGTCGAAAAATGTTGCTAGAGCCAAAAACTGTTAAAAAGTTGGCTAACATTGCAAAAGTCTAATAATTGTGAAAAAGTTCAAAAATTTTGAAGAAATTCTAAAATGTTGCAAAAGTCGAAACATGTTGCAAGAGCCAAAACATGTTGGAAATTCGAAAAACATGCAAAAATCGAATATTTTTGAAAAAATCTATAATGTTGAAGAAATTGAAAAATGTTGCAAAATTCAAAAATGTTGCACGAGTAGAAAAATTTTGAAAGTCGAAAAAAAAAAGTAATTAAATGTCCAAAAACGCAGCATATAATTGAAAAAGTTAAAAAAATGTAAATACGTGAGAAAATGTTGCAAATGTCGAAAAATGTTGCAAGAGCCAAAAACTGTTGAAAAGTCGAGAAACATTGCAAAAATCAAATGATTGTGAAAAAGTAAAAAAATTTTGAAGACATCGAAAAATGTTGCAGTAGTCGAAACATCTCACAAGAGCCAAAAAATGTTTGAGAGTCGGAAAACATTGCAAAAGTTTTTTTTTTTAAATCTAAAATGTTGAAGAAATTGAAAAATGTTGCAGAATTCAAAAATGTTGCACGAGTAAAAATTTTAAAAAGTCTAAAACGTTGCGAAAGTCGGATATAATTTATAAAGATCAAAAAAGTTTAAGATATAGGAAAATGTTGCAGAAATCGAAAAATGTTGCAAGAACCAACAAATGAAGAAAAGTTGAAAGTATTGCAAAATTCGAATGATTTTGAAAAACTTTAAAAATGTTGCAAAAGTCAAAGCATGTTGCAAGATCCAAAAAATGTTAAAAGGTCGAAATGAATAATAAAAACAAAATTAATAAACGTTGCAAAGGTCGAATAAAATTGATAAAGTTAAAAAATTTCGAGAAAGTACGAAAATGTTAAAGAAAACGTAAAATGTTACAAGGATGGAAAAAAAAAAATTAAAAATAGGAAACAGTTGGAAGTTAAATGTTAAAAAAAAAATTTTTTAAGAAAATGTTGCAAAAGTTGAAAAATCGGCGAGTACTGAAAATATTTTAAAATGTCGATATAAAACTATTAGCTTGATGTTAATTTCATAGCACTGTGCACGATTACATTAGGTGCATTTTGAACTACACATCACCACCGACATCAGTTGAGTCTAGTCCACATAGTAAGAACATATTCCTAAGGCAATACGTAGTGCATACTTTGTGCCATAAGAAAATGTAGCTACTATATAACACCAACAACAATTTGAAATAGCAAACTCCAATTGTTTCGCATGGGGAAATTCTCAGTTGCACTATGTTGGACAGCAATGATCCGATGAGGGTTGCCATAGTTAGCCATAAGTAAGTAAGTAAATGTATGCAGTAAGGTCTATCAGAGATGGAACACTAAAAATAAGTGTCATTACTGTTGGTATAGCTATGTGTATGTACGTATGATATCAGTCTTGGCTAAGTGTAGTGCATTGTTTTGTATGAATCTGTCCAACCGACCAGCATACGTTTCTTCGTGACCACCTACAGTACGGTTGCATTTCATAATCATTGTGTTTTTCGAGAGGAGAATGTTTTATTCCATTTACATGATTTTTTTTTTTTTTTTATCATCATATTCTTTCTCGTTTTGGTTATGATTGTGTCTACACGTTTTGTTGTCGTCGTTGATGTTGCCGTCGTCATTGTCGGTGTCGGAGTCATACGTTTGACACAATTTCACTTTTATGCACAACATCCACATCCGGTTTGAAGGAAATTTTATTATCCGATCTGCATAAATACGTAAACGTGTGTTACTGGAAATGTGACATAATAAAATGAAAGGAAAATTTGGCACAGAGAAGAGACTAATAGACACTTTCTTCTTAAATATTATGCCTTTGAATAATTGTGATATTTGCTGAGGATTATGAGAAAAGTTTTTATTAAACGACTTCTTATTTATTACTCAGAATTTGGATCAAATTTTAATTAATAAACTGAAATTAATGCATTAATATGCTTTTCATTCAGTATTAAACATTGTTATAACAACAACAGAGATATTTAATTGTCAACTGTCACGTTTCCCCAGCTGTCTCTCTGTTTTATCGATTTTATGTCACTTAATTATACATTATATAACGCATGTGTAATATCACTGTCAAAAATCAATTATCCATATTTGCACATAATAGATTAAGAAGATTACAAAAATAACAAACAGGAGATGGCTGCCAGACAACTGACATTTATGAAAAGCATCCTTTGGGTAAATAAACATATGGGTTACACCTGTGCCGCCGCATATTCACTATAATTGCTGACGCAAAAGTGTTGTTGGTGAAATTAATTCAAGTAATAATTTAATATGCGCGAGACAAGTGACATGCGTATGTTGGAATGCTGGGAATTTGGGTTTGTATGTCAGGGAGCTCGCTGAAACAAGACCAACGGAAAGTGTATGCAATCTAGCAGCAAATAATGAACATAAAGCATTTGCGTGAATAAAGTTTATTGTAATCATTATAAAGAGATATTCAAAAAATATTGGTTCCCAGCGTGCCAGTGTGTTCATATCTCCGCTTTTTTATCCGTTACGGATCCGTTACTGATCCGTTTGCGGGAGAGATTCCCAAAAAAAATCGGAGACATACGGATCACACTGGGTTATTTCAAAAAATATTTCGAAATGGAAGTAAGACGGAAAAACACTTTTAAAAGGTTGAAAAATAATTCTCAAAAAGGCAAAAAAGACAATTTTTCCTCTGTGTCACTCTTAGAAAGAGCATTAGATTGAAATGAATCATTTCAGTTGCATGCACATTTTTATTGACTTCGATTACCCTATACGTTTCATCCTAGTTTGTGTTTACCTTCTCCAATTAACCTTCGCTAGTTGACTTTTGTAAGTTCAAAGATTTGGCGGTTAACTACAATTGGAAATTTCTGGTAAGTTTCTTCTAACCACACTATTCCTGAGCTCACTTGTGCTAGTATTTAAAGGTCTTCTTAAGAATACATAAGTGAAAGTAAAAAATGTTATTATTTAATACAAGGTGTATTGCATGAGGTTACGAAGCTTCTGGGAGGTGATAGAAGAAGCCTAGACTAACAAAAAATTGCACCTGGAGGGGGACTCTAAAATGTACCCCTGCGGAGTTATAGGGTTAAAACTGATTTTCCGACTTGTTTTAGAAAAAACACTTTCTTGGATAACCCTAACGTTTAAGAGAAAACATTGCTATGACAACGTTTTAGCTAATTGTAAGGGCTTTCAGACAGTGTATATGGTTTATAGGGCTTATAAGAATTTTGCAAAGTTCTGGACCTTTAAAATTGATATTGTATTTTAACTTTTTTCCCCATTTTTTGACTTGGGCGGCCATTTTAGTATTCAAAAAGGTCCTATTAAGATACTCTTTTATAATTTTTTTTAAATTCTTTTTAAATTTCCTTTAATTTGATGGTGCATTTGTCATACTAAATTTTTAATTTGAGGTCGGAAAAAAATTCTTTTCTATGTTACACACGGGTAACTCGCATGCGCTACTCGTGCTGCTCCATGTCTTTGTTCGAGAAAAAAAAAATTTCTTGGATCACCTTAGAGAAAATATTTTTATGTTAACTGCATGGTCTTTTAGATTATATATATGGTTTATAGGATTCTAAAGGATTTTGCAAAGTTTTGAACCTTTATAATTGATATTTTAATTTTTTTTTTTTTTCGTTTTTTGACTTTGGCGGCCATTTTAGTATGAAAAAGGTCCTATTAATATACCCTTTTATAATTTTTTTTGAAATTTTTGTTAAATTTCTTTTAGTTCGATGGCACATTTGTTGCACCAATCTTTTAATATGAGGTCGGAAAAAATACCTTTCTATGTGACTCACGGGTTACTCGTTGAGCTACGCTGCTTGCGATGTGCGTGCTGCTCGCGAAATATTTTCTTTAAAACGTTAAAGTGACCCAAGAAAATTTTTTTCTGAAACAAGTAAGAAAATCAGTTTTAACCCTAAAACTCCGCAGGGGTACATTTTAGACCCCTCCCTAAAAGTTGATTTTCTCAAAATAATATTTTTTGTTTTAAGATTTTTACAGAAAGGTAGATGAAAAGCCAAATTTGTTCAAAAGATTTTGTTTGCGCTAAGTGAGAGCCTCGGGAATTTTTTCCTAAAGAGTCACGTGACAACTATTTTAACTTTCTCTTGTGCTTTGATTTACACCCACTAGATGACAAAAAAAAATTTCAAAGTAGAAGGATATGAGTTCCATTGCTTAGAAAATACAAGGTTTATAAAGAAAACAATATTTCCCATATAAATCATAAAATTTTAAGAAAAAATAAAAATTTTTTCGGAAAAATTAATTTTTAAGATGTTTCCATGTTTCTCAATATCTTATAATTTATATGGTAAATATTGGTTAATTGTATACATAGTATTTTCTAAGCAATGGAGCTTATATTCTTCTACTTTGAAATTTTGAGAAAATCAACATTTAAAATTATACAAAAAATTAACGCCATTTTGTATATATTTAAAATTTGCAAAATTTAAAAATGGAAATCAAAATAACACTTAAAATGCAACAAGATCCGAAAACAAAAATTAAATTTTTGACTAAATAGCGGAAGAAAAAACAAAAATTTTCGATTTTTCGCAAGAACATTATATTGACACTCTGAAGTTCCATTGCCATAAATTTGAAAAAAAAAAATTTCCGCGAAACTAATAATGTGAGGTCTCTATAATGGGCACTTAGAACAGCTCTGCAAATTTTTATAAAAATCTGAGAACCCAAATGCAAATTTCAAAAAATTTGAGATGGAAAGGGTCACAAGCACAAATACCATTCACAATAAGATTCTTCTAATAGCTCTCGCGTTAAAATGTTGTCACTGTTTAAGCCTCATCAACTTCAACGTCATGTTGGATGTTACAATGAACTCGGTCGGCCCACTTTTGAAGTGCTGTCAAGAAAACCATTTTAATGGCGCTGTGTAAAAGGAAACAAAATGAGCAAAGTGAACGATAAACAAAAAAAGGCCACGAAGGCGTAGAAGAAAAGTTTTAAAACTGAAAAATAACAATCAGCAACGTGGGACCAGCAAAAGTAAAAGCAGCAGCAGCAGCAACAACAACAAGTTGCAGCAAATGCCATTCACTTTGCCGCCATACCAAGAAAAACAACAACATTAAGTGTGTGGCAACATGAGTGCGGTTTTTGCAATGATGCCAACGTCGTTATATTTGCATGTATGTTAAATGTACTACACACATATCCATATGTATGTGTATGTGTGTGCGGTTGCAACAAAAAAAGAAAAAAAGACATGAGTGAGCACACCTGGAAAAACGTTGCTTTGGGGCGACCTCTTGCGGCGGCAAATTCAAATAAATAATTTCTAGAGCAAGCGATGAAAAGTTCGCCAAAAGTGTGTTGGTTACACAGAGACAAACACATACATACATACATACTCAACAAGCTGTGCATCATTTTGCGTAAGTGCATGTGTGTTTGGGTGTGTGATGCACATTTCAAGAAAACCCATGCAGTGAAATGAGGTCTACGCGGCAAAATGCATTTCCCGCTGCTGCAATTGGGTAATGCACACATAAAATGTGGCCAAGTGTATGTTACTGCATACATACGTACAATTGAAAGTGTGCAAGTGTGCATGTCAGTATGTGTGAGTGCGTGTGCATATATCATTTTACTTGCTTTTCCTTTTGGTTTTACTTCATTTTAAGCAACAACAGCAACATCTTGATGTGTTGCATTGCACTACACATTTACCTATAGACACAGTCAAGCATTCAGTGATTGCAAATGTTGAAATATCCTTTAAATTTAATTTAAATGTAAATTATCTCAAGTCGTAAAAAAACACACACACTTATATATGTATGTATGTGTTTGTACGCACACAAAGTACTCATGCATATTTTTGCTGTGTGTGAAAACCGTAATACTTAAAGAATCTCATAAATTTTCTGCATTTTGAAATGTTTCTTTCCTTTTCAGCAAAGAAGACGAAAATAAAAAGAAGATGAAGGCGAAAAAACATTGTTCTTTTAAACTTCCCACATTTTTCATTTGATTTGTTAGCCATAAATGAATTATGGTTAAAACTGTTTTGGCTTTAGTAAAATGAAAACGTTTCATAAAAAATATAAACATAATGCAAAACACCTTGGAATATAAAATTGCATTTAGTTTTGGAACGCATGCATGTGATATGACAGAAGAAATAGTTAGATGAAAGCAATAAAATATTTTATATTTGTAGACAAAAATATCTTTCATATATGAATCCATTACATGGGTGATTCTTCGAAAAATGTAACATTCGATGTCCCGAGGGTCAAAACCATGTTTAAATTTAAAATCTGATATTTTCATAATTAAACACAGATACTAAACCAGAGCTTCTATAATAAAAAATGAAATAATTTTTAGTATTTTACTATGAAATTATAACGTAAAATGCTTAAAACTCATTCTCCGTCCTGTCTTTAACCGCTTTTTTTAGACTATCTCCTCTCAATTTTTCTTTTTCTAGATGTAATTTTTTAAATATTGTGTAAAAAGAGAACTGAAAGTAAATAGAAAGAGGAGATTCAGTGTACTTTGAGCTCAGTCAGTTTAGGTTTTTCGATAGTGAAAGTTCGGGCGTTTTTTTTTTTAAAAAAAGTTTAAAAATTTTGTAAAGAACGCAAGTGTGCGTCATTATCCACATAAGTTTTTTTTTATTACTAAACATATGTTTTTATCTCTATATATTGTAATTGAATCAATAAACAATAAGAGGGACTATCCAACAGTTTAAATTTGAAAAAAAAAAATTGCTATTTTCATTGTGATATTACTGTTTTACAACATTTCGTCATTATTCGTTTAATCATTCTCCGTGTTTTTTCCAATATTTCACCGCTCTTCGTTCAGTAACCCTCCACCTTAATAAAAATTTGAATTTAGTCTTAAAACACCTAAAAAACAATATTTTTAAAAATAGTACAGTCTGGTAGTTTTACCTGGAAAGTTTTGGGGGATTTTTGCAAATGGGTTATTTTATAGATTTCGATGTGCTCTTTCAGAATTTCAACTTTGCTACCTCGAATCGTGTTCGCTCGCGCCGCCATATTGGAAAAATGGCGTCCAAAATCAAGTTAAGTTTGAAGAAAAATATTGTAGGACAATATTGAAGCTTATACAATTTTCTATAAAAAAACATATCAATTGTTTTCGTACGACTTATAACTCAGGAGATATCCTTAATCAAAATTTGAAAAAAATTAGTAAATTGTACATGCCGCTTATAAGTAGGCACAGTTATGTGTTGAGCTTAAAATTACGATATCTCATGAACGGTGAGTCACAGGGTTAAAATACAAATATTTATCCATAGAGAATTACTTGCACTACATGATGCATATGTTTTTTTTTTTTTCGTATGACCTATAGTTAAGGAGATATTTTTTTAATAAACCAGAAATTTAGAAAAAAACCGTTTTTTCAAAATAGCTCCAAAATGGTTCGTCCTAGAAAAAAAATTGTTCATGCGTTTTGTGGAACGTTCAATTTCCTATAAGGGTTTCTCTGATCTGTTTTTTCGTCCGACTTACCGTTCACGAGACGTCGCGTCTTGAAAATCATTCAAAATTGAACATTGTGCTACGCGCAGTACTATGTTCAGTTTTGAATGATTTTCAAGTCGCGATATCTCATGAAGGGTAAGTCTGACGAAAAAACACTTCGAAGAGATCCGTATAAGAAATTGAACGTTCTACAAAACGCATGAACAATTTTTTTTCTAGGACGAACCATTTTGGAGCTATTTTGAAAAAACGGTTTTTATCTAAATTTCTGGTTTATTAAAAAAATATCTCCTTAACTATAGGTCATACGAAAAAAAAACCATATGCATCTTGTAGTGCAAGTAATTCCTTATGAATAAATATTTTTATTTTAATCGTGTGACCCACCGTTCATGAGTTATCATATTTTAAAGCTCAACACATAACTGTGCCTACTAATAAGCGGCATGTACAATTTACTAATTTTTTTCAAATTTTGATTAAGGATATCTCCTGAGTTATAAGTCGTACAAAAACAATTAAGAGATCATTTTTATAGAAAATTTTATAAGCTACAATATTGTCCCACAATATCTTTCTTCAAATTTAACCGTTAAAGAGATATTTGTAAAAAACTGATTTTGGACGCCATTTTTCCAATATGGCGGCGCGAGCAAACACGATTCGAGGTAGCAAAGTTGAAATTCTGAAAGAGCACATCGAAATCTATAAAATGACCCATTTGCAAAAATCCCGCAAAACTTTCCAGGTAACATCATTTTGTTCTCCCAAATGATTGTGCTAAAATCCAACATAAGCTTTTAGGGTTGCCAGCTGGTTATTTTCAAAAATCTTAAATAATTATTTTTAGGGCATTGTTTAAATCTTGTTGGTGCATCGAGAAGCTCGTAAAACTGTCGAAGTTTGTACTGATTTTGACAACTGTTACGAGTTTATGATGTTTTCGTGGCATTTACCTGATTTAAGGAATACAATCTCTGTTTTTTGACTAAATTGAAATCTTTTGTTACGGAACCATTTTTTTAAAATTGTTCCAGAAGTTAAGGTCATCATATTCTTTACCTTCAAGTAATAAAAAATAGGTGGGGACATAAAAAAGCATGTTTTGGGAGATTTAACGACATAGTTAGTATCGTACGGTCTCTGCACTAAAAAAATCGACCATTATTGACTGTTGTGCTGAATTTGAATGCGATCATACAAGCAATACTAATGCTAAATAATAATAATGCCCAAAATTGGCAGACCCAGCGCAACAAGATTTGACTTGGCACTATCGGATTTCATTGAAATTCTGTCAGTGTTTTTTGGTTTGAAGCCAAATTTCAGCAAACACCGAGATAGTGAAACCCACTTTTACTACGCTAGGCATGGAATAACAAAAAAATACAAAATTTAAAAGTTTTTGAACACACTTTTTTAAGCCTCTCAATGGTGCAGTATTACGGATTTCAACATAAATAGTTCATTAAGTTAAGACTTTAGCGTAATATAACCCTAAGATTTCATCAGTGTCTAAATGTTTCTCTTGGAAAAATATATGAAAGATATAATGTTTTGGTTCCCGAAGCTGAGCACGATTACAATTTATGTGGCGCCGCAATTTGATGATAAAAGTAATGCATTAAAGTTTTTGATATCTCGCTTCGTTTATGAAATATCGAAATTTTTCCAAGAAATAATTCCAGTTTAAAATAAATTAAAACATCAACATAAAAAAATGTTGTATCGACACATTTTGGGGCTAGTTTTATGTGAAAACATCTTCAAATAGCTGCGCCACGGAAATTGTAATATCCCCCCAAAAGTGTTCAAAATATATCCAAGAGCTTCTCCCGAGACAACTTCCTAGAAAAATATCTTATCTTGTTTTCACTAAAATTTTAATTCCTTCTTTAATTCATTCACAGTGAAAAAATTCCCAGCAATAATGTTTTTCACCAAATTGTGACATTTTGACACATTTTCACAATTTATTTTCAAATTACAAAATTTTCTTTCAAAATTCCAGTATAATACAATTGCTTGCTCGTATCATTATCATTTCGTTTAAAGTGAGAGCTTGCAAGTAACACACAGAGAGAGCACAAATTACTTTAATTGCAGTATTATGAAAATTTCATATGTTACTCTAATTCGATTGACCCAAATATGCGGTGCCAAGCGGATGCTTTATACAACAAAAGGCTAACAATAACCATTCCGGAAAATAATGCAACCAAGCCAAGCCAACCCAACCCATAGAGAACAAGTCGACCAACCAACACCAGTCAAATGGGAGCAAACATAATGACAGCCACACTGACATATACACTTAACCTCGTCAAAATTGTGGGGGGTTTATGTGGGGTAAGTCATTTTCATCTCTTACACTTGCATATAATTCAGGGTGTTCATTCACTTTCACACATAACACACACACATACAGCAATAGTATCACAAACTGCGATGATGCGCCTTTTGTGTGTGAATGAATCTTTGACATTTGTACATCGGTCTCCTCTTGAATTGTTTAATCTCATTCGAATCATTACTGTTGGCAGCGCATTGTCAACATCATTATTGTCAACAACAATATCATCATTATTGTTGACATTGGCTTTACTATATATCACAGCAAGCAATTGTTACAAGCAAAAACAAAAAACAATGCTGCATTTGATGAGCTTAAATGTTGAATGGAATATAAAAAGAAACATTTAGTTCTTTGTAATTATGGGTTTAATAATAAACATAAATGCATATTAGAAAATATTAATATTGGAAAATATCTTAGCAAATTTGAAATCATCTTTTTCTCATTCTATAAATCTAAGTCTGAGTAGAGGGATGAAATAAATTTTTAACAACAAATGCTTTTTTTCGTGACCTTGATTTCATTTTGCGACGTTCCCGTTTTTTGAAAATTTTTCAACGTTCCCTACTGCTTTATGGACTCCACTTAAGGGTTTAATGACATAACTTATTTTGTGGTTCTCGGAGAGTGTATCTTATTCACCTTCATTTGCATGGAATGATTTAGAAATCAGGCATTGTCACTTCTCATTCGAATAACCGCAAAGATTATGTAGTGGTCGAAAGGAATTTCACCCGCTGTGCTTACTTATACTTCCAGAGATCTACCTTTTCTATGTTTCTTTATCACATCGTCACAATTAAGACTTTGCTAAGCATACTTTGAAGTTCAGATCACCCATATTCATAAATTCATATCTGTTTTATTAGCTTTTTATTAATTTTTACTAAATTGAAGGTTTTCTCATTCCACTACACTAATAGACTAAGAGCCAGCGCTTGGCTGACCCTCCTCATAGTATCAAAGCTGAATTTTTTTCTGAGTGTTCTTCCAATAGTAGGTATAAACTTCTGTTCCAGTGAATTCCTGAGAGGTGGTGCCTACGTGAGATATCGGGCGCAAAAGGTCGACAAAAACTGTTTTTTGCGAATATTTCGCTAATGGTTTTATCTACAAAAAAAATAACTTCCACAATTTTGTAGCTCATTAAATTTCATATCGAAAAGTGGCGCAAATTGTTTTCGCACGACCTATAGTTTAGGAGATATGGTCCAGTGAAATTGGACTTTCCAATCCAACATATAAAATCCATAATTTTTTTCTTCTAGTCGGCCTATTTTTTAGTTTCAAATTATGCACCAAAGTTTGAGACCGATTTCACTGTCGTACAAAAAGTTATTCAGGCACAAAGGTCGAGAAAATTAGTATCTCGCTAACGCTTATTTCTACAAAAAAATGGTGCGTAGAAAATTTCATATCAAAAAGTGGTGCAAATTATTTTCGTACGACCCACAGTTTAGGAGATATCCTATTTTTAGGTATTTTCCGCATACAAGTGTACATAGTAATATTAATGTTGATTTTCAAAGTACTATAACTACGCCTTCGTCATAGAATCATGGCTGAATTTTTTTGTGGGTATTCTTCTAATAAGGAATTCTAACTTTTGTTTTAGTTAAATCGTGAGCTACAAAATTGTGCAAGTTAATTTTTTTGTAGATATAACCGTTAGCGAGATATTTGCAAAAAAATGTTTTTCTCTGCCTTTTGCGCCCGATATCTCACGCTAAAATCACTTTTTTGCAAATATCTCGCTAATGCTAACTTTTACAGAAAAATATTGGTCTCCAATTTTGTAGCACAGAAAATTTCCTACAAAAGTACGTTAAAAGTATTTGCGTACGACTTCTAGTTTAGGAGATCACCCAATTTAAAAAGTTGTTAACAGTTCTGATATGAAATACTACCTATGAGTTCATATTAAAACATCTTACTTTTTAAATTGCAATAACTCTTCAATGAAAAGTTGTACAAACAAAATTAAAATGCCGTTTGAAAAATAGTTTAATTTTCTATATACCGTACAAAATTTTTTTTTCGAACGGCTCATGACCTTAAAAATATTCTTGAATAACCGTTAAGGCTTCGAAATTACTGGTTTTTAAGGATATCTGCGAATTGGTAAGTACTACGATAAAAAATAATGCGACAAAATTTGTAGAGAATTACAAGATCTACAAAAAATAAGCGATATGTGTACACATAGAAGTAACCGTATAAAAGATATTTAATAGAAACCGGTTTTTTGGCATTCTAAGGGTTTTTTTAGAATATCTTCTAAACGGTTACTTCTATGTGTACACATATCGCATATTTTTTGTAGATCTTGTAATTCTCTACTAATTTGGTCCCATTATTTTTTATCGTAGTACCTACCAATTTGCAGATATCCCTAAAAAACCAGTAAATTCGATGCCTTAACGGTTATTCAAGAATATTTTTAAGGTCATGTGTCGTTTGAAAAAAAATTTTGTACGGTATATAGAAAATTAAATTATCTTTCAAACGGCATTTTAACTTTGTTTGTATAACTTCTCATTGAAGAGTTATTGCAATTTAAAAAGTAAGATATTTTAATATGAACTCATAGGTAGTATTTCATATCATAACTATTAACAACTTTTTAAATTGGGTGATCTTCTAAACTAGAAGTCGTACGCAAATACTTTTAACGTACTTTTGTAGGAAATTTTCTGTGCTACAAAATTGGAGACCAATATTTTTCTGTAAAAGTTAGCACTAGCGAGATATTTGCAAAAAAGCGATTTTAGCGACCTTTGAGCCTTAATAACTTTTTATGCGCACACGTCTTTGCAATGGACTTTTCACAGTTTGTGTATCATGCATAAATAAAGACAATTCCGGTGAAAAATCTCCACTGGGAATTTTTTCGCAGAAAATGTCTTATTTTCCTGGGCTATTATTTGAGATATTTTATCAATTTTCAAAACTCGTTAAAAAAAAAATAAAAAAAATTTTTAAAAAAAAACTGAAAAAATTCACACGTATTCCTTAGACAATTTAAAGCATTATTGCCTTACACAATTTATTCTTAGATGCTTTTGGTTTTTCTTGGAATGAAAAAAAAAAAAAAATATGCAGATATCGTTTTTAAGATTCCTTCTAACTTTTAAGAAGGCTTTTGAATGATTTTTTTTTTTTGCTTCATGCAAAATCGAGGTAGTTTTTTTTCATACGAACCTTTCATTGAAATGTTAGAAAATCTGTGATTTTTACAATATTAATATAATATCAAAAAATTTACGCAGATAAGCTCAGACATCATAATCAAAACCATAATCATAATCATAATCATAATCATAATCATAATCATAATCACAATCATAATCATAATCATAATCATAATCATAATCATAATCATAATCATAATCATAATCATAATCATAATCATAATCATAATCATAATCATAATCATAATCATAATCACAATCATAATCATAATCATAATCATAATCATAATCATAATCATAATCATAATCATAATCATAATCATAATCATAATCATAATCATAATCATAATCATAATCATAATCATAATCATAATCATAATCATAATCATAATCATAATCATAATCATAATCATAATCATAATCATAATCATAATCATAATCATAATCATAATCATAATCATAATCATAATCATAATCATAATCATAATCATAATCATAATCATAATCATAATCATAATCATAATCATAATCATAATCATAATCATAATCATAATCATAATCATAATCATAATCATAATCATAATCATAATCATAATCATAATCATAATCATAATCATAATCATAATCATAATCATAATCATAATCATAATCATAATCATAATCATAATCATAATCCTCATAATCAGCACAAACTCTTTTTTTAGAAATTCCAAAACTACAAGGCTAAACTTATCACATGAACAACATTATGTTTTATAAGTTCCAAATTTTTGAACTATCTACATGGACTACAAAAAATTTTCAGTACGTATGTAGTAATAATTTTTAAAGTCTTGCTGTACAAAAACAGAAAAACCCCAAGAGTCAGTTAATTGATTTAACAACATTTGCAGCTACTACAGCTAAACAACTTGGAAAACTCAAAAATTTACGGTAAAGCTGCAAAAAAAAAAATTTAAAAAAAAACGCTAAAACAAACACCCACCTAAGCCGACTTAAAACTTAACGCAAAAAACAAATGGCATCCATAACTGGTTACAGCCTCAAAATAAATAGCTTAATTTTCATCAATATTTCTTTGCAGTTTTTGTTTCGGTTTTTCTATTGACAAGGGCAACACTTTTTCGCTATTTTTGTTTTTATGAATGCAAAATGTGTACGCGTTATTACGATTGAAATGTTGCTGTTCAATTTTTGGTGTAACCATTATTTGTTGTAGATGTTGTTGCTGTTGTTGCGCTTACAGTCTGATTGATTTCGCGCTGTTAGGTCGTGCATTTTTCACACGCGCGTGCCTTCTGTTTTCCGCCACCATCACCACCACCACCACCGCTAATATATGCCAGCAAGCACATGTATATTTTGCATTGTTGATTTGTAGGTAGCATTGCATATTTTTAGGCATTCAACAAACTGTCACTTGTTTCCCTTGTTATACTTCATTTCATTTCGGTTTTCTTGTACGTGTTGTTTTTTGTCATTTTTTACGATATTTTACTATTGACGAATGTGCTCCATTTTTGCGCAAAGATCTCACGTCATTCATCATATGGGAAAAAGTTCGTGTATTTTTGTTTTCCCCTATCATAATATTTTAATGCCATGTATGTATGTGCAGAAGTTTGTGTTCGTGTGTTGCATAAAAATGCAGCTGTATTTTTTTTTTTTGCATATTTACAATATTTTTGTGTTGCATATTTTAAGGCAAATTTCTTTAAAATTAAAACAAATGTGACAAAGTATCTTCAAGTAATTGCCACTCCTTTCATATTGCTCACTACTTATGTATGCGTGACCACACAAATTAACAGGATAAAGGATTTGTTTAATTAAATTGCATTCTTTTGTCTTTTTTTCTTTTTTTTTTTTCAACAAAATTGTCACATATTTCATAGTCCTGCACATTTTTGCATGCGGCCAACCGCTTTTCAATGTGAGTACAGACAAACAACCACACATGAGTGCACCAGAATGTTCACACAGACATGTATACATATAAGCGAAAAAACAATATGTAAATATTAATTAATAAATATATTTTATTATGCGTTTGCTTAAATGCATTTCTAGTACTTAAACATTTTTTTGTTGTTAGGGCCAAATGTTGCAGAAGTAGTATGCCAGAGCTGGCAAGTCTTTCAAACTTAAGCATAAGCATGTAAATAATACTCGTGCAAAATATGTGAAGAAATTTAAGACTAATTAAGTAACTTGCTGGTTGCGACACTGGAAATCTATAGAAAGCTTTTAAGTGTAATAAGAACCCATATGCACACATTTAACATTGACCGAGCTGACGATTGGCAAAAATATATTTCTTATAGTTCTAGCAGATACTTTTCACCATAGTCAAAACTTAACTCATAATTTGCGGTTTGTGCATATGCTACAAAATGTTGACTATTTAATCATCTGGGTTGCGATATTGGAAATTTTTTTTAAGCTCTGTAAACTTCTATGCAACATATTCAAATATCTTACAACATTTGACAATGCAAAACCATATGGACACTTCACCACTAAATTGATGGCCAAAGAAACATCTTCATAATTCTAGTAAATGCTATTACACCATACATAAAACTCACCTAACACTTGCGGTTTGTGCAGATGCTTCAATATTGCTTTGATTAGTGGCACAGGATGTCTTGAAATTTATTTCTCTATAATTTTCGCACAAACTCTTGTAATAATCAGCAAAACATATATTCGTAGGTAGACAATTTTCTCAATCCACATTTCTGAAAGTGTATTTAGCCCAATATATATTTTCCCATATTATTAAAATTTCCAAAAAAAAAAAAATATATGGGTGATCCTTAGATAACTGTGCTTTTTCGAGTTGTAAAATTGGCAGATATTTTTTTTGGATTTTTGCAAGTTTCTTCATGCTATCTTATGTAAACACACTCTTAAAACTCACCTTTCAAGTAGATCAACAACAAGTGTGAATTTACGGCTTTGAGGTTGAAATTAAGAAATTTTGCTGCCACGTTTGTGACCAAATTGCCACGTTTGTGACATTTTAGCCACAGTATGGAAAAATAATGGTTTTGAAGCGTTTTGATGAGAGATATATTGCATATAATGACAAATTTACACTTCAAGACTAATTTTGCAACAGTGTCATGTCTCCAGTGGTCCATTTTTTTTAAACCCTACCGCCCTAAAGATCAACTATGGTTTCCTGTTATCTGTTTTTATAGCCGTTTATGGTGGATTAGGATCTCCTAATTACGATTCTGATCTTGATTTTTTTCTATTACATCAGTGTCCTTAGTTATCCTTGCTCAAAAGTGAAAAAATCACAGTTTTGACATATTCTTAACTAAAACAGCAACAAGTAAAATTAATTTTTGTCAATGGATTCAGACAGCCGAATTTATTGTCCACAAGATATATTTTACTGTTTCTCAATTGGATTCCTAGTTTCCGAGTTATAAGCCTTTAAAAAAAGGATACCTCTCAATAACACACAAAGGATTTTCTGGACCGAAAAATTAACAAAAATGGTATGTTTTATTATTTTTATCAAAAATATAATTTATCACAAAAATTTTAAGCCCTTGCAGACTAAAATCGGATGAAAAAATAAGGCTCTATTGTAGATTAAGTGAATGAGCAGATGAAATTTAGATTCTGTTAATTTGCAAAGCAATAGCTTAGTATGGTCATTCAGTAAATCTAGCATAGAACTGTCATTTTTCATGCGATTATGGTCTGCGAGGTCACGGAATTTTTATAATTAAATATGTTTTTGATAAAAATAATAAGACTTGATTTTTTGTAACTTTTCGGTCTCGAAAAATCCTTTGTATGTTATCGAAAGATGTCCTTACTTTAAACGCTTATAACTCGGAAGCTGGGAATCCAATTGAAAAACGGTAAATTATGTCTTGTTGACTATAAATTTGGCTGTCTGAATCCATTGACAGAAATTAATTTTACTTGTTGTTGTTTTTGTTGTATAGCTTTAAGTAGATGTCAAAACAGTGATTTTTTCACTTTTGAGCAAGGATAACTCAGGATTCTGATGGTGTAGAAAAATTTTTGTATTAAAAACATAATTAATAGCCTTCAACTTAACATCTGTATACTCAAACTTTATATCGAAATATGTTTTTCGAAGACTGATAAAAAGTGCCACGTTTGTGACATTTTTGATGCGCCACGTTTGTGGCATTTTTGTAGTTTATCGCTCATTGTAAAGCAAGCGTTTGAGTTCAAGATTTTTCCGAAAGAATTTGGGGTCATGTATGCAAATCCTACAAAAAATTGTTTCATGCATAAAATAAAATGTACGATCTGGGAGTGCCGAGTGCCACGTTTGTGACCATAATTTTTTCAAAAAACTGTTTTTGTTTATAAACTGCCCTATAAAACACAAACAGATTTTTTTTGGACGCGTCTGGACATGATAACCTTTGGTTGATAGATAGTGATCAGAATTGATGCATATGTATCGCAATCTATTGACTGAAACAGTAGTACCATGCAGTAGTAGCATAATGCTTTCAAGAAATTTTTTTTTTCCAAAACTAGGGGACAGTTTTCAATTCGAAATTGTGCCCTCTAAAAATTATTTAAAACTGCAGATGAGCTCAGAATATTGTAGCCTTAAGTATTTACTTAATATGTGTAGTAACTTGTTTTCTGTTCTATTTCCGTTTTTTGGTCGTTTTTCATCGTTATTTGTATAAAAAGTAGGGGTAGGACATGCCACGTTTGTGACATTTGGGGTATATTTGCAAACTTTCACAGTAGACCAATAATTATTTGGTGGTAAAATTGATCCGCTCTATTAGAAAGGCATAGTTTCTAACTTATAGCGTCATTTTTTGTCAAAAAAAGCCTACTGTATAGGCGAAATCGCCAGAGGACACAAAAAGTACAGTTATCTGAGAATCACCCATATCTCAAAAATCCAAATCGGAAAGAAAATCATAAGAAAGCTCTATTTCCTACTTTTCAGATCTTTTAAAATTACTTCATCTGGAAAGGAAAGAAGACAAAATTATCTTTCATATAAATCCAAATAACTGGTTAAATAGTTAAATTTTTAAATATTACAGTAAAAACCTATAACTCCTAATCCGGTAAATATGTCATTTTTGTATTGGTTTCATATGAGAGATAGTTGTCTTCTTGCCAGAAATAAAAACTTAAATGAAAGCCATGCAGAATGAAATGCCATAGCATAGCGGAAAACTTACTTTGTGATAATAGCCTGATTGGTAATAAGCAAACTTTGTAGTAGTCTTGTTAATTTTTCGCGACCAGACCACAACGCTCGTATTATTTCAAAACCCGGGTCTTTTTAGACTTGATCATTTATAGCCAATGGGTGTGCCTACTCCTTTTAAGTCTTAAATCATCTCTCAACCCAAAATTTGGCATCTTTAAGGCTCAACTCATTTGTAAAAATAAGGTTTGGAAACTTTGAACACTCAATAATCTTAAGAACTTTTTCAAGACCAAGACTTAATGCACATTTCATTGAGTTGTCTTGCTAAGTTTTTCCGTGAAAAATATTTTCACGGACAGACAGAAGGACATGGATTGATTGACTTAGGAGATGACGCTGATCAAGAGTACATATATTTTAATAATGACATTGCTTGACCTGAAAGTTGGTTTGTTTTCACGTAGAATCTATCATAAACGTGATAAAAATGACCCAAAATAAACGAAAATGTTGCCCAAAATTACATCGCACTTAGGACTAATAAAAACATTTTGGACACCATATTTTAACTACTGTTTTCTTTCTACAATTACATACACATAAACACATATTTAAAACGTGCGTAAATAACACAAAAGTCAAATCAGCTTTATTTGTATTGGTAACATTTTGATTTATATACCTTATTTTTTGCCCCGTTTTATGTTCTACATTTAATTCAAAAGTGTGGCTTAAAGCACTTAGTGCACTCACGACTACAACATTCAACATGTGCGCGCCTAAGGGATATGATGCAACGGCGGAGACCGGAAATGCAATTTTGTTGGGTTAACGGAAGCATGCGCTTATGGTGCACATGTGTACTTATCTGTGTATGTGTGTATTTTTGCCTATGTACGCATGAGTATTTATACATTCATAATGATTATTATTGAGGGAAAAGCTTTTCCTGTGTTAATGATTTTAATAATAATTCCGTTGATTTGTTATACATAAATTCGATTGCATTGAGTGAAATTTCCGTAAATTGAGAAAATTGAAAACTGCAACTGAACGGCTGTTTGAATTTATGTATTTTCTCTTTTCGCCTCCACACTTTGGCTACTGCTTTATTATTTTTATTATTATTATCAAATTGTGCAAAAATATGCGTGCATATCCGGTTATTTGATTTTGTGCGTTTATGCATATGTGTGTGTGTAAATAAAAATTGCGTGTGTATGCAAGCGCATTCAATATAAATTAAAAACAACTGATAAAGTTAATGAAAGTAAACACGCACAATTATACGTACTATGTGTGGTGGGTGCAATATCTCTGTGTGTGTGTGTGTGTGTGAGTGTTATATGCTTGTTTGTGTTTTGCATGTGACATTTGCATATCTGTAAACGCGTGAACTTAATTTAATGCTTAAGCTTTAAAAACTGTGCCATGTTTCAATTATAATTATTGTTGATATTGTTGTGCAATTATCAACAGAGAGCACTGCGCCAAGTTATATGCAACGTTTTTTTTTATTAATTTTGACTTTACAGCTTTTTCACATTAAAACAAAAAAAAAGAAAAACAATCTTAAATTATATTTACTTCAGTGCCTGCTATTAAAGCAAAAAGTTAAGCTTTAGTTTGTAGTATAAGTCACGCTAGTAATTTCATACAATCAAGCGCTTGAAGCAAATTAATTTTTTAAGCAAATTAACTTTAAAAATTTTATCACTTATTTCCATAATTTTAGCAAAATGCATTATTAATCTGAGGCGTTTACGATAGGATTTTTACTTAATAATGTTTAAAATTGAATTACTTAAAATCAAAATTAGTAGCTGTTGGTGGTTTTGCAGACTTTGATGTTAAAATATAAGTAGGTCTTATGAATAATATCGCTTTATTGGACTAATAAATATCGAACTTTTGATTTCAGTCTTTCTTGTAAGAAGTCCTTATTTCTCCGCCAGGAGAATTGTTGATTTTTCCGGCATGTTGACTCTAGTTTTTGCTGGACTCATCATCTCTTGCGCGATTCAAAATTATATTTGTTCATTTTTAATATTTTCAAAAACTTCAAAATGCAATTTAATTTTCGATTTTTCGACACTTTTCATTTTGCAATCAATTTCAGTTTGGGTTTTTTCTTAATTTCTATGCATCATTTTCCTGATTTACATAGTCGTTGTATGTATACCTACGTAACGTTGCTGTTTGAAAATATGCAAAGTGCTCATAAAAATATGCACATATTTTTAGGCGCTTTAGCAGCTGTTGTCTTCGACACAGGTTTTCTCTTAGGCAAATAAACGTGGGCGTAAATTTGTTGTTGAAAGTTACCTTTTTAGTACGAATTTTTACAGACAACATTAACAGCTTGCAGCAATGTTTTCATTCAAGTTTTCAATTAAAACAACGAACTAACAACGAATTCATATTCAACCAACAATTGAAACTATATCTGGGGCATTACATATGTAACCGAAAAGCATTTGGCTTTTGCATCTCCGATTTTTTTTTGGATAGAAATAATCAATTTTTTATTGGAGGCAAAGAAAATATATTATGTTTAAGAAAAATTTTGAAGAGGAAAAAATAATGGAAGTCGGTGAACATTTTTTTTCGCCTTCCTGCCATGAGGAATTTTTTCGATGTTTTTATCAAAATTTTGTATTGAAGCTCCCTTAAGGAGTGAACAAATGGAGTAGTATGTTTGTTGGAGAGGAAAAATTAATGGGGATTGGTGAAAATTTTTTTCCTCTCCCGGCAATGAGACATTTGGCATCAGGTCACCATGGAAAAAAGGGGCGTGGTCGCTGAAAAAGCTAACCGGATTTGAACTCAGGAACCTTCCTTTACCCCCCAAACAAAAATTCACCATCAAAATCAAAAAAATAAGTGCTAGCGGGGAATGAGTTAAAGTTGGAAAATTAATAGAGGCCGGTGAACATATTTACCCTCTCCCGGTAACGAGGAATATTTTAGTGCTCTTTCACTCACTTTATTGGATATTAAAAAATTAAAAAAAAAAATCCCATCGCTTGCCCATTCCAAAAAAAAATCTTTAAATTTGACAAATACATTAAAGTTTGTTCAAAATTTTTTTTAAAAAATCGAAGAGTATAAGGTATGTACTCGAAAAAAAGTCGTTGACAAAAAATGGGTACAAAACGTTTATTTTTTGACCAAAAAAAAAAGTTATAAATTTTTTGAAGCTTAAGGATATTTCTTTAAGAAAATGAAAAGGTTTGCTCATTTTTTTGAGAATATGCAAAATATCATTACTTTGAATTAACGCTTGCCATTAGGTTCTGCACATCACTTTGGGTGATCAGGAATGATAACTTCCTTTGTTTTTGGAAATTTTCTTTTCTTTTAAATAGAGTATTTTTCAATCGGCCGAAGTTCAGGGCAATTTGGAGGATTTGCATTTTTCGGTAACACATTGACCCAAATCTGGCCAAAAAATCTGTAAGCACTCTTTCACATAAATTTTGTGGTTAATTCTACTAGTCGTGACAAATACTGAGCTCTTTAAATTGCATTTAAGTAAAAACGGTTCGCCAAACCAAAAATTTTTTTTGGAAACTTGTCCACTTTTTTGGTTAAAATTTGGTGCAACATCGTTTTTCTTCTTTGCGGTATAAAATAGTTGACCCGAAAGCTGTTTAAGTCAGCTTTGATGAAAGTTACGTTGTCCATTAAAATTAATTCAAAATTGTGTACAAGATAATCGTACGGCTTTCGTGAGTGAGTTTTAGCAGCTGTATTTTGCTTATCGTTTCTATTTAGTGCCAGTAGTACTTTATAAGTGCTGCCCCAGAAAAATTTGATACTTTCATCCTTAAGATTATGATTTACCTGATGATCTTGTAGGTCGAAGTATGGGTGTTTTTTTTTCTAAATAACAAGACAATTACAAAATTATATAACATTTGGCAAACGAACTTCAAACGATAAAGATGTCTAGCAATCAAAAAAAAAAAACGCAAACTCATTTTGTACACTTACCTGCAAAAACCAGAATTAAAATATTCAGCCATAGCTAAAAAACAGGTGCACTAAAAATCACTGTCCAAAGGGTTATTTCGAATTAAAGAAAGGGTCAACCTATTACGCGGAAAAAGGCTCCAGGTAGAAAAGCCAGTATAGATCCACAGTTGGTGAAAAAGGTGAAGCACATTTTTAAGCAGAACCCTAACACTTCAGATCGAGATATGGCTGCCAGAGCAGGAACCTTAAAATCTTCTAGAAACAGGCTAAAGAAAAAACTTAAGCTAAAGATCTACAGAGTTCAAAAAAAAACCAGACCGTTCCCATAAAAAGCAGTTAGGGGCTCAAAAGCTAGCTTGAAAGTTATATGTCGATTACCTGACTAAATTTGACTGCTGCATAATGGACGATGAAACATACGTTAAGGCAGATTTTAAACAGCTACCAGGACACGAATTTTATACCTGTTTGGAAAAGGAGCAGGTACAAAGCAAATTTAAAGAGAAGAAAATTACAAAATTTTCCAAGCAGTATATGGTTTGGCAGGCCATATGCACTTGCGGTCTGAGGAGCAGTTTTTTTTTGTAACACAGGGCACAATTAACTTGAAAATTTATATTGATTTTACTTCAAAAACGTCTTTTGCCATTTATTCGTAAGCACGGGGGTACTGCTATTTTGTACCCAAAAATGCGAATCCACCTAACTGCCCAGGGCCTCGACATATTGAAAGATATTGGGCTCTAATGGAATCAGATCTTCGAAAGAGTAAAAGTATGGTAAGTTTGGGTAATGTGATATAGGCATTTTTGTTTTTTAAATTACTCGTAGTTTTCAAAGCATAGCTGCAATCACTTTATGTATCATGTTTTATTGTTGTATTGTGCAGTATATTATGATTTTGGAGTTCTTTAGAGTCAGCCAAACTTGTGCTATTTCAACAAAATTGAAAAAAAGCAAAAAAAGTTAAAAATAAAATTGGGGGTAATGTGATATACTATATCCAATATCGCAACAAATTGCATTTTCGGCAAAAAGATCATCGTATTATGAAGAAACTTCAGTTTTGGAGTGATTAACATTACTAAAATCGCTTTAACAAAGCTTTAGCTCATTTTTCTTAAAACTGTGACCTTTATATCAAAATGTTGGACCAACAAATTGTTAATAAGGAAAAGCGTTTTAGATTTGGGCCAAAAGACTATCGTGCACAACATTTTGCAGTGCTAGTGGAACATCAAATATTTTCGGTGCCAGAAGTGCACTATATCACATTACTCGAATTTCAGTTTTAAAACAATCAGGTTATTTTTGAAAAACACACTTTAGCAAATAAAAACTTCAATTGATTTATGGTTAGCTAGCAGAATTTACTATTGCGGCTATGATATCAATTTTAGTTAAGGATAGATCCTAACATAAAGTACACGCAAATAAAGTTTTTTTTTCACTGCTAAATCGATTTTACCACACTGAAGGCAGAATAAATAAAGGTGGGCGCTCAAAAACTTGCAGCACGTTTCTTTTTCAGTTACTGTAGTGTTGACGAAAAAATCATTATCGAGAGTTGTTTATTTAAGGAAATATGCTGGTATATCACATTACCCGCCTATATCACATTACCCGAAGTTACTCTACTGCAAAAAATTTCAAAAATTTCAAAAATAAGTGGCGAAGGTCGTACGGTACTGTCGACGAAACAACTGTACAAAACTTAATGAAGGGTCTAAAGAAAAAAGTAAAATATTTTTATACAAAATAAATATTTGTTAATAGTGTAAAGTTATTTATGTTCGTTATACTACTCGATGATTTTGCAATATTTATACTTAATGCAATGTTTTTGTGAGACAAATCTGGAAAATCGTGTTTTTAGCACACAACTTAATCTTGCACATTTTCTTTCGATGAAGTCATTTTAAAAACTATTCAAAATTCTAAACAACAAGTGATGAAGAAATGTAAGACGACAAAGAACTCTTAGACCATTGCATTAGTTACATTTGCTTTTACTGTAATATTTAACGCGACACTCTTTGCTTACTGCAACTCCTTTTTTTCGAGTGCATACCTTAAAACGGTGTTAATAAATTTGTTTTCTCTCATATTGGTTTCAAGAGTTGTTCGTATATAGTTTTTTTTTATAAAATAATCAATTTATGAACCAGCATAATCAATACGTGTGTTAAAATATATTTTCATATCCAATAGCTAAAACTAATTGTCCTTAAAATAACGCTAAAAAACTAAGGTTAAACCATTGAAATCATAAGCCTTCAAGCACTGTTTATGCAGTAAAGTTTACAATGCTTAAACATATGTTGGAATATTTCAGTGAATTCCAAGAATAAAATAAAAAAATACAATTTAATTAATGTTTTTATATGGTAGCATGACTTCTATTCAGTGCTAATTTGAATGCATAAGTACTTATATATCTATTTTTGTAAAGCTAAAAATATTTTCGTTTCTCATTTTTAATTTTGATGCTGAACGCTTACAAAAATTTTCGTGTTTTTTTATATTTTATTTTTAACTTAATTACAGAAAACTGTATTTTTTAAAATAAAAGAAACCAAAAAAATCACCCACCCATTAGCACAGAATTTTTTCTGTCTTAAAAATCTATCTTCAAAGTGCTTTTTTTTTTTTTGAGAGATGGAAAAAAAATATTATTTTTCCATTAACGAGGTTGCATAAGCAGCAGAAAATTTAAATCTTAACATGATTTTAATTTTTTTTATAATTTTATTTTTTTGACTAAAACTAATTTTGCATGTACATTATATCAAGAGTGAATGCACCAATGAAGCCATAGTAAGCTTTCACTTAACTTGCATGCACTACATGTCGTATGATTAACTTTTAATTCAACATATAAAATGCACATCACTCATACGTCCAGTTAAACACACACATCAGTAGCAGCAGCAACAACAACAACAACAGCAGCAGCAGCAGCAACAGTTAAAAATCGTATTACCAACCCATATTAGGCTTGTCATGTGCAAAGCTGCTATTGTGTTCTCATTGCGCTATTTCGATCTTTTTCCTGCTGCGTTTTCGCTCTTGCAGTCACGAAAGTTGGGTAACAAAATCCTGTGCTGTCATGCTATCAAAACACTAAATATAAAAAAAAGGAGAAAATGGAAAAACAGTAAGAAATTTGAACTTTTCGAGTTAAAAATCATTGAGCTCAAAGTTTACAGTCATAATATTTTTGGTTTTTCCTATAATGGACAGTTTTCTACTTGAAAAGAAAACTGAAAGGAGAGTTTATTTCTGTATTTCAATTAACTTGACCTTAAAAAATTTAATTGTTACTTTTTTTAAAAAATTTTGTGACATTTTACGTTATTTGCATGAGATTTTTTTTACAACTGATTTCTTAAAATCAATCACTTTGGGAAGCTAAAATAAAGCATATTTTTGAAGTAAAACATATTGATTAAATGCAATTTCATAATATTTTCGGGAAAGCTTTGGCTAAATAAAATAAAATTTGAAATTTTCACACAAAATTGCATGAAATTATTTTTATTTTTAACTGTATACCATACAGATATCTTGTATGTAGAAAACTCAAACCAAACATATTGAAAATCACAAAATTCTTGAAAAAGTAAAACTAAAGAGTTTGGATAAAATGCATATTATTTTACGGTAGAGATAAAAAATTTTTAAATTTTTATGAAAAATATCATAGTATTTTACAAAAATCGCATGAGATTTTTTTTTTTTTTTTTCACTTCATTTTTGAGAAACGATCATTTTGGGAAACTTAAATAAATCAAGTTTTTAAGTAAAACACATTGGTTCAACGCAATTTCATGATATTTTAAGGAAAACTTTAGCTAAATAAAATAAAAATTTGATATTTTTAAAAACTTGCATGAAAATTTTTATTTTTCTTTAATTATTTAAAGTATCTTGTTTGCAGAAAATTTTATAGAAAATTATAAAATTCTTTCTTTCTTTCTTTCTTTCATGATGGTTTCAAAATTTTGCTTGAGAGTTTGGAAATTTACATATAACTTTACAAATTTAAGCGAAATTTTGAAAATTTAAAAATTTTAAAACTTTTATGATAAATATCATGACATTTTACAAAAATTGCATGAGATTTTATGTTTTTTTTGTCACTTAATTTCTAAAAAATTATCATATAAGGAAGCTTAAATAAATCAAATTTTTAAATAAAGCACATTGATTCAACGCAATGTCATGACAACTTTAGCTATTTATTTACTTTAATTATTAAAGTGTCTAGTTTGCAGAAAATTTCATAGAAAATTACAAAATCCTTCCAAAAATTCTCATGATAGTTTCAAAGTTTTGCTTGAATGTTTGGATATCTGCATATTACTTCAAAAATTTAAGCAAACTTTGAGTGATGTAAAATTTAAAAATTTTATGAAAAATTTCATGATATTTTACAAAAATCGCATGAGATTTACTTTTTTCTTTTTTGCAATTAAATTTTAAATAACATTTTTTTTATGAAAATTAAATTAAATTTTTTAAGTAAAGTGCATAAATTAAATGCAATGATATTTTAGGAAAACTAGCTAGTTAAAAAAAAAATTTTGATATTTTCACAAAACTGCATGAAAACTATCTAGTTTTCATCAATTATTTAAAGTAACTTATTTGAAGAAAATTCAAAGAAAACATATGGAAAATTGCACAAATCTTGCATAAATTTTCATGATATTTTTGAAATTTTTCTTAAGAGTTTGAATAAATCGCATTCCATTTTACAATTTAGAGCAAAGAATGAGTATGGCTGAGCAACTTAGAACCTATAATATATCATGATATTTTAGAAAAATAGCATGCGATTTTTTATACGCTTTTGATTAAGTACTAAGCCAGTTATTTTTAGAATTCTTCCACAAGACACATTCAAAGTTGCAACCATCATTCTTATTAAAAATCTAATGTTATATTAAAAAAATTTTCAAACATTCGCTACTTTTCGGCTTAAAGTTGTAAGTAAACTTAAAAATAAACCAAAAATTTGGAATTTCTACATAAAATCTAATGACAATTTAACAAAATCGCATGAGATTTTATAATACTCAAAATTTTATTCCAATCCACGCATTTTTAGAATATTTTTATAAAGCACATTAAATTGCAACAAACATTTGTATTAAAAATCGCATGCTATATTCAAAATATGTTGCTTTAACAATTGGCTTAGAGATATAAGTAAACTTAAAAGTAAATCAAACATGTTGAAGCTTTATTAAAAATTTCATGACATGTTGTAAAAATCGCATAAAAGTTTTTTTTTTTTTTTGTTCTTTCTTGCCATTATCTTAATATTTTATTCCAAATTTGATGTAAATCCATCAATTATTTCATAAATCATTACTTATTTTTTATAACTAATGATTGAAAGTGTTTATTAAATGAAAAATTATTAAAGAAACCAAAATATCTCACAAAAATGCACAGTTCCTTAGAACTATATCTTAGAACTATAACCCCAATTATAATAAGCATAGTGTTAAGCTAAATATCGGGCATGCATTATATAGCAAAGCCATGTTCTCATTTCCACTAACTGTATATAGGTTTTCTTCTATTTTTTTTTTTTTTTTTTGTTTAATACAACGTATTCGCTTTTATTATGTTGCATACATCATATTTTTTTCCAGTTTGACATCAGCGCTAAAAAAAACTTTCCGCAACAAAAGTCGTGTATATAAACTAAGAAAATATGTTGCTACAGCTATTGTTGCGCTATTGGTGACTTCACTTTCAGCCAAACAAGCGATGAAATAAACTTTTGTGTTCACTTTTGCCATCACCGTCACCATTACCATCAACATCAGCGTCAACATAAAACTTAAAAAAGTTTGAAGAAAAATGAAAACTAAAGGGAAAATTGTAAAAATCCCACCGTTATTATCAATCCCTGCGTTTCAGCGTTTAATGCTGCTTTTGTCCTTTTTGTGAATTGTTAGCGGCGGAGCGCATTGCTACTGTTGCTGTTGCTACATACTACTTTTCTGACAGTTTCTAGCGTGGCGTTACTTTCTTTTGAAAGTCTTTGCTACTGTTTCTTTACCTTGTTGTGCCACCGTCCACGTTTTTCAAGTCCTTTCACATATTGTGCTTATGAAGGCCGCACCCGCTACACTCTTGAAGCGCTCGCTGTTTGGAGCGGTAAGCACGTTCTATAATTCTACACTTTTCGAAACATTTTGATTTTGTTCTTTTTTAGGCTATGCCTTAAAAGTGAGTAAAGGAAAAAGCCTTTACCTGACTTCACTTACGGTTGCTTGTATTGAAGGTCTTTGAAAAACTACACAGTGCTTTGTGGCAGGAGACAAAAAGTATAGTTTCTGTATGTATAGTATGAGATTTTTGAATAGAAGAGTTATAAGTATAATATACTTAGTATATGCACAAAACATACCTCAAAAAGAGCGTTAAATTAAACTGTTTTTGTCAAAAATTCTTGATATTTTTCAGAACAGCTCTTTATTTTGGAAACATAATCCTTGTCTTAAGAATTTCATATACTGTGCAATGCTATAAAAACTACTGATTTTGCGTAAAAACAAACTTTAACGTCACTTTTTGTATTGGACTTGTTAAAAGCAAGTTTTTTTTTTTTCTTTAAAAGTGGCACCACCCCATGTTGTCCTTTTTGCGCTACACTTATTCTCCCCATTTCGCCAGTTTGAGGTGCATTGGAAGGAAGTTAGTTTTTAAAGTTTTCTTGCAATGATTATAGTTTTCTTGTCCTTGTTCGTTGGTGTTGTTGTTATTGCTATTGCATTTTAGCTAAAATGCCAACATTTATCTTATGGCTGAGATAAATTATGCCACGCTACGTGTTACATAACTTAAGTCACAGGGATTTTTTCTTACAATCTTGTTGTTGTGTTGTTGTTTGCGTAAAGTTTGCTTAATCTCGTTTTTATTAAAAACACATTTTCTGTTGCATGGTGTTATGTTGCTATACTATGTGTACACTGTGTGCACTTTTTGAGCTGTTGACATTAGTTGCAAACGACGTGGTCAGCTGTAATCCAAGGCTGAAAGCATTAGGGTAATTTAGCTTTTTACGATGATGTTTAGCTTGTTGTTGTTATTGTTGATGCAGCTGCTTTTAATTTAAATTTGAAATTTTAAGAAAGTTGATGTTATTTCGAGAATGAGAGTTTAACACCATTTTTCAAGATTTTTCAAAAATGTTTAAATATTTTTGTTTTGATTTGGATTTATTTTTGAAAAAGGATTACCCTTACACATACGAACATTCATAAATAACGTAATAGTACACGCATAAACGTGTAAGCTTTAATGTAAACAACATGACGTATGAGTAACCATTAATTAGTTTCGTTGATGTTGCACTAATTTGAAAAATAGACAACTGAACTTTAACTTCCCCATTATATAGGGTACAAGAAACTTTTTAGTTTTTATCAACATAACTAACAAGCTACGCTCCACAATCTAAACAAGGGCAAAATTTATACCACAACATTAAACACAAATACAAAAATAACAAAATTTGAGCATAAATTCACATACATAATAAATATTTACTACATACTACACTCAAGTAGACAACAATAAACCTGCCGTCGCTAACACCAACATTCACATTGTTGAGTGTTAAGCAGCAGCAGCAACAGCAGCAGAAAAAGTTCACTGCAGCATTCACCGCCATTAATCATTAATCTTATCAAATTGCACATAAATAAGAAGAAGTTGAAGAGGAAGAAATAGAAAGCTTCTTTTTTTTAAGCTCCAACTTACCCACTTCATGTTACCACCTTTGCACTGCAGTAGCGGTAATAGAAAAAAGGAACGCTTCAAAAGTAGTAAGACAGTGGGAAAAAAATATTTAAAATCATATTTTCATTATAGTATGATAGGTCTCTTTCAGCTCAGCTTTGCTATTTCAACTTAAGCTCTTTCCACTTCTCAAATTCGTCTTTTTAAAGAACGTCGAAAATTTTCTCTATATGTCCCTACTGTGCACTGTCTTGTCTCCAAACTTTTCGGGTCTTTTTTCTTATGAATATTATTTTGTATTGTCATTGTTGCTAGTAACCAAATAAGAAACACAATTCTTGCCAACGCTGATAAAATTGAATGCAAAACCTTTGAAAATGTTCTGCAAAAATTTTGCCGATGATGTCAGTAAATAAGAAATGCCCAAGACGGAAATAAATGCAACCAACATAGGGACGGACGTTGTACCTTGTTGAGGTAACTAGCTGTTGGTTAAAATGCCGTTTAAAATTTATGAGTGAACACAAAAACACCAATTTTATTTTTATATGCATGAAAAATTTTATTTTGTACACACGGTGTAAACGTTAAGGTAACAAAACTTCTAGAAGGTGATAGTAAAAGCTTACACTAACAAAAACACTAGTAATAGTTATACCTTTTGCATGGCCAAAAAAAAATATACCCTACCCTGCAGTATTTTGAAAATTTTGCCAAACCTTCTTGACTGAATTTCCTCAGTTTTTGCTCAGATCTTGCACTAACTATTCCAAGTTAAACGTTTCTGAGAAAACTTTTCGTTGAAAAAATTTTAGCCACTTATACTAATGTATCTTCTAATGGTGGAACTAAGTAGTTCAGAAGGTTAAGAAGGATTTTGGAAGTTCTGGATCTTTAAACTGGAACTTTTTGATGTTTTTTCTATTTTTTGACTTTGGCGAGCATTTTGGATTAGAAAAGGTCTACTTAATAACCTTTTTTATAATTTTTTTTTTAATTTGAGATCAGAAAAAAATATTTTCCAAGTAAATTCCGGTAGAATTTTTAAAACATATAATTATCTGACAAAATTACTGACGTTTTTCAAAAAACTGAAGTTTGGCTTATGGCCGAAATTCGACCATTTGAATTTGGCACTATTTTAAAAAAGAAAACCCTGTTCACTACTCTTCCTAAAAACATTTCATACAAAAAAAATCAAGCGAGGTATGGAAGAAGCAGAAGCTGACGCTAATTAGCAAAGAAAAAGGCAATCCTGAAAATGCTGGAGCATACCGTCCTCTGTGTATGTTAGGCAGCAGTGGAAAATTGCTTGAAAGGCTCATAAAACCACGCCTGATCGCAGCCGGTAGCTTTTCGGATAGAGAGCATGGGTTAAGATCCGCGAAGTCTACACTAGCGGCTATACAAGACGTAGTACATAGCGTAGTATCAGCAAAGACAGGAAATCATCACTCCAGACGATTTGTACTGCTTGTGAGCCTATATGTGCAAAACGCCTTTAACAGCGCGAAGTGGATGGATTTGATCGATGCACCCTGAAACAGGTCCACAGTACCAATGTACTTAATAAACATGTTATGCAGCTACCTGAAAAATAGAGAACTTATATATGACACCTGTGAAGGCCAGAAAAGAAAAGAAGCTAGGTAAGGCATTGCACAGGGTTGCATTCGAGGACCTGACTTGTAAAATATAAGCTATAATGGGATCTTGGTGGCTAAATGAACATGGCCAAAAATTTGCTACAGAAAAAATAGAACCACTTCCTCAGGGAAAACACAATCACCACACAGAGAGCTGTCAACTACCTTGGCGTAAGACTAGACTTACGGTTAACATATTGGGCATAAATCCGACATGTGGCAAATAAAGCAGACAAGGCAAATGCTTTAATCAGCAGATTAATGGCAAATATAGCTGGCCCAACTCAGAGCAAAAGATACCTGCTTATGACAACGATAAACACCATCCTTCTATATAGAGCTGTGAGCAGACGCACTCAAAGCAGAATGTCGAAGAAAGGTGCTGGCATCAGCGCAAAGAACAGCAGCCCTCAGGGCAGCCTCGGCATATCGCACGGTGTCCGAGCCAGCTGTGCTCGTTATATGTGGAAATGCCCCAATAGATATACTGGCTCAAGAGCAAAAGAAAGCGCTGGAAATCAAAACAACAGAGCTCACCTCTAGATCAAACACAGCAATAGAAAGAGAGATGTCAGCATGAAAACCGAGAAAGGTGGACTGCTTTAATCATACAACTCTTAGACATGTGGGTAAATAGCAGTTTTGGTGAAGTCAACTTTAACCACACACAGATGTCGTCTGGACACGGCTACTTTCGGAAATATTTGCATACAATCGCTAAAGTGCAAGAGTTTTCAAGCTTATACGGCGATTCGCAAGTAGACGACGCTGACCACACATCTTTTCAGTGGATGCGTTAGTTAGACAACCAAAGAAGGTATGCGACAGGTGAAGAGGCTGATCGATCCAAAACAAGTTAAGGCTGAAGCTGTTCTAAATCTCAGCAGAAAAGATATAAAAACGTACAGTGAAATAATGACAGGTCACTGTAAACTTAATTATCACCTAAAAAAGATGGGTTTGGTAGACGATGACTCCTGTAGACTCTGCTTAGAGGACTTGGAAACAGCAGAGCATGTGCTATGTGCATGCCCTGCTGCGTTTAGACGCAGAATTAAGTATCTAGGAGCTGAGATTTTAGATCCAGGAGACATAGGTAAAATTAATCCCATAGCAGTAACAAGATTTATAGATAGTCTGGAACTGTTTTGATTAGGGAAAGAGGCTGTACAAAAGATCTTTCAGGTCGCAGTACAATCTAGAGCCTTTAAAATAATAATAATAATAGTTAGACAAGCAAAAAAGCCCAGAAGACATCTTGGACAGCATAACACCTGAAAACATTATAAATAAGGTGACTAACAGCAAACAAAACTGGCGATAGATAGCCACATTTGTCAGGAAGATCCTCAGAATGAATAAAATTGATCTGGACAGCTGAAAAACGACAAAGCCATAACGGCAAATCGCAAAAAAAAAAATAGTGATCCTGGATGCAAAAGAGTGAGCATCTTTTACAAATAGATAAAAGGCCTCTCTATCCCGAAGTAATACAATCGAAGTTCCGGGGTAGAAAATGGACTTTTTGATGATGAGGGGGAAATTTTTGAGTGGATAGCACAGTCCAGCAAATACACATTGGATGACGGTCCTTTGAAATGCTTGGGTATTCCAAAGATGCCTTCAGCATTTTGCAACCTCCTCACCCACAAAAAAAAAATAAAAAATGGAATTCCAAAAAAAAATAAAAATTAAATGATCGCCAAAGTCAAAAAATCAGAAAAAAATTGTAAATTTCAGAAGTTTGTGAAATCCTTTTAATCTCTTTAAATTTATTCCGTCGTTAGAAAACTCATACAATGGCTGAAAGTTTTCAATCCAAAAGTTTTCTCAAAAGCGTTAGGGTGAAGCAAGAACAATTTTTTAAAACAGGTCAGGAAGTTAGTTTGTTTTCCATAACTCCTAAAGGGCACAATGTTTGAACCCAACCTACCTCCCACACAATTTTTTGTTAGTCTAAGTCTCCTCTATCACTGCACAGTAGCTTTGTTAACTTAACGTTAACACCCTGTATATAGAATTTAGTTTTAGACTTGAAAAAATATTGCTGTATATGGCTAAGACTTACAAGCATTCATCTAGAGAAGTTGCTGAATACGTCAAACTTTATGCGGGTCTTTTGGAGCTTAACTCATAAGGCCGTTCAAAGGCAGTGCATACATTTTTCTGCTTAGAAGTATAATTTGAAGCTTCGAAAAAAAATTTAATTGAAATTTACTTTAGAAAATCCTTTTCAATGCTGAAATTTATTTAATTCAAATTTAACGAGTTCAGCGCTGCCGCAAATTTCAAAGCTTAAATGGCTACAAATATTAAACGCAATTTTTTTATAGGTTGGTATATAATTTAATATTTTTTTTCAATCTAAAATACCTAAACTCTACATAAGTACATACATAATATATGTAGTATCTACATTCATTATATTTTCTTTACAGAAGATTAGGCAATTGTTGCTTTGCAGCTGGTAATCAAAAAGAAAAAAAAGAACACTGATGAGATGACACCCACTTGCGGATGGATGCAGGAAGAAACACCTGAAAGGGAAGCAAAGTAGAACTTTTTATCAACAACATCAGTCGAACGCAGACACACACATACACGCTCATGAACAATGCATGCACTGATGTGTTATAAATGTGCGTGTGGCTGTGCACACATGATATTATTTCAATTTTAAATTGTCTTTTGATATACAAGCGTAAAAAACAAAAGGAACGAAAAAGTAAATTACGAAATTAAAGACAATATAAGTGAAGGAAAAGACAACAACAACGTAAATTGATTAAATTACAATTTGCATGTTTGGCGGAGAAGTAAGTACCTACTATATTTCAAGAGTAAGTGTTTTGGATAAGACCTTTTTGCTTTTATTAAATTTCTTAGATTTTCTGCAAACACGCAGCAATGAATTTCGAGAAAATATTTTTGATGCGCAAAATCAGCCCACTGTGTATTTATTTTCCTCTTAAGTATTTTAGCTATTTTAAGAAAACACTTCTTTGAATCATTAGATTTTAGAACTTAATACTGAGTCAATCTTTGCGTAATCGATAAAAATTTGGGTGTACATTTCCAATTCTTAAGAAAATTGGTGAAAAGTTAGTATTTGACATACATATAACTGTAGTAAAATGATTTCTAAAATTCCGACCATATGAAGTCCGATCCAAATTTTAGATAATCATATGTTTGAAAATTCAGAACTCCTCGCCTTTTTATCCAATTTTGATGAAATTATCAGAGTTAGTGCAGAAAAATATGAGCTTTTGAAAGAAGATTACACTTAACAAAAATGTATGTTAGGTTTTAAAAAAGCTTCTTTTTTTAAGCCAATTTGGAGCTTGGTGCACCCTTTTTATTTATTTTTTTTTTTTTGAAATATTTTTATTTAAAAGTCAATTTTATTATTATTATTGACCGATCTTTAAAATTGTGGTTTCTTTTACGATTATCAAGTTATGAATTTTTTAAGTTGTTTAATGTTGGGCGCCACCATTTAGGGTTGCCACCGTTAGGACGTTATTTTTTTTCGACAGCCCCTAGTAAAATTTTTTTAGAATATTTTTGTAAAATACACCTAATTCGGTTTTTACACGGTAGATTGTATGTATGTATGTTTTCTCCTTTAACTCCTAGGAGGAGCATAGGGCCAATATGAAATCTCTCCATTTGTCACGATCCCTTGTGATGACTTTAATCTCTTGCCACGACTTTCCAGATTCTTGGATTTCCTTTTCCAGCGACCTCTTCCAGTTGGTTTTGGGTCTACCAAGTGCTCTACTACCTTGATGATTCCACTTAAGAGCCTGGCGACAAACTTCGTTGTGTGGTTTCCGGAGAGTGTGACCAATCCATCCCCATTTGCGCAGCTTGACCTCGAGTGCTATAGCCCTCTGATTGCATTTTTGATGTAGCTCGGCATTTGATATAGTGCGAGGCCACCAAATCTTAAGTATGCGCCTTAAGCATTTGTTGACGAATACTTGCAGCTTGTTCGTTAGTTGTTCAGTAACAAGCCACGTTTTGTACCCATATAACAAAGCCGATTTCACATTCGAATCAAAAATGCGTACTCTCGTTTTGGTGGATATAACGGATGAAGACCATATTTTGTTCAGTTAGGCAAACGCGCCTTTTGTTTTTGCTATTCTTAAGTTGATATCCTCTTTTGCTCCACCATCCATGGAGATAATGCTGCCTAAATACGTGAAGCCATCGACGCGTCGAATGTCATCACTGCCAGCTCTAAAGTTGATGTCATTGCTTGCGTTTAGCTTCATGCTTTTAGTCTTGGATACGTTGATTTTTAGGCCGGCCTTTTGTGATTCCAAGACAAGGTCTTCAATTTTGCTTTGCATATCTGAATGTTTGGACGATAAGAGGCAGATGTCGTCAGCGTTGTCGAGATCTTCCAGATGTTCGGTAAAATTTCATTGGATACCCCTTTTGGCCTTATTAAGAGCTTTATCTAGGATATCATCAAGAACGATAAGGAAGAGTGATGGTGATAGTAAACACCCCTGCCGTACGCCTGAATTAGTGGTGAATGTCGGTGACAACAACCCATTGTGTAACACACTGCATTTAAAGCCTTCATATTGTGCACGTACTAAGTTTATGGCCTTTGCGGCAATACCTCTTCGCTGCAGTGAGACCCAAATGTTTTTTCGGGAGACACTGTCGATGGCAGTGCTATAGTCTACGAAGACAAGTTGAAGTGCAGTACGCCACTCGCACGATTGTTCGACAATTATTCTGAGGATGTTGATTTGATCCACGCATGATCGGTTTCGCCGGATTCCTGCTTGCTGCTTTCGAATGGCCGAATCAAGTTTTTCGTTTACCTTATTCAGAAGCACATTCGTCAATACTTTTGATGGTACTGAGAGCAAGGTAATGCCTCTATAGTTTCGGCACTCGCTTAGGTCACCTTTTTCCGGCAATTTGACTAACATGCCATGTAGCCAATCTTCTGGCAAACGCTCTTCGCTCCAGATTTTAGTGAGCAGAGGAGAATCGGTAGATTGGTTCCAGAAATAACCATGTAAAAAAAGCGTGTAAAAAAAGACATTAATCGTATACAAAAATAAGTGATTGGTTCCTTATCTTTAAAACCTATTAAAATTAGTGAAAACAAGGATTTTTTAAGAACAAGTATTAATGTTTATTTTATTAAATCATATATATAATGTGTTTTTACACAAGCATAAGTATTAAAGAAAAAAAAATATATGCACTCTTATATCAAAAGTAATGTACCAAATTAAATGTATGACAAATTCAGGAACTAAAAAAAATCCAATAAAATAGCTATGTTGTTAACAAAAAAATAGGTTATTCAATTTTTAAGGTAAGAAAAAACTAAAATGATAATCATAAATACAGGAACATCAATTTAATTGCTATCATCATCAGTTACTAGCATTCGCTTGCTTCGAATGGGCAAAAAATCACTATCATCGCTGGAATAATTTTGAACTGGACTTTCTCTTGCTCGTTCGGCATCTACATTTTTATCAGTGAACTCTGTTATGAGCCGTTGTTTGCCAATTGTTGCTACCTCTTTGTAAAATTCTTTGTAATGAGCCATACACAAATTCACTAACGTTGGAATTGTGCAGCTCTTTCGACATTGGGATCGTTTGTGACGAAATGGTATACTAATTTATTTGCAAATTGAAGTCCTTCTTGAATTAAATTTGCGGTCAGTTCAACAGATTCTTCTTCACTATCACTGCTTTCTGTAGATTTAGCGTTCTCTGAGGCAAAATGTAACATTTCATCTTCGCTAAGACCTTTATCAATCAGCAGTTCATCAATGTCATCAAATACCAAGTCATCAAAACCATCACCACCAACTGCGTGTGCCAAAGTAATAATATTGGAATATTCGTTTTGTATTTGAATCCACATGATTATTTCTTTTAACACATTCAGGCCAAATTGCTCTCCATCATGCGTTTAAGGTGGATGGTCGTATTTCTGATAATGCTAAAGCAACATGTGTTACGCAATCTTTAATAGAAAACTTTTTCCAGGCATCAATAACTGTAAGAGTTTTATCCTTATCCAAAGTGTCCAATATGTATTGGAATGTTCGTTTGATATAGTAAGTTTTAAATGTTGCGATAATTCTCTGGTCCAGTGGTTGAATTAGAGATGTGGTATTCGGTGGCAGAAACACAACTTGTACATTTTTGTGTTCCAAATGAGGATGCCTGGGTGCATTGTCTACCAGCAGATGAACTTTAAACTCTAAGTCTTTTTCATTCATATATTTTTTAGTTTCTGGCACAAAATATTTAGTGAACCATTTTGTGAAAACTGTAGTTGTCACCCATGCTTTTTTATAGGCCATCCAATTGACCGGCAATGCATGAAAATTGACACCTTTCATTGCCCGAGGGTTATGTGCCCGATTGATAAGCAGGGGCTTTAACATCCGATCTCCAGAAGCGTTACTGCAAAATAAAAATGTGACTCGGTCTTTTGCAGCTTTAAAACCACCAGCAGAAGTCTTTTGCGATTTGGCCACATATGCTCTTCCCGGCCTTTTTTTTCAAAAAAAAAACAGTTTCGTCTGAATTAAAAACTTGATCTGGACTGTATGCACCATCAGCAATTATTTTCTTAAGTTTTGATGAAAATTCTTTGGCAGCTTTCATATCTCCAGAAGCTATCTCACCCTTGATTTTTATGTTATAAAGCGCATGCCTTTTTAGAAATCCTGTTAGCCATCCTTTGCTTGCAGAAAATAAGTAGCTCTTCTCAGGAGTTGATTGTGTACAGGTAGACGGTTGTTCGTCTTTTCTCATGTTTTAAAACCTTAATGCTTGCTGTTTGATATTGTTTCCGTCTACGGGAATCCGTTTTTGTGCATTGTCCTAAAGCCATATTATGAGTGCTTTTTCCATTTTTTCTTCAAAAGCATTTCTAGTGTATGATGAATACTTAACAAATAGATTCGTTTCAGTTATCACCGATTGTCTAATTGAAATTTCATTTTTTTATAGTTCTAACTGTGGCTTCGTTTAATTTAAACATTTTGCCAACAAATGTTGAGCCTTCTCCATTTCGAAGGCGATCCAAAATTTCAATTTTGGTTTCCAAAGAAATGGCTTTACGTTTTAGTTTTGTATTTGTAGTTTCCGACATTTTCTTTTAGGGATAAATAAAATATTTAACAAAATATAAAAAAATATAAATGAGCCGTTTATTTTGAAAGTGGCATAAGTCCATTTCGGGGCAAAAGTATGTTCCGTAATAAACAGTTTTTTGCCCGATTCTATTTTTTAAACATAACGTTATTAATTTCACACAATGTGGAAAACTTTTTGTACAGACAGAATTCAATTTTATTCTTTCTGAACAAAATGCAAGCTAATTCATATTGGGCCTTATCGTAAATCTGAAGGGAGTTCCATTCTCTCCCTCCCGGGGAAGGAGCACTGGAAGTAGTGAATATTTCATGAATGGAAACTCCCCTTCCTGCAGGGATACTTTTTTTATTTTAATATCGTTGACATTTTCAGAAATAACCAGTTTGCAACGCTGTGTTTTTCCAAGAGCGTTGACATTTTACACAAAAACAACATCTGGCAACGCTGAGTCTTTCCCATATCTTTGACATTTTGCGCAAACAACCTGTCTGAACGCTGATTTTTTCCAATTTCGTAGAAATTTTGCACAAAAAAAAACATGTGGCAACGCTTATTTCCATAAATCATTGACAGTTTTTTCCATTTTCCACTGGATTTTGACAGCTGACTTAAAAAAAAGATAAACAAGAAACAGCAATTGCAAAAGAAGAAAAAGAAGCAATTGCAGCAGTGAAATTGAAGTTAATGCTTTGCTTTTTAAAGTAAAAAATGTCTTTAATCATTTTTGTGGATTTGGAAAATCAAAAGTTTGCACCAAAAAAGAAAAAAAAAAATTTGAGTGAAAAGTAGTTTTAGCAGAACCAGTATAAGTTGGAAACGCTTGGATGAATATTAAAAACTTTAGTGTCATATGAAAGCTATTTCAATAAGCTTTAAAATTGTTGTACTAAAGTTTTTAATTTGTCAAACGTTATTTATAATTATTCATTTATACATTAGTACTCCCTAGCAAAAAGTTGAGGAGCAAATTTATCAAATTAAAGTGAAAAAACTCGCTCCCATCTTATTGGCGATTACATAATTTTTCCAGTGAATTTTCCCTTTCCACGAATTTTTTTTTGCGATTGCAAACCAGGGAGTTTGCGAATAAATTCTCGAGAATTTTTATTTTCGATAAGGCCCATTATAATCGTGTAAGAATATTTTTTTAAAAATTATTTTCAAACCGTGTTAAATCAAAACCGTGTAAAAACAGAATTAGGTATATTTTATAAAATATCTATATGCCTCCCTATATATGTATTTTTGGAACGATTCTAAGCAATTTTGTCTTATGCACTTTTTTCGTGAGACGCCTTGGTTTTGAATAAATTTCCGACCGCATAAAAAAATGTGGCCATATTTCCGTCAATTTTTGACATGAGAAATTTTGAAAGGAACCATTTTAAATAAAATTTCATCTACTTTTTTTATATTATGTAATGTTTTTACCTACACATCTCTGACCCTAAAAGGATATGTGCAAAAGAGTAAGAAAACAAGAATTATTTTTTTTTTGCTTTTTTTTTTTTTTTGTTAAAAAATTTTTTGGGTGAAATGTTTTTTTTTTTTAAATTTTTTGAATAAGCTATTTCGATGTCAAATTTAATTCTCTTTAAAATGTTTTTAAAAAAAATTTCGAAGTTTTACTTCGTTCGCTAAATATTTTGAAAAAATTGAAAAGGGTGCATATCCACCCCCCCCCCCCCCCTCACTCCGCCTTCGACCCATTAATTTAATAATACTCCGCGGTTTTTTCATCTTTAATGACCAATTGACCGATTTCTGTAATAAAAACCCGTGAACATCGTATTCCTTTTTAGCATATTTTTTTACGACCTAACTAGCCCAAGGGTGTCAGCGTAGAACAAAAGTGAGCCATTTTTGGCTCAACCAACAACATCAATATTTCCGAACAACAATCACAGAAATAATTTTTGTTGTTTTTTTTTTCACGCTTGTCAAAATTTTGCGTTTTTGTTGCTTTGTTTGCGTACACACAAAATCGAACTCGAACCAACATAAAACAACAACAATGACTACGTTGCATAAAAAACAAAAACGACAAACAATATACTTATGTATTAATGCGTTGACGCGCAGTTGCAAAAATGAAAGTCTTTTACACACTAACGCCTGAACGTTCAATGAGAATATTTCCAGTGCAAAATTTTTGCCAATGTGTTTGTTGTTTTACAAATGTCAAACTTTCGCAAACCGTACTCTTGCAACGACGCAAGAGCATTGCGGATCAACGCGTGAATACCCCTACTTTTTGTATGTGTTCTTAGAAATTTTAAAAATTGTTGAAATATACCTAATTGTTGTTGTAAACGAGGCATGAAAAAACAACAAAAAATTGTTTTTGTGATTGTTGTAATTTAAATTTGAAGTTGTTGTAAAAGCAAAAATTTTGAGCTGACTGCGCTGCATGCGCTTGGCTGAGTGATTTGAAAACGCAGACACCCTTCAACTAGACTAGACTTGAAGTAGCGATGCCTTTGATTTTTTGGCAGTCTACAGTAAACCATTGCACAGTTACTGCCTGTGCAGTATTCAAAGAAGCACAGTTATCATTTTTGCTGTTACTGTTGTTTTTATTTTACTTTAAGGGGGGCTTCTCATGTAACACGTCACAAAGTAGTTGTTTTTCGGGATTTTTTTTCACTCGGAAAATAAAAACACACACAAATAATTTATCGCATATATTTAAGAACATGTTTGAACTATAAAAAAAGCATTTTTTCAAAAACTAAAATGAGAAAATGGCAGACTTGTTAAATGTCGCGTGTGGCGTGACGCGGCTGACAGATTTATCGCGGTACATTGTGGAGCCCAAAGTTTTTATCTGAAACATAAAACAAAATTTTTTTATAATTCAGCAGGGTTCTCCTGAGTGCATGAATGTTTGCAACTCCAAAAAATTCGATTCTATAATATTGAAGTCACGTCTTGAAAAAAAAGTGCTATTTTTTGGTAATTTTTTGTCGCTAAATGGGGCTAAAAAGTGTATAAAATACCTTTTTTTCCGCAATTTCAGACATTCATGCACTCGTTCAATTTATAATCTGCAAAACACTTTTTAGAAATCAAAAATCGGTTAAGTAGTTTTTTCGCAATCGTGTACCGCGATTTTAAAACCATAGTTTTGAGAAAAAACGATTTAAAGTTTGAGTTCGCACACAAAGCGTTGAGTCATGAAACTTTGGAAATATACTCCCAAGACGTTATTCTATCAACCTATGAAAAAAAAAATCGATTTTTTGAAAATTTTGCATGAGAAGCCCTCTTAAAAGACGGATACGCTACTTCTGGGCAGCACACCATGGACGGTTGTTTGGTTTCTGGGTCGTACTTATAAAACCAAGCTCCATCACTTGTTACGATTTTATTGTAGTTGCTAGATCGTCCACTTCCAAATTCTTTGATAAATATTGACATTTAACTTCAAATCGTCAACAATCATTTCTTAAGTCTTTCGTGGACCTCCGTCAACTTTAGCCTTGCACAGGGCCACATAACTCTCAGAAAACTGTTCAGTCTGGAATTTTTGAAATAACATTCAGACAGTCTGAACAGCTGGTGCATTCATTTTATATACAGTTTGATATTCATTGAAATATTTTTTGTCTTGAGTTGACCCCAAAACTGACGAACTTCTTGCTGTGTTGGTTTCGAACCTTCTTTCAACTTTTCATCAGTTATTTTACATTTTTTCATCCACATACATTGCGGTCGATCATTTTGAAATTAATTACAATAATAAAATAAATAAATAAATACACAGGACCACAAAAAAAAAAGTCCTGTAGTAGAAAGTTGAGTTACCATACGGTATGGTTTTCAATGTGCTAAAAACGAATCCGAGGTCAGAATTTAGCCATCACCATCAGATTTTGAGATATCCTTGATTAAAGTTGCAAGAGGCACTGTTTTCAGGCTTATGGTGCAGTTCCAGGAAACGATGTAGTTCCATATTTTCAATGGAATCGAATAGCCATAATCTTCCTTATAAAACTATGCATTCTAATTTTTTCAATTGGACTTTTACTTCCCGAGATATCATCGTTTGAAGTAAACGTATATCAACCCCCATATAAAGCACTACATTATATTTGTAGCGTAAAATCCATTAAACATATAAAAATTATAACCCTTTACTTCAAAGTAAGATAACTCTGAAAGTAAGACTCCAATCGGAAAAGTTTGAAGCCATAGTTTTATAAGGAAGATTGTGGCTATTCGATGTCGTTGAAAAAATGGAACTAACACATTTCCTGGAACTGCACCATAAGCCTGAAAACACTGCTGTCTGCAACTTTAAGCAGGGATATCTCAAAATCTGAGGGTGATGGCTAAATTCTGACCTCGGATTCGTTTTTAGAACATTGAAAACCATACCGTATGGTACCTCAAATTTCTACTACAGGACTTTTTTTTTGGTCCTGTGATATCATTAGACAATTGTGAATCTTTCTTCATCTGTGACTTTATGATTTGTTGCAGTCATCAGAAGACCTCAAAAGGGCACTCAGAAAACTTCAATCTTAAATCATATATGTATGTATGTAAGCTGTCGTTATTTTTGTGATACATAATGCATCCGTTTTGTGTACACACAATATTCTGATGTCATATTTTTGATATGAAATTTAAACAAACAAGGATTTTTTCTCTTAAATTGTTGCTCTGTCACTTTTATCGCTTGTTGTTGCCTTCAGCTGCAACAACTTACAGGACTTCAACTATTTATTGTCAACTTTTTCCTCACTCACTCGCTGGCTGGGTTCGTCAACATTTTATTTATAAATTTTTGTATATTTTTTTTTTTTTTTTTTTTTTTGTATTTTTTATCAGATCAGACTTCTTTCAACTTTTACCTTCATATTGCGTCGCATCTTTCATTGTGATTTAATATTTTATTCATTTTTCCAGTCTGTTGGTGAAATTTTTTCATTTATTTCGTTAAAATGTTATTTTTCTGGTGACCTGCAGTGTGTTCAGCAATGGACGTCGTGCAACATTTCATAAAATGTTTTTAAGAATTTCAACATTTTTCTACATTTTAACTTGTAATTGTTTTTACTCGTATGTTGAAAAAAGGAAAAAAAAATTATTTCATTAAAAATACTTGGAAAATTTCATATATCTGAAAAAGTTGAAAAATGCTGACCGTAAAATATATCGAATGTTTTTTTTATTCAGAGGTATAGAATTTTCTAGAGCGAAAGCTTTCAGAATAAATACATGTGCTTGACACTTATGTTCAATAGAAAGGGTCGAAATTCAGATTTATCACGAAACCGACTCAGAAAAAAAAATGGCTTAAAAACGATATCTGCATAATTTTATTTTTTTTTTCATTCCGAGAAAAACCTTCAGAATGGACCTTCAGTAGAATCAAAAGTGCTATGTTGGTTTTTCTCGGAATGAAATAACAAAAAATGTTGCGGGTATCGTTTTTAAGAGTCCTTCTAACTTTTGAGTCGGTTTCAGAATAATTTTTCTGTGCTTCATACAAAATCAAACCGGTCTTATGTTTAATATACCTTGGCAAATTACCATACAAAGGCTTGAACTGAAACAACGTTTACAAAATGCTGAAATGTATTTTCAAAATGGGCTTAAAACCAATTTCAAATTGAACCGCATTTTCACAGTGAAATCGTCTTCAGCGATGAGGCACAATTCTAACTTTATAAATACGCAAATATACAAATTTGCCATATTTTGAGTGAGAAGAAACCTGAAGAGACTCTCCAAACTTCCTAACATATAGAAAAAAGTTATTGACTGGTGTGGTTTGCATGCTGTAAGCATGATTGGTCCATACTTTTTTAAAACTAAAGCGACAAAGTTGCCGCCAATGGTGAACGTCAGAGGTAAACAATTTTTGGTGCCCCACTTTAATATCAACCGTCTTACTGTTCAATGGTTTCACCAGGATGATGCAACAAGCCATATAGCGCATGAAACTAGCCTTTTATTGGAACAAACTTTAAGTGACCGTATCTTATCCAGAAATTGGCCTGTAAACTGGCTAGCTAGATCATATGATTTAACTCTCTTTGACTACTTCTTGTGTGGTATGCTATGATTGACTAAATGAAAACATATTATAAAGCAACATCTTACGCGAAACTATGCAACTCATTTTTTTAACAAATTATGTTAAATTTCACAATATGCAAAAGCGATATCATAATATGAACTGTAAGAAATGATAAAACTTAGTTTCTTTGTGATAGAAAGTTTACCAAAAAATGTGAAATTGATGGTACTAAGTTAAAAAGATGATATAAGTACGTTAGTCAAAATACCACCTCCAGAGTTAATGCAAACTATTGAATGTTTTAATTAATTTTATGTTATTCGCTAATTATCTATCTGTTTATAACGTAAATGTCAAATTATAATGACATTTAAATGAATTATGACGCATTTACACTATGACATTATTTTTGTCTAATAGGTAGAAAGTTTATTTTCAAGTGTAACCGAAGAATATTAATTTAAATTGAAAGATTTCATTTGTTTACTGATCTGATATGTTGATTGTGGTTGCTTCTACTGTTGTTCTTTTTGTTGTTGTTTTTGTTGTTGCTGCTGTTGTTGTTATTGTTGTTGTTGCTTTAATGCTCTTGTTATTGCAGCGGTTATTCTTGTTGTTATTGTTCTTGTTCTTGTAAAATTTCCGGTCAATACAAGCGCACAAGTAGTCATACTTCATATACTCGTATAAGAATAATTTAAAACCACATACACAAATGTCTTCGTAAGTATTTGTTTGTATAGCACTATTTCATCGGTATCTTTACATGTGCGCCATACACATGTGCATTTGTGCTTGTATGCTTGTGTACGTGTGTGTACATGTGAAATTGTCTGTGAAGTGTTGTTCATTCAATTTTTTCCATCTGTTTTGGTTGTCTGCTTAAAACAACTGAAAATCAGTTTCCTGCTTGGTACAGAAACAATAAATTACACAACCGCAGATACTCAACGCATACAATTACATATAATGTAGTAGTAGTAGGTACAGTGTTGTGCAGTAAATATGCAATAGCAGCATAAGAATCTGCGATTTTCCACTACTGGCTTATATGGTTAGTTAACAGGGTAATGTGTTGGTTAAATTGTTAAATTACACAATCCTGAAAAAGTTAAAAAGGTATGAAATGAGAGTAGGTGATTTTTATAGATTGCTGAATCCGAATATGGCCTCTGATTTGCTCCACTACGTCTGAGATCCGAGTTATCATTTATTTAAAGTGCGAGAAACGCTATTTTCAGACATATGGCGTACATCCTAAAAAAAGTCTAGTTCACTTTTGACAGCGGCATTGAGCAGCCCTGAGCTTCCGATCGATTGAAGTAAAGGTATCGCTAATCCCTGTAAAGGACTATATTCAATTTGTATACCTTTACTTCAATGGACGATATCTCAGAAACTAATGATCCAATTGGAAAAGTTAAAAGTGAGCTTTAAAGTGGAAGCTCAGGGCTATTTAATGCCGCTGTCAAAAGTGAACTAGACTTCTTTAAAGATGTACGCCATATATTTGAAAATAACATTTTCTGCTCTTTAAATCAAGGATAACTCAGATCTCAGACGTGATGGAGCAAATCGGAGGTCATATTCGGTTTTAGCAAGCAAAAATCTATAAAAATCACCTACTCTGATCTTATACTTTTTTCATCGCAGGATTGTGTCATTGATTTAATTTAGTAATTAGTTATTTCATTTGCTGCAAAAATGATTCATTTAGTTACCAAGATAATTGGTTAGTTAGTTTGTTAATTGGTAAAATAACTAATGATTAAGGTCAATAGCGAGCTAGTAAAGAAATTAGACATTGAGTAAGCTAGGCAGGAAATAAGATAGTTAGTTAACTTCTTAGTTATATAGAGAACTGGTCACTTTGTACGTTAATTAGCTTGTAAATAAGTAACCTCGCAAAATAGTTACCTATTATTATAATTTTTTTTTTGCAATTCAATGCACTTAAGGTATTTCCAAATTTTTTTTTCCCTTTAAAACCGCCAGAAAAAATTGTCCCTTCTACTTAGTTATTTTGTAAAACTAAAATAAATTCACTTAAATTACACAGGCCCAAAAAAAAAAAAAAGTACCCGGCGCGAAAGATCAAACCACCTGAACTTTATGTTTTCGTGGTCGCTGAATTCGAATATGGTGCCAGAATAGCGAAGTTGGTTCGCGTTTTTTCAGAAATCAGAAATATTGCTGAAAATTACAGATTTTTGCTGGTTTCTGAATAAACGCGAACCGTCTTCGCTAATCTGGCACTATATTCAGGTTCAGCGATCCGGAATACATAAAGTTCCGGTGGTCTAATCTTTCGCGAAGGGTATTTTTTTTGGTCTGTGCATAGAACCACAAAAAAAAATTTCAAGCGCGAACGATCAAAATCTCAAATTTTCAGCGTAATTGCTGATTTCTGAAAAAACTTGAACCAACTTTGCAATTCTGGCACCATATTCGGATTTAGCGACCCCGAAAACATAAAGTTCAGGTGGTTTGATCTTTTGCGCAGGGTACTTTTTTTTGTGGGCCTGTATCAAAAATGGTTTAAATGTAATGCAAAGTCGGTCAGTAGTATTAAAAGTGGTCCAAATGTAATGCATAATCCGTTATTAGTACCAAAACAGGTCCAATTAAGTATCGATTGTGTCAGTAAAATCACAACGTCACTGAATATCTACTGTTTGGCATTCTGTTGGTTGTGAAGAAGAGCAAAGGATACTGTATTGGCCTTATGACTTGCGCTGCTAGGAGAGACCTGGGCTTAAATTCTCCACTAAGTGATTTTCTATTCCCATATTTAGATTTCTATTAATTTGCACACAATTCGTCTGAAGATTCTTCGGAGCGGAAAATGAGACATGTGTCCAATATAGCCGAGGTATAAAATAATAAAAAATTAATAAAAAAATTTCATCCACACTGAGATTCGAACCCGGAACACAATACTCTTTAGCACATTCGTCTATGAAACATTTTGACGTTTTTGTGTAAAATTTGTTAATATACAATTTGTTTGAAATTTATAAATAAAAACAAAAATTGGTCTTCTTCTTGTCCGAATGTAATGCGTAAGGAGACAATTGACCATTTTCTGGTCCGAAAGCAATGCATAAGGAGGCAATTGGTTACGTCCAAAGACAAACAATGTAAAACTTAATTAGAACTTTATATGTAGAGCACTAACCGCCAAAAAGACGTAACTGACATGATTTCAGATTTTTGTGTTTTGATAGAAATCAATAATTCGCGTTCATATGCGTCTTCCCTCCAAATTTCATAATTGTAAAAAGTACCATTACGAAGATATAGGGAAAGCAATTTTGACTTTTGTACTACAATGTATGCAAAGAAAATTCAAAAAAAGCTTCTACTGTAAAATTTGTTTATTGTCAGTTGAGTCTTTTGGCGGTTAAGGCTCGATGTAATGGGACCAAAATTCGGTCTCGTCGGTTTCCACATAGAGTAGTTTGCAAAATAGTTCATGGTCACGAAGAGCTGCTTATCGAAACTATGTCAACATTTTCACACGCCACTGTACTACAAGCAGATATGATGTTGACACACTTTTTTTATGTGTTGCATTAAAGAAATGTACCGATTGCTGTATGAAAATGCAGTATATGAACTTGTATGAACACAAACACTTAAAAGCAGTACACATACGCATGCATATTTACAAATACACTTGCACGAGTGCAAACCAAAACTACAAATCAACGAAGCAAAACCGACTAAAATGTAGACAATTTCCAACTGTTTTATCGACGCAAAAGGATTTGTCACTAAAAATCTATTTACTGCTTTGCAGCGTATGCATACAAGCATACGAACTACACACGAAGAATGCACGCACACAAACAAAGATAGAGAGGGAGGTAAAGAAAGACTTAAGCATTAAAATGCCTTAAAAGCGCCAATTGAGATTTTTACTTTGTGGGATTATTTTTAAGGTGATTCACATTATGTTACAAAAATGTTGTAATAGAAATAATAAAATTGAATTTTTCACTTAATATGTGCCACCCTATTTTCTACACATATATATGAATGTAACTATCCTCTTATTAGGCAGCTGTAACAGACAACATCATGCTGCGTTTACTGCTGCCGCTCTGTCATCTCTTGCATGCGCACCAGCATACAAATGCGGCTGCAACAACATATATCCGCTTATGTTGTTGTCGTTGTTGTTGCTGTTGCAGCAGCTTTATAGCTGCAATAGTTTTTGAGCTCTTCGCCAGATAAGAAGCTGCAGTGAAGTGCATAATTTAAAGTTTCAAATGCTCATCTTAAAGCAATTATTTGTATGTGTACGTGTATTGTCGAGTGGCATTTGTGCATGCAAAGTAAGTATGTATGTATAGTATAAGCGCCAGTATATTACATGTTGGGATGTGTGCCGTCCAAGTAAAGTTTCTTCTTCAAACAGGAAATCATAAAGGATTTTCGCTTATACTCTTTTGCTTTAGCAAAAAGCAATTTAAAATAAATTTTAAACTTTATCGTTATCAACCGGCCCCCCCCCCCTTGCGACGACGAATTTTGCGTGTAAAGTGAAATTACATGGCCAAAAGCAAAAGTGAATGAAACTCAACATGTATGTATGCGGGTCCTTTTTGTGGTAAGAAAAAAGTTTTATTTATTTACTCATTCAATATTTGAGAAGTTATGAGAAACTTTGACACCAAAAGAGCAAGCAACTCTTTCTTTGACAGCCAACAACCAACAACGTACACACATACACAATTTCAATAAACTTTGAGTTATAAGACTTAACCATATCCTTGGAAACAGCGGCATGTGTGTGTGTACTTTTTCAATTTGTGTTTTATATTTCTATATTTAATTTTGATTTATTTAATTGTCACTTTGTTGTCATTATTTAATTAAGAGTTTGTTAATTTAATATACAAAACTTCTGTCAGAAGAGGACATACCTTAAGGTCAAACTTCTGCAATCAATAAGAAAATCAAAAATATTCATTTTTTTATTATCAGAAGCTTTGCTGATGCAACACATATTATTAAAGATGCAAGAATTATTTATTGTTATTTACTGAGACTTTTGTTTTTAAGAAAGGTCCCAGTAAATAACGTTAATATTTTTAGACTAGCTACATAAAAGGTATTCCAAATCTTTCGAAATTACCAAATTAAACTAAGTAGTAAGGGTGTAACCTTTGGCCTGGCCAACATTTAATACCCTACACTGGAGTACTTTTAAAATTTTACTTATATGGAAGGTGTCACGCCCTTTTTTCCGAGTTCACCCAGTTTTTGCTAAGAGCTTTAATTTATAGTTTTTAGTGTCTGAGTGAAATTTGGTTGGATTATCTCATAAAACGTATTCAGTATAGCGTTTTGAATCTTTTGCTTATATGGGAGGCGCCACGCCTTATTGTGCGAGTTCGTCTAGTTTCAGCTCAGAGCATGCATTTATAATCCTTAGTAATTAAGTGAAATTTAGTTGAATTTTCTGAAAAAATTCTTTCAGTATAGCATTTTGAATCTTTGGCTTATATGGGAGGTGCCACGCCCTCTCGTCCGAGTTCACCCAGATTTTGCTCAGAGAATGCATTTATAGTTCTTAGTGTCTGAGTAAAATTTAATTTGATTATCTCAAAAACGCTTTTAGTATAGCAATTTGAAGCTTTTTTTATATTGTAGTTGCCACGCCCTCTTGTCCGAGTTCGTCTAATTTAAGCTCAGAGCGTGCATTTATAGTCGTAAGTATTCGATTGAAATTAAGTTGGATTATTTCAAAAAACTCTTTCAGTATAGCATTTTGAAACATTTGCTTATACGGGAGGTGCCACGCCCTCTTGTTTGAATTCATCCAGTTTTTGCTTAGAACATGTTCTTACAATTCGTAGCATTTATGTGTATTTTGGTTGCATTGTCGTGAAAATGCTCCTAAATTTGCATTTTGAATATCTTTTTTGTATGGGCGGTAGGCGTGTACGTTGACCGATTTCGCTCATTTTCAATCCCACAAATAAACTTTGACAACAAAAAAAGTGACTTAAATTTCATTGAACGATCTTGCTTAGTTTTTCCAGAAAATATATTTCCACGTACACCCAGCCAGCCAGACAGACGGACATGGCTGTATCGACTCAGGAGGTGACGCTGATCAAGAATATAAGTATATACTTTTTCATATCTGCCACGACTCCTTCTCTGCGTTACAAACGGAAGGACAAAGTGAATATACGCCGGGTGTAGGGTACAAAAATGTCGACGTCTTCAACGTCTTTGGACTCTTTGAATGGTTTTCGTATTACTTTTTTATCTCTAAAAAATGTTTTTAAATTTTATTTTAACTTTTTATTAGCTATCTAAGTAAACAAATATTGTTTTGTTTTTTTTTCTAAAAAAATTGCATTTCATTTGAGTCACAACAGCATACTAATGCAACATACAAGCATTAGTGATAACACAACATATCATCATTGTGGTTATGTCACAGTGATACTTAATTAAACAACATGCCATAGTAACAACAAAAGCAAAATCACATTAATGATGTGAGTTTGTGTGTGTGTGTGTGTTTCTCACCAGCGCACAACAACAATAAAAGTAACATTCACAATAACAATGACATTGTAATAATATGGAAATAATGAACTCATGCAATGAAGATACTTTGGTTACATACAATAAAGTAAATGACAATAGCAAAATGGAGTTAAAGAAAAGGAAACGAAAAAAAAGCAATACGGAAATGTCAAAATTTACTTGTTCCTTACATATGCAATTAAGGATTACTGCACAAACACGCACGCACGCACAGAGAGAGTTTGAAATTAGCTCCAAAGGAAACACTAAGTAGTTATACAAATGTAAAGTGTATGCATTTGAAGTGAACCCAATAGGTAGTTGAGCGTGGTTTCTTCAAAAGATAACTAACAAGCGCCGAAAAGTATGCAATTTTGCACATCTATGCATTAATAAGCAAGACAAAAATTTGTCCTACTTTTTTTACTATGTTAAAAATAGAATACGACTTTGAATTATACACCATTAGAAAGGAATTTGTACACAGATGTGCACAAAGTTAAAATTATTTTAATATCTTGCCCTTTGTGTATGTATTCTCCTTTAACTCCTAAGAGGAGCATAGAGCCAATATGAGACGTTTCCATTTGTTGTGATCTCTTGCAATGACTTTGATCACTTGCCACGACTTTTCCAATTCTTGTATTTCCTTTTCCAGCGACCTTTTCCAGTTGGTTTAGGGTCTACCATGCCCTCTACTATCTTATGGATTCCACTCAAGAGTCTGGCGACAAACTTTGCAGTGTGGTTTCCGGAGAGTGTGACCAATTCATACCCATTTGCGCAGCTTGACCTCATTTGCTACAGTCTTCTGATTGCATTTTTGAAGTAGCTCTGCATTTGATATAGTGCGAGACCATTAAACCTCTATCATACGCCTTTAACACTTGTTGACGAATACTTGCAGCTTGTTCGTTAGTAGTTCAATAACAAGCCATGTTTCGCACCCATATAGCAAAACCGATTTCACATTCGAATCAAAAATGCGAACTCTCGTTTTGGTGGTGTAACGGAAGAAGACCATATTCTGTTCAGTTGAGCAAACGCGCTTTTTGCTTTTGCTATTCTTGAGTTGATATCCACTTTTGCTCCTCCATCCATGGAGATAATGCTGCCTAAATACGTGAAGTTATCGACGTTTTCGATGTTATCATTGCCAGCTCTAAACGTGATGTTATTCCTGTTTGCGTTTAGCTTCATGCGTTTAGTCTTGGATGAGTTGTTTTTTAGGCCAGTTTTTTGTGATTCCAAGACAAGGTCTTCAATTTTGCTTTGCATATCTGAGTGTTTGGGCGATAAGAGGCAAATGTCGTCAGCATAAACGAGATCTTCTAGATGTTCGGTAAAGTTCCATTGGATACCCCTTTTGGCCTTATTAAGAGCTTTATCTAGGATATCGTCAAGAACGATACTGGCAAACGCTCTTCACTCCAGATTCTGGAAATCAGAGGATGAAGAATCTTAGCTGATGTAATGGGACATGCCTTTAGCAGTTCAGCTGTTATTTGATCTATACCGGTGCCTTGTTGTTTTTCATGCTTTGGATAGCCTTCACTATTTCATCGATTGTTGCAGTTGTAGTTGGTGATTCTGGATGCGGGAATGTGGTAGACATGGCATTCAGTATGTCACAAAAATACCCTTTCCATCTACTTAGTTGGTCGTCCGCAGATGTTAAGAGATTTCCGTTTTTGTCTTTAATAGGGCGATTCTGTTGGTGTTTTCTGCTTGATAGTCTGCGGGTGATATCATAAAGCTGCCTGAGATTTTGAGCATTAGCAGCGGTTTTGGTTTCGCTCGCAAGGTCGTTATACAATCTTCTTTTGTCTTGTCTGCACGAACACCTGACTTCTTTATTGAGAGAGTTAAAGACCTTTTCGGCGTCGTTCTTTTGCGCTCTAGTTTAAGCGTCATCTCTCAGTTTTTTCGCGTTTCCTCTTTTTTCAACAAGACACCACGTTTCCTCGCTCATCCAGTGTTTCGTATTTTTTTCACTGGAGTTTATGAAAGCAGCCTTAGCGGTACTCCATGATGTTTCAATGCTTCTATCACAATCGATCGGGGCTGTTTTAAGTTCTTCAACGAAAGATCTGCGGACATCGTCGTTCTTTAGCTTAAGCACGTCAAATTTTTTTGCCACAGATTGTTCACTAGGACGAGAAGATGGTAGTCGGAGCCTATGTCAGCGACCTCTTTACTCGTTGGTCCAGAAAACTCCTTCTCAGTTTTCTGCTAATGCAAAAGTGGTCGATTTGGTTTTCAGTGATGTTGTCTGCAGACACCCAAGTAGCTTTGTGGCATGTTTTATGTGGGGAAAGCGTACCTCAAACAACAAGACCGGTTGTATTGCAGGCGTCAATGAGAAGCTCTTCATTGTCGTTTCTCGTACCCAAACCATGTTTTCTAACAACGTGCTCAAGATTAAGGTTTTCTGAGCCTACTTTGGCATTCAAATCACCCATAAACCATTATTATATCGTTCTTGTGAGCACTGTTAATCGCTGCAGTGAGCTGACTGTAGAATTCATCATTGGTTTCTTTCTCTGCCAACTCAGTGGGCGCGTATGCTTGGAAGATGGTAATATTTCTAGCGGCGGTTCGAAATCTGCACCAAATGAGCCTTTCGTTTACAGGTTTCCATTCCATCACTGCTTTTACTGCATTTTTACTTAACAAATATCCAACTCCATCCCTGTGGATGTCATTTTGTGCTCTACCGGAATATAGAAACTTTTCGCCGTCAGGTAGTACATACTCGCTGGCACCGTTCCATCTACACTTGCTGTTGCCCTTTAGCCTGCCAAAATTAAATACAAAATTTTCAATATTAAGGACAACAAAACACTCGGTCACAAAGGAAAACAAAACGTCGCGTTTTTGGTTTTGTTTACGTTTCACATTTATCATTGTACCAGTGATGATATTTTCTATTTTGTACCAAATTGCAAAAGAAGTACTGATTGTCCAAAAAGTACCAAAACTTTTCAATACATTTGTGGGCGAATTTTGACCATTGGGCGATTCCAGTAAAAATACCATAATGTTAAGTGGGTGCTATTTTGTTGAGAATTAAAAAATCCGAGATTGATAGATTTACAATGAAAAATAATATCAGTCATGTGACCAACTCCTGGCATAATTTTGTTGAAGCATTTGTCTACTTCAATTTGCACTGGGTAGTTCAATAACAGCATTTGCAAGTATTTCTTTCTTTTTTTCTTCTCATGATGTTGTGTACATGTGTTGGTATCAACATAACTAAGATTCATTATTTCTCATAGTGACATTGTGTATAACAATCATTTGTTGCTTCAACTTTAAGCAAAAGAGAAGAAAAGAAAAAAAGTTTTGGAAAAAATAAAACGCAAGTTTTGACAACAATGAAACAGAGAATGGAACTAAAATCCAACCGAATGTCTTATGAAAACAAATGTGTTAAATCTTTATAAATTTCTAATATGAGCTTACTTACGAAGAGACAGGTGTGTGTGTGTGTGTGCTAATGTGCTAGTGTTACATCTCTGTAGGTATTAGTGTATAAATTTCTATTTGTTTATGCTGTCATTATTACTGTTAATTAAGCAGTTGTCATTGCTTTACTTTTATTTTACTTTTTCTTTTTATATCTCATTTGATGACAGTTGATTTTCAGCCTGTGGAATGCTGTGTGTGGGTGTTCACAGGTTGTGCAGGATTATGCAGTGTCTCGTGACAGGCATGTCTGAGTTTCTTTTATGTCCGTTTAAAGTGATATTACCTATTTATTTAGCTTTTTGATTTGATGATATTTGCTTGTTAACATTTCTGTTTTACGAGACAAGTTGACTTATTTTTTATTTTTTTTTTTATTTTTGGTTTTGTTATTGTATTTCGATCCTATACAAGTGAAAAGTACTTAGTCAGTTTTTCATATTGTAAGATATTTGATGTTCAAAAACTTAAATATTCTTTTTTTGTATGATGAAAATAACCACATTTTAACAGAGATATAGCTAAATGGGTATTATCAAACTAAAGACTAAAATAACTATGACCAGAAATACCAAATAACTCAAAACTTAGGACAACTGACTTGGTACTTTTCAGTTGTATAGGGACGAAATATACTTTATATGTGACCTGGTCTATGAAAAGGGGGCTTACGTACGAAAATAAGTTTTCATGAAAACAGCTGCAAACAACTTTTAAAGGTCAATTTATGCGAATCGGCAAAAAATTGGGAAATTTTTTTTTTTTGACACCTAAGCACCCTTTTCATAGACCAGGTCACATATATTGTTTCATAACTAAATTTCAAAAATTTAATGATGTCGTTTTATAGACAAATGGTGGAGGTAATACTTTTTTTAAACAGTCAGATCTTTCCTCGAAAAAATCACTTAAAGGATAGGTATACGTGTCTAGTATTTTATAATAAATTCAAAGAAAAATTTATTTGGTTTACATAAATAACTTAATAATAAATTGTAAAATCTTAAAATACCCTTTAAAAACGGTTTTTGGGTGGCTTTGTGCGCTCCTAAAACTATGCAACAATTTTTTTTATTTACTTGCATACTGTTTGATATGTCAAATGTTAAAACAAAATATTGCATAGTCTTAGGGGGTGATATTCGTTTTTGAAACATCTTGTTTTTCATATTTTTTACTGAGGTTTCAGATTCACTATAACTTCTTTAATTTCAACAATTTGAGGAAATTTCGCTAAGATAAATTTTATGATTTTTTGTGGGCTTTAATTCTATAAGGTGACCTTGGCACCTTAGAGTGGTAGAAACTGAGATAATAAGTACAACAAGTCGAAAAAAGAATCTGAGATAAATGACTTCTATAAACGAAGTATAGTCCATTTAGAACGATGTACTATACTTGTTGATCGGACGTCAAAAAGTGGAGATATAAGATATAAAAAACCGCATCGAATTTAGAGGCCGAAAAAAAAATGTTTTTTTTTCCATAAAATCCTTTCAATATTAGCTTTCAAACTGGAGGCGGTCATCCAAACTTATTCTTTGTGATGCTATCTAGTGCTTACAGTAGATAAGTTTTGAAAAGTCTGACACCCACGACCTTGTTGTCCAAAAGAATGAGTATAATGTATCCTTCACATTTTTATAATTTTTTTTTTTTTTTTTTTGTATAAAACTAGAAAATAATGTTTAAAATTTCTCGTACTTTCCCAAATCAAAAATCTCTAAATAATTTTCTATGCAATTGACTTTTGCAAATAGTTCAGCTTAATTTTATAACACATGAGAGTAAATACTCGTATTGATACAATGACGATGAAACATAAATACGACAAATTTTTCCCATTTATTTTATTTTGTTGATATTTTGGCTAAAATTTATGTTGGTGATAAAATATTAATGTTGATATTTTATTATTTGTTTATTTAGGACAGTAAGGCAAAAGTGCGGTGGTGACAACTATTAGAATGCCAACAACAATAATAATAAAGCCAAAATTTTGATGAATGTAATAATGTAATATCTTCGTATAAGACAAATAAATATAATAACTACATTAAATTGACTATACATACATACATACATTACAAAGACACGTAAAAGGAGAAAAACCACATAAATACATTTCACGTGTTACTAACTTTGATTGTCCTGTGGCGATTTTTGTGGTTTTTCCGTTATGAGCAACACTCAAATGGAGAGAGTGTTATAAAATCTGTGTGTCGTATATCCTTCCTTGAGCAGCATAAAAATCCTGCCGTTTGGCTATAAATAAGAAATTCGTTTATCTATCAAATAAATAGATAAATGATACAAAGATAGATAGATAGATAGATGGATAGCCTGTTATATATGGCTGCATGGATGATACTCGCATAGATGGACAAGTAGAGCTATAATAGCAAAGAGATGCATTACTTACGACTTAGCTCAAGTAGGTCATTTCTTGCTCTCGTTTTTGAAAGTTTTTTTTTCCTCTTGTGATTTTGTCTTTTTCTCATGAAAGGTTTTTCTATTTTCGCTTTCTTTGCTTCAAAATCTGTGCAAAAATATGTTGCTGGCTGTCTAGAAAGCTTTACTTTTTATTCCACAATTTTTTTTTTTTTTATTGCATGAAACTATTTTTGTGACTTTTTTCCATATGTTTTATGCGATGGAATCATCCATTATAGAAGATTATCATTATACTTTTATCTATGATTTGATATTTTTATACTTAACTTCTTGTCGTGATTTTTTGATTCATATCGTGATTTAGTTGTTTTTCTGTCCGTATATTGTATGAATGATTCATTGTGCTCAATGTGCCTTATGTTCTGAAGAAAGGAATGTAGTAATGTAGTAATTATTGAAAAAAAATTTGTGTTGTTGTTTTCAATTTTTTTCCGTAAAATCGTCCCCACCTCAAAGAGCCATTATCCACGTTTATAATACTCCTGATTTCGAACAAAATTTTGTACCTGTTATATACGTACCTATTCAATATATAAGCACAATTCAGCTTTTATATTGAATATGCATATTAGGCTGGTTTAAATTTGTATGCAAAATATTAAAGTTGCGTGGAATTGCATTCCCTTAACTTCAGGAGATATTAGCCATTTCGTGTCGAATCTCAATTTTGCACGTTGAATGGACAATATCTTCAAAACTAAAGAACTTACACATTCGAAATTAGCAAACAAAAAAAATCTTTTCATACACAGTGCAACATTTTTCAAGTCATTGACGGTGAACTAAAATCCGTTATAAGGCGTCGAAAGTACTCGCCGAAACAAGTAATTCTGCCAGAGCGTTTTGCAAAGTTGGCTCATATAAGGATTTTATGGTCATTTTTGTGATTTTAAGGCACTGGATAAATTTTTTTCGGTTGAGTTTTTTCGGCATTTTTTTCTTCTATTCTATAGCTACAACATTGCTGAAGTCATCAAAACAATATTTTTGGCTCGTTACCGAGATATAGCCATATGAAAAAATTTAAAAATCGCTCAAAATCCAATTTGAGGCAAAAATTTGCAATTATAATTATAATAATTATAATTATCCAGCTGAAAATTATAATTATCCAGCTGAAAATTGCAACTTTTTGCCTCAAATTGGATTTTGAGCGACTTTTCGATTTTTTCATATGGCTATATCTCGATTTTTCGATTTTTTCATATGGCTATATCTCCATATGAAAAAATCGAGAAATCGCTCAAAATCCAATTATAATTATAACTATCCAGCTGTATTTAAAATGCAAAATTTCGAATTGATAGATAATTTTATGCTGAAAAGGGGCGTCAAAACTGAATCTTCTGAATCTATTAACTAAAAATTTCCAAGACTGAAAAGTAGTTTTGGTCTTGATGGTCATCGTGACCAAGACCAAGACTATAGCAGTTTTAATCTTGGTCTTGAGATTATATCAGCGTCTTGGTCTTGGTCTCGGAGAATTACCAAAACCAAGACAAGACTAATTTTGCTCCTCACTAATTTACTCAGCCGTTTTCAGGGTAGAATATAAAGTTTGATGCCTCACATGATACTGTTATCATTACAAATCATATGAGGTTAGGTTAGGTTGGCGCGTGAGATGGCAGTTGATATCATAGCTTAGGCCGTAATTGGGCCCACCCGACCCGAGATATAACTTCGTTGTCAACCTATATGAACCATTTAGAAATTTTTATAATTTCCAAAATGGATTTGATACTCTTTTGAGGGATATCTTTAAGAGAGTCAAAAAAGTGTCTTTCGAACACCTAGTAACGTTGGTTAGCCAACGCTAGGCATTTACAAAGGAAATAAAAAATGGACTTTTCAACATCAGGATCTTTACAGCTTTCACCTCCTACGTCAACAAGTCCCAACCTTAAAGCGTGCTTACCAATAAAGTAGTGCCCTGTAATGACACTGACACCAATTAAAGTTCTGAGGGTTTGACTATCTAATGAGATAATTTTTCGTGTTCTATTAGCGTCATAAAGTGGCCATATCGCCCTTGACCTAGACCCTTTTCTAGCAAGTTCGTCAGCGTTCTTGTTGCCAATGAAATTGCTGTGTCTAGAAACCCAACATATTATAAGATTATATAGCAGCCCTACTTTACAAAGGGCTTTCTTGCAATCTAGGACTAAGTTAGACTTAGCAATGTTGGTGCCTGACTATCAACGTAAATGACAAAAGTGTCATTACGATCATATATTTTGAGTTTATTAATTTGGATTGCTTTCCAGACAGCTGGAATTTCCACTTGAAATAAAGTACAGAAACGAAGTGGAAAAAAACCCCGAAACAGTACCTAACTCCATTTTGAGCCATCAGTATATATTCAGAATCGGAGTCCAACTACTTCTTTCAGGTATTCTCACTGGAAAGTATGGTGTTTTGTCAGAATATCTTGATCAAACAGTTCTTTTCCATTTTGTTGTCTTCGAGTGGTCGACGTAAATGTGTAAGCTCCAGTGAAATTTGACTTTTTGAACAGTAATTTTTGATGGTCTGAAAATATTTCCACTTGAAAACAAATGAGAAATAAACTTAGTTTTTGGTTAATTTTGACTTTATCTACAGTTAAAAAATACATTTGGAAATAATTATTCAAAACTACATATGTGTCATTTAACAAACTAAACATAAGTCTGTTCATAAGGTATTTTTTAACCACCCAGTATAGCTCAAGGGAAGAAGAAGGTAAGCCAAAATCATATTTTTCTGAAGGGCAATTCAATTACTCTCTATAATATGAAATACACATAATACTTATCAAGCTTCACTTAAATCCCAACAAATATAAAATCTTATAAAAATTACAAAATTTGCTGTTCGAAAGCTAGAACAGTGGCAGAAATTGGGTTAATACCCAAAAATTCTACTTCAGCTTATAGTTTAGCATCTACTTATTTCGTTCAAAGTGATTGCCTGTATATGTTGTAGCTTTTGCTTTCTTATAAAAGATTAAATAGTATTAGTATCTATGTAAGTAGTTATAATACAAAAAGATTAACTATCATACAGCTTAAATATACCTACAAAACTGCAACATGTGTCATCAACCAGTCGTCAATCATATTACCTCAAGGATATTTTGTAGTTAATCAGGAACTTATATTATAAAGTACAACACACAGTAGTTATTTATCGGTGCGTATGAGTGATATTTAATTAATTTACAAAGTCTGATGTGTTGTTTGTTGTATTTTCGCAATAAAATTATGATTTTCACGCATAATTTCATAATTCCCTATGGCATTTTGTTTTTGTACAAACGTACGTACGTTATAAATTGTATTTGTTATTTTATATTTTCATGTTGACATATTAAAGCAGCACAAACACACACACACACACACTCTACAAATGCGTATTTAAATTAATTAAATAAATGTCAACCTTGGCAACATGTTGCAAAGTGCATTCATTCATTTGGTTTGTATTCACATATTTATTAAAGACTGCATTGACCACAAAACATTTCACCAAACAAATATATGCATATATATAGGGGAAGGAAACCGGTTGTGGGCCGGGTTTCATTTTTTGCCCGTAACTTGCATTCAAGTATACATTTTTCGGACTTGTGGGTACCAATGGAAAGCTAAAAGCAGTTTGTAACCAAAAAGAAACAATTTTTCTATAATTTTTCAACAAAAAATTTTTTTTAACAAATTTTGGAAAAAGCTTGTTTATGGACAAACAAAATTTTATAAACGGCTGTGGGCCACCCTGAAAAATCCACTTCAAATGCAAAATTATGAAAAAAAAAACAAGTAAGGAAATACGTATTATCAAAATTTATTTATCAATGAAGCCTCTAGTGGCTAAAAAACATCAGGAAAATGTGACTTTTTCAAATTATTAATCATCCTCATCGGATTCGCAATTTGGCTTTCGGCCGCGATTTGATGATTTTTTGGGTGAAGCGGCTTGCAGGGGGCCAAGTTCATCCAAAAGACAGCTAACAGAAGTCGATTTATTTATTTTATGGTAACCCACAACCGATTTCAAAAGGTGGCTCACAACCGGTAACGGCAGCCATCCCTTAAGTGACTGGCAAAATTCTCGTGGCGAAAAATTTTTAGCAAACTCGATATAAAATCGGAAAATTTGACGAAAATACTGCATAAAAATGCATAACACTCACCTCTTTGCAATATTTCACTTCGCTGTATCACACTCGCAAAATCTTCAGAAATTACTTTATTGAAAATTTCTTCGTCAATTTTTTTTGTATTGTTGTAGCTGCGTGTCAGATGCGTCCTTTCACTTCAGTGTTTGCACTAATACTGTCCATTGCCAATGTACACATAACCTCATACTCAGATCTGCCATATTTTATAAACGTCAAAAAATTCAAGGGGTGGCCCACAACCGGTGACGGCCCACAGCCGGTTACCTTACCCTATTTGTAGAAGAATAACAACAACATAAATAAATGTAGAAGAAACAACATACATAAGCAAATAGGTGTACCTATATGTACGTATACTTACTAAGGTACTCATGATTCAAGAATAAACAAAAAATACTCGACTTTTCCAAAGGAATATACACACAGAATAAACTGTTCATTATTGAGCTTATTGAACAGTTTTACCCCTATTACCCCTAGAGAAGACCGGTTCGATTTGTATGAAGCAAAAAAAAATAAAAAATCATCCCGAAATCGACTCAAAAGTTTTTCTTTTTTTTTTTTTTCATTCCGAGAAAAACCAATGGAGGGAGCACTTTTGATACTAGGCTGTGATCATCTCACTTTTTTCGACATTTGCAGTTGGGTTCTCTGATTTTTACAAAAATTCACAGAGATGTTCTAAGTGCTTAGCATGGAGACCTCTCATTATTAGTTTTGCGAAAAAAAAATTTTTTTCCAAGTTATGGGCATGGAACTTCATAGTGTCCAATTGGTGTTTTTGCGAAAAATCGATGCATTTTGTCAAAAATAAATTTTTTAAATTTTTGTTTTCGGATTCTTGTAGCATTTTAAACATTAATTTATTTTCCATTTATAAATTTGGAAAATTTTGAAAATTTACAAAATGGCGGCCATTTTTTGAAAAATCTTAAAAGTTGATTATCTCAAAATAATATTCTTTTTATTTTTTTATTTTTTTTTTACAAGAAGGTGAATGAAATACAAACATTTTGTAGAAGATTTGTTTTGCGCTAAATGGCTGCGAGAGCCACAGGAACTTTTTTTATAAAAAGTCACGTGACAATTTTTTTAACTTTGTTTTGTGCTTTCATTTACACCCACTAGGTGGCCAAAAAAAAAAATTTCAAAGTACAAGGATATAACTTCCATTACTTAGAAAATAGAAGCTATAACAAAAAAACCAATATTTACTATATGAATCATAAAAATAAGTATTGACGAAATGACGGCCATGTTTTGAAAAATCTTAAAATCAATTTTCCAAAAAAAAATTTTTTTATTTTTTTTTTTTAACTAAAGTGTTTTGAAAAACGAATGGTCATCATAACCTTTCAAAAGATTTCATTAAAAAAACTTTTAAGAAAAAAAAAATTTTTTAAAATGGTTTATGTTGACTATATGAAAATTATACTAATTTTATGAACTTTAGTCAATGTTTTGCAAGAATCGAAAATTCCATGCATTTTTCAACTTAGAATATTATGACAATTAGGAGAAGAGAAAAACCTACTGAACATGGCTATGGTGACATATGTTTCGGTTACCGCCACGTAACCATCATCAGACCAATTTATGTTTTATTTAATTTATTTTAAATTAAATGAAAGAACAATTGAAAAATTTTTGAACTTTTTTGTCTGAGGCCGGGATCGATCTATGAACCTTTCGAAATCAATCTCTCTACATAGCGCATTTATCAACGGACTGCGCTGTGTGCCCTCGGAAAAATTGGTAGCTTAAGTGCCTATATGCATGTAGCGTGGTTTCATTCTCTATACTTCTTTGTCATCATTCATGTTGTGTTTGTTTGGTAAGGCTCAGCCATTGGCTGAGAATCAATACCGTTATATTATATGACTGACAAGTGTTGCCAGTTGCACATATTTGGCGTGTTCTCCATGATTACTTAAAATGGTTTATGTTGACTATATGAAAATTATACTAATTTTATGAACTTTAGTCAATGTTTTGCAAGAATCGAAAATTCCATGCATTTTTCAACTTAGAATATTATGACAATTAGGAGAAGAGAAAAACTACTGAACATGGCTATGGTGACATATGTTTCGGTTACCGCCACGTAACCATCATCAGACCAATTTATGTTTTATTTAATTTATTTTAAATTAAATGGAATTTTCGATTCTTGCAAAACATTGACTAAAGTTCATAAAATTAGTATAAAAAAAAAATTTTTTTTTTTTGGAAAATTGATTTTTAAGATTTTTCAAAACATGGCCGTCATTTCGTCAATACTTATTTTTATGATTCATATAGGAAATATTGGTTTTTTTGTTATAGCTTCTATTTTCTAAGTAATGGAAGTTATATCCTTGTACTTTGAAATTTTTTTTTTTTGGCCACCTAGTGGGTGTAAATGAAAGCACAAAACAAAGCTAAAAAAATTGTCACGTGACTTTTTATAAAAAAAGTTCCTGTGGCTCTCGCAGCCATTTAGTGCAAAACAAATCTTCTACAAAATGTTTGTATTTCATTCACCTTCTTGTAAAAAAAAAATAAAAAAATAAAAAGAATATTATTTTGAGATAATCAACTTTTAAGATTTTTCAAAAAATGGCCGCCATTTTGTAAATTTTCAAAATTTTCCAAATTTAAAAATGGAAAACAAATTAATGTTTAAAATGCTACAAGAATCCGAAAACAAAAATTTAAAAAATTTATTTTTGACAAAATGGCGGGACTTGGAAAAAAAAATTGCATCGATTTTTCGCAAAAGCACCAATTGGACACTATGAAGTTCCATGCCCATAACTTGGAAAAAAAATTTTTTTTCGCAAAACTAATAATGAGAGGTCACCATGCTAAGCACTTAGAACATCACTGTGAATTTTTATAAAAATCAGAGAACCCAACTGCAAATTTCGAAAAAAGTGAGATGATCACAGCCACTACTGAAGACCTATTTTCGCTAAATAAAAATTTTCCAATTACCTTGTAAAAAGACGTATGTGGAACATTTATTACGTGATTTTGAATAACATAGCTTGTCGAGCGCCTTCCGAAATAAAATCCAATCTACCCCTCTGCTGCTTTGGAATTTTATTTCAAAATTTTATTTAGTTCACAAAGTTACCTTTTAGTTTTCAATACTCTCCACCAAATTACTTAGTATGATATGCTTCAATCGAGCTCTGACAATTTTTAATTTTTGCAATATCACCCTAAAGTATGCAATAGTGGCAATTTAAATAAGCAGCAACAACTACTTCAGCTACAACCACAGTTACAATTGTAACCTCAAATTTCTAAAATCAACTACAAGCTGTTTAAGTATTAGTATTACCATTATGCAAGTGTTTATGTATGTTTATATGTGCTAAAAAGTTGTATGTTTGTGCAGTCTGGCTGCATTTGTGGTGGCATTAAATCGGATTGATAGATTTTAATTGATTTCATCTGTTTTTATGAGCTATTTTTAATTTCCAACATACGTTCGATGAAATATTCTGCTAATTATATTGAAATTTTAGTGCTTTTATTCATTTAGATTTGACAGGGATTAGTTGATGATTTTTGATTGGTGGTTGATTGGATTTCAATGACATTAGTCATAACCCAAGGGGAATTGAAGCGCATCAAAAGGCTTTCTAAAGTGCTTCGTTTTCAGCACTTCAGTTCTTTCTTTCTAACATTTCATGTACACTAGACCATATCACCTTACAGGCAAAAAAAGTGCGCCGTACCGCCCTTGCAAGAAAACTCGGATGTTTTTTTTTTTTTTTTTTTTGACCAAACGTAGCTGTCGTGCATTAACATTTTTCATCATATCTTCGACATTTACAGATCGATCTTGAAATATGATATATCAATATATGTGCCTCAAAACTACCTCTTTTTTTGCTCCAGAAGCTAGTGACATCAAGAGTCCCGTTCAAGTACTTACCCACTGGATCTCAGTTCCTACCATCTTAATGTGCCACCTTAATGTCAGAAAATTAAAGCTCGCAAAAAATGATTTAACTTTTGCTAAGAAAATATTTCGATTACTCTAACAGAAATATTTTTAAAAATATCAAAAATTATTTTTTTTTTTTGCTGTCTAGACCTTAACAGAAAAAAAGTCCGCCGTACCACCACTGAAACGATAGATTTTTGCAAGAAAATACCAATGACCAAACGTAGAGGTCGCGCATTAACATTTATCATCATATCATTGTATCTTTGGCATTTACAAGCCAATCTTAAAGTATGAGGAGTTATAGGGTTGATTTTCTGACTTGTTTCAGAAAAAAAATTTCTTGGACCACGCTAACGTTTTAGAGAAAACGTTTCTATGGCAAAGATTTAGTTAATTGTTCGAGCTTTTGGATAATATATATGGTTTATAGTCTTTGAAAGAATTTTGCAAAGTTCTGTACCCTTAAAGTTAATATTTTAATTCTTTTCCCCATTGTTTTGACTTTGGAGGCCATTTTAGTATGAAGAAGGTCCTATTAATATATCTTTTTATAATTTTTTTTTAAAATTGACGTTAAATTTCCTTTAATTCAGTAGTACAGTAACTATAGCAAATTTTTAGTTTGAAGTCGAAAAAAATACTTTTCAAGAACAATCCGTTTATAGGCTTCGCTAGATAAAGGACAGCTCGCACATCTTATGCGAGTAGCTCATGTATTACATAGAAAAATATTTTTTTCGACCTCAAATTAAAAAATTGATATGACAAATGTACTACCGAATTAAAGAAAATTTAACGTGAATTTGGAAAAAAAATATTAAAAGATATGAATGGGTTTATTTGAAAGTGGAATAAGTCCAATTTCGGAAAAATCAAGTTTATGGTAGTTATAGCTAGCTATATATGTAGGATATTCTAATCCAATCAATTAAAAAACACTCTCCACTTCAATTTAGTTTAACATTTTATTATTATAATCTTAGTTTTTAAATTATACATATAAAAGTTTGATGTTCTTGTCTATTTTATTTACATTGCTTAGCGGCACGTCTTAACTCTACTTCGTCGTTTACGCGACTCAACTGTTCGTTCTTTTTTTAAATTTGGTCTAGTCCGTTTTTCGTTTAATATTTTCGTTCTGTTGTCTCCGTCTTCGTTAAAGTCAGTGTTGCTGTTCCGTTAGTAATTTCGTCCTCTACTTGCGCTTCTCTTAATCTAAATTTTAACGAATCTTCGATTAAAAGGCTATATACACGACTCAAAGCATCGACATGCTTCATTCGCGAACCCGCTCTATGTTCTATAACATAGTCGTATTCTTGTAAATACATTGCCCACCTCATAATTCTATCTGGTACGTCTTTCTTTTTTACTGTCATTGCGAAAGCATTACAATCGGTGACGATTTTGAATTTCATATCCTTTACATAAATTCTCCATTTCTGTAGAGCTTTAATTATTGCTAAAACTTCAAGTTCATAAGAACTGTATTTTTCTTCACTACAAGTAGTTTTTCAGCTCAAAAATTCAACTGGATGTAATAACTGATCTTCAGAGTCTTTCTGCAATAAAACTGCCCCATAACCGTATTTTGACGCGTCTGCGTGAATTTCTGTCTCAGCAATTGGATTGTACAATTTTAAAGCTGGTGCATTAACAAATGCATTTTTCAATTCCTGTATCACTAACAAATGTTCTTCCGTCAACTTAAATTTTTCGTCTTTCCTGAGCAAATCTGTAAGAGGTTTGGCGACCACTGCATAATTTCTCACAAAACGTCTAAAAAATGAAGTTAACCCCAAAAATCTTTGCATTTCCTTCTTACTTGATGGTATAGGAAACTTTTCTATAGCATTCGTTTTTTCCCTTGATGGTAAAATTTTCCCTTCTTCAATAATATAACCTAAAAAATTTATCTGTTTCCGCAGAAACTGACATTTGGACCACTTTATGCTCAAACCATTTTTGCTAGCATGCTCCGAAACTATTTCCAGTTTCCGAATGCCTTCATGTTTATCCTTTGCGGGAATCACAATATCATCCATGTAAATTATTACTGTTTCATCTTTTAATAATTCCTGAAAAATAGCCTGAACATATCGACAAAAGACTGCTGGCGAATTCAAAATTCCGAATGGAACAAAGCGAAACTCATATTGTCCATTCGCTGTTACAAAAGAGGTGTATTTTCTAGAACCTGGCTCGATAGGCACGTGAAAAAATCCATTTTTCAAATCGAGAGTCGTAAACACGTTTGCTCCATGCAATTTATCTAACACTTCATCAATTCGAGTCATTGGAAAATTGTCCCTCACTATTTTATCATTTATTTTTCTATAGTCACAACATAATCGTTTAGATCCGTCTTTCTTTGAAGTAACCACTACTGGTGAGGCATATTCTGACATGCTCGGTTGCACTATCCCTTCATCCAGCCAGTTGGAAACCTGCTCATCTACCCAGCGCTGATCTGCATACGACATTCGACGAGGCCGCTGATAAACGGGTATCTCGTCAACCAAAATAAGTTTCATCTCAATTGGTGAACTAGTTGGTTTATTTGGCGAATAACTAGCTATCAATGTCTCAATTTTCTCAGCTTCAACTTTTCCTAAATTTGTCAAATCTACATCAGTAGATGCTTTATTTTCCTCAAAATCTGTTGCTAAACACAACCCTTCAAATTCCTTCAATAAAAAATTTCCGGTTTTAGCCCTTTCCATTTGCAACTCATTACTTTCCACCTTACGTGCTGTTACCTCCGTAACATCTGCACTCATTGCATGATCATCACTTTGTGCTGTTACCGCAGCAACATCTGCACACTTTACATGATCTTCCCTACGTGCTGTTACCTCAATAACATCTACACCCATTGCATGATCATTTTGTGCTGTCACCTCAGCAACATCTGCACACTTTACATGATCTTCTCTACGTGCTGTTACCTCAATAACATCTGCACCGTCATTCTCCTCAATGACATTATCCGTTACCACAGTAACAGGGCTTTTATCCTTCGTAACCGCAGCTACATCTTTTCCAAAATTTCGGAATTCTATTCCATCTTTTTTAACAATTAACTCAAAGTTTTTGAGAACATCCCTTCCAATTACCGCCGCATACGGTAAATCGCGTTCCCTTACCACGTGAAACTTAATTCTCATTACTACTTCATCCACAGAAAATTCAATTTCGAAGCTACCCAATGTCGTGAGTTTACCTCTACCTATTCCATATAATTGTAATTTTTCCTTATCCAGTTCAATATTTTCCAACATCATGAGTGTATCGTACCTCATAACTGAAAATTTGCTGCCTGTATCTACCAGTGCACTAAAAGTAAAATTATTTACTGTCATATCCAGAAAATAAAATCCGTCCAACTGTTTCGCATATATTTCTGCTTTTCCATCACTTAACATATTAACGCGTTTCAATTTTACATTCATATCATTTGTTTGATTGCCCTTGCAATCATAAGAATAATGCCCTAACTGCTTACACTTAAAACACTGCACGGCACTAGCTTTACTAGTACTAGCCACTGCATTATTACCACTATCGTTTCGACAATCTTTAGCGAGATGCCCCTCTTTGCCACATCTAAAGCATTTTCTTTTTGTATCCCCAAGCAATCCTCAATTTTTATTCTTGAAAAATTTTGTTGCACGCTCGTTTTATTTTGCGATAAATGAGGGCTCTTAATTTTTTCATACACACGAATTTGTTCTTTTAACTCCTTTAAAGATCTAGCCTGATACAACATTACTTTATTTGCCCTACTATCCGATATCCCTTCAACAAAGTAATCGATAGTGCTTTGCTCATCGAGTGAAATTGGTTTTCCCATTTCAATTAACACATATAAATATTCCTGCAAACTTTCTTTAAATTGTTTACGCCTGTTTTTTAATGCACGGTGCACTTCAGAAGCACACAACTTCTCACCAAATTCGTCAACAAGATTTCTTTTCAAAGATGTCCAATCTCTAATACCAACTAAACCTCGGGTAAAAAGTTTCGCGGCACCTTTTAAAAGTTGCTTTGCATATACATATCTTTGCAAATTATTTCAACCCACTGTATCAGCTACGTCATCAAATTCTGAAACCCACTGATTTACGTCATGTGTACCGTCCCCTGAAAATGATGATATACTACCTTCAATATCACGCAAAGTAAAAACAACCCTTTCTGTCCTTTGCACACTTACACCGGCTGCTGCTGCGTCAGCGTATACAGAATTTGTCGATTCGTTATCGCTAATTTCTTCATTTTCCTCACTATTCAAATTATAATGATCTAAAAGTCTGCTTTGCAATTCGCTTTTTCGCCCATTTGTACTCAAATTGATCTCACTCAATTTCTCCTTAAGTCTATCAACTGTCATCGAAAGTATTGTCGTAGCATCCATCTTATAAAATATTTGTAAAAAAGTAATACTTAAAAATTCATACGATCATTTAAATTCATACGTAAAGTTAATAACCAAATTAATTCAATATTCAATTACTAAATTTTTACTATTAAAAATAACTCAAAATAAAAAAAAATCACTACCAAAATAATAAAATACAGCAGAACATTTTTGCTCACGTAGCTTTGCCTTTCCATTGTTTACTTTTCTCTCCTTTCTGTTATCGCATTCAATCATCTTCAACCAGATCGATAGTTGTCATTCTTTTCCCTTTACTTTGTTTACTTTTCTCTCCTTTCTGTTACTCGCATTCAATCGTCTTCAACTAGATCGATGGTTGTCGTTCTTTCTCCTTTATACATTTGTGTCGCTCAGCTTGTGGTTCTCCTTTTTTGCTTTTTTGTCGCTTGGTTATTTTTGCGCTTACTGCGTGCTGTATACTCAAATTTCTTTTGCGCAATTTGCTTTGCGCCTACAATTCGCTTCTTTTGAATTTTTCTATGTACTACTCGCGGTTGACGACGCTTTCGTAACTGCCACTTTAAAACTGTTCAACGCTTTTGCATATGCGTCGCTTTTGCTTTTGCATATTTCTGTACATACATGTATTTGCAGCCACTGATTTTCAGTACAATTCTTTTACACTTTTTACTGCGTTTAATGTTTGAGTTTTTACTTTTAAGCAACTCTTTGCTTAAACACATTCAATGTTTTTCATTTATAAATTCTTTATTTTAAATTTTATCTTGTTTAACATAAGAAAAAATTTTAGCGTCACTTCACTTGGCTCAGCTCAATTCCGGGCGAGTCCCCAATTTGTAGGATATTCTAATCCAATCAATTAAAAAACACTCTCCACTTCAATTTAGTTTAACATTTTATTATTATAATCTTAGTTTTTAATTTACACATATAAAAGTTTGATGTTCTTGTCTATTTTATTTACATTGCTTAGCGGCACGTCTTAACTCTACTTCGTCGTTTACGCGACTCAACTGTTCGTTCTTTTTTTAAATTTGGTCTAGTCCGTTTTTCGTTTAATATTTTCGTTCTGTTGTCTCCGTCTTCGTTAAAGTCAGTGTTGCTGTTCCGTTAGTAATTTCGTCCACTTCTAGTCAAACGTTCACCTCCTCTACTGTCAGTTTGTCTGACAGGCTCACTTCCTACATATATGTCCTCTTTTTATATTGAAAATTACAGACCCGTTAGACCACGATTTGATCATAAATTACTCAAAAGAATTTTTTATGAAAAGCACTTTTACAAAAATGATTTTTTTGAAAGTGGAATAAGTCCATTTTTTCATCTACTGCTATACAGAAGATTTTGCTCTTAAATCAATTTAAAAATTTAGGCAAGCGTTATTAAACTGGTGTTAAATCTTTACCACTGTAAATTTATCAAATTTTGTCTATCTGTAAAAATTTTTCCAAGTGTAATAGAAAATAGTTGAGTTTTTTTGGTCTGAATGGACTTATTCCACTTTCTTTTATAATAAATTAAAAAATTTGTTATACTTTTGTATGTCTTATTCCATTTTCAGTCACAAAATATTTTGTAAATAAAACAAAGGAAAATGAAAACTTTAAAAAATTTTAGTTTAAAAACTGTTGTTGTTTCTTTTCATTACTTTTTGCCCAAGTAGGGCTCTGGAAATAAATTACAACAACAATAACAACAAAAAGTTCTTGTCGCACCTACTTTCGGAGATATAGCCACCAGAAGATCGAGGAATATCTTTTATAAAAATTTTTGATTTTAATTTTGGGCTTTAGGTCAAAAACTTAAAAAGAAAAGTTCTTTTAAATTTCTTCAATTTATTTTTGTCCAATATTTCGACATCCATTGGCTGTAATCACCAAGTAAGTTTTATTTTTAAATATGTTAAAAAAGTGGTGTTTATATTGTAATATATTCTATAATAGAGTCCCTGATGATGACAGCCAATGGATGTCGAAATATTGGACAAAAATAAATTGAAGAAATTTAAAAGAACTTTTCTTTTTAATTTTTTGACCCAAAGCCCAAAATAAAAATCAAATATTTAAACCAAAAGGTCACTAAAATTTATATCAAATTTTATAAAAATTATTATAAGTTGGGAACCCCTGGAAGGATTTTGATAATAAATATTAAAGTCATACGAAAGATATGCTAACTTGCTACAAAATCTTCCCACAAAAAATGTTAGTCCGAGTCGTGGTTTTAGAGATATTGCAAATTTTCAGAAATTTCGCCCATTTTTTTTCTTTTAAAGCACCATTTTTCCAAAAACTGTATCACTAATGCATACTTTTAGTAACATATAATAAAAGCCCAATGTATTTCCTTTCATTTGACATGTAATTTGTATCTGATTTCTTGCAGCAGCATATTTAATTATAGGAAAACGCTTTGCGATTTACGCTTTGCGCTTTACACCTTGCGCTTTACGCTTTGCGCTTTTTGCTTTTCGCTTTGCGCTTTTCGCTTTGCGCTTTTCGCTTTTCGCTTTTCGTTTTTCGCTTTTCGTTTTTGCTTTTCGCTTTGCGCTTTTCGCTTTGCGCTTTTCGCTTTTCGCTTTTCGTTTTTCGCTTTTCGTTTTTCGCTTTTCGCTTTGCGCTTTTCGCTTTTCGTTTTTCGCTTTTCGCTTTGCGCTTTTCGCTTTGCGATTTACGCTTTGCGCTTTACACCTTGCGCTTTACGCTTTGCGCTTTTTGCTTTTCGCTTTTCGCTTTTCGCTTTGCGCTTTTTGCTTTTCGCTTTTCGCTTTGCGCTTTTCGCTTTTCGCTTTTCGTTTATCGCTTTTCGTTTTTCGCTTTTCGCTTTGCGCTTTTCGCTTTTCGCTTTTCGCTTTTCGTTTATCGCTTTTCGTTTTTCGCTTTTCGCTTTGCGCTTTTCGCTTTGCGCTTTTCGCTTTTCGCTTTTCAGTTTTCGCTTTGCGCTTTTCGCTTTTCGCTTTGCGCTTTTCGCTTTGCGCTTTTCGCTTTTCGCTTTTCGCTTTACGCTTTTCGCTTTTCGCTTTTCGCTTTGCGCTTTTCGCTTTTCGCTTTGCGCTTTTCGCTTTTCGCTTTTCGCTTTTCGCTTTGCGCTTTTCGCTTTTCGCTTTCCGCTTTGCGCTTTTCGCTTTCACTTTGCGCTTTTCGCTTTTCGCTTTTCGCTTTGCGCTTTTCGCTTTTCGCTTTGCGCTTTTCGCTTTTCGCTTTTCGCTTTGCGCTTTTCGCTTTTCGCTTTGCGCTTTGCGCTTTTCGCTTTTCGCTTTTCGCTTTGCGCTTTTCACTTTTCGCTTTGCGCTTTTCGCTTTGCGCTTTTCGCTTTTCGCTTTGCGCTTTTCGCTTTGCGCTTTTCGCTTTTCGCTTTGCGCTTTTCGCTTTTCACTTTCCGCTTTTCGCTTTTCACTTTTCGCTTTGCGCTTTTCGCTTCTCGCTTTGCGCTTTTCGCTTTTCACTTTTCGCTTTTCGCTTTGCGCTTTTTGCTTTTCGCTTTGCGCTTTGCGCTTTTCGCTTTTCGCTTTTCGCTTTGCGCTTTTCACTTTTCGCTTTGCGCTTTTCGCTTTGCGCTTTTCGCTTTTCGCTTTGCGCTTTTCGCTTTGCGCTTTTCGCTTTTCGCTTTGCGCTTTTCGCTTTTCACTTTCCGCTTTTCGCTTTTCACTTTTCGCTTTTCGCTTTGCGCTTTTTGCTTTTCGCTTTGCGCTTTGCGCTTTTCGCTTTTCGCTTTTCGCTTTGCGCTTTTCGCTTTTCGCTTTTCGCTTTTCGCTTTGCGCTTTTCGCTTTTCGCTTTTCGCTTTGCGCTTTTCGCTTTTCGCTTTGCGCTTTTCGCTTTTCACTTTCCGCTTTTCGCTTTTCACTTTTCGCTTTGCGCTTTTCGCTTCTCGCTTTGCGCTTTTCGCTTTTCACTTTTCGCTTTTCGCTTTGCGCTTTTTGCTTTTCGCTTTGCGCTTTGCGCTTTTCGCTTTTCGCTTTTCGCTTTGCGCTTTTCGCTTTTCGCTTTTCGCTTTTCGCTTTGCGCTTTTCGCTTTTCGCTTTTCGCTTTGCGCTTTTCGCTTTTCGCTTTGCGCTTTGCGCTTTTCGCTTTTCGCTTTGCGCTTTGCGCTTTTCGCTTTTCGCTTTTCGCTTTTCGCTTTGCGCTTTTCGCTTTTCGCTTTTCGCTTTTCGCTTTGCGCTTTTCGCTTTTCGCTTTTCGCTTTGCGCTTTTCGCTTTTCGCTTTGCGCTTTTCGCTTTTCGCTTTGCGCTTTTCGCTTTCGCTTTGCGCTTTTCGCTTTTCGCTTTTCGCTTTTCGCTTTGCGCTTTTCGCTTTGCGCTTTGCGCTTTTCGCTTTTCGCTTTTCGCTTTGCGCTTTGCGCTTTTCGCTTTTCGCTTTTCGCTTTGCGCTTTTCGCTTTTCGCTTTTCGCTTTGCGCTTTTCGCTTTTCGCTTTTCGCTTTTCGCTTTTCGCTTTTCGCTTTGCGCTTTTCGCTTTGCGCTTTGCGCTTTTCGCTTTTCGCTTTGCGCTTTGCGCTTTTCGCTTTTTCTTTGCGCTTTTCGCTTTTCGCTTTTCGCTTTGCGCTTTTCGCTTTGCGCTTTTCGCTTTTCGCTTTTCGCTTTGCGCTTTTCGCTTTTCGCTTTTCGCTTTTCGCTTTGCGCTTTTCACTTTGCGCTTTGCGCTTTTCGCTTTTCGCTTTGCGCTTTTCGCTTTTCGCTTTTCGCTTTTCGCTTTGCGCTTTTCGCTTTGCGCTTTGCGCTTTTCGCTTTTCGCTTTTCGCTTTGCGCTTTTCGCTTTTCGCTTTGCGCTTTGCGCTTTTCGCTTTTCACTTTGCGCTTTTCGCTTTTCGCTTTTCGCTTTTCGCTTTGCGCTTTTCGCTTTCCGCTTTGCGCTTTTCGCTTTTCACTTTGCGCTTTTCGCTTTTCGCTTTTCGCTTTTCGCTTTGCGCTTTTCGCTTTGCGCTTTGCGCTTTTCGCTTTTCGCTTTTCGCTTTTCGCTTTTCGCTTTTCGCTTTGCGCTTTTCGCTTTTCGCTTTTCGCTTTTCGCTTTTCGCTTTTCGCTTTGCGCTTTTCGCTTTTCGCTTCTCGTTTTGCGCTTTGCGCTTTTCGCTTTTCGCTTTTCGCTTTGCGCTTTGCGCTTTTCGCTTTTCGCTTTGCGCTTTTCGCTTTTCACTTTGCGCTTTTCGCTTTTCGCTTTGCGCTTTGCGCTTTTCGCTTTTCGCTTTGCGCTTTTCGCTTTTCGCTTTTCGCTTTGCGCTTTTCGCTTTTCGCTTTGCGCTTTTCGCTTTTCGCTTTGCGCTTTTCGCTTTTCGCTTTGCGCTTTGCGCTTTTCGCTTTTCGCTTTTCGCTTCTCGTTTTGCGCTTTGCGCTTTTCGCTTTTCGCTTTTCGCTTTGCGCTTTGCGCTTTTCGCTTTTCGCTTTGCGCTTTTCGCTTTTCACTTTGCGCTTTTCGCTTTTCGCTTTGCGCTTTGCGCTTTTCGCTTTTCGCTTTGCGCTTTTCGCTTTTCGCTTTTCGCTTTTCGCTTTTCGCTTTGCGCTTTTCGCTTTTCGCTTTGCGCTTTTCGCTTTTCGCTTTGCGCTTTTCGCTTTTCGTTTTGCGCTTTTCGCTTTTCGCTTTGCGCTTTTCGCTTTTCGCTTTGCGCTTTGCGCTTTTCGCTTTTCGCTTTGCGCTTTTCGCTTTTCGCTTTGCGCTTTTCGCTTTTCGCTTTTCGCTTTGCGCTTTTCGCTTTTCGCTTTTCGCTTTTCGCTTTGCGCTTTTCGCTTTGCGCTTTTCGCTTTTCGCTTTGCGCTTTTCGCTTTTCGCTTTGCGCTTTTCGCTTTTCGCTTTGCGCTTTTCGCTTTTCGCTTTGCGCTTTTCGCTTTTCGCTTTGCGCTTTTCGCTTTGCGCTTTTCGCTTTGCGCTTTTCGCTTTTCGCTTTGCGCTTTTCGCTTTTCGCTTTGCGCTTTTCGCTTTGCGCTTTTCGCTTTGCGCTTTTCGCTTTTCGCTTTGCGCTTTTCGCTTTTCGCTTTGCGCTTTTCGCTTTTCGCTTTTCGCTTTTCGCTTTGCGCTTTTGCTTTTCGCTTTTCGCTTTGCGCTTTGCGCTTTTCGCTTTTCGCTTTGCGCTTTTCGCTTTGCGCTTTTCGCTTTTCGCTTTGCGCTTTTCGCTTTTCGCTTTTCGCTTTGCGCTTTTCGCTTTGCGCTTTTCGCTTTTCGCTTTGCGCTTTTCGCTTTGCGCTTTTCGCTCTTCGCTTTGCGCTTTTCGCTTTGCGCTTTTCGCTTTGCGCTTTTCGCTTTGCGCTTTTCGCTTTTCGCTTTGCGCTTTTCGCTTTTCGCTTTTCGCTTTTCGCTTTTCGCTTTTCGCTTTGCGCTTTTCGCTTTGCGCTTTTCGCTTTGCGCTTTTCGCTTTTCGCTTTTCGCTTTTCGCTTTTCGCTTTTCGCTTTTCGCTTTTCGCTTTTCGCTTTGCGCTTTTCGCTTTTCGCTTCTCGTTTTGCGCTTTGCGCTTTTCGCTTTTCGCTTTTCGCTTTGCGCTTTGCGCTTTGCGCTTTTCGCTTTTCGCTTTGCGCTTTTCGCTTTTCACTTTGCGCTTTTCGCTTTTCGCTTTGCGCTTTGCGCTTTTCGCTTTTCGCTTTGCGCTTTTCGCTTTTCGCTTTTCGCTTTGCGCTTTTCGCTTTTCGCTTTGCGCTTTTCGCTTTTCGCTTTGCGCTTTTCGCTTTTCGCTTTGCGCTTTGCGCTTTTCGCTTTTCGCTTTTCGCTTCTCGTTTTGCGCTTTGCGCTTTTCGCTTTTCGCTTTTCGCTTTGCGCTTTGCGCTTTTCGCTTTTCGCTTTGCGCTTTTCGCTTTTCACTTTGCGCTTTTCGCTTTTCGCTTTGCGCTTTGCGCTTTTCGCTTTTCGCTTTGCGCTTTTCGCTTTTCGCTTTTCGCTTTTCGCTTTTCGCTTTGCGCTTTTCGCTTTTCGCTTTGCGCTTTTCGCTTTTCGCTTTGCGCTTTTCGCTTTTCGTTTTGCGCTTTTCGCTTTTCGCTTTTCGCTTTTCGCTTTGCGCTCTGCGCTTTTCGCTTTTCGCTTTGCGCTTTTCGCTTTTCGCTTTGCGCTTTTCGCTTTTCGCTTTTCGCTTTGCGCTTTTCGCTTTTCGCTTTTCGCTTTTCGCTTTTCGCTTTGCGCTTTTCGCTTTGCGCTTTTCGCTTTTCGCTTTTCGCTTTGCGCTTTTCGCTTTTCGCTTTGCGCTTTTCGCTTTTCGCTTTGCGCTTTTCGCTTTTCGCTTTGCGCTTTTCGCTTTTCGCTTTGCGCTTTTCGCTTTGCGCTTTTCGCTTTGCGCTTTTCGCTTTTCGCTTTGCGCTTTTCGCTTTTCGCTTTGCGCTTTTCGCTTTGCGCTTTTCGCTTTGCGCTTTTCGCTTTTCGCTTTGCGCTTTTCGCTTTTCGCTTTGCGCTTTTCGCTTTTCGCTTTGCGCTTTTCGCTTTGCGCTTTTGCTTTTCGCTTTTCGCTTTGCGCTTTGCGCTTTTCGCTTTTCGCTTTGCGCTTTTCGCTTTGCGCTTTTCGCTTTTCGCTTTGCGCTTTTCGCTTTTCGCTTTTCGCTTTGCGCTTTTCGCTTTTCGCTTTGCGCTTTTCGCTTTGCGCTTTTCGCTCTTCGCTTTGCGCTTTTCGCTTTTCGCTTTGCGCTTTTCGCTTTTCGCTTTGCGCTTTTCGCTTTGCGCTTTTCGCTTTGCGCTTTTCGCTTTTCGCTTTGCGCTTTTCGCTTTTCGCTTTGCGCTTTTCGCTTTTCGCTTTTCGCTTTGCGCTTTTCGTTTTTCGCTTTGCGCTTTTCGCTTTGCGCTTTTCGCTTTGCGCTTTTCGCTTTTCGCTTTGCGCTTTTCGCTTTTCGCTTTGCGCTTTTCGCTTTGCGCTCTTCGCTTTTCGCTTTTCGCTTTGCGCTTTTCGCTTTGCGCTTTTCGCTTTTCGTTTTTCGCTTTGCGCTTTTCGCTTTGCGCTTTTCGCTTTTCGCTTTGCGCTTTTCGCTTTGCGCTTTTCGCTTTTCGCTTTGCGCTTTGCGCTTTTCGCTTTTCGCTTTGCGCTTTGCGCTTTTCACTTTGCGCTTTTCGCTTTTCGCTTTGCGCTTTTCGCTTTGCGCTTTTCGCTTTGCGCTTTTCGCTTTTCACTTTTCGCTTTTCGCTTTGCGCATTTCGCTTTGCGCTTTTCGCTTTTCGCTTTGCGCTTTTCGCTTTTCGCTTTGCGCTTTTCGCTTTTCGCTTTTCGCTTTGCGCTTTTCGCTTTTCGCTTTGCGCTTTTCGCTTTTCGCTTTGCGCTTTTCGCTTTGCGCTTTTCGCTTTTCGCTTTTCGCTTTGCGCTTTTCGCTTTACGCTTTTCGCTTTTCACTTTTCGCTTTTCGCTTTTCGCTTTTCGCTTTGCGCTTTTCGCTTTTCGCTTTTCGCTTTTCGCTTTGCGCTTTTCGCTTTTCGCTTTGCGCTTTTCGCTTTGCGCTTTTCGCTTTTCGCTTTTCGCTTTGCGCTTTTCGCTTTTCGCTTTTCGCTTTTCGCTTTGCGCTTTTCGCTTTTCGCTTTGCGCTTTTCGCTTTGCGCTTTGCGCTTTTCGCTTTGCGCTTTTCGCTTTGCGCTTTTCGCTTTTCGCTTTTCGCTTTGCGCTTTTCGCTTTTCGTTTTTCGCTTTGCGCTTTTCGCTTTTCGCTTTGCGCTTTTCGCTTTGCGCTTTTCGCTTTTCGCTTTGCGCTTTTCGTTTTTCACTTTGCGCTTTTCGCTTTGCGCTTTTCACTTCTCGCTATGCGCTTTTCGCTTTGCGCTTTTCGCTTTGCGCTTTGCGCTTTTCGCTTTTCGCTTTTCGCTTTGCGCTTTTCGCTTTTCGCTTTGCGCTTTTTGCTTTTCGCTTTGCGCTTTTCGCTTTTCGCTTTGCGCTTTCCGCTTTTCGCTTTGCGCTTTTCGCTTTTTGCTTTTTGCTTTTCGCTTTACGCTTTTCGTTCTGCGCTTTTCGCTTTGCGCTTTTCATTTTTCGCTTTGCTCTTTTCGCTCTTCGCTTTGCGCTTTTTGCTTTTTGCTTTGCGCTTTTCGCTTTGCGCTTTTCGATTTCGCTTTGCGCTTTTCATTTTTCGCTTTGCGCTTTTCGCTCTTCGCTTTGCGCTTTGCGCTTTTTGCTTTTCGCTTTGCGCTTTTCGCTTTTCGCTTTGCGCTTTTCGCTTTACGCTTTGAGCTTTACGCTTTTCGCTTAGCGCTTTTCGCTTTGCACTTTTCGATTTCGCTTTGCGCTTTTCGCTTTACGCTTTTCGTTCTGCGCTTTTTTGCTTTTTGCTTTTCGCTTTTCGCTTTTCGCTTTACGCTTTGCGCTTTACGCTTTACGCTTTTCGCTTTGCGCCTTTCGCTTTTTGCTTTGCGCTTTTCGCTTTGCGCTTTTCGCTTTGCGCTTTTCGCTTTGCGCTTTTCGCTTTGCGCTTTTTGCTTTTCGTTTTTCGCTTTACGCTTTGCGCTTTACGCTTTGAGCTTTTCGCTTTTCGCTTTGCGCTTTTTGCTTTTTGCTTTGCGCTTTTCGCTTTGCGCTTTCCGCTTTTCGCTTTGCGTTTTTCGCTTTGCGCTTTTCGATTTCGCTTTGCGCTTTTCATTTTTCGCTTTGCGCTTTTCGCTCTTCGCTTTGCGCTTTGCGCTTTTCGCTATTTGCTTTGCGCTTTTCGCTTTGCGCTTTTCGCTTTACGCTTTGAGCTTTACGCTTTTCGCTTTGCGCTTTGCACTTTTCGATTTCGCTTTGCGCTTTTCGCTTTGCGCTTTTTGCTTTGAGCTTTTCGCTTTTCGCTTTTCGCTTTTCGCTTTTCGCTTTGCGCTTTTCGCTTTTCGCTTTACGCTTTTCGTTCTGCGCTTTTTGCTTTTTGCTTTTCGCTTTTTGCTTTTCGCTTTTCGCTTTACGCTTTGCGCTTTACGCTTTACGCTTTTCGCTTTGCGCCTTGCGCTTTTTGCTTTGCGCTTTTCGCTTTGCGCTTTTCGCTTTGCGCTTTTCGCTTTGCGCTTTTTGCTTTTCGCTTTTCGCTTTACGCTTTACGCTTTACGCTTTACGCTTTGAGCTTTTCGCTTTTCGCTTTGCGCATTTCGCTTTACGCTTTTCGTTCTGCGCTTTTTGCTTTTCGCTTTTCGCTGTGCGCTTTTTGCTTTGCGCTTTTCGCTTTTTGCTTTTTGCTTTTCGCTTTTCGCTTTTCGCTTTACGCTTTGCGCTTTACGCTTTTCGCTTTGCGCCTTGCGCTTTTTGCTTTGCGCTTTTCGCTTTGCGCTTTTCGCTTTGCGCTTTTCGCTTTGCGCTTTTCGCTTTGCGCTTTTTGCTTTTCGCTTTACGCTTTGCGCTTTGAGCTTTTCGCTTTGCGCTTTTTGCTTTGCGCTTTTCGCTTTGCGCTTTTCGCTTTGCGCTTTTCGCTTTGCGCTTTTTGCTTTGCGCTTTTCGCTTTGCGCTTTTCGCTTTACGCTTTACGCTTTGGACTTTACGCTTTGCGCTTTACGCTTTGCGCTTTACGCTATACGCTTAACGCTTTACGCTTTGCGCTTTATGCTTTTCGCTTTGCACTTTTCGCTTTACGCTTTTCGCTTTGCGCTTTTCGCTTTGCGCTTTTCGCTTTGCGCTTTCGCTTTACGCTTTACACTTTGCGCTTTTCGCTTTGCGCTTTACGCTTTGCGCTTTGCACTTTACGCTTTGCGCTTTGCACTTTGCGCTTTTCGCTTCAGGCTTTGCCTTACTCTTTAATTGCACAGCACAACTATCTATCATTTCCTTTACATATATATATTACTTTCTCTCTCACCTTTGCTTTTTCATTCAGTTTTGTTATTATGTTGGTTGGTTTGGAGTTTAAAGGGTGTTCGTTATTCTCGTTGTATTTTTAAGCGCTGAATATCCACAAACGGGTGTTTTTGGGGTTTCGATGAAACAAACTAAAGATATTTTGTTTGTTTTCAAACTCTCTAAAGTGCATAAAAGTCGGAATATTATTGTATTAAAAATGTCGAAAAATATTGAAGAATTCAAAATCAAAATTTAAATAAATCGTAAGCTTATTCCAAAAATCTAAAGTCAAGAAAGGTTAAAGAAATCAAAAATGTTGAAAAAGTAGACGAAAAATATTCAAAAGGACTAAAATATGATTTGTTAAAAAGAGTAAAGCTTGCTGTTGCTGTTGGAGAAATATTAACAAATCCAGATAAAAATACAAACAAGTCGGAGAATTTTGATATATTTAAGAAATACAGAAGGTTTTGCTTTTAAATCAATTTTATTGCTGTTATTGTTATTTTCGTTTTTGTTGGTATTATTGTTGTTGCTTAAGTTCATGAAAATTTCTTTGGTTTACTTTTTTGTTTTACTATAAACAAAATGTTAATGCAAGAAATCAGGTACAAATTACATGTCAAATGAAAGAAGATACATTGGGCTTTTATATTATGTTACTCCAACTATGCATAAATGGTATGGCTTTTGGAAAAATAGTGCTTTTAAAAAAACATAGTCAAAATTTCTGAAAATTTGCAATATCTCTAAAACCACGACTCGGATTTAACTTTTTTGTGTGTAGATTTTGTAACAAGTTAACATATCTTTCGTATGACACTAATAAGAACTGCCCCATATAAATTTTATACCTTGTTTTTCATCAATAAAAAAATATGTAACGAATTTTTTTAAATATTGTTTTTTTACTTATTAATAAGTAGTATAACGAACATAAATAAGCTTACACTATTAACAAATATTTATTTTATATAAAAATACTTCACTTTTATCTTAAGACCCTTCATTAAGTTTTGTATAGTTGTTTCGTCGACAGTACCGTACGACCTTCGCCACTTATTTTTTACAGTACTTTTACTCTTACGAATATCTAATTTCATTAGAGCCCAATATCTCTCAATAGGTCGAAGCTCTGGGCAGTTAGGTGGATTCGCATTTTTGGGTAAAAAATTTATATTATTGCTATTGTACCATTCTATGGTGGCTCTAGAGTAGTGAGAGGTTGCTAAATCAGGCCAGAACATTAAAGTACTTCCGTGCTTACGAATAAATAGCAAAAGACGTTTTTGAAGGCATTCATCAATATAAATTTTCGAGTTAATTGTTCCCTGTGTTACAAAAAAACTGCAAATGGCCTACCAAACCATATACTGCTTGGGAAATTTTGTAATCTTCTTCTAGCTTAAGTTTTTTCTTTAGTCTGCTTATGGAAGATTTTGAGGTTCCCGCTCTGGCAGCCATATCTCGTTCTGAAGTGTTAGTATTCCGCTAATAAAGGCGCTTCAACTTTTTCACCAACTGTGAGTCTATACTGGCTTTTCTACCTGCACGCTTTTTCCGCGTAATAAGTTGACCCTTTCTATAATTCGAAATAACCCTTTGGACAGTGATTTTTGATGCACCTGTTTTTTTGGCTGAATATTTTAACTCTGGTTTTTGCAGGTAAGTGTGCAAAATGAGTTTGCGCTTTTTTTCTTGATTGATAGACATCTTTATCGTTTGAAGTTTGTTTACCAAGTGTTATATATTTTTGTAATTGACATGTTATATGGGTGATTCTCAGATAACTGTACTTTTTGTGTCCTCTGGCGATTTCACCTATACAGTAGGCTTTTTTTCACAAAAACTGACGCTCTAAGTTAGAAACTATGTTTTTCTAATAGAACGGATCAATTTTGCCACCAAATAATTGAAAACTGTCCCCTGGTTTTGGAAAAAAAAAAATTTCTTGAAAGCATTATGCTACTACTTCATGGTACTACTGTTTCAGTCAATAGATTGCAATACATATGCATTAATTCTGATCACTATCCATCACACAAAGGTCATCATGTCCAAACGCGTCCAAAAAGAAATCTGTTTGCGTTTTATAGAGCAGTTTATAAACAAAAACAGGTTTTTTTAAAAATTATGGTCACAAACGTGGCACTCGGCACTCCCAGGCAGTACATTTTATTTTATGCATGAAACAATTTTTTTGTAGGATTTGCACACATGACCCCAAATACTTTCGGAAAAATCTTGAACTCAAAAGCGTGCTATACAATGAGCGATAAACTACAAAAATGTCACAAACGTGGCGCATCAAAAATGTCACAAACGTGGCACTTTTTATCAGTCTGCAAAAAACCATATTTTCATATAAAATTCAGTATACAGTTGTTTAGTTGTAGGCTATTAATTATGTTTTTAATACAAAAATTTTTCTACACCATCAGAATCCTGAGTTATCCTTGCTCAAAAGTGAAAAAATCACTGTTTTGACATGTTCTTAAAGCTATAGAACAAAAACAACAACAAGTAACATTAAATTTTGTCAATGAATTCAGACAGCCAAATTTATTTTCAACAAGACATAATTTACCGTTTTTCAATTGGATTCCCAGCTTCCGAGTTATAAGCGTTTAAAGTAAGGACATCTTTCGAGACCTAAAAGTTACAAAAAATCAGGTTTTATTATTTTTATCAATAAAATATTTAATTACAAAAATTTCGTAACCTTGCAGACCATAATCGCATGAAAAATGACAGTTCTATGCAAGATTTAGTGAATGACCCTACTTAACTATTGCTTTGCAAATTAACAGAATCAATATTTCATCCGTTCATTCACTAAATCTACAATAGAGCCTTCTTTTTTCATCCGATTTTAGTCTGCAATGGCTTAAAACTTTTGTGATAAAATATATTTTTGATAAAAATAATAATACTTACCATTTTTGTTAATTTTTCAGTCCAGAAAATCCTTTGTGTGTTATTGAGAGGTATCCTTTTTTTAAAAGCTTATAACTCGGAAACTAGGAATCCAACTGAAAAACGGTAAATTATGTCTTGTTGATAATAAATTCGGCAGTCTGAATCCATTGACAAAAATTAATTTTACTTGTTGCTGTTTTTGTTAAGTAGATGTCAAAACTGTGATTTTTTTACTTTTGAGCAAGGATAACTAAGGATACTGATGTAATAGAAAAAAATCAAGACCAGATTCGTAATAAAGAGATCCTAATACACCATAAACGGCTATAAAAACAGAGGACAGGAAACCTTAGTTGATCTTTAGAGCGGCAGGGTATAAAAAAAAATGGACCACCGGAGACATGACACTGTTGCAAAATTAGTCTTGAAGTGTAAATTTGTCATTATATGCAATATATCTCTCATCAAAACGCTTCAAAACCATAATTTTTCCATACTGTGGCTAAAATGTTACAAACGTGGCAATTTGGTCACAAACGTGTCAGCAAAATTTCTTAATTTCGACCTCAAAGCCGTAAATTCACACTTGTAGTTGATCTACTTACAAGGTGAGTTTTAAGAGTCTGTTTACATAAGATAGCATGAAGAAACTTGCAAAAATCACCCGTGTAGAAAAAATAGCACCCATATTTCGACCTGCACGATCATCAGGTAAATCATAATCTTAAGGAATAAAAGTATAAAATTTTTCTGGGGCAGTCCTTATTAACAAAATCTTTCCAGAGGTTCCCAACTTATAATAATTTTTATGAAAGATATATTTCGATCTTCTGGTGGCTACATCTCCGAAAGTAGGTCTGACAAAAACTTTTTTTGTTATTGTTGTTGTCATTTATTTGCAGAGCCCTACTTGGGCAAAAATTGGCCCTATGCTCCTCCTAGGAGTTAAAGGAGAATACATACATACATACTTGGGCAAAAAGAAAAGAAAAGAAAAGAAACAGCAACAGTTTTTAAAGTAAAAAAAAGTTTTCATTTTCCTTTGTTTTATTTACAAAATATTTTGTGACTGAAAATGGAATAAGTCATACAAAAGTATAACAAATTTTTAATTTATTATAAATAAAATTGGAATAAGTCCATTTGGGCCAAAAAAACTCAACTATTTTCTACTACACTTGGAAAAATTTTTACAGATTAATAAAATTTGATAAATTTACAGTGGTAAAAATTTAACACCAATTTAATAACGTTTACCTAAATTTTTAAATTGACTTAAGAGCAAAATTTTCTGTGTAGCAGTAGACGAAAAAGGTGGCTCATTCCACTTTCAAAAAAACCCATTCATATGTTAATAGGACTTTTTTCATACTAAAATGGCCGCCAAAGTCAAAAAATGGGGAAAAAGATTTAAAACATCGACTATAAAAGTCCAGAACTTTGCAAAATCCTTATAAACCCTATTAATTATTTACATTATCTGAAAGCTCTTACAATTAGCTAAAACTTTATCATAAAAATATGTATTCTAAAACGTTAGGGTGAACCAAGAAAATTTTTTTTCCGAAACAAGTCAGAAAATCAGTTTTAACCCTATAACTTCTCAGGGGTACATTTTAGACCCCCCCTTCTAAAGGAATTTTTTGGTGATCTAGGCCTCTTCTATAACTTCTCGGAAGCTTCGTAACCTTATACAATACACCCTGTATATTTCAATGGGAAAGTGTTCTCTTCAGAAGCGCTAAAAATGTTTCCCCTTGGTAACATAGAATTAGCCACTATCGATTGGTGTGTTTGCATTTAAAATTGAGAGAGTGAGAGTTAAAGGTTATAAGTAAATAATTATCATTTACAAACTGTCACGTATAACCAAATCAATAACAAAGGGCAATATGATATCATATGAAGATTGATGAAGAGTTTTTGAAAAATGACATGTGCTTCATAAATAAATTCCCGACTAAAAATAGCAACTAAAAACCTTTTCAAAGGTTTTTTTTCAATTACTTATATGTTCTTTTTTATCAAATTTATTTGCGCGAAAATGGAAAAAAAAAATATCAACAAAAAACTGGACGTTGTTGCATTCAACAACACCACTACCACAACGCTCGCTACCTTAGTATTTTACACAAAGTCCCAGACCACAACAATGTAACTGCGGCTTTGGCTCAACACTTGGGAGCTTTTATTCAATCGCTTGCTTCGTTAGCTTTCCAAGTTCGTTGGCACTTGAGGTGTGGAAATTCGCCCCTTTAAACATGGCGCAGTACTCGTGCAAGGTTTGCTTAGACGATGTGCATATGTGTACGTGTATTTGTATTACTTTGTATGTGTGTGTGAGTGTTTATATTTTTGTGGTTGTATTGCTGTTATGTATGTATGTGTGCTATATTGCAAAATTGTCCTTCGCTTTGACAAATAATTTTACTAAATCTGTGAAAATCAATTTATTTTCCACTTTTTTCTCATTTTTTAATTTTTTGTTTTCATTTTTCTATTTCATTTTCTTTTGTGATTTCGTTTTTTTTTTTTAAAAATTTTTGTATTTTATTTATTTTTTTTTTTAATTTTTTATTTTCTTTTTTTCTGTTCATTTTTGCTTCAGTTTTTTTGTGGTTCAGTTGCTGTTGCGGGATATGTGCAAGGAATTTTTCCCCAATTGTTACACTCCGCTCTTCGATTTTTGGGTTTCTCTGTTTATTGCAGGAAAATTGAGATATATTTATTTTAGGGATTTTGTCAACGAATCAACTGTAAAATTAATTGAAATTTTATCAGCAAAATAAAGCAGCAGCTTTGCCATTTCGTGTAATGAGAGTGAATATTTTCTTAAGCTGTTTGCGCCATGGTTGGTTGGCCAGATTTCTAGGAACATAAAATTTTTGTAAAATAATATTTGAAACGACTTAAAGTAAACTGCTTTAATTTGTACACATTGAAATTTCAGACACTTAGTTCCGCATCCCAAATATATCTACTTTTATTATAATGATGCCTTAGACAAAATCCGACTAAATTTCCGTACATCCCGTAATCAATTAATTTTTCTATACGATAATGTTGATTTTCCGTATATGACAGATTCTACATGACAACGAACCAAGTTCATGGTCGACCATCACCGATAGAGCTAAAATTTTGTGGCCTTGTACCATTATCGAATTGACTGAAAAAGTGTTTTTTGATGTCGAACTTCTTTGGCCGCATTAGATGTAAAACTCAAGGTCATGACACTTTTTTCGACATTTTTCGTTGCATTCAGGAATATCTCTCAAGCTATTTTGATAAAACTTCGTTGGTAGTTGAAGATTGTGAATACTATATAACGGTCTAAAATTAAGCGTGATCACACTAGTGTCACATCCACTATGTATATAAATATGACTGTGTGTGTCTAAGGCATTATCGCTCAGAAAATATTCCACCAATTGAACTGAAAAATTGCCAGCGATTGTATCTCAGATTAGGAAAAGTTTTTATGCTACACACGAAAGTTTTCGAAGATCACCCGAAAGCTACATAGTTAAAACGAAGTATATCTAGGTAAATGTGACAGAAAAAATCTTTGGCGGACTGTCAACTAGCCTTAACTGATAATTTCTGGAACACCTAAAGGTTTCAGAAGGACACCCAGGATTTCATAGTCAAAATGAAGAATCTCTAGTTATACTAGAGATAAAACATCTTTGGCGACTACAAACTTGCCTTAACTTATAGTTTTCTGGGGCACTCGAAGCACAATAGACCAAAAGTGAGTTTTTTATATCAAAATTTATACCATGGTTTTCAATGGTGCGGGCTTGCAGGTAAATGAACAAGGTAAAAAAAAAGCCATCGGCTTACAACAAAAAAAAACATTTTTAAGCCACGTTCTGGAGGCCCACACCCGAAAAATCGTAAAGCGTTAACTTACAATACTAGATAACTCGAAAACCATTGACGCGATTTTTTTAATGGGTAGATGCGTTGCCCAGTAAGGGTCTGCAAAATTTATTTTTTTGAAATTCCCTCGTTTTCGTCACTTTACATATTAGGAGTGGTTAGCGCAAGTTCTGAGCAAAAAAAAGCGAATTTGGACTAGAAGGCGTGGCACCTTCCATATAAGAAAATGTTTCAAAATGCTTTACTTCAAGAGTTTTTTGAGATAATCCAACTAAATTTCATCCAAATACTAAGGACTATAAAAGTACACTCTGAGTAAAATGAAGACGAACTCGGACAAGAAAGCGTGGCACTTCCCATATAAGCAAAAGCGTCAAAATGCTATACTGAAAGAGTTTTTTGAGATCATCCAACTAAATTTCACTCAAATACTAAAGACTATAAATTCACGTACTAAGTTAAAACTAGGCAAGCTCGGGCAAGAGGGTGTGGTACCTCAAAACGCTATACTGAAAACGGTTTTTGAGATAATCCAACCAAATTTCACTTAGACGCTAAGAACTATTAATGCAAGCTCTTAGCAAAAACTGGGTGAACTCGGACAAGAGGGCGTGGCATCTCCCATATAAGCAAAATTTTCATAACACTGCAGTATTAGGTTATATATTTTTTAGCTAGGCCAAAGGTTACATACTTAGGTACTAGTTTTTTTTTAATTTTTCTCGAATCCATTTCTATTGGAATTTTGATATTTTCGCGTTTAAAAAGAAAACGGGTTAATAAAAATGTTCAGAACTTCGGTTCTTGTTGGTCAATTCGGATAAGTTTTTATTTTAAGAATATACAAAATTTGTTCAGGTTTCAACTGCGGTAAGTTTTATTTCATTATCTTAAAAATCAATTTTGAAATTGTCTTCTGAAGTTTATGGAAATATTGATTTGCTTAAATTTTCCAATATCACCAATTTTCCAATTTATTTACACGACATTGGTTTTTTTTGGGTATCCCTAGCTCTTTGAATGTTTTTGAAAACTATCAAAAACCGAATTTCGCAAGAAAAATTTTGGTATTTTTTGGAATCAGTGAGTTGAATTATATTGTACGTATGTTATTGAATTTAAAACATATATCTACATTTTAATTAATCAAATTGAAATCCTAGCTGTTGGCATAAAGAGATATTAAACTCTCTCTCACTCTTTCTAAAATCCAAAAGGTGAATAATTTCAACAAAGTGATTTTTTTTTTTTTGTAATCAAAACTCTGAAATATAATACAATAATTAAAAATAAATCATCTTATATGGCAGACGTAGGCTTAATGACATCAAAAATTTACATGCGAGCAAATACACTCCCTTCGATTGCTAAACATCAAGTGCACAACTCACCCACTTAACCCACTTAAAGTCGATTCAGCTTCAATGATTTCAATTTCTAAAAGTTACCACCCCCTAATGAACACAGACTGCACGAGGGACACCAAAAGAAGTAGGAAAAAAGGGGGGAACAGAAAAAATACTAAGCTGAGCGTTGTCGTCGTCAGTCAGCAGGCAGCAGTCAAAGTGTTTCTCGTTGAATTGGCGCTGTTAAGTTACTTCAGCCTCAACAGATGTCATGAGTTCGTGTCAGCTGACAAACAAAGTAAATTTAAAGTTGCGCCCCCAACATCTCGCTTGGAAAAGAAAAAATCTTGCTCGTTAAAATTAAAGCAAAGCTTCTAAACCTACACTTAACCAACTTAGTATAAATAGCTGAGCCGAATGTGCTATGTATAATTTGAAGGTATAAATAAATAACGCTCATGCTTTTGTGATGGCTACGGCTTAGTGGAAAAATGTTGTTGAAAGCAACGAAGCATACTTACCCCCTTATCCGCCGAAAAGAAAAAAGTCGTCTACAATTTGGCGAAAAATTTTTAATTGAAAATTGAGTGTTGAACTTTGATTTTATTTTTGTGTTTTGTTTTTCGTCGTCAACCCAAATGAAGAGTATTGGAGTATGTACTACCCAAATTTGCGAATAGTAAGTCTTATAGATTTGCAGCTGCCTAACAGTTATGGGAGTTTCATTTGTGAGGGAAGTAGCCGTGATCTGGATATTCGTTTTTTATAGGCAATAATGTGTAGATAAAGACGAGAATTCAGGGTATTCCAAGAAGATGTTAGTGTAGTGTACTCATAAAGTCACTATTACCACAAACGACACTTCTCTAAAACTCATTAGATTAATAAAGCACAGAAGCATCTCGAAGATCATAGGAAACAAGGGCATCCACAGACACCATTAAATTATCCCTGGAAAAAGAAAATTCTTGATTCTAAAAACTACTGAAAATAGCAAAGCGCACTAGCTAATTTACTTGAATGATGGAGCATATTCGTGTAGGATCCAAAATGTGCTTCAAAATAAGACTAAGAACACAATAATTTTTATAATAAAACCATTCAAATAAAGTATGGATACTACCATACTACATAAATTCCCTAAACGTTATATTGTTCATTTACCTCATCAAGTGTTGATTTCATGTGCCATTTTCTTTACCATTACCCATGTATATCCATGCACCCTTTCATAGTACTTTAACTAACTGGTCTAGATGATGAGTTTGGTATTTGTGTGTCAAAATTCAACTTTTCCAATAACTGTTCAGTACTTAGCAATGGCTGCTTTTGAAATATTCTTGTGTACTTGAGTACAATCGCATTTATTTGCTTAACTTTTTTATGACATACATATGTACCTATGTTTGGCTGTTCGACTCCTTCTCTTTTACTTTGGTAGGCTCTTGAGACTTGCATAAGTACACATTTCAAAGCGATTTGTATTTGATTTTTACAGTTAGTAAGGATTTTTTTTGATATTTTGCGTTAGCAATTTAGTCGACAATTAAATTCGAGAGAGTCAACTAAGGCATGGTATTTATGAAAAAGTCGTAAAAATTTGAGAAATTCCAAAAAAAGAGTTTTTTATAAATCAAAAAATTTTAGGCGTTAAGAAATAACACCCAAGAAAATATCGCCCCAAAAAAAAAAACGAAATAACACCCATATTATTTTCATATAATTTTGGGCGATAATTATTTTGGAAATAACGCCCAAAAATTTGGGCTTTATTTCGTTTTCTTTTAGGCATTATTTCCTTCTTTTTTTTTTTGAAAAACAAAATAAAGCCCAAAAAATAAAATGACGTAATAACGCCCAAAATAAACAACTAAATAACGCCAAAAAAATATGAAATAATGCCCAAAATAAAAAACGAAATAACGCATAAATTATTTTCATATAAATTCGGGCGATAATCATTTTGGAAATAACGCCCGTAAATTTGTGCTTTTTTTTTGGGCGTTATTTCGTTTTATTTTTTTTTTCCAGCATCAGTTACATGTACACCGAATGCCATTCCCCTAGGTCAAATATTTCCAGAGATATGATGAATTGCGGGTGAAGGGGGCGTGGTATCGCCCATTTTTTAATGGATGCAATTAAGTATTTTTCATATTCGTACGAAATTTTATTCACTTAAAGCAAATCGTTTCAAAGATAGGATTAATTCTTTCGATTAAAGCCACATATTTTCATATAAATAGCGTTTTTTTGACCTTCAACGGTCTGGGGCACGGTCAAATATTTTCCGATCGAAACCAAAATTTTCATGCTAACTACTTACATCAATAGAACATTGTTTTTTTTCGCTGGTAGCGAGGTATTTCACATTTTTAATTTTTGCAATATAACTTACATATGATAGGGACACTTAAGTTTTAGTGGCGTCGCACTGTGATAAGCGCCGAAAAACACCAAAAATGCAATCAGTGAGCTATAGCAAAGAAGATCAAGCTGCGCAAGTTTGGATAGATTAATCATGCTCTCCGGAAACCATACAGCGAAGTTTAGAGCAAGACCCATCAGTGGAATCCACAAGGGAGTAGAAGGCTAAGTAGACCAAAATCAAGACCTAATAATTTCAAAAAACTTTGGAAAATCTGAAAAATTTTGAAAACATCAAGAAATTTTCATAGATTCGAAAACTTTGAGAAATCTGAAATAAGTAGAGTAGAACGGGGTAATGTCGTGCAGGGGGTAATGTCGTGCACTGGCTGTTTTAGCCCAAAGAATTTAATGATTTACCAACTGTTCTTAAGGTAGGGACCTGCTGACCTACTGAGCTTATGCATATAATACTAGCAATTTTCTCCAGTTCGTCTCTACAGAGTAACCTTTTTTTCAAAACGCACGCTTTCGGGACGATGAAAGTGTTTTTTTATCGAGTCAGAAAAATAATTTTCCTTCCGGGCAAATATACCAGGTAAGTGTTTTCTGAAACGAAATATCCTGCCAAAGAAAATAAGTATTTGGTTTTCGAAAAAAATTTTGGGCTTCACCGAGTTATCGAAGTTGAACTTTAGAACGACCATTGGGGTAATGTCGTGCACATTCACTTACACAAACACAATTTCTCGCTACACAAGTGTTGTTACACATGGATGTAACCAATGAAATTATCTTTCGATCGGATGCTTACTCGTTGCATTCGCTTGAGATGTACGGCTTTACGAGCATGTCAAAGTTGAGTGCACGACATTGCCCCGTTCTACTCTATGTTAAATATAAAGAGAAATTTTCGTAAAATCGAAAAACTTTGAAAAATCTGAATGATTAAGAAATGCTTAGTTGAAATAAAAACGTGGATCGGAAAATGTTAAAGAACTCGGAAAATGTTGAATGTTGTAATTATTGATATTAAAAAATCTGAAAAATATCATGAGTCGAAAAAATGTTAAATAGAAAAATATTGGAAAAGTTAAAAATTTATGAAATAAATCGTCGGGTTAAAACTACAACTAGACATCTAACTATACTGATGTTTTGAGACAAGTATACAGAAACAAGAAGAAAAAATGGTTCTATGCCCCAGTCTAGTCGGTTTTTTGAAATGTAGTCCCCACTCAATTTTATATAAAGAATAAAAGGCAGAAATCTGCAAAATCCGACACAAAAAACGAATTTCAAAAACTTAAAACGCTTTTTTCTCAAAACATGAAAAATGTAGATGTCTAGTTGTAGTTTTAACCCGACGAAATAATATATTAGAGTTTCTTTTGACGCGTATATACCCGACTAGAAAAAAGTTAAGATTCGATTCAGATCAGGCTTACCTGAAGTATGATCAGGAACAAGTCAGGCTTTCTGATCCGAGAATGATGAATAAACGTCACACCTCATATAAAATAGACCTGATCCGTTTGAGCGAATCCGATCCGGATCTCATATTGTTTTCAGAAAAGAATCAGGACATTTATAAATTCTTTATCAAAAAAGTAATATATTTACTATTGAAAATCACATCTATATAAATTTATTTTAATTGTGATACCTCATGTCTGGTGAGTCAATAATGTTGAAAAAGACGAAAAATTTTTAAAAATCTAATGAAAAATTTAAAAATTTCCAAAAACATCTATTGATATTTTGTAAAATTTGAAAATTCTTGATGTGTCCTTAACCTTTGGTTAAAATTTTTTAGTTTTGTTGGTAACCTAAGTTTATTGCACAAAATTGTTCAGCTTAGCAGTTATCTATAGAGTAACCTATGCTCAAATACATACGACGACTTACTATAACAAACGTTGCTTTGGCCATTTGTCAATGAAAATGTTTGGGAGCAGGGTGCGCTCTTGCCAATCTCTAGAGAGAGTGATTAAGGCGAGAAGAATCATGTTGCATATTTCTAAATAGAAATGTTTGAGGTAATGAAATTCAATTGTCAATCCCTGGTGGAATGGTTCACAGTCACTTTTCAAACTTAACTCAGCATCTTTTGTTAAGTTTTTATGTTACATTTTCAATTATGGATTTTATTCCGACATTACTTTTAAGTTTTCATTTAACGACAGCGCATTCGCTATTTACAAATATTTCAGTCATAAAAGAACGTAGTAAATCAACATCTACCAAAGAATTAAGAGGAAACGGAAACCTACTACTCAATGCAGACTTGAATACGTATACAAGCGAAAGTTATTTCCACAAAGCTACATATCACCATACTCCTCATGCAATGCATACTTGCACCCCCGCCCGCGCACTAACGCTTTGCGGCTGATAATCAAATTGTTGATGATAATGATAATAATGACGAAAATCTTGTGAGTTACGTTCTATGAATAAATACAAAAATGCGAAAGAAAAAAATCATTTTAAAAATACGTAACATCTAACGGAAATTAAATGTAATTCTTGCGAAAAAAAAGGGAGTAGAAAATGCTGCTACAATGAAATTGCTGCTAAGTTAAGCAAAGCAAAGCTTTTAAACAAGAAAAGTGTAAGTTATGAAAACGTTTATCTTGACACAGACACACATTTGCATACACGTACGCATATATACATATAAACATATACATTCAAGCATATGTACATATGTATGTATGTGTCATTGCTGTGACAGCAATGCCAAAGTTGCTGGCAAAGTTCATTAAGTTAGGAAATTTCATTAGATTCAGTTAAGCATGGAAATGCGTTTTGCATGTTTTCTTCTTCATCTTTTGCTTGTCGTCGTCGTTGCTTTTCGCAGTTACAGGATACGCGTAAAAGCTCCGTCAGCAGCAGGAGCAGCACTTTAAAGTCCCTGAGTCCCGCAAGTCTATGTTCAATTGATAAGGCAGCATCGGCAGCAGCAGCAGAAGTTGTTGCAAAAGACTAAAACGTGCTTTGATTGTCAAATGCCACAAATATTGATGAGTTTGTTAACAACGCGCGAAAAAAGAAAGAAATGTGTCAGTGAAAGAAAAAGTACAGATCAGGAAATTTAAAATGATTAAAATAGGAGTTACTTTTGAATTCAATTTAGGATTCACATTAAAAGGAAACACTTATGGTTGTAAGGTATGTGAGTGAAGAAATGTCTTTTTTGAGTAGAAATTTTTATTTAAATTGTAGATATGCTGTAGTAAATTACGCAAAAAAGTTGGTTTGAAGAGAAATTGCAAATTTTTAAGATTTTTAAAAGGGAACGCGCCGTGCATTGGAAGATAAAATGTTATTTTAATGACTCCGACGCTCTCAGTGACTCATTGCTATCATAATGTATTTGATATTTTGGGCTCGGGAAGAACTTTGCTTATTGTTTTCTTAACCGGAAACTAATAAGCATCAATATAGGATAGTTTAAAAGAAGTTTTCAAAAAAAAAAATTAAAATTTAAGAAAGTTGTCTTGTCTTGTCTTACTTCTGCACAACAATACTCCCCCGCAAGAGTAATGTTGCGCTGTATAAAGTATGGATTGAAATTCGGAATCACTAAACATACAGACTCATGCTTCAATCTAAAATCATTCAAGAGTGTCTGGGCTGCAGTTACGTGCTTAACCTTAGAACTGTGTTCTGGGCACTGGGTGCCCAAACCAATTTCACTGTTGTTTTTAAACCCCAAATTGTTCGCAACGAACGCCATATCTCATCGTTTTTCAATGGATTGAACTTTTTACTATTTAAAAAAACTTAGTTTGGTAAGATTAAGGTATAAGTAAAATAAAAATTAAATAAACCTCATTTTCGTGTTATGGGCACTGTGTGCCCAGAACGTATGGGTGTAATTTTTGAACTTCAACCGATCACACCCATTTTTGGTTGCAATCAGACTGTAGCACTAACTATTATTTGTGCCAAGTTTTTTGCATATATTGTAGCTTTATATTTTTGGGCGTAATCGTAATTTCAACATGCTGACTGGCACATACACCAAGAGGCCAATCAAGGCCCAATAGAGTACATATCGATACCTTAGAGCGCTATAGTCCTATCTATTTCAATTTCAATTTCAATTAATTTATAAAACATTTACGTATAATAAGAACCAGGTTCTTTTATAATACAAAGTTTATTTATACAAATGTATGTTGGTTAGAATAGCAATTCGGAAATAATGATTTGTAAAAATTATGTTCGTACGTACTACGTAATAATAATAAAAAAAAAATTTTTATGTTTTTATTATAAGATAATTAAATTTAAATATTTAAGTAAACACAATTAATGTAATGAAAAGTAGAGAAATGGTTACTGTGTTAAGAAAAGAAAAGTGATTGCCTAAAACTACCTTCGCTCTTAATAATTTTTATATTGATTGGAAGAGAATTCCATAGTCTTATGACATTAACGAAGAACAAACGAGATGAGTTTAAAAAGTTGAATCGAGGGATAATAAACAAATGACTTCTAACTGAATGACTGAATTGGAGTTTATCATACAAGTAGGATGGAATTTTGCTTTGGATAAGCTTGTGAAGAAATATATAGTTTCTGAACATAAGATATGTAGCTATGCTACACCCTAAGATTTTTTTGCTAAAATTTGACACATGATCATATCTGCGAAGTCCATACACATATCGAGTTGCATGATTAAAAGCGATTTCTAACTTCAATCTGGAACTCGAATCAAGTTTACTGTACACCGTATCTGAGTACGTAATAATCGGAACTATTAACTGGATAACTAATTTACGTTTTGTTTCTATGGGTGTAAAATTAGCCGACATTCTTAAACTGCGCAAGGTGCAATATATCTTTCTTACAATGTCATTCACATGATCAATGCATGATAGTGTAGAATTAATCCAAAAACCCAGGCTTCGTACTTTATTTGTTAGCTGGAGCATTTCCTCAGCAATATACAAATGAGGTATGTCCTGTAGACAGACTTTATCTTTAGCAATGGGTAAAACAAAGGATTTTTTTGCATTAAGCTGAAGATAATTTTTGCAGCCCATTCTTTGATTGATTTAAGATCCTCGTTTAATCTACACCCAAGGTCTTCTAAGAGACCTGGCCGGCTAGACAGGTATAATTGAATTATATTTAGGATTGGCTGCTATTTTGATATAACGATACATGGAATATTTTTACATATAGTATATTTTAACATATTTAATGTCTTTTACCAATTTTATTGATTTCTAACGAAATATAGAATTATATAGAATTCCACTACTATTGAAATAATCGACGTATTTAGTGAATTTTTTGAATTTTTTCCACTAAAATGTAGTAAAAAGTCATGAAACGCGTAGAAAACACGAAAAAACGGATTTTTTTTTTTTTTTTTTTTTTTTTGAATTTTTGGTTCCGACAAACAAAAGTGGAGCCTTGGGTGTAACCAAATTTGTTCACTAAAATGTCGCAAAAAGTCATGAAACGCAAAGAAAACGCTAAAAAATAAAGAATTTGTTTTAAAAATGTGACTTATTTGAATATTCAATGGAGATAGGACAGTAGCGCTTTTGAAAAAATTACAGTTTGGAGATAGGATTTTTTTTAATTTTCGAATATTTTGGTGTTTTAGTGGTATTTTGATATCACACAGTTTTCCACACGGTAAAAAAGCCCACAATGATGCCATAACTGCAAAAATCTCAAAATCGCAAAAAGTGGAGATAGGACTATAGCGCTCTAAGGTATCGATATGTATGTTAGAGAGGATCAATTTGTTCCAAGCCAAATTTTTCCACTTACTTTCATTCAGTTTCGGATTCTCCGTTAAAATCTAAGTTAGAAACTCCTTGGGACCATATATCTGCGGTGAATTTCGACTCAGCCAAAAATCGTTTGAAGTTTTGGGTTTCTTTCGCTGTTGCGAGATTGTCTTTGATAATTTATAACTTCCGAACAACTTGTTTTATTGCTATGATTTTAGCACCGTTAGAAAGGTGTTGTTGCGTAGTAAGAACGCTTTGTCTTATTTATTGAAAAAAATTATCTGGTTCAAAAGTTATGACCTTTTGAATGAAAATATATAAAAACTTTATACAAAATGTACCAAAAATTTCATCTTTTTTAAAACAAAAATATACTTTTAAATTTTTTTTATAGTGTATAAAAAGAACTATCTAGAGAGGGTCTATTCATCCAGATACGGCTAGGCATTTCAAAGTTATGACCTTTTGAATAAAAACAAATACAGACTTCATACAAAGTATATTAGAAATTTAATCTTCCAAAAACAAAAAAACCGTTATTTTTGAATTTTTTTCTATAGCTCATCAAAACGCCTTTCCAACGCAGTCCTGTTCTTTAAGATACGGCTAGCAATTCCAAAGTTATGACATTTTGAATGTGAGCAGATGAGAACTGTTGAGTGAAAAAATATTTAAAACAAAGTTGAACAAAAAAAATTTTTTTTTTTTTATAAGTTCTTGTGTAGCACTTTCGATTACCATTAATTAGTAGAAAAAAACCACCAAAGGATTTTTTGAAGTTGGGTCACTAAGCGGTGCTATAATGGCTCAAAGTTCGAAAAATCAAGTATTATAGAGAAAATGTATGCTTTGATTCAAAATGTCATAACTTTGGAATTGCTAGACGTATCTTAAAGAACAGGACTGCGTTGGAAAGGCGTTTTGATGAGCTATAGAAAAAAATTCAAAAATAACGGTTTTTTTGTTTTTGGAAGATTAAATTTCTAATATACTTTGTATGAAGTCTGTATTTGTTTTTATTCAAAAGGTCATAACTTTGAAATGCCTAGCCGTATCTGGATGAATAGACCCTCTCTAGATAGTTCTTTTTATACACTATAAAAAAAATTTAAAAGTATATTTTTGTTTTAAAAAAGATGAAATTTTTGGTACATTTTGTATAAAGTTTTTATATATTTTCATTCAAAAGGTCATAACTTTTGAACCAGATAATTTTTTTCAATAAATTAGACAAAGCGTTCTTACTACGCAACAACACCTTTCTAACGGTGCTAAAATCATAGCAATACAACAAGTTGTTCGGAAGTTATAAATTATCAAAGACAATCTCGCAACAGCGAAAGAAACCCAAAACTTCAAACGATTTTTGGCTGAGTCGAAATTCACCGCAGATATATGGTCCCTAGGAGTTTTTAACTTAGATTTTAACGGAGAATCCGAAACTGAATGAAAGTAAGTGAAAAAAAAATTTGATCCTCTCTAATGTAAGTAAACGCTCTATAAAAAAAAAAAAAAATTTCAAAAAATTTATATTTGAATGAAAAAAACACAAGTTTCTTTAAAAAATTTTGAACTTTTCAGTAATCCCCATACAAAATACACTATGGACACAGAGTGCCCAGAAACACGAAAATAGGTTGGCCAGCCTATGCACGGTCCTAAGGTTAAATCAGTTAATAGGGTACTTCTCAGGGTGGTGCACTCTCACTTCTGATTTGGAATATAGTTTTCAACACGGTACTACACCAGCTCATACAAATAGTGTTGGTATCAGGACTGTTTCTTGGCATGGTCAGTAATATCATGGAAAAATGGAAAACACTCAGGATGAGCAATTCTCATGGTGTACAGAATGTGGTCTACGGGTTGACACAGCCAAATTGGACCTCATGTTCTTTTTTACAAAAAATAAAATTCCTATCTTTCATCTTTCTCGATTGAAGCGACAATCTCTACCAATTTCGAAATCGTCTAAATATCTTGGAGTCTTTCCAGATATGAGCCTAAATTGGAAGTAAAATATATGTAGAACAAAGATGCAAGAAAGCCATAGCGCGTCTAGTGCTATTCATTAAATTCATTACCTCATTCAGTGCAACTGAATTAGGGTTACCTCTTGGACTTTCCAACTACCCAACTGATTACATCTGCCCGAGAGAAACACTGGTATGTAGTTTCCCGAAAGAACTCAAAGGGTTGAAAGTACGCCCAGCCTAAGTTTTGCAGCTAGCATATACGCAGTTGGTTCGAAGATGGACTGTGGAGTTATTGCTGGTATATTTTCAAAAGACCACATTCTTTTGCTTATCCAATTCAGCTAGTTTCTTTCAGAAGTTTATGCCCTTTTTTTATCACCTGAATTTTGTATTATAAAAATCTCAGGTTATAGATTACATGGCTCAACTTCTTTGAAGATTACTTTCTTTAAAAGAAATGAGGTTCACAAAATGCTCTTTTATTGATATGTTTCTGATTCAATGGTCAACTTAAAGATATATTAAAAAATTTTTTAGCTCTTCTGTGAAATTGGAACAGGGGAATTAAAGGCTCTATCCAATGAAATATCATGCTTATATGTTTTGAAAATAATTGAATTATCACTCTTTTTCTCACATTCCGCGATTTTCAAAACAAATCCTTCGTGTATTTGATATTTTGACATTTTGTATTTGACTATTGCTAATGACCACGTTTTGTATTATTCGGCTGTATTGACCACTCATAGAATTTCTTATAAGTATTATTCTGCCTTTATCAGATTTTTTGGCTTACACCTACCTTTGCGATATTTTTATCTCTTTGCTTCTCAACGTGGAGTAACCTTTTAAAAGTTTTATTCAATTTTTCAATAGTAGAAATCAGCATTTTTGAGACAATCTGACATTTTTGTCTCTAAGTGATAAACTTTATTTATTTTAATCATGTCAATTTCGTATCAAACTACAACATGTTGGTTGGTTAACATTTATGCAATATTTAATAAAAACTACCATTTACCATTTTAATAAGATCAATTTTTCATAAAATCTCTCACATGATTATGTTTGGTATGAACAGTGTAAAGTTTTCCAGTTGTCAATTTACTTATATTTTTACAATATGAAAAACGGAAAAACTCAGCACAATTTAAGTCGAGCACGTAATGTTGCCTGTCAAAAAGTGTAACATAGAGTTGGTAATGGGATTAGAAGTGCAAGTTAGTTACGAGTATAAAAATCGCTATGGGGGAACATGTCCAGTAGGTTAAAAGGCAACTGACAAAGAACAATTTATAAACATTTTTATTTTGTACAGAGCGTAAACTGAAGAAATTAAATTTATTTTAAATTGAACATTGAAGAATACTTAAGTCATCAATCATTTAGAAAAAATCTTAAAGTTTTTCTTTAACTGATCAAAGAAGTTGGCAATCCTAAATTTGAACAACTCTTAAATTTCTTATCATTTCGCATTGAATTGCTTGATCTCGAGATTTATGCTCTTCATCTCTCTCTCTTTATTCGAAATGCTCTCGAAACGTCATCACACTTCCTTCATGCTAAGTATTTTCGCCATTCATAGCTCAATTAATTCCACCATACATCGTTGGGTTACTTTAACTCGCAGACTCTTGGCGTCGTCTGTCTACTGAACGGCGCTCTGTTTTTTTGTTTTTGTTTTGCTGCTTTGCATTCAATTGAAGCAGTCAGTTTGTTGATCTTGAAATTTTGTGAGGTGCTGCAGTTACGGGGTTATTGTGCAGTTACACGCTGACTGCAGAAAAACAGCTTCTGCTTTAGAACTGGTAGTCGGCCAACTTGTTATTCACGTGAGCACAGTTGTGGCTAAAAAAGTAAGGAAAGCAAAATGTAAAAAATTGATTTTATTACCTACTTATGTATAAACATTTGCATATGTAAAAATAAAATATATTGATCACTTTGTTTTTGTTCTGATTTTCAATACATTTTACAATCATCACACAAAATGTATTTCCTTTTTTTCTAAATATTTCAATCGGTTTCGAGAAACTTTCTTGGCAAATATCACTGCAGTAAAAATATAAGACAGTCTACAAAAAATACTAGTTCACGGTTAGCACTAGCCTGAAACTAGTGAAAAAGGGATGCAGTGGGGGCCAGTTTGATATCAGTTTGTAGAGGTTAATAATTTTAAACCGTAACAAAAACAAATACAATTTTCGATTTTGCTTTTGAAATAATTTGTGTTTTGTGTCACTTGAATTGTGTGTCAAAATAAATTGTGAAAAAAATTAAATTAATGAATTAATTTCTGTTAATGTTATAATGAATGTAATTTAACTATATTTAATTTATTTTAAGAAAATACTATATACCCAGTGTGCCAGATGGTTCAAATTCCGAAAAAAAAAACGATTCGCTTTTTTTTTTTTGGGAATCTCTCCCGCCAACGGATCAGTAATGGATAAAAAAGCGGAGATTTGAACCGTCTGGCACACTGGGTAAGCTCAAATCAAAAAAAAAATTACCAAAAGACTATTTCGCATCACAACTAGCTTCGGACTGGTGTAAAAGTAATGCGAAAGGAGTCAATTAAATTTTCTAGGACATCAACACACAAAAAAAACAGCTGTTTATATGTAAAAGGTGTTGAACTCGGACTATTACTGGGTGCTAAAGGACTAGTTAATGAACTACATTCAAACTAGTCCGTTTGCCTGCAGGGACATAATAATTAGCATTCTATTATCGAAGAGTAAACTAAAAACGGACCCAAAATTTGAAAACGTTGAAATATTTAAAAAAATGGTTAAATAAGAGATGATGTTTTTATAAAACAAAGAAACTTAAATGTTAGGAAACACGAAATGGAAATGTACTCTCACCACTATTTAGCTTAAAGTTTTCATTAATGTAATAACAGTGCTACACCAGCTTCATGCAAATGCTCTGAAAGTCGTTACGTATGCATATGATGTGGTGCTCAGTAATATCATGGAAAGAGCTCTGCTTGAGCTATGATCGTAAGCCACAGAATATGGCCTAGAAAATGAAGCTAATGCTCATCACTTCAAAAACCAAAATACTTAACTTTAACCTTCCTCGATTGAAAGGACGATCTCTAGCAATTTCTGAATCGGTCAAATATCTTTGAGTCTTTCAAGATCTGAAGCTAAATTGAAAATATAAACTTAACTTAATCTCCGTTATCTTTTCTGACTATCAAACCGTAAGGCACTGAACAGTAATATGAAAGCTAGTTGAGGAATGAAAAAATAATTTTATTGAACTAAAACGTCATTCCGAACCTTCTCTCATTTGGATTCCAGATCACAGGAAACTTGAGGGTAACGAAAAGGCTGATGAACTAGCAAGACACGGCTCCTCTATTATAAGGGAGACCTATTCAGAGTGCGTATACACTGCAAAAGGTCTATGTAGTAAAAAAAAAGGATTTTCTCGCATTTACTCACCAAGGCGAATGCCAGATAGCAAGCTTTAGAAACTTGCATTATTTTCCAAGCTATCTGGCCTTCATTTAGCAACTTAAAAATATCAGATTTGCTACCCAATAATCACACTGATATTGCAAGAAGCTTTTATACCTTCAGTCGGGGTTGCATGGATGATAACGAGAAAGAATCTCTCAAAAACTTTCTCTGCAACTACTCCGCTCATTCTTTGGCCCTATGCTCCTCCTAGGAGTTAAAGGAGAATACATATACTCTGCTCATTCTAGAGTCAGACAATCTCTGCTTGATAGCCCCTACTAGCCAATCTAATCAAATATGTGGTGCTACTTAGGCTTCGGACATCGATTTCTAAGCCACCATTTTAGTCTTAACTAACTCATATTGAACTTTTAAGAACGGCACAGAACGCAATTTCTATTGATTCAAAAAAATCGAAGGTTTTCAAAAACTTGATTTTACAATCTAAATGTCTTCATTAAGCCGAAAAATGAAGCCCCAAAAAATTTCAGCTCGATCTAAGCATTTTAACTGGTCGCTCAACGAGCATTCTGATTTTACATTTGAATAAAATTGAAAAATTCATTGATTTTACCTATTAACTAGTGTAGGTCACTACAGAGAGATCTAAATGTTATGAGACTACGTGTTTTTATGCAAAATTTTATTACCTTTCACAATCCGGCGTTAGAGTTAAGATTGGTGGCTTATTTCGGGAGCTGTGAGCAAATTAGTGTCGAAAAACGTGGTTTTTGCGTAAATCGTAAATCATATTTACATACAATCAAAATGCTTGTTGAGCGACCAGTTAAAATGCTTAGATCGAGCTGAAATTTTTTGGGGCTTCATTTTTCGGCTTAATGAAGACATTTAGATTGTAAAATCGAGGTTTTGAAAACCTTCGATTTTTTTGAATCAGTCTAGTAGTTATATTATATAAGTATTTTATTAATTGCACTGTTCTACTTAGTTCAAAATATAGTTCAAGCCTTTGCGGAACAAAATCGTATGAAAAATGGCAGCTCAATTCTAGGTTTAGTGAATAAGTCCACAAATGAATGAACAAAATTAAAAATTTTAAGAAAATTTTTAAGAGATTTACGTTAAAGTAAAAAATATCTAATAAATTGATTAAAAAGTTAGCAATTCGAGTGAATATTACTTAATCGTGAACTGGAAAATATATTTTTGATGAGAAATCATTGATTGATCACAAGTTAAAAAACACCCATCTCTAGTTGAAATTTTCATTTGAACTTTTTGTATGGGTCGATGAACCAATCCAGAAAAACGATTGGCGCCACTGAATTCGCCATACCCGAATTAGGTATATCCCATCAGACCAAAAAAAAATTCTCAAAATCTAGAACAGTAGGTATTATCATTTCGTTCATCATATCATGAACTAAGAAACCAGATGTAACTAACTTACTTTTTTAATTAAGTCACCTTCATAAGCACAGTGTCCAGCAAAGATTTTCTATCATACCAACCAGAAAAGTTGTTTGCACATCAACAATATTGAGCAATTACTTAGTTATGTGAGGACAACAAATTCAAGCAACATTTCTGGTGATAGAATGAACTTAAGAAAGTGATCTAGTTTTCAACCCAATAAAATTATTATGGAAAATTCTTGCACACTTAGTAAAATATTATTTCATATAATACTTTTTATTTTTATATGCACTATGATAAAAATAAATCGTAAATTATTTATTTATTTACTGTTCAATGAATTTATTGCCTTTAAAAAAAATATGGGGACAAAATCAAATTCCCACAAATACAAAAGGTAGTAAATTAAAATTCAGATTAAAAATAGACTGCAATTTTTTAAATATTTTTCTTTTTTTTTACCACATACAATGATCAAATTATCACTTCCATGCTTGTGAAACAAATTTAAATTAATTTATTTTTTCTACGCTATTTGCAATTTACGTATTTCAAATAATTTCACACGTCGCTTATTATCAACTTTACGCTTATCAGTGATATATATCATTACTAATTTTATTTGTTTTTTTCGGTTTTATTGTTGTTGACTTTTTTCTTTTATTTTACATTTGTTAAACCCATTATTTTTGTATTTTATTATCTATATATCAGTTTAATTTAGTCACCAGCCTTGCGGTCTTAAAGATATATAAACAAACTTAAGCGTTTTAGGCTGAATTCTTATCATTAGAAGTTCTGTGTCAAAATCTGTCATCATAAAACCATTATTAACGGCTGTAAAGTTTTTTTTTTCTCTATTTTTAATTATTCATATTTGCTCAGTAATGAGTGAAAATGATTTGCACAAGCAATAAAAAACTAGATAATAGATTTGTTAGACCTGCATTTTGGTTAATGCAAACTAATTCAATATCAAATATTTCATATGAGCGTCTGCAGAGAATTAGCGAGACTGTGATAAACCCAACAGAAAATGATAAAGTTAAATTTATCACATTTTTGTGTTAATAGGATTATACAAAGTAAATACATGTGTAAATATCTTTGTTTTTTTGTATGTATATTCATTATAATTTCTCTGTGACAATTCCAATGCAGATACCAAACAATTAAAGTAATGCAAATACAGACTGCACGTGTTTTGAGCAACTGCATTTGGAAAAAAATATCGCTTCATTTGTTTAAATAATATTGTTACTACAAATATAAAAACTACAATTAAGCGAAATCTATAAGGGAACTGATGCTATTGTGGTATAGTTTTCAAATGTGGTATAGTCGCATATCTCCGATTTGGGTAAGAACCTGCGAACGCCACTGCATTTACGTAGGCTGCTATATATATTTCTGGCCTAGGCAACACTAATGTCAATAGCTAAAATCTGGCAACACCATAATAAAGTTTGACATTTTTTAGCATAAACGTAGTCAGAACGTTTTGACATACGACCATCATTTGTGTTGTTTACAGTGACTTGAAAAAATCAATTTGGCAAAAAAATGGAATTAACGATCATTTTGGCAACACCATAATAAAGTTTGACATTTTTTAGCATAAACGTAGTCAGAACGTTTTAACGTACGACCATCATTTGTGTTGTTTACAGTGACTTGAAAAAATCAATTTGGCAAAAAAATGGAATTAACGATAATTTTTCACAACTTTCGACGTGGATTATCACGACAAGAGTGCATCGATGAACTTAAATCTTTGTATGGCGATGAAGCACCATCCTATAGCACTGTGAAAAACTGGTTTAATGAATTCAATCGTGGCCGACGCTTGCTCAAAGACGAATTCCGTGAAAGTCATCCAAAAATGGCCGTTGTGCCAGAGAATATTGATGCCGTGCGTAAACTGATAATGCAAGATCGTCATGTGATATACCGTGAGATAGAGGCATCCTTGGGTTCCACTACAATACATTCGATTTTGCATGAACACTTAATTGTAAAAAACGTGTGTTCTCGTTGGAAACCCCATAATTTATCAATCGCTTGAATTATCAATGGAAAAATTAATTTTCTTAACTCACTGTAAACAAAACAAATAGCACTTGTACATCAAAACGTTGTGAGTACGTTTATGCTAAAAAATGTCAAACTTTATTATGGTGTTGCCAGATTTCAGCTATTGACATTAGTGTTGCCCAGGCCGGAAATATAAATAGCAGCCCACGTATCCTGTCAGAAAACATGAAAAACCAGGAATGTGTTGCTGTCATGCACCAAACAAAATTTTTCCAATTTCAGTTAAACGAAACGTAAGTCACGTGTGGTTGATTTTTTCCCCTAAATGGAAAAAACGCTCTCACGGCTAAACTACTGCTTACGATTTTGATGAAATTTGGTAGGGGAGAGTCCCCCAAGGTAGACATCCCCCTAAGGTGGACACACCCGAATTTTTTTTTTTTTTGCATAAGGTGGCAGCACTGTGTGCTTCATGTGTGTATTACAGTTTGGTAATACGCAGTTTTTGGTTATGTTATGAAGTTACTCCTCGTGGCTCTTTGTCTGCTGCAATACCCCGGTCGCAGAAGTTACTTGAAAAGTTTGGACGGCGCTCGGAACAAGTTCGATTTAATAAACGAAAACAGTGTTTCCGAAAACGTAAGTACCCTTTTAACTTAGCTTACGTACCAAACAAACATATTGTAAGCAAATTTGCATGATATTGGGAGCTGATAATTTTTTTGTTTTTTCCAAGTAAATTGCGTTTTTACCCTAAGGTGGACACTTTTTAAACCCTAAGGTGAACACTTACGTTTTTGTGCACAAATAATATTAAATTATATTTATATGAATGTTAAAAGACAAATATAGTTACAGGAGTGTGACTTAAGATTGTGAGTCACACACACTGTGAGTCCAGCGAGTCAGCGGGGCCCCGGGGCAAAAAATCTAAATATTTCTTGCTAAACGCAGCAGTAATAAATAATAAATAATTTATAATTGATAATGAATAATAAATAATTAATAATGAATAATTAATAAACATGAATTTTTGGGATTTTTTCCAACTTCTAGAGTGAATTTCTAAGGTGTGTCCACCTTGGGGGATCTTTTTTCAATGTGGCTAGGCTATTTTTAAAATGGGTGATATTTTTGGTTGTATTGAAGATATCAAAATTCTGTTTCATGGGTTGTTAGCTAATGAACTAAGGTTTTAGGAAATGTATAATTGTTCAAGATATGTTATGTTGTTTAGATTCTACCATTGTTTAAAAGATTAGTGTCCAACTTGGGGGACTCTTCCCTATAGATATAGGGTTAGCACTAAGGAACGATAGCATTATTGATTTTTATGAATTTTGGTATGGGCATAAAATGAACGGGACAGAGAGATATTAAAAACTGTTTGCTCTTTAGAAGGAGTTACACGCCTCTTAATGGAAAGCACGATATTGCAACATAGCTGCTGCACCAATGCAGATAACCTTAACCCTAAGGAAGAATAGTAAAAGCTTTTTGTGTCTTATCGACCAAGGAGGGGTATAAAAACTTTTTGCTTTATTTTATGATCAAATTGATGTTACTAGCAAAACTCTATCTGGGTTTTGCTAGTTTGACTCCAGGTCGGATTTTATAGTACAGCATATATTTGGGTTCAAACTTGCTTTTTCAAAGTTTTTACTGCTATATATCGATTTAATACCTTCAACCAAGGTAGGTGTAAGCTCAGGAAAAGAAAATGTTCAACTAACTTACCCGTAAAACTTGGATCTTGGGCCTCAAAATCAGAAAAATGCCGAAATACTATGCCATTTTTTTGTCATAGCTACCAAATTGTTCCGTATTTTGAACAAATTTTTAGGGAATGTCATTTGCATTCGAGTTCTTCTTAATATCGTTTTTTTTTGCGCCTTTTAATTATAAGATTATCGAATAATAAATTAAAAAATATTTTTTTATTCGAAATGAATTTTCACACAAGTAAGGAAAAGTATATTCATAGATGTGTTGGCACAAAACGTTATCGAGGAGCACTGTAATGCTATTGCCATGCTCTAAAGAGTCCTTTAGCTTAATCATAGCTATAATTTTGTATTAATTATTTTTCAAAACAAAGAACGGTTTTATAGCGATGATCAAAAATGGTACACTTTTTCAGTATTTTTATGATTTTGAGGCCCACGTTTTTCCGGTCAGTTTGTTGAACACTCTCCTTTTTTTAGTCTATATATACTTGTTGAAGATAGAGCTTTTCTAGTAGCATCAAGTACTTTCTGCAGCAGCTTTCAGAAGGTTGTTTGGATTTTTCGTGTTGCACTGTGTAATCCAAGTGTTTTTTACCGGAATTTATGCATGAAAAATACTGTACAATAGATAATTGTATTCTCTATAAAACATATTCAATTTTCTTTAAAAACTATGAAGATTTCGAAAATACTGTTTTTGAAGGATATCTTCTATACGGTTAGTCATACAATAAAAAATAACAAGACCTCTTTTCTGTAGAAGTCAGCGTTAGCGAGATATTTACAAAAAGCTGATTTTTGCGACCTTTGGCATTGAATAACTTTTTATGAGAACGCGATTTCACAATGAACTTTTCACACTTCATTTTTCATACATAAAACAAATTATTCCGGTGAAAAAATTCACATGAAATTATTTCGCACAACAGCTCTTTTTGTGTCTAATTACAGTAATTAGTCAAATTGATAACAATAACTTTTTTTAAAAATACATTATATATTCTTTATTAGGTAACATCGGATATTTCAAAACACTACTCCATATATCCCCCCATCTTTGAACCTTTCTCTCAGTAAAATGATGACGCTGCTGACTACTTACGTAGTGTTTGACAGTTCGTCCATTGTAATGAAGAGCAAACAATATTGCATCGGTCTAATGACTTGCGCTGCGTGGAGACACCCGTGTTCAAAACCTTTTGAGATTCTGGATTGACCGTAGTGAAATCTATTTGTAATGCATTAGGAGGCAATTAGCCTTTTTTCTGGCCTCAATGTAAAGCAGAGGGAGACAATTGGTGACGTCCAATGAAAAACAATGTTAAGCAGTGGTCGCCAAATTTAAGAGAGAGAATTTAGCTTTGAAAGAAAAAGATAAAAGATAGACAAAGATAGATAAGTTTTTGAGTGCACAATTGTGTTATGGAGTGCCGGTCACTGATGTAAAACGTAAATGTTTAATGTAATGTAATGGGACCAGAGTTTCGACTAGTCGGTCGCCTCCATAGAGCAGTTTACAAACTAGTTTCGAATAGTCCGTAGTCCTACAGAGTAGCTGTCATAAATGAAGTTGTACTGCATTAAAAGAGTTTTTTCACCACTCTCATTACCAAACCCACCACTCTATGCAATATATCTGCAAGTTTGAATTTTCACAGTTTTTATCTGCTAAGACTACTGGATATTGAGTTTAAAACTATTATTTCTAATTTGCAAGTCACCTAGATAGCGTATAAAATTTGAGTTCGGAACATAAACAGAAATTTAGAGACGGCCTCCCATACATGAAATTTAGTGAAAACAATCGGAAAGAATTGGCATTATGAGCCGAAGGCCAGTTTAAAATTTCAAGTTGCATGACACTTCATTCCCAAGGCACCATGTTAAATTTCATCCAATTCAAAAATTCACCACTCTATTTTTGTCACATTAGGTACTCAAGGGTCTGGCCAGACCCATACATGTTCATATGGGTTTCAATCAAAAACTGTGGAATATTATTATGATAAAAAAATTAACAAATAGGGAAACCCCTAACTATGTTCACAAAAAAGGCATGGGTCTGGCGATTTTGAGTTGCGATTATGAGCATTATTTGAATTTTCAAAAAAACTGGACTCACCCTGTGTTTTTTGAAAATTGTTAGTTGAGGATTTCATGAAATTTGGTGTCGACGTATTTAAAAATTTAAAATAAAAGAAAAAAAGGAGAAGTGCTCCAAAATGTGGAAATATTTTTTTTTAATTTTTAACTTTTCGACCTCCTATATCGATTTTGAGCCGCTTAATTCGAATCCGCATTTTATTTCTCTTTGAGTTTGGTAGTTTTGAAGATATTGTCTTTTCAAGGATTCAAATAAAAATACGCAATAGAATGGCCAAAAATTACATTATTTATAGAGAGTTTCAAATCCATTTTAAAAGTTGAACAGTTTAAGTTTTAAAATAAAAGTTTTTTTCATATTTAGAAGCATTTCTCAGTTTTTAAAATGGTTTCGTATCCATCACATGCTCTCTGAAATGAAACAAATCGACTCAGTCCCTGTTTTAATGCCAAAATTTCATCATATTCGCTTGATTTTTTAGTGGGAAGATTGTGAGGAGTGCATAGGATTTTCCTTTTTTATAAGTGGGCGGTGCCACGCCCCTACATCAAAAAACGCTGCCACAGCTAGACCACTTCATCGATTTTTATGAAATTTAGCATGTAGATAGGGTAAGCACTAAGGAACGATAATAAAGAGTGAGATCGAAAAAATCTTAACATGTATAATATTCAATAATTTTTAAACGGTTGACCTTAGAGTTTTGATTTTTTTTATTTAATTGATAATATATTACAAACTACAGAAAAATATAATCTTTATAGTTCTAACCACTATTTATGAACTCGTGGACCTTTTTCGGTAAGCTTTCCATTAGAGATTTGATAGTTGTTTCAGACACCTTTTTGGAACAGTTTGCCTATCTCCTTTTAAAATCTTCGATATTTTGGGACACCGTTTTTGTGCTCTTTAAGTTTCTTTTCACAAGAGCCCAATACCTCTCCACTGGTCTTAGCTCCGAACAATTTGAAGGATTGGCTTCTCTTGGTACAAAAGCTATGTTATAACTTTGGAGCCTCTCCACAGCTTTCTTGCCTTAGTGACATGATGCCAAATCGAGCCAAAAATATGTGGATACATTGTGCTTTCTTACGGAAGGAGGAAGTCTTTTTTTCAAACATTCTTTGATGTATATTTCGGTACCAGGAACGTTTTAGGAAATTTTGTCTGCTTTTGGATTCAAAATTGTTCTTCGACATTTCCTCAAGCATCAGCAACATAAAAATTTTGACCCGGAAGCTGCGTAAAATCTGCCAGTACATACGTTTCGTCGTCCATTATACGACATGAATATTTTTGTATAAAATTCGATTATAATTTCCGAGCCATACTTTTGGCATCTAAATTTTTTTGCAGCATTCCCGTCGGGAACTTTTTGGACTTTGTATGTTTTCAAACGTGCATTGGCTTTAACTTCTTGCACCAAAAAGTCAGAGCACTGAGCTAACCGGGCAGCTTTTCTAGCAGGTGTGTTTGGAGATGTTTTCAATATGCTCTAAATTTTCATGGCTTTCCCAATATCATGTGGTCCTTGTTTTATTCCCGAACCAGGTTTCCTATCAATGGTCAAATTCTCTTGAAACTGTTTAATAACATTGGAAACAGTTTGACGGCAAACCTTCAATTCTTTGGACAATTTTTGGTAGGACTAATTTGGATTTTTTTGAAAATTTTTAATAATTTTAAGACGTACTTCATTTTCTTCACTCATTTTGATCAAACTCACAACAAATCAACATGTTTGTCATTAAAAATTATAACTGATATATTTTTCAAAGATAACTAGATCAAAGAAATTTTTAAATTTTACACCCAAAAAAAATTATTAGGTAAAACGTGTGCTAAGATTTTTTCGATCTCACTCCTTATGACCACTATGTTTTAAGTTGGGGAGTGCCACGCCCTAAATAGAATAATCACATACATGGTTACCGATGATAATTAATTTGGTGGTTTTTTTAAAGTCATATCGAAATGGTCAAATATCCGCCACAAGACAAACTCTGATACAAAAACGAAACTTTGGCTGAACTGAGAACGCGATTCCAAGCAATTTTAGTTTTTGTCATACAACTTTAAACCAGTCTAATAAAGCGTATAGAAATTTAAGTCATAACAAGTAAAGGAGTTTTACAAAAATTTAAATTACCCGTATATAATAAAAAAAATCAATAAACCGTAAAGTTATTGAATGAAATAAAAACTGGTATATTTATTGGTGCTAAAGTGCAATTATTAAAAAAATAATTACTAATTTATTTAAAAACACTTTGAGAAAATATTTAGCAATTTGCAAGGGACTCTTTAAGTTATCAAATATACACTTTACTCAAATAAAGGGGAGATTAAACATTTCTTAATAAACATCAAACAAAAAAAAAACACAGTAACTTTGCTTATCAGTTGAAGAAATGAGGCCTGTTAAAACCACATGAATAATAAAGCAGTAAAATTGCTATGCGATAAATGTGATAAACACTCATGCGAGCAAAAACAATGAGTTGCCATAAGTGCGCACACACCACAGCGAGAACACGAGCAAAGCACAGAGCTAAACACACTGACTAAGTCAATTAGCCTGTGCTAAGTAAACACGAGAGAGAGAGAGAGAAGAGGAGCAAGAGCAAAAGAGTTTCCAACCTGGGCGACTCTAAGTGCCAAGCACGTAGTATGATGAATTTTCAGTAGACTTCTAACAGCGATCGAGACGATCCGTTTGTTGTGCAATAACGCGGTGTGTGCAGGAAAATCGCCGTGAAAAATCACGCGAACTTAAGTGAAAAATTGATATCAATACACGGGTGCTAAATTGTAAAAAGAAAAAAAGATTATTCTCAAATTACATAAAAGTGTGTGTTCAAATAGAGAAAAAAAAAATACCTTGGAAAATTTATTCTAAAAATTTTCCCCACTATAATTCCGATTATAGCGAGTCGGCGTTCTATTTTTATTATTGTTTTTGTTGCTTTTGTTGTGCGACAGCACGTAACAACACCACTAACCAACAAACCACACCAAGTGTGTAAGCGAGTGTAAATAAATAAATTATTTTCGGAGAAAAATTTGTATTTTATTGAAATCTATTAAAAGTGATTAAATGTGATTATCTGTCAAGTAGCAAGGAAAAAGATTTAACAACAACAACAACAACAGCAACAACAACAAAACCAAAGCAATAAAAATGTCAAAATATGAGAGGCTTGATAACAATTACACTAACAATAACAAAAATACAACAACAGCTGAAGAAACAACTGTGATGACAAGAGTAGCAGCATATCATGATCATGTTGACGATGATGATAATGCTGACGACGACGATGTTGTTACTGGGAACTACACAATGTTTATCGAAAATAATCACAGCAAAAACAATGGCAATCACAATAGAATCACCGGCAACAACTATAGTAGCAACAACAACAGCCACCACAATAATAATCATCATAATATTAGTTTAGACCCTGATGAGAGTACCATGGAAGTGCCGTTATTAAATAACAACAATAACAATAATGCAAGTAGTAACAATTTTAAATACACTGTGTAACAAGATTTTATGGTAAAGGGGATTTTTTGATTGGCTGTCATTTTGTTAGAAATTGAAAAAATCGGTTAGCTTAAAGCCAACTAATTTTTCATCTGTCTACAATACACATGTCAAATCACTCGTAACATTTGTAGCACGTGAGCATTACTTTTGCTCCACCTTGCGTTGAGATTAACAATTCGCCGGTGCTTACGAAGACTATCACTTCTTTAAATGCGGACAAGAAAATCCTTTTTTTCAAACTGCGGCGAAAAATATCTTTTTCGTGCGAATGCGGACAAGAAAATCACTTTTTACAAAATGCGGAGAAGAAAATAACTTATTATAAAATGCGGCGAAGAAACTCACTTTTTACAAAATGCGGCGAAGAAAATCTCTTCTTTAAAAATGTTTATTTTCGTAACTCGTCGAAAAAGTACTCACTAAATAAAGAGATTTTCTTCGCCGCATTTTGTAAAAAGTGATTTGCTTCTCCGCATTTTGTAAAAAGTGATTTTCTTCGCCGCATTTTGTTAAAAGTGATTTTCTTCTCCGCATTTTGTAAAAAGTGATTTTCTTCGCCGCATTTTGTAAAAAGTGATTTTCTTGTCCGCATATTACAAAAAAGATTTTTTTCGCCGCAATTTAAAAAAAAAGATTTTCTTCGCCGCAACTTTCGGTTGGAAGATTTTCTTCCTAAGCACCGGCGAATTATACTCTCCGATTTTTTTTGAAATTTTTTGAAAGGAACTCTTATGTTTGTGGACTTTTGACAAAACAACCTTACTTGAAATCCAGGAGTTAAGTCATAAATACAAAATTTAAATACCCTTCTTTTGGTGTTATCGTCATTTACCAATATTTTTTAGTTCCAGAAATATAGTGGTGTCCCATAATCCATGAGAGATTTGAATTTGCCTCTATTTGAGCCGTAAAGTGTTGCCAACAGAAAATAAGAAAACAGTTTGGACAGCTGATAGTTAAATGTGCAAGTTCAGACACATTGCTGTGAAGTAATTAAGCAGTTTTTTACTTCTTCTGAAGAGTCGCCAATTTTGGATTAAGTTGTTTGTTTAAATGCCACATATATTTTTGACAAATTTAAAACTAGTTTGAGAATGGGCGAATAATGGGGATCTATTTTATTATTATTTTTCGCTTCTCATTATTTTTAAAAGAGGTTCGTATACAAAATATAAATTATTGAATATACTCTTGGAGAAGATTATAAAAATTCCTAGTGCCACTAAAGGCAAAAATTGTACCATATGGTGCATTTAAAAAAATTGATAAGCAGGACAAGGAAAGTGTCCTGGAATATGGATGTCCCATCAGTAGATGTGTATAAGATACCCAAATGTCAATAGTAACATAGTGATACGATCTTTAGCAAGCTTCCTTTCAACTCATTCTCTAAGATTACCATTGTGGAATGACCGATAAATACTATACACGGTGTTCAACAAGATATATTAATGGGACGACATAGGATCCGCTATTTTTAGCAGAAATTAATAGTCTTAAATCTCCTGAGTAAAATGATATGCTTTTAAATATCAAAACCTTGGCACTTCTTTTCTTTTGAGCAAAATGGGTTAGTTTTCATAGATCTTCAAAGGAAAGTAAAAAAATCAGTAAGTCAAACACAAACTACAATACACATTTTCGATGTATTTATCGATGCTGATTCCGAATCTGGTCTCAAAATTGCTGTACCTTGTTTCGTTTTTGAGATGTTCTAACTAAAAACATGGTTTTTCGCTATTTTTGAATCGACATAACAAGACAAAATTATTTTTAGCTACTAAACGGGATATTTTGGTTAAATGTTTCAGTGTTTTTCTTCAAAACTAAATTTTTTTTTTATTTTTCATTTTTACTCTGAAATATCGTAAGCTGAAATATTGAAAAAATGTGTTTTTTTAACTTTTTAGGATACATCTCAAAGAAAAAAAAAAAAGATATCGGTATAATTTATATTACGTTTTGAAGAGAAAATCTGAAGCTTTTAACCACCATACGACATTTCATAGCTGAAAATAACCTATTCGTATTATATTGCTTCAAAAATCGTGGAAAACCATGTTTTTAGCACTTTTAAGCTAGGATATCTTGAAGACAAAACTAGATACAGCAATTTTGAGACCGGATTTAGAATTAGCATGGGCAACTAAATCAAAAATGGCTAAGTTTTAGTTGTAGCTAGCGTAGCATGTCTCAAAAACAGAGTGTGTTACCAACCAAAAACAATTTTGAAATTTTTCAGAACAAATGGCGGATCCAAAATGGCGACCTCTTGTCTCGAATTTTTTGAATTTTTTAATTCTGACATCAGAATCGTAATCAGCGACCCCAAAAACTTTGACAACCGTAGGAATGTCCAACAGATCATGAAAACTGTTCCAGGCGATGAATTTACCCTCAAAAAGCGATTAAATGACTCAAAATCACGTTAATTATCTCCTTCATCGTAAACGCAGGATAAGATAGAGGTCGAACATAATTTTTTCTTGAAACAACATATCGAGCCCTAACCGCAACAGTACCTAGCGTATGCGACATTTTTGCGAAATTTTTTTTTTGATGCAAATATGTTCTAAAATGTCATTCACATCTACATGCCAAATATTAAAACTGAATTTTTTGTATTAACAAAGATATTGCACTTTCAATTATGTCGTAAGAGCCACATATGTTTTTTTGTTGACCGCAAAAAGAACGTAAGCACCTCAAAAACCAGAGAAGTAGCCGTAGCAGGTATGGAAGAGTGTATATATTCCTCGTCAGAATCAGCTTTTAAGTCGCTTTAGCCATGTCCGTCTGTTTGGATGGATGTTTGTGTGTCCGTGGACATATTATTCACGTGAAAACTTGGATAATTCGACGAAATTTTGTAAAGAGGGTTCGTTGTAAAAGTTAGCTTGAAGGATTGAAAATGAAGCTTGAAGGCCCAGTCTTATAATTTGAAAATCAGTTTGAATTATATCGATATCTTTATTTTGCCTTCGAAATATCATAAGCTGAAATATCAAAAAAACCGTGAATTTTTCCTTTTTTCACCTTTTCAGGTTGGAATAAATCGAAGAAGAAAAAATATATCGATATAATTTAAGCTGGGTTTTGAAGTAAAATAATATGGCTTCAAGGTGTTTTTTAATGTTTTATGGCTAAGGATTTCTTTGTTCTATTATATAACCTCAAAAAAATAAAAAAAAATGTTATTTTAACTTTTCACAAAACGGATGGAAAATTAGTCTTTAGGCTAAGATTTCTCTCAAACCATTTTAGATATATCAATTCTAAAATCAGATTCAGATCAAAATTTTCTAAAAAAAACGCGAATGTTAATTTTTTTTTTTAACAAAAAAATTTCAAAAGGAGTTGTTAAAAATACAATATCTCGTTAACGCAATCAGTTAAAACTTTCAAAAACATAATTTTAGAATCTACAAATAAACAAAAAACTAACTGCACACCCAGTTTTTAGTTAGTTTTTGCCAAACTGTTTTGTTTAATGCAGAAACAATGTGAAGATCATTTGGTAACCTGAATTCGACTCGGAAAATCGATTAGCTCGTTGACCGATTTAAAAAAAAAAAACTTTTTTGTGTATTTGGACCTCTATGAATAGCTTTGCAAAAAAAAAGACCTGGAGTGGGACTACATCGGAGTAAAACCAAGTTCAAACGATGTGTGTGTGTGATATTTTGTAAGTTTTTAATACTAAAAAGTACTGTAAATTGACAATATTACAGTCAATCTGACCGTTTTTGTGGGATGGTACAATTTCAACCGTTCAAATTGTTACAAATTTCTTTCTGTGCATTAAATAAATGTAATAAATGTATTCATCAAAGGCAAAACCATGTAATTTCATAAAACGTATGCGCCACATTTTAATTTCAATCTTCGCTAATAGTGACTGCGATAATGTCGTATGCGCCATAAATGAGTGAAATATGCACAAAATCAATTTAAAAACGCATCTATTATATATATGAGGTCTAATATAGACTACATTTAACGTTTTAAAAATATCCGCCATGCATGTTCGAAAAAAAATGAAAAAACTCTCTCCTGTAAAATTTGCTTTTTGTCGCATACGCTACTATTGCGGTTAGGGCTCGATATATCGACCTATAAATTTATCGAGGTTTTATAGTTTTCATTGATGAATTATTCCAGTAGGAAAAAAAAGACTGTTATTTTCCCCATTTTATTGAAATGGGAAAAAAGAGAGGCTGTGAGGCACGCCTTAAAATGATTTTTTCGAGCTATCAGTATTTTTCTGATTTTTTTTTAACTATTCTCAGTCATTTACAAGGGTGGCCCGGTTAAAATTTTTTTTGACCCTTATTAAGCGTCACCCTAATGTTTATATATAAAAATATATAAATATGTATGTGGAAATAGGCTAAACATATGTAATCAATTTCCATGTTAACACTTGCTTGCGTCTGTTGTAGAAAAATTGCAAAAATGACTGTTTAATTAGTTCAATATACAATAAATTTATCATACTTTAATTTTTGTTTGATTACTTATAATTTAACTTTCAAGAATGCTGTCACCAAAAAAGCCACTACCAATTTCAGAATTGATGATTTCTAGTAATCTTCGAATTTTTTATAAGCTCTTAACCTCAAATCTTTTTTTAACAAAAAACATACACCGTTTTAAGAATAAATTTCTTACCCATTAATACTTTACTATTGGGACAAGTCAAAAACTCAATTTTGCAGTAAATACGTTTAAATTTTTCAAGTGAAAAAGTTATTTGGTTCTCAAACGATTGATATAACGAATAATACTGCATCATTAACTCAATAAGAGTTTTTTGCTTTGATACATCAGGGGGTTCTCATACAGAATTTAGATAAATAATGAATTTTAATGTGATTTTTCAATACAAAAATATTCTTCATTTGTTATTTGGTGTTGAAAAGCAAATACTAGAAGAAAATCTGTTAACAATTTTTTATGGTTAAAATTCTATCGTGACTACTATGTGGGTACTACTTGCATATATACCAACAAGAAACATTCATAGGAAAAAATTGTATTAATTACAAAATTATTTTTCATATCTATTGTTTGAAAATTCGTCTGTCAGTCTGTATATCTATGTAATGTTGAATTTACATAGCTAAAGAAGAGCTCATTGAACTTTTCCATGGCAGTTACATTATAATTAGTAATTAATTTATTTTTCCAAAAAAAAAAAAAAATTTAAATGAACAGAGACAATGAAAGAATCACTAAGGTTATGCACCCAATTTATTTATTAAAACTTCATTTAGATAACTTTTATACTCACCTATTTGGTTATAATTAGGGTACGAAAAGATTCTTCTATCACAATTTGATTGTACTATAAAAATTTGTATAACAATTAGTTACCACCTATACTTTAATGCTTTTGAATGAATATTTTTATAAAAAGCATATATGCATTATTTATTTGTACTTTTGACTTTTAGCATAATATACATACTGTTTTGAATATTATTAAATTTAACAACTGATTTTTGTTAAGCTTAAATCAAGTTACGTACTCTATTCCAATTATAAGGCATTAAATTGATTTTAGTCACAAACTATAAATTATATCTCTTTTGAATTATTCCGCTCTTAAAACTAATTAAAAAACTAATGTAAGAAAATTAATTGTAGAACTGCTAAAGAGCAAAGTGTGCGTAACGAAATATTATTGTAGGCTATGAAAATTAAAATCGAATTGAATTTGCATGCCTTAAAGTCCCTCGAGTAATGTCAGTTACCTCAAAAGTATGAAGTACTTACGTAAATTTTTTATCGAGTTTTTAGTTAAAGAAAATAATGTTCCAGAGGTTTTCCAAGGTTTGTTGATTTAATCGGAAAATAAATAACTGATAGAGAAGACATAAAAACTTTAAATAAAACTAGTAAGGGTGTAGCCTTTGGCCTGGCCAAACACTTAATACCCTACACCGCAGTATTTATAATATTAAGTTTATATGGTAGGTGCCACGCCCGCTTGTCTGAGTTCTCCCAGTTTTTGCCCAGAGCTTGCATTTATAGTTCTTAGTGTTTGAGTGAAATTTGGTTGGACTATATCAAACAACGTTTTCAGTATGAAGCTTTTGCTTATATGGTAGGTTCCCACGCCCTCTTGCCCGACTTCATCCAGTTTAAGCTTAAAGCATGCATGCCTATTCGAAAATCGTAAAAAGTTATCGCAGGAAAATTTTAATTTTTCATTTCATTTTCATTTTTTTCAGTAAACTTAGTTCCATAAAATAATAGAACAATAGAACAATGTGAACTGAAAGATGACGTCTGAAGAAACTTACCCTAAAAAATGTTAAATTTTTCAACTGTCATAAAGATTTGCATCGGAATATACTAGGGTTACTATGTTCCCGAAGCTTTTACGGCACCCTCCGTATAAAGATAACACCTTTACATTATTATACAATAATTTAAATAAGAAAAATATTAGCAAGTATTCATTTGAAAATCATTAAGCGGAAATTCCGAAAGAGCCATAAACTGATAAGACTAATCATCGTATAATTTGGTTTAACATTCGTTCGTTTATTTTTTAGCCTGAGATATAATTTAGTATGTTTTTAGAAACAAAGATAATTCACTTTAACTCCTTAGGCCACTCAAGGTTATCTCAGTTTTTTAATTATATTTACACACAAATAAGCGTGTAATGCTATTTGCTTAGAAATCTACAGAAAACAAAATGTTTGTTAAAGCAAGAGCATTTTATTCTCTGTAGATTTCGTAAAAAATTAGCTTTTTGTTCATATTTGGAGCTATGCTGCAAAGTTTCGATAACAAAGAGTGTCAAAAAAGACCAAAAGTATTAGATCCTTAATCCTTAAAAATCCTAAAAATTTCGCAATAAACAATCATAAAACTATTTTTTATTGTTGAAATAACATAAAAGAAACGTATAAAACACACAACAAAACTGACAATAAGTTGACTTCGTGATAGAGCAACGATGGTGAAGCGGTCTTAGTCAAATCAATCGCTGCGTTTGAGAAATGTACCGTCATAGGTTCAACTCCTGCTCAACAAAAAGATTATCAACTTGCCATTTTTCAAGTAGAATAATAGTAATAAATGAATTGTTAATTAAATAATAAAAATAATTATAATTACAACAATAAAAATAGTCTGATGAGTCTTTGTGGCTAAGGAAGAAACATATGTCACTTTAGCCGTGTTTCTAATCCGTTCCTTAATTTATCGTAATTATGTGTTAGAAAATGCATTGATACATTCATATGAAAATCGATTAATTAAAAATAATATTTCGTAAAATATTTTAAGTCTTGATTCAGAGATTATATCAAAAATGTTGACCCTAGAAACAAGAATGTTACACAGCAAAGAAACTGTTTGAGTTTCCTGAAGATATTGCAGGAATGATGTGTCATGAAATGCATTATTCACCAATTAAATCCAATCAAAATGTTCTTTTAAATCGAATAGAAACCATTAGCAAATTTTATATGTTGAATTAAAAATCCAATTCCATCTTATTTGTTGCAATGCAGAGCTCTTGAAAATTGATTTAATTGGATTTCAGAACATACCTATGTATATTTCCTAAGCTATTGTATATATTCATATCTTTTCTATAGGAAATTTTCTGAGCTACAAAATTTTGTACAGTCATTTTCCTTTAAGACTAACTGCTTGTGAGACACTGATTCTCTCGACCTTTGAGCAGATTTTCTCGACTTTTAGCAAGCAATATCTCACGAAGGTGCCTCTTCTCAAGATTTGACTACAACAAAAGTTCATACCTACATACTATTGGATGAATACCCACACAGAAATTGAGCCTTGATACTATGACGTAGGTCAACTGTCTAACATTAAAGATGATCTCACAACAAAAATTAGAACAAACCGTTTGTTTTAAAAACTTAAAATTGCTGAAAAATTATATAACAAAAGTATATTGGATTACTTACCTATTATTTAAATTATTTTTCCTTTGGATTTTTGCTAAATAATAAATCTATTTCATTTTGATAAACAAAATTTATTATTTTTTTTTTTTTTTTTTTTTTTTCATTTGATCAATTAGTCTAAACAATACAAATTCAAAAGAGTTATTGCATTTAAAATTTTATTAAAAGACTTGAATATTCAATGTGAAATATTTATAAACAAACAATTTTGCAATAATCGCTAAGTAAATATACAAACAAACGCACACATCAACATAGACACCTATTCGTCTATATATTTAACATGGTTTTCTAAATATTTTGAATTGCATATGTCAATTAGAAATTCTACAAATATTTAGGCCCTATTTGTTTGAATAAAATGCAGTTATGTGGCAATTGCGTGTAGAAAATATTAAATATGGAATGATTTATTTTAGGTTGATAGAACTTTGAATTAGAATAATATATAAATCAACAAAGTGAATATACATATATGAATATATATATATATCTAATCTGGCTACATATATGTGCATCAAAAATAAAAATTAAAAATTTAAAGCTATAGTCTTGGTCTTGGTCTCGATGATCATAAAGACCAAGGCTGCTTTTTAGTCTTGACGATTTAAAGTTAATAGGTTTGTCACACCCCTTCGAACCGTAAAATCATCTTTCAATTTGAAATTTGACATCTTAAATACCCAACTGCTCTGAAAAAATAAGGTTTGGAAATTTTGAATACTCAATCATCTTTAGAAATTTTTTCAAGACAAAGACCGAGCTCAAGACCAAGACTCAATATCTTGGTCTTGTTTGCTCATCAATATTAAAAATAAACTAGTAAATCAATTAAGGGGCATTTATTATCTCACTTTTCGAAGCCATTGCTTGTGACCCAAATGTTTCCTGAAGCCTGACGTGAATCTACATTATAAGAAATATGGAGCTATGGTCTTGATCTCCTTTTCTATGGCACTAGCTAAGAAAATAATTGTCAGTCACACATGGAGAAAACTCGCGGTGATAAATATTATATTTTAAAGTACGACGTAGGGTACCCTTTTTTTGATGAAATCAATTTTCCTAAATCTCTTGAATAAATCGACATGCTTCGGAAGTCGAAACCTTGAAACTGTTTTTTTGGCAAAATAAGTCAAGATTGCTGTATCTCGTATGGTTTTCGCAATTTCGTAACTCAAAAGCGTAAAAAACGTATTTTTTTGTTTCAGTCCTTCTCCTTTAAACGCAAAAAAAAAAACGATTTTCGTTGATTCAGTTTACGATATTTCAGGGGATAAAAATAGATATCGTCATTTTAATTAAAATTGATTTTTGAACGGAAAGCCTGAAACTTTCAATAACCATAAGAGGTTATATCGCTTTGATGATGTGTTTATAACTTTTTGTAAAGAATTAAATTTGCCATCTAAATAGCTTATTCAAAAAATTTAAAAAAAATTTTTTACACGAAAAATTTTGAAACAAAAATAAAACAAGGAAAAAAAACCAATTCATGAATTTTTTACTCTTTTGCCTATAACTTTTTTAGAGTCAGAGATACGTAAGGACATTACAAAAAAATGTAAATAAAATTTTCTTTGAAATAATTTATTAAAAAAATTTCTTAGGTTAAAAATTGAACGATATATGGCCAGCAACATAGAAATTTTCTGTAAGCGGTCGGAAACAGGGTTTTTACTCAAAACCAAGGCATCTTACGAAAAAAGTTTATAAGACAAAAAATGTTTAGAATCATCCAAGAAATACGTGAGAATTTTTTTTCAAAATTTTTGAAACTTTTTAATTTTTTTGGCCAAGTTTTAAAAAATTATAAAATGTCTCCAAAAATTATGAAAAAAATCATATGCATTCCTTAAGGTAAGGTTAGGTTAGAGTGGCGGTTTATTGATGCAAGCTAAACCCTAAGTAGCACTAAAAGTTCCATTTTAATACCACAAAAGTGATCCGACAGACTGATATAAGTGGATGAGAAAATTTTAAAATTACCTAACCAACGATATCTAAATCCAGTTAGTCCTATTAAGGAGCCAATTTCGATGTTGGCAATTTTGCTGAGTGTATTGAAGAAGGCTTTCCTAGTGATTTAAGTCTAGCTCTAGCCAGAGTTGGGCTGTCACAGAGAAAGTGTTCAAGAGATTCTTGCTCGTTTACATCTAAGCAACTCCGACAAAAGGATTTGAAAGGGATGCCTAGTTTTTCAGCATGCATGGCCCAGTTAAATCTTGCTATATTAATACGGTTATTAGCTAGTAAATAAGTAGTTCTTGAACTGTTATATGAAGGCCAGATTGACCTGGATATCCTACATATAGTCAATGCTTTCCAATTAGTGTTCGCCTCGGTTAAGTAGTATGAGAAGATCCGCATCTTTACAAGACCTAGCGGGGTATGAACTCGCACCGCGCATTCAGAGAGGAGCCATAAGTTGCCAGTTCGTCAGCTTTTCCGTTGCTTTCGATGTTCCTATGGCCTGGAATCCAAACGAGCGCAAGATCAAACCGACGACGCAGTCTGACTAATTTTTCCTGCATTCCTTAAACAATTCTACGTATTTTTTGGCTCATACACTTTTTTCGTGTTTTGAATAAAAACCGTCTTATATATAAGGATTACAAGTAGAAAATTCAACACATCTCTAGTATTTATGAAAAATGTGCAAACTTTCATACACTACAATTTTCACAATTTTGTAAAAAGAAAATAATTGAAAAACAAATTCGATTCGAACTCATGTAAATTATTAAACATTTTTTAAATTGTTCAAATTATTCTAAAATTATTTATTTACATTTTGCATGCATTTATGCATTTATTCGTACCATTGCTGTCAACATTTCAGTTAAAAATGTATCAATTTTATTTATAGGACCATGGCTATGAAATGAATCATCATCAACATGCCTGTCGCTGTGATCAACCTGGCTTTGCTGCAAATTTAACAAAAAAATCAACACAAGATGCAAAAGTCAAAATTATATTTGCCATATCATTATGTGGCATTTTTATGGTAAGTGGGTGTTAGTTACTTATCAGTTACAAAAACAACAGCGCACCCTTTATACCTAATCACTTTGATATGGTATTTCTTCCCACCGTCAAACGTCACTTGTGAAATTTTGAATACAACTGTTGCTTCAATAATTGACAATTTTCCATTTCAATGCCTGTTGCTGTCGCTTTTGAATAATAATTGCCAGCGCACCACCTTTCATTCCGCGTTATAACTGCAATTTAACATGCTGCTGATTTGATTCAAATCTCTACATTGTATGCTCTCTTATTTACAGATTATTGAATTCCTTGGCGGCTATATGGCCGGAAGTTTGGCCATCATGACGGATGCTGCACATTTAGCTTCCGATTGCATTAGTTTCGTCATTGGTTTGGTTGCAATTTGGTTAGGTGACCGACCGCCTGATCGAAGAATGTCCTTTGGCTATAAGCGTATGGGTAAGTGTGTTGTCTTTGTGTTTGATAACGAAAGAGTTGCTTTGATTATTTTTCACCTTCTATTATATATACTTTTGGGGAATATAAAGCTTTAATTAGTTGCGCATATTGTGGAAAGTTTATAACTACGCTAAATATGTGTATAGTTTTTTATGGTATTTTGGCATATCAGCAAAATGTATAATAAAACTTTTTTGTCGTTTTTCTGCAATGTTAAGTTAATAACAATTGATTGGGCATTGATAAAATTATAGTAATTAAATGTAAAAAATACTAGAACATACTAGGGAAAATACTTTGCAATCTTAAAAGCGAATGTTTCAACCGTAGAACAATGAGGTTTTTTGAGTCCAAGCTCTATAGGACGCAAAAAAAAAACTATCTGGTATAATTGGTGATAAGATTAACAAAGCAAGAATGGTTTTTATCATTTGGTTGAAATGTTTATTTGATATTTTGTATGTTACGTTTAATATCTAAATCATGATTATCAGTATGTTTTAAATCATGATAAATATGTTATTAAAATACACCGATAAACATCCTATATAAAATGTAAACAAATTCATAAAACTTCACTTAGAAAATAGAACTAGTATGGGTGTAAAATTTGGCCTGGCCAAACAGTAAATACCCTACACTGCAGTATTTTTAAAATTTTGCTTATATGGGAGATGCTACGCCCTCTTGTCCGAGTTCACCCAGTTTTTGTTCAGAGCTTGCATTTATAGTTTTAAGTGTCTGAGTGAAAAACATTTTCAGTATAGCGTTTTGAAGCTTTTGCTTGTATAGGAGGTGCCACGCCCTCTTGTCCGAGTT